>CM062809.1:914260648-915610812 GCA_031772625.1 Pinus tabuliformis
ACACCGAAGCCCAGTCAAGAAGAGCACCTCAGGGAAATTAAAATTTTCACCTCTCATCTAGGAGCAGTGCGAGTTAAAGACTTCTAGCAGGATAACAACAAGACTGCAAAATGGAGAGAATGGAAGTCTTAAGTGCATTGGTCATATCATGATCCCCCTCTAACTTGGAAGGCTCTTTCCTTGATTCTCCGGCAACACACTATATTAAATAATGGAGAGACTGATAAAATCATATGGGGTCATCTCCCTCGAGTTATGTTCTCTATTAAGGAAGTGTACTCCATTCTCTCCACCTCAGCTTATCCGATGCCAGGTCCTCTTTGGAAAAGGATTTGGTAGTCAGGGCTCTAGCCAATAGTCTCTTTCTTCCTCTTCATGATTGGTCATGGAAAAATTCTCACTTGGGATAAGCTTGAAAAAAGGCTTCTATGGTCCTTCCCACTATCCTCTTTTTTCTAACACGGAGGAAACAACAAACCATCTTCTTATTTTTTTCTCTATGGCTCTGGACCTTTGGAATCGAATTGTAATATTATTTGGGGCAGTTGATTAGTCTGAGAATATTCATAGATAATTGTTGGAATTATGGAGTTGGAAGCTCTTCAAGAACCCCATATTAAATATAGCTTGGTGTCTCTCTCAGGGGTTTCATTCTTTGGAACCTATGGAAAGCTAGGAACCAAGCAGTGTTTAACTCAAAGGTCAATGGGACCGATCAAGTTTGGGAAGTTACAAAGAAATATATCAAATAATCCATCTTAATTAATTGTTGGTAAGAGGATGATTGGAAATTTGAGTGTCAGGAGATCATCATCCTTAAGGAATTGGATCCAAGTTCGGAATTAATTATCTCGGGGTCCACTCGCCCGCTCTCCATGAGGGGGAAATCGAAAAACACTTTTATCTAGCCATCGCCTGGTTTCTTTAAGCTAAACTTTTATGGAGCTTTCAAAGGAAACCCTGGCTTGACTAATTTCAAGGCCTTGATATAGAATGAAAAAGGGAAGGTAGTGAAACTCTTTGTGGCTTCGTGTGGTAGTAACACCAATAATGTCGCTAAATTTTTAGCACTAGAAAAAGGGATCCAAGTGGTCGCTGAGATGGGCCTAGCTAACCGACAGATCTCCAGAGACTCTCAAATAGTCGTCTCTTTGTTGCAAAATCTTATTAGTGGGTCTCCTCTAGACAAGGTGATCAACAACTAGAGGTTGGAGCTTATTATTGATCGGATCCATTCCAGTTTATCTTCCTTTGAGTATGTAGTCATAGAACACATGAGAAGATAGGGGAATAAGGTAGCCGACAAGATCTCTAATGGGGGAAGTGATAACCAAAGTCAGGAACTTCTCTAAGAATGGCCTTTCAGTTCTCGAAACACTAAGCTTAATGAATTCTGCCAGATCATGGTTAAATAGGAGGATTCCCCGAAAAAGGTGATGAAC
This sequence comes from Pinus tabuliformis, assembly GCA_031772625.1. NCBI lineage: Eukaryota > Viridiplantae > Streptophyta > Pinopsida > Pinales > Pinaceae > Pinus > Pinus tabuliformis. The sequence continues at coordinate 914,262,091 of CM062809.1, forward strand.
TTCAAGATGTTTTCAACATGTGTGCAATGAATATTTACATATGGTGGTTGGGAAGGAGGACAAAGCAGTAGTCCTCCAATTCCGTAAAGTGTAAGATGAGAGGATTGGTGTGGCATGCGAACCTTCATTCATCCTCTATGGGAATTTGTGATGGTAAGGTCATTTGGTTAACGACAAACATCAAAGTTATGGAATATTATATTGCGTTGATAGTGTGGAGGTTGGTAGTTTTTGGTCTGAGCAATGTTAGTCTATCTGGGTATTTTGGCCCTCGGGTAGTCTAGGAGTGGTGAAGAAAATGCTATCATCGCTTCCTCCACCATGAAAAGTCTTCAAAAGCTTCACGTTCCACTATTTGTGCCTGATTCCTCGCTTATGTCAGCAGTTTGAGGGAAATTTGCATGGTAAGTTGGTTGGTCTTAGTGTCCCTACCCATGCTACTTGATAACTTTTTCCCTGAGTATTTTCTGTGGTCGTGATGGTGTTTAGGTATTTTATCTGTTGGTAATCTTCTGGTTTTTTCTCTTTCTGAGGTCTTACCCTGGAATTATGAGATGCATCATTGGATGAGCAACAATTGGTCTCAAAGGTTGCCAGGAGTTTTGGTGGAGGTCGTTTCGGCTCCTATTTGGCTCAAGTTTGTCTCTCATCTATTTATGCTCTATTGTCAAGGCCTTTTACCCGCGCCTTTGTTCCCAGGTGGATTCCCCGTTAGTGGAGTGGAAGAACCATTAGTCTAGCTAGCGTGGTTCTCATTTGTGGGTGTCCTTGCCTCCCTCCTAGTGGGTGAGTGGTGGTTGTCGATTCTGGGGGGAGGGGTTCTACAGGTTAATTGGGGTGGGTATCTAGCATGCTTTGGTTCTCGGCTTGTCGAGAGGTTATGAAAAACATTGTCGGTCTTGTCTTTGGGGGTGTCTTCTTTGGCATTTGATATGTGACCTGTACTGGATGCTTCCCAGCCCATGTAGAGGGGAGTTTTTCCTAGTTAAAGGGGTTCCAACATCAATTAGAAGATGGCACTAGGGGGTAGGGACGTGGAGATACCCAAGTGAGGTGGGCGTGATGCTAGGGGTGTGATCAGAGCGTTGTTGGGAGTTCTTGGCAACAGAGGTGGTGAGTCCAATGCGGGGTGCTCATACAACTAGAGGAGGTAAGAGAGCTAGTGTGGCCCATGGGGATGGAGCAGGTGTGCAGGGTCGGAACTGCAAGCGGGGGCGTGCAAGAGTTGTTAGCCTACTGATTCACTCTAATGCCTTTCATGACCTGGTCTAGTCTATTCTAGGTCGCTTGGTGCACATGACAGGATAAAAAATGGAGAGCATGAGGCTATCATCGCCACACTAAATTAGCTACATTACTTTCAACTCCATGTCAGAGAAAGGATTATAGTGGTTGGTCGGGGTCTAAATATGCTTGCAAAAAAGGTTAAGCAGTTAGAATGTGGCTGGCTCACTTAGAGAAACATTTTCAGTGTTCATATCGCCCCCCTGCCCCTCTATGGATTGAGCCGAACAATCAATTTTAAATTACTTCTGATGATTAAGCATGGTCACATGTGTTATTCTAGTTTTGTTTATCTTTTGGTGCTTTGGGCTTGTTAGGCTTTAGACCTTTAACATGTCTTTGCTTTTATTTTTTTGTAATATGGTGATAGCATTGGTCAACAAAACCAGTTAGCGTGATACTACTTGCATTTTGATAACTATGTACTCTCCTTTCAATTAATGAATAGATCCTTGACTTACAAAAAATAAATTATATATAAATTTTATATATAAAAACTTTTCACCATAACATATATTTTTGTCGAAGGCTTCTTATTTCAACTTAAGGTGGATGGGGATTTGTTGAATTTTTTAATTTTTTTAATTGAGGGCCTCGATTGATTCTCAAGGGAATATGCTCAGTATATGATTAGTCTTAATTCTTATCCATGGTTGTAGTGTATTAAAGATTTTGTTAGGTTGCATTGACTTTTAATAAATTAAAAAAAATAGATTTGTGCCGCGTGGCTTGTAGTAGCAGCCATCAAAGAAGCCAAGGATTTGGAAACATTAATAGTTGATGATTTGATGGGATCGCTTCTATCCCATGAGGCAAGGATAGACATAAATAAGGATTCCACTTTAAAAACCACTTTCAAAAGACAGGTTTCTATTTCAAGAGGCAGAGGTCGAGGCAGAGGTAGATCGAGAGGTAGAGGACGAGGAGGAAGACATGGTGGTCAGAGAGATGGAAGAGAAGAATAAGAATATGAAAGTAGAAGAAACAATAGAAGTTTCAGCAATAATCAAAGAGTTGACAAATCAAAGGTGAGATGTTATTATTGTAATAAATTTGGTCACTATGCATGTGATTGTAGGAAGAGGATAGTTGATCAACCAGAGAGCTAATTTCACTACAGAGAATACTAACTCCATGTTCCTAGCTTGCCATACCATTCATGAACATTCTGATAATATATGACTATTAGACAGTGGTTGCAGTAACCACATGACAGGCAATAAGAATTTGGTTGCAAATTTGGATCAATCTGTGACGACAAAGGTAAAGTTGGGGATTGAAAAGACTATGGATGTAGATGGAAAAAGAGTGGTCAACATTATGACCAAGCAGGGGGGAGCCAAAGTCAATCTCAAGGGTATATTATGTCTCTAGTCTCAAATATAATTTGATAAGTGTTGATTAATTGACGCAAAGGGGATACAGAGTTATTTTCAAGGACAAGAGTGTGTTATATATGACAAGCCCCCAAGAAAGAAGCCGATAGCAAAGGTGCATATGACGAAGAACATACTCTTTCCTCTAATTATGAATTACAATGATCAGGTCGTTTCATTTACAGTTACATGTTTTAATGATTATTGGTTATGACGCTTTTGGTTTGGACACTTACACTTCAAACATATGGTTAGAGGGTTACCTCCCATAAAAAACCTGCTAGTGCTTGTGAGTGTTGCATCTTGGGAAAGAAACAATGTGAAAGTTTTTCAAAGGGAGTTACATATAGAGAAAATAAACCTCTTGAGCTAGTGCATACAGACCTGGGTGGACCTATGAGAACATAGTATATTGGTGGAAGTTGATACTTCCTCATTTTCATTAATGATTATAGCAGAAAGACTAGGGTTTATTTCTTGAAGCAGAAGCCTGAAACTTTTGTAAACTTCAAAGAGTTCAAAGCCTTAGCAGAGAACCAAAGTGATAAGAAAATCAAGGTATCGAGGTTAGATCATGGTGGAGAATATGATTCGAAGGCATTACATGATTACTGCAAACTGTTAGGATATTCCGACACATAGGATATAGTTAAGTTCAACTTGGTCTAGTATAGAGTTAGGTTAGAGTTAGGTAAAGTGTGTTTCTTTACCGTTGTACATTTTGTAACTTACAATCCGACGGTCACGATATGTAGTGATCCGACGGTTCACTCTCACCTCGGTATTACCGACACTTGATCCGTGGCTTGACACCCGATTGGTCCATGAGTTCTATTTAAAGCGCATGGAGGGTCATTGTTCGGGTAATCTGTGCATGAGAGAAGCTTATGTAAATTTTCATTCTTTGATTAATAAATTTCCTGTAGTACCCATGTTGGGACAGGCCGTGGACTGTTTCCCTCCTTGCACTTTGAGGGTTTTAACCACGTCAAAAATACTGGTGTATTGATTTGAGATCTGGTTGTGAGCGGTGTCCTTTTGGTGTTCTTTCTGAGGAACTTACCCTGTAAATTCCTACATGGTATCAGAGCTATTTGAGGGCCGCGTCCGTTGGTGATCCAAATCTGAAGCCGGTAGAACTGCATGCGGCTGTCGTTTCCTAGATCTGCTGTTTCTGACTGCTTTCGGGTCGAGAGGACTGCTCTGTTGCGTTCGGAGCATCTGTTCCAGTGAGGAACCCCTTTCGTTTCACGCGAAAAGGTTTCCGGTAGCCCTAGCTGCGTCATTTTTCAGATCGGGAGGTATACAGTGTTTTTTTTGCAGTTTACTGTTATTTTCTCTCTGCTTATTTCGGTCTCAGTTTATTTAGCCTTTTTTTTAACCGGATCTATACCTTTCATTTCTGCGTATGCTCTTTGCCTTGCGACTCTGTGCGATCTGGGCAAATCAGAAACAGAAAGGAAGGATTTTTCTCATGCGTATGCTCTTTTCCCTGCACCTTAGTGTGATCTCGGAAAATCAGAAACATTGAGAAAAATATTTAGTTTTTCGGCTAAAGCTAACTTTGAGATTTTTTTTTTTAAATTTCTAGTTTTTTGGCTAAAGCTAACTTCGAGCCGCAAGGTTCGTTTTTCTTTGCATATTCGTGTTGGGTTTTGTGTTTTGTGTTTTGTGTTTTGTAGGGAAAAAGAGCTTTCTCAAGGCAAGCACGCAAACCGAGGCCCCTCCCCTCTCTCTCTCTCTCTCAAATTTTTTGTATAGATCAATTGGTTCAAAGCTATTTTAAGAGAGTAGAGGTCTTGGGTTCAAGTCTCCATTTTGTGGGGGCGGATTTTTTCATTCCCGCACATTCGCGCACTTTGCCGGCAACGTCAACAATTTTTTTTCAAAAAGCCATAACTTCTTCATCCGGAAGCCTTTTTCAGAGCCGTTTTTTTTAAAACCACCTATTTTTTCGAGATCTATCCATTGGAACACTTACTTTCAGCATCTTCAGCTTCAGTTTTAAAAAAAAAATGGAAAGTCCATGCCAAGTCATTCTTGACAGCACTAACTACTTCCAATGGGTAGCCTACATGGAAGATTTACTTAGAAGTAAAGGTCTCTACAGAATAGCCACAGACCAAGAGAAGAAACCAAAAGATGAAGACAAGGCTGCAAAATGGGAAAATAGACAAGATCAAGCACGTGGTTTGATAGGGATGTCTATTTCTCCTGATCTTAGATTCCACATTGCAGAACTTGAGACTCCTCATGAAGCATTAGAAAAACTCGCTAAAGTTTTTGGGATTAAAAATGAAATTAGAGCCCATCAACTTGAAAATGAGTTGCTTACTTTGGATCCTAATAATTTTTCTTGCATTGAAGATTTCTTGTCCAAATTCAAGACCCTTAGATATCTCTTGGAAGGTGTTAAAGTTAAGAAAGAAGATGGTAACCTTATTTATTCCATCCTTACTAAGTTGGGACCAGCCTACTCTGTATTTGTTTCCACTTTCCATTCTACAAGGGAAGCTTTCATTTGTCAAGGACAAGAATACAAGGCCCCTTCCTTTGACTCCTTTTGTGATTCCTTAATAAGAGAACAAGAAAAACTCTTACACCTTGGTCTTCTTAATCTTGGAAACTCTTCCACGAAAGCGTTAGCCGCCCAGCAGCAACCAAATTCAAAGAATCCTAAGAAGTCATATCCTCAAAAGAATGGTCCTAAACCATCTCAGCCTCAAAATGAAAGATCATTTCAGCAAAATGATAAGACCAATAAAAACAAATGGAAGAAGACTGATAGACATTGTAACTTTTGTAATCGAGATGGCCACTTAGAATCTAAATGCTTTAAGAAGATGGAAGCCTTGGAAGCCGCAATGAAGAAACATAACATCCATGTGGAGCCTACTTCAACTTCAACTTCCGGAATGGCACTTTCTGCATGTCATTGTCAATCATCTCAGTCTGGTTATGCATTAAATGTATCTTCTTCTTCTTCTCATTCTCATGAGTGGCTCATTGATTCTGGAGCCTCTTGTCACATGGCCAAAAACCAAGCCATGTTTTCTTCTTTAAATGATTGTAACACCAAAAATATATATGTTGGTGATGATAGATCTCTTAATGTTGTAGGGACTGGAACTGTTCATCTAGACAATGGTCAGTTTAATGATGTATTATGTGTTCCAACCTTATCCTGCAACCTTCTATCTGTCTATCAGATAACTCATTCAGGTGAAGGTAAAATTGTTGAATTTTCACCTCATGATGTTGTAATCAAGGATCTAAAAGATCCTAAACAGATTCTAGCTACTGGTCTTGCTGATGATTCCAAAAGGTTGTATAAGTTTCACAACTTTGGGTCATCAAATCTTCCCTCAGTATTTGTTGCTCATAATGATGAAGTGAGCAAACTTTGGCATGAGCGATTTGGTCACTTAAACTATCGCTCCCTTCAGCATCTATGTAAAGAAAATATGGTGACAGGTCTTCCTATGGTATCTTGCAGAGATGGTGTTTGTTCCGGATGTGTACTCGGAAAACATCATCGGGACAGTTTTGACAAACGTGCCTCTTGGCACGCCTCAGCCCCTTTACAGCTTGTGCAAAGTGATTTATGTGGTCCTCTTCCTGTTGCTTCATTCTCTGGCTGCAAGTACTTCTTAACTTTCATTGATGATTTCTCCAGACGCACTTGGGTATACTTCTTAAAACTCAAGAGCGAAGTATTTAACACCTTTTTGGCCTTCAAAGCCTTTGTTGAAAAACAATCTGGACATCAAATTCTTAAGCTAAGAACTGATAATGGTGGAGAATATGTTAAAAACACATTCATCAACTTTTGCACCGAAAATGGAATTCAAATGCAACATACTGTTCCATACACTCCACAACAAAATGGTGTAGCTGAAAGGAAAAATCGCACCTTAAAGGAAATGGCTAATTGTATGCTGCAATCTAAAGGACTCAGTCTTAGTTTTTGGGCCGAAGCAATTAATTGTGCAAATTATATAATCAATCGCACTCCTACTAAGGTTCTAGAGAATATCACTCCAGAAGAAGCTTGGAGTTCCATTAAACCAGATGTAAGTCACTTTCGTGTGTTTGGAAGTGAAGCATGGGCCCATATTCCAGATGAAAAGCATAAAGCTTTAGAACCTAAGAGTGAGAAATGTACTTTTGTTGGATATTCTGAAGATGTAAAAGGTTATAGACTTATTCCATTTAAGTCCAAAAATGTTATCATTAGAAGAGATGTAAAATTTGATGAAAATAAATCGGCCTGCGAGCCTAGTCCGACGGATGTGCCACCTCTTCCTATCTCTTCTACTTTTGAAAACATTTCTTCTTCAGATGATGAAAGCGAGGATGATAATCCTCCCCCACCTTCTCAGGATCCTCAACTTCCAAGATGGGTCCGTGCTACTCGGGATGCAGCAGGTGATCTTGCCGGTGATCCTACAGATCAGCGACGTACACGTTCTCAGTTTGAAAGAGCCTCTTCTTTACTGGCTCAAGCTCCAGTAAATCATGATCCTGACACTTTTGCAGAAGCTTCAGGCCATCCACATTGGGAAGAAGCTATGAATGAAGAATATCATTCATTGATGACAAATGATACATGGGATCTTGTTCCTCTACCAAAGGGACGCAAACTTGTTAGATGTAAATGGGTTTACAGAACCAAGTATGGACCAGATGGGAAAGTTGATAAACATAAAGCTCGTCTCGTTGCTAAGGGCTTTTCACAGGTTGAAGGCATTGACTACACTGAAACCTTCTCCCCTGTTGCCAAAATGAACTCTATCCGCCTTGTTCTTTCCCTTGCTGCCTCTTTAAAATGGGAAGTCCATCAGATGGATGTTAAATCTGCCTTCTTGCATGGGGACTTGCAGGAAGAAATCTATATGGAACAACCCATTGGCTTCATACAAACAGACTCCAGCCTTGTTTGTCGACTTAAGAAATCCCTTTATGGCCTTAAGCAAGCTCCTCGGGCTTGGTATGCCAAAATGGATAGCTTTCTTTTAGAATCTGGCTTTTCTAGGTGTCATTCTGACAATACTGTCTACACCAAGAAAGTGGGCAACTCTCTTATCATCCTTGTTCTTTATGTTGATGATCTTATTCTTACTGGTAGTGATCCCAACCTTATAAACCATGTGAAGTCCAGCCTTAAAAAGAAATTTGAAATGACAGACTTAGGACACTTACACTATTTTCTCCGTCTTCAAGTCTTGCAATCCCAAGAGGGTATTTTCCTTTCCCAGTCCAAGTATGCTTGTGATATTCTTCGTCATTTTCACATGGAAGACTGTAAGCCAGCCCCTTCTCCCTTTCAGTCTGGAGTCAAACTTTCAGTCTCTTGTACTTCTCCTGAAGTTGATGCTACCTTATACCGTCAACTTGTTGGAAAACTCTTGTATTTAACCCATACTCGTCTTGATCTTTCCTTTGTTGTTGGCCTTGTTGCTCGTTTTATGCAAAACCCCCGTGAAAGTCATTGGAAAGCAGCTAAAAGAATACTTCGTTATGTTCGAGGTACAGTACAGTTTGGGATTCATTACAGTGCCAAAGCAGCTCCTCTGCTAGTTGGTTTCACTGATTCTGATTGGGCTAGTGACCATGATGATCGGAAGTCTACTGCTGGTTATGTCTTCACTCTTGGTTCAGGACCTATTACATGGGCTTGTAAGAAACATGCTGCCATTTCTCTTTCATCAGTAGAAGCAGAGTATCGTGGTGCCGTGGAAGCTAGTAAGGAAGCCTTGTGGCTTCGTCAGATCCTATCAGAGTTTGGCTTTGAGCAGCAGCATCCAACCACACTTTGGTGTGATAATCAAAGTGCCATTCAGCTATGCAAAGATCCAGTCCAGCATCAGCGCAGCAAACACATTGAACTACACATGCACTTCATCAGAAAGCTCATTCATGACCATGTTCTTGAAGTGCAATATTGTCCAACAGATGATCAGGTTGCAAACATCTTCACAAAGGCTCTCACAGAGGCGAAGTTCACTAAACTTCGATATATGCTTGGAGTTCAGGAAGTTGTCACTAAGGGGGGATAGGCTCTAGTGCCTCCTTCCTTCTCCTATTGTGTCATATTTGTAAATCCTTCAATCCTATCCCAAGTTGTTCTTAAGGGGGGATGTTAGGATATTCCGACACATAGGATATAGTTAAGTTCAACTTGGTCTAGTATAGAGTTAGGTTAGAGTTAGGTAAAGTGTGTTTCTTTACCGTTGTACATTTTGTAACTTACAATCCGACGGCCACGATATGTAGTGATCCGACGGTTCACTCTCACCTCGGTATTACCGACACTTGATCCATGGCTTGACACCCGATTGGTCCATGAGTTCTATTTAAAGCGCATGGAGGGTCATTGTTCGGGTAATCCGTGCATGAGAGAAGCTTATGTAAATTTTCATTCTTTGATTAATAAATTGCCTGTAGTACCCACGTTGGGACAGGCCGTGGACTGTTTCCCTCCTTGCACTTTGAGGGTTTTAACCACGTCAAAAATACTGGTGTATTGATTTGAGATCTGGTTGTGAGCGGTGTCCTTTTGGTGTTCTTTCTGAGGAACTTACCCTGTAAATTCCTACACAAACAACATGGAATTAGAAGGAAGTTTACAACCAGGTACACACTGCAACAGGATGGTGTAGCAGAGAGAAAGAACAAGACAATTATGAACATGGAAAAGAGCACCCTGAAAGGAAGAAACTTGTCTAATGAGTATTGGGTAAAAGCAATTGCATGTGTTGTTTATGTGGTAAACAGATCTCCTACAAAGAGTGTGATGAAAAAAGTACCAAAAGAAGCATAGTCAGGTATGTCTTGTAGCATATCTCATATGAAAATGTTTGGATGTGTAGCTTATCCACATGTGCCTAAAGAACTAAGAGCCAAGTTGGATGATAAAAGTGAAAAATGCATATTTAATGGCTATGGTGAGTATTCAAAAGCTTACAAATTGTATAACCTTGTCACCAAGAAGACTGTAATCAACAGAAATGTGTTCAAAGAACAAGAGTCATGGAATGGGAGTAGAGACAAGAAAGTTGATGCACAAGTGTCGTTGATGGAAGAAGAGGATGTAGCAGAAAATGAGTAGCAAGAACCACATGTGAAGACACCAAAAAGAATCATGGCAGCAAGGACTCCAAGATATTTTAAACAACATGGATCTTCAAGCAGATCAAGAAATCAAAATTCTCTCAACAATCAATGAGGTGATGAATCAAGTAATGGTAAGTGAAAGATGAGAATTTTGAAAGATATTTATGATGATTTGGATGCTAGTTCAAACTTTGCATTGTTGTCATTCCAACCTTCTTTATTTGAAGAAGTAATCAGAGATGACAATTGGGCGCGAGTCATGGATGGAGATATTGAAGCTATTAAAAAGAATGATACATGGGATTTGGTTGATTTTTCGATAGAAAAAAACCTCATTGGTGTAAAATGGGTGTACAAGACAAAGTTTAATGAGAAAGGTGAAATTGAAATATTTAAAACAAGACTTGTAGCAAAAGGATACTCACAACAACCAAGAATAGATTTTGGAGAAATGTTTTCTTTGGTAGCCAGATTGGATACTATAAGAGTAGTTCTAGCCACAAAAAATTAGAACAAGTGGAAAGTATATCAGATGGATGTGAAATAAACCTTCTTGAATGGAATTCTAGAAGAAGAAATATATGTGTAGCAGCCTCCAGGATATGAAGTTCAAGGACAAGAAGATAAAGTTTACATGTTGAAGAAAGCGCTCCATGGACTCAAGCAAGTGCCTAGAGCTTGGTATAGTAGAATTGATAGCTACATTGACAATTACATTATCAAGAATGGATTTTGCAGAAGAAACATTGAGCCTACCTTGTACACAAAGGTAAATGAGCATGGACATATTTTGATTGTTTGCTTATATGTTGATGACATGATTTATACAGGTGATTTTGAATTCAATGAATTTAAAGCAACAATGAAGAAAGAATTTGAGATGATAGGTCTTGGTCTCATGAAATATTTTCTTGGCATAAAAGTTGAGGAATCTAAGAAAGGAATTTTTATTTTCCAAAATAAATATGCCAAATATTTGCTGAAAAGATTCAGGGTGGAAATTGCAAATCCGTCCCTACACGAGTTGTAATAGGTACCAAGTTAAGTAAGGGTGATGAAGGATCATATGTCTATCCAACTCTATTCAAAAGATTGTGTTGGGTCCCTATAATACTAGTGATTACCCCATTACTATTGTAGTTGTATCCCTTATTAATATTGTTGTGCCCCTATTGTCCCCATATTGTTATTACTGTGCCCCATAGAATCCCTCTATTGTTATTTTTGTGGCTTTATATTATTATTGTTAGGTCGGCTGGGTTATATTGTGACTCCTTAGACTCCTATATATAAAAAGGAGGTTTTGTCATTTGAATCATCCAAGAATTTCTCATTTGTGTAATGTAAAGGAGGTTTCCCCCTCGAAGAGGCTGAATTCTAAGGTTTTGATCTCTCTTTTCTATCTTTTTGTGAGCTGGTTTCATAACATTTGGTATCAGAGCTTTGGATTCTAGGGTTTCACTGCTCCAAATAGGTCATTGTGGCATTTTCACTATAACTTTTTTTCTGCAATGTTTCAGAAGCTTAAAAAAACCCATTTGAGAAGAAATCGCACTGAATCTTGGGTCCGAATTTCAGAGCTTTTCGCGCTATATTTGTGGAGATATGATCTGAGGAAGTTGGTATTTTTGCAGACTCCTGAATTACATTCCAAACAAGTGACCTGGGGAAAATCGTCATAACTTTCTCTCTCAGCATCAGATTGAAATTTCATAAGAAGGTACAGAAAGAGGATGAACTATAGTTTCTTGTATATATTTTTTAGAGCCAAAGGTTGAAACAATGACTCATGGCACATCGTACAAGTTCGCTCTACTGAACTAGTCTATAATCAGGTCATCTTGGGAGATTGTGCATAACTCTTCCTTGGAGAATCCAATTTGGATTAAACTAGTGGCATTGGAAAGAGGACACAAAGGGCTACTACAGTTCGCGATTTCAGAACAGGATGATCCGAAATTGTAGAGATACATTAGATTCAATATCAAGCTTCTACAAAGTGAAAAAAGGTGTGTAGTTTTTTTTTTTAAATTTTTTGCATAAGCTTGGTTTGAAAAATCAGTTTGAATCGATAATTGATGCCCCGAGGAAAGAAAATGAAAACACCTAGTAAGCAACTTGAAATCTCTAGCATGACTCATGAAGAAGAGGGAGAAATGCAACATGATATATCAAAATTACGAGACCAAGTGCAACAAGTGTCACTTGCACAAAAAGCAACAGAATCTAAGATGGATGGTTTAAGGAAAGATGTAGAAGCTAAGATGGATGGTTTAAAGAAAGCTGTAGAAGCTAAGATGGATTGTTTAAAGAAAGGTTTAGAAGCTAAGATGGATGGCATGGAAGCTAAGATGAATGACATGGATGCTAAAATTGATGGCATGGATGATAAGATGGAAGAATTGAAGATAAATATGAATAAGTTGCTACAAGAAATGGTCACTAATGGTGAAAGGGTAGTAAAGGAAACTCATGATGAGAACAAAAGAAATGTTAATCATGATTCCATAGACTCTAATGTTGGATCGAAGACCCACCATATTCCAAAAATCGATATGAGGAAGTTTGATGGCAAGGATCCCGCAACATGGATATTACAGATGGAGCAATTTTTCGATCTCAATAATGTGCAAAACACACAAAAGGTACGTATTGCAACTTTATATTTGGAACCAAATCAGTTTGTATGGTATCAATGGCTTTGATCTCGTAAACAAATTATCACTTGGGCAATTTTTACGGAAGAATTGATAGCACATTATGAGGATACAAAAAGCAACACTTTTTTTAGCCAATTGATAAGTCTCAAACAAAAGGGTTCAATAATGGAGCACATTGAGGAGTTCCAAAAATTGAACATAAGGGTAAAAAATATTCTAGAGGAGCATAGGATTGATGTGTTCATAGGGACTTTAAAGGATAATATCCAACATGATGTTCGCCTTTGGGAACCTGATTCATTAGAGAAGGCATTCAGGTTAGCAAGAAAAATGGAAAGCAAAATTATGGCAACCAGGAAGCATACCACTCACAACTATAAAGATGGAAGTGTTGTTGCCCCTAGTCTTCCACAACCTATAAGGTTGACACCACAACAATTGGAAGAAAAAAGAGCAAAAGGGCTTTGTTACAGTTGTGATAGCAAATACACTAAAGGTCATAAGTGTGCTGAGAAGAAATTATTCTACATAGATTGTGAAGAGGAAGAAGAAAAGGAGCAAGAAAGGTCAAAAGAAGAGGATATACTCCAGGAACAAAGCCTAGATAAAGAAGAAATGAATCTGACCATATCTTGTAATGCATTGGCGGGAATTACCACTCCTCAAACCATCAAGATAGGACAAATCAAGAAGAAAAAGGTAATAGTGTTGATTGATTCAGGAAGTACCCACAATTTTATTCATTGTAAGGTAGCAAAAGAATTGAATTGCTTCCTATATCCAGCACCAGAGTGTCAAGTGATGGTTGCAAATGGAGGAACAATAAATTGCTCTGGAAAGTGCCATAATATCAAGCTATCCATGGGAGAATATGTATTGACTAGCCCAATGCTTTCCATTCCAATGGGAGGTGTTGATGTTGTACTAGGAGTCCAATGGCTACAATCCTTGGGTACAATAGCTTTTAATTTTCAAGAACTTTTCATGAAATTTTCTGTGGAAGGAAAGGAAGTTGAATTAAGGGGTATTGCAGGGAAACCGGGAAAGATAATCAGCTCTAATGGTATGACAAAGCTTCTAAAAAAGGAACAAAGAGGTGTAATTGCACAATTATGTTCGCTAGATGTTTCCACATTGGAATCATCTATTTCTCCAGATCTCCAAAAAGTCTTGGACAATCATTCCAAGGTATTTGAGACTCCCAAAGGTCTCCCACCTATTCGTGATCATGATCATGCTATTCATCTGATTCCAAGAAGTGTTCCTCCAAACATCAGGCCGTACAGATATCCCTATGCCCAAAAGAGTGAAATTGAACGTATGGTTGCAGAAATGCTAGAGGCTGGTATAATTCAACCGAGTCAAAGTTCTTTCTCTGCTCCAGTAGTATTGGTGCACAAGAAGGATGGATCATGGTGCATGTGTCCAGATTATAGGGAGCTCAACAAGCTCACTATTAAAGATAATTTTCCCATTCCTGTCATTGATGAATTACTGGATGAATTGCATGGATCAATTTACTTCACCAAGTTGGATCTTCGTTCAGGATATCATCAAATCAGAATGAAGACTGAAGACATTCCGAAAACAACATTTAGAACTCATGAGGGTCATTATGAATTTTTGGTCATGCCTTTTGGCCTTACCAATGCACCTTCAACATTTCAAGGTTTGATGAATTCAATTTTCAAACCATTCCTTAGAAAATTTGTGTTAGTATTTTTTGATGATATACTAATCTACAGCAAGTCTTGGAAGGATCATGTTGAACATGTTGACAGGGTGCTACAACTATTGGAGGAGAAACAATTATATGCAAAAAGATCCAAATGTTTCTTTGGAGTACAAGAGGTGGAATATCTGGGTCATATTGTATCTCATGAAGGAGTTAAGGTAGACCCTAGAAAAATTAAAGCCATTAAGGAATGGAAAATTCCCACATCCATAAAGCATCTGCGAGGATTTCTCGGGTTGACAGGGTATTATCGCAAGTTTGTTAAGAATTATGGGAGAATAGCAGCACCTCTAACAACATTATTGAAGAAAGATGCATTTTCATGGACTCCAGAAGCAACAAAGGCCTTCGAACATCTTAAAGAGGCAATGTGCCAAGCACCGGTCTTAGCTACACCAGACTTCAAAAAAACCTTTATTGTGGAATGTGATGCTTCAGGAAATGGAATTGGTGCTGTTTTAATGCAAGATGAAAGACCCATTGCTTTTGAAAGTCGTCCAATCAAGGGAAAGTTTTTACACAAAGCTATTTATGAGAAGGAAATGTTGGCAATACTCCATGCACTTAAGAAATGGCAACCCTACCTAATGGGAAGACACTTCAAGGTAAAAACGGATCATGATAGCCTTAAATACTTTTTAGAACAAAGATTATCCTCTGAAGAGCAACAAAAGTGGGTCACAAAGATGTTGGGTTATGACTTTGAAATCATCTACAAAAAAGGGAAGCAAAATGTGGTGGCAGATGCACTCTCAAGAAAGGATGAGGATGTGGAAGCATTTTTGTGTGCCATTTCTATTATCCAACCAAATTGGATAAACGAAGCAAGGGAGGAATGGAAGAATGACGAAGAAGTGTGGACACTTATTCGAAAGTTACAACAAGATTCCAGTACGTCTGATACATTTAGCTGGCAAAATGATTCGTTATGGTACAAATATCACTTATACCTCTGTAAGAATTCCCAGCTAAAACAAAAGATTCTTATGGAATTGCACACTTCTCCTTAGGAGGGCACTCAGGATTTTTAAAAACTTACCACAGGGATAAGAAGGAATTTTTTTGGGAGGGCCTTAAATCAGATATTCAAAAGTTTTTGGTGGAATGTTTGGTTTGCCAACAAAATAAAGTTGAAACAATTAAGACACCGGGTCTATTACAACCTTTATCCATTCCAAGCCAATGTTGGGAGGAGGTTTCAATGGATTTTATCACAAGTTTACCCAAGTCTGAGGGAAAGAGTGTCATCATGGTGGTAGTTGACAGACTTACCAAGTATGCACACTTTTGTGCATTATCACATCCATTTAAAGCCAGTACAGTTTCTATTGCATTTATGGAAACATTTCAAAAGCTACATGGAAACCCAAAGATTATTGTAAGTGACAGAGATCCCATTTTCACTGGAAATTTTTGGACAGAATTATTTTCTTGTTTTGGTACTCAGTTAGCTCATAGCTCATCTTATCATCCTCAATCTGATGTGAAAACTGAGATAGTAAACAAATGTTTGGAAGGATATCTTCGTTGCTTTGTATCTGATAAACAGACACAATGGGTCAAATGGTTGCCTCTGGCTGAATGGTGGTATAACACTTCCTTCCATACATCAACAAAAATGACCCCATTTATGGCACTTTATGGATATCAGCCACCATCCATCACATCATATTTAAGAGAAAATTCTAAGGTTCAAGCAGTGGAACATCACATCGAACATCAACAACAAGTCCTCCAACTCTTAAAGGATAACTTCATGTTGGCACAAAATAGAATGAAACAACAGGCAGATCAACATTGCAGCAAAAGAAGTTTTGATGTAGGTGATTGGCTATTCCTATGGCTACAACCATATAAGAAATAGCAAGCTAAGAAGGATAATAAATTATCACCAAATTATTATGGTCCGTACAAGGTGTTGCAAAAGATTGGTACTATGGCATACAAATTGGAGCTTCCTGCAGCTTCTCGATTGCACTCAGTTTTCCATGTTTCATGTTTAAAGAAGGTTATAGGTGACAAGCTCCCAGTTCAAACAATATTTCCAGAACTTGATGAGGAAGGAAAAATTATATTGGAACTAGAAGCAGTCATAGTAACAAGAACTCGACAGTTACGAAATCGATCAATTTTGGAGTATCTTATCAAGTGGAAGAACTTATTCGCTGAAGATTCCACATGGGAGGATGAGAATTTTATACAAAATCATCCAGAACTACTAAAGCGTTGAGGACAACACTTTTTTTTGAAGGAGAGGGGCATGTTGGGTCCCTATAATACTAGTGATTACCCCATTACTATTGTAGTTGTATCCCTTATTAATATTGTTGTGCCCCTATTGTCCCCATATTGTTATTACTGTGCCCCATAGAATCCCTCTATTGTTATTTTTGTGGCTTTATATTATTATTGTTAGGTCGGCTGGGTTATATTGTGACTCCTTAGACTCCTATATATAGAAAGGAAGTTTTGTCATTTGAATCATCCAAGAATTTCTCATTTGTGTAATGTAAAGGAGGTTGCCCCCTCAAAGAGGTTGAATTCTAAGGTATTGATCTCTCTTTTATATCTTTTTGTGAGCTGGTTTCATAATAGATTGGTTGACAACCTCATGTATCTCGCAACTACAAGACCAGATATTATGCAAGGAGTGATTTTGATTTTTAGATTTATGGAGACTCCAAAAGACACACATTGGAGAGCAGGAAAAAGAATTTTGAGATACATAGCAGGAACTAGAGATTATGGCGTAATGTATGCAAACACATAGAATAAGGATTTGATTGGATATAAAAATAGTGATTTTGCAGGTAGTTTGGATGATAGGAAGAGCACATCTAGTTATGTGTTCCATCTTGGTTCAGGTGTGATTTCATGGGCATCTAGGAAGCAACCTATTGTGACACTATCATAAGCAAAAGTAGAATATGTAGTAGCAACATGCCAAGCAATGTTGTTAAGAAGAGTATTGGGTGGAATCAAGCAGAAATAACAAGGATCAACAACAATATATTGTGACAACACCTCAATCATTAAACTATCCAAGAATAATGTGTTCCATAAAAAAAGCAAGCATATTGATACTAGATATTATTTTATTAGAGAATTTGTTGAACAATGGAGAAGTCCACTTGAAGTCTTGTAAATCAAGTGATCAATTGACTGATATATTTAATAAACCATTAGCAAAAGATGTGTTTGAGTTTCATAGAGGAAATTTGGGTGTTGTAAGCCTAGCGGAGACCACTAGACATGTTTGACTTGTCATGAGTCATGTCTTAGTTTAGTGGTCATAATTAAGGGGAATGTTAAAATAGTT
This sequence comes from Pinus tabuliformis, assembly GCA_031772625.1. Taxonomy (NCBI): domain Eukaryota; kingdom Viridiplantae; phylum Streptophyta; class Pinopsida; order Pinales; family Pinaceae; genus Pinus; species Pinus tabuliformis. The sequence goes on from CM062809.1 coordinate 914,279,581, forward strand.
AATTACTCCCGCATGAAGAGTTGGCTGAAATTAGAGAGTTAGTTAATTGAGTCAAGTTGGGTTAAGTCATAGTCAAATTTAGTGTGTGGTTGCATGTGAAATTATTTTAGGTGAGTCACTAGTCAGAGAAAGTTTAAATACCCCTCACCAAATTCATTGTAATCATCAAGTTTTTATGTGGTCAATAGAAAAACTGCAACTCATATTATTGTGTGAATTATTTGTGTTATTTTGTGCCTATCATCTCATATTATTATGTAAATTATTTATGTTATTTTATGCTTTCCAATAATAATTAAAATCCATCTAAAAACATAAATATATATTTATATAAACATAAACCTACATTATCAAAATCCAAATATATCAACTTTAAAATGAAATCACTTCCCACTTCTATCCACTCCTATTAAGTCTCTATTTTAAACGTATACTAAGTTGGTAAGGGTAATCCCTGACAAGGATATTAACGCTTTGAATATTCAACGTCATGTTAAAGGCCGCAAATGAAAACATAATATAATGAGACTTTACCATAATGAGACTTTGCTTTGCGATATAATAGCCATATTAGATGGCTATACAGATATGTACAACACATTTAAACGACAATTTTATAGCAGAAATAATAGCACTGCCATACCATTTTAGAACAGAACAATCAAAAGATCGCTTTTATATATTAAAAACCAGGAGAATAAAGAACCAAACAAGGGACTCCATTAATATTTATCTCACACCATAGTTACCAAATTCGGATTCGGATTCGAATTCGATGAAAAAAATGGACTCTATAAAATTCAATAAGGAAAAAATTCGAAACTATACATCTTATCAATACTTAAATATATTAATTTTTTATTTTATTTATAAATTTAAATAAACAATCCTTATATTCAAAATTTTAATGAAAATATAAAAGTTGTATATGTTAATTTTTTTCCAAAATAGAAGTTGTTGTTTTTTATGTTTTATGTCAGAGTTATTAATTTGCAAACAATTTACTATTTTATAATTTCCAATTTTCTATTTTATAATTTCTTGTAAGGTAGGAATTTCCTTTTTTTTAATTGCAATTGTCATTTTATGAAATTTTCTAATATAGAAATTACTATTTTTATTTTATTTTATTTTTATAAAAATTATAGTCTTTTCTTTTTCCAATAAAAACTACCAATTTACTAAGATAGAAATTACTGTTTTTTCCTATAAAAATCATCTTTTTTTGTTTTGTTTTTTTTTTTTCCAATAAAAAATATGAACTTGCTAATTCTTATAACAAAATATATAAAAGCTAATTGATTTTAGTATTAACTTTACCTTCTTTATATTATTTCAATTTTCCACTTTAGCTAATTGATTTTAGTATTAACTTTACCTTTCTTTATATTATTTCAATTTTCCACTAAAGCGGCAGCCGTCCCTGGTCATCTTGATCTCTACGGGGCCAATAAAATCGGTCACTTCCGGAGTAGAAGATCCGCGTCCGAGCAGGTAGTCCGGGATGTCATACATGCCATTCCGGCTCTGGGAGTACAGATTGGCTTGGCGAAGCGCGTCTTGTATTTCAATTTGGCCAGAGCGCGGCCTTTACCATAGAGCGCTTCGATATTGCTGGAGTCGATCGCAAGGGCCTTGTCGGAATCCTCCAGGGCCACCTCAAATTCCTTCACCCGAAGACTTGTCTCCGCTCGGTTGGAATAGGCGTACAGGAGGCTGGTGTCGATATTATCATTGCCATTGGAGGACCCCTTGTTGAGCTGAAGCAGAGCGGCGTCGATGCATTTCGTATAATGCTCGGCCGCTGCGTCCCATTGTTTGTCTCTCAAGCAGCCGTTGCCCTTCTTCCTCAACTCCTTCACATCGACATGCGGCAGGCTCTCCACCCACTTCTGCTCCTCCTCACGAGTCACGAGCATCTCGACGTTGGCAGGGTTGTCCACACGGATGGCGAGGCTACCGTCGCGGCGCGCTTAAAATAGGGCTCCCTGATGGCCACCTTGACTCCCCTATGGTAAAGCCTCTAAAGGTTCGCCCTGCGAATGAGCCGCGTTGTATATTGCGAGCCTGAAGGCAAGGCCATGATAGTCCTCAAGCATAGTCATGATACCGCTTATCCTGAAGGTCTCGGCGCAGATAGTACCGTAGAGCACCCGGCCGCGGTGGACTTGGCCAGCTTGCAATTGGGTAATGGAAATGCGTTTTAATCTTTCTAGCGGAACCGAATTAGAAGCTCCACCACTGCTGGCAATGGGGTCTGTGAACGACAAGCGTGTTTGAAAAATGCCTTGTGGTACATTCCTGAGTCGTTGACGGGTTAACTCATGGAGTTGGAGAAGGGCTTGCTTGTCGAACCTCTCAGAGGCGTCTACCGCTGAAGTAAGTGGAAGCGAGGCCATTGAGTCATACAGGTTCTTCATCCTTCTGCGAACAAAATCGAAACCAACCAGTCACCACCTTCTTTTTCCTTCCCTGAGCTATGGATTAAATCATATTTAATGAAAAAGGCAGAAACATAAAGAAACGCACATGACCGCTTCTCAAACCCTCAAACGAGTGATGGGTTGGAATTGGAAAACGGAAGCCGTTACGGTGATTAACGTGGACTGCCCTTGTTGGCCGGTTCTGAGCCGGTCTTGCCACGTGTATATATAAATTGAATTACACCGTAGAGCCGGAAAAAATTTAACACCGGGTCCCAATAATAGGTCACAATTTAGTGTTCAGAGGAAAGTTGTGAAGTGATGATACACCATTATAGGAGAATTGATTTTTATTTTTAACCATCTTAAAATAAATGGAAAGTTTTAAGACGGTTTGTATTCCTTGTGTGAACTTCTTATTATTATTAAAATATGAGGAATTCTAATTATTTAAAATAGGATTGTTTTTACTTTTAAAATAAATTAGAGAAGGAATGTGATTTTTTTTTTTGGTTGTTAATAATAGGTTACAATTTAGTGTTTAGAGGAAAGTTGTTAAGTGATGATACATCATTATAGGAGAATTGATTTTTATTTTTAACCATCTTAAAATAAATGGAAAGTTTTAAGACGGTTTGTATTTGTTGAGTGAATTTTTTATTATTATTATTAAAATATGAGGAAATTTAATTTAATTTATATATAAAATAGATTTTTTTTACTAGAATTTTTAAAAATAATTTAAAGAAAGAATGTGATTTTTTGTTGTTTAGAATGTAATTTTGAACGCATAAATGGATTCAATACCTTGAGAAAACTGCGGGGCACTCCAATTAAACTTAAGTTTTAAAAAATATCTAGGGATTTTGATTAAAATTAAAGAGAAAACGTGTCATGAAAAATGTCATTTCTTCTATAAGTTAGACTATATTTTAAAATATTATTTGTAATTATAATGGAAAAAATAATCATAATAAAATCACAAATTTAAAATGGTAATAAAAATAATTATTATAAAATTAAATAAATATTAATTAAAAATAGTTAAAACTTTAAATATTATATTTAGAAAGATTTGGATGTATTTAATTAAATAAAATTATTAATGGAAAATAATCATTAAAATCTTAATTTACATATAAAATTGATTTGGTAAAATATTAATTAAATAAATAAAAACAAGTAATTAATTAATTAATTATTAGCCAATTTTAAATACTATATATGAAAAGATTTGATTATATTAATTAGATAAAGATATTTGTTGAAAATAATTGTTTATATATAGAGAGAGAAAGGGGTTAAATAGTGCCAAGGGTTAGGTCAAGTGGTTTAGAGCTACAAGTGAAGTATTTTTTATATTGTTGTTAGCCTTTTTTGATCATAAGTGTTGATCATACATGTCTCATGCAAAAATTAATTAATAGCAGAAGTTATTGTAATTAATAAGATAAAAAAGAGTACTATTACTATGTAAAAAATTGTTATCTAAGTAGATTACTATGTTGAGTAGCAAAGTTACTTGTATACCCGCTATGTTAAATGGAATGAGAAGCCATTCAACTTTTATATTGATTGTAGTTTTCAATAAGAAAAAAATTCTATTTGATATGAAGAATATACATGTTTTAGTCTTTCAAGAATTGCTTAAACTCGACAACAAGGTTGCAACCATTACAACAAAGTTTATCATGTTACTTATGCGAGTTAAACCTAAGTTAGGAGGATAACAATAATTCTTCCCAACCACCCAACATTAACCCAATTTATGTTAACTTAGAATCTCTAAGTGTCGAGATGGATCAAATCTATCAAGATGTAAACCTCTTTTAAAATGTGAAACTTGAGGAAAGGTTTTCACATCCAAAGATTATGTTAACTTAGAATCTACAAGTGTTGATATGGATCAAATCTATCAAGATGTAAACCTCTTTTAAAATGTGAAACTTGAGGAAAGGTTTTCACATCCAAAGATTTGATCGTGAAATAGATTTCACGCTAAAACAAATCTAGCCTAATTTTAATCATGCTTTCGCACAAAATTTGTAGATGATTATGTATATCTCTGGTATTAATCTATTGAGTTTAAATTTACTCACTTTACTCACCAAGATAAAGTAAAACTAGCAATTGCACCACATGTTGCAAAGTAAACACCCTAAGGTTGTAGCATAGGAAGGAGTAGCATAGAAGAAAGAAGATGTGATATGTTATGTCATTTAATTGAATATTTAAATTATAAATATGAATTATTTTATTTAAAAAGAAAATTTAGGTTTGGAGAATTGTTTAGATAAATAAATTGGCTTTTTATAGCCTAAGGTTAGTATAGATAGTATATAGAGTATATCCACTTAAGGGCACAACAAACTGACTATATAACCAACCATAGAATTGATGTAGAAATTATGTTGAGTTATAGTGCAATATTTCTCGATGTAATCAAGACTATCTGTAATGATAATTGTTATCATTGTGAAAGTTATATACAAGTCAAAATTTTTGGAATTCCAACAATGAAAATTGTTGGCCATCATATGTTTGAGCCCAGAAGGAAAGTGCATTAGCCTAATGGATTGTTGATTGGTGAGACTGATTCCATTCCTTGGATTACAAGTAGATGAGAAAGAGTGCTATGGGTTGTTATAAGTGTAAAATTGATTGTGAATAGAGGAATTGGAATATAATAATTGTTATCATTGTGAAAGTTATCTACAAGTCAAAATCTTTGGAATTCCAACAATGAAAATTGTTGGCCATCATATGTTTGAGCCCTGAAGGAAAGTGCATTAGCCTAATGGATTGTGGATTGGTGAGACCAATTCCATTCCTTGGATTACAAGCATATGGGGAAGAGTGTTATGGGTTGTTATAGGTAGAAAATTGATCAGGTGCTCAAAATTATGTTCAAAAATTAAAAAATTTCAGAATGGTGTGGAACCTAAACGACCGCATAGTGTTCATCATCCTGAATCTGACACAACTCATTTCATGCAAAACAGACACTGTATGCTACCAGAAACGCGATCTGTTCACTTCGGGTAAAAAAGAAAAGAAAAGGAAATGACATGGTAGAGTCTTCAGTGAATGGGGAAGTGCCAAGTGGCAGGCTGCCCTTGGCCCTGCATTTCACAAATCACTGAAGGAAGAGGTTTGTGGTTAAGGAAATCGGCCCCGAGCACTACCGGGTTGCGATTTGCGATATCACAATTGCAGATCGAAGGTAGGTCGACGGTAAAGAATCGTCCCCAGAGCAAAGCCGGAGGGAAAGAGAGAAAGGTTACCATAATCTCCAACACCAGTTCGCCCTCAAGTTGCAATTGAGACTCCAGAGATCATGTCTCATGAAGGAGAACCTACAAACATGACAGAATATGAGAAGACCTTCAAAAAGGCTTTTGTTTATATGACAAAGATGGTGAAGGTCCTCTATGAAGATAGGAATACCAAGCTGCAAGGGGAAAGTTCCAAACCTCCCAAAGGAGAAGGTTCTTCAAGAGGAGGTAATAGAAAAGGATGTAATGGAAATGGAGACAAGCCTCCACCCTCTCCACCATATTCTTCATCTTCTTCTTCACAAGCATCTTCACCCTGTTCCACTAACACAACCCTTATACTCATCATCATACTTCAAAAGGAACTCATACATCACCTTTTTAAAAACTTGATGTTAAATTTGAGCTACTCATGTATAATGGTGAAGTGAATTTAGAGAAGCTTGATTATTGGATTCGTTAGTTGGAGGTCTATTGCAAGATTCAAAACCTTCAAGAGGATGACATAAAGATTCAGTTAGCTTCCTTGAGAATGGAGGGTGGAGCACTAGTATGGTGGGAATCAAAGACTCAAGAGGAGATTAAAAAACACGGTAAGATCTCAATTTCTTGGAATGATTTCATTACTGCAATCAAAAGACAATTCTACCCTCTAGCTTATATGTAGAAAGCCATCATGAATTGACAGAACTTAGACAACTTAAAGGTCAAAATGTTCAAGATTACACCCAAGAATTCAGAAAAAGGCCTTTGATGTTAGGTGTAGATTTCCAATCACAGGACACATTATTGAAGTACATAAGGGGTTTACATAGTTACCTTAGGCATACTATCTTAATGTTTAATCCCAATAACATAGATGATGTGTGTGTGCAAGCCACCCATCTTGAGGCAAGAGGGAAAAACAATCCAGAAGAAGGTAGTAAAAATATGTTTAAGGGTAAAGAGAAAGAAAAGGGTTTCAAGGGAAAGAAAAATGCATCCATTAGAAAGGAAGGAGAGAAAACAATATGTAAACATTGTTCTAGAGAGGGTCAAAATGAAGCTCATTGTTGGAAGCTTCACCCTGAAATGAAACCAAATAAACTCAACAACAAAGGAAAAGAAAAGACAGCTATCACCATTCAATAGGATTTGGGATCTGATTCGGGTGATGAAACTAAAATTACAGCCATGGGTATAACCGGAAAAGAATCCATTGCTAGCAATAGTATATCAAATTGTCACACTAGTACTCCAAATGAAGAAACAAGGATTGAATTATTTAATGTGAGGGTAATCTCAAAACATACAAAAATCGACACACTTTTGATAGTGGGTCTCAAGTTAATTTGAAATCTGATGACTTAGTCAAGAAACTTAATCTTGAAACCATTTTACATCCCAAGACATATCCATTGGGTTGGATATGCAAGGACACAAATTTACAGGTTACAAGAAAATGTATTCTTCAGTCCGCAATCACAACAAACTTCATTGACGAAGTTGAATTAGATGTTGTACCACTTGATATATCAGGAATTTTTTTGGGTAGTCCTTACCTTTATGATAGAAAAAAAATCTTCTATCGTCATGAAAATAAGTACCACTTGTTCAAGGATGGTTTGGAGTATATTGTGTGAGCTCATCGCAAGAAACTAGATCTTTCATTAGTTAATGTAGGGAAAATGAAAAGACTAGTGAATTCAAGCAAGAATTTAGTGCTTCTTATGATCAAACCCAATGTTGATATTGATTATGAAGCGTTTGATGGTTGTAATTCAAAATTGAAAACTAATTTGGTTGATGTAGTTAACGATGATGATGATGTGTTTCAAAAAGCAAAAGGATTTCCTTCCAAGAGGAGAATCCAACATGAAATACCATTGCAAAGAAAGTGTCTTCTTCCTAACAATGACATGCATAGGATGTTAAGAATGGAAAGTGTAGAAATAACAAAACAAATCCAAGGATTGTTGAATAAAAGGATCATTTGACCTTCTCCTTTACCATGTGGTGCACCCCTTGTTTTGATGCCCAAGAATAATGGTAAAGATTTCATTGAATGGGATTCAAGGAGTGGTTTTCATCAAAGTAGCCTTTGTTGAAGGAGACATATGGAACAAGACACTCAAAACCAAGCAAGGTTTGTTTGAATGGCTTGTTATGATTTTTGGTCTTTGCCATGCTCCTACTACTTTCATGCATGTGAAGCAAGATGTATTGCAACCATTTCTAGACATGATAGTCTACTTGGATGACATTTTCATTTTCAGAAAATTTCATTATGAACATATCATGTATGAGAATGAAATACTTGATGTCTCATGTCAAAAACATTTTTTATTGAAGATGTCAAAGTATATGTTGGATAAAACTTATTTGATGTGCTTGGGCCATGATATTGGAGAAGATGAGTTGAAGTTAGACTTCTCCAATATTGATGGCATTATGGATTGGTCAATGCTCAAGATAGTTATTTGGATAAGATGTTTTTTGGGAGCAGCCCAATGTTGGAGGAAAGATTTTGTTAATTTTTCTTCTATTGTAGCTCATTTGAATTTTTTGGTAGTTGTGCAAAAGGTGTTCCAGTGGGGAGGAAAATGAAAAGAGGCATTTGATGCTTTAAGACAAAAGATCAGTTTAGCCTTTTGTTGAAGCCCCGAAAATCGAGTCGACAACAAGGGGGATACCCACCCGGTCCGGACCTTGGTTGGCAGCTCCTTATCTGTTTGGTATAGTGGGTCCGACTGGGGATAATGGGACCAATTTCCCAATTTAAAGGTGTGTGTGTGTGCAGAGTTGGATGATGCTGATCTAAGAGTACTAAAGCTAATTTAATTCAAACTTTTAAGCTAACTCTATGCTATTGTAATATAATGAGAAACAACACATCTAATCTATGCTAACCCGGGGTGTATTTCTTCTATTATGCGATCTAAAGAGATTTCAAACAATAACTGGTAATAAAGATCATTCAGCTATCATAAGAATAGAAATCAATTAAGATAAACCACTTTGCATAAAAAGTTAGGCAAAACCGTTGTGAACAGCATATCGCATAATAAATTATTCATATATCAAACATAAATAAATGACTCCACCATACAAAAGTGCCAAATGGTAACTCACACATTCATGCAGTAACATATAAAAAACTAAAAACTGTATATCACTTTAAGAATATAAATAGAAACGGTCAAGAGATAAAAGTACCATTTATGACTGGTTCCACTCATAAGCTTCAAGCAACAATGATTTATCTCTCCTTGCTCTAACATCTACTAAGAGTACAGAAGTGCAACATCAGTAGTAGATATCAAATGCAAACTTTAATAAACCTTGATCCATCCATTCATCAAAACCCCCTCCGAGGGTGCAAAAGTGCATGTTCTGAGGACAAGTTTTTTGACAAATTTCTGGACCCTTCTCCTAATGCCTGAGAAGGGTTTAAATACTGCTAACTAATTAACTTAATTACATAAATTTAGGATACGGTTTTAAATGACCACCCTTCTGCTAAAGCAAAACTATTTCTAAAAATTGAATCTAATTCCTAACCATTTCTGTATTTGCTCCTTAGTGCTGCAAACATGCAACATTCGCCTGGGAAGAGTCGGCTGGTCGCCTTCTGCTTTCGTTTGAGCTATGAAAATAGAAATAACAAGTGCTGGCACCACTTTCTGGTAAACTGGAAGATATTTTCGAGAATCTTCCTCTGGCTGGGTGTATTCACTGCGTGTATAGTTGGTAATAACCCAAATTTCTCTCAAATTGATTCTGCTTTTGCTATTTCGGTTTCCGACCTTGCGAATGAATGAACAAGTTAGGGACTTTGCTCTCTGAACAATTTTCTGCATCGAAAACTGCCTCTGTTCTTTGTTCCGGGCTTTTCTGGTGTGTTTTCCTTCTTTAGCGCCTTTTTTCCTTTACCGGGCATAAGCTTCAGGATCTTTTGTAAACATGCTGCTTTTGTGCGCTTTTGACTCTGAGCGTTGGATGGCCTATTGACATCAGCATCTGTTGAGTGATACTCTGGAATCCGCGGTCCTGTTGCATGCGACATCCATTTATGAAGGCATCTCTTCTCTGTTCTCTGAGCATTGACGCTTTCCCCTTTTCCTTAGATGTTTCCTGCACATTGCTTCATGTTATTTCCTGTCTTACAGTTTACGCAAAGGAAAAGAGTAATGATAATAAAGATTGACATGAAAGCTTTAAGCTCTTATGAATGTATAAAATCATGACACCCATAGCGAACTGACTCTTCGAAAAACACAAAACTGTCCTTCTTGAATACTTTGGCGTACATTCATTAATTTCTTTTAAGGCGCGCGCCCAATTTTGGTTTACGGACAACTTTCCTTGAATACTACGCCGAGGAAAATTTGCGATGGGTGATTTCTGTGACTCGCATCGCAGCATCGCGGATCGCGTCGTCAAGATGTGTCATCGCAGAAATTCATGATCACATTTATCGAAAATCGCATTCATCGCGGATCGTAGCATCGTAGATCGCGCTTAGTCATTCAATCATTGTGCACTGCTTACGCGATGTTGCGATATGCGACGTCGCATATCGGTCATCAGAGATTTCTTAAGATTTTTCATTTAAGAGCACTTCATAATGTATGCGATGCGATGAATTTCGCATTGCTTCTTCGCATTTTATTATGCTCATAAGAAAATGTTTTATTCTCTTCTCGCGATGCGATACAGTTTTAAGGAGTTGAATACAAAAATTTTCATAAAATGTTTTTTTTTTTGGATTTTTTTATTAAGGGTCCCCATTTGCTTGGTGTTATTGCTAATACCAAACAAAGAGGGGGGTTGTTGGTGGCCACAACAATGGCGATTCACTGGGAAGAACCAATTATCTATGCTTTTCTATTGAATTTTAACTTCCAAAGCAGAAAAATTTTCATAAGTCTAAATTTTGTTATGGACAGATAGAGTACATTATGCCTTATCCTATCAATGATATTTTGTTTCAACCTTTTTCTATTCCAATTGTTTGCTTCCTCAGGCTTTGTCCTTGTATTTACATCAGCCATTACTTGGTATTTTAAAGATAAAATAAGGTTTTCTCTGTGTGTTGGCTTTTAAAATATGCTCATTTGTCGTAGGTAGAGCCTCTGCTGCCAGCAGGCGTCCATAGCCTTGATAGGGTTACCTGTTACCCAACAATGATCCTTTATCCTGCTTAAGGCTATTTACAACTTTTCAGAGAAAAACCTATTTTGACACTTTTTTACTTTTTTATTCTCTAAAGAACAATGCCTTGGTTTGGTGGCCAAATTATGACACAGTCATTCACTTGATTTACACTTTTGTTGAACAAGCTGGCTCGTGATGAGACCTCTTGTCTTTTGATTGCAACAATCTTGAGTCGTTGCCCTGTTTTGGTGGACAGTATTGGCAAAGTTAGCAAGTTATAATATATGTGATCATGATAAGCCGACTCGTGATGAGACCTCTTATTCTTTGAGATATAGTGTTTTCTCGGATTGTTTCTCTGAATGCTGCGATTTTCTTTAGCAGGGAGGAAATCATTGTTTTTCCTTAAGAAAGCTCTGGACGACAATAATAGAGTTTGAAAACAACAGTTTTATAGAGAATCTTTATTTTATTATTGATACCTTTCATTGTGTTGATATAAAACAATTTTTTGCCAAAGGTTGCTTTCATCAAATTTTTTGAAGTTGAAACTAGTATCATATCTAGGCTAAAGGTTGCTTTCATCAATTTTTTTTTTTTTTTTTTTTTAACTCTATCTGTCAATAATAAAGATCAGATTTTTCGAAAATTTTTACTATTTGTACAAGCGAAAAAAAAAACAAAATCTGATAGAGAATTGGTGTCTTTTTCGTGAACCCCGGTAGTAACCATCTACAACTGGTTTTATTTATAAGAAAGAAAAGAAAAAACTAAAACTATCCTACAAAATAGAAGAATAATCTTCTATGGAAAATATATTTTAAGGATCTGTCCATTAACAGGCAAATAATCCCTTCTACCTGCTAAATCCTGCAACACAAACGTTGATGGGCCTATGACTTCTACAATCTGAAAAGGACCAAGCCACATCTTCTGAAATTTTGTATGTTTGTCCTTTTCTTCATGAGCCTTATCCCATTTCAAAACTAGATCTCCCGTTTGAAAATTTTTTCTGGTCATTATGCTTGAATCAAAAGAGGATTTTATTAGCGCTTGGTGATGAGCATGGGTTTTCTTAGCTTGTTCTCGTCGTTCTTCTAATTTAATTATTTCCATTTGTCTTAATTGTAAGGAGGAAGTAGATACTTCATCGATGTATTGTACTAAAGACAAGGAGGGGATCACTAAGTGAGTTGGGAGAACCACTTCCTTCCCATAAACTAAATTAAAGGGAGAAGTGCCGATTGAAGCTTTCTTCGTTATTATATCTGCCCATAAAGCATTTACCAAAGTTTTGTGCCAATTCTTCTGGTTTTGGTCAACTGTTCTTTTAATAATCCTGATTAGGTTTTTATTTGTTGACTTAGCCAATCCATTACCTTGCGGATAGTAGTTGGCCGAATATTTTAGTTTGAACCCTCTTTTAAGTGCAAACTTAGTCATTGCATTCCCAGAAAAGTATGAGGCATTATCAAACATTAAAGCCATTGGCAATCCAAACCTAGTGATTATAAATTGATCTATGAATTCAATGATGTTTTCAGAATTAGCTGTCTTGAGAGGAACTACTTCTACCCATTTAGTAAAATAATCTGTTGTCGTGAAGATGTATCTATGCTGCTTAGAAGAGTGAGGAACGATCTCACCTATTATGTCCAAGCCCCACTGACTGAATGGTTGCTCGATGGTTACCGGCTGTAGTGGCATGGACGGTTTCTTTTGTCTCCCTGCAGTAGTTTGGCAGACTTGGTATTTTCTCACGTAACTGTGTGAGTCTTTGAACAGCGTGGGCCAATAATATCCTGCACGTAAGATTTTATGTGCAGTAGCATCTCCAGCATAGTGTCCGCCTGCTGGTCCATCGTGGAGTTCCTGCAAAACCTTTTCGGCTTCAGTTTTCTCAAGACACCTAAGAAGAACAGAATCGCAATTCCTTTTAAACAGAACATCATTTATGAGCTGATATTGTTTAGCTTTCAATCTCAGAGCTCTTTTCTTGGTGTGATCCAGGTGTGATGGAGCATACCCGTTCTTAAGATAATAAATGGTGTCAGCATATAATGATTCTGCATCGTTTAGGCTTACCTCATACATTTGTACCTCTTCAAATGAATTTTCAGGAATTTGCGATGCTCCAGCCAACATTTTGCAGAAGCCTTGACCTCTTACAATGCTTGCTGGTTTGATCTCAAGGTCATATTCTTGTAAAGCAGTGATCCAATTTGCTCTTTTTTCACCCACATACTTCTGTACTAGAAGATTTCTTACCGCTGGAAACGGTACTATGACCTTAGTAGGGGTTTTAAGTAAGAAAGGTCTGAAATTTTTGACCGCTTTGAAAACAACATATGCCTGTTTCTCCACGTCTGAATAGTTGAGTTCAGCACCTTGTAAATTTGAGCTAAAAAATGCGATTGGAGCTTCCGCTTTCTCTTGATTTACTTGAGTTAGAATCGCAGCATATGATTTCTCTGAGGCAAATGTGTATAAGATAAAAGATTCTGAAAAACTCGGGGTTGCTAAAGATGGAGCGTTAATGATAGCTTGTTTGATCAGGTTGAATGCTTCATGCTCATCTTGACCCCATTTAAAATTTGAATTCTTTTTAATCATGGTTTGCAAAGGAGAAACAATTCGTGAAAAATCTGGGACAAATCTCTTCACAAAATTGATTTGACCAAGGAAAGATTGCATGGCTTTTTTATTATGAGGTAGGGATATTTCAGAAATTTCTTTGATTCTGTCAGGCTCAATGTGAATACCAGATTTTGACACTATGAATCCTAGAATTTTTCCTTCACTTAATGCGAAAAAAGATTTCTTTAGGTTAAGTGAAATTCCATACCTTAAACATCATTGAAAGATTTGTTTCAAGTCTTTGAGATGGTCGCTTCGCTTCTTGGAGTACACTGTTATATCATCCAAATAAATTACTACAAATTTATTGACTAAACCCTTGAATGCGATGTCCATGGCTCTCTGAAATGTAGCGTTGGCATTGATCAAACCAAATGGCATCTTCTGATATGCGTATGTGCCCCATTTAGTTCGGAATGTGGTTTTTAACTGATCATCGGGATGTACCAGCACTTGATTGTATCCTGAAAATCCATCCAAAAAAGACATTAATTCTGAGCTTGCTACTGCCTGTAATATCTACTCCATAGGTGGGAGGGGAAAATTGTCTTTTTGACAGGCTTTGTTGAGATTCTGAAAATCGATGCAGATTCTAATATCTCTGTTTTTCTTTCTAACGGGTACCATATTGGAGACGCATTTGGATGTCTGGCGGGAAAAATTATTCTGGCTTTTAATAACTTATTTAGCTCAGTTTTTATCTGATTTTCTAAATTGGGGTGGATTTTTCTGAGTTTCTGTTGGACAGGTTTTTCGTTGTCAATCATAGGGATAGTATGTTGAATGATAGAAGTGTCGTATGTATTCAGCTCATCGTAATTCCAGGCAAAAACATTTTTGTATTGTCTCAAAAGACGAATATACGCTAGTTTTTCTTCAGGGGCTAGGCCGTGGCCTAGATTAACGTTTTGTGGTTTATCATCGGTTCCTAGGTTTACTAATTCATAGTTCAGATTTGAACTGTAGAGCTTAGAATTGGTAGACCTTTTAAACCGACTTTTCAAATCGTATAAGTCTTCCAACTTAACCACCGATTTAGGTATAGCATTATCAGTGCTATCTTGTTGTATTTGTCGATCGTGATGGTCTTCGTCAATTATTTGATTGGATTAGGATCCTTCAGAAGTGAGGAAATTTATAATATCAGGATCATCATTCAATACTCTCCAATTTGTAATGTTGTCAGGGATGGACGGTCTAAAGATTAATTCTATTGAGAATCTATCTAGACTAAAATCTTCGGAGGGAATAAGTCTAGAGGCTACGTTAGCTAAAAGGTCTGCGCTCGCGTTTTGGAGTCTTGGGATTGACGAAATATTGAATGCTATGAAATGCTCAGTCAGATCTTGTACTAAAGATTGATAGTGTTTCAAATGACCTGATAGGCAATGTATGGTGTTACGTACCTGTTTGACGACAATCTCAGAGTCTCCGAAGACTTGAAGATACTTGACGTTCAACCTGATTGCTTTGTATAGGCCTTGCACCAAGGCCTCATATTCTGTTGTATTGTTTGTGCAATCGAATTCAAGTCTGCACGTAAGCATGGTCTTATTTCCTTCTGGACTAATCAGAATGCATCCTGCTCCTGCTCCTTCGTTAGATTTAGAGCCATCAAAATATAATTTCCAAAACAAAGATGTATTTACAGGTTTATCTACAAAATTAACACACTTTCAATTATCAGTTTGGGAAAAAATTTCGACTTGGGACAAAACTGAATTTTCTATGTAAGGTGATGTATGAGCATTGAAATTGCCGAGGAAAGAATCTACTGAGTAATTGCCTATGATACTGCTGTTATATGCTATTGCTTCATTTTCTCCCTCCAATTCCGTTACTATGTACTTCTGGTGTAACTCTCGTTCAACCTTTATTTGATTCGGTTTACCATTGTAGGGTAACCACATGTGCGACCAGTCGGTTGAGAAGTATCCATGGAGTTTTTTGGACCAATCCCTGCTAAGAATCAAGCCATAGAATTCTGGGATATCAGCTACTAGAATGTCAATAACCTGACATACCTTCGGGTTGGACGACAATCTTATGGTTACTTGATTAAGTTCGCCAATCACTTCGACTTGAGATCGATCAAGCTGAACTATGCGCACTGCGGATTTTTGTGGTTGAACATTCAACTTGGCACATATTGATCTGGGTAAAATATTCGTTGAAGCACCAGAATCTACCAAACAATTGTGCACATTTTTATTGAAAATTTCATAAGTGAGAAGAAAAGGGGGAGTGTTGACCTTGATCTTCCTCCAATCAAGGCGATGTCATTTGGATCAATCTTATTGATCGTGTTGGTTGGAGGTCTTCCCATGTTGTGGGAAGCTACAGCTATAGGCAAAGATGTAGTAGGCACGACATGTAATTCTTTCATCATTATCTTCTGTTGATGTTTCAATTTGCTCAATTCATAAAGAGTGATATTAGCCCTAGTCTTTTTCATGTCATCAATAATATTGTATTCCATTTCATCCGACACTATCAGTGTTCTTGATGGAGTTGTTTGATCTGGTTGGACTGGGCTAGATTGAGTTGCTTTAGTGGTCGTTTTCTTTGTTGCGACTTTATCTTTTGCTGCAGGGCTTGCGCCCTTCTGCTTAGGGGTAGTTTGGGGAGGATCAAGTTGATTTTTTCTTCGTGTGCTAACCGGAAATGATTCTTGATCTTCTTCTTGTGGGAGGATGAAATCCCACATTCCTTGTAGTTCCACAACTTCTTCATCATCGGTCTGCCCTTCAGTGGTACTCTCTTCTTCTTCCTCTTCTTCGGATTCGACATTTGAGATAGCGTTGGGTGGTTTCACATCCATTGAAGGGCCTCTTTTAAAAGCTCTGTAGGGCTTTTTTGAAGAAGTTTTTGCTACTTGTTTTTTTATGTCAATCATCTCATTGGACATGGTCTTTAATACTTTTTGCAATCCTTCCAAATCGAAAGGGTCTTTCGTTTGTTTCTTCTTGGAGTCTTCCTTGAAGGTGACTTTTTTAGATTTGCATTCCTCTATCGCAGATCTCTTTTCCAAGGCTACTACGCGTTTCTCTACTGCTATCGCCTCTGTCAGGTTTTCAACTAAGGTTGTTTTATTTGCCCTATCCACGAAGATTGCTAAGTTTGATGGTAAGGCCGTAATATACCATTCACATCGTACTTCTTCGCTGGGTTAGGAAGCAGTGGGAATTTTTTTGAGGATTTTATTGAACCGTAAATTGAAACCTTTGATGGGTTCTCTAGCCTCGGCTTTAAGATTGGATAGGTCATTGATTAACGTTGTCGTTGATATGTCATCACCAAACTTGGTAAGGAATTGACTTTGAAAAATGTCCCAACTTGTGATAGACCCGGAGGGTAATGAAAAGTACCATGACCCAGTTGTTCCTTGCATTGTATAGGGAAAAAGCCGGACAACAGCATCCTCGTTGGTAACTCCGTTGAGATTGACAGAAAGCATGAAATTGTTAATGTGCTCTTCAGCTAGCATGCCTGCTTCTGGATTGAATTTGGGTAGCCATTTCTCAGGATGGGCTGGTATTTGGCTCAGGGGTGGAGGCATTAAAACTGCCCCAGGATTGTTCCATGGAGACTGGGCCATCGTTGAGCTGCTAGTAAATGAAAGTGCAGAGGATGATCCCTGAGGCTGGGAAGATGAAGATATTATGATCTTAGATGATTGAAGAAGAGGGGTTGTGGAAGATGGATGTGTGGTTTGGAATGAAGATGTGGGTGGCTGACTTCGCGGTGAGGGATTTGAAATGGACGATGTAGATGAAAGAGTCTCACTGTCAGACTCTTGTGGTGTTTTCCTTGCTCTTTTCCTGGTGGGGAGAGGGAATTCAGTTGGCTGGATGCCAAATTTTTCACTCTTTAATCTGGTCAGGGGATGAGCAGGATTGTATTGCGAAGTCACACTGCTTTGAGATTTATCAGACCTCTGTGTAGAAATAGAAAATCCCTGGAGTTTGCGAATCAGAGTTTGAACTTCAGGGGGTTCAATGGTAGATTGGTCTGAAATATTAGGCTATGTAGCAGCGGTTAATACTCGAGCGACTTCTGACTCTGGATTTAAACGTACTGGGGAAGTCGGGGGAGTTGGTGAGGGCGATTTACTCTCATAATGGTATTTAGATTTTGATTTAGGTGCCATTCATAGTTCGGGCCCTCCTTCTAGCGCCAAATATGTTGAACCCTCGAAAATCAGGTCGACAACAAGGGGGATACCCACCCGGTCCGGACCTTGGTTGGCAGCTCCTTATCCGTTTGGTATAGCGGGTCTGACTGGGGATAATGGGACCAGTTTCCCAATTTAAGGGTGTGTGTGTGTGCAGAGTTGGATGATGCTGATCTAAGAGTACTTAAAGCTAATTTAATTGAAACTTTTAAACTAACTCTATGATATTGTAATCTAATGAGAAACAACACATCTAATCTATGCTAACCCGGGGTGTATTTCTTCTATTATGCGATCTAATGAGATTTCAAACAATAAATGGTAATAAAGATCATTCAGCTATCATAAGAATAGAAATCAATTAAGATAAACCACTTTGCATAAAAAGTTAGGCAAAATAGTTGTGAACAACATATCGCATAATAAGTTATTCATATATCAAACATAAATAAATGACTCCACCGTACAAAAGTGCCAAATGGTAACTCACACATTCATGCAGTAACATATAAACAACTAAAAACTGTATATCACTTTAAGAATATAAATAGAAACGGTCAACAGATAAAAGTACCATTTATGACTGGTTCCACTCATAAGCTTCAAGCAACAATGATTTATCTCTCCTTGCTCTAACATCTACTAAGAGTACAGAAGTGCAAAATCAGTAGCAGATATCAAATGCAAACTTTAATAAACCTTGATCCATCCATTCATCAAAACCCCCTCCGAGGGTGCAAAAGTGCATGTTCTGAGGACAAGTTTTTTGAAAAATTTCTGCACCCTTCTCCTAATGCCTGAGAAGGGTTTAAATACTACTAACTAATTAACTTAATTACATAAATTTAGGATACGGTTTTAAATGACCGCCCTTCTGCTAAAGCAAAACTATTTCTAAAAATTGAATCTAATTCCTAACCATTTATGTATTTGATCCTTAGTGCTGCAAGCATGCAACATTCGCCTGGGAAGAGTCGGCTGGTCGCCTTCTGCTTTCATTTGAGCTATGAAAATAGAAATAACAAGCGCTGACACCACTTTTTGGTAAACTAGAAGATATTTTCAAGAATCTTCCTCTGGCTGGGTGTATTCACTGCGTGTATACTTGGTAATAACCCAAATTTCTCTCAAACTGATTCTGATTTTGCTATTTCGGTTTCCGACCTTGCGAATGACTGAACAAGTTAGGGACTTTGCTCTCTGAACAATTTTCTGCATCGAAAACTGCCTCCATTCTTTGTTCCAGGCTTTTCTGGTGCGTTTTCCTTCTTTAGCGCCTTTTTTCCTTTACCGGGCATAAGCTTCAGGATCTTTTGTAAACATGCTGCTTTTGTGCGCTTTTGACTCTGAGCGTTGGATGGCCTATTGACATCAGCATCTGTTGAGTGATACTCTAGAATCCGTGGTCCTGTTGCATGCGACATCCGTTTATGAAGGCATCTCTTCTCTTTTCTTCGAGCATTGACGCTTTCCCCTTTTCCTTAGATGTTTCCTGCACATTGCTTCATGTTATTTCCTGTCTTACCGTTTACGCAAAGGAAAAGAGTAATGATAATAAAGATTGACATGAAAGCTTTAAGCTCTTATGAATGTATAAAATCATGACACCCATAGCGAACTGACTCTTCGAAAAACACAAAACTGTCCTTCTTGAATACTTTGGTGTACATTAATTAATTTCTT
The DNA here is from genome assembly GCA_031772625.1 of Pinus tabuliformis. Taxonomy (NCBI): domain Eukaryota; kingdom Viridiplantae; phylum Streptophyta; class Pinopsida; order Pinales; family Pinaceae; genus Pinus; species Pinus tabuliformis. The sequence continues at coordinate 914,298,909 of CM062809.1, forward strand.
TAAGGCGCGCGCCCATTTTGGTTTACAGACAGCTTTCCTTGAATACTGCGCCGAGGAAAATTTGTGATGGGTTATTTCTACGACTCCCATCGCAGCATCATGGATCGCGTCGTCAAGATGTGTCATCGTAGAAATTCATGATCGCATTTATCGCAAATCGCATTCATCGCGGATCGCAACATCGCAGATCGCAGATCCCGCTTAGTCATTCAATCATTGTGTGCTGCTTACGCAATGTTGCGATATGCAACGTCGCATATCGGCCGTCGGAGATTTCTTAAGATTTTTCATTTAAGAGCGCTTCATAATGTATGCGATGCGATGAATTTCGCGTCGCTTCTTCGCAGTTTATTATTCTCATAAGAAAATGTTTTATTCTCTTCTCGCGATGCGATACAATTTTAAGGAGTTGAATACAAAAATTTTCATAAAATGTTTTTTTTTTTGGATTTTTTATTAAGGGTCCCCATTTGCTTGGTGTTATTGCTAATACCAAACAAAGAGGGGGGTTGTTGGTGGCCACAACACCTTTATACTTGTTCTTCTAAACTTGAAAAGTCATTTGCGCTTCAGGTTGATATATGTGACCATGCCATGGGTGTAGTCTTTATGCAATATTGTAACCCCATTTCATTTCATTCAGAAATTTTCAATGGTGGAGAGTTTAAGTTGCAGCGACAATGGAACTTTCATTGGATGGGTTTTCTTCTATTATTCCACTTGGTCAAAAGGTATAAGTGACAAGTTTGTTGATGTACTTTATAGGCCTATAGTTTGTGTAATAATTATGCTCAAGCATAATTTTGTTTTACATGAAAGTTATGTTCAACAAAATACATACTTTCAAGATGTATGTTCAAGCTTGAATCAAAGGAATCAAGCAAAGGAATTTGATTACCATTTGCATCATAATGTATTGTATCATTTGAATTTACAATGGAACCACGAAGTAAATGCAAGCACTACCTGTGACTGGTAGCGATCTAGGGTTTCTGCACTCTCTCAGAGGGCTCTGAAACCCCTGCCATGGCAGGCCTGCATAGCCCAGATCGGTTCTAAAACAGTCAGAAAAGACAGGCGATCTCAGTATCTCAGGCATCCGCAGGAAGGATAATGCCGCCCCCCAGGGGGAGGGCGATGCGCCTCCCCCACAAAAAGACAGCCAATCACAGAAGAATGCAGTCACAGACAATGAGAACTGCCAAAATGACAGCAATACGGATACTAGCAAACAACAGAACGACGAATCGGCTCAGAAGGACGCAAATAACGCCAGATCTTCCACATGCAGACCGGTAGCAACTCACAGACCAAAGGTGGAATTCCCCAGCCATAGAATCAATGCCAGAATACAATTTATGAGGGATCATGCTCTGATTGGAAAATTCATTGGTATCTGGCCAACTGAGAAAGCTCTGAGAAGCTGGATAAATACCAAATGGAATCCAAAGGGCCACATCACCCTACATCTAGGACCCAAGGGGTTTTTTACTGCAGTTTTTAACTGCCTGGAAGATCGCAACAGGATTCTGGATGGGGGTCCTTATTTCTTTAATTCAGCAGGACTCTACCTCAAAGGATGGGTTGAAAGATTTAATCCAGACAAGGAAGATCTCAGTTACGCTCCAGTCTGGATAAGGCTCTATTCGCTCCCTTGGGAATATTGGGAAGAAAACTCCTTACAAGAGATTGGAAACGCCCTCGGCGAATTCATCAAGGTAGCAGAGGAAACAAAGTTTTGCAGATATACTTCATATGCCCGAATCTGCGTCTATATGGATCTCAAACAAGCTTTGCCAGACACGGTAAGTCTCTTGCATGAAGATGTTGAATGGATTCAGTTAATAGACTATGAGCATGTTCCATTTAGATGTAGGAAATGCCATAATCTTGGACACCTCTACAGAGACTGTCCTCTGAACAAGAAAACCCCCACTCATCTAAGCTCAGATAACCAGGAGCCTGATGGTTTTACAAAAGTGGTCAATCGAAGAAGAGGGAACAAAAAAACTACAACCAATCTCAAGACAGATCAGGTCAACAAAGCTAAACCCTCAAAGAATAATAGCTTTGAGATCCTAGCCAGTATGGAAATGCAAGATCCTGCCAAAGAAATGCAGAAGGTTAAGGATTTAATCCTTGAGCTGCCAGAAGGAACCTCACAGCAACCAGGAGATACTCAACTCAACAAATCGTTCACTCACTCCCAAACTAAATCTCCGGCCTGGGTTCTTCAAGAAATGGAAGTGGATAATCCTGAATCGAGCACCAAGATGCCGAAGGATCTAGAGGAAGCCTTACCAGAAACCCAGATAATGGAGGAAGATTCTGAGAACATTGACATTGGCGAACTGGACATTCTTGGTTTGGAGCAAGCATGCAAGACCGGAAACTTTGATAAAATACCGGACAGGCAAGTGGATAAACTGGTAGAGGTCTTAAATCGTGCACACAAGAAACACTCTCTAGGAGTTCAAATTGGTAGTCAATGGGATGGTAAGTTCATCACAAAAGACAGTAAGAAGAGAGGACGAAAAACTACCCTCGAAAGAACTATCAAGATAGGAGAAGTGCTAGTGGAGTCAGGTAGATACGCCAAGCTGACCAAGTACTTCAATATCCATCCCAATCCTTCTCAATGAAGCTGATATCTTGGAATATAAGGGGGCTCAACAGTCCTAGGAAAGGAAGACTCTTAAAAAATATGCTCATGCAGGAAAAACCCAACATTCTCTTTCTGCAAGAAACTAAATGTAGCATGACAGTTTTGGAAAAAATAGCAGCGAAAGCTTGGCCAGGAGGGCTAGTTACAGCTGTTGATGCTCAAGGAGCTTCGGGTGGATTAGCAATTCTATGGGATGCAAGAGTAATCCAGCTTAGCAATATACATGCAAATAAGAACTTCATTCAGGCAATATTTCACCTAATTGGAACCAATACTCATGGCCATATTACTAATGTTTATTTCCCTCAGGAAACCAATCTCAAAGCTGAAATCCTGGAGGCCTTATCAGTTCTCAACTCTAACAGGCTTTACCCTCTATGGTTAGCAGGAGGAGATTTCAATATGATAGCAAGAATGGAGGAAAAGCAGGGAGGCAGAGATAACAGAATCAGGGATGGTAACCTTCTAAAAGATTTCATTCACAACAACTGGCTGGTAGATCTTCCCTCCAATAATGGTTTGTTCACCTGGAACAACAAAAGAGAAGGACCACAGCAAATAGCTTCGCGTTTAGACCGATTTTTAGTATCTGATAATGCACCTCATTTGGGAGGGGAATTCATAGCTTCCATCCTGCCAGTTTCAGGGTCAGATCACTGGCCTATAGCACTCCAATGGCACCGGCCAGGCAATAACATTAAACACCCTTTCCGATTTGAGGCCTTTTGGCTAACACATCCAGACTTCCATGAATTTGTTAGATCAACTTGGCTCAAATCTAATCCCACCGGGGGATCTAAAATGGCTATCTTCCAGCAGAAACTAAAACACCTCAAAGGAGAAATCAAACACTGGAATCATACCACCTTTGGCAACATCTTCAAAGCTCAAGCTGCTCTTAATCAGGAAATGAAATGTATTCAGCAAAGGATCATCATGGAAGGACGGTCCGAGGAGCTAGTAAAACAGGAACAAGCAATTGAAGCACAAATTCTGGCCAGAGCTCAACAGGAGGAAACTCTTTGGAGACAGAAATCGCGGATCAGATGGCTCAAGGACGGAGAAAAGAACACAAAGTTCTTTCACAAAACTACGGTGCAGCGCAGAATGAACAATTTTATATCCCACATCAAAAATGAGCAGGGAGAAAGAATTGAGACGCACGAAGGCATTGAAGAGGAATTTCTCAGGTATTTTAAGAAAGCTCACCAAGAACCCAACATAGACAGACTGCCGGCTATAGAGAAAATCCTACCGAATATCCCCAAACTAATCACCGAGGAGCATAATCTTCTCCTCCTCAAACCCATCCAGATGCAGGAAGTGGAAAGTGCAGTCAAGCAATTAAAAGCAGGGAAAGCACCCGGTCCAGATGGATTCACCTCAGACTTCTTCCACCATTTCTGGGATCTCATTCAAATGGAAGTATGGCAAGTGGTTGAGGAATCTCGTTCGTTAAGATGGATGTACCCAGGGCTGAATGCCACATTCATAGCCCTAGTTCCCAAGGCAGAGGAGTCCAACACGCCAGATAAGTACAGACCAATTGCTCTATGCAATATCATATACAAAATTGTTTCAAAAGTTATTGCTATTCGACTCAAGCCGCTGCTCCCTCTTATTATATCGCCAGAGCAATCTGGTTATGTGGAAGGCCGGCAGATCACAGACGGGATAATTTTAACCCATGAAATAATTCATTCCCTGAAGCAGACTAAAAACCAGGTATGCTGTTAAAAATTGATTTATCTAAAGCTTTTGATAGCATCAGCTGGGTGTACATTCAAAAAATTCTTAATGCCTTTGGCTTTGCCCCTTCATGGACCAGATGGATTCTTAGTCTTCTGACATCCTCATTCTTTTCGGTGCTTATCAATGGCATCCCTTCAGCTACGTTTCGCCCATCTAGAGGTATTAGGCAGGGGGATCCCCTCTCACCTTTCCTCTTTGTTATTATGGCAGAAGGACTGGGCCGCTGTTTGCATTCTGCTCTCTCCTCTCGGAGTCTTAAAGGCCTTTCATTCAGCAACTCTCCTTCCTTCTCCCATCAGCAATTCGTGGACGATAATATGCTTTTTGGACATCCCTCGGTCCAAGAAGCTCGCCTTCTCAAAGCAATTCTCTCCACCTTTTCTGATGCTTCTGGAGCCCTTATTAATCGTGTCAAATCGCAAATCTTCTTCTTCAACACTCCTGCTCCAACTCAAAAAGCCATTGCCCGCATCTTAGGATTCTCCATTGCTAGCCTCCCCTCCAAATATCTAGGAGCTCCTCTTATGGCCTCAGCCCTCAAGCACTCCTCTTGGATAGACTTGCTAGAAAAACTCGAAGCTAGGCTTTTCCTTTGGACTCACAGAGCCCTTAATATGGCCAGCAGAATTGTTCTCATTAAAGCTATTCTCCATTCCATGCCCTTGTATCTTTTCTCTCTTCTGGCTGCGCCTAAATGGGTTCTCAAGGAAATAAAGAATCTCCAGCGCAACTTTCTATGGGGCAGTTCAGGCCCTAACCGCAAATGGGCTCTAGTCAAATGGGAAAACGTATGTCTTCCTAAGAAGGCAGGGGGTATCGGGCTAAGAGACCCTGAGCATAGCAACAAGGTAATGGGAGCCAAAATATGGTGGAGATGGCTAGCGTACCCCAACACCCCCTGGGCCTCTCTTTGGACAGCAAAATATGCAAGCAACAGCCCTATTGAAGATAGAATCCGCATGTCAGAAGTTAGTACAGGTTCAGTAGTCTGGAATTCGGCCATTCAACACAGGGATCTTATACAAAAGCATAGTTTTTGGGAGATTAAAAGCGGAAACAAGGCAAGATTCTGGGAAGATTCCTGGCAGCAGCTCCCAAAGATTAAGGATATTCTCCATAATCTTCCTTTGCCAGTGCAAGGTACCAATCAATCGGCAAAGGTCAATCAATTCTGGAACCCCTCGCCCACACAGAAGTGGTTGAAGGGAAAGTACCCCTAGAGTCCTTTGGGCTGAGACTCTACCAGACTGAAAATTGCTTATACAAAGAAACACTCACACACAGCCATCTTTTTTACTTTTAAGCAAATCCTAATGTTTTAGGGTACATACCTAAGGTCCTACGTCCGAGAAGACCGTTAGGGTGCAAACCCTTCTTGGAGTTCCCTTCTTCTTTCTCTGACCTGCAAGACAAACAAATCAAAGAAATCAACAGTACATGTATAGAAGTTTATGTATAAATCATCTTTATGCTATAAAGTTAGTTATAAATAATCTTTAAGTAACTACTTTCATAAGTATTCAACACAAGAATCTCATAAGCATAAAGAAAGATTATTCGGGAACAAAGACGTGTTTCTTTATATATAAAGGCAAATAAAGTACATATATCGGAAAGATATCACCTGAACACCTTCAGCAGGCTCCAAGCAAGCTTCCTCCCGGATTCGTTCCAGCCTCCAGCCTTCAACAAGAGCTCCTTCCAAGTCTTACTCAATGATGGTGTCAAGGATGAATGATCACCAATACACATGGAAACAAGGGTTTCCTATGCAAAATGGGGGAAGTGCAGGATGCACCAAGGACTTCAGACCTGGTCTAAGGGAAAAATCTCAGCATAATAATCTTGCTCTCCTTTCTCTCTCCTTTCTCTCTCCCCTTGGCCTTCCCTTTGATGTCTTTTTATACCCTCTCCAAAGTAGTTTTTTAGTTAGGAGTTGGTTGGGAACAGTTGGGCCACGGGCACTAACAGGTGATCCAGCAGGTAAACCCGCGATCACCGCCCGAAAAAGAGGAAATTATATTTTTTTAAGTGTTTTAATAGATACACGCGGGTTGGGTATGACAGACCCGCGTGTACACGCGTTTAACACAGGGCAAAGTCGCGTACAGGGAATAAAACACTGTTTTTTAAATTTTTGGACCAGGTCTGGAAGGAGGGGTTGCCCTAGGCCATAAGTGCAGCATCACAAACCATAAGAGTGAGATTTGGAGCTATAACAGATGCCCCCTAATGTATGAGGTCAGAAGGGGAACATGATGGCCGAAATACATTAAGTAAGTACAAGGAAAGGAACTCCGCCAAAAAACCGAGGAGGACTTCACCGGAATTCAGCCTGCCAAGCCACCGAAAGGAGATCAGAAAGAAACACTGTCTGAGGCGGGCATACCCATGCTCAGGAAAAGTAAAGCATGTCCGCATATCAAGTACAAGCGGATCCACTAAGTATACAAGTATAAATGACTGTAAAAATACATAATGGATCATCTGATCATAATGAGTAAGTACATGTCTGAATATCACATATAAAACTGTCAATGATGCTGAAAGATGCAACGGATCACTGAAATCAAAGACTGATCCCATAAGGTACCAACTGAACATGATGGAATAGGATGGTACTACACTGCAAACTCAGGTGCCAGCATATAGAATGTCGCCATGACTGACTGCAACATATAAGGTGGAATGGTATCAACTAGCAGCAACAGGAGCAACTGTCAAGTGAACCAATGAATGCTGATACAACCTGAGGTCTTCACCGACCGCCGTGGTACATTTCTACACCATGGGAATAAATGATCTGAAGTCGACCATGTGAGAAATCGTTTGATTACCGGTCATTGATGTATACCGTTAACAAACGCGAGACTACTCACCGATAATGATAATGAGCGTCAAGGTACCCAGTACAATCTAACAAGTGTGAATAAATGAGCTGAAGTCGAACACCTGTAAGAATCTATCAATCAGGAGACAATGATGGTTTCCCACTGTCGATAGCGAGGAATCTGCCACTAATGACTGCAAACCCCAAGGTACTGCCAAATGGACTCTAGATCTTTGCCCCAGAGCAATGAGTCGTAGTCGATAGGGAAAGATCCGCTAGAAGGAAGGCATTAAGGCATCCTCCATCAATCTAGCGCGAGTGTAACCCGTAGGCCAATAATGTGGAAGGAATCGGACGAAAAAGATGTAGTAACCCAACCGAAAGTACGTTTCCGGCGTACACAAGATGTGGCTAGCGCACGGCAGAAACCCTCTGAACCAACCAATAATGAAAGCTGACACAGAGGCGAGGTATCCACCAATAGGGTCAAATGGAAACCAAGGTACTGCACGAATCCCAATGTGTGATAATGTATGCTGATGTCGAACACAAGGGAAACCACTCAGTCAAAGACCCATGATACTGATCGATGCTGAGCACAAGGTGACCTATCAATAATGAAAATAGGGCCAGGGTGCGGTCTCTAGGTCTGCCCTCAGAGCAATGTGTCGTCGTCGATAAGGACAAGACCCGCCAGCAAGAAGTCAATGGGGACCTTCTCAAACCGGCACGAGTGAAGGACCAATATAACTGATGTGATAATAGACATGACACTGACAACCAGGGATGGCCGACTGAAAAATGAGTCAAGAGACACCGCAGAAAGGCCGACTCAGGCTAACTTCCCTTGAACAAAAGCACGACTCAATGTGACTATGTGGCAGCATATAATGAATCTGTATAAGTTCGTCATGCAGGAGGCACGAACGAACCCTCCATATGATTGGAAGAGATAACCAATCGGGGGAGAACTGACTCGATAACAAGGTTATGGCTTACCTAAGTCAAACTAGATCCCACCCATGCGGAGGAGACTTTGTTTTGAGTGCTTTGTTCAAGGGCGACACGACTGACTCTAGCTGCCAACAATAAATGGAAATAATGTCCCTGTTCCCGCTCTTTTTGGAATATTTAATTTTTTTGTCTTTTTCTGATAAGCCGGAAAAAGAATAAAAGAATGCTATGGTACAGTGGAAAGAACGAGTGTCGGTGAAACAGATGCTCTAGTTCCTGGGAAAGGAACGTTCCTATGCTCAATGCAGGGAGGTGAAAAACTGGTCAGTGACACTCAGAGGTATGTCCCTTCCACGGATCTGGGTATGTCAAGCTGCAGAGGTCAAGGGTATGCAAGGTTGATTTTTGCAGACGTCATGGTCAAAAGTGGGCTTAAACACGAGTCCAAGTGAAGCCGGCTATAGGCCAAAAGGTGCAAATGGTCAACATGCAATGCAGAAGTACAACTCAACACACATAGGAGCCTCTAGGGTATAAGGCCAGAACGAAGCGAAGAAGCAAGGAAGAATGAGTCTTCAACGCATAAGTCATGGCGGGACTACAGAGGACTCCCGAGCCTACTCAAAACGAAGCAGCATGGGCAACAAATGTCAGTGAGGTGCTAACTAGGATGCCCATGTAAAAGGATGGCTCTACCATCATGTCATGATTTAAAGAATCGGCGAGTGAAAATGGCTTGCGAACCATAACATGATGGGGTCGACCCTACGGCAGATGTATCGGTCAAATGGAGGCTAGTATGCATAATGCAACGGAAAAATGGTGTCCCTAACCTATATGCCAGTGAGAACACGATACCTGCCATGACGGGTCAGCAGTCATGGAACCGTCTCGAACCGTCGAAAAATGTCCAAAATGTCCTGAAAAACAACTCAATCTCGACATTCCAAGCTCCCAAGTTAAAAGTGACATGAAACCAAACAAAATAAAATTTTGAAAAAATTTTGCATTTTCAAAACTTATAAAAAGCAATTTTGAACTTACCATTTTCACCGTTTGACTTGGAGAGCAAATTGTGGAGCAAAAGGAGCAAACTTTCCCCGTGACTTATTCAACCGTTCAAACTTGCCGAAAACTTCCAGGTAAGCACTAAACTTGTCTTGCAATCAATTGTGATAGTTTTTAGGAAGTTTAATTAATGTTTCACCGTTAGATTTTTGCAAAAAATTTCTCTGCGGCGTACACGCGGGTTGGATGTATATAAATCGCGTATACGACGGCCCTACACGCGACTGTGTATAGGGTAAACCGCGTGTGCGCAGCGAAAAATTTTTATATAAAAAACTAATGGATGAAATTGATTTTTTCTTCCAGGATGACTCTCACATGGCGTGAAAGAGAGCACTCAGCTGTAGATAATGAAGTTATGGAGAATGATGAGGCATTAGATGCCTTACGGGGATGCGGATTGTTAAAATTCTTTAAGTTGCCGAATATGAAAGCAAATGTGCGTCTGCTCGAGAGACTTATTGATTACTGGGATGTCGAGGAAGAAGCTTTTATGATTGATCAAATGCCACTCAGGATAGAAGTGGAAGATATATATTTCATCACGGGCCTTTCCCGAAGGGGAGAGGTAGTCCACTCCCGGGGCAGGACCCGGAATAGTCTCAGTGTAGACGACTATGTACAACTTTACTGCCCAGGTCATCGGAAGGTCGGGAGTCAGATCTCGATCCCACACGTGGCGAGTTTGTCACTGCGGATAATCCTGTTCACCATAGCTCGAGTGAACGGGTCATCTTCGCTACATCAGGCATCACGAGTAAACATGAGCGTAGCAGTGGACTGTCTCACCACGGTGTTTGACTGGTGTACTCCCCTACTTGCCAACATGAAGGAGCAGCTTGCTTCTATCAGGAAGGGACAGACCAAGAACTTTGGGTATGGGACCATTTTATGCACATTTTTCTTCGAGAAGGTTCCTGCACTCCGTCCCAGGGTAGCAGTTCCCATCAGCAGTCCACGTGATCCACGTATGGGCCGGTGGGCTGACTTGATGAAACGTCTGGGGGGTGGGGAAGTGCCCAGGAATGCATTCGACGACGACTTTTTTGCTTGGTGGGAGCAACAGATCATCGCCATAGACGACTACCCCTATGCTGGACTGGATTTCCGAGGAGATCCTGACCTAGTACTGCCACCAGATGCAGCATGGGGCGAGATCGGTAAGATTTTTTGATTTTTATGATTTTATGATTTTTAGGATTTTTCAAGCATAATGATGAACTTTGAAAAATATATTTTTTGATGAGATTCAAATGACTGATATGATGATCATGTTTCAGACATTGGGCCTGTGCGACCAGATGGATTCCCACGGCACGGACGGCGTGGCCGAGGAGCCGAAGAGGCGGCTGCGGATGCGGAAAGGACCCTCGCCAACGTCCAGCGACACTTGGCGAGATTGAGCTATCAAGTACCAATGGCCGAGATAGAGGACCTTCCTCCAGATATGCAGCGTCATGTGGTTGGGATGCCACGTGACTGGGTTCGCGTTTTTCGGCGCGTGGCCAATGCTATAGTTAGTTATTTAGCTGCTCATCCAGAGCCGAGGCATTAGATATGCCTGACATGATTATGGGCATTTGAGTCCCAATTTTGTATATTTTTGGACACACATATGTACACTCGAGACGCTTTGTGATATATATATATATACAGTTTGACTTTTTGATGCATGATTTTATGATGATGAATGATTGATATGCCAGTCTAATGCTTGATTAGCGATAGAATCAGCTAACCAATTTTGAGATCTTGGAATGTGCAAATAATTAATGTAAATAAATGATCTTTGCAACAACCTCACCCTTAAATATTGGCGATATAATGATGGATCTCTAACCCGATAAATGTTATTTAACTGAGACACTATCAATTGAGAATCAAGATACACTACCAACGAGTCGATCCCGTAAGAGATTGCCTCGGATAATAAATTGATAACAGCTGTATACTCGGCCATATTGTTTGAAGCAGGACCGATACACACGCCTCTCGATGTCATCAACTGACCAGATGGGTAATAAAGTACCCAAGCTGCGGAAGCAAGATTCCGAGTGTGCCGACTAGCACCATCGGCGAATCCAAAATAAACCAAATCATCCATCAACACCTGCCAAAGCAGACCAAAAGTGCTGATATCAGAAAAACGCTCGATAAAATATGTACAAATATACATAAAATACAAAGAAGCCATTGCCTAGTAAAACTAAGCAAAATACTTCTTTAAATAGAGCCCATTTCGGGGCTCCGCCAGCTTGTTTCCTTCGAAATCAATTAACTCATACGATCCTTTTTCTAAGACTCGTTTGATAATGAAAGGACCGTACCACATAGGCTTGAATTTGCCTGCCCCCAAGGCGTCCTTATCTTGGTCATAGACCAAGACAAGGTCACCTTCAGAAAAAACACGAGGTCTGACAGACTTATCATACTGAGTTTTGACCCTTTTCTTATGGGCCTCATTCGTCGTGGCAGCATCTCGACGCTGCTCATCGAGATGTTCCAGATGAACTAGGCGCTCCTCGAGACTCGAAGTCTCAGGAAGAAGCTCGACAGCCAATTTCAGAGATGGAATTTCACATTCGACCGGAAAGATAGATTCCACCCCGTAAACTAACTGAAAAGGAGTAAAACCAGTAGCCGTTTTAACGGAGGTTCGGTATGCCCAAAGAGCCGGATACAACATAATGTGCCAATTGGACCGATTTTTATCGATTGTCCGTTGGAGTATCGTCTTAAGAGTTTTATTGACCGCCTCGACCTGTCCATTGGCCTGAGGATAGTAAGGAGACGAATGCTCTTGACGGAAACCTAATTTAAAAGCCAATTCGGACATTAGCTGATTTTGGAAATGACTGCCATGGTCAGTGACAATCTCTCTTGGGATACCGAATCTTGAGATAACTTGATTGAAAAGAAACAAAGCTGCCGTGTCACTGTCGTTCTTATAAGTAGGCATGGCTTCAGCCCACTTTGTGAAGTAGTCTACAGCCACGATAATGTACTTGTGATTTGCCGCTGAAGGCGGATTACAAGTCGTAAAATCAATACCCCACTTCGTAAAGGGACCGACGGTGACAACGGGAAAAAGGGGAGCTGGATGCGCGCGCATCTTGCGAGTAAAAATTTGACACGGGTGACAGCGTTTTACCGCTTCCACACAGTCCTTAAAGAGTGAAGGCCAAAAGTAGCCGGCACGTAAGATGCGCTGGGCTGTAGCAAGCCCGGATAGATGACCACCACAAGCTCCACTGTGGCAATCATTAAGAACAGACTCTGCTTCCTCTAAGGTTAAACAACGTCGAAGAATTGAATCAACCCCTCGACGGTATAAAGTGTCACCAATGATAACATAGTTTTTAGCCAGGTGACGTAACTTGCGACGTTCATCCTTGGAGGAAGTAGAGGGAAACTTCGAAGTCTGGAGATAAACAATGATATCTCCATACCAAGGGTCTTGTGAAGAGATGAGGAATATATGTTCGTCGGGTAAACTTTCCTCATAAACAACATCCTCTCCACAAGGAAGCTCAGAAATTAGCTCCGCGAAGACCATAGATTTCTTAGACTTGGCGGACAAGAACTCGAGGTCGAATTCTTGTAAAATGACTATCCATCTATTATATTTGCCCCCAATCACTCGCCTACTGAGGACAAATTGGAATGGATTGACCGCCGCTAAGACAAAAGTTTTGCGTAGCAAAATGTAATGACGGAGCCTCTGGACAGCATGGACTGCTGCCAAGGCCAACTTCTCAACAGGAGAATAGCGGAGTTCAGGGCCTATCAAGCCTCGGCTCAAATAATAAACCACGTGCTCGACAAGAGCATCGTCTTCCTGAACTAGAACCATACCAATGGTAGATTCTGCGGCAGCGAGATATAAAAGGAAGTCTCTACCGTAATCCGGTGGACTCAAAAGCGGGGCAGAGACTAATGCCTTTTTCAAAGCATCGAACGACCGCTGCGCAAAGTCGTCCCACAGGAATGGAACTCCTTTCCGTAGCAAACGCATGAACCCTTTAGTGATCTCGGCATAGTTTGCTATAAACCTTCTTAAGAAATTGGCCTTCCCTTGAAGACTTTGAAGTTGACGAATTGAAGACGGGGGAGGCAACTGAACTATTGCCTCAACCTTGAAGGGATCAACCCGTATCCCTTCATTGGAAATTATAAACCCTAACAACCGACCTGATGTAACCGCGAAAACGCACTTATTAGGATTCAACCGGATTTTGTAAAAACGACATCGCTCAAAGACTAATCGAAGATGACTAGGATGATCAGTTCTCTTGCGAGAACGAGCAGCGAGATCATCTAAGTATGCCTCGATGATATGTTTGATGTCGTGGAAAGCGTAAGACATGGCCCGCTGGAAGGTGGCTCCAGCATTTTTAAGACCGAAGGGCATCTTTCGATATGCAAAGGTACCCCAGGGACATATGAAGGCAGTCTTATGCTGATCCTCAGGACGGATAGAGATTTGATTATAACCTGAGAAACCATCCATAAAGGAGAAAATCGCATTACCCGCACACTCGTCAATAATTTGATCTATAAATGGCGTGGGGTAATTGTCTTTTGGACAAGCCTTGTTTAAGTCCCTAAAATCGATGCATACGCGGATTGTTCCTTGCTTTTTGTCCACAGGGACTGGATTCGAAACCCAATCCGTAAGAGGAACAGGGTATATAAAACTTGCCCTTAGCAGCTTCTCAACCTCAGCTTTGATAGCCGCTGCTTTCCTAGGGTTAACCGGCCGAAGCCTTTGACGAATCGGTTTTGCGTTTTCGTACGTCTTGATCTCATGTTGGACTATAGAAGGATCAATGCCGGGCATTTCCTCATAAGACCAAGCAAATACATCACGATATTCCTTGAATAGGTCGGTGTAAATTTGAATTTCTTCAGGGGAACACTCACTTCCGATGAAGATATTCTCGATGATGTTAGGATTTTTAGAGATGTTTATAGGTATCGTTTTTGAGATTACCGACATATTACCTTCAGCGCGTGTGTGTGTTGGAGCCAAAGGGTTCGATACCGTACAAACATCACTACCAACGAGCTCGGAGAATCTAGATTCTACTTCCTGCAATGGAGGAAGAAAATATGAGCGATGGTGTAAGTCTTCCCAAGGTCGATCTATACCCATCATAATTTCGAGGATTGCTTCTTCAGAAGGTAGAACCGAATCTAAGCAGTCCAAGGCAGAGTTAGAATCAAAGCTCCAAGCGGGGGCCACATGACCATCTAGCTCCTCTTCGGAAAAGGGAGTAGAATGGTTATCTGCAGAGTCTACGATAGCCTGATATCTAAGCTCAGCTGCAGATATAGGAAACACCATTCCATTAACTTGCCCTTCAACTAATGTGGTCGTAGGTGAAGGCAAGGTCCAAGGGTCGGAAAAATGATGAGTTCGGAAGAACCCCTCTCGAGAAGATTCCTTGGATGATGAAATAGCATTGATTCTTGCAAAAGGAGAGGGAAGATCAAACGTACCCATCAATGAGGAATACATCCCTACTCCTAAATTCTCAGTCGGCGGGCGAGGGTTATCCACCAAAGGAACAGTAGAGTCGGAGGTTGCTTGAGGATCGATTGGAGCATAGTCCAATTGATCAACCTTAACGATTTTCCCCTCATGAGGAAAGCAAATGACACGAAACAAAGTCGAAACAACGGCTTCCATCTCGTACACCCAGTTCCTTCCTAATAGGAGATTATAGTCTAGGTTAGCATCTACGACTTCAACTTCGATATTAACGACCTTCCCTCCAACACATATAGGAAAGGCCGGGATAATCCCATGCGGCTTGTGAGAATGGCCATCAAATGCAGTTAAGACGGTTGGTGAAGGAACAGCCGAAGGTGAACCGATAGCCTTCCAACAAGACATGGACATGACGCATGTGGAAGCTCCTTCATCTATAACGGTGCGAAAAATATTGATTTTCCGGTATGTTGACTTTACTTGGAAAGCCATATGATGAGGGAGTCTCTTTTTGACATTTGACATGTCAAAAGAGAGCACTAGAGAGTTAGCTGAATCGACTGCTCCAATGGCGGAAAGTAAAGCACTTCTCTGAGACGGACACGACTGGAGAACTTCCAAAGCGGACATAGCACATGGGCTTTGAGCCAAATCCTCCACAATGGAGTAATTTTGAGCAGCTCTAGCATTGGGGTTAATTGTCGCGCGTTTGGCGGAACCTTTCGGTATCCTAGGTACAGTCTCAACAGGAGGTCGCTCAATATGAAGGTCATTACTTCCGGGAACCGTTTTATCCTTAGATGTTTCGGCTTCACCATAATCACGTGACCGAGTAGTCACGTTAACGTTTGAACCCATCATAAAAACATTTGATGCTTTTTCCCCTTCCTGGTTGCCCCCAGAGGAGGTCCCAGGATTCGAATTCGCGCCAGCAAGAAGTTGCTGCCCTTGGGGAAACGGGTTAGTCAACACAGCTTGCGAACTAGAAGTCCCTTGCTGTGCTAACAAGCGCTGAGCGTCTTCGATTTTAGGGCAAAGATGAGTTAGATGGTCTCCACTGCATAATTTGCAAGGAAACTTGACTTTCTTTCTCGACTCACCCTTGCCACCACCAGCGTTGTTGCCGGATTTATTTGCATCGGGCTTCCCATCCGAGTTCTTCTTTTTACCACGTCCTTTCTTTTTCCCATCGGAATTTTGATTTCCTTTGGGGTTATTGGATTGGACGGCGTTAATGGAAGAATTTTGGGAAGCAGGAGGACTAGACATTGTGACTTGGTTGTTAGGAGCAGTTTGTAATGACAACTGCTGCAATTGATTTAGCAAGTTCACTGTAGTTGAGTCTACAGACCCCACGATACCATCCGCATGCGGACCTGGCTTTGGCTTAGCTAAATCAACCTTAGATCCAGGAGCATCTGGCAAGTACTTTTGGAGGATCCCAGACTGAGAGTAGATCAGTTCTAACTGCTGGGCCCTGAAAATGGCTTGCTCTTCAGAATAGACCCCAGACATGGAGACATCCTTGGAGATCTCAGGTTGCAAAGACTTCAAAAACCACTCTAGACGGTACTCCGGAGGGATTTCGGCTTTAATGAGCCTTTTTCTCCGTCTCCATTCCTGTATGTGATCAGAAATGTGGGTTGCCTTATCTTGACGAAAGGTAGCCAGAAGTTCAGTTCCGGCATCATAGCGGACAGGCAACTGAAAGTGATTCAAGAAGATATTAGCTAAGTCTGCGAACGATGTAAAGCTGCCCCCTGGCAACTCTATGTACCATTTAGCCGCATTACCAGTCAAGGTGCGCTGAAAAAGTCTCAACCTAACCGAATCTTCGATGAGGGAGTTAGATGAGCACCACAAATGGAATGTGGTTACATGATCGCCCGGATCTTCACCACTCTTCCCTTCGAATTTTGGGATGTCCGAAGGGAGTTTGGTTGGGACCGGAGGCCAGGCTGGATTGTATCTGATAGGGTCGTTCGTTAGCTTAGTGAGATCTGGCAAGTTTAACGTTGCCAGAAATGGAAGCCTAGGAGGACCTAGGGGATTCCACCCAGACTGGGCAGAACTCCCCAAGTTCTGAAAAGATTGTCCTGGGATTTGAGAGGCACCAGGCTGCCCCAAGTGACCAGTAGAACCAGCTGAACCAAAGGGCAAGCCTTGTGGTCCAGCAAAATTCGGAGTTTGACCAACTCCTGCCGTATAAGCTCCATAGCTTGCAAAGTTTCCTCCTATAGAATTGTAAGGAGTCGATAACCCCTGATATGGGTTCCAAGCCGAAGCGAGGGGAGGAATACTTTGAAACATGCTAACCGTGGAATACGGCCTACTTCCTTGTTGACCGATGAATGGATTCGCAGTTCCTGCGTTACTAGCCCCAGGGTTATTCCAACCTTGGAAAGGATTGCTGCTTTGTCCTATTGAAGAAAAAGGCATGGATCCTACCGTTGGGTTGGAATGTGGAATATGACCACTTCCAAAAGGAAAACCCTGAAATGAAGCCGATCCGCCCATCATGGACGTAGCGGCATTGAACGGAACTGACGGAATACCCTGTGATTGGGTGCCAAAAAGGAAGGAACCAGTACTAAAAGCATTGGTTTGGGCATTTCCACTCGTGGACGGAATGGAGGTAGACCCAACCAAAGATGTGCTAGCAAACGATCCGAACAAGGAAGCGGAGGGGATGGAAATGGTTCCTCCCCCTTGCACCGATGTTGGGGTTTGCATAGTCGCGGCACTTGTGGAAGCCATGCTTCCAGTAGTGATCATAAATGGTAAGCGCGTAGCGTAACCTGGACTCGCTGGTCTATATAATGGAGGCCCAACGTATTGCAATACGTCTGGGTAACTAGATGGTAGTGGAGAATTTGGAATCACTAATGATTCTGAAAGTTCTTCTACCTCTACGTTATCCTCCGCTTGAAAGCGAACTTGAGAAAAGACTGGAGCGTCCCTCTCTTGTTCAAAAGTACCAGGCCTTGCTTGGCCGCTAATATCCCCGAGAGGAGGATCAATCCCCGATGCGTCAGCCGGCGTGGGACGAACCCCACCGGTAGTATTCCCTCTGCGCCTTCTAGGAGAAGGCTCTAAACTAGGTGGCGAGAGACCACGAAGTCTTCGAGACCGTCTAGGAGACCGGTCAGCCACTTTGAATTTTTTGTTATGATCTTATCTAAAGACTCAAAAAATTAAAAGCTAGGCCAACTAGGAGCACAGAGCACACACTAAAAAGTTCCTAAAGATACAGCCAGTCAAACAACTTTCAAGTATTTCCGCTCCGGGTGATTGAGACCAGACACCAAAATACGAGAAAGTGAATCAAAGGGCCTTCCGAGGATAGTCTGGGATGATGAGGGCCCAGTCCTATCAGCGAAGGTATCAGAGGAAGTTACGCTGACCTCCTAACAACAGTCTGCGCCGGTGCAAGCCCCCAAGCTTCGCAAGGGTGCCCTCCGGAAGTACTGTCGAGAGTGATACAACGTCGACCTCAGGTGCCACGGGATTCCCCTCCGCAGCCACCTATGCAGATCCCTAGGAAAGGCAACTATGGGTACCAACTCGTCGCAGAAGCCAGGCGGAACAGTCGTGAGGTAAGTTCGGACAAGTAGGAGAGGGGGTATCTCTCTTCCCTGTCTTCACAGACCCTCGTGCTTAACTCCCAGATCCGGAGTCTTCCTGGTCTCCCTAACGCTATTGGATTTACTCTCTTTAATCAGACTCTTATGTTTGACGTTTTGTGTGGCCTTGGAGAGTTAACTCTCCACTCGCCTAATCCAAGGCCCTAAAATCCTAAACTTGTTGGTGTAATAACTAAAACAAAAAGTTCTAGTGGATTTTAATTAAGCGCTTGATTTTATTAGGCTGTTCTTTAAGTCAAAGGTAATGTAGGTGAAACTTGTGGTGTTTTATGGACGCAAAAGAAATTAATAAAACCTAGCTACATGCACATGCACTTTTGTTTTCGATGAATAGCAATTTCTATGAGGTTCAGAAGGCACTTGTAATATAAACAAAAATTTTCCTTTTTCTTTTCAGACTCCACACTCACAAAAACTAACAAAACTAAATATGCCTAAAAAGAGATGCAAATCTTTTCCTAATGCAAGAACTAAATGTGGATGCACAATTCAAAGACTACTCTAAATTCAAAGAAGGAAAGTTGCTGCTTTACCAAATTTTGTCTTGCCACTAAAATGCTTAGATAGAAGATGATTTGTTACTAATCATTTCGTCCAAACAATAAAAACAAGTTTTAAGATAAAAAACAAAGCACTTTCACTTCGCAAAAAAGGAAATCAGATGAGAAGCAAGTTTAAGAAAGCGAAACTCAAAAGCTTTCAAAAGATTTTCTTTCAATCAAACCAAAAAGTCTTTTTCAAAGGAAAAACTCTCAAAAATACTGACACCAATGATTGATAAACAAACAACCAAACACTTTTGTGAATTGACACCAATGAAATGATGAGAACTCAACAAAAATAAAATGTGTTCGAAGTCGCTTTTGACAATCAAAAGCAGCAATGAAAGTCCAAGAAATCAAAAGACAAGTTTCAAGGAAATGGTAACAAACAACTTTCCCGAAACGAAGGAGCAAATGGTCATAAAAATGATTTCGTTAAGCAAACACAAATGTCATGAAAACAAAATGGACCCAAAGATTTTAAGACAATCTTCCCACTCTGCCGAAACAGAGCAATCAAGACTCTTAAACAGAAACCTTGTGTGTCAAAAATCAATGACGCTTGCAATCAACGAAAAACAAGACTAGCACTCCTAGAGAGAGTTCGAAACAAGATGCCCCCTGTTAAACAGAGAACTGTCACTGGAAATTGACTGCTTTAAACTGACCCAAACCACCAGACAGACATTCAGCCAAAAGAAAAATTATAAATCTTGAAAATTATGTGATATACGCGCCTGCAATTATTTGCAGAATGCGTGTACACGCGACTGTAACTAAGGAAACCTGCGTATACGCGGGTTTACTTAGCGCAACTTGCGTATATACGCTTCTGTAATCCAGAAAAAGTGCGTATATGAAGTGTTTCAAGAAAAATAAAAAACACAAACTGAAAAACTGGAACAGCTTGGAGTTCAAGAAAATATCAAACAGTCAGAACCAACAAACAGAGGCACTGAGCCTAGATTGGCTTGAGGACTACCCAAACTAGGAACAACAAGAATGTTGTCCCCAGTGGAGTCGCCAATTCTGGTTGAAGGGAAAGTACCCCTAGAGTCCTTTGGGCTGAGACTCTACCAGACTGAAAATTGCTTATACAAAGAAACACTCACACACAGCCATCTTTTTTACTTTTAAGCAAATCCTAATGTTTTAGGGTACATACCTAAGGTCCTACGTCCGAGAAGACCGTTAGGGTGCAAACCCTTCTTGGAGTTCCCTTCTTCTTTCTCTGACCTGCAAGACAAACAAATCAAAGAAATCAACAGTACATGTATAGAAGTTTATGTATAAATCATCTTTATGCTATAACGTTAGTTATAAATAATCTTTAAGTAACTACTTTCATAAGTATTCAACACAAGAATCTCATAAGCATAAAGAAAGATTATTCGGGAACAAAGACGTGTTTCTTTATATATAAAGGCAAATAAAGTACATATATCGGAAAGATATCACCTGAACACCTTCAGCAGGCTCCAAGCAAGCTTCCTCCCGGATTCGTTCCAGCCTCCAGCCTTCAACAAGAGCTCCTTCCAAGTCTTACTCAATGATGGTGTCAAGGATGAATGATCACCAATACACATGGAAACAAGGGTTTCCTATGCAAAATGGGGGAAGTGCAGGATGCACCAAGGACTTCAGACCTGGTCTAAGGGAAAAATCTCAGCATAATAATCTTGCTCTCCTTTCTCTCTCCTTTCTCTCTCCCCTTGGCCTTCCCTTTGATGTCTTTTTATACCCTCTCCAAAGTAGTTTTTTAGTTAGGAGTTGGTTGGGAACAGTTGGGCCACGGGCACTAACAGGTGATCCAGCAGGTAAACCCGCGATCACCGCCCGAAAAAGAGGAAATTATATTTTTTTAAGTGTTTTAATAGATACACGCGGGTTGGGTATGACAGACCCGCGTGTACACGCGTTTAACACAGGGCAAAGTCGCGTACAGGGAATAAAACACTGTTTTTTAAATTTTTGGACCAGGTCTGGAAGGAGGGGTTGCCCTAGGCCATAAGTGCAGCATCACAAACCATAAGAGTGAGATTTGGAGCTATAACAAGAAGTATAGAAAATGGAAGGAGGCTAATCAAATTCTAATGGAAGAAGGATATGAGCTAACTCAACACTCTCTCTCCTTAGAATTAAAAAAGCGGCAAATTCCTATCGCAGAAGGACCAGACATACTAAGATGGGGATATGAAGAGAGAGGAACATTCACTCCTAGGGAGGCATATAAAATTATCATCAAAGATCGAATCATCAAGGATACACTATGGGATAAGCTCTGGAATTCTTCTAATTGGCCGAAGGTGTCGACTTTCTTATGGCTCCTTTGTCACAATAAAATTCTTACATGGGATAATCTCAGGAAAAGAAGCTTCTCAGGACCATCTATCTGTCTCAATTGTAAACAAGAAGAGGAATCAGCCATTCATCTAATGCAAACCTGCCAAATAGGACGGAAGCTATGGGAAAAGGTTGCCTTTCGTTGCCAAAAAGATGGCCGAGTGCAAGGGGATATCAGAGCAACTATCCGCAACTGGAGTCAAGAGCCCTATCAAAGTAGGCTCCTCAACTCGCTCTGGCAGCTGATCCCTGGTCTATTAATGTGGAATATCTGGAAGGAGCGCAACAGAAGAATATTCAAAGGTCAATCCATGTCGTTGGAACAGATATGGACTATAGTGCATCAGAATATCAAGGAGTCTTTATCTATTAAACACTGGTCACCAGAAGATTTTCCCACAGCACATCAAGAAAAATCAGTATGGGACAATTGGCAAATTACTCTAAATCAACAGCCTAACTCTCAAAACAAGCCTTCCAAGCGGCAAAAAAAGCTAGCAAAGTGGACTCCTCCGCCCAGCAACATGTACCAGCTCAACTTCGATGGGGCTTCTAAAGGCAATCCGGGAAAAGCAGGTTATGGAGGAGTCTTTAGGGATCACTCTGGCACTCCTCAACTAATCTTCCTAGGCTCCAAAGGGTGGGACACTAACAACTCAGCGGAATTGGAAGGACTCTGGCAAGGTCTTACTCTTGCTCAGGATAACAGTTTCTTTCCTCTTATCATCGAAGGGGACTCTCAAATCATTATTAATATGGCCACAAAACTTATGCAGGGAGCCCCCATCCACAAGATAAGCAACAGCTGGAGGATGGCTCAAAGACTTGAACTAGTAAGACAGTGGCTCTCTCAATATCAGGCAATTTCTTTCCAGCACACTGTGAGGGAAGGAAACAAACTTGCGGATTTTCTAGCTAATATTGGGGTGGAAATGGAGGTAGATATCTATGCCGGCTCACTATCCAGTATAGCCACCGTGGACCAACTTACTGAATTCCAGAATATAGTCAAGAGTGACCTGCTTCAGCATCATGAAGCTCACCCGGATGCGGGTGACAACTCGATATCTGCTTAAGTTAAGAGGGCCATTAAGGCACTTGGCCTCCCACTCGTCCGGAGTTCACGCAGACAGATTTCATGGCAGGTGAAATATATCAGTCACTGGGTATGAGCATCCAGACGCAGGCCTTTAAAACTGGACAGGATGAGGACAACTAGCTCTACTGTTGATAAGCTTCACCCCTCCCTCTGCACCCTCCGCCTCCTCGCCTCATCGAGTTGATTGGGAGAGCGCCCACACTCCTCTCTCTGCTGGTTGCCTTTGCTCGCCACCCCTCTCCCTGCAAGTCCGCCTTTTCCACTGTCTGAGTCGCTGGTTAACTCTGAAGATGCCTCACCGCAGAGGAATTTCTCGCAGAGGAGGCTCCTCTGCTTCCAGAGGCAGAGCTTCTCATTCCACGCCCCAGAACGTCATTCCTATTACCTCTGCTTCTCCATCCTCACCTCCTTCCAGCCAAGCTCGCCATCTCCCGAATAATTCATTTCAATCGTCCAGGTTCACTTTTCACAGCAGGCTTAATAGGCCGGTCTTGACCGCCAGCATCACCATCATCCTCGCAGAAGAGGAGGATCACCCCAGCGACCCGGCCATTTCCTCCTCCTCGCAGACTCAGGAAGATAGTACCCCCCAGGGAGGGATGGAGGGGGCGATGTTCACTGCGAATAACATGCAGGAAGACTCCCCGATCCCTAAGGCCTCCATGCAGCAAAAAGATTCAAATAAGCTCAACGTTCTGGAATGCAAACCTGTTCATCAAGACTACAACGTTCTACATTTAGTTACCCCCACAGAAGGCGGAACTGATGGAATTGAAAATGATGGGCTCGTAACCTGGATAGCCTCATCCAGCAGTCCGGCAAAGAATGATACCGACTCTCCGACACAGGATGTGTAAGGCAGCCTCCTCCTCGAAGAATGGTTCCTCTGTCTCCAAGTTTTAAGTTTCTTGTTTCTCTGGTCCTCTGTCTAAGTCTTTTTGTAACTCTGTTTTCGAGTCTGATCTCAAGCTTTTGCTCAGTATTAAGACTAGTCATCTTTTGTCAATTCTGCAGTAGTCAACTCTGCAGTGCTTTCTATGTATTGGGCTAGTTCTGGTTTGTTTTGTAGCCAAGTTGCAAGGTTAATCTGTTCACTAGCAGCGACTCTCAGGCTTTAAGTAGCAGAGGTTACAGTCCAAGCATACTTATTCTCCAGTGGGTTACTATCTAACCTTCAAGTTTGGTAGCATTTTCCAGTTTCTGTGGCAGAAGGCCGGTCTATGCCCCCTCTGAGGTCTCGACCTCATTGTAAATAATCTTTTTTTCTTAATAGATTTAGCATTTACTCAAAAATAAAAATAAAAAAATGTATTGTATCATTTTGGTAAGAAGGATGTTGCTACTAATAGTAACATGGACAAAGAAAAATGGATAGAGGTTGGAAAGGTGAGGGAACTATACCCTCACATGCTAGACAACTGCAAGTGACCTTTTGGAGTCCAAAAGGCTTCCAGTGGGGAGTAGTGATTAGGTGCTCAAATTATGTTTAAAAATAAAAATTGTCAGAATGGTGTGGAACTTGAATGACCGCGTACTTCTCATCATCCTAAATCTGGCGCAACTCGTTTCGCGTGAAACAGACATCATATTCTCCTAGAAACGCGATCTGTTCACTTTGTCAAACAGGTAAAAAAAAGGCAGAGGAAATGACATGGCAGAGTCTTCAGTGAATGGGGAAGTGCTAAGTGGTAGGCTTCCCTTGGCTCCACATTTCATAGATCACAGAAGGAAGAGGTCCTCGATTAAGGAAATCTCCCCCTAGCACTATTGGGTTGCAATTTGTGATATCACAATCGCATATGAGAGGTGGGTCGGCGGTAAAGAATCAGCCCTAGAGCGAAGCTGAAGTGAGACACAATACATCACAATCGCACATCACATGGATTAAGTACGTTTACATAATCGGCCCCGGAAAAGTTAGGTTACGATTGTGATATCGCAATTGCATATCACACAGCACAACGACACATTATGGAGAATCACCCCTGCTCCGGCCGATTGCGATTTGTGATGGAACTATCAACACTGATAGTTTATGGCCGCCACGTGTCCTCCTAATGGTTAGCTAAAAATTTGGTTGGCAAGATAGGTCAGAGGCCAGGGTCAAACCTGTGACCTCCCATACAACAACGCCAAGGTTTACCGTTGAGCCCGCAACATGTGACTTAACAAACTATGGTCGTGGATTATATTTTAAATTATGTTGACTGTTAGGTTGGGGGGATACCGCCAGCATAACCGTCAGTGACCCTCCCATGTGAAGACCTCATCCATAGCCCACATAAGTTATGTTGCCACCACGATAACTGCACCACCAACCGCCAGTCCCAACACCCATGTTGTTGTACCTCTGAGATAGTAGTAGGTCAACTACCAATGCCAGAGCATCTAAAATAATTGTTTTGTGGTTTTTGGTTTTAGTTTTGGAAGACCAATGAATGAAGAAAGATCTAGAATTGAAATACTTAATCCTTTGGATAATATTAATATCTCAGCAAAGGGTTGCTATAAAGCTTTACACAGTGATATAGATCAAATATTGGTGAGAAGAAGACATAAAATAATATGATTATCACAGTTTCCAGACTATAAAACAAAACAATCATAAGTATGAAAAACTTCTAAATTGCATTCCAAAGATTCAAGGTAGTATACTTAAGCTTACAAAAGATGCTAATGATTTATTGATTAGAGGGGATTAGCTAAACAGACAGTTCATTAATCCATTCTCTTAATAGATGATCACTTCAGGAGCTTATAGGAATAAATTGAGACACAATTATTCCTACCTAGATATCTCTATAAGTCATAAGCATATGAAGAAAAACATAATGATTGATAACTGGAAAAACTTACAGGATAACACAAACTGTGTAAAACCAAATTCAGAATCCTCTGCTTTGTATTAAGGTTCTAGAAAGACTAAGTACATCAAGTGTCTAGAAAAGCTTCCTTCAAAGGTGCAACCAGGTTCAAAGTAGAATGAAAAATCAAGACTTAACAAGCAATGAACAATGAATCTTGAACTTCGAACCCATAATATCTCAAGAAGAGAGTTATTTATACAACAATGAAACTAAGAAAATCCCTAAAACTGATTAAGATTTATTCTAGGAAATGAAAGATCTTCATGCAAGAAGATAGGGGTAGCTATTGAACTGCTTCTTGTTGTCCCTTTTATATCGGCTGTACTGGCTTTGTTGTTTGATATTTTTCCCTTTAAGCTGCTAAACTGTTTGTATCCTTTACGCTGGTTGATTCCTTCATTTTGATCTTTCATATGATACTCTTTAAACTCTGTGAATATTCTTTGACCTTGCTTAGTAGCCTTTATTGTGTTCTTTTTACCTTCACTGTGCATTTCAGGTTTTTACTGTATTTTTCAATAGTTAATTCTTTTAGATTTTATGTCACATGGTAAAGTAATTTGATATGATCTTCATATTTGTGTTCAAAACGTATGCAGGCTTTTTCTTTGTAAGCCTGGAACAAGAGTTTTTACCTACAAAACACAGAAATTGTTAAGAAAACATAGGTGACAGAGAAGGACATCAATGGCTTTATTGAGCTTGAAAGGATATTGGAAGAAGTCCAGAGCATATCGGAAGGTAAAAAAATGGTTTTATTGGTTACAGAGGCTTATGGAGGTTTCACTGTGTAAAACAGGCAAAACACAACAAAATGGTGATTTTTGCGTTTAAATAGAAAAACAGTCTACTTTTTGAAATATGGTGCAAAGTGAACAATGGTCATTTTGTCGTTATGCAGGAGGTGGTTTTGGTTTTCATCGCACCGCTTATGAGGCGCAAGCGGTTTTGGGAGGGGCCACCCGATATAATCTGAACTTGACACATAGCAAGGGGAGATCAGTGGAATACCACTTTTCGGGTGGGTAATGCCCGTACACAGAGCCAACCTGAAATTGCTGAGGGTCATTGGATTTGAATGCATGTGATCGGATGGTGGTGGAGCGAAAGAGCGGTGCGGAGGGGCCCACGATTAATCATGGCGATATGGCTTTATTATGGGTTAAAGATTGAGATTAGTAGGGTTTTATGGTTAAACAAAGGCTTAGGTTGGTTCATTATTTAAAACATAAAAACATTTTAACAAAGAAATCCTTTGCAAAACACGGTATGGTGGACTTGAAATAATATGAATTCGGGCGGACAAATGTCATCGGGTCTGGGTTCATCGCATATCGCAATCGGAGTTTAGTGAAGGAAAGCCCATCACAAAGGAATGCGATTGGGAACAGATGCAATGTGGAAAATAAACCATGGCTAATACTGCGTCGGGTCCGGGTTCCCATCGCATATCAGAGATCGCAATGGCGGAGGGTAATGCTTTAGCCAGGACTTATGATGAGGGGTAGATGCGATATGGCAATGGATTATGATATATATTGTGTCGGGTCCGGGTCCATCGCGCATCACATATCGTACTGCGGAGGAGAGTGCATGCACATTGAAAGGTTTGCGATGCGATATTTTATGAAATACATAGTTTTATAATAAAACTTATGGTTTCGAGATATTTTAATAGAGGGATTTAATACATATGGGAAAGGGACTTTTAGGGGTTTAATACGCTAAGTTAGCGTTAATATGAAATATGAGCATAAAGGGGAAATACACTAAGTATAAAGCTTTATCATGGGTTATTTGATTTTTATATATACTTCAATACTTAGGCTAAACATCATTTTGTGTTTTTTTTGGGTAAAAGGGGATTTAGCATGAGGTTTTCACTTTTCCTAAGGCATAAAGTATTTTAACCTTAGGAAAAGGGGTTTTTTTTATGGAAAATGAATGAATATGAAATGTATGAAGGCGGGAAGGGGAAATTAATAAATATAGGGATGAATGGGGATGAGGGAAGTTAATTAATTGATCTTGTAGACCTTCATTTCCTTTGTGTAATTGCCTCATGGACATAGAAACATATGGTAAAACATGATAAATGTACATTTTGTCCAATCAACCATCAAACTTCTACAACCTTTCTTCTTCTTACCCTTTGCTTATCCTATCGTTTTTTCTTCACTTAATGGGTGCATTTAAGCTATCAAACCCTTTTCCTTTCTGTTTATTTAAAAAACAAACTATCTAATTCTAACCTTATAACCTCCAAGGGCTCATATTAAATTGATGAGCACCTTATTGTTCTCTACCTAACTACTGATCTGCCAAGATTAAACACTTTGGCCAGATATTTATTCTCTAACTATAACATCAAATTTAAAGTATGAATTAGTCAATATTAAACTATTTGACTGTCATGGGGTGTGGCATTTATGACAAGCTGCACACAACCATTATTTTGCAGAAACAATAGTAGTGGAATTTAGACTTGCTCACTTTCAGAGTTTATTTGTTTTCTTTTCTTTCTAACCTAACATTTTATTTTTGTATTGATTTTTTAGGACATATAACCTAACATTTTCTTTGATATTGACATCATCATCAAGATATTTTCGATTTTTTGTTTTTCAATATTGTTATGTCCATATCCTAACTTAACATTTTTTCAAAATATATTTTTTATTTTTTGACTAATTTATTCTATCTTATCAAAACCAAAAGTGATACAACATTGGCTCCATCTGGGGGTTGCTTTCTCCTGTAGAATGCAGAGAACCTGCAGATCCATGTGCCTTCTCCTCGGGCTATGGAGTCCTTGCTGTAAGAAAAATTACACTGACATCTTGAAGAGTAAAAGAAAACCAAAGTATTTACAATGAAAACTATTTCAACTTCTTAGTACTGAATGTAATGTGTGAGAAACCTTCCATTTATAGGATAAGTGGAATATAGCCCCTCAATATTTTGCAGCACAAAAGTGTTGTTACCCTTCATTTCAGCAATTGCTAAAGGTCCAAACCATAGATTTTCAAATTTTCCATGCTTTCCTTTCTCTTCTCTCCTGGCATCCCATCTTAGAACTAGATCACCTTCCTTAAAGTCCCTTTCCTTGGCTCTTCTGCCAAACAAGGTCTTCATCTTATTCTGATATTTCTTTAATTTGTGTTGAACTCCATCTCTGTTTTCATTAAGTTCAATAAGATATTTTATTCTTCGTGAAAAATCATCAGGTTTATCTGTTGAATCCCGCAGGAATTTTAAAACAGGGAAGGCCAAATTGGTAGGGAAGATTGCATCTTTCCCATAGACTAATTGAAATGGAGATTTTCCAATTGATCTCTTTGGAGTAATTCTATTTGTCCATACTGCATAAATCAAATGTGAATCCCAGCTCTTCTTATGATCAACTACAGTGTTTTTGATTACCTTTACCAGGATTTTGTTGGATGACTCTGCAAGGCCATTACCTTGAGGGTAGTATGGAGTTGAATGATGTAACAGAATTTGATATTTCTGGCAAAAGTCAATCATTTTAACACTAGAAAAAGTTGTTGCATTATCAATGACAATTTGAGTTGGGCAACCAAATCTAGATAAAATATTTTCCTCAATAAACTTAATTACTAGTGAATCAATAGCATTTATGACTGGAATTGCTTCCACCCATTTAGTGAAGTAGTCTGTTGCAGTGAGGATCCATCTATGCTGAATACTTGAAGTGGGGTGAATCTCTCCAACAAAATCTAATCCTAATTGAGAAAAAGGTGCTGAAACTATTGATGGAACGAGTGGAAGAGCTTCTAATTTTTGTTTACCAGCAAACTTTTGACAAGGAACACAACCTCTGACCTTTGCCCCTACTTGTAAGAACAATGTGGGCCAATAAAATCCTCCCCTCAGAATCTTGTACGTTGTTGCTCTCCAAGCATAATGTCCCCCACAAAATTCTGTATGAAACTGAGAAATGACTCCTTTAGTTTATGATTCTGTTAAAGATAATAACAAAATATCCAGTGGATCTTGCCAGCATAAATTTTCATTTATAATGTAGTACTTGATTGATTTTAACTTAAGGGTTTTACACTGGGTTTTGGAGAATGATGCTGTACACTCAAAATGGATCAATAAATTTACAATATCTTGATACCAGTTTGACAACAAGAATTTTTCATCAATGTCTATAGGATTGATCTGCTCTAAAGGTAGAGGTTCTTGTGGATTATCCCCTTTAGGATGAAGGGAAGGTTCTTGTGGATTCTCCTCTTTTGCAAGGATAGAAGGTTCTTGTGTATTCTTCCCTTGTATTTCTAAAACAGAATTGATTCCAAGAACTTTGCAGTTGGATTCAACTAGAAGCTTGGCTAATCCTTGACCCTTTACTAGCTTGGTAGTCTTGATAGTTAGATCAAACTCCAGAATTTGAGTGGTCCATCTACCTCTTTTCCCATCAGTGTCTAGTTGGGTTAGGACAATTTTCACAACACTATTAGGGACATAAGCAGTAATAGGTGAATGTAAGACATACATTCTGAATGACTTCAGGGCTTGAATGAGGGCATAGGCTTGCTTCTCAATGATGTCATACTTAAGCTCAACATCTTCATAACCTTGCTGAAAAAGGCTATTGTTTGGTCATGGGAATCTTCATTTTTCTATAATAGAATGATAGAAAGGGTTGTTTCAGAGGCAACAGAGAAAATACTAAATGGCTTAGTATAATCAGGGCTGGCTAAGGTGGGAGCTTCAGAGATAACCCTTTTTATTTGTTCAAATGCATGCCTAGAAGAGGCAATTCATTTGACTTCATGGTACTTTTGGAGCATGTCAGTTATATCTTTTACAATCTCTGCATAATTTGGAATAAACCTTCTTAGAAAATTAATCTTGCCTAGAAAAGCTTGAATCTCCTTGTTTCTAGGTAAGGTCAATGTTTCAATGTAGATACTCGCTTGGGATCAATTATTACTCCCTCCTTTGAAATTATATGGCCCAACAGTTTTCCTTCTTTGACAGCAAACAAGGACTTCTTAGGGTTCAATGATATTCCAAATTTTCTACACCTAACAAGATCAGATTTAGAAAAACAATTATGTCATCAAGATAAATAACCAAAAATATTTACCTGACCCATAAAAGCTATTTCCATAGCTCTCTGGAACTTTTCTCCAGCATTGGTTAAGCCAAATGGCATCCTAGCATACCTGAATGCACCCCAGGGTGTAATAAAGGCCGTCTTCTCTCTGTCTGCTATATCAACATTCACTTGATTGTAACCTAAAAAACCATCAAGCATAGAAAGTATTTGTGCTCCTGAAACCATTTGAAGTAACTGATCCATTTTGGGCAAAGGATAATTATCTTTTAATGATGCCTTGTTCAAATTTCTAAAATCCACACAGAGCCTTATTTCTCCATTTTTATTTCTAACAGGAACTAGATTTGCAACCAAATTAGAATATCTAAGAGGGAGGATGATCTGAGCATCTAACATTTTCTTAATCTCCCTTTCTACAGTTGGTAGAAGGGCTGGATTTATCCTTCTAAGTTTCTGTTGATAATGTTTTGCTTCTGGCTTCAAAGGAATCTGATGTTGTATTAATGAAGTATCATAGGTCTTTAGATCAGCATAAGTACAAGTAAAAACATCCTTATAATTTTGCAGTAACTTAAGATATTGAGCTTTGATCTCAAGGTCTAGAGATGCACATATTTTGATGTTTTGATATCTTCATCAGTTCCAATGTTAATCTCTTCCATGTCATCTTCTAAAGAAATGGACTGAGGGTTTTAGAGGACATCATTTTGATCAAACAATTTTTCTAAGGGAATGAGTCCTTTTGGAATAAAATTATTAGATAATTGAATAATGTCATGATTAGAAACTTGGGTTTTAAAATATGAAGTATCATTTCCATCTATATTTTCATTTATTTCAGTTCTATATTCATCAATTTGTAGAAATGAAAAATCATCTATTACTTGCAGAAATGATTTCAAATGTTCATCTTCTTCAAATATTTTCCAATGTTTCAGATTATCTGGGATAGATGGCCTATATTTGACTTGTATCTGATAGATTACATCAGTATGATTAGGAATTTTAAAAGAGCTAGTAGAGACAGCTAAGGCATCTGCATGAATATTCTGATCTCTAGGAATATGAGTCAAATTAAAAGCATCAAAGAAGTTTTCAACTAAATCCCATACTTTGTTTCGGTAGGACCTAAGTCTAGGGTGCTTGGTCTAGTAAACATTTCTTACTTGCTTAACAATAAGTTATGAATCAGTAAAAACACTTAAGTTTTGAACTTTTAAGCTTTTGGCTAATTGTAATCCTAAAAGGAAAGCTTCATATTCAACCACATTATTTGTAAGTTCGAAGTCTAATTTACATGATTGGGTTATATTTTCTTTTGTAGGTGAAATTAAAACTACTCCAGCTCTTGCCCCATCTTTCGTGCAAGAGCCATCAAAGAAAAGTTTACAAATATCAGTTTGGTTCGGTTTAGGACTTTCAACTACCTCTTCAATTTTGACTTGAGTTTTATGTTGGTTTGAAGTGAGTTGAAAACAACCAAAGTCTTGATCTATTGCATAAATTAGATGGTTCCTTGGCTGGTCAGTTTTACAAACAGTATTACAAATCTTACCTCTCTATATAATCTTAATTGCTCTCCTCCATAAATAGGAATAGTAGCATATGACATATCCATCTGTAGAGTTCCCTCTAATTTGGCACAACAAGACCTAGAAAGGAGCATTCCAAATTTGGGAGGGATATCTGTGACAAAAATATCAAGTACTACACTTTTCACTGGAATTTGGGCAAGGGTAACCACTAGATCCTTGATCAATCCCAAATAGGGCACCCTTTTAGAATCAAAGGTGTATAGGTAATGGTAGGATTTAGTTATGTCAAGTTTCAAATGGTCCATGATATATTTTGGCATAAGGTTGTGTGATGCTCCTGAATCAAGCATACAATTATGCAACATGGAATCATTTGTTTTAAGAGTTACATAGAAAGGAGGCACTATCTCATCTATCATGTCTGAACTAGGGCCAAAAACTACTGTTGGTTTTTCATCTTGCATACTTATGGCATCACCTTTAGCATCAACCGAGGTATTTTGTATCCATTTTGTGACTTGGCTTTTGTAACTAGTGCCTTTAGAAAGTTCTGACAGTGGAATTGGGATCTTAACCCTCTCTAATTCTTTTTCAACATTAAATGTAGTCAAAATGTTTTTACCAGTTTGGGTAGTATCAATTGATTGATCTAAGGGCTGAATAAGATTTTTCTGAGCTTCAACAGTTTTGGTACGTGGTTCAATTATTGGAATTTCCTTTGGAGGTCTCCCAGGACCAGGCCTAGTCCTAAGATCATACCTCTTGTTTAACTCTGCAATTAAAAATTTAGAGAAAGTGTGATGTTTAGAGACCTGTGAAGCTTCCTGATCTTCTTGAACCTGATTTTGTTTTGAGAGAGGAATGATGGCTGTTTGATTGGAAGAAGAATCCATACTATTAATATCTTCAGTAATTTTCATAGTATTATCGTCAAGTTGTTGGTCATCTATCAATAGAGGAGCAGGAACCTGTTGATCATTGCTAGGTCTCTGAGGTCTAGTAACTGTTTGTTGTATTGTCCTAGGTTGGGTCTCAATCTTTGAAATCCTATTTGATAGGTTTCTAAGAAGAGATGTTATTTCATCTATTTTTGAGTCTTCTGATTTAGTTTTATAGGAACTAGAGGCTTCTTAAACATATTTGAGTTTTCTTTGGGACTTTTCTTCCTTAAGTTTTAAAGAAGTTGAGGCTACCCTATTTGCTTCTACTTCTATAGTGTTTGTTTGCATATCTTCAAGAGTTCTTGAAATTATCTCTCGTAGCATAACATAAAAGTCATCATCAAAAGCTTTAGAAAATCTAGACTTAGCTGTTGCTACAGGGGGCTTACAATCAGTAGACATTTTATGATAGAGTTTATTGAATCTTTTGATAAAATCTGATACTAGTTCACCGAAGTTCCTTTTAAGCTCTTCAAATTCTGTGAGGAAGTAAAGAGGATCCTTTTTCACACCCCATTGATTTTAAAATATGGTTGTAAGATCTTCCCAATTTCTAATGGAGGCTGTTGGTAACTGCCTAAAAAAAATCCTCACATTTCCTTCAAGTGACTGTACAAACAATCTCATATAAATGTTTTCTTGTTCAATATTCATGTTGTCTGCAAAGTCTAGGAAAGCTTGAAGATGGTCTTGTTGAGGGCCCCGAAATCGGGTCAACAACAAGGGGGATACCCACCCGGTCGGGAACCTGGTTGGCGGCTCCTTGCCCGCTTGGTGTAGCGGGTCCGACTGGGGATGATGGGACCAGCTTCCCAATATAAAATATGTGTGTGTGTGTGTAGATTTTGAAGATACTAATCTAAAGGTAATTTTAAACTAATTTAATTCTAGACTCTAAACTGACTCTATGCTACTGTAATCTAACAAAAACAACACATCTAATCTATACTAACCCGGGGTAAAATTCTTTCATTATGCGATCTAAAAAGATTTCATACAATAACTGGTAATAAAGATCATTCAGCTATCATAAGAATATAAATCAATTAAGATGAATCAATCCTGCATAAGAAGTTAGGCAAAACAGTTGTGAACAGCATATCGCATAATCAGTTATTCATATGTCAAGCACAAACAAATGATTCCACCGTACAAAAGTGCCAAATGGTAATCCAGACATTCATACATCAACATATAAACAACTCAGTTGTATATCACTCTAAGAATATGAGCAGAAATTAATCAAGAGATAAAAGTACCATTTATGACTGATTTTCACTCACAAAATTCAAGCAATAATGATTTATCTCTACTTACTTCTAACATCTACTAAGAGTACAGAAGTGCAACATCAGTAGCAGACATTAAAATGTAAACATAAATAAATCTCGATCCATCCATTCATCAAAAACCCCCTTCGAGGGTGCAAAAGTGCCTGTTCTGAGGACAAGTTTTTTGACAAATTTCCGGACCCTTCTCCAAATGCCATGAGAAGGGTTAAATACTACTAACTAACTAATCTTAATTACACAAATTTAGGGAACGGCTTCAAATGACCGCCATTTTACTAAAGAAAATTTATTTCTAAAATTGAATCTAATTTCTAACCGTTTCTGTATCTGCTCCTTAGTGCTGTAAGCAATGTGAGGTTCGCCTAGAAAGAGTCGGCTGGTTGTCTTTTCCTTTTGCTCGGGCGATAAAAGTAGAAATAACAAAAGCTGGCACCTCTTTCTGACAAACTAGAAGATATTTTTGAAAATCTTCCTTTGGCTGGGTGTTTTTTGCTATGTGTATACTTAGTATAACCCAAATTTCTTTTAAATTGATTGTGCTGTTTCTATTTCGGTTTCCGGCCGTGTGAATGACTCAATGAGTTAGGGATTTTGTTGCCTGAACAATCTTACGTATTGAAAATTGCTTCCATTCTTTGTTCCAGGATTTTCTGAAGCATCATCCCTTTTTAGCGTTTTTCTTTTTCCTTTATCCAATCTGAGCTTCAGGATCTTTTGCAAACATGCTGCTTTTGTGCACCTTTGACTCTGAGTCTTGGATAGTCTATTTTCATCAGTGTCTGTGGAGTGATACTCTGGAATCCGTGGCTCTGCTGCATGCGGCATTCATTTGCGAAGGCATCTCCTCTCTGTTCTTTAAGTATTGGCGCTTTCCCCTTTTCCTTAGATGTTTCCTGCATATAGATTTATATTAGTTATCGCCTTGCAGTTCACGCAAAGGAAAAGAGACATGACGAAAAGATTGACATGAAAGCTTTAAACTCTAATGAATGCATAATCATGACACTCATAATGACTTGACTCTTCGAAAAACACAACATGATCATCTTTGGATACTCAGGCGTGAAATCATTAATTTCCCTTAAGGTGCGCGCTCGATTTTGGGTTTACAGATCATGCCGAAGAAACTTTGCGATGAGTGGTTTCTGCGATTCGTATCGTAGCAATTAATAGTCTCATTCGTCGCAGATCGCAAATCGCAAAATCGCAGTTTGTAGGATCGCAGATCGCAAATCGCAATATTGCAATTTTCATTTGGTCATTGTGTGCTGCTTATGCGACGTTGCGATATGCGACGTCGCATATCGGCCATCGACGATTCCTTAGGTTTTTTTCTTTTAAGGGTGCTTTCAAAATATGCGATGCGATGAATTTCACATCGCTTCTTTGCAGCTTATTTACGCGCATAGGAAAACTCTTCACTCTCTCTTTGCGATGCGATATAGCTTTTGGGGAGTTAAATACAAAAATTTGGATAAAAATATTCTTGAGATTTTTTGTTAAGGGTCCCCCTTTGCTTGATATTATTGCTAATACTAAACAAAGAGGGGGGTTGTTGGTGACCACAACAATGGTGATTCACTGTGAAGAACCAGTTATCTCTGCTTTTCTATTGACATTTCCACTTTCGAAACAGAAAAATTTTCATATGTCTAAATTTTGTTATGGACAGATAGCGTAGATTACCCCTTATCCTGTCAATGATACTTTGTCTCAACCCTTATTTTATTCAAATTGTCTGCTTCCCTAGGCTTAGTTCTTGCATTCATACCAGACATTACTCGGTCCTTTTTAAAAGATAAAATAAGGTCTTCTCTGCGTACTGGCTTTAAAATATGCTCATTTGTCGTAGCTAGAGCCTCTGCTGCCCGCAAGCGTCCATAGCCTCGACAGGGTTACCATGTTATCCAACAATGATCCTTTTTCCTGCTTGAGGTTATTTACAACATTTCAGAGAAAAATCCTTTTTGGCACTTTTTTCATTTTTTACTCTCTAAAGAACAATGTCTTGGTTTGGTGGCCAAATTACGACACAGTCATTCACTTGATTTACACTTTTGCTGAACAAGCTGGCTCATGATGAGACCCCTTGTCTTTTGATTGCAACAATCTTGAGTCGTTGCCTTGTTTTGATAGACAGTATTGGCAAAGTCAACAAGTTATAATATTTGTGATCATGATAAGCCGGCTCGTGATGAGACCTCTTATTCTTTGAGATATAGTGTTTTCTCGGATTGTTTCTCTGAATGCTGCGGTTTCCTTTAGCAGGGAGGAAGTCATTGTTTTTCCTTAAGAAAGCTCTGGACGACAATAATAGAGTTTTGAAAATAACAACTTTGCAGAGAATATTTATTTTATTATTGATGATACCTTTCATTGTGCTGGGATAAAACAATTTTTTAACCAAAGGTTGATTTCATCAAAGTCTTTTGAAAGGTTGAAACTAATATCATTATTCAGGCTAAAGTTAACTCTATTTGTAAATAATAAAAATCAGATTTTTCGAAAAGTTTTGCTATTTGTACAAGTGAAATCAAAATATGATAGAGAGTTAGTGTGCTCTTTCATGAATCTTATTCAATGATCATTTACAACCGGTTTTATTTATAAGAAAGAGAAAAACAAAATAAAAGAAACTAAAACTATCCTACAAAAATAGAAGAGTGATCTTCTATGGAAAATACATTTTAAGAATCTGTCCATTCACAGGCAAAGAATCTCTTCTACCTGCCAAATCCTGCAACACAAACGTCGATGGGCCTATGACTTCTACAATCTGAAAAGGACCAAGCCACAACTTCTGAAATTTCGTATGTTTGCCCTTTTCTTCATGAGCCTTATCCCATTTCAAAACTAAATCTCCCATCTGAAAGTTCTTTCTGGTTATGATGGCTGAGTCAAAAGAGGATTTTATTAGCGCTTGGTGGTGAGCATGGGTTTTCTTAGCTTGTTCTCGGCGTTCTTCTAGTTTGATTATTTCCATTTGTCTTAATTGCAAAGAGGAAGTAGATACTTCATCGATGTGTTGTACTAAAGACAAAGAGGGAATGACTAAGTGAGTTGGAAGAACCACTTCTTTCCCATAAACTAAATTAAAGGGAGAAGTGCCGATTGAAGCTTTCTTCGTGATTCTATCTGCCCATAAAGCATTAACCAGCGCTTTGTGCCAATTCTTTTGGTTTTGGTCGACTGTTCTTTTGATAATCTTGATTAGGTTTTTGTTTGTTGATTCAGCCAACCCATTACCTTGCGGATAGTAATTAGCAGAATATTTCAATTTGAACCCTCTTTTTAATGCAAACTCAGTCATTGCATTTCCAGAAAAGTATGATGCATTATCAAACATTAAGGCCGTTGGCAATCCAAACCTAGTGATGGTAAATTGATCTATGAATTCAATAATGTTTTCAGAATTAACTGTCTTGAGAGGAACTGCTTCTACCCATTTAGTAAAATAATCTGTTGCCGTGAGGATATACCTATGCTGCATAGAAGAGTGAGGAACGATCTCACCTATTATGTCCAAGCCCCATTGGCTGAATGGTTGCTCGATGTTGACCGGCTGTAGTGGCATGGACGATTTCCTTTGTTTCCCTGCAGCAGTCTGGCAGATTTGGCATTTCCTTACGTAATTGTATGAGTCTTTGAACAGTGTGGGCCAATAATATCTTGCACGTAAGATCTTATGCGCTGTAGTCTCTCTAGCATAGTGTCCACCTGCTGGTCCATCGTGGAGTTCCTGCAAAACCTTTTCGGCTTCAGTTTTCTCAAGACACCTAAGAAGTACAGAATCATAATTCCTTTTAAACAGAACATCATTTATGAGCTGGTATTGTTTAGCTTTCAACCGCAGAGCTCTTTTCTTGGTGTGATCCAGGTGTGATGGAGCATACCCGTTCTTAAGATAATAAATGGTGTCCGCATATAATGATTCTGCGTCGTTTAGGCTTACCTCATACGTGTGTACCTCTTCAGATGAATTCTCAGGAATTTGCGATGCTCCAGCTAACATCTTGCAGAAGCCTTGACCCCTTACGATGTTTGCTGGTTTGATCTCAAGATCGTATTCTTGTAGAGTGGTAATCCAATTTGCTCTCTTTTCGCCCACATCCTTCTGTACCAAAAGGTTTCTTACCGCTGGAAACGGTACGACGACTTTGGTATGGGCTTTAAGTAAGAAAGGTCTGAAATATTTGATCGCTTTGAAAATAGCATACACTTGTTTCTCCACGTATGAATAATTGAGTTCAGCACCTTGTAAGTTCGAGCTAAAGAATGCGATTGGAGCTTCTGCCTTCTCTTGATTTACTTGAGTCAAAATCGCGGCGTAAGATTTCTCTAAGGCAAAAGTGTATAAGATGAAAGATTCTGAAAAATTTGGGGTAGCTAAAGATGGAGCGTTGATGATAGCTTGTTTGATCAAGTTGAATGCTTCGTGCTCATCTATGCCCCATTTAAAATTTGAATTCTTTTTTATCATATTTTGTAAGGGAGAAATAATATGTGAAAAATCGGGGACAAACCTTTTTACAAAATTGATTTGTCCAAGGAAAGATTGCATGGCCTTTTTGTTATGGGGTATGGATATTTTAGAAATTTCTTTGATTCTATCAAGTTCAATGTGAATACCAGATTTCGACACTATGAATCCGAGTAATTTCCCTTCACTTAATGCGAAAAAAGATTTCTTTGGGTTAAGTGAAATTCCATACCTTAAGCATCTTTGAAAGATCTGTTTCAAATCTTTGAGGTGGTCGCTTCGCTTCTTGGAGTACACTGTTATATCATCCAAGTAAATCAATACCGATTTATTGACCAAACCTTTAAACGCGATGTCCATGGCTCTCTGAAAGGTAGCGCCGACATTGATTAGACCAAATGGCATCTTCCGATATGCGTATGTGCCCCACTTGGTTCCGAATGTGGTTTTCAACTCATCATCGGGATGTACCAGCACTTGATTGTATCCTGAAAATCCATCCAGGAAAGACATTAATTCTGAGCCCGCTACTGCCTGTAGTATTTTCTCCATAGGTGGGAGGTGAAAATTATCTTTCTGACAGGCTTTGTTGAGATTCCGGAAATCAATACAGATTCTAATATCTCCGTTTTTCTTCCTAACAGGCACCATATTGGATACCCATTTGGAGTGTCTGACTGGGAAAATTATTCTGGCTCTCAACAATTTATTTAGCTCAGTTTTTATTTGATTTTCTAAGTTGGGGTGGATTTTTCTGAGCTTCTGCTGGACAGGTTTTTCATTGTCAATCATAGGGATAGTGTGTTGAATGATAGAAGTGTTGTATGTTTTCAGCTCATCGTAATTCCATGCAAAAACGTTTTTGTATTGTCTCAGAAGACGGATATACGCTGATTTTTCTTCAGGGGCTAGGTCGTGGCCCAGATTAACGTTTTGCGGCTTCTGATCGGTTCCTAGGTTCACTAATTCATAATTCAGAGTTGAACTATAGAGTTTAGAATTGGCAGACCTTTTAAACCGACTTTTCAAATCATATAAATCTTCTAACTTAACCACCGATTTAGGTATAGCGTTATCAGTGCTATTTTGCTGAATTTGGTGATCATGATGGTCTTTGTCAATTATTTGATTTGAGTAGGACCCTTCAGAAGTGAGGAAATTTACAATGTCTGGATCGTCATTGAATACTCTCCAGTTAGTGATGTTGTCAGGGATGGATGGTTTAAAGATTAATTCTATTGAAAACCTATCGGGACTAAAATCTTCGGAGGGAATCAGTCTAGAGGCTACATTAGCTAACAGGTCTGCGTTCGCATTTTGGAGTCTTGGGATTGACGAAATATTGAATGCTATGAAATGTGAAGTCAGATCTTGTACTAGAGATTGATAGTGCTTTAAATGACTTGACAGGCAATGTATGGTGTTACGTACCTGTTTGACGACAATTTCGGAATCTCCAAAGACTTGAAGATACTTAACATTCAAGCCGATTGCTTTGTATAGGCCTTGCAC
Organism: Pinus tabuliformis; assembly: GCA_031772625.1. Taxonomy (NCBI): domain Eukaryota; kingdom Viridiplantae; phylum Streptophyta; class Pinopsida; order Pinales; family Pinaceae; genus Pinus; species Pinus tabuliformis. Next base: position 914,339,019 of record CM062809.1, read on the forward strand.
CAAGGCTTCGTATTCCGCTGTATTGTTTGTGCAATCGAACTCAAGTCTGCATGTAAGCATGGTCTTGTTCCCATCTGGGTTAATCAGAACGCATCCTGCTCCTGCTCCCTCGTTAGATTTAGAGCCATCAAAATATAATTTCCAAAATAAACATGTATTTACAGAATTATCTAAAAAATTAAAACACTTTGAATCATCAGTTTGGGAAAAATTTTCAACTTGGGACACAACTGAATTTTCTAAGTAAGGTGAAGTGTGAGCATTGAAATTGCCGAGGAAAGAATCTACCGAGTAATTGCCTATGATACTGCTGTTGTATGCTATTGCTTCGTTCTCTCCTTCCAATTCTGTCACTATGCACTTTTGGTGCAATTCTCGTTCAACCTTTATTTGATTGGGTTTTCTGTTGTAGGGTAACCACATGTGCGACCAGTCGGTTGAGAAATATCCGTGGAGTTTCTCGGACCAATCCCTGCTAAGAATTAAACCATAGAATTCAGGGATATCAACTACTAGAATGTCGATAACCTGACATACTTTTGGGTTAGACGACAATCTTATGGTCACCTGGTTAAGTTCACCAATCACTTCGACTTGAGATCGATCAAGTTGAACTATGCGCACTGCAGATTTCTAAGGCTGAACATTCAATTTGGCACATATTGATCTGGGTAGAATATTCGTTGAAGCACCAGAATCAATCAGGAAATTGTGCACGTTTTTATTGAAAATTTCATAAGTGAGGAGAAAAGGAGGAGTATGGGATCTTGACCTTCCTCCAATCAAGGCAATGTCATTCGGATCAATCTTATTGATAATGTTGGTTGGAGGTCTTCCCATGCTGTGGGAAGCTACAGCTGTAGGTAAAGATGTAGTAGGCACGACATGTAATTCTTTCATCATTATTTTCTGTTGATGTTTCAATTTGCTCAATTCGTAAAGAGTGATATTAGCCGTAGTCTTTTTCATGTCATCGATAATGTTATACTCCATTTCATCCGACACCATCAGTGTTCTTGATGGAGGTACTTGATCTGATTGGACTGGGCTAAATTGGGTCGCTCTAGCGGTTGTTTTCTTTGTTGCGACCTTATCTTTTGTTGTAGGGCTTGCGCCCTTCTGTTTAGGGGTAGTTTGGGGAGGATCAAGTTGATTTTTGCTTCGTTTGCTAACCGGAAATGCTTCTTGATCCTCTTCTTGTGGGAGGATGAAATCCCACATTCCTTGTAGTTCCACAACTTCTTCATCATTGGTCTGCCCTTCAGTGGTATTCTCTTCTTCTTCAGATTCGACGTTTGAGACAGCATTGGGTGGTTTCATCTCCATGGGAAGGTTTCATTTAAAAGATCTGTAGGGCTTTTTTGAAGAAGTTTCTGCTACTTGCTTTCTTATGTCAATCATCTCATTGGACATGGCCTTTAACACTTTTTGTAATCCTTCCATATCGAAAGGATCTTTCGTTTGCTTCTTCTTGGTGTCTTCTTTGAAAGAGATCTTCTTAGATTTGCGTTCTTCTATTGCAGATCTCTTTTCTAGGGCAACTACGCGTTTTTCTACTGCTAATGCATCAGTTAAGTTTTCAACTAAGGTCGTCTTGTTTGCCCTATCTACGAAGATGGCCAAGTTAGATGGTAAGGCCGTGATGTACCATTCACATCTTACTTCCTCGCTGGGTTGAGAAGCAGCGAGAATCTTGTTGAGGATCTTGTTGAACCATAAATTGAAATCTTCAATGGGTTCTCTAGTCTCAGCTTTAAGATTAGATAGGTCATTGATCAATGTCGCTGTTGATCTGTCATCGCCAAACTTGGTGAGGAATTGACTTTGAAAAAGGTCCCAACTTGTGATGGACCCGGAAGGTAACGAAAAGTACCATGACCCGGATGTTCCTTGCATTGTGTAAGGAAAAAGTCGGACGATAGCATCTTCGTTGGTAACTCCGTTGAGATTAACAGAAAGCATGAAATTATTGATATGCTCTTCAGCTAGCATGCCTGTTTCTGGATTGAATTTAGGTAGCCACTTCTCAGGATGGGCCGGTATTGGGCTCAGGGGTGGAGGCATTAAAACCGCCCCAGGATTGTTCCATGGAGACTGGGCCATCGTTGAGCCGCTAGTTAATGAGAGTGCAGAAGACGGTCCCTGATGCTGAGAAGATGAAGGTATTATGATCTTTGATGATTGAAGAGGAAGTTTTGTGGAAGATGTATGAGTGATTTTGGATGAGGATGTGGGTGGTTGACTTTGCGGTGAGGGTATTGAAATGGACGAAGTGGATGAAAGAGTCTCACGGTCAGACTCTGGTGGTGCTTTCCTTGCTCTTTTCCTAGTAGGGAGAGGGAGTTCACTTGGTTGAATACCAAATTTTTCACTCTTCAATTTGGTCAGAGGATGAGCAGGATTGTACTGCAAAGTCACGCTGCTGTTAGATTTATCAGACCTATGAGAAAAAATAGAGAATCCCTGGAGTTTACGAATCAAAGTTTGAATTTCAGGGGGTTCAATAATGAGTTGGTCTGATATATTGGAGTAGGTAGCAGCGGTGGATACTCAAGCGACTTCTAACTCCGGGTTTAACCGTAGTGGAGAAGTCGGGGGAGTTGATGAGGGTGATTTACTCTCAGAATGGCATTTAGATTTTGACTTAGTTGCCATTCATAGTTCGTGCCCTCCTTCTAACGCCAAATATGTTGAGGGCCCCGAATTCGGGTCAACAACAAGGGGGATACCCACCCGGTCGGGAACCTAGTTGGCGGCTCCTTGCCCGTTTGGTGTAGCGGGTCCGACTGGGGATGATGGGACCAGCTTCCCAATCTAAAAGATGTGTGTGTGTGTGTGTGTATATTTTGAAGATACTAATCTAAAGGTAATTTTAAACTAATTTAATTCTAGACTCTAAACTGACTCTATGCTACTGTAATCTAACAAAAACAGCACATCTAATCTATACTAACCCGGGGTAAAATGCTTTCATTATGCGATCTAAAAAGATTTCATAGAATAACTGGTAATCAAGATCATTCAGCTATCATAAGAATATAAATCAATTAAGATGAACCATTCTGCATAAGAAGTTAGGCAAAACAGTTGTGAACAACATATCACATAATCAGTTATTCATATGTCAAGCACAAACAAATGATTCCACCGTACAAAAGTGCCAAATGGTAATCTAGACATTCATACATCAACATATAAACAACTCAGCTGTATATCACTCTAAGAATATGAGCAGAAATTAATCAAGAGATAAAAGTACCATTTATGACTGATTTTCACTCACAAACTTCAAGCAATAATGATTTATCTCTACTTACTTCTAACATCTACTATGAGTACAGAAGTGCAACATCAGTAGCAGACATTAAAATGTAAACATAAATAAATCTCGATCCATCCATTCATCAAAAACCCCCTCCGAGGGTGCAAAAGTGCATGTTCTGAGGACAAGTTTTTTGACAAATTTCTGGACCCTTCTCCAAATGCCATGAGAAGGGTTAAATACTACTAACTAACTAATCTTAATTACACAAATTTAGGGAATGGCTTCAAATGACCGCCCTTTTACTAAAGCAAATTTATTTCTAAAATTGAATCTAATTTCTAACCGTTTCTGTATCTGCTCCTTAGTGCTGTAAGCAATGTGAGGTTCGCCTGGAAAGAGTCGGCTGGTTGTCTTTTCCTTTTGCTCGGGCGATAAAAGTAGAAATAACAAAAGCTGGCACCTCTTTCTGACAAACTAGAAGATATTTTTGAAAATCTTCCTCTGGCTGGGTGTTTTTTGCTATGTGTATACTTAGTATAACCCAGATTTCTTTTAAACTGATTGTGTTGTTGCTATTTCGGTTTCCGACCATGTGAATGACTCAATGAGTTAGGGATTTTGTTGCCTGAACAATCTTACGTATTGAAAATTGCTTCCATTCTTTGTTCCAGGCTTTTCTGAAGCATCATCCCTTTTCAGTGTTTTTCTTTTTGCTTTATCCAATCTAAGCTTCAGGATCTTTTGCAAACATGCTGGTTTTGTGCGCCTTTCACTCTGAGTCTTGGATAGTCTATTTTCATCAGTGTTTGTGGAGTGATACTCTGGAATCCGCGGCTCTGCTGCATGCGGCATTCATTTGCGAAGGAATCTCCTCTCTGTTCTTTAAGTATTGGCGCTTTCCCCTTTTCCTTAGATGTTTCCTGCATATAGATTTATATCAGTTACTGCCTTGCAGTTCATGCAAAGGAAAAGAGACATGATGAAAAGATTGACATGAAAGCTTTAAACTCTAATGAATGCATAATCATGACACTCATAATGACTTGACTCTTCGAAAAACGCAACACGATCATCTTTGGATACTCAGGCGTGCAATCATTAATTTCCCTTAAGGTGCGCGCTCGATTTTGGGTTTACAGATCATGCCGAAGAAACTTTGCGATGAGTGGTTTCTGCGATTTGTATCGCAGCAATTAATAGTCTCATTCGTCGCAGATCGCAAATCGCAAAATCGCAGTTTGTAGGATCGCAGATCGCAAATCGCAATATTGCAATTTTCATTTGGTCATTGTGTGCTGCTTATGCGACGTTGCGATATGCGACGTCGCATATCGGCGATCAGCGATTCCTTAGGTTTTTTCTTTTAAGGGTGCTTTCAAAATATGCGATGCGATGAATTTCACATCGCTTCTTTGCATCTTATTTACGCGCATAGGAAAACTCTTCACTCTCTCTTTGTGATGCGATATAGCTTTTTGGGAGTTAAATACAAAAATTTGGATAAAAATATTCTTGAGATTTTTTGTTAAGGGTCCCCCTTTGCTTGATATTATTGCTAATACTAAACAAAGAGGGGGGTTGTTGGTGACCACAACAGGTCCTTAGCTGAGGGACCAGTTTCTCCATTGTACTTGGGAAGGTATTTTAAGTATCCAGCTGGGAGTGCATCAAGGTTATTAGGTAAGACTAAGGCAACATATCTAGCCTGTACAATAGGTCAGAAAGCCATGACAGTAGGTGATGTATGAGGTTGTCCAGGTGGAGTATGAGGTGTTTGTGTGGATGTAGAGGATGAAGAAGAAGTAGAGGAAGACGATGGTGATTTAGGGATTGATGAACTAGTTGGAGGTGAAGGAGGAGGATATCTCCTGAAAGACTTCAAAGGAGTCTTAAGAACTAACTTTGGGACCTGTAAAGGAACACCTTCTTTTGTTTCAAAGAGAGGATTGGTATATATACAGAAGGTCTCCTCAGATTGTTTAGAAGAAGAAGCTTCAGGTCAGTCAAAAATGGAAGGAAATGGATAGGGGTAGGGGATATGAAATCTGTGGGTTTATATTTTGGTAGATCAACATCCAAATCAGGTTCAGTTTTAGGTGATCCTGGTGGTAGTGTGGGTATTGGATGAGATTCTAATGAATGAACAAGGTAGGCTGATTTAAAATCAACTCCTTTATCTAGAAGTTCAGCAACTCTAGGTGATAAATGTGAGTAATCAGGATCAGATGGGATATTACTATAGGGGTAAAATGATTCTAATTCTTCAAACTGTAGGACTGAAGAGGAAGAAGAAGAAGGTTGGTGTCCCCTTTTAGAACTGGCTTTTCTCAGAAGCCTTTCAGGATCTAACAGAGGAGTAACTATGTCAGCTTTTGAACGAGATCTAGTATGTTTAAAAGGTGCCAACTTGGGAGTGTGGAGTCACCTAGGTGAATGATTTTAACCTTTCTAAACGTTTAATCACCTTAAAGGAAAATAATGAATGAATATCGTTGTCCCAAGGGAAACTTTAAAAAAATTCGAATCCTCGGCAATCGCACCAGTCTGATGTTGTACCTCTGAGATAGTATTAGGTCAGCTACGAATGCCAGAGCATCTAAAATAATTGTTTTGTGGTTTTTTGGTTTTAGTTTTGGAAGACCAATGAATGAAGACAGATGTAGAATTGAAATACTTAATCCTTTGGATAATATTAATATCTCAACAAAGGTCTACTATAAATCTTTACACAGTGATATAGATCAAATAGTGGCGAGAAGAAGACATAAAATAATATGATTACCACAGTTTCCAGACTGTAAAACAGAACAATCATCAGTATGAAAACCTTCTAAACTACGTTCCAAAGATTCAAGGCAGTATACTTAAGCTTACAAAAGATGTTGATGATTTATTAATTAGAGGGGATTAGCTAAATAGACAGTTCATTAATCCATTCTCTTAATAGATGATCACTTCAGGAGCTTATAGGAATAAATTGAGACACAATTATTCCTACCTAGATATCTACAATTATTCCGGTTGTGTTGGCTTTGTTGTTTGATATTTTTCCCTTTAAGCTGCTAAATTGTTTGTATCCTTTAAGCTGGTTGATTCCTTCATTTTGATCTTTCATATGACATGCTTTAAACTTTGTGAATATCCTTTGACCCTGCTTAGTAGCCCCTACTGTGTTCTTTTTACCTTTACTGTGCATTTCAAGTTTTTACTGTATTTTTCAACATTAAATCCTTTTAGATTTTATGTCACATGGTAAAGTAATTTGATATGATCTTCATATTTGTCTTCAAAATGTATGCAGGCTTTTTCTTTGTAAGCCTGGAATAGAAGTTTTTACCTGCAAAACACAGAAATTTTTAAGAAAACATAGGTGATAGATAAGGAAATCAATGGCTTTATTGAGCTCGAAAGGATATTGGAAGGAGTCCAGAGCATATCGGAAGGTAAAACAATTGTTTTATTAGTCGCAGAGGCTTATGGAGGTTTCACTGTGTAAAACAGGCAAAACACAACAAAATGGTGATTTTTGCATTTAAACAGAAAAACAATCTACTTTTTGAAATATGGTGCAAAGTGAACAGTGGTCATTTTGTCATTATGCAAGAGGTGGTTTTGGTTTTCATCGCACCGCTTATGAGGCGCAAGCGGTTTTGGGAGGTGTCACCTGATACAATCTAAACCTGTCACATAGCAAGGGGAGATCAGTGGAATATCGCTTTTTGGGTGGGTAATGCCCGTATAGAGAGCCAACCCAAAATTTCTGAGGGTCATTGGATTTTAATGCACGTGATCAAACGGTGGTGGAGCGAAAGAGCCGTAGAGGGGCCCATGATTAATCATGATGGTATGGCTTTATTGTGGGTTAAATATTGAGATTAGTGGGGTTTTATGGTTAAACAAAGGTTTAGGTTAGTTCATCATTTAAAACAGAAGAACATTTTAACAAAGAAATCCTTTGCAAAACACAGTATGGCAGACTTGAAATAATATGAATTCGGGCAGACAAATGTCATTGGGTCTGGGTTCATCGCATATCGCAATCGGAGTTTGGCGAAGGAAGGCACATTGCAAAGGAATGTGATTGGGGCCGAACGCGATGTGGAAAATAAACCATGGATAATACTGCGTTGAGTCCAGGTTCCCATCGCATATTGGAGGTCATAATGGTGGAGGGTAATGCTTTAGCTGGGACTTGCGATGAGGGGCGGATGCGATATAGCAATGGATTTTGATATATATTGCGTCAGGTCCGGGTCCATTGCGCATCGCATATCGTACTGTGGAGGAGAGTGCATGCACGTTGAAAGGTTTACGATGCGATATTTTATGAAATACATAGTTTTATAATAAAACTTATGGTTTCGGGATATTTTAAGAAAGGGAGTTAATATATACGGAAAAGGGACTTTTAGGGGTTTAATACACTAAGTTAGCGTTAATATGAAATATGAACAGAAAGGGGAAATACACTAAGTATAAAGCTTTATCATGGGTTATTTGCTTTTTATATATACTTAATTACTTAGTCTAAACATCATTTTGTGGGTTTTTTTGTGTAAAAGGGGATTTAGCATGGGGTTTTCACTTTTCCTAGGTAAAAAAGATTTTAACCTTAGGAAAAGGGGTTTTTTAATGGAAAATGAATGAATATGAACTGTATGAAGGTGGGAAGGGGAAATTAGTAAATATAGGGATGAATGGGGATGAGGGAAGTTAATTAATTGATCTTGTAGACCTTCATTTGCTTTTTGTAATTGCCTCATGGACATAGAAACATATGGTAAAACATGATAAATGTACATTTTGTCCAATCAATCATCAAACTTGTACAACCTTTCTTCTACTTACCCTTTTCTTATCCTATCATTTTTTCTTCACTTAATGGGTGCATTTAAGCTACCAAACCCTTTTCCTTTCTATTTATTTAAAAAACAAACTATCTAATTCTAACCTTATAACCTCCAAGGGCTCATATTAAATTGATGAGCGCCTTATTATTCTCTACCTAACTACTGATCTGCCAAGATTAAACACTTTGGCCAGATCTTTATTCTCTAATCAAATTTAAAGCATGAAGCAGTCAAGATTAAACTATTTGACTGTCATGGGTTGTGGCATTTATGACAAGCTGCACACAACCATTATTTTGTAGAAACAATAGTAGTGGCATTTAGACTCGCTCACTTTCAGAGTTTAGTTTTTTTCTTTTCTTTCTAACCTAACATTTTCTTTTTGTCTTGATTTTTTAGGACATCTAACCTAACATTTTCTTTGATATGGACATCATCATCAAGATATTTTCAAAAACATTTTTTTCAATATTGTTATGTCCGTATCCTAACTTAACATTTTTTCAATATATATATATTATTTTTTGACTAATTTATTCTATCTTATCAAAACCAAAAGTGCTACAACACATGTGACCACCTTATCTGCAGGCCGTGACATTTTTTTTATAACCACCGGAAGGGTTATGGGAGGAATTATCTATCCTACAATTTCACCTAACATGCGGTGAAATATTCGCCCAGTTAGTGTCTTTTGGGGCGAAATTGGAGGATCATGCTGGATTTGGAGCAATTTGTGGAGCGAATAGTGGGCTAACTAGGAGAGGTCATAACTTCTTCAGTTTTCGACCAAACTGGATGCAAAAAGAGGCTAGATAGCCATTTTTTAATATTATGGACTCATTGGGGTAGGTTTTAGAAGCATTTGAGCATTGTAAACACATGTTTTTACACTTTTGATCATAATAGAGAGGCCCAAGCCATTGAAATCTAGACCAAGGAGACGTAGCCTATAAGGGGTGAACTCCTTTATCATGTTCTTGTTGTAATGGTTTTTTGATGATGTTTTGTACATGTTTATGTTGTTTTTGAGTCTCTTATTTATGTTAAATTTCTCATAAAATTAACATAAAAACTCATCATTTCACTTGCAAAAATTCATGAATCCTTAAGCATAATGAAAGCATTTTGTTTCTAACTTGAGAAGGATCTTAGCACAACAATATAATAGTCTAAATAAGATAAAAAAATTGATTGTGAATAGCGGAATTGGAATATATGAAGAGAGTTTAAGTCAACCATAGGTAAATCACCTTTGTGGATTCATAGTTTTAGCTTAAGGATCAATCTCTATGACAATGAGAGTTGGTGCAACAAGGAGCCTATGGTTGGGTGGAGAGTTCCTTTTTCAAAATTAGTTATTAGATACTTCCTAGAAATGTAAGTGTTTATAACTTGTAATTATGTGTCATGGGTTATATTACATTCCAATTTGTTCAATTTTATTTTCAAGTTTAAGTATTCATTTTAAATTTATGATTTATGACGACCAAATGGTTTAATTATATTGTATAAGCAACTTATCTATATTTACCTCATCCCCTTATATCAAATAATTTTGATCTAGAACAATGTGCATGGGCATATGGAATGAACATCCTTGATTTGCAAGCATGGAGATCCCTAATTTGCAAGCCTGGAGAAAGACAAACATCCATGAAAGTTATCATTATTGGCTTAAGAAGTAATTCAAATGTTATCCTTGTTTGTTCAAATCTTTGATGAATCTTAGCTTAAAACTTTTTAGATTACCATTTCTATTTTATATCTAGATCTACAAGTTAACAGTTCCTTAAGCATACACATGGTATTTTTGCAGAATCTATCATTATTGGCTTAAAGAAGTAAGTCGAATGATATCCTTGTTTGTTCAAATCTTTGATCAAGCTTAGATTATAAATTTTGGATTACCATTGGTATTTTAAATCAGTTAGACCTACAAGTTAATAGTTCGCTAAGAATACACATGGTATTTTTTCATCATGTAAATTCCAATCTGATTCTCTAGCATTTAGGGACTCTACCACCAACGTTTATTTCATTTAATGGTCATTTCCATCCTATTGACCCTTCTTGGAATATGTTGGGGTTGGGATACCAACTTGAAACAAATCTCAATAATGTTCATAAAGTTGTTTTTTTTGCTTAGGAATGCTTGATTGCAAAGGATTGTTAGGCATGTATTTACATCACTTGGTTATAAAAAATAATGAAGCAGCATCGACCCATTGTTTTAGCATGGATTCATAGTTTTAGATTAAGGGATGGCTTCTATTACAATGAGAGTTGGTGCAGTAGGGAGCCTATGGTTGAGTGGAGTGTCCCCTTTTCACAATCAATTAGTAGATACTTCCAAGAAATATAAGTGTTTGTGACTTGTGATTATGTGTCATGGATTATATTACATTCTGGTTTTTTCAATTCTATTTGTAAGTTTAAGTCTGCATTTTAAATTTATGATTTATGACGACCAAATGGTTTAATTATATTGTACAACAAACTTATCTAAATTTCTCTCATCCCCTTATATCAAATAATTTTGATCTAGAGCAATGTGCATGAGCATATGGAATGAACATCCTGGATTTGCAAGCCTGGAGAAAGACAAACATCCATGAACGTTATCATTATTGTCTTAGTAAGTAAGTTGAATTTTATCTTTGTTTGTTTAAATCTTTGAGCAAGGTAATCTTAAAAATTTTAGATTAGAATTGGCATTTTATATCTAGATCTACAAGTTAACATTTCACTAAGCATGCATATGGTATTTTTTCTGAATCTATTATTATTGGCTTAAAGATGTAAGTTGAATGATATTCTTGTTTGTTCAAATCTTTGATCAAGCTTAGCTTATAAATTTTGGATTACCATTGGGATTTTATATCTAGATCTACAAGTTAACATTTTTCTAAGCATGCACATGGTATTTTTGTAGAATCTAAATTCCAATATGAGTTTGTGGCATTTAGGGACTCTACCACCAACATTGATTGTATTTAATGGTCATGTTCATCCTATTTATCCTTCTTGGCAGATTTTGGGATTGGGATACCAGCCTAAAACAAAATATTAATAGTGTTTGTAAAGCTATTGTTTTTGTTTGGGAATGATTGACTGCAAAGGATTGTTAGGAATGTATTTGCATTACTTAATTATAAGAAATAATGAAGCGTCATTGACCTATTGTTTTATCATGGATTCATAGTTTTAGCTTAAGGGTTGGCCTCTATTATAATGAGAGTTGGTGCAACATGGAGCTTATGGTTAGGTGGATTGTCCATTTTTCACAATCAATTAGTAGATACTTCCTAGAAATGTAAGTGTTCATAACTTGTGAATATGTGTCATAGATTATCTTACATTACAGTCATGGATTATATTACATTCTAGTTTGTTAAATTCTATTTTCAAGTTTAAAAATGCATTTTAAATTTATGATTTATGATGTCCATATGGTTTAATTATATTGTATAAGCAACTTATATGAATTTATCTCATCCCCTTATTTCAAGGAATTTTGATCTAGAGCAATGTGCATGAGCATGTGGAATGGACATCCTTGATTTGCAAGCTTGGAAAAAGACAAACATCCATGAAAGTTATCATTATTGTCTTAAGAAGTAAGTCGAATGCTATCCTTGTTTTTTGAAATCTTTGATCAAGCATAGCTTGGTATTTATATCTAGATCTACAAGTTAACAATTCATTAAGAATGTACATGGTATTTTTGCAGAAACCATCATTACTGGCTTAAAGAAGTAAGTCAAATACTATCCTTGTTTTTTCAAATCTTTGATTAGTCTTAGCTTTAAATTTTGGATTACCATTGGTATTTTATATCTAGATTTACAAGTCAACAATTCGCTAAGCATGCACATGGTATTTTTGCAGAATCTAAATTCCAATCCGACTCTCTGGCATTTAGGGAATCTACCGCCAACATTAATTGCATTTAATGGTAATGTTCATTCTGTTGATCCTTCTTGGCATATGTTGGGATTGGGATACCACTCTAAAAAAAATCTCAAAAAAGTTCGTAAAGTTGTTGTTTTTGTCTAGGGATGCTTGACTGCAAAGGATTGTTAGGCATGTATTTGCATTACTTAGTTATAAAAAATAATGAAGTAGCATGGACACATTGTTTTAGCATGGATTCATAGTTTTAGCTTAAGGGTTGACCTCTATTACAACGAGAGTTGGTGCAATAGGGAGCCTATGGTTGGGTGGAGTTTCCCTTTTTCGTAATCAATTAGTGAATACTTCCTAGAAATGTAAGTGTTCATAACTTATGATTATGTGTCATGGATTATATTACATTCTAGTTTGTTCAATTTTATTTGCAAGTTTAATTTTGAATTTTAAAATTTATGATTTATTATGACCAAATGGTTTAATAATATTGTATAAGCAACTTATCTGAATTTCTCTCATCCCTTTATATCAAATAATTTTGATCTAGAGAAATGTGAATGGGCATATGGAATGAACATCCTTGATTTGTAATCCTAGAGAAAGAAAAACATCCATGAAATCTATAATTATTGGCTTAAGAGCTAAGACGAATGTGTTGAAATATTGTAGATTCACAAGCTAATGCAATTTGCTAAAGCAAGAGACAAGAATATATACTTCTACTCTTTATAACGGAAGTGCATAAACATCGAGAAAACAATAATAAATAGAGGAAGAGAATCAAAGACACATAACACAATAAATATCTAGGGAAAGCCACAACTCAAAACCCCACTATCTATTTTGTATTATTTCAGAAAATCAAGATGAAATTATACTGCTTGTTTTCTCAAGAACAATCCTAGCACTCAACAAATTCAATATCCAACTCATAAGAAATATCCAAGCCAAAGATTAGCCTCTTCGCAAGCTCTCCAAGTCTCTATTCCAATGTGTGTAATTCTTATGAAGGATAGCCTGAATGTGTGCACTATCACTGCAACTCAAAAAAATATAAAACAAATAGTACATTGTCCTTGCACTCTAGTCTCAACTAGGTCTTTCTCAGAATCGACATGCATGAGTTTCTGATGAGTAAATATTCAGTTAACTAGAATAGCACTGGTGGAGTTCATTAGTGTCACCACTGATTGTTAACTCCCTATTAGTTCTCTGAATCAGTTTGAGAACTAATTTAACAGAACTAACACATGAAACTGAGTCTTCTATTTTACAACTCACAATTAAGTCACGATGGATTCCTACAAAGTAGGGAGAAAATATACATGACTTCCAAAAGACTTCCAACTCGAATTTCCTAAGTTAAGTAAGTTTAATAAACTTAATTTAACTATTTTAAGTTGCTATGAGAATATAATTCAAATTTAATTCATAGTTTAATTCAAGTACAAATTAAATTGGAATTTCTTGTTGCCATTTCTCAACACTCCCTCTCAACAAGAAAGGGATTATCAACTACCCTCATCCTGTCTTTGTGAAACTCGAATTTACATCTTAACAATGCCTTTGTCAAGATGTCAACATCTTTATCCTCCATGGGAATGTAATATAACAACATGACCCTCCTCAATACACAATCTCTAAGATGATGGTACCAAATATCAATATGCTTGGACCGATCATGAAATACTGGATTTTTAGAGAGTTTGTTACAACTCTGATTATCACAATTAATCACTATCAGATTCATCTATTGACCAAACAAACCACCCATGATATTCCTCATCCAGATAGCCTCACATGTTGCATGACTTGCATCCATGTACTCTACCTCTACCAAACTGAGTACAATCGATCTCTGTTTCCTGCTACACTTCCTCTGACCCATACTAAAGATCCCTCCTGATGTGCTTTTCTTGTCAGATGGAAAAACTACCTAGTTTGCATTGGTGAAGCCTTGAAGCTTCACTCCCTCTGTCCGTTTGTACCATAACCAAAAATGAGTAGTGCCTCTGAGGTATCTCAATACATGTTTTTCCACCTTCCAATATAGCTTGGTAGGCCTAACCATCGCTTTACTAAGATGGTTAACTGCATAGCACATATCTGGTCATGTGTTCACCAAGTAAATGAGTGAACCCACAAGCTGCTTGTAAATAGTAGCTTCGACTACTTCCCCTAAAGTAGCATCCTCCTTCCTCCAATTACTAGCTAGAGGAGTCTCCATGGATTTACTACTCTCCATGCGGAATCTCCTGAGTATCTCATTTGCATACTTGCCCTGAGATACAAAAAACTCCTCATCTCCCTATCATACCTCCATGCCAAGAAATTAATGCATGATCCCCATGTCCTTTATCTCAAACTCTCTTGCAAGGTCCTCCTTGCAAGATTTGATGAGATTCTCATCACTTGTCAGTATGAGATCATCTACATAAAGTACAAAGATCAACAACTTACCTTCCACCAGTATGTGATACAGGTTCACATTCGCTTCACTCTTCGTGAAGCCCAACCCAAAGAAGTAACTATCTATCCTGGTGTACCAAGCACAGGGTGCTTGCTTCAGCCCATACAATTCTCTCTTGAGTCAGCACACTTGCGACTCACGGTCCAAGGTTTCAAAACCTCTGGGCTGCTCTATGTACACCTCTTACTCAATCATGCCATTGAGGAAGGCAGTCTTCACACCCATCTGATGGATCTTCCAACCCATCTATGTTGATAGTGCTAAAATAGATTTGATTGATGAGTACCTTGCAACAGGAGTAAAGGTCTCATCATATTCAATCCCCTTTACCTATGAAAATCCAAGGCCACAATTATGATCTTATGCTTCTCCACACTACCATCTGTAGCTTGATTTACACATCAAAGCCAATGGGATCTCACAAATGACTTGTCCTCTAGTCTCGGGACCACATACCAAACACTATTTTGAGCTATGGAGTCATACCCCTCCACCATCACATCAACCCAAACGGGCTGCTGCACTACTTCCTGAAAGGAAGATGGCTCTGTCACAACACATGCACCCATAAGTGCCATGTATTTAGTGTACCTCTCTGGTGACCTCCTCTATCTGTGCTGAGAAGAGGGTGCTGCCACATTCTCCCATGCATCATCCAGCAATCTGTTAGCCTCTCTAATGCGCTTTCTCCCTTCTCTAGAAGACTCTGCCTGAGTGGATGTCTCCACTCTATGAACCTCTGCATGCGGCTTCTCCACATCAATCTGAGGCCTCTCAACCTTAGGAGCTAAAAGCTCCTCATCCACATGTATCTCAATCTCCCTCTCAAAGATACTCGCATGGCCTTCTCCTCATCGAGCCTGATATCCTTGCGAACCATTACCATCCGACTGGTCAACATGTACACTTGATAGTTGTGGGGTGTATCAATGTACCCCACAAAGATCCCCAACTCTGTTGTTGGCTCAAGCTTCTTCCGTGCATATTTGGTCACATTGATCTGTTGTTGAATGTTAGTTTTGTTGTGCTAATTTCAACTTTAGAATTAAAAACAATTGCTTATCATTTGCTTCATGTGCATAGGTTTCCTTTATGGTGTTTTTGAATGAATAGGAAAATTTATGTCAAGTTTTATGTCAAATTCATGAGAAAAATAGCATGAAAGTAAAGTGTTGAACAACAGAAAACAAATGTATAGAAAACCATATAAATGAACACTTAACACAGTGTTTTGATGAAGGAGTTCACCCCTCCTGGGCTACATCTCCTTGGTCCAGCTTCCATGGCTTGGGCCTCTGTATTAACTCATAATGGAAAAAGTGATCTTTACAATGCTCTACTACTCCTGAAACCTTCTTCAATGTGCCGAGAACATTAAAATCATTTAGGAATTCCTTTTCCTTATCCCAATTTGGTTGAATTTTGCAAAGGTTATGGAAAAATCAATTTCTCATAGTATAACTCCACTAAAACTGAAGGAACTCCAGTTAGTCCCACTAATTTTGGAGAAAACCCAGAATTTGTCAGTCCGCCAGAAGTGAAGCCAAGCTAACTATGCATTGACTATCAGATACAATCGGATTAATCAAGTGATAATATGTATTAGTGCATTAAGCGTGGTTCTGCTAACCGTTAGCCACCGGGGTTAGTGGTGGTGCCACATATGAGCATTGAATGTCATGGTTATGGGTTGAGTTAGACAGAGGTTATGGAAAGTCATTAGTTGTTAGCCACTGGTTAGTATGGTGGTGTTCACATGGGAGGGGGCTAGCTCCCTCCTCCCCCCAACCGCAAATTGTTAACACTTTATACATGTTTTGTAACCATTACATGTTAAGTCACAAGTACGGGTGTAGTGGTAATGCATGGAGTTTGTGTAGTGTAGGTCCGGGTTCGACTCCTTGGCCTGCCATAAAAAATTTTTGTAGCACACCAATGCCAGTTTGACCTTTAGGGAGGGACACGTGGCAGCCTCTGGGCTTGCCACTTGTCCCCTCCTCATTGGTCCATCCTCCGATCAATACTATGAAGCCAAATCATCAAAACCATCAAACAACCATAACGTGCCACTTGGTGAGTCCTTATTGGACATTGACCATCCCTTTGACCTGCCCAGTCACCTGCCACATCAGCAGTATAAAATACTGACTGTGCAGTGATCATACCTTTTTTTTAAATTACTTTGTTTGGCAAAGTGGACAAAACGTGATATCTTCCTCATACGAGCTTGATTTTGAGTGAAAAAAGTTGTGTTGGCATCATATCGCCGAGACGGATGTGTTCATTCAGGTTTCGAGCGATTCCAAGAACTTTGATTTTTGAGATAAATATTGAGCACTTGATCATTCCTCCCCACTGGAAGCCTTTCGGATCCCAAAAGATACTATCAATTGTTTTGACGGTGAGGGTACAACTCCCTCACCTTCTCGATCTGCAACCATTTGGATTTAGAAGGATTTTGTCCCTTAAGTCCCACTCGAAGGTATTCAACATTCCCTCTCTTCGAAGTTCTGGTTCTTCTATCAAGTATGAGATCTTGCTGAAGTTCATAAAGATATTCTGGCGAGAAATCATTTATTGATGGTAGTTGAACATGCTCTCCTTGATCATCAATAAAATGAGGCTCAAACAATCTCAAATTCTCAACATCAAAAACAGAGTATATTTGCATATAAGGAGGCAAATCTAGCTTAAATGCATTGTTACCAATCTTTTCCAAAATTTTAAAAGGACCATAATGGATTGGCTTAAGGTTTTCACCATCCCCTTGAAGTCTCTCTTTGCTAATATATAACCAAACTTCATCTCCAATTTGAAATTTATGTTCGACAACGTGTTTTTCATGCCTTGCTATTTTGGGAAGTTTTAGTGTCTATGGATAAATGCCTAAACCCCTAGACTAGTAGCTAAGTCTAGAACAATAGTGCAAAGCATTCTCTAATTTTTCTATAACCAATAGATTAAATAATATAGTAAAGAAGCCTACCTGAAGCTTTCACTTATTCCTTATCTCCCTTGACCAATTTTGTCGCTCCTTTCCCTACTTAATCCGCTTGAAAAGTACCTGCACACAGACAGAATACAAAAAATGATCAAAGAATATGATACATTTGATCTATTGATTAAACATAAAATGGAATAAAGTGCATAATACACATATGAAAGCATCAATAAACAATACAAACATATGGAAAAATCTTCGAACACTTTATTAGTAAAAGGAAGAGTTATAACCCAATTTTCTTGATTCAGTGCCACTCCTCTAGTTCAATCCCATCCTCTTCTCATAACAAGCAAGACATTTTGACATCATTACAATACTTAAAACCAACTCAAGTCTCATACTAACATCATCTCCTTATAATTCAATGATTTCTAGCTCCTGATCACTTAGATGAGTGGTCTTTTTATAGGTGAATGAAGGAAGTTATACCATAAATGGTGATAATGAATGCCCTCCCAAACTTAGGATTTAGTTCCATGGAGGAAGGGATAAAGGGATTGATGTTCCTTAACTTTCTCCCTCATCCAATCTCGAGCCCAAAGGAATGGATAGCCTTCGAAAACTTTTAGAATCATCCTATGGATAAGAATATTCCAAACCCCAATGCATATTTCACTCAAATTTGCCTAGCGCAGGCCAAAGAGGGCTCAAGTGTGCTGCAATGCACCCTGGTAGTGTACTAGGCTGCACTACAGTGCACCCTGATAAAGGCCTGCCTGCACTGATATTCTTAGAGGCAATTTTTGGATGATTTCAATCATGGAATCTCTTGGGACGGAGGCATTTTGATGGTTGACTTCATTAGGGCATGTAACAACTGAATTAGGGTTTGATGGGCCCTAATAGCACTTATCTGTAAGTCAGGGTTGATGTGCTCAAATGGATCTGTAACACTTTCCCCTTAAAGCATGAAGTCGTAAATATGTATTTTGAGTGAAATACTTTACTATGTGGAGAGGAGGTTTCAAAGTGGAAGGTGACTTGCATCAATTACAGTACATATATCATGAAAATTTGATTTTTTCTCATGAACTTGCTTAGGGAAGGCATACCCATGCTCAGATTATAAACTTTCATTACATGTGCAAATATATCGTCTACAGATATAGACCCGTGAATGTAAGGCCATTGTACATTTGATTTAGTAGTCCTAAAAATATCACAGCCCAGATGAATGAAACTAGATCCGTGGTCTTCAATCTCGTTCAATCTTTCACTCAAGTACAAGTCTAATCATGTGAATAGATGATCTGAAGTCGAACATGGGAAGACATCATCTGATTACTAGCCAATGATGTAAGTCGTTAACAGTGGCGAGAGGAATCACCGATAATGATAATGACCCTCAAGGTACTATAGTATGTTTCCCATGGTGTGAACAAATGATTTGATGTCGAACACCATACAAAGTCTTTCGGTCGAAGGCCAGTGATGTCAACCTATCGCCAGAAGTGAGAAACCTGCCATTGATGTATGCAAGCCTCAAGGTATTGAAGGGGTGTTTCTAAGTCAACTTCTTGGATAATGTGCTGATGTCAACAAGAAGTGACTCATTGTAGGAGGATCTTGATGTATCCCACATCGACGACACGAAACGAGGTAAATGATTTTGGATATGAAAATCAACTAACGAAAAAAGGTTCAGGAATAACAGTCATGAAAATGAAGGTTTACGGTATTGCAAAGGATGAAGTTTGAACTGAATAAATTCTTTTGAACATGTCGGTGACACTAAAATGAATTGGTAGTATTGATCCAAAACAAATTAATTGATGGTATGATAGACCAATAGTGTGATAATCATCAAGCTGAATGACCCAACCCACATAGTCATGGTGATGAGGTGAAGGTGTCAAGTTCAAGAGCGACTTGCTACCATAAAGTGTTCTCCCCTTTTTCCATTTTCCCGAGTCATTGCTGACTAGTACCTCTTTATTTTTATCAAGCTTGAGGAGGATAACATATGCTTGTTGTATAATTCCACTCTTCAAGTGAATCTGTCGCTATTTGATGCTTTAACGAGTCTAGGAAGGTGAAACTCAGTCTTGTCTAGATGGACAAGTTTGTCGCTATTTGATGTTTCTAACGAGTTTAATGACAAAGATAACTCAGTCCTTTTCATGTTTAGAGAGTTTAAAAAGGTAAAAAAAGAAAACTCCACAAGTTATTTTTGTAAATTAATCTCTCCGGTCTGAAAAAGCGTAAAATAATACAAGAGAGATATCAATTCCAATTCATTAACGAGCTGGAAAGGACAAGCACTCAGCAATCTTTTCATGTTTAGAGAGTCTGAAAAGAGCTTAAAGAGGACTCCACTTTGAGGAACGAGTGGTGTCTAGGATAGCAACTGGTTCTGGTGATGTTGGAACTTCTCAAAACATGTTGATTTATGTGAAGAGGTTGGCTAATAAGACCACTCATTGCAACTGTTCCTCAAAAAAGGTAAAACAACCAAGTGAAAGCGTATGATCGGCCAAAGGGATGGTGGCGATGGGATGAAAACAACCAAGGCTCATCTGACGAAAGAGGCTAATAGAATGGCAATCACGAGGGTTAAAAATGGAAAATGGGTTCATTTTTAGACAAGCTTGAACCATAGGGAACTATGCTTGGATTCAGTTTCATGTTTACACGAGCTTGAAACAAAAAACTATGCTTGGTTTCGGTTTCATTTTTACACAAGCTTGAAATGAAAAACTATGCTTGAGATTGGTTTACATGCCCCTAGCATGATGAAAGGGAGAGTCTCCTGTAATTAGATGGAAGTCACTGTGGTGAAGCAGGACGGTTATCCAACACCTTTTTGGCTTTGTCTAGATAGGGGCAAAGGTGAATGGGGTGATTCCCTTCACATAACCTACAGGGAAACTTAACTTTACCACTAGGTGCATGCCCCCCAAGCTTCATTACATTCACCTAAGTAGACTACTTGTGGCTATCAGGTGGATGGAATGAAGGTTATTTTACGAGATCAAGTGAAAGACTTGACTGGGATTTTACGAGATCTAATCAAAGACTCAACTTGGAACTTTTCTCCAGGGGGCCTTTTTTCATTTTTTAATGAGATTGACATAAGACAAGGAACTATGCTCATGGGCCTGTTTCATTTTTTAACGAGGTTGACACAGTAAAAGAAATATGCTCATTCCTTGTTTCATTTTTTAAAGAAGTTGACACAAGATAAAGAACTATCCTCATATTCCTTGTTTCATTTTTTAAAGAGCTTGACACAAGACAAGGAACTCTGCTTGATTCCTTGTTTCATTTTTTAATGAGCTTGACACAAGACAAGCAACTATGCTCATAGACCCTTGTTTCATTTTTTAATGAGCTTGACACAAGACAAGGAACTATGCTCAGATCTTTGGTTTCATTTTTTAATGAGGTTGATACAAGACCAGGAACTGTCCTCCTACTCCTTTGTTTCATTTTTTAATGAGGTTGGCACAAGACAAGAAACTGTCCTCATGGGCCTGTTTCATTTTTTAATGAGGTTGACAGAGTAAAAGAACTATCCTCATGTTCCTTTGATCACAACTCATAAGAGGTCATGAAGGAGAGATCTGGTTCCGATGCCCTCAGTACATGACGTACAACATCACTAAAATGATCGTCAGTGGATGTAGGTATGGAACGGGTTGCCACATAATTAACCTGTGACAGGGATGATACTGTTAGAGCCTAGATTTACCTCAGGCTGAAAAGACAAGGTTCTAGGTCCACATCAAACCAGGCTCAGCCTCGTAGCTAGCCCTACGAGGACAGGAGAGGGCTCTCTGCAAGTCAATCTCAGCGAAGGATAATCAATGGGGCTGGAGATGACTGAAAAAAATAATAATTTTAGGCTAGGTATGAAGTGCAAAGGATTTGAATTAAGTTTTTTGGGGTTTTGTGCTGGAAACAGGGAAAGGCAAATTAGGCTCGAGGATGGGGCACAATTTCTGCAAAGTTCTAATTGGGGCAAGGAAGGCAATCGTTTTGATGATTTAAATTGAGTGAATGGATAGATCAGACTGGTGAGGAGCTAAGGAGAGCAAGAGAGTCTCACGAATTCTCCTTAAATAGATGAAAACATGAAAATTTAAACAAATTCAAAGGCAGAGCATAGCAGTTAATGGATTCTACCTTAATCACTCATTTGTTCAAATTCAGAAGAAGAGAGAGGAAAATGATACACATAACACTAATGTAATTAGCATTACTTAGAGAAGAACACCATCAAAACATAAAGCCACATGGATCCCAAACAATGCTGCAAAACCCTGGTCTTTCCTTAGCAAAAAAATGCAGAGATAGAATGTACAATGATATGCCAAAGCAATCCCTAGTGTCCAACCCTGAAAATGACTTATTAATTACATGATATAGAATAGCCCAACCCATTCCCTTGCCTCTAGGGGTCGAGCTCATCATTCTAGGAGCTGTTTCAACCAATTCTAAACAAAGCACTAAAATCTAGGCAATCAAAACAACTTTCCTCTATAAGGTAGGAAACTGATTCATTCATTAAATTTTCACTTTTTAGTGAATGAATCCTCTAGAACAAGTAAATAAGTTCCAAAATTATATCATATTTATCCAATTACATCAAGATAGGTCAAAAATTACATCACAAAGCAAAACTAGTCAAACTGGCCGAATTTTTGAGCTGGAAGGTGAAAAATTGAGCAAAAATATTCTATGCGTCGCGTCAAATCCTCTATGCATCACGCCACTTTCAGGCTGCGTTTGAGGCACGTCCTGAAGTCGAAATTGAGCCCAAGATATCTCATTGGAAATCCCTACCTGTCTACTTTCCAACTCAAGTTGAATTTCTGAATTTGGATGTCATTTGCCCCTCCAAACATCAATCTCCCAAGACTGCTTCCTGTGTGTCAAAATATGGGCAGTGAGGTTATTTTTTGGGTGTTTTTGACCTCCTGAGGACTCAAAACTTACCCAAAATTCTTGGACATACACTAGTAGTCATGATTTTTTATGCCAAATCCAATGATGTAAAATTTTTGCAATTTGGAGCTCCCTAGAAAAAGCGCGCGCACGTGGCGCGACGCATAGGGAGAAAAACCCTGTTTTTTGTGCAAAAAATTTCCAAAATACAAAAATTGCTTCAAATTTCTTGAAATTTGGATTGAAGGTGCCTCATCAAGCATCATGCTCAGCCAAAGAGGCTTCAACCAAGATTCAGAGTCTATCCTACCTTTTATGGCGTTTTAGTGCCCTCCTAGTGCATGCAGTTTCAGTTGTAAAGTCACTGTCTTGGTCATATAATGTATCGGTGCCCGCTTCCATGTTGTTGAAAGTCTATGCCAAGTGTATGTTTGGTTTATTGAGAATGAGAAATGAGAACTTGGTGTCTTGTTTCAATGCCAAATGTGTAGAAATTTTGAATAATATGACACATATTCACAGAGATTATCCTAATTATACACTTATAAGGGGAACATGCATAATACATAACCTCCTCTATGTTGATCATCAATTTACAGAAGCAGAAACATTCACAGGCGTACATAGAAGCATCAATCACACATATCAACACAATATTTTCCCGGGGAAAGCATCTCACTAAAAACCCCAACTATCTGTATATTATAGTGATTGAATCATGTAACAATACATAGTACAATACTCCTCACAAGTACTCAGTACTATCTCCACATGCTACACAGAATACAACTCAGATCTGATCTCCAAATCTCCCCCGCTACTTGACTACCTCCACTGCTCAATACCTACTAAAAAATGAACAAGAATGGTTTACCAAACTCGTATTTAACCTCCAAAGAATCAATCACACTGGGAAAGACGTGAGCAGAGGCTATAATACTTGGTATTGGCCAATTCATTGGCATACTCAATCCCTTTGATTGTGCAAATCATCATGCACAACTATAGTCACAACTGATAGCAATATGATCCTCTAACACCTGTCCTTGCTAAACTGAACATGCACTAACATGCAACTGAGTTAACTGATGTATTCTATAGTTGCATTATGAGTTAATAATTAGTTTAACAACTCATCATTAGTCTATTTGCAGTTAGACTAATTACAACTAGTTTAACCAAGTCAAACTGAACACAACTCCATCAACTCTACAATCAACTCCACCAATCTCAACTGATTGAGTTCTAACTGAAGTCATGCATGCAACAACTCAACTGACCCACAAAGAAAGCGTACTTCCTTCTGACAGCTGCATGTGCCACATCTTTAGCTCAAACTGAAGTGCTCCAAGAGAATAAGATCAAGTTTATAGTCCAAATATTATTATGAGACAATAATATTTGACTTTTCTATTTTTGAAAGCCAGTCTAAAAATAGACTGTGATCACTCCTACTGTGATCACTCCTGCTGTGATCATCCCTGCTGTGGTCACTCCTGCTGTGATCATCCCTGCTGTGGTCACTCCTGCTGTGATCATCCCTGTTGGGATCCAAAAATAGAACTTGTGCCATAATTTGTCTGCGGGCCCACTTAGTGAAGGCGACTCTTTTCACTAAGCTCCATCATCTTGTTGCATTCTCAACAAGCATTTCTTGTTGCACACTTTTCAACACTCCCTCTCAAAAAGAAAGGCTTCCTCTCAAACCCGATCCTATAACTCTAGAATGTTCTCCATGCAACACATCTGGCTGGTCCACTTGCTCTGTCATCAAAGTCTCTGATTGCTATTGCCTCTGTCGACTGAAAACTCTGCATCTCTGTGCTCTTCAGTATCTGACTGCTCTAGCCTCTGTCACTTTGATCTCTGACTGCATCTGTGCTGCTGCTATTTCTATCTCCTAGCATTGCATCCGCACTGCACCTCCCAACTGACCTCCCTGTTGGGCTAGAAACACCCTCTGATGTTGAAGCTCTACCTACTGCTGACAAGTTCTCCCTCTCTGACATCTGCGCTACTGCAACATCTCCATGCATCTCGCACCATTGCACACCTCTTTGTGCCACCTAGCACTGTGCAAAACACTTGTGCCTCTCGCATTGCTGAAGCCTGCTAGCTATGCGCTATCCTGGGATTCTCTGCACTGTCGCTCTCTCTGCCGCTCCATCCGCATCTGTCTCTACCCAATCAGTCAGTTCCTGCTACTACACATCGGGGCTCCCGTAGAAAGGTCTCAGCTAAGAGGTTGGGTACCTCAAGGATCCTGTCCCTCCTCTTTGGGACGATCAATCGACATCACCCCACCTCCTACCTAGAGGTATGTCTGCATGCGATCCCTCTGCCCACCTGGCTCGAAGTTTCCCCCTACTGGAGGTCTCTGCATGAGTATATGTCTCTACTCGATCTCCTCTCAGCTTCCCCTGTTGTGGCTCCTCCACAACCTCCTGAAGCTGCTGCACCAATCGTGGCTCCTCCACAATCATCTGAGACTTCTTCTGGCTCTGCATGTTGAGAGGTAATATACGCTCCCTCTCAACCACCAAGACTCCATCAGTTGCCTCGCTGCTCAAGGCTTTGCATGCATCTTGAACCTCAAGAGCATACAGGTTCTTGACCGTGAACCAATTTGCTTCACCTGTCTAGTGATGATGTGTCTAAGGAAAACCTTTCCCTTACTGAAGACTACATCATAGCCTCTGTCTTCCAGCATCGCGATCGATACCAAGTTTCTCTTCAGTCCTGGTACATACTTGACATCGGTCAAGGTAAGGCGAGCTCCATGCTCCCTCTGAAAAATAACCGTGCCTTCACCTGAGACACTATACTTCTCATCATTACCCATCCCTATGAGTATCTGGAGATCTTTCTCCTCCAAAGTACTGAACAAACTTTTGTCACCGGTTATGTGGAAAGAAGCTCCACTGTCAAGAAACCAACCACTTCCCACCATGGATGAGACCATGCATACGAAGAGTGTGAAATCCAACTCAAATTGTGAAGCAAGTGCCTCACCTTCAGATCATTCCCCGGATCCCTTCTTGGACTTCTTCTTTGGGCAATTAGTAGTATAATGACCCAACTCATGACAACGAAAGCATCTCACCTTCACCTTGTCAACCTTCTTCCCATCATTGGAAGAACTGGATTTGGAAAGAGAAAACTTCCCCTTCCCCTTCTTCGCCTTACTCGCTAAGGCACAATTCTCCTCATCCTGCATGGATGAAGAACTGCCTCTGGTGCTCCGTCTGATCTCCTCTTGCACAAGATCCGACCAAAGTCTCTCCCATCCTGGCAATTTCTCTTGACCATTGACAGAGTCCTGATAGGAATGCCAACTCTTCGGAAGACCAAGGAGAGCCAAGCTCACCAAGTCCTCATCATCGACAGTAACCCCCACACTTCCCAGCTCATCTCGACACTCAGTGAACTTTGTGAGATACTTGGGCATACTGTCACCATTCTCGCATTTGATGTTTCTGAGTTTATCTTTGAGCGCCAACTTCCTCTGATCGGTCTTGCTTTGGAATAGATCTGTTAAAGCCTTCCACATCAGATATGGAGAAGTCTTTCCATGCAGGCTGGACACAATGTGATCCTTCATGCCCTCCAATAGAATCCTTCGACATTTTGCGGTCTTCTTTTGCCAAGCATCAGCTTGAGTAACATCAGTAGGCTTTGGGACATCCATCTCTATGAACTCCTTCAGCCCGTTATCATCCAATACTGCCTCCATCCTGTCCTTCCATGCAATATAATTCGTACTACCCTCAAGGGCATACTCCAATCGCAATCCTGTGAAAGACATCTGAGTTTTGACACCAAGAAAACACTGCTGCAAATTCGAATTCCACCAGCAACCAACTCAACTGCCTCGGATCTAAGATTCGTGAGAACACAATATTTTTTGTACAGAGATCGACTGTATGGGCTTTCACTGGATATCTCACCTTCCAAAAGAAGGATGAATCCAAAGGCTACCTGGCCCGATTACAGACTCTGCCTGAAGAAATAGAATGTAAACACTTCTTGAATAGTAGATCAGATGATCAACAACTCCGATACCATGTAGAAATTTTGAATAATATGACACATATTCACAGAGATTATCCTAATTATACACTTATAAGTGGAACATGCATAATACATAACCTCCTCTACGTTGATCATCAATTTACAAAAGCAGAAACATTCACAGGCATACATAGAAGCATCAATCACACATATCAACACAATATTTTCCCGGGGAAAGAATCTCACTAAAAACCCCAACTATCTGTATATTATAGTGATTGAATCATGTAACAATACATAGTACAATACTCCTCACAAGTACTTAGTACTATCTCCAAATGCTACATGTTATCACTCAGGTTGTCCTTGAGCTCCGGAAAAGGATACGGCCGAGGTAACCACATACCAACTTTGGACTGCAGGTTCTAGCCAACCTGCAATCAGAGAGGGCTCTCTCTTTATGATTTAGCTTTGTTGAGAAGGATTTTAGGCTAGGTTTTGAGTTCAGAGGGTTTTGTTTTGTTTTTGGTGGGAAAATTGATGTTTTCAAACAGAGAGGCAAGGCATAGTCTGCTAGTTTCAAACCATTGGGCGTGGAGTCGAGGAGGAGAATTGCTAGTGCATTTCTTTGGTCGCAAGAGAGGGAAAATGGAGCAAGATAGCTGTGCATGAAACAATACTTCAGGTTTAAATGATGGAAAGAATGTTAAGTAATGAGAGGCAGTTAAGGATCTCTCAATCAGTTTAACAGATGGAGGTAACAGAGCTCTACCTAGCGGCAGTGAAGAATCCCTAGATAATTGGCCAACACAAATGAATCGAGGTAAACATGAGCCAGGAGGAATTCATATTCATAACCAATTCAATCAGAGGAAAACATAAAGAAATAGCAGAAATTGAGCATAGAGTGTATTTAAACAAATTCTAAGCTATTCTTTCTTTCTGCTATTTAGATAGTGGTAAACATTAAACATAGGTAAGATGCACTTATTGCTTTAGGCTGCAGCACAAGAATTCCATCTTCATATCTCCAAAAACATTCATTTACAACAGTCAGTTTTCTCTCCAAGCTTTCGGCAATCTTTGATTATAGAAAAAACTCAGGTATACAATGCGAGTCTCCAGTGAAAATTCTCAATCAACCAACCCTTGTAACAATGTAGAGGGTGGTATATATAGGGAAAAACTCTCTACAACTGCTTTTATTACAACTTGACCTAAACAGGTCTGAAAGAAAGATGATTACTTAACCTAATCCTATCCAGAAATAAATTCAAAAAATATCTCGGGCTGCGCTCAGGGCCGCCGTATCAAAACATTTAAAGCTTTAACTGTGATTTGAGGGCAAGGATGGGCTTACGCCTCTTGATTTGACTTTCTGGGGGGATCATCAATGTTCAGGTGCTTCGAGCGCCTAAAAAAATCTTCGGCTGATACTCTTTAGCTCTTCATCTTCCTCTGATACTCTTTGGCAATAAACCGATGCTGTTCTGATGTGCTGGTGGGTCTAATCACAAATTAATGGCCGGTGTTCGGCCTCTGTTTCCTTCAAAAATGTTTTCTTCTCCTCTCGGAAAGCTTCGCGAAGAAAAATGGTTCATTCGGCGCCTTTCGGGCTTCCTGGGGGCTGCAGAATGAAAAGATTCCCTGAAGATTCCCCATTCTGGCCCAAAAAATCTAGCAATGATGCAAATCGCTCATCAAAAACTGCCTCAGAAACTGATTCCGGGGCTTCGAAGTGCATTTTTTGCTCCTTCGCGCCAAAAAATGATGATGACGTCAGCATGACATGACGTTGTATGGTGGGTGACGTCAGCGATGACATGGCGGGATGACGTCAGCGGGTGACGTCATCATGTACGGATGGTGATGTGGCATGTATAGTGGTAGGGTACGATGGCAGGAGGCCACGTGGCTGAACGACGTGTCGCGGTGACTGGGCCGGGGGGGTGACGCAGGCGGGTGACGTGGGGCTTACGTCACAGGGGAGGGCGGTAAGCGGTTTTGGGTGCACCGCCTTAGCGCCTGGGCGGTTTTGGGGGGGAGGGGCTCTGCCACACCCCAGAGTTTGACGCGTGGCGGGAGTATGGCGGCAAAACCGTCGAACTCCCGGACGCTAAAGCTCAGGCAGTTGGTGCGCGAAAAGTCCCGCCAACCGTAGATCTGGGACGGGCCAGATCTAACGGCTGGCGGGGCGGACAAAGAGACGGAGGGTTAGGGCGGGGGACTATACAGGGAATATCCCGATTTTAATAATGCGTGTGGGGGTTTAGACTTAGGGAAAGGGGTTTTACGGGTTTAAAATGAGCGCGGTTAATGTATTTACAGTTGGGGCTTAGGGATAAGGGGTAAATCATGGTTTTTTGCGTGCGGGTTTAAAGATTTATGCACATAACTTTGGTTTAGGGGCGGAAAGAGGGTTTTTTTTTTTTTGAAGGTTTAGAGCTAGGGGAGAGGTTATTAATCTGGCTAGGTGTCAGATTAATCCCTGCTTGGACTCGGATGGGCTAAAAGCAGCCCCAGATGGACTGTTCTTTCTCTAACTTAGAAATAATATGGCTATATTGCCAGGGGGGGATATTTACATAGGGGAATTTTATATACAAAGTTTTAGTAGGGGAAAGGGGAAAACTAATAGGGAGTTATATAATACTGTTAGTAGTTAATATGAAGATGATAAGTAGGTGCCAAGGTCAGGGACCTTAGGCTAATTTTGGGGAAAAGAGTTTGAAAAGAAATAAAATCCTTGAGTGAAGTAGATCTTCACCAAGGCAACTGATATGGATGATGATGAAACTAAGAGGAATCAAGTAGATCTTGACCTCTTTGGGAAATTAGTAAGTGACTTGGGGAATAAGAAGAAGGGGGAGTTAGTTATATCCACCTTTGAGCTCCTTTGCATGAAAACTGCCTGCACTGTGATCTGTAAAGATAAAGCACTTTGTAACACAAAATTGATCATAAATTATTATTCTGCAACCACACAGCTACCTACCCAGCCTACTCTCCTAACATTTTTTCTTCTTTCGAATTGGGTGCACTTAGACTTGGAAACCCAGATTTACAATTTTTCTTTTGAATTTTTCCTATCTAAATATACACTTATTTCTGCCAGGGCCCAGATTAAACAGTTGGGTCCCTTTGATTCTCTACCTATCTACAGATCTGCCAAGATTAAACTGTTTGGACAGATATCATTCTCTATATTCTAAAACAGGAAATTGAAACCTAGGGAGACCAAGATTAAACTGTTTGGACATCCCTTAAATGAAAATTCTTCGAAACTGGAACAACTCATCAAAAAATTGGAATACAACAGTGCATTTGGACTAAGCATACTTCATGGAACCACGTGGAAATATGGAACACTGCAGCCTGCAAAGTATGACATATTTGGCATGTAAAAATGTCAATCATGAAAAATGATACCCTGTTGCAATAGGAGGGTAACAGTGGCTCCACTTGGGGATGGCTTTTCCTTGTGAAAAGTCAAGAACAACAGGTCAGACTGCCTTGATTTTCTATTTGTTCCTGTAGACTGGAAACATTTCTTTGTTCTGGCTGCTGAAAATATAAACTTTGAACTATGAACAACCTCCTCCTCAACTGAATTACTGTGAACTGTACAACATCGCCTGCTTTCTTCTGCGTGCTTGATAATTATGTACAATGCTACTGGAACATGCCTTTGATTGCGGATAGTTCTTTTCTACCATGAATTGCTTGTAATGTGACCGTTTTCCTTTTGCTGTTTTGTGCCTTGGTGCAAAGACAAAGTTTTCAGAACTGGGGCACTTTCATCAGTTACGTCTTCACAGAATTTACTGTTGTTCTTTAAACAATCGGATTGCTTATAAAAATGAAAACAAAGTGCTGATATATACAACTAAGATTGTATAAAGATATATACAAAACTGCATTGTGTCCCTTTAAAAGGGGTCATGGTAATGCTTCAGCATACGACCATTGATAGGGCCTTCTTCAGTAGAACAACCCTCCATAGATCTGAGAAAATAAGTGTTATTTCCCTGAGCAGCAGAAATAACCATTGGATCTCTCCATAGAAAATCAAACTTGGCATGTTTGCCCTTGTCTTCCCTTCTTGAGTCCCATCTTAGAACTTTGTCACTAACATTGAAATCCTCAGCCTTAGCTCTCTTATCAAACATCTTTTTGAGCTTTTCTTGCATAATTTGAGCTCTGTCATAAACTTGTTCTCTGGTTTGCTGCAGATGGATGGTCTGATTGATTCTTCTTTGAATGTCATTTGGTTCAGCTTGAATCTCTTGTAACAGCTTGATAGTAGGAATGCCCATGGATGAAGGAAATCTAGCCTCCATGCCATATACTAGCTCATAAGGGCTCATCCCAATTGATCTTTTGCTTGAAAGTCTGTCTTCCCATAGGGAATTTACCAGTTTTTTGTGCCAGTTCCTCTTGTTTTCTTCCAGCACTTTCTTTATGATGTTGATGAGGCTTTTGTTAGATGATTCGGCCAAGCCATTACCTTGAGGGTAATAGGCTGTGGAGTGGCCCAAGATAATATGAAATCTGTGGCAAAAATTGATCATCTTTTTGGACTTAAAGGCAGCGGCATTGTCAGTGATGATTTTCTTAGGGCAGCCAAATCTAGAAAGGATGTTGCACTCAAGGAATTGGATAATGATGGTGTCATTGGCTTGTCTACAGGGAATGGCTTCAACCCACTTAGTGAAATAGTCGGTGGCTGTTAGGATCCATTTGTGCTGGCCTGAGGAAGAGGGATGGATTTCTCCAATGAAGTCAAGACCCCATTGTTGAAAAGGTTGTTCGGTTGAGATGGGTTTAAGGAGCAGGGGTAACAACTTTCTCTTGCCCTCAAAATTTGGCATTTGTGACATGACATGGCAAACTTCTTTACATCTGCAAAAAGAGAGGGCCAATAAAAACCAACCCTTAAAATTTTATCAGCAGTGGACTTCCAATATAGATGTCCTCCATAGTCACCTGCATGGAATTCTTTCATGACATTGTTAGTTTCATTCATGGTTAAACAATTAAGCAATATATCTTCATGATTTCTCCAAAATAATGCACCATCTATAACACAAAACTTTAGAGCCTTCATTTTCAAAAATCTTTTCTTGGTTCTGGACAATCCTGGGGGAGCACACAGGTTTAACAATACAAAGCATATATCAGCGTACCATGGGGATTGTAAAAAGATTTCACTGATCTGTGGAGTCGCCAGCTTCGGTTCATTTTCCAGCTGGTTAATCTCCAAGGCTTGAAAATTTGTTTCAGACATTAGTTTAGCTAAATCTTGTCCCTTTATCAGCTTGGTTGGTTTTATTTCTATGTCATATTCAAGGATGTTTGCAATCCACTTGCCTCTTTTGCCTTCTAATCCTTCTTGAGTCAATATGTCCTTTACAACAGCATGTGGGACATAGGCAATCACGTGTGAATATAAAATGTACACTCTGAAATCCTTGATGGCCTTAACAAGTGCGTAGGCTTGCTTTTCCATTATTGGGTACTTCAAAGGGGCGTCTCTTAGAGCTCGGCTGAAAAAAGCAATTGGCTTTTCAACTCCCTGTTCATCCTTTTGCAAAAGGACAGCGGCTATAGTGTGATCAGATGCAAACGAAAATATGATAAAATCTTTATCAAACTGTGGGCTAGTTAGGACAGGGGTTTGTGTTAAGGCTGATTTGATACTCTCAAATGCTTGCTTGGTTTCAAGAGACCATTTTACCTTGGCATCCTTCTTTAACATGTTGCTTAACAATCTTATCAGCTTAGCTAGATTTGGAATTAATCTTCTCAAGAAGTTGATTTTCCCAAGGAATGCTTGTAGCTCTTTAATGTTTCTTGGAAATGGGATTTGGAGGATGGCTTGTATTCTTTCGGGATCAATTCTGATCCCATCCTTTGATATGATGTGGCCAAGTAATTTTCCTTCTTCGAGGCCAAACAGAGACTTCTTGGGGTTCAAGGAAATGCCATATTTCCTACATGTCATGAAAATTTGCCTAAGATGCTTGAGGTGTTCTTCATCAGATTTGGAAAATGGGGTTAAGTCATCAAGGTAGACAACTAGGAAGTCATGTATTTCTTTGGCGAAAGCAATATCCATTGCACGTTGAAAGGTAGCACCAGCGTTTTTAAGACCAAATGGCATCTTTACATACTTGAATGTTCCCCACGGTGTAGTAAAAGTTGTTTTGTCTTGGTCGTCCGGGTGAACAAGTATTTGGTTAAAACCTGAAAAACCATCTAGCAAAGAGATTCTAGATGATCCCACTACTCTTTGCAAGATGTGGTCCATTTTAGGCAAAGGGTAATGGTCTTTTAGGGAGACTTGATTTAAATTTCTGAGATCTACACAAAGTCTGATTTCGCCTGTCTTTTTTCTGGTAGGAACAAGATTAGACACCCATTCAGAAAATCTGATGGGTGCTATGATGCCTGCTTCAAACATCCTCTTTACTTCCTTCTCAATCGGGGGAAGAAGCATAGGGTTAATTCTTCTAAGTTTCTGCTTGAAGGGTTTCTGGTTTGGTTTTAAAGGAATGGTGTGTTGGATCACCGAGGTGTCATAGGATTTCAGATCCTCATAGCTCCAAGAAAATACATCTTGGAACTCTTTGAATAAGTCAATGTACTTGGGCTTTTGATCAGGTGGCAAATTTTTGGACAGTTTGATCATTTTTGGCTTTTCTGCTGTCCCAATGTTATGTTCCTCTATATCAGTGTTTATAGGCTGCAATTTTGGCTTTCTTGGCACGTCATTAGCATCAAACATGTCTTCTAATGGGGTTAGGCCAGCAGGCAGAAAGTTATCCTTTAAGTCAATGATGTCTGCCTCTGTTTTGGCTATATCCTCCAAGTGTATTTGTTTCAGCTGTTCTATGTTTTCTTTGTCAAAAATAGTTGGTTTCAGGATTTTCTTGGCTTTTGCAGCTGTTATAGTTTTCTGATTTTCATTTGTTTGTTGTTCTGGATCTGTCATAGCATCCATGTCGATGTTAATATTCGAAAACTCATGCTCAAGGGTGAGGAAGTTATTAATCTGGGCATCATTTTCGAATACTTGCCAGTCTTTAACGTTATTTGGGACAGCGGGCCTATGTTTTATTTCAGCTGTAAAGTGATGGTTTGGGTCAAAAGGAAGCCTACATGTACTAGCAAAAGTGGCTAGGCTGTGTGCATGAATGTTGTGATTTCTAGAAATCTTGTCAAGCTTGAATTCAGTGAATTCCTGGAGTATATTAGTAGCAGCAGTCCTATAGGCTCTCATTCTGTTTTCATTGGTTACAAAATTGCTTTTCATCTGTTGTATGATTAAATTAGAGTCTCCTAAAATAGACGCTTTTGCAGCTCCTAGAGCTTTGAGGAGTTTAAGACCTAAAAGCAGAGCCTCATACTCTGCCATGTTATTTGTGCATTTGAAGTTCAGTTTGTAGGCATGGCCTTCTGCATGGTTTTTATATGTGTTGTGAATCCATACACCTGCCCCTGCTCCTAACTTGTTGACAGAGCCATCAAACTCTAAATACCACGTGATTTCTTGCTTATGGTCAGTATCAAGAGATTGCGCTGTTTTAGGATTGGGCAGATTTAAAATTTCTGTTTGGGGAACTTCTTTTGGTAGGCTGGTTGCATCAACTGTTGTGACAGTTTCGTCAGTGTGTGCAACTGATTCTTCATTGATGTGTGCTTGTTGCTCTAGAGTAAAGGGCTCATTATCAATTGGAGAATTTGTATCATCATTAAACAAAATAAAGGAATCCATATTAGAGTGGATTGAGTAAATGGGAAAATTTTCAGGCTTGCTCTCACTACTTACCACATATTTCATGAGTGTTTCTCTATACAGTCTCTTTGGTTGCCCAAAGACTGAAATGGTGTCATAGGAAAGGTCTAATTGAAGGGATCCTTGGAGCTTTGCTCCCCATGATCTTGACAGGAGCATACCGTATTTTGGTGGAATTTGTTATCACTCAGGTTGTCCTTAAGCTCCTGAAAAGGATACGGCCGAGGTAACCACAGACCAACTTTGGACTGCAGGTTCTAGCCAACCTGCAATCAGAGAGGGCTCTCTCTTTATGATTTAGCTTTGTTGAAAAGGATTTTAGGCTAGGTTTTGAGTTCAGGGGGTTTTTGTTTTGTTTTGGTAGGAAGGATAGTGCTTTCAAGTATAGAGGCAAAACATTATCTGGTCAATTGCAAACCATTGGGCATGGAGTCGAAGAGCAGGACCGCTAGTGGGTTTTCTTGGTCACAAGACAAACATGGAGCAAGGTAGCTGCATATGAAACAATCTTTCAAGCTAAAGGATGGAGTGAAAACTAAGGCATGAGAGGAAATTAAGAATCTCTCAAACATGTTTAGCAGAAGGAAGACGAATTATCTCTACCTAGGAGCAATTAAGAATTCCTAATTAACAGTCATTCACATGTGAAAAGGTGAAACATGAGCCATAAAGGAATTCATATTCATGCCTAAGTCAAGAGGAAAACATTAAGAGACCACAGAAATTGAGCATAGAGTGCAAGCATGCAAGTTCTAAACCAATCTTTCTTTCTGTGATTTAAGCATATATAAGATGAAAATAACAAAGATGAGGAACACTTATTGATTCATACAGCAGCGCAAGAATTCCACATTCACATCTTCAACCATTAAACACAGCACAGACCGTTGTTCTCCAAAACTTTTGAGTAGTCTTTGATTATAGAAAAAGTATCAGACATACAGTGCGAGTCTCTCTTGAGATACATTAGCCAACCAACCCTTCTAATAATGCAAAGGGTCGTATTTATACAAAAATTGAATACAAAAATATCTAGACGAGAAGTTAATAACTCATAAATTCTCTACCAACTCCTAAGGAGGGGTTGATGAAAATTAAATGCTGAAGTAAATACAAATGCAACAGCTGTTTTTTCTGTCAGTGAGTGTTTGACTTCTGAGTCGTTTCGAGTCGGTTGGGTTGTGCTCTTGGAAATCCACGCTCTTAGGTTCGCCATCTCATCGTTACTTCTTTGTACCTACTCCCACCTGTCTTGTGCGTTCCTTCTTTACTATGTTCAACGTATTCTGCGCCTTAACCTGTGCTCGCTGATGACCTGTAGCTGTCTATGATTTTGAAATAAACAAGAAAAGGGGGAAAAACTGAAATCACCTGGGCAATACGGCCAGCATTGTTTGCCACCAATTCTCAGAAGGCCACTGATGTCTTTGTATTTTGACAAGTGTTTCCTCGGCCTCTATGTACTTGTAATAACTAGGCGGCATCTCAAACAGATGATTTACCTCGTGCTCCAGGTAAAATAGGCTTTCCAGTTCGTCGTAGAGCGTCTGTCCTGTAGGTGGCCCTGTCTCTGTTGCGGAACTTGATGCAGCAGTAAGCTGATTATTGACAAAATTATTGAGCCTGGTAGAATACTGGTCACATGTCAATACTTTTCCAGCACTAGTCAGCAGGCTGGGAAATCCCCTGGTTTGTAATGCTGCAAGCCTTACGTCAAAATTGTCTACATCTCTTTGTATATCCCGACATCTTGTCTCCAGAGTTTGCACCAGGCTTCTCAATGTGGGCACACTTTTTGCTGTCAGTATGGCATCTGTTCTGCTCACGATATGGAGTGCTGCCAGCTCTTCCCTAGTCTGATGATTCAGAAAATTGATCATTCTGTTGGCCTGGTCAGGCATATTTCCTAACGCTGCTTTGGCTCTCTGGTTTTCAGTCTTAGCACGACCAAGCAGTTCCACTTGTTCATATATTGCCTGAATTGACCTCCATTGGCCAGTGATTGATTGATTTATTTTGGCCCACAGGATCTTCTTTATTTCAGCCAAAGTCTTATCCAATGACAGCTCTTTCTCCAAGGTTTTGATTCTGTCCTTCAGGGCCTTGATTTCTCTTGATTGTTCACCCACTGTTATTTTAGATTTGTCATATTTTGTTTCTAGCTCAGCCAATTTTTCTCTGGCTTGCTTAATCTCTGTTGCCTGAAGCTCTACTTTTTTGATAGCCCTTTTTAATTCGTCCATGCTCATGCTAGACTCAGGAATTGTTGTTGTTGTTGCTGTAGCACCGGTAGTTGTTGTGGTTGTTGGAATAATTGGAGGGGTGGCCGTTGCTTGTGTTGGAGGAACAGTGACACCAGTTGGAAGTTTTTGAGGCGGCTGGGAGGTCGACTCTCCCTGTTTTTCTTACAGTGACTTCTCCAATTCCCCTTCCAAATCAATCACTCTTTGGTTTAATTTCATGATCAAATCCAGTTGATCCTCAGCTTCTCTTTCATTCTGCAGTTCCCCTTTTTGAAGATGCTCAGTAGGAAGCAACCTCAATCTCTTTTTTAATGCAACAATGTCATCGTCTTTCTTTTTCATAAGGGTTCTCACACCCTTAGGATCTTTAGGATCATGACCTAAGTCCACAATGATCTCCTCCAGTGTTTTAATTCTATTATCTTTGGCTGTGGAGGACAATCTTTCAAAATCCAACTGAGTGTTGGTATTCTTCAATGATTCTTTTAACTCATGGGCCAATGTGGCCTTCTCAGCAAGCGTAGCATAAGGCATTTCAACAGTCTGCTTGTGTAACTCTATTTGGTCCATGGGGTGAATATCTTTGGACAGGACCTCTAGCCTCGTCTTAACAAAATCTGCAGCTGACTGTGGCTGTTGAACCTTGGGCCTGAAGTGGGTCAAAAACATCTTTTCTTGCTTTATATCAAATGGTGCCATCAGTCTTTCTTGTTTGGCAGGTGTTGCCTTCAAGAATTGTTCATACAATTGTACTCTTAGTTGCTCGTTTTGAGCTTTGATTTCTTTGAAGCTAGCCTTGGTGCCAGTTGGTATCTTGCCTTTCTGTGTGGAGGAAGATACCTCCAATCCGTGTTGTATATCTTGCTCTTGCTGTCTCTGTTGCTCTTGCTGGAAAGAGCTTGTTGGTGTATGCAGGCTCGTTTCCCTTCTTGGGCTTTCTATAACTTCTTCACTGACCTCCTCCTAAATTGGGGAGTCCCCTCTTTGCCTTTTTGACTCAGGCTGCTGTGTAGACCCATTGGCAGGTGTGGAGGCTTCCTGGTCTCTTTTCATGCCTCTCTCTTCATGGGCAGGAGTTTGCAAAGGTGGCACTTGTAGTACCTCTGTTTGTTGTGGAAGGGCTTGCCCTTGAGTTTGCTCTGTTGAGGTGACCGGCTGTTCCCTGACCGTGTGCTCTGTTTCCATCGGTTCCTTCCCTTTGGCTGTACCTGTTGCTGATGTAGAAGCTCCTTGGGCAATCTGTGAAGATGCAGCTGTAGACGGGCCCCCTTCCACTTGGTATGGCAGCCTGAAATATACCTGGTCATCAGAGTCCAAGTCAAGAGTCTTTTCAAGATCCTTAGCAGTTTGTTTCAAAATTTCCTCTTGAGTTAATTCTTCCACTAAAGTTCCTTGTACCCAAGCATCTTGATTAGCATA
This sequence comes from Pinus tabuliformis, assembly GCA_031772625.1. Lineage (NCBI taxonomy): Eukaryota > Viridiplantae > Streptophyta > Pinopsida > Pinales > Pinaceae > Pinus > Pinus tabuliformis. The sequence goes on from CM062809.1 coordinate 914,376,878, forward strand.
TGGTCCGACTTGAGGGTTTTTGCAGTGGTCATGTGGTTTCAATCTATACTTGACCCTTCTGGCATTAATAAAACCAAGCGGGTCATAAGGGACCCACCAGAAACTCCTCTTCAATTTAAATTGATCTTTGAGTATTAGGTCAGCTTCTTGCCACCCATCCTTCTTGTTCATGATGAAGGGGCCTAGGCGGTCTCTGAATTTCAGTTGTGCCTTTTTCCTAGTGCTGTGGAAGTGAGTCAAAGCTGAATTTATAAGTTGCCTGTAGTATTCTAATGAAAACAACCTCATTGGCACATATCTCAGAATCCTGTAAGGACACAACTCACAGCCATAAATTCTGATGACAGTATGGTTTTTATATAGGTACCAATCACCTAATTTGAAATTCTTAGACAACTGTAAGATCTTTTGCATTTCATAGGTTATTCTAGGTGGAGGAACCTTCATTAGGAGGCAGGACACAAGATATACAAACTGGTCAATGAACTCACAGTATGAATAAGGGGAGTCTTGAACTTGGTGGAAAACTGATGACCAGAAAACAACAGACCTCCTTTCTCCTCGTGAATCCAGTTTCTTGATAGGGCATTGGAAGATGTCAGATTGATAAAACATGAAGAGATGATAGATATAGGAGGAATATTTGAAAATTCCCTGCCTATCTAGTCTTGTGAGTTGGTCATGGATTTTGTCTGATATGAACCTGGCATAATTATACTTGACAGCAGGAGGTTGTCCTTTGCTGAAAGAAGACAATATAACCAGCACTGTCTCGTCTATAAGTTCAGTTGAAGTGAATCCCAACACATAGGATATCATATCTACCAGTAATTTGCCCACCTCATTGAAATGATCATAAGGAAATGGAGGTGGTTCCTTTGGTTGGCAATCTGCCCTCATAAATGTCTCAGCAACCATTTCAATCTTGGTACCAGGGAACCAAGAGGCTTCTTGCAGCAAATTATTTCTGGAGAAGGGAAATAGTGTCTCAGTCTTTTTGAAGTTCAACATCTAGTTGATGGAGTCGGGCGCGGTGTAGAAAAGTATGCTTCCAGATGAAGACTTGACAACCCTCTGACTTGGTTCATAATTTGTAGCATAGAGATGAAAAATCTCAGGAAAAATATTCACAAAAGGGAGGAAATAATAGGGCAGATTGGACTCCCATATGTAATACTTGTCAGTTTTGTCTAGGAAGCTATTTCTCAGCTGGCAGTAGGTGCGTAGATGATTTATTTTGGCAACAAAGTCTTGAATGAGGTAATCTGTATCGGCCAAGGGCATGGACTCCAGTTCTTTACTGGGTGGGTTGATGGGAGGAACATTTAGAGCAAATGGAGCGGCCATTATGCAACTTTGAGTGCTTGAGCTGAAAGGGGGGCTAATGAAACAATTGGCTATCAAATTTGCTCAAAATGACTAACAAGAGTAGGCAAACTGAACTTCAAACGTGATAGTAGTTGAACGGCTTGAGAGCTTATGCTGTTAGAGACCAACTTAGAGGAGTTTTGGGTCAACTTCGCTTTTCTTGGTGAGTTCTCTGGAGCTAAAAACTGTGAGGAACAATGCAGGGGAGCAGAGGGCAATTGTAGTTTTAGTGGACGGATTTGAACAGCGGAACTGGGTAAAATTGGGCAATGCGGAGCTACTGAGCAATTTTTACTGGGGGCCAAGATTTAAACAGAATTCGCCCGCAAAAGTATAAATGGCATAAGGTTTTTGAGATTTTTTTGAAGTGAAGGGCCTCCAGCAGGTTTAATGAAGTCTCAGGCGCAGCAGAACTACAAATTGGGGAACTTTACAGGTTTACAGTGAGTGCAGTGGATAAAATGAACGAGCAGGAGCAAAAAAGAGGAGGATATGACAAATACCTGGTTCAGACTGTGCCGAAAGTGGACAAACTGGTGCGCAGATAGACGATGAAGCTGAATTGCAGTCCGCAGTAGCTTGCCTGGTCGCTTTGAAGCTTCGAGAGTGAGAGAATGAATGGAAGAGGGAACCGGCGTGTTCAAATGAACCCATAAAAATGAATTACAACGGTCGTCCGCACTCTTTTGAGCGAAAAAATTGACATTTGGCGCTTTTTCGGGATGACGTCAGCATGACGTCATCGGCGGGTCCCAGGGTATGGGTGGATGACGTGGCAGGATGATGTCGGCGGATGATGTCATTATGTACGGATGGGTGATCTGGCAGTGCGGTGGCAGGGACACGGTGGCAGTGTGCGGGTACAACGAGATGATGTGTCAGCAACGTGGCACGGCAGTAGAGCGCGGAAGGTGACGTCATAGGGGAGAATGTGGTGCTGACGTCACGCAGGCGAGGGTGGTAAATGGTTTTGGGTGCACCGCCTTAGTGCCTGGGTGGTTTTGGGAGGAGGGGCTCCGCCACACCCGAGAGCTTGACGCGTGGCGGGAGTACGATGGCAAAACCACCGAACTCCAGGACGCTAAACTTCGGGTGCGTTGGCATGCGAAAAGGCCCGCCCACCGTAGATCTGGGGCAGGCCAGATCTAACGGCTGGAGGGGCAGACAAGGTAACGGAGGGTTAGGGCGGTGACCCGCCCACTATTTTATTTACTTATTGATACGGCCAGGGGGGGGGGTTATAAATTTAATAAAGAGGGTTTTTGGGTTCATATGTACGGGGGTTAATTTAATGTTTAATGAAGCTTTAAACATTAAACCCTTAGAGGTAATGACTGCGGGGGGGGGGGGATGTGAAGTTTTGATGAACGGGAAATCATATAAAGGTTATTAATCAAACAAGAGGTTAGATTAACTCCTAGGTTAGGAGACAGAAAGGCTAACAGGAGCCCCAAATGGACTGCTATTTCCCGGACCAAACATATGGCTATAATGCCTCAGGAGGGCTATTTAATATTTTTGGGGACTTTTATATAGTTTTCAGTAGATAAATAGGGATAGGGGAGTAGTTAGGGAGCTACATAGTAAAATTAGGAGTTAATGTGACCTTATGAAATGAAAATGAAGGGGAAATGATGATAAGTTTGTGAACTGATGATAGACACAGAGACTGTGTAGAAGATGAAAACATGACTTTTACACAAGAAATGTGGCTTCTTTTCATTTAGGAAGGCCAACACTTACCTTAATGTTTCATAGAAATGAAATGGAATCAGGACTTGTTGGGCAGATCCCAAGGTCCTTTTGGGGAATGTTAGTAAGAGGGTTCTTAGAGGGAATGAAGGGAAGTTAGACATGCTTCCAAAATTCTGCCATTACAACACTGCTTTTCTAGCTTTGCCACTGATGAGATAAGCTGTCTTTGTCAGAGCCAAAATTAAGACAATCTTGTTTTTGCAACCCCAAGCTACCTACCCTTTTTACAACACCTAACATTTTTTGTTACTCCAGGAAGGGTGCACTTAGATTTGCAAACCCTAATTTCTTTTTCTTTTCAACTGCCTTCCTATCTAAAAACTACCCTTATTTCTTCCAAGGGTTCAGCTTGAACTGTTGAGCTCCCAAGATTCTCTACCTATCTGCACATCTGCCAATTTTGAACTGTTTGGCCAGATATTATTCTCTATATTCTAAGACAAGCAATTTAAACTTTAGGGAAACCAAGCTTAGCTGTTTGGCTTTCTTTTAACTAAGCAACCTTTCAAAAATGGAACCTTTGCAGCATGGAAAAGATGAACATTTTTGGTACTTCCACTGTCAATCATGAAATATGAAACCTATTGCAACAAGAGGCTAACAGTGGCTCCACTTGGGGATGGACTTCCCTTGTGGAAGGCCAAGAACAGCAGGTCATGCTACCTTGTTTTTCAACTGCTTCTGTTCTTTAAAAACCTTTCCTTTTGGCTGGATACTTTATTGTATATATATATGAAAGTACATTTGATGAGCTTAGGGACTTCACTTCGGGCATCAACTGCATCAGACTGCTATACAAACAGAAAACTGAAATCCTACCTACCTACCCTAATCAGCACCTGTTTGCTGGTTAGGTAAAATGAAATAACCAGTGCAACAACTTTAATATTTGTAGAAGAAAACACAATGTTTGACTGATAGTTGGTGAAATCATAAACATTGTCTGGTCATGCTCTCCCATAATCAAAATTGTGACATATGAAGATATTTGCTGAATGTCTTGGTCTTCATAGAGAAAATATGTTGAATATTTTGAGTTGAAAAGATTCTCCATGTAATTAGCTACAGGATCTATAAAAACATCATGTGGGAGAGTTTCTTCTGGGCTTGCTTTGTCTGATGGAACAACTGCATCCTTAGTAACAACCTCCGCAGCGAATACTTCATTCTTTCTCTTGAAAGTATGATCATCCTCAATCTGTATGTCAGAGGGTAGTACAATTTCCTTGTGACTAGGAGAAGGAAGATTTTGGAAGAACTCTTTAGGATTAGGAAAATCATATGACCGAATTTGAGAATGCAAAAATTCAATCTCATTCTCATGTTCTTTAACAACTAGGCCCAGGAAAGATATTCTGACATGAGGCTGCTTTATTGCTTTGACTTTTAACAGCACAAATCTAACAAAATTTTCTTCAAGCTCATATTCTAATAACAACTTCTTGAATTGATTTACAGCTTGTTCAACCTCATCTCCCTCACACCCGGTCATCCTGTCTGACTATTAATATTGTGAAATGGGATTACATGGCTGTAAAACTGCTCAAAACTTTGAAAGTTTTTTCTTTGAGGTTCGTCCCTCCAGTGGAGTCTTAATTGTGAAGATGATGTGGAGTCGCCAGGTGGATGATCAACTTTGCAGTGCCTGATCTCTGTCCACCATCAAAGACTAGAACTAAACTTGAAAAATAGTTCCGAAGGTTCGGTTCTTCCCCAGTGGAGCTTTCTTACCTTCTTCGTGAATTTATCAGAGGAAGTTCCCCAGTGGAGCTTTATTACCTTCTTCGTGAATTTATCTGAGGAAGTTCCTCAGTGGAGTCGCCATTATTTTATCACTCAGGTTGTCCTTAAGCTCCAGAAAAGGATACGGCCAAGGTAACCACATACCAACTTTGGACTGCAGGTTCTAGCCAACCTGCAATCAGAGAGGGCTCTCTCTTTATGATTTAGCTTTGTTGAAAAGGATTTTAGGCTAGGTTTTGAGTTCAGGGGGTTTTTGTTTTGTTTTGGTGGGAAGGATAGTGCTTTCAAGTATAGAGGAAAAACATTATCTGGTCAATTTCAAACCATTGGGCATGGAGTCGAAGAGGAGGACCACTGGTGGGTTTGCTTGGTCACAAGACAAACATGGAGCAAGGTAGCTGCATATGAAACAATCTTTCAAGCTAAAGGATGGAGTGAAAACTAAGGCATGAGAGGCAATTAAGAATCTCTCAAACATGTTTAGCAGAAGGAAGATGAATGAGCTCTACCTAGGAGCAATTAAGAATTCCTAGTTAACAGTCATTCACATGTGAAAAGGTGAAACATGAGCCATAAAGGAATTCATATTCATGCCTAAGTCAAGAGGAAAACATTAAGAGACCACAGAACTTGAGCATAGAGTGCAAGCATGCAAGTTCTAAACCAATCTTTCTTTCTGTGATTTAAGCATATATAAGATGAAAATAATAGAGATGTGGAACACTTATTGATTCATACAGCAGCGCAATAATTCCACATTCACATCTTCAACCATTAAACACAGTGCAAACCATTGTTCTCCAAAACGTTTGAGCAGTCTTTGATTATAGAAAAAGTATCAGACATACAGTGCGAGTCTCTCTTGAGATACATTAGCCGACCAACCCTTCTAATAATGCAGAGGGTCATATTTATACAAAAATTGAATACAAAAATATCTAGACGAGAAGTTAATAACTCATAACTTCTCTGCCAACTCCTAAGGAGGGGTTGATGAAAAGTAAATGCTGAAGTAAATACAAATGCAATAGTTGTTCTTTCTGTCAGTGAGTGTTTGACTTCTAAGTCATTTCGAGTCGGCTGGGCTACGTTCTTGGACATCCACGCTCTTAGGTTCGCCATCTCATCGTTACTGCTTTGTACCTGCTCCCACCTGTCCTGTGCATTCCTTCCTTACTATGTTCAACGTATTCTGCGCCTTAAACTGTGCTCACTGATGACCTACAGCTATCTGTGATTTTGAAATAAACAAAAAAAGGGGGAAAATCTGAAATCACCTGGGCAATACGGCTAGCATTGCTTGCCACCAATTCTCAGAAGGCCACTGATGTATTTGTATATTGACAAGTGTTTCATCGGCCTCTGTGTACTTGTAATAACTAGGCGGCATCTCAAACAGATGATTGACCTCGTGCTCCAGGTAAAATAGGCTTTCCAGTTTGTCATAGAGCGTCTGTCCTATAGGTGGCCCTGTCTCTGTTGCGGAACTTGATGCAGCAGTAAGCTGATTATTAAAAAAAATTATTGAGCCTGGTAGAATACTGATCACATGTCAATAGTTTTCCAGCACTGGTCAGCAGGCTGGGCAATCCCCTGGTTTGTAATGCTGCAAGCCTTACGTCAAAATTGTCTACATCTCTTTGTATATCCCGACATCTTGTCTCCAGAGTTTGCACCAAGCTTCTCAATGTGAGCACACTTTTTGCTGTCAGTATGGCATCTGTTCTACTCATGATATGGAGTGTCGCCAGCTCTTCCCTAGTCTGGTGATTCAGAAAATTGATCATTCTGTTGGCCTGGTCAGGCATATTTCCTATTGCTGCTTTGGCTCTCTGGTTTTCAGTCTTAGCACAACCAAGCAGTTCCACTTGTTCATATATTGCCTGAATTGACCTCCATTGGCCAGTGATTGACTGATTTATTTTGGCCCACAGGATCTTCTTTATTTCAGCAAAAGTCTTATCCAATGACAGCTCTTTCTCCAAGTTTTTGATTCTGTCCTTCAGGGCCTTGATTTCTCTTGATTACTCACCCACGGTTATTTTAGATTTGTCATATTTTGTTTCTAGCTCAGCCAATTTTTCTCTGGCTTGCTTAATCTCTGTTGCCTGAAGCTCTACTTCTTTGATAGCCCATTTTAATTCGTCCATGCTCATGCTAGACTCAGGAATTGCTGTTGTTGCTGTTGTAGCACCGGTAGTTGCTGTGGTTGTTGGAATAATTGGAGGGGTGGTCGTTGCTTGTGTTGGAGGAACAGTGACACCAGTTGGAAGTGTTTGAGGCGGCTGGGAGGTCGACTCTCCCTGTTTTTCTTGCAGTGCCTTCTCCAATTCCCCTTCCAAATCAATCACTCTTTGGTTTAATTTCATGATCAAATCCAGTTGATCCTCAACTTCTCTTTCTTTCTGCAGTTCCCCTGTTTGAGGTTGCTCAGTAGGAAGCAACCTCAATCTCTTTTTTAATGTAGCAATGTCATCGTCTTTATTTTTCATAAGGGTTCTCACACCCTTAGGATCTTTAGGATCATGAACTAAGTCCACAATGGTCTCCTCCAGTGTTTTAATTCTATTGTCTTTGGCCGTGGAGGACAATCTTTCAAAATCCAACTGACTGTTGGTATTCTTCAATGATTCTTTTAACTCATGGGCCAATGTGGCCTTCTCAGCAAGCGTAGCATAAAGCATTTCAGCTGTCTGCTTGTGTAGCTCTATTTGGTCCATGGGGTGAATATCTTTGGACAGGACCTCTAGCCTCGTCTTAACAAAATCTGCAGTTGACTGTGGCTGCTGAACCTTGGGCCTGAAGTGGGTCAAAAACATCTTTTCTTGCTTTATATCAAATGCTGCCATCAGTCTTTCTTGTTTGGCAGGTGTTGCCTTCAAGAATTGTTCATACAATTGTACTCTTAGTTGCTCGTTTTTAGCTTTGATTTCTTTGAAGATGGCCTTGGTGCTGGCTGGTTTCTTGCCTTTCTGTGTGGAGGAAGATACCTCCAATCTGCGTTGTATATCTTGCTCTTGCTGTCTCTATTGCTCTTGCTGGAAAGAGCTTGTTGGTGTATGCAGGCTCGTTTCCCTTCTTGGGCTTTCTATAACTTCTTCACTGACCTCCTCCTCAATTGGGGAGTCCCCTCTTTGCCTTTTTGACTCAGGCTGCTGTGTAGACCCACTGGCAGGTGTGGAGGCTTCCCGGTCTCTTTTCCTGCCTCTCTCTTCATGGGCAGGAGTTTGCAAAGGTGGCACTTGTAGTACCTCTGTTTGTTGTGGAAGGGCTTGCCCTTGAGTTTGCTCCGTTGAGGTGACCGACTGTTCCCTGGCTGTGTGCTCTGTTTCCATCGGTTCCTTCCCTTTGGCTGTACCTGTTGCTGATGTAGAAGCTCCTTGGGCAATCTGTGAAGATGCAGCTGTAGACGGGCCCCCTTCCACTTGGTATGGCAGCCTGAAATATACCTGGTCATCAGAGTCCAAGTCAAGAGTCTTTTCAAGATCCTTAGCAGTTTGTTCCAAAATTTCCTCTTGAGTTAATTCTTCCACTAAAGTTCCTTGTACCCAAGCATCTTGATTAGCATATGGTTCGACTTGAGGGTTTTTGCAGTGGTCATATGGTGTCAATCTATACTTGACCCTTCTGGCATTAATAAAACCAAGCGAGTCATAAGGGACCCACCAGAAACTCCTCTTCAATTTAAATTGATCTTTGAGTATTATGCCAGCTTCTTGCCAACCATCCTTCTTGTTCATGATGAAGGGGCCTAGGCGGTCTCTGAATTTCAGTTGTGCCTTTTTCCTAGTGCTGTGGAAGTGGTCAAATCTGAATTTATAAGTTGCCTTTAGTATTCTAATGCAAACAACCTCATTGGCACATATCTCGGAAGCTTGTAAGGACACAGCTCACAACCATAAATTATGATGACAGTATGGTTTTGATATAGGTGCCAATCACCTAATTTGAAATTCTTAGACAGCTGTAAGATCTTTTGCATTTCATAGGTTATTCTAGGAGGAGGAACCTTCATTAGGAGGCAGGACACAGGATTTACAAACTGGTCAATGAACTCACAGTATGAATAAGGAGAGTCTTGAACTTGGTGGAAAACTGATGACCAGAAAACAACAGACCTCCTTTCTCCCCTTGAATTTAGTTTCTTGATAGGGCATTGGAAGATGTCAGATTGATAAAACATGAAGAGATGATAGATATAGGAGGAATATTTGAAAATTCCCTGCCTATCTAGTCTTGTGAGCTGGTCATGGATTTTGTCTGATATGAACCTGACATAATTATACATGACAGCAGGAGGCTGCCCTTGGCTGAAAGAAGACAATATAACCAGCACTGTCTCGTCTATAAGTTCAGTTGAAGTGAATCCCAACGCATAGGATATCATATCTACCAGTAATTTGCCCACCTCATTGAAATGAGCATAAGGAAATGGAGGTGGTTCCTTTGGTTGGCAATCTGCCCTCATAAATGTCTCAGCAACCATTTCAATCTTGGTACCAGGGAACCAAGAGGCTTCTTCCAGAAAATTATTTATGGACAAGGGCAATAGTGTCTCAGTCTTTTTGAAGTTCAACATCTGGTTGATGGAGTCGGGCGTGGTGTAGAAAAGTATGCTTCCAGATGAAGACATGACAGCCCTCTGACTTGGTTCATAATTTGCAGCACAGAGATGAATAATCTCAGGAAAAATATTCACAGAAGGGAGGAAATAATAGGGCAGATTGGACTCCCATATGTAATACTTGTCAGTTTTGTCTAGGAAGCTGTTTCTCAGCTGGCAGTAGGTGCGTAGATGATTTCTTTTCGCAACAAAGTCTTGAATGAGGTAATTTGTATCGGCCAAGGGCATGGACTCCAGTTCTTTACTGAGCGGTTTGATGGGAGGAACATTTAGAGCAGATGGAGCGGCCATTATGCAACTTTGAGTGCTTGAGCTGAAAGGGGGGCTAATGAAACAATTGGCTATCAAATTTGCTCGCAATGACTAGCAAGAGTAGGAAAACTGAACTTCAAACGTGATAGTAGTTGAATGGCTCGAGAGCTTATGCTGTTAGAGACCAACTTGGAGGAGTTTTGGGTCAACTTCACTTTTCTTGGTGAATTTTCTGGAGCTAAAAACTGTGAGGAACAATGTAGGGGAGCAGAGGGCAATTGCAGTTTTAGTGGACAGATTTGAACAACAGAATGGGGTAAAATTCGGCAATGCGGAGCTTCTGAGCAATTTTTACTGGGGGGCCAAGCTTTAAACAGAATTCGCCCGCAAAAGTATAAATGGCATAAGGTTTTTGAGATTTTTCTGAAGTGAGGGGCCTCCAACAGGTTTAATGAAGTCTCAGGTGCAACAGAACTACAAATTGGGGAGCTTTACAGGTTTACAGTGAGTGCAGTGGATAAAATGAACGAGCATGAGCGAAAAAGAGGAGGATATGACAAATACCTGGTTCAGACTGTGCCGAAAGTGGACAAACTGGTGCGCAGATAGACGATGAATCTGAATTGTAGTCCGTAGTAGCTTGCCTGGTCGCTTTGAAGCTTCGGGAGTGAGAGAATGAATGGAATACGGAACCGACGCGTTCAAATGAACCCATAAAAATGAATTACAACGGTCGTCCGCGCTCTTTTAAGCGAAAAAATTGACATTTGGCGCTTTTTCGGGATGACGTCAGCATGACGTCATCGGCAGGTCCCAGGGTACGGGTGGATTATGTGGCAGGATGATGTCGACGGATGATGTCATTATGTACGGATGGGTGACGTGGCAGTGCGGTGGCAGGGACACGGTGGAGGTGCGCGGGTACAACGGGATGATGTGGCAGCAACGTGGCACGGCAGCGGAGCGCGGAAGGTGACGTCATAGGGGAGAACGTGGCACTGACGTCACGCAGGCGAGGGTGGTAAATGGTTTTGGGCGCACCGCCTTAGCGCTTGGGTGGTTTTGGGAAGAGGGGCTCCGCCACACCCGAGAGCTTGACGCGTGGCGGGAGTACGACGGCAAAATCGCCGAACTCCCGGATGCTAAACTTCAGGTGTGTTGGCATGCGAAAAGGCCCGCCCACCGTAGATCTGGGGCGGGCCAGATCTAACGGCTGGCGGGGCGGACAAGGTAACGGAGGGTTAGAGCGGGGACCCGCCCACTTTTTTATTTACTTATTGATACGGCGGGGGGGGGGGGGGGGATGTGAAGGTTTTGATGAACGGGAAATCAGATAAAGGTTATTAATCAAACAAGAGGTTAGATTAACTCCTAGGTTAGGAGACAGAAAGGCTAGCCCCAAATGGACTGCTATTTCCTGGACCAAACATATGGCTATAATGCCTGGGGAGGGCTATTTAATATTTTTGGTGATTTTTATATAGTTTTCAGTATAGAAATAGGGATAGGGGAGTAGTTAGGGAGCTACATAGTAAAATTAGGAGTTAATGTCACCTTATGAAATGAAAATGAAGGGGAAACGATGATAAGTCTGTGAACTGATGATAGACACAGAGACTGTGTAGAAGATGAAAACATGACTTTTACACAAGAAATGTGGCTTCTTTTCATTTAGGAAGGCCAACACTTACCTTAATGTTTCATAGAAATGAAATGGAATCAGGACTTGTTGGGTAGATCCCAAGGTCCTTTGGGGGAATGTTAGTAAGAGGGTTCTTAGAGGGAATGAAGGGAAGTTAGACATGATTCCAAAATTCTGCCATTACAACACTGCTTTGCTAGCTCTGCCACTGATGAGATAAGCTGTCTTTGTCAGAGCCAAAATGAAGACAATCTTGTTTCTGCAACCCCAAGCTACCTACCCTTTTTACAACACCTAGCATTTTTTGTTACTCCAGGAAGGGTGCACTTAGATTTGCAAACCCTAATTTATTTTTCTATTCAACTGCCTTCCTATCTAAAAACTACCCTTATTTCTGCCAAGGGCTCAGCTTGAGTTGTTGAGCTCCCAAGATTCTCTACCTATCTGCACATCTGCCGAGTTTGAACTTTTTGGCCAGATATTATTCTCTATATTCTAAGACAAGCAATTTAAACTTTAGGGAAACCAAGCTTAGGCTGTTTGGCATTCTTTTAACTGAGCAACCTTTCAAAAATGGAACCTTTGCAGCATGGAAAAGATGAACATTTTTGGTACTTCCACTGTCAATCATGAAATATGAAACATGTTGCAACAGGAGGCTAATAGTGGCTCCAGTTGGGGATGGCCTTCCCTTGTGGAAGGCCAAGAACAGCAGGTCAGGCTGCCTTGTTTTTCAACTGCTTTTGTACTTTAAAAACCTTTCCTTTTGGCTGGATAATTTATTGTATATATATATGAAAGTAAATTTGATGAGCTTAGGGCCTTCACTTTGGGCATCAACTGCATCAGACTGCTATACAAACAGAAAACTGAAATCCTACCTACCTACCCTAATCAACACCTGTTTGCTGGTTAGGTAAAATGAAATAACCAGTGCAACCACTTTAATATTTGTAGAAGAAAACACACCGTTTGACTGATAGTTGGTGAAATCATAAACATTGTCTGGTCATGCTCTCCCATAATCAAAATTGTGACATATGAAGATATTTGCTGAATGTCTTGGTCTTCATAGACAAAATATGTTGAAGATTTTGAGTTGAAAAGATTCTCCATGTAATTAGTTATAGGATCTATAAAAACATCACGTGGGAGAGTTTCTTCTAGGCTTGCTTTGTCTGATGGAACAAATGCATCCTTAGTAACAACCTCTGCAGCGAATACTTTGTTCTTTCTCTTGAAAGTATGGTCATCCTCAATCTGTATGTCAGAGGGTAGTACAATTTCCTTGTGACTAGGAGAAGGAAGATTTTGGAAGAACTCTTTAGGATTAGGAAAATCATATGACCGAATTTGAGAATGCAAAAATTCAATCTCATTCTCATGTTCTTTAACAACTAGGCCCAGGAAAGATATTCTGACATGAGGCTGCTTTATTGCTTTGACTTTTAACAGCACAGATCTAACAAAATTTTCTTCAAGCTCATATTCTGATAACAACTTCTTGAATTGATTTATAGCTTGTTCAACCTCATCTCCCTCACACCCTGTCATCCTGTCTGACTATTAATATTGTGAAATGGGATTTCTTGGCTGTAAAACTACTCAAAACTTTGAAAGTTTTTTCTTTGAGGTTCGCCCCTCCAGTGGAGTCTTAATTGTGAAGATGACGTGGAGTCACCAGGTAGATGATCAACTTTGCAGTGCCTGATCTCTGTCCACCATCAAAGACCAGAACTAAACTTGAAAAACAGTTCCGAAGGTTTGGTTCTTCCCCAGTGGAGCTTTCTTACCTTCTTCATGAATTTATCTGAGGAAGTTCCCCAATGGAGCTTTCTTACCTTCTTCCTGAATTTATCTAAGGAATTTCCCCAGTGGAGTCGCCATTATGTTATCACTCAGGTTGTCCTTAAGCTCAGGAAAAGGATACGGCCGAGGTAACCACAGACCAACTTTGGACTGCAGGTTCTAGCCAACCTGCAATCAGAGAGGGCTCTCTCTTTATGATTTAGCTTTGTTGAAAAGGATTTTAGGCTAGGTTTTGAGTTCAGGGGGTTTTTGTTTTTTTTTGGTGGGAAGGATAGTGCTTTCAAGTATAGAGGCAAAACATTATCTAGTCAATTTCAAACCATTGGGCATGGAGTTGAAGAGCAGGACCGCTGGTGGGTTTTCTTGGTCACAAGACAAACATGGAGCAAGGTAGCTGCATATGAAACAATCTTTCAAGCTAAAGGATGGAGTGAAAACTAAGGCATGAGAGGCAATTAAGAATATATCAAACATGTTTAGTAGAAGGAAGATGAATGAGCTCTACCTAGGAGCAATTAAGAATTCCTAGTTAACAGTCATTCACATGTGAAAAGGTGAAACATGAGCCATAAAGGAATTCATATTCATGCCTAAGTCAAGAGGAAAACATTAAGAGACCACAGAAATTGAGCATAGAGTGCAAGCATGCAAGTTCTAAACCAATCTTTCTTTTTGTGATTTAAGCATATGTAAGATGAAAATAACAGAGATGAGGAACACTTATTGATTCATATAGCAGCGCAAGAATTCCACATTCACATCTTCAACCATTAAACACAGCACAGACCATTGTTCTCCAAAACGTTTGAGCAGTCTTTGATTATAGAAAAAGTATCAGACATACAGTGCGAGTCTCTCTTGAGATACATTAGCCAACCAACCCTTCTAATAATGCAGAGGGTCGTATTTATACAAAAATTGAATACAAAAATATCTAGACGAGAAGTTAATAACTCATAACTTCTCTACCAACTCCTAAGGAGGGGTTGATGAAAAGTAAATGCTGAAGTAAATACAAATGCAACAACTGTTCTTTCTGTCAGTGAGTGTTTGACTTCTGAGTCGTTTCGAGTCGGCTGGGCTGCGTTCTTGGAAATCCACGCTCTTAGGTTCGCCATCTCATCGTTACTGCTTTGTACCTGCTCCCACCTATCCTGTGCGTTCCTTCTTTACTATGTTCAACGTATTCTGCGCCTTAACCTGTGCTCGCTGATGACCTGCAGCTGTCTGTGATTTTGAAATAAATAAAAAAAGGGGGAAAAACTGAAATGACCTGGGCAATACGGCCAACATTGCTTGCCACCAATTCTCAGAAGGCCACTGATGTCTTTGTATTTTGACAAGTGTTTCATCGGCCTCTGTGTACTTGTAAAAACTAGGCGGCATCTCAAACAGATGATTGACCTCATGCTCCAGGTAAAATAGGCTTTCCAGTTTGTCGTAGAGCGTCTGTACTGTAGGTGGCCCTGTCTCTGTTGCGGAAATTGATGCAGCAGTAAGCTGATTATTGACAAAATTATTGAGCCTGGTAGAATACTGGTCACATGTCAATAGTTTTCCAACACTGGTCAACAGGCTGGGCAATCCCCTAGTTTGTAATGCTGCAAGCCTTACGTCAAAATTGTCTACATCTCTTTGTATATCCCGACATCTTGCCTCCAGATTTTGCAACAGGCTTCTCAATGTGAGCACACTTTTTGCTGTCAGTATGGCATCTGTTCTGCTCACGATATGGAGTGCTGCCAGCTCTTCCCTAGTCTGATGATTCAGAAAATTGATCATTCTGTTGCCCTAGTCAGGCATATTTCCTAACGATGCTTTGGCTCTCTGGTTTTCAGTCTTAGCACGACCAAGCAGTTCCACTTGTTCATATATTGCCTGAATTGACCTCCATTGGCCAGTGATTGACTGATTTATTTTGGCCCACAGGATCTTCTTTATTTCAGCCAAAGTCTTATCCAAAGACTACTCTTTCTTCAAGGTTTTGATTCTGTCCTTTAGGGCCTTGATTTCTCTTGATTGCTCACCCACTGTTATTTTAGATTTGTCATATTTTGTTTCTAGCTCAGCCAATTTTTCTCTGGCTTGCTTAATCTTTGTTGCTTGAAGCTCTACTTCTTTGATAGCCCTTTTTAATTCGTCCATGCTCATGCTAGACTCAGGAATTGTTGTTGTTGCTGCTGTAGCACCAGTAGTTGCTGTGGTTGTTGGAATAACTGGAGGGGTGGCTGTTGCTTGTGTTGGAGGAACAGTGACACCAGTTAGAAGTGTTTGAGGCGGCTGGGAGGTCGAATCTCCCTGTTTTTCTTGCAGTGCCTTCTCCAATTCCCCTTCCAAATCAATCACTCTTTGGTTTAATTTCATGATCAAATCCAATTGATCCTCAGCTTCTCTTTCTTTCTGCAGTTCCCCTGTTTGAGGATGCTCAGTAGGAAGCAACCTCAATCTCTTTTTTAACACAGCAATGTCATCGTCTTTCTTTTTCATAAGGGTTCTCACACCCTTAGGATCTTTAGGATCATGACCTAAGTCCACAATGATCTCCTCCAATTGTTTAATTCTATTATCTTTGGCCATGGAGGACAATCTTTAAAAATCCAACTGAGTGTTGGTATTCTTCAATGATTCTTTTAACTCATGGGCCAATGTGGCCTTCTCAGCTAGCGTAGCATAAAGCATTTCAGCTGTCTGCTTGTGTAGCTCTATTTTCTCCATGGGGTGAATATCTTTGGACAGGACCTCTAGCCTCGTCTTAACAAAATCTGCAGCTGACTGTGGCTGCTGAACCTTGGGCCTGAAGTGGGTCAAAAACATCTTTTCTTGCTTTATATCAAATGCTGCCATCAGTCTTTCTTGTTTGGCAGGTGTTGCCTTCAAGAATTGTTCATACAATTGTACTCTTAGTTTCTCGTTTTGAGCTTTGATTTCTTTGAAGCTGGCCTTGGTGCTGGCTGGTTTTTTGCCTTTCTTTGTGGAGGAAGATACCTCCAATCCACATTTTATATCTTGCTCTTGCTGTCTCTGTTTCTCTTGCTGGAAAGAGCTTGTTGTATGCAGGCTCGTTTCCCTTCTTGGGCTTTCTATAACTTCTTCACTGACCTCCTCCTCAATTGGGGAGTCCCCTCTTTTCCTTTTTGACTCAGGCTGCTGTGTAGACCCACTGGCAAGTGTGGAGGCTTCCCGGTCTCTTTTCTTGCCTCTCTCTTCATGGGCAGGAGTTTGCAAAGGTGGCACTTGTAGTACCTCTGTTTGTTGTGGAAGGGCTTGCCCTTGAGTTTGCTCCGTTGAGGTGACCGACTGTTCCCTGGCCGTGTGCTCTGTTTCCATCGGTTCCTTCCCTTTGGTTGTACGTGTTGCTGATGTAGAAGCTCCTTGGGCAATCTGTGAAGATGCAGCTGTAGACGGGCCCCCTTGCACTTGGTATGGCAGCCTGAAATATACCTGGTCATCAGAGTCCAAGTCAAGAGTCTTTTCAAGATCCTTAGCAGTTTGTTCCAAAATTTCCTCTTGAGTTAATTCTTCCACTAAAGTACCTTGTACCCAAGCATCTTGATTAACATATGGTTCAACTTGAGGATTTTTGCAGTGGTCATCTGGTGTCAATCTATACTTGACCCTTCTGGAATTAATAAAACCAAGCGGGTCATAAGGGACCCACCAGAAACTCCTCTTCAATTTAAATTGCTCTTTGAGTATTAGGTCAGCTTCTTGCCAACCATCCTTCTTGTTCATGATGAAGGGACCTAGGCGGTCTTTGAATTTCAGTTGTGCCTTTTTCTTAGTGCTGTGGAAGTGAGTCAAATCTGAATTTATAAGTTGCCTGTAGTATTCTAATGCAAACAGCCTCATTGGCACATATCTCGGAAGCCTGTAAGGACACAGCTCACAGCCATAAATTCTGATGACAGTATGGTTTTGATATAGGTACCAATCACCTAATTTGAAATTCTTAGACAGCTGTAAGATCTTTTGCATTTCATAGGTTATTCTAGGAGGAGGAACCTTCATTAGGAGGCAGGACACAGGATATACAAACTGGTCAATGAACTCACAGTATGAATAAGGGGAGTCTTGAACTTGGTGGAAAACCGATGACCAGAAAACAAAAGACCTCCTTTCTCCCATTGAATCCAGTTTCTTGATAGGGCATTGGAAGATGTCAGAGTGATAAAACATGAAGAGATGATAGATATAGGAGGAATATTTGAAAATTCCCTGCCTATCTAGTCTTGTGAGCTGGTCATGGATTTTGTCTGATATGAACCTGGCATAATTATACTTGACAGCAGGAGGCTGTCCTTGGCTGAAAGAAGACAATATAACCAACACTGTCTCGTCTATAAGTTCAGTTGAAGTGAATCCCAACACATAGGATATCATATCTACCAGTAATTTGCCCACCTCATTGAAATGATCATAAGGAAATGGAGGTGGTTCCTTTGGTTGGCAATTTGCCCTCATAAATGTCTCAGCAACCATTTCAATCTTGGTAGCATGGAACCAAGAGGCTTCTTGCAGCAAATTATTTATGGAGAAGGGAAATAGTGTCTCAGTCTTTTTGAAGTTCAACATCTGGTTGATGGAGTCGGGAGTGGTGTAGAAAAGTATGCTTCCAGATGAAGACTTGACAGCCCTCTGACTTGGTTCATAATTTGCAGCACAGAGATGAATAATCTCAGGAAAAATATTCACAGAAGGGAGGAAATAATAGGGCAGATTGGACTCCCATATGTAATACTTGTCAGTTTTGTCTAGGAAGCTGTTTCTTAGATGGAAGTAGGTGCGTAGATGATTTCTTTTGGCAACAAAGTCTTGAATGAGGTAATCTGTATCGGCCAAGGGCATGGACTCCAGTTCTTTACTGGGCGGGTTGATCGGAGGAACATTTAGAGCAGATGGAGCGGCCATTATGCAACTTTGAGTGCTTGAGCTGAAAGGGGAGCTAATGAAACAATTGGCTATCAAATTTGCTCGCAATGACTAGCAAGAGTAGGAAAATTGAACTTCAAACGTGATAGTAGTTGAACGGATCGAGAGCTTATGCTGTTAGAGACCAACTTGGAGGAGTTTTGGGTCAACTTCACTTTTCTTGGCGAGTTCTCTGGAGCTAAAAACTGTGAGGAACAATGTAGGGGAGCAGAGGGCAATTGCAGTTTTAGTGGACGGATTTGAACAGCGGAACGGGGTAAAATTGTGCAATGCGGAGCTGCTGAGCAATTTTTACTGGGGGCCAAGCTTTAAACAAAATTCGCCCGCAAAAGTATAAATGGCATAAGGTTTTTGAGATTTTTCTGAAGTGAGGGGCCTCCAGCAGGTTTAATGAAGTCTCAGGCGCAACAGAACTACAAATTGGGGAACTTTACAGGTTTACAGTGAGTGCAGTGGATAAAATTAACGAGCAGGAGCGAAAAAGAGGAGGATATGACAAATACCTAGTTCAGATTGTGCCGAAAATGGACAAACTGGTGCGCAGATAGACGATGAATCTGAATTGCAGTCTGCAGTAGCTTGCCTGGTCGCTTTGAAGCTTTGAGAGTGAGAGAATGAATGGAAGAGGGAACTGGCGCATTCAAATGAACCCATAAAAATGAATTACAACGGTCTTCCGCGCTCTTTTAAGCGAAAAAATTGACATTTGGCGCTGTTTCGGGATGACGTCAGCATGAAGTCATCGGTGGGTCCCAGGGTACGGGTGGATGACGTGGCAGGATGATGTCGACGGATGATGTCATTATGTACGGATGGGTGACATGGCAGTGTGGTGGCAAGGACACGGTGGCGGTGCGCGGGTACAACGGGATGATGTGGCAGCAACATGGCACGGCAGCGGAGCGCGGAAGGTGATGTCATAGGGGAGAACGCGGCGCTGACGTCACGTAGGTGAGGGTGGTAAATGGTTTTGGGCGCACCGCCTTAGCGCTTGGGTGGTTTTGGGAGGAGGGGCTCTGCCACACCCGAGAGCTTGACGCGTGGCGGGAGTACGACGACAAAACCGCCGAACTCCCGGACACTAAACTTCGGGTGTGTTGGCATGCGAAAAGGCCTGCCCATCGTAGATCTGGGGCGGGCCAGATCTAACGGCTGGCGGGGTGGACAAGGTAACGGAGGGTTAGGGCGGGGACCCGCCCACTATTTTCTTTAGTTATTGATACAGCGGGGGGTTATAACTTTAATAAAGAGGGTTTTTGGGTTCATATTTATGGGTGTTAATTTAATGTTTAATGAAGCTTTAAACATTAAACCCTTAGAGGTAATGACTGCGGGGGGGGGGGAATGTGAACGTTTTTATGAATGGGAAATCAGATAAAGGTTATTAATCAAACAAGAGGTTAGATTAACTCCTAGGTTAGGAGACAGAAAGGCTAACAGGAGCCCCAAATGGACTGCTATTTCCCGGACCAAACATATGGCTATAATGCCTGGGGAGGGCTATTTAATATTTTTGGGGATTTTTATATAGTTTTCAGTAGAGAAATAGGGATAGGGGAGTAGTTAGGGAGCTACATAGTAAAATTAGGAGTTAATGTGACCTTATGAAATGAAAATGAAGGGGAAATGATGATAAGTATGTGAACTGATGATAGACACAGAGACTGTGTAGAAGATGAAAACGTGACTTTTACACAAGAAATGTGGCTTCTTTTCATTTAGGAAGGCCAACACTTACCTTAATGTTTCATAGAAATGAAATGGAATCAGGACTTGTTGGGCAGATCCCAAGGTCCTTTGGGGGAATGTTAGTAAGAGGGTTCTTAGAGGGAATGAAGGGAAGTTAGACATGCTTCCAAAATTCTGCCATTACAACACTGCTTTGCTAGCTCTGCCACTAATGAGATAAGTTGTCTTTGTCAGAGCCAAAATGAAGACAATCTTGTTTTTGCAACCCCAAGCTACCTACCCTTTTTACAACACCTAGAATTTTTTGTTACTCCAGGAAGGGTGCACTTAGATTTGCAAACCCTAATTTCTTTTTCTTTTCAACTGCCTTCCTATCTAAAAACTACCCTTATTTCTACCAAGGGCTCAACTTGAACTGTTGAGCTCCCAAGATTCTCTACCTATCTGCACATCTGCCAAGTTTGAACTGTTTGGCCAGATATTATTCTCTATATTCTAAGACAAGCAATTTAAACTTTAGGGAAACCAAGCTTAGGCTGTTTGGCTTTCTTTTAACTGAGCAACCTTTCAAAAATGGAACCTTTGCAGCATGGAAAAGATGAACATTTTTGGTACTTCCACTGTCAATCATGAAATATGAAACCTGTTGCAACAGGAGGCTAACAGTATGTCAGCAACCAGTACATCCATGAGGATGGTCTTGTTGGGATATTGGACTAAGGAGACACACAAGTCTTTGATGAGGCCTAGAAATTTCACTTGACTTGAGTCAAATGAGTATAAATCTTTGTAAGGTCTTGTAATATCAAGATTCAGTTTTTCCATAACTGCTTTGGGCATAAAATTGTGCGATGCCCCTGAGTCAAACATAGCGTTGTGCAAAACTTTGTCATGTATATGCAAACTGACATAAAAGGGTGGGACAGGTCCATGTGTTGATTTTCCATTAACTTCTGGGCCAAATAGCAGCTCTGGGGTGTCGTCTAAAACATTTACATCATCCTTAACCTCTGGCATTTGAAGTGATCTTTGAATTTGCTGCCTATATACATCATGTTTGGAAAGTTCTGAGAGGGGAATGGATATTTTCAACTTGGCTATTTCTGTTTCTAAATTAAATGGCTTTTCCAGTGGAGTCTTGGTGTTGATAATGGCATTTTTTCTGTTTCATTTGAATTGTCTGCGTTTTGCTCTTGTTTATCAGCGTTATGGGAAGTTTTTGCTTTCGGTTTTTCAACTTCAGGAAAGTTTTTTGGGACCCTTTTCGAGCTTTCTTTCGAGGAAGAAGGTGGCAAAGGCTGATCTTTGGAAGGCTGTATTTCTGTTATGTCTTCTACGGTCACTTGATGCGGGTTTGGAATAGGTATATCAGTTGGTTCTGTTATGACAGCCTTGCCTTTGATCTTGTTGGGCTGTTTGCTATCCTTCGTTTTACTAGGTTCGGAAATGTCAATGGTCCTAGTTCTCAGCTTATATTGTTTGTGTACTTCATACACAGCGGTATCATAACCTTGTTTAAAATCAAAAGACTCGCCAGACCTAGTCTGAAACTGATTGTAATCAGGTTCATTTTGGTATTCTTGGGACAGGACAGTTTGGTGCTCACCCTTTAGATCCATTAAGTTCATGTGAGTGTCCTCTATGGGTTCACTAGAAGTAGATCCTTCGACATAATTATCTTGGAAAGGGGGTCTTATATCATGGTCTTGGTTAGGCCACCAGCATTTATGTTCTACGTTTTTCTAAAATTTGGGTTCCTTATGGTATTAGACTGTTGTCCTTCCCATGATGGATTTCTCTCAACATTTTCTACTCTTTCTCCCAGCCTTTGCAGGCCACTGATGATAGCATCAAGCTTTTGATCAAAAGCTAAGGGTTCTTCCTTAAAGGTGGTTCTTCTTTCCATTCTAGCTCTGTTTCTTTTGGCAATTAAATTGGCTTCCACGCTAACAACAACATTTTGCATGTCCGCAAGGGTTTGAGGAGCTCTTTCTTTTAACTGGTATGCCATATTCGGGTCAAATCCATCAGGAAATTTGTACAAGGCAAGGTCAGGTGGAGGCCTTAGGTTCTGTGGTATTGTGTTATATACATTATTGAATCTTGCACAGTACTCCAAAACGGTCTCTTGAGGACCTCGTTTGATCGTATCATATTCAGCTAGTATGTGCAAGGGGTCTTTCTTTTTCTCCCATCTGTTGGTAAAGGTTTGGTAAAGCTCATCTGGGGTAGTTATGGAATTTGCAGCAAGTGATCTGAACCAAGTTCTTACATCACCTGTTAAACTCTAAGCAAAAATTCTCATTCTTACACTATCATCATCTATTTCGTAGTTTTCAAAATAGTCTTGCATCTTTTTGGTGTGCTGAAGGGTTGTGAAAGGACCGGTGCTGTCAAAATATGTGATTTTAGATTGGTACTCTTGAGGTAAAGCCCCGACATTAGCAGGTAATTGTAGGGGTGCATATCTATTAGCCATATTGGCAGGTATAAGTGGAACAACGGGGATAAGTGGAACAAATAGAGTAACGGGGATCATAGGAGTAACTGGAATGCTGGAAACAACAGTAGTGTTAGTATGTACAGTGAATGAAGGTGTGGAAGGAGTACTACGAGATGTAGATGATGAACTAAGGGAAATAGGGGTTGACCGGAACAAAACCTTGACAGGAGTCGAAATACTGCTAGGGTAAGCTGTTTCAGGGCTCAAATCAGCAAAATTTTCCTGTCTTTCTTGTTTCCTAAGGATTTTCGAGATTATGTTAGGCTTTTCAAAAACAACTGGAGGGTTGGGATCTGGATTTGATCTGGTATATTGTGGATTTTTCTTGGGAGCCAGCTTCCAAATTGTTTTTTTGGGTATTTTTTCTGGGAATGTTTTTGTAATCAACAAGGGACTAATTAAAATATGGGACAACTTGTTTGTAACTAAAAACTAGCATGAAGATTGACTGAAGCAGCATTTATTTACTCCTGTTAGTGCAAAGCAAAAAACAGTTTCAAAGGCTTCCTGGCTGACATTCAGGCTTCATTTGTAGTTTTAAGAGATAAACAACAGTTGGAAAGTTTGATTTATGGTCTCAGTGGAGCTTTCTTACCTTCTTCGTGAAACTATCTGAGGAAGTTCCCCAGTTGAGTCGCCATTATTTTATCACTCAGGTTGTCCTTAAGCTCCAGAAAAGGATACGGCCGAGGTAACCACAGACCAACTTTGGACTGCAGGTTCTAGCCAACCTACAATTAGAGAGGGCTCTCTCTTTATGATTTAGCTTTGTTGAAAAGGATTTTAGGCTAGGTTTCGAGTTCAGAGGGTTTTGTTTTGTTTTTGGTGGGAAAATTGATGTTTTCAGACAGAGAGGCAAGGCATAGTCTGGTAGTTTCAAACCATTGGGCATGGAGTCGAGGAGGAGAACTGCTAGTGCATTTCTTTGGTCGCAAGAGAGGGAAAATGGAGCAAGATAGCTGCGCATGAAACAATACTTCAGGTTTAATTGATGGAAAGAATGTTAAGTAATGAGAGGAAGTTAAGGATCTCTCAATCAGTTTAACAGATGGAGGTAACAGAGCTCTACCTAGGGGCAGTGAAGAATCCCTAGATAATTGGCCAACACAAATGAATCGGGGTAAACATGAGCCAGGAGGAATTCATATTCATAACCAATTCAATCAGAGGAAAACATAAAGAAATAGCAGAAATTGAGCATAGAGTGTATTTAAACAAATTCTAAGCTATTCTTTCTTTCTGCTATTTAGATAGTGGTAAACATTAAACAGAGGTAAGATGCACTTATTGCTTCAGGCTGCAGCACAAGAATTCCATCTTCATATCTCCAAAAACATTCATTTACAACAGTCAGTTTTCTCTCCAAGCTTTCGGAAATCTTTGATTATAGAAAAAACTCAGGTATACAATGCGAGTCTCCAGTGAAAATTCTCAATCAACCAACCCTTGTAACAATGTAGAGGGCAGTATATATAGGGAAAAACTCTATACAACTACTTTTATTACAACTTGACCTAAACAGGTCTGAAATAAAGATGATTACTTAACCTAATCCTATCCAGAAAAAAAATGCAAAAAATATCTCGGGCTGTGCTCAGGGCCGCCGTATCAAAACTGAGTAAATGATGTTGTCCTTGGTGGCTTGCTGCAGTGTTTTCTGAAATAAATGTGTATGGGTTTCTGCATCTCTGCTGTCTGTCTGCATTTAAAGCTTTAACTGTGATTTGAGGGCAAGGATGGGCTTACGCCTCTTGATTTGACTTTCTGGGGGGCTCATCAATGTTCAGGTGCTTCGAGCCCCTAAAAAAATCTTCGGCTGATACTCTTTGGCTCTTCATCTTCCTCTGATACTCTTTGGCAATAAACCGATGCTGTTCTGACATGCTGGTGGGTCTAATCACAAATTAATGGCCGCTGTTCGGCCTCTGTTTCCTTCAAAACTGTTTTCTGCTCCTCTCGGCAAGCTTCGCGAAGAAAAATGGTTCATTCGGCGCCTTTCGGGCTTCCTGGGGGCTGCAGAATGAAAAGATTCCCTGAAGATTCCCCATTCTGGCCCAAAAAATCTAGCGATGAGCGATTTGTGCAAATCGCTCATCAAAAACTGCCTCAGAAACTGATTCTGGGGCTCCGAAGTGCGATTTTTGCTCCTTCGCGCCAAAAAGTGATGATGACGTCAGCATGACGTGACATTGTACGGTGGATGACGTCAGCGATGATGTGGCAGGATGAAATTAGTGGGTGACGTCATCATGTACGGACGGTGATGTGGCATGTACAGTGGCAGGGTACGGTGGCAGGAGGCCATGTGGCTGGACGACGTGTCGCGATGACTGGGCCGGGGGGGTGACGCAGGCGGGTGACGTGGGGCTTACGTCACAGGGGAGGGCGGTAAGCGGTTTTGGGCGCACCGCCTTAGCGTCTGGGCGGTTTTGGGGGGAGGGGCTCCGCCACACCCCAGAGCTTGATGCGTGGCGGGAGTACGGCGGAAAAAACTGCCGAACTCCCTGACGCTAAAGCTCGGGCAATTGGCGCGTGAAAAGACCCGCCCACCGTAGATCTGGGACGGGCCAGATCTAACGGCTGGCGGGGCAGACAAAGAGACGGAGGGTTAGGGCGGGGAAATATACAGGGAATATCCCGATTTTAATAATTCGCACGGGGGTTTAGACTTAGGGAAAGGGGTTTTATGGGTTTAAAATGAGCGCGGTTAATGTATTTACAGTTGGGGCTTAGGGATAAGTGGTAAATCATGGTTTTTTGCACGCGGGTTTAAATATTTATGCACAGAACTTTGGTTTAGGGGCGGAAAGAGGTTTTTTTTTTTTTGAAGGTTTAGGGCTAGGGGAGAGGTTATTAATCTGGCCAGGTGTCAGATTAATCCCTGCTTGGACACGGATGGGCTAAAAGCAACCCCAGATGGACTGTTCTTTCCCTGACTTAGAAAGAATATGGCTATATTGCCAGGGGGGGATATTTACATAGGGGAATTTTATATACAAAGTTTTAGTAGGGAAAGGGGAAAACTGATAGGGAGTTATATAATACTGTTAGTAGTTTATATGAATATGATAAGCAGGTGCCAAGGTCAGGGACCTTAGGCTAATTTTGGGGAAAAGAGTTTGAAAAGAAATAAAATCCTTGAGTGAAGCAGATCTTCACCAAGGAAACTGATATGGATGATGATGAAACTAAGAGGAATCAAGCAGATCCTGACCTCTTTGAGAAATTAGTAAGTGACTTGGGAAATAAGAAGAAGGGGGAGTTAGTTATATCCACCTTTGAGCTCCTTTGCATGAAAACTGCCTGCACTGTGATCTGTAAAGATAAAGCACTTTGTAACACAAAATTGATCATAAATTATTATTCTGCAACCACACAGCTACCTACCCAGCCTACTCTCCTAACATTTTTTCTTCTTTTGAATTGGGTGCACTTAGACTTACAAACCCAGATTTACAATTTTTCTTTTGAATTTTTCCTATCTAAATCTACACTTATTTCTGCCAGGGCCCAAATTAAACAGTTGGGTCCCTTTGATTCTCTACCTATCTACAGATCTGCCAAGATTAAACTGTTTGGATAGATATCATTCTCTATATTCTAAAACAGGAAATTGAAACCTAGGGAGACCAAGATTAAACTGTTTGGACCTCCCTTAAATGAAAATTCTTCGAAACTGGAACAACTCATCAAAAAATTGGAATACAGCAGTGCATTTGGACTAAGCAACTTCATGGCACCTCGTGGAAATATGGAACACTGCAACCTACAAAGCATGACATATTTGGCATGTAAAAATGTCAATCATGAAAAATGATACCATGTTGCAATAGGAGGCCAACACTACACGCAATACAGCTCAGATATGAATCATGATCTCCAAATCTCCCCCGCTGCTTGCCTACCTACACTGCTCAATACCTGCTCAAGAATGAATGAGAATGGTTTACCAAACTCGTATTTAACCTCCAAAGAATCACTCACACTGGGAAAAACATGAGCAGAGGCTATAATATTTGGTATTGGCCAATTCATTGGCATACTCAATCCCTTTGATTGTGCAAATCATCATGCACAACTATAGTCACAACTGATAGCAATCTGATCCTCTAACACCTGTCCCTGCTAAAATAAACACGCACTAACATGCAACTGAGTTAACTGATGTATTCTATAGTTGCATTATGAGTTAATAATTAGTTTAACAACTCATCATTAGTCTATTTGTAGTTAGACTAATTACAACTAGTTTAACCAAGTCAAACTGAACCCAACTCCATCAACTCTACAATCAACTCCACCAAACTCAACTGATTGAGTTCTAACTGAAGTCATGCATGCAACAACTCAACTGACCCACAAAGAAAGCGTACTTCCTTCTGACAGCTGCATGTCCCACATCTGTAGCTCAAACTGCAGTGCTCCAAGAGAATAAGGTCAAGTTTATAGTCCAAATATTTTTATGAGACAATAATATTTGACCTTTCTATTTTTGACAGCCAGTCTAAAAATAGACTTTGATCACTCCTGCTATGATCACTCCTACTGTTATCACTCCTACTGTGATCACTCCTATTGTGATCATCCCTGCTGTGGTCACTCTTGCTGGGATCCAAAAATAGAACTTGCGCCATAATTTGCCTGCGGGCCCACTTAGTGAAGGCAACTCTTTTCACTAAGCTCCATCATCTTGTTGCATTCTAAACAAGAATTTCTTGTTGCACACTTTTCAAAAAATGTGTGCCAAAGGGAAATGAGGGACTGTGGCAAAAATGGGACAGTGGAAACAATGAATTCTTGCCAAGTGGTAGTTTGCCCTTTGAGAATTTGACAAACTTTGGAGGAGGGGACAACCACTGAATGTTGGAGTAACTTAGGATTTTACAAATGAGATGGGGAAATAGGAATGATAAGGAATGATGTGACTTAGGGATAGGAAAAAGGGACTTAGGAGTGAATGAGGGAGCTTTAGGGATAACAACTAGGGTTTGGGATAGTGGGAGTTAGGAATATAGGGTTAGTGAATTTAGGGATATGGGGATGAAACTAGAAAATGAATGTGGGAAACAAAGAGTGTGGAAGTGAGGGAATGGAATTTGGCAAAAAAAAACCAACTACAAACCCTAAGCACTTGTTTGTGAGCACAAATTGCAAGGTATTAGGGTTTGAGTTTTCTTTTACACAACCACCATAAATTGTATGAAAAACTCCTTCAGTAGCAAGGAAGAGGGCTTAAATTACTTGAAAACTAGAAGAGTTGAGTGATTTTGGAAATTTGAGGGAGATTTTGAGAGAAATCAGACTTTTTATCCCAATGCACCACGCCTTCCCTATGCGTCGCGCCAGTGTAAATTTACACTGGAAATTTTTGCCCAATGCGCTGCGCCTTCCCTATGGGTAGCACTTTTTCCAGGACACTTTTGGAGTACTTTCCGGTGTCCAAATTGGGCACAGGATAGCTTGTTGCAAAGATTTTTGAGTCTAGTTTCCAACCTAACCATAATTTGTCAATTTGGAGTTCCTTTTCTTTGTCAAAAATCAAATCTCCCAAGATAGGTCAAAATGTTCCAAATGAGGCCGCCTCAAGGCAGAGTGTTGTTGTAGTCAACTTTTGAAGGTGTGCCTCAACTCCAAATTGAGCTTATGATAGCTCATTGGAAATATATATGTGTCTAGTTATCATTTGACTTATCAAGCAAGTCATTTGGGCAACCAAGCTAGGAGAAAACTTGATTTTCCCAAGGTCGCTTCAGAGGTCCATCAATTCTCTTGAGGCAACTGTATTTTTGAAATTTCTCCTAAACCATGACACCTGTGTAGAAAGTGAAGGAGGTTCTTATTCCTTGGCCTATTGTGGACAAAAATATCTTTCATTTTTCCAAAATTCATGTTTTCTTTCTCAGAAACATCATTTGAGTAAAACCTACCCCGATGTGTGGAACAGGGGATTTGTTGAAATGAAGCGAAATGAAGGGGATAAAGGGCTTCTAAATTCTTGAGGAAATTTTTCTAGGTGGGGAGGGAAGTTAGGAAATAGGGGAAAGTGGAATGTCAAAGATTTAGTGAGGGGAAGGGGTCCAAAAGGGCTAAACACAGGCCCAACCTAGGAAATTGTCAAGTTGTAGTAAGAAACTAGGGTTTGTGCAAAAAAGAGGAATTTGAGGGATCTTAGTGATGGGAAGTGTTTAATAAGGTAATTTAAGGATAGGGGAATATGTATGAACATCAGAATACAAGTTTTACCGATTATTTGACCATCCAAGAGAAATTGCCTTCAAAACCCTAGGAAAGGGAAATGAACTTTACCTAGGCACAACTGAAGCATGAATAAGGTCTAAAATGACCCCATGGAACTTGATGTGATGATGAAAACCCTTTGAATGATGGCACACTCATCTGAATGGTGACATGAACCAACATTTGGACAACTTTGACAAAAGTAAGAGAGAACCCTAGACCTAATACCTAGTGACCAAATTTTGCTTGAAGACTCACTGAAATGACAAAATTTGACCTTGACACCTTAAAATCACTTTGTAAGAGCATATTTGATCACTGGAGGAAGGCTGCAAAGACTGACACTAATAGATACCATTGGTACAAATGGGCCATTTAGGGAATATAGTTGAATGGAAACCATATTTGGACTGGGAAATGAAAGCTAGTCAATGGTGACAATTCTGCCTTCATGACGGAAACAAATCACTCGAAAGAGTGTTGAAACAATAACTCCCATGTCATACACATAGTCACGCCCAAGAAGTAAATCATAATCTAAAGGGCCTGGGACTACCATCACATTCAAATAAATGATTTTTCCTCCCAAAGTAATAGGTAACTGAGGGAGGATCCCTAATGGTTGACTGGTTCCTCTGTTAACAGCCAACAGATTCTAGGTAACAAGCACAAGCGGCGGTGAACCAAGTGCTTTCAAAGTAGTTGAGGAAAGGATGCTCACTAATGCACCTTCGTGTATAATAGTTCAAGATACAATCATATTACATACCTATACTATGATCTGGAAAGGCAGATAAGAAGGAAGACAAAATCCTGCCAGTCAATTCCAATCAAAGGAAATGACCAGACTAATTGGAGAGGGTACCATAGAAACAATAGAATTAACCCCTTGAGTTACGAGAGCGGGAGGATTTTCCTCCTGTCTTGATAGTACAGGTGGATTGCCCCCAAGCTCATATAAATCTGAAGAAACAAAAATAACCTGAGTGGTATCATATTCACTCTCTTCCAGAAAATTACGACTTACTGAAGGTGAAATCAGGTCAAATGTTACCTTGACCTATTGATTTGGATCGGGTATAGATTCATAGGATTCACTTTTAGAGAGAGTGGGTTTGATCGACGATTGATTTTGGTTAGTCAATTCATCAACTAGTGAAGGATTTAGGGAGAGTTTCTTGTAACCAGATGGAAGTCACTGCGGTGAAGCGGGATGGTTATCCAACACCTTTTTGGCTTCATCCAGATAGGGAAAAAGGTGAATGGGGTGATTCCCTTCACATAACCTACAGGGAAACTTAACTCTACCCTTCTTTCCATGAACTTTACTACCACTAGTTGATGGTATGTCACCAGCATGATCTCTAGAAGTTGATGGCACAAGATGATGTGAATGGGAAGACCATTCTTCTAAAATCTGAGGAATATCAGGACAATTTTGAAGATGGTCTCCCGCACAAAGTTTTCATGGATATCAAACTTTGTGAGGCTTGAAAAATAGTTTCTCATTAGATGTTGCATTCAAAGGATGGTTGCTTGGTTGTCCCTCTGCTGAATTTGCTTCTTCTTCTTCTTATTCCCTTTATTCTTCTTCTTAGCCACCTGGTTACTAGTACTAATACTTTCACTAGGTGAAGAGGAAGAAGGGGAGGAAGAAACAACTGAGGAAGAAGGTAAAGGGTCAACTTTAGAATCAACTAGAGGTTGATTTTGTCTAGTTGGAGGTGTACTCAATTGCGAAGAAATAATGAAATTTTGAACCAAGGAGGTTGAAAACAACCATACTGGCAAGCCAATGGTAAATCCCGGAAGGGACAATGTAGCCACATAAGGAGCACCAATATTTCTGAAAGAAGGAAAAGGAATAGGATTTCCATCAAAAGGAATTCATTGATCGGTGGACTCTGGATTTGTCACCATATGCTTCAACCTAAGATCAACTAAGGAGCGAGCGTGGAGGATGTTATTGCGGTCAATTAATTTTATTTCAATTAAAGTAACATAACAAAACAAAAGAGGGATAATCTAGGAAAAAGGTTCACCAAGCAACTATGAACTACATAATACCTCCTCACGAACTAAGAAGTACGGGCAGGAAATATCCCCAAATGCTATGTTCGGTGTATCACAGTGGACAAGGTGACCGACTTGGTTACCTAAGGATGAATAGCAACCTAGAGTTGTCCTCCCATATATACCTGAAAGTACGTGGAGGCCCAATCCGTATAAGCGATGTCTAATGCAAAACTACATAGTGAGAGCATTCCCATATACTTTACGTACTGTAACACTGCCCTATATACCCGAAGGTACGTGGACGAGCTATGATATACTCATGTACGTGAAATGAGGTATCACACTTAGGATGTATTGCAGACAAGTTAGCAACAATTGCTTTGTTTGACAACGCCAGAACATGTCTCTAGCCAAGATCTCTAAATGTTTTTCATTAGGTGACAATGATCCATTAGGTAAATTTAGATAAATTTTAAGTTTATCTTCATTAGAATTTTCCTTTCAAGGTTCACCACATGATGTATGTTTGCAATTCCTAAAATGAAACTATCATGATAAGCATTTTTTCCATTCAATTTAACGATGAAAATCCTAGCTACTTAGGGATAGAGCAATCAGATTCCTTTTGATCAAAGAGAAAATAGCACAATGTAAATGAAAATTCCCTACACTATTCCTATCAGCACACACAAACTTTTTCAATGCAGCATGCATGGATTTCTTTTCTATTTCCCTTAATGTGAATGAAAAAAAAGGAAAACTAATGCACAATCAATCAATAAACTCTTTTCATAAAAATGACGATTTTGCGAAAATTTCTTTTCAAGGAAAGGAAGACTTTACGACACTTTGATTTTCAAAGAAATGAGGAATTACGACACTTTCAATGAAAACACTAATCATACGCACACATCAATCAATTGATCTTTCATGAATGAAGACTTTACGACAATTGAATTTTCGAAGGAAAAGATGATTTTACGACACTTTCTTTCGACAAAGATCAATCGACTAAAAAACTAACTTTCGACTATAGATTGAAAATGACGAAGTAAATACATAAGAAACATTTGTCAATCCTAGTCTAAGTAGGGCCAACTAAGGAGATGAAAAACTATTTTCAGATACAAGACATCATTGACATTCAGCAAATCATTCGAACAGGAGAAAATTAGCAAAAACTTCAGCTCCTAGATGGGAAACTGACCCTCAAGGGATCAACACAGGCTATAGTGAAAGACACTGTGCTTTAGTGCATTGGCTCTATGCAGGAAGTACATTGCAGTGCACTGTGTCCTTCACTGGGTTGCACTAGTGACAGTAAGCCATTTTTTAAGGCAATTTGACACAATTTTGACTCAATTTTCAATGAAATAAGACCGAAATTCAATCAACGACCACAAGTACATTATGCAAAAATGTCTCAAGAGGCTAATAAGCTACTGAGATGAATAATCGATCCCCAGCGGAGTCACCAATTTTTTTTTGGAAGTTTTAGTGTCTATGGATAAACGCCTAAACCTCTAGACTAGTAGTTAAGTCTAGAAAAACAGTGCAAAGCATTCTCTACTTTTTCTATAACCAATAGATTAAATAAGACAGTAAAGAAACCTACCTAAAGCTTTCACTTACTCCTTATCTCCCTTGACCAATTCTATTTCTCCTTTCCATACTTAATTCGCTTGAAAAGTACCTGCACACATACAGAAGACAAAAACTGATCAAAGCATATTATAATGATCTATTGATGAAACATAAAATGGAATCAAGTGCATAATACACCTATGAAAGCGTCAATAAACAATACAAACATATGGAAAAGGCTTTGAACACTTTATTAGTAAAAGGAAGAGTTACAACCCAATTTGCTTGATTCAGTGTCACTCCTCTAGTTCAATCCCATCCTCTCCTCATAACAACCAAGACATTTTGACATCATTACAATACTTGAAACCAACTCAAGTCTCATACTAACATCATCTCCTTATAATTCAATGATTTCTAGCCCATGATCACTTAGATGAGTGGTATTTTTATAGGTGAATGAAGGAAGTTATGCCATAAATGGTGACATTGAATGCCCTCCCAAACTTAGGATTTAGTTCCATGGAGGAAGGTTTAAAGGGATTGATGTTCCTTAAATTCCTCCCTCATCCAATTTCGAGCCCAAAGGAGTGGATAGCCTTCGGAAACTTCTAGAATCATCCTATGGATAAGAATATTCCAAACCCCAATGCATATTTCACTCAAATTTGCCGAGAGCAGGCCAAAGAGGGCTCAAGTGCGCTGCAATGCACCCTGGTAGTGTATTGGGTTGCACTGCAGTGCACGCTGATAAAGGCCTGCCTGCGCTGATCTTCTTAGAGGCAATTTTTGGATGATTTCAATCATGGAATCTCTTGGGAAGGAGGAATTCTGATGGTTGACTTCATTAGGGCATGTAACAACTGAATTAGGGTTTAATGGGCCATATTAGTATTGATCTGTAAGTTGGAGTTGATGTGCCCAAATGGATCTATAACACTTTCCTTATAGCTTCTTTGACTTTTTTCAAGTTGTTCTTGCACTGTGTGATGTATCAACTAAATTTTCTCTATGAACTTCCTTGCCTTATCAATGTCGCTATGGCCATCAATGGCGACATCTTTCTCAAACATGAAGTTGAATGGCGATCTTGGCAAGTACCCAAAACATGCCTCAAATGGCGATGTGTTTGTGGAAGAATGCTTTTCCTTGTTGTATCCATGTTGTATGTAATGCAACTGTTCAACCCACAACTTGGGATGTTTGCTACAATATCCTCTAAGAAGATGAATGACTGTCTTGTTGACCACCTTGGTTTGTCCATCTATTTGTGGATGAAAGTTTGTACTCTTCTTCAACTTAGTGTCCATCATGTACCACAAATTTGACCAAAAATTCCCAACAAATCGAGAATCTTGATCACTTACAATGGAAGTAGGAATACCAAAACGAAGCCAAATATTTTGAAAGGAAATATGAGATGTTTGTTCAGATGTAATCTGATTTTTACATGGCATTAGAATACACATTTTGTTGAACCTATCTACAACTACATACAAGTAATCATGACCTTTCCTTGACAATGGAATACCTCCTACAAAATCCATTGAGATACTCTCCCATGGATGTTAAGGTATTGAAAGTGGAGTTTACAATCCTAGTTTCCTATTGCTAGGCTTACTTGTTTCACACAAAGAACATCCTCTAATGAAGTGAGATACATGATCAAACATGCATGGCCAATAACAATACCTTTGGAGATTCACTACTGTCTTGCCTACACCAAAGTGTCCAGCAATCAATGAAGTGTCTTGCCTACTGTCTCCCTGTGGAATACATGCCCAAGTGATACAACAAATTGTTATGTCCATGGTAATCTAACTCTTCAATATGGTTTCCTTACCTCAAGCTTGCATACACATCTTGAAAGTCATTATCACATGCATATTTCTCAATGTAACTTTCATGGAAAACAGAATTGTGCTTGAGTATAATAGATGAATTTACAATAGCCTAGAAAGCACATCAGCTACCTTATTGTAGATTCCCTTTTTTTACTTGATAACCAAATGAAATGTTGTAGAAAACCCATCCATCTCAAGTTTCATTATTGCTGCAAATTTGACTGTGACTGTAAGTACTGCAATGGTTGATGGTTAGTATGGATAATGGTCTCCTTCCCCATCAAGTATTATTTCCATTACTTAACACTTTGTACCAATGCGTAAAGTTAGTCCCACTAATTTTGGAGAAATCCCACAATTTTTTGGTCTGCCAGAAGTGACGCCAAGCTAACTATGCATTAACTATCACATAAAATTGGATTAATTAAATGATAATCCAAATTAGTGCATTAAGCGTGGTTCTGCTAACCGTTAGCCATTGGGGTTAGTGGATGTGTCACATATGATTGGCGAATGTCATGGTTATGGGTTGTGTTGGCCAGCAGTTAAGGAAATTCGTTAGCTATTAGCCATCGGTTAGTTTTGAGGTGTTCACATGGGAGGGGGGTGACTCCCTCCTGCCCCCAACCAAAAACCATGAACACTTCATATATGTTTTGTAACCATTACATGTTAAGTCACAAGTGCAGGTGTAGTGGTAATGCATGGAGTTTGTGTAGTGCAGGTCCCAAGTTCAACACCCCGACCTGCCATAAAATTTTGTTGCAGCACATTGATGGTAATCTAACCTTTGGGGAGGGATACATGGCAGCCTCCGGGCTTTCCACATGTCCCCTCCTCATTGGTCCATCCTCCGACCAATAATATGAAGCCAAATAATCAAAACCATTAACCAACCACAATGCGCCACTTGGCAAGTCCTTCCTAGACATTGACCATCCTGTTGACCTTCCCAGTCACCTGCCACGTCAACAATATGGACTGTTGACCGTGCAGTGATTGTACTTTTTTTTTAAATTCCTCTGTTTGGCAAAGCGGACAGAACACAATATCTTCCTCATACGAGCTCAGTTTTGAGTGAAATGAGTTGCGTTGGGATCGTATCGCCGAGATGAACGCAGTTGTTTAGGTTTCGAGAAATTCTGAGAAATTTTACTTTTGAGCTAAACACTGAGCACCTGATCACACATGGCAATAAACCGATGAGCCAAAAATCCTGAAGTGACCAACATCTGGCCTCTTACCAGAATAAGCCTCCTCTGGTGTCTTCATCTCAAGTATCTGATGTGGTCTATGGTTCTGAACATAAACCGTTGTGTTATATGCCTCGACCCACAAGTGTAGTGGTAGGCCCCAATCATGTATCATCACCCTTGCTTCCCCTACTATGGTTTTGTTCATCCTCTCGACAACCCCATTCTGTTGAGGGTTATGGGGTGCCGTCAACTTTTGTTTAATCCCTTATGGTGCATAGAAGTTTTTAAGCTCATTGGAGACATAGTCACCACCATTATCACTCTGAAGAGCTTTAACATTCTTACCAGACTCTTTCTCTACCAATGCTTTGAACTCACAAAACTTTGTGAAATTTTGTTCCTTTTTCTATATAAAAGGATACCAAACATTTACAAGAATATTCATCAACAAATATAACATAATACCTATGTTTGGCCTTGGATGCTATCGAGAATGGTCCACACACATCTGAATGGACTCTCTCCAGAATAGACTCTGCTCGACTGTCTCTATCTCCAAAGGAAGAATTGGTGTATTTTCCCAAAGTACAACCCTTTCATGTATCAACTTGCTCAAGCGTACCTTTGGGAAGACCGATAGAGATTTTCTACAATATCTTCAAAGCCCCATGATGCAAGTGGCCCAATTGCCTATGCCACAACTCGCCGACGTCTCAGCTCAACATATTTTCCACTTTTGAACTCAAAACAACACAATCCTCTATCTCTATCTTATAGAGATTCTGAACTCGAATCCCTATCTTCTTTACTTGACCCGTCGCTATGTGTCGAAGGAATTCCTTTCCTTTCGAAAATATCACATCATAGCCTCTATCTTCAAGCATGGCAATGAATACCAAGTACTTCGTCAGTCCGGGCACATGCATAACATTCTTCAAGGTGAGTGGAGTTGCATGCTCCCTCTGAAAAGTAATAGTGCCCACACTAGTAACACTATACTTACCGTCATCACCCATATCAATATGCATCTTGAGATCTTTCTCCTCCATTTCACTGAACAACTCTTTGTCGCCAGTCATGTGGAAAGAATCTCCATTGTCTAAGTACCATACACTTCCCATCATTGAAGACACCATGCATGCAATGAGGGAAAATTCCAATTAGAATTGGGAGGTCAAAGCCTCACCCACCGCTCCTCCTGAGGACTTCTCCTTGGACTTCTTCAATGGATAATTTGTAGCAAAGTGATCCATCTTGTGACAATGAAAGAATTTAACTTTGGTCATGTCCTTCTTCTTACCTCCATGATAAGAATGTGATTTGGAATGAGAAATTTTACCTTTCCCCTTCCTCACTTTAATCGCTAAGGCACAGTTCTTTTGACCATCAATATTTGATGAAGAGCCATCCTTGGTGTTCCTGTTGATATCATCCTGCATCAAATTTGACCATAGTCATTCCCAATCTGGCAACTTCTCCCGACCATTAACAGAGTCCTAATAAGTATGCCAACTCTTTGGGAATCCAAGAAGAGAAAGGCTCACCATATCTTCCTTAGCAACCATGATTCCACCACTTCCAAGTTCATCCCGACATTGAGTGAACTTAGTCAAGTACTTTGCAATTGTCTCGCCTTTCTCCATCTTGATTTTACTAAGTTTATCCTTCAGTGCCAAATTCATTTGATCACTGCTATTCTGATGCAATTCTGTCAATGTTTTCCACATAGCATGTGGGGTTTCCTTTCAATGGAGACTTGAGACAATATGATCTCAAAATCCCTCAAGGATTATCTACCTTACCTTCACCACAAACTCCTTCCACTCGGCCAAGTTTTGTGCATCAGTAACTGTTGGCTTAGGAATTGTTTGATCAACAAATTCCTTCAAGCCATTATCCTCCAGCACAACCTCCATCCTCTCCCTCCAGGCTATGAAATTCAAGCTACCTTCCAAGGCATACTCAAGCCTCAACCCATGGAATGCCATCTGTCAATCCCGAAGTATGTATTGCAAATTCGACTTTCACCTGTAACCCAAAAACTCAAAACTTCGAAATCTCCTCTAGAGAGCTTATTTTAAATCAGTGATATCTCCCTCATCCGAACTTTGATTCGGCCAATTTTTTTTTGAATTTGGGTATTTTCCCAAGGAATCCATATATTCTATTCATTTGTAAAAAATTTTTACAAAAATTTTCAGATCTGCTCTGCAAAATCTCGGCCTAAAAAACAACCTTTCTCCAATACCATGTAGAAAATCCTGTAGATTGATAATCTAATGCAATTTTCTAAAGCATGAGATGGGAATCTACTTCTACTCTTTATAGAGGAACCCCATAAACATCGAAAAAAAATCAATAGAGGAAGAGAATCAAAGGCACATAACACAATAAATATCTGGGGAAAGCCACAACTCAAAACCCCACTATTTTTTTGTATTAGTATGGAAAATCAAGATGAAATTACAATCCTTGTTCTCTCAAGAACAATCCCAACACTTAGAAAATTCAATCTCCAACTCATAAGAAAGCCCAAGGCCAAAGCTTAGCCTCTTCACAATCTCTCAAGTCTCTATTCCAATGTGTGTAATTCCTATGAAGGATAGCTTGTATTTAAAGGGAAATAAAGCCTCTAAATATAGCACAATCCCTCAAGGATTAGTTCTTGAATGCATGCACTATCACTGCAACTCAAAAAAATCTAAAACAAATAGTACATTGTCCCTGCACTCTAGTCTCAACTGGGCCTTTCTCAGAATCGACATGCATGAGTTTCTGATGAGTAAATATTCATTTAACTAGAGTAGCACTGGTGGAGTTCATTAGTGTCACCACTGACTGTTAACTCACTATTAGTTCTCTCAATCAGTTTGAGAACTAATTTAACTAAACCGATGCATGAAACCGAGTCTTCTATTTTACATGTCACACTAGACTCCTACAAAGTAGGGAGAAAATATACATGACTTCCAAAAGACTTCCAACTTGAATTTCCTAAGTTAAGTAAGTTTAATAAACTTAATTTAACTATTTTAAGTTGCTATGAGAATAGAATTCAAATTTAATTCATAGTTTAATTCAAGGAAAAATTAAACTAGAATTTCTTGTTGCCATTTCTCAATAGAATGCTATCCTTGTTTGTTCAATTTTTTTACCAAGCTTAGCTTAAATTTTTGGATTACAATTGGTATTTTATATCTAGATATACAAGTTCACAGTTAGTTAAGCATGCACATGGTATTTTTGCAGAATCTATCATTATTGGCTTAAATAAGTAAGTTAAATGTTATCCTTTTTTCTTCATTGATCAAGCTTAGCTGATAAATTTTGGATTACCATTGGTATTTTATGTCTAGATATACAAGTTAAGAGTTAGCTAATCATGCACATGGTAGTTTTGTGTAATCTAAATTCCAATCTGACTCTCTGGCATTTAGGGACTCTACCACCAACATTGATTGCATTTAATGGTCATTTTCATCCTATTGATCCTTGTTGGAATATGTTGGGATTAGGATACCAGCCTGAAAAAATATCAATAATTCATAAATCTATTATCTTTGTCTGGGAATGCTCGACTACAAAGGATTGTTAGGCATGTATTTGCATTACTTAGTTATAAAAAATAAATAATGAAGCAGCATCAACCTATTGTTTTAGCATGGATTCATAGTTTTAGCTTATGGGATGGCCTTTATTACAATGAGAGTTGATGTAGCAGGGAGCCCATGGTTCGGTGGAGTGTCCCTTTTGAACAATCAATTAGTAGATACTTCCAGGAAATGTAAGTGTTCATAACTTGTGATTATGTGTCATGGATTATATTACATTCTAGTTTGTTCAATTCTATTTGCAAGTTTAAGTTTGCATTTTAAATTTATGATATATGATGACCAAATGGTTTTATTATATTGTATAAGCAACTTATTTGAATTTGTCTCATCCCCTTATATCAAAGAGTTTTGATCTAGACCAATGTGCATGGGCATATGGAATGAACATCCTTGATTTGCAAGCCTGGAGAATGACAAACATCCATGAAAGTTATCATTGTTGGTGTAAGAAGTAAGTCAAATTCTATCCTTGTTTGTTCAAATCTTTGATCAAGATTAGCTTAAAAATTTTGGATTACCATTGGTATTTTATATCTAGATCTACAAGTTAACAATTTGTTAAGCATGCACATGGTATTTTTGCAGAATCTATCATTATTGGCTTATAAAACTAAGTCGAATGCTATCCTTGTTTGTTTAAATATTTGTTCAAGCTTAGCTTATAAATTTTGGATTACCATTGGTATTTTGTATCTAGATCTACAAGATAATAGTGCACTAAGAATGCACATGATATTTTTGCAGAATCTAAATTCTAATCTGATTCTCTGGAATTTAGGGACTCTACCACCAACATTGATTGCATCTAATATTCATGTTCATCCTATTGATCCTTGTTGGCATATGTTAGGATTGGGATATGTTGAGGCCTTAGATTTCTACTGCTCCAACATGGGGAAAAACCACCCGTTCAGGACCTTAAGACAACTCCTTTTCTGTTTAAAGTGGTGGCTCCGACTAGGGATAATGGGACCAATTTCCCAGTATGGGTTTTAAAATGAGAGTGGGTGGTTTATGAGTGATTGCAATAGAATAATGATAACTTAAATGACCTATTCTATCATGCAAATATCTAGCTAACTTAATCTAATATAAACCCAAGTATTTCTGCATAATATGCGATCTACAAAGATATCTGCTTGACATGTGATAATAAAGATCAATCACGCATAAAACAGAGATGATAACGTGTAAAGATAATTTCTTTGACTAAATAGTTAGTCAAAGAAATGTATAAACTATATCACATATGTGATGATATATATATATATATATATATATATATATATATATATCTATATATATATATATATATATATATATATATATATATATATATATATATATATATATATATATATATATATATATATATATATATATATATATATATATATATATATATATATATATATCTGTGCGTGTGTGTGTGTGAGTGAAAATAAATAATCTCAGCTAGGAATCATATAATAGTGCAATTAATGCTTAACAAGAAAAACATATCTCATATACAACTCATGAAAATAAAGTGTTGTCACTAATTAAACATAAACAAGGCTAATCATATAAGATAGAAGTACCATATATGTGAAGTTTTGCTCTTTTGACTAATGAAATAGATCAACTCCTTTCCTAAGATCAAATTATCTTCCAAGTATACAAAAGTGTGCTTCAACAAAGGAAAGTAGTCTGATATTTAAAATAAATGATCATGTTCCATAATTTCACCAAAGCATTCACAAACTTACAATAGTGCATTCTTTGCAAATGCTTTTGATAAAATTATGGACCCTTCTCTAAATGCATGAGAAGGGTATAAATACTATTCTAACTAATGTTCAAAAATATATTATACATTTTTTGAGGAGGTTTCAAACAACCTTCCTCCTAACTAGTTAACTAACTCAAAAATAAAAATTGATTTGATGAGCAGACTCTATGATGATGATTTGCTGTCTTCCATCTTTTCCTTCAAATCGCATATGTTGGCCATCAGTTTGACTTGAGGAGGTGCCCCAAACTGTGTTCTAACCTGTCCTACGAAAATTGCATTTGTGAGAGGTGGTAGCATCCACTGAGTTGAATGGAGTGAGTAGTTAAGGGTCATGATTTGACTGTGTGGCTTGACGAAGTATTGCTAATACGAATCCCAATCAGTCTTTGCTAATTTTGCGATCGCTTCCCTTTGAGTTTCCGCTCTTTCCTTGCATCTGTTATGAAAATAATTTAGATCGGGCAATTCTTTTGGGTTTCCTTCTTTCGCCAGGTTGGTGGAAAACAAAGTGTCGTTTACTGTCTTTACTATGTTCTTCAACACCCCAACCACTCTTTCCATTGCTAGTTCATCTTGTTTGATCCTTGCATCCCAATCCGTGAAAAGAATGTCCTTGTGTGTCTCCTCGATCTCAGGCAGATTAGCTTTCCTCCCCTCTTTTGTTTCTTGCCATTCGATGAACTCTAAGATTCTTTTGTTTAGATTAGTAAACTCAGTTCTTTGGTCAATCGCTTTATCCATTAGCTGGTCACTAGTGATCAAATAAGGAGCAATACGTGACATCTTTTGGCAGAATTGCTCTTGCTATTTTAATAAGAGAGAATTAAGCTCTAGCACCTCTTTGATGAATTCCTCGACAGTAGGAACATCCTTATATCTTTCCATGGCTTGCTACAAGTCTTGGAGTTGCATGTTTTTGGCTGATATGTCTACTTCATGGCTCATCTTTAGCACCTCCATGCTTTATTGTAATTGTGCTAGCTGCTAAATGGCCTGCCTGTTCACACTTTCCTTCTCTGTTTAGAGCTATTTCTCAAGCTATGCAATCTTCTCTTCCTTTTCCTTCAACAAAACATATATTTCGGTAGCTTTGTCCATGGTAGCAGTTGCGTACACTCCTCTAAACTATGACAATCTAGTCAAGTTTAAAGCTGGGTTATAAGGGACGCCCTTCCAAACTATGTACATTGGCTCATTCCAAGGGAGGCGTTTGGGTGTTTCTATCCTTCTCCTTTTCCTATGTCTCCTTACTATGGCCTTGTGCAGGTAGAACACATCGAGAGGAGGAATTTCAATCACCTTCAAGACAATTTCCAATGTGGGTAGAGCGGAGATGATTTTAGTCCACTGAGACGTCGTCACTTGCTCATCCATCGATTCAGACTCTGTGTTTTTCTAAACATGCAAATGAGTTTGATGCTCCATGGTTTACTAGGCATCTGTTGTCTTGGGAGTGTCTTGTAGTTTCTTATTGAATTGATCCCACTCCAGCTCCAAACTACTAATTTTGATCTCTGAACCGATATATTTTGGTGGGGTACTCATACCCTACTTCTCGGTTGACTTCCTACTAGTTTCTATTGTATTCTCAGTGTCTTGGGCCTTCCCTATATCCAATGCTTTCCCTGCATCTAATTAAGACTCTATGCGAGAACCGGGTCCCTCGTTGTTGACAGTCACACTGGGCATAGGACTATCCTCAACTTTTAACAAGTGTAATGGGATTACCTCAAGCCTTTTGTTTTTGAACTCCTGAAATCTCTCAAAATATTCAGGAGCTAGATTGTTCTTTGCCCATTCGAGCGATTGTTCGAAGGATTGAGATGACTGTAAAATGTCTTCAAAATCATTAGCCTCATGGTTGTAAGGCTTGATCTTTACTATAGTAGTGATGTTATGTGCTATCTTGTCTGGATCAATTTTCCTTTTGAGCAAAGTATGGAGCCTGAGGCTTTCCAGGCTTACTGACTCCTTTATTGCATGGTTAAAATTTTCTAATGAAAAGGAACCACACCTAATAGGAAAAGATGGCCATAATAACTTCTTGTTTTCTTTCAGAACTTTGGTCAAGCCTTTTCCCACAGTCTGGTGGGATATTTCTCTTGCTAACAACTTATCAGAGACATACAAAGGGAGGACATGTGGGTCTGCTATACTACTAAAAACCATAATGTAGATGAACCATTCTTCAACGAAATATTTGCTGACTGGAAGAAGGTCTGTAGCGGCTTCTTAGGAAAACCTGGGGGCTTTCTCATTGAAAATTAATTGATGTAATGGAAAAATAACAACATGGCATATTTTATAGAAATGGGGTATATAACGAGATTCCAAAATTTGTTTATGGCTGAGATGGATAGGGTAGGGGTCCTACAAGGTCCATTTCCAACCCATGATTGGAAATTTAGTGCATAAATAGATGGCACCCATAATGTAGGCACTGAAATAGAATGGAGGGAGGTTCTCTGGAGAGGAGGATCTCTTATGTCGATATTCGGTGATGACAATGGCTAGGTTATCTGATAGGATGGTGGCCCAATTCATAATGCAGGAATTGACACAAGCATCAATCAAATGAACCCATTCTATGGAAAAATTAGCATTATTAGGTAACCCGTATAGTCTACATAACATAGAAGCTACATAGTTGTAGGGGTTTGCCAAAGAGGCTACAATATACATACTCATTTTATCAAATTTAAACTTGTTCTCCAGTAGCCTCTAGCCCTGGATCATCTTGAAGGGTTCTTCGTTCTTCTTTGCGAAGTTTGTCATGTATGTTCTATCATATATATCCTGAGGGTTAGGTATATGGTACATTTGCTTCAGGTCTTCCACTTTGAATGACCCCATGAGTTCCATTCTCAAGTTCTTGAATTGCCTATCTTCAATGGTGAGGTTTTCCACCACCGACCTAATCATATTAGTGTATGGGAGGATTTTTTTTCTCACTCCTATTCTATGAAGGAAAGAACAGGTAGCATCCTTGAATTGGAGTCTCGAAGGTTTTATTGAGTCAACTTTCACTTTTGTAATCGTAATCTTAGGATGCTCATCCTCAAGCATATTGTA
This sequence comes from Pinus tabuliformis, assembly GCA_031772625.1. Taxonomy (NCBI): domain Eukaryota; kingdom Viridiplantae; phylum Streptophyta; class Pinopsida; order Pinales; family Pinaceae; genus Pinus; species Pinus tabuliformis. The sequence goes on from CM062809.1 coordinate 914,420,529, forward strand.
TATGACCTCCCATGTTTTTTCTCCCCCATTGGCATTGCAGACTGTATCAGAGAATATAGGATACATTTATATTAGCTCGAACTCTATAATGCTCTACTTTTTCTATTTATGCATCACCTTCCACAATGACATGTCTTTTGTAGCTTGCCTGAAATGGATGAGATATATCAACGTAGACAATGTTGGGAAATTAAGGCTAAAAGCTTTGTGAAATGACTTGGAATCATGGGAGGATTTCAAATGGGATACTTAGCATTAACTAGCCATAACTTGGAAAATCATTACCTCTTCTCGGGCCGCTAAACATTAATTACCCTGTCAAAACATTCATTATTATATTAAAACATAGTTACTTCCCACGCTTGCTTCTTTATTTGCACATCACAATTTTTAAAACAATGTTATATAGCGTTGCCCACTTATAATGTGAAATGCGATTGCGAATATTGCAATATCGCATTTCGCAAATCGTTAACGGATGACATAGTGGCACGTCTTATTTACTTGTGACTCTTGTGAAATGCGATTGTGAATTCTTAAGGGGTTTTGATTGGTATGTCGCAGCGGGAGGTTTGATCACATATTGCAATTTCTTTAAGGTGTTTATGATCATCACATGGGAAAAATGTATTTGCAATTTGCGATGAGGATCCTAAACTTGGGTCATTCTAAGAGTTTTCAAGGCAATTTCTTAAAGCTAGGATTTATTTTTCAAAGACTAAAAAATTTAAAAAAGGGTCCCCATTGATATGTCTAACATTAGCTATTACTATATATAAATTGGGAGGTTGTTTCATAGTACAACAGGATACTAGCCTGAAACAAATGTCAATAATGTTCGTAAAGTCATTGTTTTTGTTTAGGAATGCTTGACTGGAAGGGATTGTTAGGCATGTATTTGCATTACTTAGTTATCCAAAATAATAAAGAAACATTGACCCATTGTTAATGGATACTCCTAATGTTTGGTGACTATGCATTTATAAAACCTAAAATTAACATGAACTATATCGAAGCAGAAGTGGATACAACTAGGTGACTTGTTGTCAACAATATCAACAAATCTGCAATTATAGTGGAGGAAAACAAGGGTTCATTGTATTTATGGTTTATCCTCAACACTTAGGACTAATTTATTCTACACATTAATTTTGAATGTATATTGAGTTTCCATGTTTCGCCAATGCCTTAGAACTTCCTTAGCGCCCATATTACTAGGTAGGTTGCATCCAAATAGATGGGTCAAGTAGGTATTCCTCTTGCCAATTTATTTGTAAAAGAATTTTCTCTTGCACATGCACTTTCTATGTAGACCTAGTAAGATGGACACATTGTTTTCCAAGTAGTTGGATAATTTGTTCCTTCACCAATATTTTCTACTTCTTGCTTATTTTCATATACCCTGAACAATGATGAGTGTGACAATTGATTTTGTATACGAGATTAAAAAAACGCAAAATTTGCAAACAAAAAATTCTTTTCATGGAAAAATAATATTCTACATTCCATGCTCCATACATACATTATATAAGTTCACAATGTTCTGTGCCAATCACAACCATTAATCCCATGGATAGTGGCTACAAGCTAAAAATTAAAATATACCCTAGATTGAATCAAAACAAACAATCCTAAAACAAATGACTCTTTCAAAATTTTAGTTCTATCTAGAATGCAATAATTGCATAAAATTAAAAATAATTTGACTAAACAAAAAGTGAATAAAAAACCAATGATTACATATAAATATTATATACCAAAACATAACATAAAGGAATAAACTTTTCAATGGAGCATTATAACTTTAACAACATGAGGATAACATTTATACATGTCAGACCTGTAAATACTACTTTGTGGTCCAACAAATAGTTGGTTCACTTGATTAACTCCCTAGCCAATGCAAATCCACTTTACTAGGGTATGTCTCCAAACCACTCTCCAGCGAAAGTGTAAAAATATTAAAAATAAACCTAATGCAAATCTGTTTTTTCAAGGTATGTCTCCAAACCACTCTCCGACAAAAGTGTAAAAAGATTAAAAGTAAACCTATATTTAATGGCATGCTTATTAATATATTTACAGAAATGGAAAACTCCTGACGTAACGAGAACATACAACACTGGAATCTTCCTTGTTGGCTATGAAAACAAATGAACTTAATTTTTGCATTGATATCATAGATGGCACGGGGAATAAACATGGTGCAGCATATGATGAGGTGTTGCAAAGGTGCGCAGAGGCGACGATGAATGTCATGGGGAGAAGATGCTAAGAGGAGAGAAGGGAACATCATTGAGGTGTGGAAATCGAAGAAAAAGGTATTGCTATCTTGGCCATACCCAGGTCGGTACTCTTGCCACGACAAAGCTCTTCCAAAATCTGAGCTTGGCATCCCACATTTCATCCATGGGAGGGGAGTTATTCTCAGAGGAATTCCTTATGACATAACTAGCAGGTTATGGATACACACTGGGTAGAATTTACTATTCTACATATAACTCGCCTCTTACTGGGAATTAATGGCAATAGATCATCTTCTACTTGAACTATCAAATCCCGTTCAATTGTGACTTATGTTTAAACATTGAACATTTTTTAATCCTATATATTGCAGGAGTTATTGATTGCATTAATCCATAACGGTTAGATCTTGTCAAATTGTAGCTTTTAGTTAAATTTCACATGCATTCCAATCCAATGTTCTCTATGGACCAACGATCAAGATGACATACCACCACCCGATCTCATCAGAATGTATCTTGTTGTTAACCTCCTTACACTTTCCAATATGATATGGAAAGAAGACCATTGGTTGTATTAACCTGTAGCTATTGGATGACATCAAAGTGCAATTTTATGTTACATTTCGATTGTTTTGCATGTCCTAAACACAATCTAAATTACTCATCATGCACAATTACTATCATAAAATTAGTTATATTTATTCCTCATTAAATTGACTTCTCATTCATGAAAAAATCAACTATTAACAATTATTTATTTATTTATTAGGATTTTGATAACCATGATTTAAAATTGCATTTCAAAATCAGGATCTTTAAACACCATTTCAACATGAATTTAAAATATATCTTTCAAATTCAATAAATAAAAATAAAATGAGCCACAACAGATTCAATTTGATTTATGCATGTGATATGTTGAGCTCATACTGAATATGTAGCCGCACAAAAACAAATATATATATATATATATATATATATATATATATATATATATATATATATATATATATATATATATATATATATATATATATATATATATAAATCAATATATGGTAGAACCAAATATTTTTCAATCAAAAAAGGTTCTAAGCACACTTATTTCCTCTTAAGGTGCATTCACTCATCTCAGGGAAAAAAGTGTGGTTAAATATCTATAAAATGGCAATAGAATCAATTTCTCTAAATTGACAGCCTGCTAGAAAGATGGGAAAGGGGAAAGAAAGGGTTGGGGAAACAAGGAAGAAAAGGGAAGGAAAGGGTTGGGGAAACAAGGAAACATCCAAAATAAAATACGTAATTTATACCCCCATTAGCATTAGCATAAACTCAGAAAGGTAAGGGGGTTAGATAGCCTTGGAAATGAAAGCTCATCCAAAGAATCTTTGGTTATTGGGGCATAATAGCAATTGAAACTGAGGGGAAAATCCATTCCCAAAGCGAATAATAATATGTAAGTTTTAATCTCGTCGAAAATCCTGGAGGAACACAAAAAGCATATGAAGGACCACGCCTTCATATCCAAATTTGTGGGGAGTTGACTGATAAAAAGGGATATTGAGAATTGGATCAACAAAAATGGCAGTTGAAAGGGGAGGTGGACTTGAGGCTAGCCTTTCAAATTAATTTTTATGGTGATTTTCTCCAACTTGGAGGACAAGGCTAGGATTTTTGAAGGAGGTCCATACTTCATGAACAATGTTGGTTTATATATAAGGCATTGGGAGGAGTGAATCTACCTGAATAAAGAAGATTTTTTAACAGCTCTAGTTTGGGTCAGGATTTATTCTCTTCTTACTGACTTCTAGATTTATAAAATTATAGAAGGAATTGGTAACTCTTTAGGGAATTTTGTTAAAAATTAAGAAGTGACTAAAAGAGGCAAGAACATGTCATATAAAAGAATTTGTGTTTATATGAATATCTCACAACCCTTGACTGAATCTATAGATTTGTAGTACCATGGAGAAAATTGGTCTCAACCTCGAGATTATGAACACATTCCATTTAGATGTCACCATTGTCATGAACACAACCATATGTTTCTGGATTGTCCGATGCGAAAAAAAGAAATATAGGAAATAAGTCAACAAGGGTTGGGATATGGCTTTGCGAAGGTGGCCAATAGACATAGAAACCTTAAAGGGAAAAGAATGGAGGAAAAACAGAAATCATTGAACAATGAGAATGTTTTTGTAGTTTTGGAGAACATGGAAAAAGAATTCATGTTTCCAGATGACATAGCTATGGAGGATTTTCCCTAGTGAACCACAAATGACAAGCAAGAAGCTAAATGAAAGTCTCCAGAAGAATATCTTGATCCTAAGTGTTTCCTTAATGTACCTAGGATTGGTGAAGCCTTGCCGATGTTGGAGGAGAGCTTGGAATATTTGAATGAGGAAATATTTCTAGTGGCTCTCGTTAATAATTGGTTATAGCAGGACTTAGTATAACTCCCTCAAAACCAAAAAGAAATTTATGCTTAGGGTTATTTGCACTGGAAAATCTAGGGAAGTTCATGAGAAGTCAAAGGTGGAGGTTCAAGAGATTTGAAGGGGGAGAGGGATAAAGGGAAAGAGCCAATGGTAAAGGAATTAGAACACAAGGGTATGAAGATAACAAAGGAAAATCTATAAGCTAATGGAGAATAATTGATTGATTATGGTCAAGTGGCAACATCCTTGGAGTTTTAGCCCTTCTCCCAAACTATTTCTCAATAAAGTTGGTATCATGGAACATAAGAGGGGTCAATAGCAAGGGTAAGCAAATATATTTGGGAGATAGAATTAGCAAGGAGAAGCCTACAATGGTTCTATTGCACACAACAAAGGTGAAGATGGAAAAAATGAGTGAGTGTACCTCCTCCTCCCACATTTAACTAATTTCATTGGCCTACCAGGGTAAACATGAGACGAAGAGTTACTATGACATGACCCAACCTCCAAGATTTAGTTATGAAACTAGGGTCAATAACTGACTTCTCACAAACATCACTCAGGGCTACAAGACACTCAGGGACCAAAGGACCATGCCATGTGACCAAACCTTGAGTTGGGGATTATTTTCTCACATCTTAAGCCCCAAATGAATTCACAACAAGGAAAGGGTGTGGTTATATGGATCTAACCACATGCATGACACTGCTTCCATGTGGTTATAGCCCAAAATATCTAGTTCAGAGTGTGCAGTCCTAAGATTTGAGCGAAAATTCTAGGCCAACCTCTAGACCACTACCCAAAACTATATGAGACTTTCCAGAATCATTATTGACATGAGGAAAAGTCTAAACATTCAAACTTGAATCAAGAACTTAACATATACTTCCTATAACGCATTAGACATTTTGTTAAACACATGGAAAACATGTAAGCTATAAGTCATGAATGCATATCTGATCATAATAGTTTGAGATCCATCTAAGAGTCATAGAGAAGGTTGTATTCCCTCTCCACATAGCTACAACAACATTTATTAGTCCATACATTTATAAATCATTCAGTAACTAAATTATTCATTACATGAGCCATAGATGGTAGTCATCATATAACCAACATAGAAACCATGGCAACTTAGCCATAATATCACCAATATAATACTGCCAATGCTCATAGATCACAATAAGGAAATGTTTCATATTAACATAGGGAAATATCAACCAAGTCGGGACTTCCACATACCACCCGACCCTAGATTATGTTAAACCAAATCTCTCTTTCATCCAATCAGCCTCGCACCATATTCCAAGCATGAATGCAGGATTTCATGGAATAAACCAAGACAAAACCAAACTAGGGCTTCCAGAGGCCAAACCACCTCAATCCTCAACTCCAGTGATTCCACCTCCATAGTGGGACATCATTAACATCAACCAAATTGGTTTCTACCCAATTTGTCCAAGGCTCTAGGAACTAGTAGCTCAAACCAAAACCTTCCAAGGCTCTAGAGCATTTGTCCAACCCAGCTCCAATGACTAGTAACTCAACCCACCAAGGGCTCTAGAGAATTTGTCCCAAACTAGGCTCTAGGATTAGTAACTCAACCCAAGTTTTTCCAAGACTTCCAAAGTGTTTATTCCAACTCACAACCATAAGGAATTATGAGCACCAATTAGAAAAAAATCAAGTGGAAATACCCATAACAACCTGGCTTTCTAGGAAATTGAAAGGTAAGGCTAAAAACACTGTTAATCCAAGAAATCCTCCATGCCAATGGCAACACATAACCAGATAATCACATGCATGTATGATGCATCCATAAATTAGTAAAGAAGTCACACATGCTACCTGTTTCCTGCAAATCAATCCAGTTGTAACCGTTGATCCACATGTTCGCTTGTGCTTTCTTTGATCCGAATGGAAACTGGCATCAACCTATGATATGCATGCACCCATGGTATTTATCCGCCCATGGAGTTTACCCATGGTATTGCAACAATGAAAGGAATGGAAAGTGTCATACACCCATGGTATTCCTCCACCCATGGTATTCATCCACCCATGGAATTTACCCATGGTATTGTAACTAAAAAAGGCTATAAGTAACAAGTCGCATTTTGTAAAAGTTAGATGGGTCTACACAATGTAGCTAAAACAATTTTCTTTATTTCAATAAAATGTTTATTTTTATGATTTATGTGTTTTCTTTTTTTCTCTCTTCGCATTCTCAGATCTTGGCTCTCAGTATTCGGATTAGTGGTATTATAGTGTTTTATGACTCCCTGGAAATTAGGGTTTTAAGGGTCTATAGTGGAAATTATCAGATCTGCTTAGGCTCGTAACACATTTTCTATATTACTACATTGGGTGCTTTCATGGTGGCCTATTGAGTTTTTTCCACTAGTTGGGAGCACAAGTCCTCCATTAGAATGAGAAAGTACCATTTTATTTTTGTTGAAGCAAGGTAACATTTTATCTCTTATACTACATCCTTGACCAACTTGGAATCCCTTTATTTTTCTAGTTTGTGATCTCCTTGCCTCGTGGCCAATCCCAAAGCTCACTCGGTGCAAATCCACCTTCAAGTCAAGCACCTACTCAATTTCCATAGATCTCAGTGCAGTCTATATCACTGCTCCCTTTAGCACATGCCAATCAAAATGATGTCTTTGATCATCCACAAGGAATTTATAGTAGAGGAAAAGTTGTGGCTGGTGCTACCACTTTTCCTTTCCTAATGCAATAACTGCTTCATCAGTGTATGGTTCTCTTCCTACTCCACAATATCGCTTGGGAGAGAACCATATTACATCAGGATCACTACGACCTTGTCCTCCTAATTTGGATTTTTAAGAATTACCTTAGATATTTGGGGCTCCAAAACCATTACAGTTACAGCCTGGAGTTGCACCACAGTCAGGGAAAAGGTTTATTTCTCCAACAAGAAGACAATTTCATGTAGAAACTATTTCGGGGAGTCAAGCTACAACATAGACATCCATTGGTGTGTCTCCATTAGTTCAACCACAACTTGCATAATATCCTCCACTAGTTCAACAATCTCCTCTTCTACTAGTGCAATAGTCACAACCTCCTCCTTCACAAGTGATTTCTGCATCCTTTTCTCAACAATCTCCACTAGTTTCCTTATCTCAAGCATTGTTTGTACCATTTCCTCAACAACCTCTATTAGCACCTTCATCACAATTTATTTCTGCATCATATTCTCAGCAAACTCAACCAACACTTTCATCACATGTTCTTTCTTCAACACATTCTTATTAGCCAAGGCATGTGAATAATGAAAATCTACCTTCACAACCTCTAAATGTGGCTACTCCAACTAGTTTATAGGGCTTGAGAATGTCACCATCATCATCCTTTATGGTATGGTTTATATTTACACACAACAAAGATGCAATGATCAAGCACAAATGAAGGCCCATAATTGAGCCACAATTTTGTAGTTAAAAAGGAAGATTCACTCAAGGGGTCTTACTGGAACTCTATTTAGGTTTTTTTTAACCACAACATCCACTTGAATATAAACCACCACCAGACAAGAAAAGAGGAATGAAATTTTTTACAACAACCTCTGCCTCTGCTCGCAACTTGGTTCTAGGTTTGATCCTAAAGGATAAAAAATTGATGTCCTCGAAGTTTGGTACCTTATCATTGTCCTGCTCATATGTCCATGGCACCTCCTTCCTAGCCTCTACATGACCCTCAGTGGTGGTAGTTCGAGAAACACCTACAATTGCTTCTCTATATGCCAACCATAAATATGGCTACAGTTTGAGCCCATCATGCCTCTCTATGAATTCCATTCTTTGGAGAATAGTTACCAAACTCTTTTCTATAGTATTCACCTCCATTTTCTGATTTGTGACACTTCAACTTCTTTCCTGTCTCATTCTTAACCAAATCTTTCCATTTATTGAAAGTATCAAATACATTATATTTATTTTGAATACAATAAATCCAAGTTTTCCTAGAAGCATCATCAATAAAAGTAACATAATATCAATAGCCACCGAGAGACGATACATGAGAAGGTCCCCATACATTTGTATGCACAAGCTCTAATTTTTCTCTCCTCTTTTCCTTCCCAACTTTGATAAATATGACTCTCTTTTGTTTTCCATAAACACAATTTTCACATAAATCAAATCAACATGCCTCAAACATGGCAACAAATTTCTTGAGTGAAGAATCTACATCCCTTTCTCACTCATGCACCCAAGCCTATGATGCCACAATGTTGTATTTTCTCTTATGGAGGTTAAAAATTTAACAAAATTAGAAATACCATAGCAGAAACACAATACGACAACCTTTACTCCTTTTTCTATTACCAGGGCTCCTTTAGTGACCTTCCAGGTTTTTTATATGAATCTAGTTATACAACCTTCACCACCTAACTGCCCTATTGAAATTAGATTTTCTTTAGATCTGGAACATGCGTTACCTCCTTTAATAGCCATTGGTTTCCATTTTGTTACTTTATAAAAACCTTACCCATTTCCATGATTGTATAGGGATTATCATCACCCAAATGAACCTATCCAAAATATCCTTGAACATAGTCATGAAAATATTTCCTATTAGGTGTGGCATGGAATGAAGCTCTTGAATCTAATACAGAGGCATCAACAATATTATCTAATGAAATAATCAAATCATATTGCAACACATCACCTGTAACATTTGCTTCATGATCATTCTCTTGTTTTCCATCTCCTTCTTTTCCTTTATGAGATTTGCAGTCTTTCTTCAAGTGTGCTTTCTTCCCACATTTCTAGCACACTATCCCTGATCCAGATTTGGATCTTCCTTTTCTTGACGTAGTGAAATTTTATGGGCCACTTCATCTTTCTATTTTTCTTCCCCTAGTCTCTACAGTCAAAGCATTACTTGATGTCTCTCTAGAGATTTTTCATCACATTTCCTCGCTAAGGATGGCACCAACAACATCTTCAAACTTTAATGTACTATATCTAGAGATAGAGTTACTAATAGCCCTAACTAAGTCATTCCAACTTTATGGCAATGAGCACAGAAATAATAGAGCCTTAACTTCATCATCAAAATTTACCCCTACAGAACTTAACTAACTGGTAATGATGTTAAATTCATTTAAATGATCAACAACAGATCCACCTTCTGACATATTCCTATAAAATAGATTCTTCATGATCCAAAATGGATCCAAGAACTCTCTAAGTCTTCAAAAATAATTTAAAAGATCAAAACAATCACATGGGAAGAACCCTTAGAAACATCATAAACACTATCGGGAGGCGAAAAACACAAAAAAGCAGTCAATGCACAGGAGCCATCGGATCTAGCCGATCAACGGTCTATATCTGATCGGCAAATCGCAATCGGAAAAGGCTATCAGAGGTTATCAATAGAGACCATATGGAACTTGTGATGGCGATCAATGGAGTAAATGAGGACCGCTAATCAAGCACGCAGATCGATGGCCCACGTTGCATCATAGAATCGTAGTCAGCAAACATAAAGGAGCGCTTACAACAGCCCGGGGGATAAGCGATATGCAATTGCGATTAATGGAATCGCAATATCACAATTAGCAAACACAATGGAGCGAGGCTATAGACATATACATATGCACAATGCGATTAGCTGGACCTGATGGAAATATAAACACGATTTCATAAGATTTTAGATCCGTCAAACAACATTTTTAATGTATTTCCGTATATTTCATTTATTAAACGAAATACAATGGGAAAGAGCCGATGCAATGAATACTGGACATGAAGGGGTTTGAGAATGAAAATGTATAATATTTCAAATCTGCCCAAAGCCATTTTCACAAGGTTTTAATGCTTTTAATGTATTTTTTTTATACAAAAGGAAATCCATGAAACAGGTGGGATTTCGGGGGGAACAAAGCGGTAAGTGGTTTGGGTCAAGCTCTGCCTGAGCCCATACATTGGATGCCATGTGTCCAAGCTGAGGAGAGAGAAAACCACCCTTATCGAGCGGTTAACCCCCGTATGAAAGGGCCGCCTGAAATGAACCATAACCATTGGATCTGGATCTCCCAGATCAACAATGGAGATGCGAAGTCAACCTAAAGGCGGATCCAATAGAAATATAAGATGGATTTATGAATATTTAAAGTCCAAAAGGCTATGTTATGGTGGATTTTCCTGATTTTGAAGGCATTTCTCTGTGTAAACTGAGAATGGCTGTTCCAGTGATTTCAACAGCTAGATGGACTCTTCCGTTGCAGAACAGGTGGCCACCTCCCCTAAAAAATGTTAGCAATGATTGTTTAATGCCCAGAAGGGCAATTTGAGTGGACAGAGGCTGGAATCCAAAAAGCCTGAGAAGAGGAAATGAATAGTTGGCGCAAATTGGCTTTAAAGCCACAGATATAGAACAGACAAAGCAGGAAGTGCTGAGATAGAGCAAAGATAGAGACAGAGAGTGATAGAGAGAGTTTGTGTACTCAGAGAGGCTTGAGGGGTTCAAGAAAAACTCTTATTGTTGTATCTGTTGCATGTTGAGACTCAAATTGAGCTCATACTTTGTAAAAATTTGTTCTGAAGACATAATAGAGAGGCCACCACTGAAGGTTGGACCAAGAGATGTAGCCCAGGAGTTTTGGGTGAACTCCATATTAAACTTGTTGTGTTTATGTGTATTGTCTATTATGCTTATTTACTACTTCATTGTCTATGTATTTCGCAATATTATCTATCCATTGCAAAAAATAACATAGGCATATCCATGCACATGAGTCTATAATACCTTAAACATTTTCTTAGATCTCATTATCAGATCAAGTGGTATCAGAGCTTTAGGTTTGCTAAGTTTAGACAAGCTTGTGCTGGATTGTTGAATGCTAACTAGGTCGAAGCTCAAATCAGGAGAAGGAGAACTAGTTGAGACTAACCCAGAAATAGGAAGAGTCTATCCTGGGAGGAAAATGGCCAAAGAAATTCCCTCAGAATCAGACTCACAGTTCATGGACAGTTTCGTGACCATGAGAGCCATGGTAAAAGAGATTTATCGAGAATTTAAGAAAGGTAGAGGTGAAGATACTTCAACCTCCAAACAAGGAAAAGGAACAGAAGAACCTCTTCTAGATGGCCATTCTGAAGGCAAAGGCAAAGGAAAAGAGGCTCCTCTATCAACACCTCCTTCTAGCCCTTTGATTAAATTATATGTAAAATTTGATTTGCCAATATATGATGGAGAATTAAATGCTGAAAAGCTAGATAACTAGATTAGACAAATTGATGTATATTACAGAGTATAGAACATCGATTCAGAAAGGAAAGATTCAGCTAGCCAGCCTACGCCTTAGAGGAACTGCCCTAGTGTGGTGGGAAGGTAGGACCCAAGTTGATTTGAAGAAGCATGGTAAAATTATTTCTACTTGGAGTGAATTTGTTTCTGCCATTAAAAAATAATTCTATCCACTAGCTTATATGTAGCAAGCCATGATGAGTTGGAAAACTCTTCACCAATTAAAGGGGAAAAGTGTGCAAAGCTATACCTAGGAATTTAGAAAAAGAGCTTTAATTCTAGGCATTTATTTAGACTCACCTGAAACTTTGCTGAAGTATATAGGTGGTCTACACAACGATTTGAGGCACACCATTCTCATGTTTAACCCTACTAGCATAGATGAGGTATCTTTCCAAGCTACACATTTGGAGGCTAGAGGCAAGAATGTGAACCCAGAGATTGGGGATCATCAAAACCCACTACAAGCAAAAACAAGGAAAAGAGGAAGCAGAAATGGAAAGAGAAGAAGGCAAACGCTGTAAAGAAAGACAAACCTTCATGCACTCACTACAAGAAGGATGGACATGATGATCAACATTGCTGGTCTTTGCATCCAGAGCTGAAACCTAAGAAGTTCGATGGCAAGAAGAAGAAGACTGATGCTACTTTACAGAAAGATTTGGGGTCAGACTTAGGTGATGAAACAACAATCACAGCTGCAGGTATAAAAGGTTATTCACTTTAGAGAATGCATAGATCAAGAAGTAGGTATAGGCGCTACTCGAGAAAAGGTTCATAAGGCCAAGCACATCACCATGCGGATCTCCAATTGTGTTGGTGAGAAAGAAAGATGGTTTGTGGAGGAAGTGCATTGATTACAGAGCGCTGAATAAAATAACGATCAAGAATCATTATCCCCTTCCTCGCATTGATGATATATTGGATCAGTTGAAAGAAGCTATTTACTTTTCCAAGTTGGACTTGCGTAGTGGCTACCATCAGGTCAGAGTTTCAAAGCAAGATGCATGGAAGACTGATTTCAAAATGAAACAAGGGTTGTATGAATGGCTAGTTATGCATTTTTGCTTAACTGATGCTCCTGCCACTTTCATGAGAGTTATGAATGATGTATTCCGACCTTTTATTGATGATTTTGTAATTGTATATTTGGATGACATTCTTGTTTTCAGTAAATTTGAGTCTTACTGTTGTAGTTGTTGTGTGTTGAGACTCAAATTTAGCTCATACTTTGTAAAACTCTTATCTGAAGGCATAATAGAGAGGCTACCACTGAAGGCTAGACCAGGAGATGTAGCCCAGGAGTTTTGTGTGAACTCCATATTAAACTTGTTGTGTTTATGTGTGTTGTCTATTATGCTTCTTTACTGCTTCATTGTCTATGTATTTCACAATCATATTGATCCGTTGCACAAAATAACATAGGCATATCCATGCACATGAGTCTGTAATAAATTAAACATTGTCTTAGATCTCATTATCAAATCACTTCATAAGAAATACCTTATTTGAGGCCAAGTGTTTTCATATAGTTTGGCTAATGCCATCATTAAAACTTTTGTTGTCGTTTCCTTTGAAATGTTGAAGGCCATCGATGCTTCCAGACACAGTCGTATTGTTCCCAGTGCCTTTCTATCGAGAATCTCCCATTCTACATCCATCATACTCATCATATTTTTTTTTCCCTGCTCAATGGTAGGTACAGATCTTTGTGATATAAATAATCTTGCATTTTCATCTTCCACAACTGGTTGTTTTGGCTGTTAATTTTCTCGACCCTTAACCTACCACCTTTCGCCATTTCTCCCACTTGAACCAGGAACCCTTCTCTCCTACAAGTTTATTAGCCAAATAAACCTAGCTTTGATACCGGTTGTTATAAAATAATTAATGGAGCAATGAAACACATACAATATTGCAGAAACACAAACACATAAACTCATAAAATAAGAGAGACACGGATATACGTGGTTCACACAATTTTGGCTACATCCATAGAGAAAATGAAGAGATACAACATACAATAGATCCATTGTAATTACCTCTTTTCTCTCACACAATCTCCTCTCTATTTCTAGCTAAGAATAATATTTCACAGTCATAATACAATTCCCTCATATAAACCACGAGTTTCCTTCTAAGACAAAAAAACCTAAATCAACATAGCTTCTACCATCAAATCATTCGCCTAAGGAACAACACCCAACAATATCCCACTTGGAGACTAATTATAGTAACTCCATTGCTACTTCACTTGTTCAACAATTCTTCCACTTTGGACATGGTTCTTTCTCATCTTCATCATCATTCTTGAAGATTGATTGAAACTGAGAAGAAACTTAGTTTCTCCATGGTTACAACCTTTGTTAACATATCTGTAGGATTTTGGGTATTGTGTATCTTTTCTAGCGTCAAATGTTCATCTTCCAAAAATAATCATATGAAATGGTACTTGAGATGTATATGTTTAGTCTTGGAATGAAATTTTGAGTTCATTGCAAGATGTACGGAACTATGAATATCACTGTATAACCTTCCCATCTCTTACTTCTTACCCAATTCATCCACAAACCTTTCCAACGAAATCATTTCTTTACTGGCCTCTGTAGCAACAACATACTTTGCTTTTGTTGTTGAAAGTGCAACATTGTTTCGTAATTTTGAAACCCAACTGACATTTGTGTCCCCTATAGTAAACATATACCCTGTGGTGCTCCTACTGTTATCTATATCACCTACCATATTTACATCAACATATCCTTGTAGAGCAATGTTTGAACCCCTAAATCATAATGCTTGATTTTTGGTACCTCCCAAATACCTGAGAATTCACTTCACTACCATCTAATGATTTTTTCCTCGATTGTTCATATACCTGCTTACAACTCCCACTCCATGTGCAATATCAAGCCTTGTGCAGATCATTGCATACATTAAGTTTCTAATTGTTGATTTGTATGGAACATTAGACATAGAATCCATCTCTTCTCAAGTATTGGGACACATCTCCTTAGTTTGAAATGGCTAGCCAAAGGTGTACTAACTGGTTTTGCATTCTGCATATTAAATATTTCCAACACCCTTTCTATGTTCTCACTCTCACACAATGTTAATTTGTAATTTTTCCAGTTTCCAGTTATTCTCATACTAAGGATTTGTTTTTCAACACCAAAATCCTTCATTGCAAATGAATTAGCCAATTTTCCTTTGAGCACATTTATTTCTTACATGTTAGACCCTGCAACAAGCATGTCATCTACATACAATAACAATATAATATAACTATCATCATTTTTCCTTTTAAGATAAACACAATGATTAGAGTGACATCTAGTATAAGCTTGTTCAAACATAAACTTGTCAAATTTTAGAGACCACTGCCTTAGAGCCTATTTTAAGCTATACAAGCTCTTATTCAATTTGAACACTAATTTCTCCTTCCATTTAACCTCATACCCTTGTGGTTGCTACATATATATTTCTTCCTCCAAATCCCCATGGAGAAAGGTTGTATTTACATCTAACTACTTAATATGCAAATCTTTTGTTGCCACTAAACTTAAGATAGTTCTAATTGAAGTCATTTTAAAAACAGGAGGAACAATTTCATCAAAGTCTATACCTTTCTTTTGTTAAAACCACTTCACTACAAGTCTAGCCTTATAGCCATGTTTACCTCCATATTCTTCCTTCAACCTGTAAGCCTATTTATTATGAAATGTTGTTTAACCTATAGGAAACTTGAATAAGTCCCAAGTCTAGTTATGCATTAAGGAGTCCATCTCTTCTTCCATGGCTTGCTCCCTCTTCTTCCTAGTTTTTAACTACATTCTTCTTCATATATTTCTAGTTTACCAGAATTAGTCGACAATACATAATATAATGAAGGAGAGTATTGTTCAGGGGGTCTGCTTATCCTAGTAGATATTCTAACACCAAATTTAGGTGTTTGAGGTGCCTATTGTTGTTGTGGTTGTTGATCATTATGATTTTTAGGCACCTTTGCTTTTTTTGTGATCTCATAAAGCAATATGTATTCTTTGTTTTCATTTTCATGTTTCTTTCCCGACATCATTGAATATTACATATCTACTCCTAATGATTTTATGAATTTCATAATCATATAAGCGATAACAAAAATAATTAACATTATATCCAATAAAGGTGCACTTCTTTGATTTTTCCTCAGGCTTTGTTCTATTTTCTTTATTTATGTAGATAAAGGCTTCATAACCGAAAGTCTTTAATAATGAGTAGTTTACCTTTTTACCTGTCCATGCCTCCTATAGAATACCACCATTAGAGGAAATTAAAGTTCCTTTGTTTATTGGATAAATAAGAATACATAAAACATCTGCCTAAAATTGCAAGGGAAATCCTGCATGAAATCTCATGCACCTTTCATGCTCCATGATTATTGTGTTCATCCTTTTTAACACACCATTTTCCTGTGGTGTTCCTGGAATCTCTGTGAATTAAATGCTCTAAACAATAGTAATCAAACTCTTTGTTGCAATATTCATCTCCATTTTCTGATCAGAGACACTTCAACTTATTTCCTGACTCATTCTCAACCAAAGCTTTCCATTTCTTGAAAGTATCAAATATATCAGATTTATTTTGAATACAATAAATCCAAGTTTTCCTAGTTTCATCACCAATAAGAGTAACATAATAGTGAAAGCCACTGAGAGGTGATACCTACGAAGGTCCCCATACAAATGTATGCACAAGATCTAATCTTTCACTCTTCTTTTCCTTCCCAACTCTGATAAATCTGACCCTCTTTTGTTTTCCATAAACACAATTTTCATAGAAATCCAAATCAACATGCTTCAAACCTCGCAACAAATTTCTTGGGCGAATAATCTGCATCCCTTTCTCACTCATTTGTTCGAGCTTATGATGCCACAATGTTGTATATGATCCTATGGAGGTTAAAGTATTAACAAAAATATAAATACCATTGCAAAGATACAATGTACCAACCTTTTCTCCATTTTCTATTACTAGGGCTCCTTTAGTGACCTTCTAGGTTTTGTCTGTGAGTGTAGTTACACGGACTTCACCACCTAACTACCTTATTGAAATTATATTTTTATTTAGATCTGGAACATGTATTACCTCCTTTAATAACCATTGGTTTCCATTTTGTTTTTTTTATAAAAACCTTACCCATTCCAATGATTTTACAGGGTTTATCATCACCCAAACAAACCTGTCCAAAATCTCCTTGAACATAGTCATGAAAATGTTTCCTGTCGGGTGTGGCATGGAATGGAAGCCCTGAATCTACCACCCAGGCATAAATAATATTATCTAATTAAAGAATCAAAGCATCTTGTAACACATCACCTATCACATTTGCTTCATGATTGTTCTCTTTTTGTCCATATCCTTCTTTTCATTTCCAAGATTTGCAGTCTTACTTCAGGTGTCTCTTATTCCCATATTTCCAACACACTATCCATGATCTAGATTTATATATGCCTTTTCTTGACTTACTGTGATTTATTGGGCTCCTTCCTCTTTCCATTTTTCTTTCCCTAGTCTCTACAGTCAAAGAATTAATTGATGTTTCATCAGAGATTTTCCATCGCATTTCTTTGCTAAGGATGGCACCAAGAACATCATCAAACATTAAAGTACTAGATCAAGAGACAGATTTACTAATATTCATATTCAACTAAGCTATTCAGACTTTCTGGAAATGAACACAAAAATAATAGAGCCCTAACTTCATCATCAAAATTTACCCCTACAAAACTTAACTAGATGGCAACTGTGTTAAATTCATTTAAATGATCAACAACGAGATGGAGTTCCTAGACATCTCATCACTTGGCACGATGTACTGATACTCTCTCAAGATCAAGCAGAAGTTTAAACAAAATAAGTGAGTCTTTGGATCTATGAATCTGAAGAACAAAGGACAAAGCCAAGGCGGGGTCACCCAAGACAACCCATCGAAGCTATAAGAAAAGAACACCACCATGAAGTCAAAGAAGAACACAGGAAAGTGTTATGAGTTCCATAAGAGCCCCACTCACAACACAAGTGAGTGTTAGTCCAAATAGTTGTCGGTTCCTAAGTTGAAGGCTTCAAATCATATGCATGTTCTAATCCTGTGTCAGAACCTAACAAGAGGAATGACAAGGGAAGCAGTTCATTGATGCGGAGCCTAGCACCATTGTTTCCACCACCAAGATCCAAAAGAATGAGCCTGAAGATCTAGAGGAGGGGGAGTGTCTTTTCAAATCACAAATGTGGGAGAAGGGTTTGCTGTTGCAATTCATTATCGACAATGGCAGCTAAAAGAACCTCATTTCAACAGAGATCGTGAAGTGGTTGGGCCTACTGACCATACCACACCTGCAGCCATACAACATTGAGTGGATTCACCACGGACGAGATCTCTGAGTCAGCCAGCAGTGCCACCTTCCCTACAACATCAAGCCCTTCAAGATGAGGTATTTTGTGATGTTGCTACTCTCGAAGTTTGTGATGTATTATTCAGAAAACCATACTTATGGAAGCAACATGCTATATATGAGTCTAAACCTTGCTCTGTGATTATTTCTTAGGGTGATACATTATACAGGATATTGGAGGTAGCCCCACCTTCCGCTACCTCTTTGATTTCTGCTAAGAAATGCAGTAAGATCATCTCCCATACTAGGAAATTTATTTTCTTTCTGGTTCAGTCTCAAAGTAAGGAGAATGTTGTAGCCACATCCATGGCCCTTGGGAAGGCTTCCTCCACACAGCAGAAGTAGGAGGATACGATCATGAAAGATCACAGGGACATCTTCTCCTCACCCACAGGGGTACTGTTGCATTGTCAGGTCAAGCATTTGTTCGATCTAACTTTCAAAGCACCTCTACCCAATAGACCGATATATCACCGCTCCATTGTGGAAAATGCTAAGTGCAAGCAATGACATGATCAACCTCAGGTGCCACATAACTTTCAGGTGGGTGACAAAGTTTGGTTGCATTTGCAGAAAAAACACCTTACCAGAGCCCATCAAAAGCTCATACCACTCTGATCTGGTCCAAGGCTATGGGAGACGATGATTTGGAGAAAAACATTCCCCCATTCCTTGGCTTACACTGAGTGTTCAATGTGGGCCGCCTTCGACCATGCTTCCCACCATTACTAGACACATTAGGCATTGCAGAACAACTCACAACAGCAGAAGTTTCCCCACCTCATGGAGGCTATCGACGCAATGGGGACGATTGCTTCCTAATGGGTGAGGAATGATCCAAGTGGATATTGGTGGCCACTTGCTTATTCCACCCAAACCCCCCAATCAGTTTCATATGTTTCCTTAATTGTAGCACAATTTACTATTTTTGGCGGTTTTTCGAGTCGTGAACTTTTGGAACCGTTTTGAGGCCCTAAGTGACGTTTTTTTTGGCAAAATAGCTATAGTGATTGCTATATAAATCACATCAGCAGTTGTATTCCTCAGAGAGATATTTCCAACAAGGTATCATATGCGTCAAATGAAGATAATATGATCAAGTTACGACCCTAGGAAGTTGGTTGCCCAACTAACTCCAATGGGGCCCATAAACTCTTGGTGTTACATCTCCTCGGGTTAGGGTTTTGGTTTTTTAGGGTTTTCTCTTACTGTTCAATAATAAAAAGGCCCTTGAGCCTCATTGTAACTTAGTTCAGAGGCAGGTAGCCACCACATCTCTTTTAAGAGATAAGCTACCATCGCCCAAGCTAGTCTTATTTCCATTATGTTTGTAAGCATACTTCAGTATTTTTCTATTAATGAAATGAAGTGTTATTTCTGCTGCACCTATATATTTATGGTTATATCTGTAATTTTTTACGTTCCAATTTAAATCTGGATCAGTTGTATCAAAGCAGTGTGCTATTTCTTTGTTTTTCTTTGCATGTCCCCAACGAGGTCGGGATATAAGGAGTTAGGGCTTCAACTGGCTGAACCTTTGCAATACTAGCCTCGAAAATCTCGATGGCCTCCCATGGCGGATGAAAAGTAAGAGGATGGGACAAGAGTTTGTTAGGCCCCTATACTACTAGTGTAACCCCTTATTATTATTAGTATAACCCCCTTATTATATTTTGTGCCCATGTAGTCCCCATATTGTTATTCTTGTGCCCCATAGAAGCCCACTATTGTTATTATTGCGCCCTTACATTATTATTATTATGTTGGCTCTAATTATATTATGACCCCTTAGACTCCTATATATAGAAAGGAGGTCTTGTCCTTTGTATCATCCAAGAATTGTTCATTTATGTAATGTAAAGGAGGTTGCCCCCTCGAAGAGGCTGAATTCTAAGGCGTTGATCTATCTTTTCTATATTTTTCTGAGCTGGTTTCATAACATTTGGTATCAGAGCTTTGGATTCTAGGGTTTCGCTGCCCCAAATAGGTCACCGTGGCATTTTTTCTATAACTTTTTTTTCTGTGATGTTTCAGAAGAAAAAAAAAACCCATTGGAGACGAAATCACGTTGAATTGTGGGTCCAAATTTCAGAGCTTTTCGCACTATATTTGCGGAGATATGATCTGAGGAAGTTGGCATTTTTGCACACTCCCAAATTACATTCCAAACAGGTCACTTGGGGAAAATAGTCATAACTTTTGTTTTGAGCATCAAAATGAAATTTCGTAAGTTATAGAAAGAGGATGGACTGTAGTTTCCTGTGTATATTTTTTAAATTCTAAGGTTGAAACAGTGACACGTGGCACTTCCTACAAGTTCGCTCTTCTAAAAATGTCTATAATCAGGTCATCTTGGGAGATTGTGCATAACTCTGCCTTGGAGAATCTAAATTCGATCAGACTGGTGGCATTGGAAAGAGTACACAGTGGACTACTGCAGATCGCAATTTCAAAACTTAAAGATTCAAAAGTGCAGAGTTACAGTCGTTTCAAGAGAAAGCTCCTAAAATCAAGAAAAATCGAGATGAGGAAGTTTGATGGCAAGGATCTGGTAAAATGGATACTACAGATGGAGAAATATTTTGATCTACATGGTGTACCACTATTACAAAAGGTATGTATTGCATCTTCATATTTAGAACAAGATCATTTTTTATGGTATAAAGGGCTTTGTTCTCATAAAAAACTTGTTACGTGGTCAATTTTCACAGAGGAAATTATAGCACATTATGAAAATACAAAGAGCAACACCTTCTTTAGAGCAACACCACAACAACTGGAAGAAAAAAGAGAAAAAGGGCTTTGTTACAAAGTGGAAAGCAAAACTATGGCAACAAGGAATTCTACCCCTCACAACTATAAACATGGAAGTGTTGTTTCTCCTAGCCTTCCACAACCTACAAGGGTTACACCACAACAATTGGAAGAAAAAAGAGAAAAATGGCTTTGTTACAATTGTGATAACAAATGCACTAAAGGTCATAAGTGTGTTGAGAAGAAATTATTTTACATAGAGTATGAAGAGGAGGAAGAAAATGATCAAGAAACATCAAAAGAAGAGGATATATGCCAAGACCCAACCCCAGAGAAAGAAGAAATGAATCTGAACATACCTTGTAAAGCATTGGCAAGAATTACCACTCCTCAAACTCTCAAGATAGAAGGACATATCAAGAAAAAAAATGTTCAAGAAGTGAAAGATCACATCGAGCATCAAGAAATGAATCTGACCATATCTTGTAAAGCATTGGAAGAAATTACGACTCCTCAAACTCTCAAGATAGAAGGACATATCAAGAAGAAAAAGGTTCAAGCAGTGAAAGATCACATCGAGCATCAACAACAAGTTCTCCAACTTTTAAAGGATAACGCCACTTTGGTGAAAAATCAAATGAAACAACAGGCAGATCATGTTAGGCCCCTTTACTACTACTGTAACCCCTTATTTTTATTAGTACAACCCACTTATTATATTGATGTACCCATGTAGTGCCCATATTGTTACTATTGTGCCACATAGAAGCCCACTATTGTTATTATTGTGCACTTACATTATTATTGTTATGTTGGCTCTGATTATGTTATGACCCCTTAGACTCCTATATATAGAAAGGAGGTCTTTTGATTTGTATCATCCAAGAATTGTTAATTTATGTAATGTAAAGGAGGTTGCCCCCTTGAAGAGGCTGAATTCTAAGGCGTTTATCTATCTTTTCTATATTTTGTGAGCTGGTTTCATATCATTTGGTATCAGAGCTTTGGATTCTAGGGTTTCACTGCTCCAAACAAGTCATCGTGGCATTTTCGCTATATTTTTTTTTTTTTTTTTTTGCGATGCTTCAAAATCTAAAAAAAAACCCATTTGAGAAGACATCACGCTAAATATCGAGTCAAAATTTCAGATCTTTTCGCACTATACTTGCATAGATGTGATCTGAGGAAGTTGGTCTTTTTGCAGACTCCTGAATTACATTCCAAACAGGTGACCAGGGGAAAATCATCATAACTTTCTCTCTGGGAATCAGATTGAAATTTCGTAAGAAGGTATAGAAAGAGGACAGACTGTAGTTTATTGTATATATTTTTTAGAGCCAAAGGTCAAAACAGTGACACGTGGCACTCCATAGAAGTTCGCTCTTCTGGAAAGGTCTATAATCAAGTCATCTTGGGAGATTGTGCATAGCTCTTTCTTGGAGAATCCAATTTGGATCAGACTGGTGGCATTGGAAAGAGGACGCAGAGGGCTACTACAGGTCACAATTTTAGAACTTAAAGATCCGAAAGTACAGAGTTACAGTCATTTCAAGATCGAGCTCCTAAAATCAAGAAAAAGAAAGATGAGGAAGTTTGATGGCAAGGATCCGGTAAATTGGATACCTCGGATGGAGCAATATTTTGATCTACATGGTGTACCACTGTTACAAAAGGTATGTATTGCATCTTCATATTTAGAACCGGATCAATTTTTATGGTATGAAGGGCTTTGTTCTCATAAACAACTTGTTACGTGGTCAATTTTCATGGAGGAAATGATAACACATTATGAGGATACAAAGAGCAACACCTTCTTTAGAGAAACGCCACAACAATTGGAAAGAGTAAAAGGGCTTTTTGATATAGTGGAAAGAAAAATTATGGAAACTAGGAAGCATATCCCTCACAACTATAAAGATGGAAGTGTTGTTTCTCCTAGCCTTCCACAACCTACAAGGGTTACACCACAACAATTGGAAGAAAAAAGAGAAAAAGGGCTTTGTTACAATTGTGATAGAAAATGCACTAAAGGTCATAAGTGTGCTGAGAAGAAATTATTTTACAGAGAATATGAAGAGGAGGAAGAAAAGAATCAAGAAACATCAAAAGAAGAGGATATACGCCAAGACCCCACCCCAGAGAAAGAAGAAATGAATCAGACCATATCTTGTAAAGCATTGGCAAGAATTACCACTCCTAAAACTCTCAAGATAGAAGGACATATCAAGAAGAAAAAAGTGCAAGAAGTGAAAGATCACATTGAGAAAGAAGAAATGAATCCAACCATATCTTGTAATTCATTGGTCGAAATTACCACTCCTCAAACTATCAAGATAGAAGGACATATCAAGAAGAAAAATGTTCAAGAAGTGAAAGATCACATCGAGCATCAAGAAATGAATCTGACCATATCTTGTAAAGGATTGGAAGAAATTACCACTCCTCAAACTATAGAGATAGAAGGACATATCAAGAAGAAAAAGGTTCAAGCAGAGAAAGATCACATCGAGCATCAACAACAAGTTCTCCAACTTTTAAAGGATAACGCCACTTCGGTGCAAAATCAAACGAAACAACAGGTAGATCAACATCGTAGTGAAAAATGTTTTGATGTAGGTGATTGGGTATTTTCACTGCTACATCTCAAGCAAGCTATTTATGAGAAGGAAATGTTGGCAATACTACATGCACTTAAAAAATGGTGACCTTACCGAATGGGAAGACTCTTCAAGGATGAGGATGTGGAAGCATCGTTTTGTGCTATTTCTATTATCCAACCAGATTGGATAAATGAAGCAAGGGATGAATGGAAGAAGGATGAAGAAGTATGACCACTTATTCAAAAGTTGCAAAAGATCTCAATTCAAACAATATTTCCAGAAATTGAAGAGGAAGGAAAAATCATATTGGAACCTGGAGCAGTCACAGAAACAAGAACCCGACAGCCACGAAATTGATCAATTTTAGAGTATCTCATCAAGTGGAAGAACTTACCCACTAAAGATTCCACATGGGAGGACAAGAATTTTATACAGAAGCATCAATAACTACTCAAGCATTGAGGACAACGCGTTTTGAAGGAGAGGGGCATGTTAGGCCCCTATACTACTAGTGTAACCCCTTATTGTTATTAGTACAACCAACTTGTTATATTGATGTACCCATGTAGTGCCCATATTGTTACTATTGTGCCACATAGAAGCCCACTATTGTTATTATTGTGCCCTTACATTATTATTGTTATGTCGGCTCTGATTATGTTATGACCCCTTAGACTCCTATATATAGAAAGGAGGTCTTTTCATTTTTATCATCCAAGAATTGTTCATTTATGTAATGTAAAGGAGGTTGCCCCCTCGAAGAGGCTGAATTCTAAGGCGTTTATCTATTTTTTCTATCTTTTGTGAGCTGGTTTCATATCAGATCAACATTGTAGTGTAAATTTTTTTTATGTAGGTGATTGGGTATCTTTACTGCTACATCTCAAGCAAGCTATTTATGAGAAGGAAATGTTGGCAATACTACATGCACATAAGAAATGGCGACCTTACCGAATGGGAAGACACTTCAAGGTAAAAATGGATCATGATAGTCTTAAATACTTTCTATAACAACTATTATCTTTAGAAGAATAGAAAAAATGGGTCACAAATATGTTGGGTTATGACTTTGACACCATCTATAGAAAAGGGAAGAAAAATTTTGTTGTAGATGCACTCTCAAGAAAGGATGAGGATGTGGAAGCATTGTTTTGTGCTATTTCTATTATCCAACTAGATTGGATAAACGAAGCAAGGGATGAATGGAAGAAGGACGAAGAAGTATGGCCACTCATTCAAAATTTGCAGAAGATTCCAATTCAAACAATATTGCCAGAACTTGAAGAGGAAGGAAAAATCATATTGGAACCTGGAGCAGTCATAGAAACAAGAACCAGACAGCTACGAAATCGATCAATTTCAGAATATCTCATCAAGTGGAAGAACTTACCCGCTGAATATTCCACATGGGAGGACAAGAATTTTATACAGAAGCATCAAGAACTACTCAAGCGTTGAGGACAAAACTTTTTGAAGGAGAGGGGCATGTTATGCCCCTATATTACTAGTGTAACCCCTTATTGTTATTAGTACAACACCCTTATTATATTGTTGTGCCCATGTAGTCCCCATATTTTTATTATTGTGCCCCATAGAAGCCCACTATTGTTATTATTGTGCCCTTACATTATTATTATTATGTCGTCTTTGATTATATTATGACCCCTTAGACTCCCATATATAGAAAGGAGGTCTTGTCATTTGTATCATCCAAGAATTGTTCATTTATGTAATGTAAAGGAGGTTGCCCCCTCGAAGAGGTTCAATTCTAAGGCGTTGATCTATCTTTTCTATCTTTTTGTGAGCTGGCTTCATAACAGAGATCCTATCAAAATCTTGCTCGAAGAAGTCCTCGAGCGACAAAGGAATGTGATGATGGAAAATTTTGCCTAGATCCTTCAGCGACTACCCAGGGGAAATGCATCTACTTCCAGCAGCTATTCTAGAAGTGCCACACCTTTT
This sequence comes from Pinus tabuliformis, assembly GCA_031772625.1. NCBI lineage: Eukaryota > Viridiplantae > Streptophyta > Pinopsida > Pinales > Pinaceae > Pinus > Pinus tabuliformis. The sequence continues at coordinate 914,446,247 of CM062809.1, forward strand.
AAGGTAAAAGTTAACTTTGACATTCCCATCTTTGAGGGTCAGATAGATGGGGGTGCTGTAGATAAATGGTTAAATATGCCAGAAGGATATTTTTCTGTTCATGATTTTTCCAGCAGGGAAAATATCACTTTTGAACTTCTCAAAGTCACCCCCCCATGTCAAGGACTAGTGGGAAACCTACTGCCAGCAGAAGGATGAAAGTACGACCGCATTGTTTTTAGCCACACCCACTTGGAATTTATTCTGAGATGCCATAAAAGAGTAGTACTACCCTTTGGTAAACTATGAGGATGAATACATAAAGTGGACCACACTGCGGCAGGGAAGGGACTAAGATGTGTGGGAGTTTACCAATATTTTTCATACCCCTTGCACAAAGATGGGTATCAAGGATTCTAAGTGGCATTTGGTACTCAAATACTGTGGCTGCCTACACAAGTACATCCAGGATGAGATGGATTTCGTAGACATCTCCTCACTTGGCACAACGTACCGATACAATGTCAAGATCGAGTAGAAGTTTAAATAAATGAGGCGATACTTTGGATCTGCAAATCCGAAGAACAAAGGACAAAGCCAAGCTGGGGTCACCCAAGACAACCCAGTGAAGCTGCAAGAAGATAACACCACCACAAAGTCAAAGAAGGACACAGGAAGGTGGTGTGAGTTCCATAAGAGCCCCACTCACAACACAAGTGAGTGTCAGGCCAAGCAGTCACTGGTGGCTGATTTGAAGGCTTCAGAATCAAATGCATGTTCGGACCCTGAGTCAGAACCTGATAAGAGGAATGACAAAGGGAAGTAGATTATAAATGTAGAGCTCAGTGCCACTGTTGCCACCGCCAAGATCCAGAAGAATGAGCCCAAAGATCCAGAGGAGGTGGAGCATCTTTTCCACTCACAAATGTGGGTGAAGGGTTCACCGCTACAATTCATTGTTGATAGTGGTAGAAAAAAAACCTCATTTCAGCAGATGTTGTGAAGCGACTAGGGCTACTGACCATACAACACCCACAGTTGTACAACATCAGGTGGCTTCACCAAGGACGAGATCTCCAAGTCAGCCAACAATGTCGCCTTCCCTACATCATCAAACCCTTCACAGATGAGGTATTGTGTGATGTTTCTCCTCTCAACATTTGTGATGTATTATTAGGATAACCGTATTTGTGGAAACGACATGTTGTATACGAGTCTAGATCTCGCTCTGTGATTATTTCTTTAGGTAATATGTTATACAGGATACTGAAGGTAGCCCCATCTACTGCCACCTCTTTGATTTCTTCTAAGAAATGCAGTAAGATCATCTCCCAGACTAGGAAATTTATTTTCTTTTTGTTTCTCTCTCAAATTAAGGAGAAGATTGTAGCCACATAAATGGCACCTAGGAAGGGTTCCTCCACGCAGTAGAAGCAGGTGGATATGATCATGAAAGATCACAGGGACATCTTCTCCTCACCCATAGGGGTACCGTTGCATTATTAGGTCAAGCATTCGTTCGATCTAACTCTTGGAGAACCTCTACCCAATGGACCGATATATCACCACTCCATTGTGGAAAATGCCAAGTACAAGCAGTGACATGATCAACATCTAGTGCCACACAAGTTTCAGGTGGGCTATAGAGTTTGGTTGCATTTGCAGAAAAAATGCCTTACCAAAGCCCATCAGAAGCTCACACCACTCTGATATGTTCCAAGGTTGTGGGAGACAATGCTTTGGAGCACAACGTTCCCCCATTCCTTGGCTTACACCGAGTGTTCAATGTCGACCGCCTTCCACCTGCTTCCCACCATTACTTGACACATCAGGCATTGCAGAACAACTCACACCAGCAGAAGTTTCCCCACCCCATGGAGGCTCTCCACGCACTGGGGACCATTTCTTCATAAGGGGAGAGGAATGATCCAGGTGGATATTGGTGGCTACCTGCCTATTCCGCCTAGACCCCCCAGTCAGTTTCATCTATTTCCTTAATTGTAGCATAGTTTACTATTTTTGGCAGTTTTTCGGGTCCAGAACTTCCGAAGCCGTTTTGAGGCCCTAAATGATTTTTTTTTTTTTTTGGAAAAATAGCTTTAATGATTGCTACGGAAATTATGTTAGTAGCTATATTCCTCAGAGAGATCTTTCCAACGAGGTATCATATGTGTCAAACAAAGATAATATGACCAAGTTACGACCCCGAGAAGTTGGCTGCCCAACTAACCCTAATGGGGCCCATAAATTCTTGGTGTTACATCTCCTCGGGTTAGGATTTTGGTTGTTTAGGGTTTTCTATTATTTTTCAATAATAAAAAGGCCCTTGAGCTTCATTGTAACTCAGTTCAGAGGTAGGTAGCTACCACATCTCTTCTTAGAGATAAGCTACCATTGCCCGAGCTAGTCTTATTTCCATTCTATTTGTAAGCATACTTTAGTATTTTTCTATTAATGAAATGAAGTGTTATTTTTGTTGCATCTCTATATTTATGGTTATATCTGTAATTTGTTGCGTTCCTGTTTCCAGATCATCTTCATATTAAATATATGCTTCATAAGAAATAACTTATTTAAGGTTGAAGGTTTTTCGTATAGTTTGTCCAATTTCATATTAAATCTTCTATTGTTGTTACCTCTGAAATGTTGAAGGCCACTGACATGGCCAGGCATAGTCATATTGTTCACAGTGCCTTTCTATCAAGAATCTCCCATTTTTCATTTGTCATACTCATCAACTTCTTTTCTTTTCTTCTCATTGGTAGGTATAGATCTTTCTGATATAAATAATCTCCATATTCATCTTCCACAATTGGTAGTTTTGGCTGTTAAAATTCTCAACCCTAAACCTACCATCATCTTCCATTGCTCCCACTCGAACCAGGATCCCTTATCTCCTGCGATTTTATCAACCAAATAAACCTGGCTCTAATACCAATTGTTAGAAATTAATTAACGAAGTAATGAAACACATACAATATTAAGGAAACACTAACACAATAATGTATAAAACAAGAGAGACAAAAATATACATGGCTCACCAAATATGGGCTATGTCCACGGAGAAATAACCAGTCCCTCCTTTTATATTATCCAACAAAATGAAGAGATACAACCTACTACAAATCCGTTGTAATTTCCTCTTCGCTCTCACACAAAATCCTGTCTATTTCTTTCTTAGAATAATAATTCACAGTGCCAATAAAATTCCCTCATATAAACTGAGGGTTTCCTTCTAGGGAGAAAAACTCCAAATCTACATAGCTTCTCCTGTTAGATCATTCCCTTAATGAACAATCCAAATTGACTATGAAATTACAATTCTTTAAAAGGAAAATTTTCATCTATTTTAGCTTTGGGGCGCTGCCTCCGAACCCCCACCGGGGGCCTATAGGCGGGAAAATTCCCCCTCTCAGTGGAGGAGTGTAAAATCTTCCTTGGGTATACACCTGGTTAAAACAAGACCTATGAATCAAGAAGATATTCAGGCTCCATGCCCAACAATCTCCCACTTGGACGGATTATAACAACTCCACCACTGCTTCACTTGCTAGATAATGCTTCCACTTTGGACATGGTTATTTCTCATCTTCATCATCATACTTTAATATCAATTGAAACTTAGTAGAGACTTAGTTTCTCCTTCGTTACAACCTTTGTTAACCTATTTGTAGGATTTTGGCTGGTGTGTAGCTTTTCCAACTTCAAATTTCCATCTTCCAAAACTGACCGTATGAAATGGTACTTGAGCTATATATGTTTAGTCTTGGAATGAAATATTAAGTTCTTTGAAAGATGGATGGTACACTGGCTACTAATATATAACTTACCCATCTCCTACTTCTTACCCAATTCATCCATAAATATTTGCAACCAAATCATTTCTTTTCTAGCCTCTATAACAACAACATACTCTACTTCCAATGTTTAAAGTGCAACAATGTTTTGTAATTTTGAAACCCAACGGACAGTTGTTCCACGTACAGTAAACACATACCCTGTGGTGCTCCTCCTATTATCTTTATCACTGGCCATATCTACATCAACATATCACTATAGAGAAATGTTTGGACTACTAAAGCATAATGCTTGATTTGTGGTACCTATCAAATACCCGAGAATCCACTCCATTGCCATCCAATTCTCTTTTCTCGGATTGTTCATATACATACTTACAACTCCCACTTCATGTGCAATATCAGGCCTTGTGCATATCATTGCATACATTAAGCTTCTAATTACTAATGCGTATGGAACTTTAGACATAAAATCCATCCCTTCTTGAGTCTTGGGGAACCTATCCTTATTTAGTTTTAAATGGCTAGCCAAATTTGTACTATCTTGTTTTGCATTTTTCATATTAAATCTTTCCAACACCTTTTCTATGTACTCACTCTGCCACAATGTTAATTTGTGATTTTTCCTGTCTCTAGTTATTTTCATACAAAGGATTTGTTTTTCCGCAACCAAATCCTTCATTGCAAATGAATTAGCCAAGTTTCTTTTGAACACATTTATTTCCTACATGTTAGACCCTGCAACAAGCATGCCATATACATACAATAGAAATATAATATAACTACCATCATATTTCATTTTAAGATAAACACAATGATCAAAGTGACATCTAATATAACCTTGTTCAGACATAATCCTGTCAAATTTTAGATACCACTTCCTTGGAGCTTGTTTTAATCCATACAAGCTCTTCTTCAATTTTCATACTAACTTCTCTTTCCATTTGATCTAATACCCTTGTGGATGTTGCATATATATTTCATCCTCCAAATATCCATGGAGAAAGGTTGTATTTACATCTAACTTATCAAGATGCAAATCATCTGCTGCCACTAGACAACATAGTTATGATTGAAGTCATTTTAACTATAGGAGAAATAAATTCATCAAAGTCTATGCCTTTCTTTTGTGCAAACCCTTTCACCAAAATTCTAGCCTTATACCTGTGTTTACCTCCTTCTTCTTCCTTCAACCTGTAAGCCCATTTATTCTGCAATGTTGCTTTACCTACAGGAAACTTGACTAAGTCCCAAGACTAGTTATGCATTAAGGATTCCATCTCTTCTTCCATGGCTTGCTACCACTTTTTCCTAGTTTCTACATGCATTGCTTCTTCTTATCTTTCTGATTCACCAGAATCAGTCAACAATACAAAATATAATAAAGGAGAGTATCATTCAGGGAGTCTAGTTATCATGATAGATCTTCTAACACCACTTTCAGGTGTTTGAGGTGACTATTTATGTTGTGGTTGTTATTGTTATTGTGGATGTTGATCATTATGATTTTTTTTTTTTTTGATCTCATCAAGCACCGTGTATTCTTTGTTTTCCTTTTCCTGTTTCTTTCCATGCATTTGATCCTTATACATGACTTTTTCATTGAATATGAAATCTCTGCTCCTAATAATTTTTTTATCTTAATAATCATATAAGCGATAACCAAAATCATTAACACCATATCCAATAAAGGTACACTTCTTTGATTTTGCCTCAAACTTTGTTCTATTTTATTTATTGATGTGGACAAAGGATTTACAACCAAAAGTCTTTAATAATGAGTATTTTACCTTTTTACCTATCCATACCTCCTCTGGAATACCATCATCCAAGGAACTTCAAGGCCCCTTTTTTATTATATAAACAACAATATCTACAAAATCTGCCCAAATTGTAAGGGAAATCCTGAATGCAATCTCATGCACCTTGCACACTCCATGATTATTGTGTTCATCCTTTCTAACACCATTTTCCTGTGGCGTTCCTTGAACTGTCTTCTCTCTGTGAATTCTATGTTTTGAACAATAGTTATCAAACTCTTTTGCACAGTATTCACCACCATTGTATGATCTAAGACTCTTCAACTTATTTCTTGTCTCATTCTCAACCAAAGTTTTCCATTTCTTGAAAGTATTAAATTCATAAGATTTATTTTGAATACAATAAATCCACGTTTTCTTAGTTGCATCATCAATAAAAGTAACATTTATAGCAAGATCCATTGAGAGATGATATTTGAGAATGTCCCCATACAAATATATGCAAAAGCTATATTTTTTTGCTCTTCTTTTCCTTCCCAACTCTAATAAATATGACTCTCTTCTCTTTTCCATAAACACAATAATATTTTCACAAAAATCCAAATCAACATGCTTCAAACATGGAAACAAATTTCTTGAGTGAAGAATCTGCATCAATTTCTCACTCACGTGCTCGAGCCTATGATGCGACAATATCGTATCTTCTCCTATAGAGGTTAAATAATTAACAAAAATAGAAATACCATTACATAAATACAATGTACCAACATTTTTTCCCTTTTTATTACCAGGGATCCTTTAGTGACCTTCCACGTTTTGTCTGTGAATGTAGTTACACCGACTTCACCACCTAACTGACTAGTTGAAATTATATTTTTATTTAGATTAGCCATCGGTTTCAATTTTTTTTCTTTATAAAAACCTTACCCATTCCAATGATTTTACATGGTTTATCATCACCCAAATAAACTTGTCCAAAATCTCCTTGAACATAGTCATGAAATGGTTTCCTATTAGGTGTGGCATGGAATGAAGCCCCTGAATCTACCACCCAGGCATCAATAATATTCTCTAATGAAAGAATCAAAGCATCTTGCAACACATCACATGTCACATTTGCTTCATGATTGTTCTCTTGTTGTCCATCTCCTTCTTTTCCTTTCTAAGATTTGTAGTCTTTCTTCAGGTGTCATTTCTTCCCACATTTCCAGCACACTATCCCTGATCTAGATTTGGATCTTCCTTTTCTTGACTTACTGTAATTTCCTGGGCTCCTTCCTCTTTCCATTTTTCTTCCCTTAGTCTCTACAGTCAAAGCATTACATGAGCCTCACAGAAGCTTTTTCGTCGCATTTTCTCGCTAAGGATGACACCAACAACATCATCAAACTTTAAAGGACTAGATCCAGAGACAGAGTTAATAATAGCCATAATCAAGCCATTCCAAATTTATGGAAATGTACATAGAAAAAATAGAGCCCTAACTTTATCATCAAAATTTACCCCTACAAAACTTAAATGATTGGTAATCCTGTTAAATTCATTTATATGATTAACAACATATCAACCTTCCAACATATTCATATTAAATAGACACTTCATAAGAAATATCTTATTTGAGGCCGTGATTTTTTCATATAGTTTGGCAAATGTCATCATTAAACCTTCTGTTGTAATTTCCTTTGAAATGTTGAAGGCCACCAATGCTTCTAGGCATAACCGTATTTCTCCTAATGCCTTTCTATTAAGAATATCCCATTCGATATCCATCATGCTAGTTGATTTCTTTGCTTTTCCGCTGAGCAGTAGGTATAGATCTTTCTGATACAAATAATATTCCATTTGCATCTTCCATAACTAGTATTTTTTTCCATTAAATTTCTCGACCTCAAACCTACCATCTTTCACCATTACTCCCACTCGAACTAGGAACCCTTTTCTCTTGCTAGTTTATCAGCCAAATAAACCTAGCTCTGATACCAGTTGTTAGAAAATAATTAACGGAGCAAGGAAATACATACAATATTGCTGAAACATAAACACAGAAACACATAAAACAAGAGAGACACATATATACATGGTTCACCCAATTTGGGTTACGCCCATAGAGAAACAACCAATCCTTCCTTTTATATTATCCATCAAAATGAAGAGATACAACCTACAATAGATCTGCAGTAATTTCCTCTTTCTACTCTCACAATCTCCTCTCTCTTTCTCACTTAGAATAATAATTCACAGCCACAATACAATTCTCTCATATAAATTGAGGGTTTCTTTGTAGGGAAGAAACCCTAAGTTAACGTAGCTTATATTGTGAGATCATTTGCCTAATGAACAACCCTTACTTCCTTGACATCCTTTCCACTTACCAATTCCAAAAAGGTGCTAGTGCTACAACCTTAAGCTCTGATACCACTCGTAACATCCCCTAGTAATCTCGTGTGAAAAGGCATGGAGTTAGAATTTGTTTACACAATTTACCAATGGGTAAATATTCAAATTACTATTCGAGATTCCTCATTAACCATTATATAAAATCGTCATCATTACATAGAGTAACTTTCGTGAAGGAATAGTAAGTTACATAACCATTAACAATCATTGTTGTAGCATATTAACACAAACTTTCTGACGTAACCTTGTGTTATAGACATTTTTGTGCCCTACAACTCCAAGCATGAAATGTCCATAAAACAAGGGCTCCTAAGTCCCTAAAAGTGTTGTTCTAACCCCTAAAGGAACAAGGTCAACATATTACAGCTTCTCCCAGAAGTTCTCCACCAGAAATTGCTCAGAATTGGTCAAAAAAGGATCATTTCAGCTGCTCCACTGGCTAGGTGCGTTGCATTGCACCTAAATACACTATGAGGGTGCGTTGCATTTCAAAAGTCCCTTTTGTGGGGTGCGATGGGCGAGAAATGACAAATGGCAGTGTCATTCCGCGAGGTGGAGAGACAATGGAAGCTTCCAGAATCTTCTCCTGTGACACTTGCTTCACTGAATTCGACCAAGGATGAGTAAGAGGCCTTCAGTCTCCAAGTGGAAGCAAGAACTGACAGAGAGAAGACACTAATCAAATCACAAGCTGACTCATCCTCCTTATAGATATCTATATATGGATCCCTCATCCCAGAGATCCAGGGGCTGGAATTTTGCATATTGTAAGGAATTGCTGTTGGTTTCTAGAGACAAACATCAGATTGTTGGGTGATTTATGCTTTGTTTGAGGTGAAGAGGGGCTTCTTTGCTAGGAGGTTGATGCTGGGTCGGAACCACTGGTTGTAACTCCTCCTGGATCTTTTCTTGTTTATCAATAAAAACTATTTGAGTTTTCCTCCATGCTTTTGTATCATTGATGCTTGTTACATTTCGTATGGTTAACTTAAATCTGATCCTAAGTTGTTTATGAATATAGATCCATGTCTTTGTATAGTGCTCTCCTTCTGTGATCTTACAGGTACTTTGTGAAACTGGGCAAGCAAGAGAGTAGATAGCTGGAGACTATCAAAGAAGAGAAGGATTGGATCAAAGGATTAGCGCGAGACACAGGTTGGTTCTTTCTATTCTTCTCTATCTATAATTCATAAAGGAAATACAAAAGTAGTTTTTCTTTGTTTGTTTCTAAGGCAACTGTCACACCTTAGTGGGAGAGAGCAGTTCTAAATAGACACTCTTCCCGGTAACAAAATGGCGACTTCGCTGGGGACTGTCTAATTAGTTTGTTTGTGTATCATTCTTTGTTGTTTGTTTCATAAACTTATAAGTAGCTTTCAAACTGCATTTGCCATAACAAATGCAAAGTAGATAACTGCTGCTTCAATCCATTCACTGGATCTGTTTATGATTTAAACAAATGATTCAAAATCTATCTGATTTCCCTTGTGATAGCTCTTAGACCCTCCTTAGATCTACCCCTGATTGTTGCATTACTGATTGCTTTTTACTCAGCCAAAAACCAAGGACTGAACTACAAACTGTGACCCAGAACCCGGACAGAGTCTCGTTTCTGGCCCAACGCAGGTACTGTTAAGAGATTCTGAATTTCAGCGCACTTCCTGAAGGGGAAACCTGTGCTGCATTTCATATTCTCTGTGTTACAGGTGCGCTGATCAGACTAGCTCTGTGCAGCTGTGGTTCTTGTGCTTCATTCTTTCCAGTTCTATCCCTAGATTTTGCTGCCTGTGATCAGTATATGTCTGTTTGAAACCTCTTTTCCTTGCTGTTATTTCGCCTCCTTTGTACAAAAGAACTGTAGATGTTTTTGTGTGTTTGTTGAGTTGCTTACAGTTTTCCATTGCAAAAGTAGAATAGTCGTACTGTCGTCCTTTGATTTGGATCTGTCGCAAGTGTCGATTTCGATCATAGGAGAAAGTTTGATTGTTGTTGATGGTCGATTATACTGTTACTATTGCCTTTGGTCTGAATTTGTGATTTTCTAGTGTCAAGAACAAGTGTTCATTTCAAAATCGTAAGGTGTCGTAATCATCTCTGTTTTTGATTTTGGAAAAAGAGCTTGTTTATGTTTGTCGCTTGAAAAGAAATTCAGATTTGTACATCAACTTTCTTTTTAGCATCAATACTAAGAAAGTCGAAAACAAATACATGCATGTGCATTTGCATATATACAGTCTCTTTGGCTTGATTTAGGAAATTGCATTTACAATGTGCTCTTTGCTCTTTGTGAAAAGATTGTGTCTTTCTTTTCCCCTTGTAGCTAGGATTTTCATTGCACAAAAGAGATAAAAGTTTGTTTATCATCTTTAGATTGCATTTGAGGAATTACATCTACATCTCGTGGTGAACCCAAAAGGCAAACTTCATAAGAAAGATCAACTTAAAATAAATTCAATGAATCTAACAACGCTTTGGAACTTAACGCACAACATTTAGAGGTCTAGGCTAGAGACGTATTCCAACGTCATAAAGCCTGGTAACTGTTGTCCTCACTGATGGTTGGGTGATTCCTCCAATTTGAGACGATAAGTGCCAGTACGGACTTGTGCTCCCATGTACCGTCGAGTATATTTTGGGAGAGCCCTATAGGCTTAAATCCTTTATCCATAGGAAGTCGTGTCTGCCGCCCTATCGATCGCAATGTACTGAACACAACATTCGGGAAGATTGACTGCCGTACCGTAAAAAGTATTCTGCAGTTTTGCGATTGGTTTGGTACTCCCTCTACCTAGACTTCCAGAGTAGTCCCTTTCGTTCCTTTTCAGACTCCTTAATGGAAAAGGTCCATCTGAGCACTTGTCACTTCAGGCTCATTAAAAATCGAAGGAGACTAGAGTCATCTTTTGTTTTTTCTCGACTCTTAAAAACTGAAAAAACAAGTTGTGTCAAAGCATCTAAAATTCATTTAATTCGGAAACATACTTCCCCTTTATTTTAGTTGATCAAGTAATCCGCAATCGTGGAAGAAAGTCAATTGAAACCCCGTCGTTTGTGGAGGCTTACGAGTCAACCGTCTTTGTCTCCGGAATCGAAGCCAGTACAGACAAAGCGAACTCGTTTAACCGGTTCCAAATCTCCTATTAAAGTTAGAACAAGTGTTCCAACGACATCAGAGACTCCGGTTACTCTAAACATTTCTCGAATCCCTGCCTCTACAGAAGAAGTTCAACAGCCACAGAAGGACAGTGATATTGATCCTAGTCTGAGAGTAAACACTTGTGTTACCGAACGAGTTCCCTCTACAACTGGTTCGGAGAGTCTTGCTCTTCAAACATCTGTCGCTGCTGGTTTCACCCCTTCTTCGGCACCAGAATTTTTTTACGGACCTAACGGTCTTCCCCTTCCACCTAGTCTGATTGCCATAGAAGAAATTGTAGAAGATCCTCAAACAAGTACTCCAACGCACTTTGGAGTCGGGATCACTCTATATCCTTCTTCGTCAGAAGTTAGTCTACCACCAGCGGAAGCTCCTGTAGAATCGCTAGGTAATCTTTTGGATAGACTAAAAATGTTGAACAACCGTCAACATCTAGGACTGTGTCGTCTGACACAGTGACAGCAGAACTCCCTGCTATCACTCTGACAATGTTCGCCGGTATACCATCTGTCCTGACTAGCCCTCAACCACTAGAAGGAGCCCACTCAGGGGCTATTTCGACAGTATGGTCTGTTCCTGTTTGTTCATCCGGAATAATATCCGGAAACTCTTATGTTGAGTCTCAACAAATTGATCCATTTGGAAGTCAATTTGGGCAGTCCAGCCCCCAAGGGAAAAACGTTCCCTTGAGTTCTGGATTACCACCGTATGGGGGCAGTATGCCCTTTCATTATCCCCTCTAGGAGGATATTCGTACGTGAGTTCACAACAACATTCAGGTTATACTGGAATTACCTCAAGCGGTTGGGTACCTATACTACCTCAACAGCCAAGAGTTGTATATTCAATGCAAAAATGCGTACCTATGTCGAATATCCCAACTACGCCAGCTATTGTGACAGTGTCGCAAGTTCAAGCGCTACCTGTTGTATGCCAACCTCAAGTTTCTCAGGTTGTAATGCAACAGCCCCTTGACCCTGCGACTCAACCACAATCGCCAACTAGCGGGATGACACAGGCTCAGACAGGTACAATTACCCCTCATCTTGGTCAAACTGTTAGTATCGGTCAACAGCACATGGCTTCACAACCATGGCTAGTTCAATACCAACAACCACAATTCCAACAAGTATACCAAGGTTCTGAGCAACAAATCTTTGCTAATAGTGGGCAGCCATACATTCAAAACGGTCAAAATCAACCATTTTACAATGGTCATGTCCACCAACCTTACCAAACATACCAGCATCAAATGCATTATGTCGGTATGCAAAGACCAACAACTCAGGCAATCCCATCTTACCCTGGGTATGCTTCACCTAACCTGAATCAACAGTTACCCTTTGTGGCAACTTTAGAGTTACCTGATTTAAATCGGTTAACAAACGATCCAATCGCTTATGCCCTTGGTGGCCAGCGATTCCGCATAAACTCCCATCGGATATTCCTAAATTTAATGGAAATCCGGGTGAAGATCCATCGAATCACGTGATGACCTTTCATCTATGGTGTTCATCAAACACCCTAAATGATGATTCGATAAGACTTCGCCTCTTTCAGAGGACATTGACGGGCCTGGCAGCAAAATGGTACATCGAATTGCCTAGAGCTTCGTTCGACAACTTCAGTACCTTAGCCACAACCTTCTTAACCCATTTTCAGTTACCAATAAGGGAATAGAACTTCTTACCAATTTCAAACAGACAACGGCCACTCATATATCTGATCATATACATGAGTGGCGACGTCGTCGTAGAATGGTAAAAACGTATGTCCCTGATCAACTATTAGCTGAATGGTTTATCAAGTCTTTACTGCCTTCCATCACGGAAGATGTGGCGAAGGGGGGAGTCGTAACAGAAGAGCAAGTTATCGCTCGTGCGCAATATCTGGATTTGATTTATACTCAGTCTGGCACGCTCTACGATAAAATACCTGACGCCCCTAGACCGGAATTCTCAATTCCTCCTACTCCTAAATCGAACAATGACTCTCATGCCGGCGATGGCGTGATTGGCACAACAGACATGAAATCGACAAAGGCTACATCCAAAAAGGCCCGTAAGATTTCAAGTCAAAATTCAAAGGATGAACTTCTTGCTTCGGAAGTAAATGCCGTATCGACAGATAAAGGCAAAGAAACCAAACAACCAGGGAGCAAGAAAAAAGGCAAAGGGAAGAAGAAGAAACAGGAGGAATCTTCACCTGAAAAATCTTCTTCAAACCCTCTTGGAGATAGGAAACTAAAAAATCCATGTTTTATATGCGATAAGGATCATTGGACCGTGAATTGTCCACACAGGGCTGAGCTTAAGAAATTCTTCAAGAATTCGAAAACCTCTGCAGTGTTAACTGATCCGTTTCCAAACCCAGGAACAAATCTGGTTGAAAGTGGAAATTCTTCCCCATCTCAAGTGCTAATGTTGTCGGTTTCAAAACAACAAAATGACGCTTTGATATCGACAAGGAATAAAGATTCTGGGAATCCACAGCTGCCGAATAATAAGGATAAAGATCAACCAAGTAGTTCGACAACAACTTCGACAGAAGTTGTGCCACCTACCATTCCTGAATTGACGATAAAACCGCCGAGGGGAGTAGTACACAAGTCGACATTTAATCCCCGCGCTAGAGCGGCACAGCATTATAACATAGTGGAAGATTTGGCCCAATCGCCATCCGCTATGTCGACTCTTGAAGTACTACAAAATTGCCCATCCCAAAGGCAGGCTTTATTATCAGCCATTGGTGGGATTGACCCAAAGGATTCCAATCTTGTCTCCTTCGATCATAAAGGATATGATCCTCAATTACCAGCTCAATTAGCTTTCCTTGTTCAAGTGAAACCCCTCAACAAAACTGTTCATCGAACGATTATTGATGAGGGGGCATCTACATGCATTATGTTGATGAGTTTCTGGAAAATTTTAGGATCTCCAACCTTGTCGCGATCTTCGACGACATTAAAAGCATTCGACGGAAGGACATATACCCCATATGGTATCCTAAGTAACTTGAAAGTTGAACTAGGAGGGAAAACGGTAGAAATAGATGTTGAAGTCTGTTATAGACATTTTTGTGCCTTACAGCTCTAAGCATGAAATGTCCATAAACCAAGGGATCCTAAGTCCCTAAAAGTGTTGTTCCTACCCCTAGAGGAACAAGGTCAACCAATTACAGCTTCTCCCAGAAGTTCTCCACCAGAAACTGCTCAGAATTAGTCAAATCAGGATCATTTCAGCTGCTCCACTAGCTAGCTGCGTTGCATAGCACCCAAGTACACTAGCTAGGTGCGTTGCAATGCACCTAAATTCACTACCAGGGTGCGGTGAATGAGAAATGACAAATGGCAGTGTCATTCTGCGAGGTGGACAGACAATGGAAGCTTCCAGAATCTTCCCCAATGACACTTGCCTCACTGAGTTCGACCAAGGATGAGTAAGAGGCTCTCAGTCTCCAAGTGGAAGCAAGAACTGACAGAGAGAATCCACTAGTCAAATCATAAGCTGACTCATCCTCTTTGCATACATCTATATATGGATCCCTCATCCCAGAGATCCAGAGGATGGAATTTTGTACATTGTAGAGAATTGCTGTTGGTTTTGAGATAGAGATCAGTGTATTGGGTGATTTATGCTTTGTTGGAGGTGAAGAGGGGATTCCTTTGCTGGGAGGTTGATGCTGGATCAGAAATCATCGGTTGTAACTCCTCCTGGACCTTCTTGTTATATCAATAAAACTATTTGAGTTTCTCCTACATGCTTGTGTATCAATGATGTTTTGTTATATTTGCTTGTTTAGCTTAAATATGATCCTAAGCTATTTATGAATATAAATCCATGTCTTTGTGTAGTTTTCTTCTTCTGTGATCTTGCAGGAACTTGGTGAAGCTGGGCAAGTAAGGGAGCAGGTAGCTGGAAGCTGTCAAAGAGGAGAGAGATTGGATCAAAGGACTAGCGCAAGACACAGGTTGGTTCATCCTATTCCTCTTCGTTTATAGTTCATAAAGAAGAATACGAAAATAGTTTTCTCTGTTTGTTTCTAAGGTACTGTCACACCTTAATGGGATAGGGGGGGCGTTCTGAGTAGACACTTTTCCCATTAACAAAATGGCGACTCCACTGGGGATCATGTCTAGTTAGTTTGTTTGTGTTTCTCTTGTTGTTTGTTTCATAAACACAGAAGTAACAATCGAACTGCGTTTGCCATTATCAAATGCAAAGTAGACACCTGCTACTTCAATCCATTCACTGGATTTGTTTATGATTTGAACAGCTGATTCACAAATGATCTGATTACCCTTTGTGATAGCTCTTAGACCTCCTTTAAATCACCCTCTGATTGTGCATTACTGATTGCTTTTACTCGGCCAAAAACCATAGATTAAACTGCAAAGCGTGACCTAGAACCCGGAAGGAATTCTCGTTTCTGCCCCAACGCAGGCTCTGTGAAGAGATTCTGCATTTCAACGCAGTTCCCGAGAGGGCTACCTGCGCTGCAATCCAGTTTCTCTGTGTAACAGGTGCGCTGATCAGCCTAGCCCTGTGCAACTGAGGTTCTTTGCTTCATTTTTTCAGTTTTGTCTCTGATTTTTGCAGCCTGTAATCAGTGTGTGTCTGTTTAAAAACCCCTTTTCTTTGCCTTAATTCCTTCTCCTTTGTACAAAAAGACTGTAGATGTTCTTTGTGTGTTTGTTACATCATTTACAATTTTCCATTGAAAGAGTAGAATAGTCATACTGTCGTCCTTGGATTTAGATCTGTCACAAGTGTCGATTTTGATCTTAGGAGAAAGTGTGTTTGCTGTTGACAGTTGATTATGCTTTTACTTTTGTCTTTGGTTTGAATTTGTCACTTTCTAGTTTCGAAACGAGTGTTTATTTCAAAATCATAAAGTGTCGTAATCATCTCTACCTTTTGATTTCGAAAAGAAGCTTGTTTGTGTTTGTCACTTGAAAGCAAATCCAGATTTGTACATCAACTTTATTTTTAGGCATCAATATTAAGAAAGTGAAAACAAATACATGCATATGTGCATTTGCATATTGATAGTCTGTTTGGCTTGATTTAGGAAAAGTGCATTTACAGTGTGCTCTTTGCTCTTTGAGAAAAGATTGTGTCTTTCTTTTCCCCTTGTAGCTAGGATTTTCATTGCTGAAAAGAGATAAAAGTTTGCTTATCATCTTTAGATTGCATTTTAGGAATTACATCTACATCTCGTGGTGATCCCAAAAAGGCAAACTTCTAAGAAAGATCAACTTAAAATAAATTGAATGAATCTAACAACGCTTTGGAACTTAACGCACCACATTTAGAGGTCTAGGCTAGAGACGTATTCCAGCGTCGTAAAGCCTGGTAACTGTTGTCCTCACTGATGTTTGGGTGATTCCTCCACTTTGAGACAATAAGTGCCAGTACGGACTTGTGCTCCCACGTACCGTCGAGTATATATTGGGAGACCCCTATAGGCTTAAAACCTTTTATCCATAGGAAGCTGTGTCGGACGCCCTACTGATCGCAATGCACTGAACACAGCATTCGGGAAGATTGACTACCGTACCGTAAAAAGTATTCTGCAGTTTTGCGATTGGTTTGGTACTCCTTCTACCTAGATCTCCAGAGCAGTCCCTTTCGTTCCTTTTCAGACTCCTTAACGAAAAAGGTCCATCTGAGCACTTGTCACTTCAGGCTCATTAAAAATCGAAGGAGACTAGAGTCATCTTTTGTTTTTTCTCGACTCTTAAAAACTAAAAAAACAAGTTGTGTCAAAGCGTCTTAAAATTTATTTTAAACGAAATATTCATACCCTTTTCCTACGTTGATCTTGGGTTGAGAAAATGGAGTCTACCAACCAAGGAATTCCCCTTGGTGGAAATCCTAGTCCCTTCTCCTCTTGGGGAGATGTTGGTGCACCCCATATGGCCACATTGTCGCTTCCAGGACTGACAATTGGCTTGCCAGTATGGCTCTTCTCAACCAATGTCATTCAGAACACCACTATTCCTGAACAATCGAATCAGCAATTAGACGAGTCCAGAGTTGCCCACCAACCTTCTACTTCCTCTAATTCTTCCTCTCCTCCTTCCTCTTCGCTTGATGGGGCTGGCAAAGCCAAAAGTCAAGTTCCTAAGGAGAAGAAGGAGAAGAAGAAGAAGAAGAAGAAGGAGCCAAAGGCAAATGGGGGAAAACGAGTGTCGTCTAATGAAAATCCACACACTGCACCGACCAGGCCTAAATCGCCATGTGTCATTTGCAAAGGAGACCAATTTCACAGAGATTGTCCTTGCATCCCTCGGATACTAAGGGACTAGTCTCCTCGTTTGCACAATCCGGTGTCATCAACCTTTGATGATCATGTTGAAAGCACACCGTCAACTAGCGAAAGTGAAGCCCCAGGACAAAGAAGGAAAGCTAGATTTCCCTGTAAACTGTGCGAAGGCAATCATGCCGTCCACCGTTGTCCCTTCTTAGACGAAGCGAAAAGAGTTTTGGATGATCGTCCGGTTTCACCGTTACGACTTCCTCCTGGATATAAAAAACTCTTGCCGAGTTCGTCGCTAGTTGAGAATCCAGCTGGCCCGCTCAAGTGGTCAGCTGAAGCGCCTATCATCGAGGATAAACCATCTAAATCCATACCAGACAAAAGTCAAATGGTCGAGGCGGCAGTTGTCCCGGTCTTGCCTTCAGAGGTCTTGTCTTCAGATGATAGTCACTGAAGAGAACAAGGATGACACCGTCCAAATTCTCTTCATCAACACAGACTCCGACGAACATGGGGGCAATCTACCCATTCCCTTACCGCAGGAGGGAAGTTCGTCAGAGCCATACCCGGCCGTCTACTCGGTCCCACCTCCAAGCAACCTAGTTGTCTCCTTCGACTGGAATCAACTAGGCAGACCCCGTTTACCAGCAAGCATACCATTCCGAATTATCGTTCAAATATATCGAATGGTCATGGCAGGTACCATCATAGATGAGGAGGCTTCTGTGAGTATCCTTTCCTCTATTGCTTGGAAAGCGCTTGGTTCGCCATCGCTGTTGCCTGAGATGAGAAATCTGACAGGCTTTGACAAAGGAACCAGTCGACCTTTAGGGATCCTTCCCAATGTGCCCATAACATTGAGAGGGAAGACAATTCAAATGAATGTAATGGTAGTTCTAGGACCCTTGGATTATAACCTACTCCTTGGACGAGACTATATTTATTGCATGGGAGCCATCGTCTCCTCACTCTTTAGAGTAATGTGTTTTCCGCACGAAGGAAGAGTGGTCAAGCTCGTGGACCAGCTTTCATTTCCCGGATCACGCATAGCAAATAGTCATATACCATCCCTAAATGGTCTCTTCACGCAAGAAATGTCTCAATCTCCAGTCCGTCCTCCCGATGAGCGCGAGTAATTCGGAGGGATATGACTGAAACCTAGGGGCATGCGTCCTGGTCTGCTTCGGCAGGAAAACTTCGGGTATAGGGTAGGTTTCCGGGGGAGAATATGACTAGTCTGTACCCCGTCCATGATTGGAAGAGGGGTTATTCTAGAACAAGATTCTCTTGTCAAAGTTACGTAAGTGGCGAGCACCGCCACTCACCTTTGTTTATCTTGGTAGACATCGCCGAAGAAGTGTTTTGTTGGCACCGCTAATAGAACAATCTTTGGGTGACCTGTAAGAGGTAGGCCTCTCTCGGTAAAGCAAATGTTTTATTGGACTAAAGAAGGGGTAACCTTGAAACCATACTTTATACCTGGGGGCATGCAAAACTTTTGGAGTGCAAGCAAGGGGTGGCTATTTATTTTTTAAATTTTTAGGACCTCTAACCCTTTAAACTCGTAGGATTAGTCGTCACCTAACTTGCATAAAGAAAGGATGTGGGGCAAAAATCTAAAAGTTGCCGTTTTATATGAGACATTCTTATCATATGACTGGATTAATCGAGCAGTTTTAGCGCATAGTTCAAGCTCGTTAAAAAATAAACATAAGACATGAGCAAATGTTTCCACCCGCGTTTAAGCTCGTTAAAAAATGAACTATTCTCCGGTAAATAACTACCGTGAATGAAGCATTTCAGCCATTAAAGCCTTGGTCGTGTTTGCACCGTCACCTCCACTTTTCCATTGGCCGATCATTCACCTCCATTTGATTGTTTACCCATTTTGAGGAACAACTGCGAAGAGTGATTTCACTAGCCATCCTTGTGACACTGCCGTGATTGGAAAATTCCAAACCTTACCTGGAATCAGTTGCTACCCATTTTATCACTCGTTCCTCAAAAGACGAGTCTTCTTTAAGCTCTTTTCAACTGACTCGTAAAATATGAAAAGATTGCCGAGTTTTGGCCTTCCAGTTCGTTAAAGCGACCGGAAGTGCTATCCCTCCTCTAGATTTTAATCTTTTTGGACCTGAGGGATTATTGCACAAAAGATCGAGCGCTTGTTTTGTTCGGCTCGTTAAAACTATCGAAAATTCATCCCTTCTGTATTGTTTTATACTTTTTCGGACTTAAGGGATTAGATGATGAAAAAGGAATTTCGGAGTTACCTTTACGTACCTTTTCAGACTCTCTAAAAATGAAAAGGACCGAGTTATCTTTGTCATTAAACTCGTTAAAAAGATTAATAGCGACAAACTTGTCTTTAGACGAGAACGAGTTTCACTATCGCTAGGCTCGTTAAAACATAGCGATGGGTTTGCCCGAAGGGCAGATTATAGAACAAGCATATGTTATCCTCCTCAAGCTTGACAAAAATAAAGAGGTACTAGTCAGCAATGACTGGGGAAAAATTGGGAAGAAACTCAAAGAATCTTTATTGGTAGCAAGTCGCTCTTGAACATGACACTTCCACTCCGTGCCTGAGTTGGGTTGGGTTGTGTAGAGTCTCTACTTTACACCTTATCCTCCATCATTACCTACTGTTTTCATCACTTTCCTCTCTCTTTTGCCTCATTTTCCACCCAGATCATTACATTAGTTGTCATTAAACATGATCAAGTGAGCTTTGCTAATGGGTAATTGTTTTGTTTAGTTTTTGACATATTTGCAGGCATTCCGCAGCCTTCTGCTGATTCCGCAGCCATCTGCTGATTCCGCAGCCATCTGATGATCCCGCAGCCATTTTGTTGATTTCAAGGTTCCACGTGCTATTTTGCAGAACGAGCCACGTGGGCATGTTGGAATATACGTGCTCGAGGTTCCTGTGCCATCAGTTCAGCCGGCCACGTCATCTGTACCACCGGTCAAAGGGGGTCAAGTTACGGTCAAATAAAGGCAGCTTAACGTTGATACGTAAGCTGTTTGATCACGTCGGTGGAAAAGGTGACTTGTCTGTGTTTTGAAAGCCGTGGGGGACATGATCTAATGCTGGATTCATTGCCCATATCGACCAGGACCTCCAGCTCGACCATAAAGCCTATGACGTGTTAACTGCACCTTTAATACGCATGACAGTCAGTTTATTTTCTGTTTTATGTTTACGTATTAGGCCATCTTGCAGATGCCTATATATACTTGCGTCTGCGTACGCTTATGTTAACTTTTAGATGCTGTAGTTTATGCACTTGTGAGAATTTTGGCACGTTTTTAAACTCTGTTTTTATAAGAGCTGTTCCAGCACTTTTTGATTATGTATTTCTGCATATAAAGTAATGGAAACAGTGTTGTTTTGAAGTTTTAAGAGCATCTGAGTTTTCTGTGGATGATATGAATGGAGGGCCCCTGTTCGTATTAGCCTTGTAAAGTATTTCATGTTTATACTTCTGCAATTTCCTTATTTTACATACAGAATTTCCTTTCTTGAGTTATGTACAGCTTGATTTCTTTTCATTGCTGCAGCCTTTATTTTCACTGATCAGATTTGCTTCTTTGCAGGTTTTTACCCGGGATTGAGTGTGTTGTGTTTGCTTTAATATCTGATGGTAGTTGCAGTTGTCTTGTTCATAATGCTGCCCTTTTTACTCTGTTTTCTAGATTAGTTTTAGCTTAGTTTTACAAGTTGGATGCTAACTAATTTATGCTCTCTTTATCATGAATGGCTTATCTTTCAATAGAGCAGAACACTAATTAATTGCAGCTTGTCTTTGAGTAGTCTTGGCTTGTGACACTAATACTTTTTCCACTTGTTACACATAATCACATATGTAGGAAGCAGTATGATGGAAAAGGCTTAGTAGTGTTACAATTTGTCGATTAGAGTTTTTATCAAATCTTGGATTTGTCTTCAGCTACCTCCTAATCGTGTTTTACGCAGTACTATGTGGTAGAAGCAGGGAGTTAGGAGGAGATAACCATTATCATCAATCCTTGAAGTGATTTTCTTGTTTCTTTTATTTGCAGCAATATGGATAGAGACTAATGCCATTAGAACGTGGTCATTTACTTTCAAGTCATTTCAATTTATTCATTTCTTTCAAGTTCTTTTCCTTTACAAATTCAGCAAGTAATTAGAAATCACCAATCACACACTTTCACTCATCTAGAACTCACTTTTCACACACTTGCACTCATCTGTCTATAATCATCACTCCATCTTAGGAAGATAAGTTAACCATAAACAACCCCCCAAACGACAAAAGCTCTAAGAAAGTTGCTTAAGTACATATAGTACACCCTCACTTCATCAGCTTACGAGCCCCGGGTTGACAATTAATGACATCAATTTAGGAACACTAAATTGACTAAAAATTTTGGCGCCGTTGCCGGGGAAGTGAAATTAAGTAGCCATACTTAGAGAAAAAAAAATATAAAAATTTCAAGGAAAGAAGTTAATAACCTATCCAAGTATGCTCTCCTCTTGCACTTCAAAGTGATCTGGAGGATCAGAAAGGAGAAAGTTATTGATTTAGTAGTTTCTTGAGTATGCTCTCTTCTTGCACCTAGAGTGAACTGGAAGATCAGAAAAAGAACTATTAACTTGACTTGAAGAAAAAAAAAAAATGACATGCATAGAGCTAGAGATTCTAGAGGACGGTTTTTAGCTAGAGCTCGAAGTTCAATTTTTACAAGTCCATCTGCTTCAAGGGATAGACAAGAGACACCTCCCTTATCTCCAACCGAAACTCCTGGTCCTAGAATTCCTGGAATTCAAGAGCCAAGAGTTGACTCTCCTACACCTTCTATTGAGTTTGAACCAGGAAGAGACTCTTCTCTTTCTCCTACAGGAAGACCAATTGTAATTGAGGAATTGGAATCATCTGAAGAAGAAGGAGAAATCTCTTCTCATTCACCTTTTGTAGAGGAACCAGAAGATTTTGAAATCCCTAGGAGAATCATCATGGCAGAGGAAGAAGAGGAGGTAGAGGTAGAGGTAGAGGTAGAGGAGGAGGAAATAACAATAACAATAATGGAGGTAGAGGTCCCATTGGAGGAGGAAATAGAAATGGTGATAATTCATTTGGGTTTCCCATTGTTGATGAGGATTCCCGAGCCACTATGAAAAACATATCACCATCTGTCCTCCCTAACTTCCATGGGTTAAGGACTGAGGACCCTGAAACATTCTTATTTGAGTTTGAAGTGGTGTGTCGAACTTATGACTACCTGGATGACTCTCAGAAACTCAAGTTGTTCCCTTCAACACTGAAGGATCAAGCCTTGAAATGGTTCATGGGGTTACTCACTCAATCCATTAGGACTTGGGATGAGATGAAACAGACATTTTTGGATAGGTATTTAGACTATTGCATGCCTACTAATCACAAGGACGAGGTTTTTAAAATGGTACAAAAAGAAGATGAGAGTCTAGAAGATTTACTTGAAAGATTTCAATATAACTTAAAAAGAGCAAAAATGAACACTTTGGATGAAGAGACCTTAAAAGCCCTCTTATTAAAAGCCATCAGGGATGAATGGATAGACATCTTAAACATGATGGGGAAAGGGGATATTTCTCAACTTTCTCTCAATGACATAGCAGAACTTTGTATCCATCTCTCAAGGGGCAAATCAAAAACTCAAAAAGGGCCTAGAGATCCTTCTCTCCTTAGGGCGAATAAATCTGCAACAGGATCAGTGAGTAGGGCTGAAATCGGCAGTATGCTTGATGAATTTAAAACTGACATCTTAGGGAGTCTTAGTGAACAACTTGATACCCTTAAGATTTACAATAAACAAAAAGCAGAAGCTGAGGCTTTGGCTATCTTTTGCCCGAAATGTAGAAAGAAACATGCTTTAAGGGAATGTCCCTTAGATGCACACGTTGTAGAAACATGTGTAATTTGCTCAGAAACTCATGAGACCAAGGACTGTCCTTCAATCCCTGGCCTCAAAGCAGTCTTTCAAGAGGATCCAGATACACTTGAATCTCTCTGTTTTATTGCAAGGAGACCTTGGCAAGGACAACAGAATCAAGGGTTTAACAACTCTATGAATTCTCAATCCCAACCAAGTTGGAATCCTTGGCAACAACCTTGGCCTCAACCTCAAAATGCTTTCCAAGCATGGATGCAAAGCATGCAAAATCCCTATGGGAGGTTTGCTCAATTCTATCAATACCCTCCATCATTTCAGAATCAGCAAACTCCCCAACTTCCAAACCAAGGTCAACAACTATCATTGCCATACCCTCAACAACAACAACCTCCTCCACAAAATCAAAACTCACAATTAGCACTTCAATCCCAGCAGAAATCTAATCAACTTCCCTCTCAGCCATTACCAAATCCAAATAATAGGAACCCTCAAAATGCTTACATGATGGAAGGTCAACCATTCCCTACCTATATGGTTGTTCCTCTTAATGAAGTACAACTTAGATCAGGTAGAATCCTAGATCAACCTTCCACAAGTGTTCAACAACCAAGCATTTCTGAGGAGGAATCTCTCAAAGTCAATAAAGGTTCTGAAGTATCACTTCAAAACCAAAATACCCAAAAAGAAAAAGAAAAAGAATCAATCTCTACAACTCCCCTAGTTGAGCAACCTACACCTGCAGCTACACCTCCCTTTCTTGAAAGATTGCAAATTGATAAAGGGGTGGAAAAGCAGATATGGGTGCCTGACTATAACTTCCTAGATGAATTGAAGAATGTATGTATCAAGATCCCCTTGTTACAAGCCATTAAGGAAATTCCCATTCTAGCGAAGACAATAAAGGAGTTGAGTTTGAAGAAAACAGTAAAAAGAACCAGAGATACTAAAAGGATACATCTAGTTGGAAAAATTGCAGACATAATGATGGGTAAGATTACCATGCAAAAGTATGTAGATCCCGGTAGCCCTATTATCAAAACTCATATCAATGGGGTTGAAATCCCAAATACTCTGATTGACTTAGGGGCCGCGATCAACATCATGAGTAGACAGACCATGGATCAGTTAAAGCTTCCTAACCTTCTCTTTACACCTACCTTGCTGCAGCTTGCAGATAGATCAATCATTAAACCTGATGGTGTATTGGAAGATATTCCAGTCTCTCTAGATTCTTGGGAATATCCAGTTGATTTTATGATTTTAACTCCCAAGAACAATCTAGGAGGACATCCTCTTATTTTAGGAAGACCTTGGCTGGCCACAGCTGATGCTTTCATAAGCTGTAGGTCTGGAGACATGTATATATCAGATGGTAATTCCACCAAGAAATTCAACTTGTATCCCCCAGCAAAAGCTATAACAGAAATAGGAGAAGATGAATGGGTAGAGGATGAAGATACTATACAACCAGTTTTAACCATCTCTGAGATCAGTGAGGATAGTCAAATTCTAAATACATTAGAAAATTTTGAAGTATCTTTAGAATATGACTCTGAACATTTTCAGATAGATGCAGACATTGAATATCTCTCCTCTAGACAAATGTCTCTCTTCTCAATGGAAGAGTTTGGTAGTTCTACAGTTGAAATCCTCCCAGGAAAAACATTGAACATTAACAAAAACTTGGGAAGACCACAACAAGAAGAATTAACTAAAATGTTGCAAAAACATTCCACTGCCTTTGCATGGGAATACACTGACATGAAAGGAATCGATCCTAAGACTTGTATTCATCACATCTACATTGAAGAGAATAGCAGGCCTATTAGGCAACCACAAAGAAGGATGAATCCAAACCTTAGGGAAATCGTGAAAGAAGAACTCCAGAAATTGCTCAAGGTAAACTTCATTTACCCCATTTCAGATAGCCAATGGGTTTCTCCCTTGGTTATAGTGCCCAAAAAGAATGGTAAATGGAGAGTTTGCATTGATTATCGAGAATTGAACAAGGCAACCTTAAAGGATCATTTTCCTTTACCTTTTATTGATCAGGTACTAGACACTTTAGCGGGTAAAAAGTATTTCTCATTCTTGGATGGTTTTAGTGGGTACAATCAAATTCAGGTAGCACCTGAAGATCAAGACAAAACCACATTTACTTGTCCTTGGGGAACTTTTGCCTACCGAGTACTCCCTTTTGGATTGTGCAATGCACCTGCTACATTTCAAAGGGCTGTATTAGGAATCTTTTCAGATCTGATTCATGATTGTGTAGAGGTATACATGGACGATTTCACAGTTTATGGTAATACATTTGAAGAAGCTTTGGAAAATTTGGAAAAAGTACTGGTAAGATGTAAGGAAACAAATCTTTCTTTAAGTCATGAAAAGTGTTTTATGATGTTTACTGAAGGGATTGTTTTAGGACATCATATTTCAGGAGATGGAATTAAGGTTGATAAATCCAAAGTTGAAGTCATCTCTAAGTTACCTGTTCCAAATTGCCAAAAGGATGTTAGAAGTTTTCTTGGGTTTACTGGGTATTACAGAAGATTTATTGAAAACTTCACTAGGATAGCATCCCCTCTCTTCAAATTGCTTACCAAGGACTGTGAGTTTAAATGGGATCCTGAGTGTCAATCTGCCTTTGAAGCTTTAAAGTCTAGAATATCTGAAGCACCCATCTTAAGGGGACCAAATTGGAAACTCCCTTTTCACATCTCTACTGATGCTTCAGATACAGCTCTAGGAGCTGTTTTGGGACAAAAGGATTTGATCCCTTATGCCATTTATTACACAAGTAAGAATTTGACTCCTACTGAGTTAAATTATACTGTTACAGAAAAAGAGTTCTTAGCTGTGGTACATGCAATCAACAAGTTTAGACATTACATAACCGGCTATGAAACCTTTGTCCATACTGATCACTCTGCCATAAGATACTTAATGAACAAACCTGTCACTAATGGTAGAGTTACAAGATGGCTTTTACTCTTGCAAGAATTCAACATCACTGTGTTAGATAGACCTGGAAAGCAAAACACAGTAGCTGATTTCTTGTCTAGAATCCAAAACATTAATGAGGATTCTCCAGTAGAAGATAAGTTTCCAGATGAATACTTGTTTGCAGTGACTACCAAGACTCCTTGGTATGCAGATATGGCTAATTATCTTGTTACAGGGAAGCTTCCTCTACACTTATTTCCTAATGAGAAAAGGAAAATCATTCGGGAGAGTTCACATTATTCTTGGATTTCTAATGAATTGTTCAAAACAGGGCCAGATTGTATAATCAGAAGGTGTGTTCGGGAAGATGAAATGCCTAACATCCTTAAGGCATGTCATGATGAACCATGCGGCGGGCACTTTGCGGACAAGAGGACAGCCTATAAAATCCTTTCTCTAGGATATTATTGGCCTTCTCTCTTTAAAGATGCAAAGCAGTATGTTAAAAGGTGTGACAGCTGCCAAAGAGTTGGGAAACCAACTCCTTCAAATGAAATGCCTCTACAGCCTCAGGTATGCATCGAACCCTTTGAGAAATGGGCTCTAGATTTCGTTGGACCAATTAATCCACCATCAAAGCAAAAGAAATATATACTGGTTTGTACTGATTATGTTACTAAGTGGGTAGAAGCAAAAGCATTGCCTTCTGCCACTGAAAATTCAGTTGTTCAATTTCTTTTTGAGGATATCTTCACTCGTTTTGGTGTCCCAAGGGAAATTGTGACAGATCAAGGCAGCCAGTTTACATCTAATTTGATGGAGAAGCTGATGGAGGAATATAAGATTAAGCACAGAACATCTACTCCCTACCATCCGCAATCCAATGGTCAAGTGGAATCTACCAATAAAGTTCTTGAAGGCATTATCACCAAGACTGTTCATCTTCATAGAAGAGATTGGGCGGAAAGGCTCCCTGAAGCCTTATGGGCCTATAGGACTACATGGAAGAACACCACAGGACATTCTCCCTATGAACTTGTTTATGGGAAGGAAGTCCTGCTTCCTATTGAGTTCCAAATCAAGACCTTCAAGATGGCAGTTCAGTTGGGAATAAGCCTCTCAGAAGCTCAAAGACACAGAATGGACCAGCTAAATGAGCTAGATGAAATAAGACAAGATGCAATTCTAAGGACCGATCTAGTTCAGCACCAAAGATCTAAATGGCATGATCGTCATATCAAGGAAAGAAAGTTTCAGAAAGGAGATTGGGCTCTATTGTTTGATTCAAAATTCAAAGACTTCAAAGGAAAGTTTCAAACTCATTGGCTTGGGCCATATGAGATTGATGAAGTCTTTAGCAATGGAGCAGTTCGAGTAAAAACTATCGATGAATTTCATACTCCTCTCATTGTGAATGGCCACCGCTTGAAAATCTACCAGAAGCCATTCTCAAAAGAAGAGTTTGTCAAATTGTTCAAGGAAGATTCTGCAATCAGGCTGGTGGAGAAGGATTCTTCTCCTCCATCAGCCTAAAGCTTTGGTTTTTGAAAAAAAAAAAAAAAAAAAAAAAGAGAAAAAAAGAAAAAAAAAAAAGAAAAAAGAAAAGAAAAAAAGAATAAATGTATGAGCCTGAAAACCAATCTCTGATTGGCAGTCTCATACAGAAAACCTGAGGTGAAAATCAGGGTCACCTGACACCTCATGTTTTCTAAAAAAAAAAAATCTCTTTCTTCCCTTATTTCATTTCATTTCATCATCACTACCATTTCATCCACCATTTCATTCATTTTCCACTCCACCTCATTTTTTTCATTCATCCATCCACCCACTACATTCCATTCCATCAATAAAGTCATTTTTAGATAGTTAAAATTTGTTTTTGTGCAGTCGGAGGTTACTACTGCAGATTCCGCAGCCATCTGAAGATTCTGCAGCCATCTAACGATTCTGTAGCTCTCTGCACCTGCATAAAAAAAAAAAAACACACAGTCTGTTTGAAATTTCTTTACAGCTCAGTAGTCATCAATAATAAATGGAAAATAGTCATGCAAAAAAATCAGTGAAGGGTTAGTGGCAAGTCATCAAAGGCAAATCTAAGCGGGAATCTGAGGTATGGTTCAAATCCTAAGCTTACAGTTATTTCGTTATGCAAAGTTCTCTAGGTTATGTTTCTTGTCACTAAGTGTAATGATTACCAGTCATGCGACCATATACCCACGTATCATCCACGACTATCAGTCCTTGATTACCACGATTTTGAATTTCACTTGTGGCTGCTTCTTCCATTAAGATCCCGTACCTAGGTGACGTAACCTAATGTACTACGTCTCTAGATGACATAACTCACGCAGCCAAGTGTAACTCAGAGACCGAAACCTACGGACATAGCCGTTTCCATTCATTATTCCATAACCCTTCTACCCTCTTACGCTCATATCATTTCACTCCCATTTCCACTCACATGTTTCATTCCATCTACGCTGCTACCATTCACCACACTCTGTTATGCTGTGCTCACTACGTTGCTGCCATTCACCATACTCTGTTTTTCCTCTCCGCTAATTCTAAACACCAGTGGAGGTCTGTTACGGCCGTATCCAGAGCTAAAGCCATAATCCACTGTGTTGAGGCCGTAAATCCACCAAGTCAAGGCCACTTTAAAGCCGAGTTTCAAAACAAAGCCGTGAATTTACTGTGTAAAACCCTTGTTGAAGCCGTGTTCTGGAACAAAGCCGTGAATTGACTGTGTAAAGCCGTTTTAAGCCGTGTTTTAAATAGAACAGAGCCGTAAAGAGCCAATGGGGAAGCTTTTGAGGGCAGAACCGGAAGGTTCAAAGTTTTTGGAGGGTTATCCTCAGGTCAAAGAGGCATTACAAAAGGCAAATTGGTTACAATGCGTACAGAAGTTCAAAGGCTACCATAAGGAGGTTACAAAGGCCTTTGCAAGGTCCTTCAGAGAAAAAGATAATCACGTGGAGATAGGGGACTTACAATTCACAGTCAATGAAAGCAGCATAGCACAAGCTACCTCACTTCCACAGACCAGAGAAAGGTGGTTTAAGAACCGGGCAGTTCAAGATCAGTAGTGGAAACAAATTTTAAAAAACCCAGGTATGGACACCAGTATCTTTACCAAAGGGATTCCTGTTTCTTATGTTAAGGAGGAGTGGACCACTTTACTCTTGTTAGTACAAAAATTTTTCACTTGTGAAGGAAGATTTGGGGTCTTATATGTTTATCATGCAAAGGTTATGATGCATTTTCTAGGAGATGATATTAACCTCCCTTACTTTCTATTTTCAAGTCTTAAGAAAATGTGTGCAATGGTCCAAAAGAACCCCAGAAATGTTGAAGCACATTTATGTCATCACGGTCTTGTGAAATTGCTGGTTGAGGAACAATTAAAATCAAAAAGAGACACATGGGAGAAGTTTCTCATAAGAAATCATTTTCAAGAATTAGGAGAAACTTCTGGAGGATCCCCTCAAGTGCCAAAAAGAAGTAGAAGAAAAAGAGGAGAGGGGGTTAACCAAGAAACCACTGCCCAAACAGAAACTATTGTTCCTGATATTACTATGCCTGAAACAACTGCCCAAGAGGAAACTGTTCAAGACCAGTTTGATGAGGAAACTGATATACAGCATCCTGAACAGGATATTGATCCTGGATTTACTGAAGATGATAACCAAGCAGCCCAAGGAATTATCTCTGAAACTCTTTCAGAACTTGCTCAAGAAATTGCTCAGAAAAGAAAAGAAGGGAAGAAGAAACAAAAGCAAGATAAAGGTAAATCTGTAGTCCAAGAAACTCACCTCACTCCTGAGGATACTAGTGAGGAAGACACTCAGCCCTTAGCCCAAAGAATGGCCAAACTTCATAAAACTGCCCTCTCTAAAAAGGCGGAAAAACAGAAGCAAAAAGTACCAAAAGAAAAACAGCAGAAAGTACCAAAAGAAAAACAGAGTACCACCTCTGTAAGAAGGAGCAGCAGATTACAAAATAGAAAAGTAGGGGCCACAAAGGGTAAACAGTCATTCTTCATTGACTTAAGCTCACCCCAAAAAGGTGCTGCAAGTCCTGACTTGGAGAAAAGTCCTTCACACGATGAGCATATTGAGACTAGTCCTCCACGTGAGGAAAGTCCGTTTGAACATGAACTTGAGCATGAACATGGATCTGAATTTGATTATGAACCAAGTCCCAAAAAGTCACCTGAAGTGGACCCGGAGCAGCAAAAAGTGTATAATTATCTGGAAACATTGGAGCAAGCAGCCGCTGGCCCAAGTAATGTTCAACCTTTAGAACAACAAGTCCACTCCTTAAAACAGGAAATTTTTGAGATTGAGGTTCTAAATCGACATATCATGCAAGAAAATGAAAAGTTGAAAGAGCAAGCCAAATTGGATAAGATGATTCATGATAACACCATGTTACATTTGGGCCTGTGGCAAAGAAGTAACAAGAAGTTAAGGAAGAAATGCCAAAAGCTAAACAGAGCCTTGATCAACCTAAAGTTCAGATGCTTAGTAAAGAAGCCAAGGGTAAATGTGTCTACACAGAGAAAGAAGAGGAGATTGGATGTCTTGGCAGAGGCATCACAGCAGGTTGATTGATCAGTGTTTTTGCATGAGGACATGCAATGCCCTCGTAGTGGGGGTATGTAGAGTCTCTACTTTACACCTTATCCTCCATCATTACCTACTGTTTTCATCACTTTCCTCTCTCTTTTGCCTCATTTTCCACCCAGATCATTACATTAGTTGTCATTAAACATGATCAAGTGAGCTTTGCTAATGGGTAATTGTTTTGTTTAGTTTTTGACATATTTGCAGGCATTCCGCAGCCTTCTGCTGATTCCGCAGCCATCTGCTGATTCCGCAGCCATCTGATGATCCCGCAACCATTTTGTTGATTTCAAGGTTCCACGTGATATTTTGCAGAACGAGCCACGTGGGCATGTTGGAATATACGTGCTCGAGGTTCCTGTGCCATCAGTTCAGCCGGCCACGTCATCTGTACCACCGGTCAAAGGGGGTCAAGTTACGGTCAAATAAAGGCAGCTTAACGTTGATACGTAAGCTGTTTGATCACGTCGGTGGAAAAGGTGACTTGTCCGTGTTTTGAAAGCCGTGGGGGACATGATCTAATGCTGGATTCATTGCCCATATCGACCAGGACCTCCAGCTCGACCATAAAGCCTATGACGTGTTAACTGCACCTTTAATACGCATGACAGTCAGTTTATTTTCTGTTTTATGTTTACGTATTAGGCCATCTTGCAGATGCCTATATATACTTGCGTCTGCGTACGCTTATGTTAACTTTTAGATGCTGTAGTTTATGCACCTGTGAGAATTTTGGCACGTTTTTAAACTCTGTTTTTATAAGAGCTGTTCCAGCACTTTTTGATTATGTATTTCTGCATATAAAGTAATGGAAACAGTGTTGTTTTGAAGTTTTAAGAGCATCTGAGTTTTCTGTGGATGATATGAATGGAGGGCCCCTGTTCGTATTAGCCTTGTAAAGTATTTCATGTTTATACTTCTACAATTTCCTTATTTTACATACAGAATTTCCTTTCTTGAGTTATGTACAGCTTGATTTCTTTTCATTGCTGCAGCCTTTATTTTCACTGATCAGATTTGCTTCTTTGCAGGTTTTTACCCGGGATTGAGTGTGTTGTGTTTGCTTTAATATCTGATGGTAGTTGCAGTTGTCTTGTTCAT
Organism: Pinus tabuliformis; assembly: GCA_031772625.1. NCBI lineage: Eukaryota > Viridiplantae > Streptophyta > Pinopsida > Pinales > Pinaceae > Pinus > Pinus tabuliformis. The sequence continues at coordinate 914,478,189 of CM062809.1, forward strand.
AATGCTGCCCTTTTTACTCTGTTTTCTAGATAGTTTTAGATTAGTTTTACAAGTTGGATGCTAACTAATTTATGCTCTCTTTATCATGAATGGCTTATCTTTCAATAGAGCAGAACACTAATTAATTGCAGCTTGTCTTTGAGTAGTCTTGGCTTGTGACACTAATACTTTTTCCACTTGTTACACATAATCACATATGTAGGAAGCAGTATGATGGAAAAGGCTTAGTAGTGTTACAATTTGTCGATTAGAGTTTTTATCAAATCTTGGATTTGTCTTCAGCTACCTCCTAATCGTGTTTTACGCAGTACTATGTGGTAGAAGCAGGGAGTTAGGAGGAGATAACCATTATCATCAATCCTTGAAGTGATTTTCTTGTTTCTTTTATTTGCAGCAATATGGATAGAGACTAATGCCATTAGAACGTGGTCATTTACTTTCAAGTCATTTCAATTTATTCATTTCTTTCAAGTTCTTTTCCTTTACAAATTCAGCAAGTAATTAGAAATCACCAATCACACACTTTCACTTATCTAGAACTCACTTTTCACACACTTGCACTCATCTGTCTATAATCATCACTCCATCTTAGGAAGATAAGTTAACCATAAACAACCCCCCAAACGACAAAAGCTCTAAGAAAGTTGCTTAAGTACATATAGTACACCCTCACTTCATCAGCTTACGAGCCCCGGGTTGACAATTAATGACATCAATTTAGGAACACTAAATTGACTAAACAGGTTGTTTCATTCACCGGTCACATCACCATGGTCACGCCATACCATCCACATTTGGGGTAAATGCTACCAATCCATCACATAAGTGTCACCGACATGTTCAAGAGAAGTCATCCAGAGAAGTCATCCGTGTCCCATCCACTACCATACATTATACTTCATTCTTTCATGACCGCCATCCTGAACCATATATCATCAGATCGTTTTCACCTCTATTAAAATCATTTGCTCCGTTCCGTGTCATTGATGTGGGATTCATCAAGGCCCTCCTTTGACGGATCGCTTCTTGTCGACATCAGCTCATTATCCAAGAAGTTGATCTAGGAACACCCCATTCAGTACTTTTAAGCTTTCATACCTCAATGGCAAGTTTCTCACTTCTGGCGACAAGTATACATCAATGACCTTCGACCGAAAGATTTTGCGTGGTGTTCGACGCCAAGTCCTTTATTCACACCACGTGAATTGTACTGCAGTACCTTGAGGGTCATCATCATTATCGGTGATTCCTCTCGCGCTTGTTAACAGTTTAGATCATTGACTGGTAATCAAGCGATGTCTTTCCATGTTCGACTTCAAAACATTTCTCACATGGATCGACTTGTACTTCGAGTGAAGATCGGACGAGATTGAAGACCTCGGATCTAGTTTCATCCATCCGGGCTGTGATATATATTCAGGAAAAATAAAGACATTGACATGTACAGCATTGCAGCACAGATAATCATCCTACGAAAAGGATGATGACTTCATCAGAATCATCAGTCTACCATCAGACGATTGTCTGTCTTGGGTACATAAAAATGAATTTATAAAGCTGAGCATGGGAATGCCCGCCTCAGCTAGATCATGAAAACAGTATGAAGATAATGTATTGTATTGTATCTTATTACAGGTCTCCTCCCAGCATTGAAAGAACTTCGGATCCTCCTAATAAAGCATTTCACCCGATAAACGGCCTCATACTTTAGGGGGCAACTGTTATAGACATTTTTGTGCCTTACAACTCTAAGCATGAAATGTCCATAAACCAAGGGATCCTAAGTCCCTAAAAGTGTTGTTCCTACCCCTAGAGGAACAAGGTCAACCAATTACAGCTTCTCCCAGAAGTTCTCCACCAGAAACTGCTCAGAATCAGTCAAATCAGGATCATTTCAGCTGCTCCACTAGCTAGCTGCGTTGCATAGCACCCAAGTACACTAGCTAGGTGCGTTGCAACGCACCTAAATGCACTACCAGGGTGCACTGAACGTGAAATGACAATTGGCAGTGTCATTCCGCGAGGTGGACAAACAATGGAAGCTTCCAGAATCTTCCCCAATGACACTTGCCTCACTGAGTTCGACCAAGGATGAGTAAGAGGCTCTCAGTCTCCAAGTGGAAGAAAGAACTGACAGAGAGAAGCCACTAGTCAAATCATAAGCTGACTCATCCTCTTTTCATACATCTATATATGGATCCCTCATCCCAGAGATCCAGAGGTTGGAATTTTGTACATTGCAGAGAATTGTTGTTGGTTTTGAGATAGAGATCAGTGTATTGGGTGATTTATGCTTTGTTGGAGGTGAAGAGGGGATTCCTTTGCTGGGGGGTTGATGCTGGATCAGGAATCATCGATTGTAACTCCTCCTGGACCTTCTTGTTATATCAATAAAACTATTTGAGTTTCTCCTACATGCTTGTGTATCAATGATGTTTTGTTATATTTGCATGTTTAGCTTAAATCTGATCCTAAGCTATTTATGAATATAAATCCATGTCTTTGTGTAGTTTTCTTCTTCTGTGATCTTGCAGGAACTTGGTGAAGCTGGGCAAGTAAGGGAGCAGGTAGCTGGAAGCTGTCAAAGAGGAGAGAGATTGGATCAAAGGACTAGTGCAAGACACAGGTTGGTTCATCCTATTCCTCTTCGTTTATAGTTCATAAAGAAGAATACGAAAATAGTTTTCTCTGTTTGTTTCTAAGGTACTGTCACACCTTAGTGGGATAGGGGCGTTCTGAGTAGACACTTTTCCCGTTAACAAAGTCATCGACGGGAATCTTGATTACAACATCCTACTAGGAAGACCATGGATATATGCCATGGCAGCTGTTGTGTCGACATATTTTAGAAAGATTGCATTTCCCTTTCAAGGAGGGATTACAATCGTCGATCAACAAAACTTCCTCCCCAATGGTTCTCAAGTTACTGGAAGCATTCCCATGATCCATGGAAACCCCCATTCGCTTCAAAATATCAGAGTAGGCCTACTAAAAGATCCTATACTAATGGGAACTTTCGCTCTTCCACCTCCAATCAATCTGGCGGAAGTAGCATCGATAGGAACCTGCAACATGATATCTTCTAAAAAGATCTCAGAAAACGATATCGACATGGATCATGCAGTGGTTTTGCCACCAAGCCCAACGGAAATATTGTAGCAATCAATGTTCCTAGTATGGGAGGCAAACCCAAATCAACGCTCATCAAGCGTTTGGATAGATAGGTCTAGAGAATGTGATACCCCTTCAGATCCTTGGTCGCAAGTGCATGTCACCGACGAAGGAATTGTCCAATCAATGGTAATTGAAGGAGCACCATGGAATGATTCCCACCATCATTCCCTTCTTCCGGATTGTGGAGAAGATACTCAAGATGACCTTTATCATCCTTCAGTCTTTGATTTCTTATCAAATACTATAAACACGATGGATTCCGAGCGAAACTTGTCCAACATTGAAGAGACTATAGCCATAAATATCTCGACCAAAATAGATGTTATAGAGAATATTTATGTTGGCAAATGTTGTTCTCCTTCAGAACTGGAAATATATAACGCTCTTTTTCGCGAATTCAGAGATGTCTTTGCTTGGTCATATAGTGAAATGCCGGGCATTGACTCGAGTATCGTTGAACACGAAATTGAGATGTATCCAGATGTCAAACCAGTATGACAACGGCTACAGCAGTTGTACCCCAAGAAAGCCACTGCCATTAAGGTAGAAGTTGAAAAAATCCTCCATGCTGGTTTCATCTACCCGGCTCCTCTAACCGATTAGGTATCGAATATTGTCCCTGTTATGAAAAAACAAGGAACAATTAGAGTGTGCGTCGATTATAGGGATGTAAATCAAGCTTGTCCAAAGGACAACTACCCTACACCCTTCATTGACCAGATAATTGATGAATGCGCCGGATGCGAAATCTTTTCATTCATGGATGGATTCTCCGGGTATAATCAAATAAATATCCGCCCACAGGACCAGTCAAAGACTGCATTTATTTGTCCGTGGGGCACATTCGCATATCGAAAATTACCCTTTGGATTAAAGAACGCAGGGGCGACATTTCAGAGGGCAATGAATTATGCCTTCCATGACATCAAAAACATCGTTCAACCATACCTCGACGACCTTCCGGCTCATTCGCGAAAGCGGATTGATCACCCGCAGCATTTAAGAGCGATATTTCTACGTTGCCGACACTACAAGATACGACTCAATCCACACAAATGTGTATTTTGCGTCAGTTCCGGTCGTTTACTTGGCTTTGTAGTTTCCAAGGACGGAATCCGTCTCGACCCATGTAAGGTCCAGGAAATCATAAATTTGCCTCCACCTTCGAATTTGCTTCAGATTCAGAAACTCCAAGGGAAAGCGAACTTTCTGAGGAGGTTCATTCCAAATTACGCTGAACTTGCTAAAGCTTATACACGTCTTTTGAAAAAGGAGGTACCCTTTGTATGGGATGAGGTTGCGCAAGCTTCCTTTGATGCTTTAAAAGATTCCCTAATGAAAGCATCATTAATGTACGCCCCTGATTATCAAAAAGATTTTAACCTGTATCTGGCTGTAGCGGATACGACCATCGCAATGGTTTTAGTTCAAGAAGTCGATGGAATTGAACATCCTATATATTATTTAAGTAAAAAATCCTCTTTCGGAAAACTACCATTCTGTCAGATTGCAACCCCATGACTTATATAGTGTCATGACAGTTGCTGGGGGGCAAATACTCAAAATGGATAGCAATCCTACAAGAGTTTGATCTGGAATTTGTAAAATCCAAGTCAAAGAAAGCTCTAGTTTTCGCAAAATTATTGTGCGATCTCCCATCATCATCCAACGATGACACATCCGAAGAAACAATCATGGACGAAAATTTGTTTCTGATATCTACAAGCAATGAGTGGTATGGGGATATAATCATTTATCTCCAAACCCAAAAATATAGGCCCAACACCACCCACTCTGAACAAAAACGTATTGGATACCAAGAAAAAGACTACATGATCGTCAGTGATACACTTTACCGTCGCGATATCGATACAGTTCTGAGAAGGTGCCTCACCCATGAGGAGGCCGAAAAAGTCCTGAATGATTGTCATTTAGGCGCATGTGGGGGACATCAATCTGGATATTCTACGGCACAAAAAATCTTATGAGCAGGATACTTCTGGCCAACAATGTTCAAAGATTGCATAACTGCAGTCAGAAGTTGCCATGCTTGTCAAATTTTCGATAGCAAAACCAGAAGACCACCCGTACCTCTGCAACCAATAGTTGTTGTTGGGCCATTCGCCAAATGGGGCATCGATTTCATGACATGTAACCCCACCTCGACCGGGGGGCATGGGTATATCATAGTCGCAGTTGACTATTTTACCAAATGGGCCGAGGTGATGCCTACATTAGATAATACTGTTGAAACAGCTGCCCTCTTCTTTTTCAATCATGTAGACGCCAGATTCGGCGTACCATAGGCTATAGTCACAGATCATGGATCGCATTTTTGCAATCACATGATGGTCGAATTAGATGCCAAACTAGGGTTGTCTCACGACAGCTCTACTCCATATTATCCGCAAGCCAACGGACAAGTTGAAGCAATCAACAAAGTCCTCAAACGAATGCTGCAAAGGATGATTGGAGTTCACAAAAGAAGATGGCACCTAATCCTGTACTCAGCTTTGTGGGCTTACTGAACATCGGTAAGGAATGCAACCGGGTTCACACCTTTCCAACTGGTATATGGCCTAGAAGCAGTCTTACCAGTCCAGTGTGAAATCTCGTCTCTCAAACTCGCAATTGATCTCCTCCCCGGAACTTCAGAAGAAGAAGCTCGTTTCTTGGAATTAATCCAATTGGATGAAACCCGTCGTGATGCCACTTTGGCTAACGAAGCCCATAAGAAACGAGTCAAGGCACAGTTCGACAAAAATGTCAAACCCCGTGTCTTCTCAGAAGGTGACTTAGTCTTGCTTTACGACCAAGAATCCGATAAATTGAGAGCATGTAAATTTAAGTCTCTATGGATGGACCCCTATATTGTTAAACGAGTGTTAGCAAAAGGAGCCTACGAGGTAATGGATTATGACGGAATTCCACTGGCGTAACCTCATAATGGGTTGTACCTCAAGCGTTACTATGTGTAATGGTAACCTGTGTGCTTTTGTTATATTTTTTTTTTTCGCTAAAGTGTTTATTTTGGTCAAGTAATCCACTTTTTACATTTTTCGCAGATGTCAAACCTATTGGAGTCATGTGTTGGATATGCTGACGGAGCGAGTCGTAGTTCGTGGAACCTATCCTCCACAGCCTGAGCCATTTTTGATCCAAACGGCGAGTTAGTAAGTTTCAGAGGTGTATGTATTGGTCGATCAACGAATAACATCGCTGAATATAGCGCGTTGATAGAACTTCTCTCTGATGCCATCACACATGGTATACGCCGACTAATTGTCAGGTTAGACTGACAACTCGTAATACTACAACTCAATGGTATATATTCCGTCCGAAACCCAGCTATTTATCGCATGTTCCTAAGGGTTAAGATTTTGGAAAGACAATTTGATCTTATTCAATATCAACATATTTCCAAAACTTAAACACATTAACTGACTCATTAGCGAACTATGTGTTAGATAGACATTTGCAACATTTATAAAAAGAAACACATCATCAATGTTTTGCATGTGGATCATGTAGCTCAACCAAAATAAAACTCCGAAAATCGAAAATATATATAACTATTTATGGTTTACACATAATGTTCTGTAACCAAGACAAAATCAGTCAAATGACCCAAAAAATCAAAATGCTAAGCGGCACCCTAGTCTAATGATGCTCATGATAGCAAGTCACAACCTATGCGATCATGCGTAAGAGATGAGTCCATCGTTTGGGCACACCAGTAGTATGCCGTTGTAACCTCAAAGGTAGCTCGTCAGTCCTCACATCTGGAATACCGAGAGTGAGGCCCTCAACCTGCTCCTGTAATGCTGTAAGAGTCTCGGCCACATCGAGGTCATGAAGAATAGCCCTTCCGACGGCCTCTCCTGCTGGGGCAGCAGCTGGTACTCTCAGGTGAACTACTGGACGAACAAGACCAACATTTGCATGTACACATGAGTTTGATTAAAGTCTTGATAGAATAAAGCACAAGGACATTATAAACAAAAAGAAAACGATAAACAGGAATATGGTCAAAGATTTTACCAATGGTGCCCCACTGCTCGCCATCCGACAGTACTAAATCTGGATCACCCCGGAAGTCCATGCCAGCGTATGGATACTCAGAATAAACCATCTCCTGACGATCAAACCACCTGAAGAAGGTATCAGAAAATGAAATCTGAGACTGGCCAGCATGCCTAGACATATGGTCAACCCATCTCTGCATACGTGGTTCAGTAGGAGAAGGTAAATCGAGTGCAATGTACTGCGGCTACATCAGTGGTATCTTCTCCAAGGCAAAGGCGGTCAAAATAGAACCATACCCAAAGTTCTTCAACCTCCCGCTCTTTATCTTGGTCAACTGTTCTTTCATCACAAGAAGTACTGCGTTGCACCAGTTGAACACCTTCGGTTGGAGGCATTCCAAAGCATACTGCATATAAGATCGGTTGGCTACGTGAAGAGCCGCACCGCCAGCCATCCTACCAAAAGTAAACAGAATAGTCCTAAGGGACCTGTCAGTGACATCACGGATGATGATCTTGCCGTCTTTACTCGGCTGAGATCCTTCTCTACAGTACCGGCGAACATAATCTCTCACCGAGTCACCTCCTTGGGTCGAACCTGATAAAGAGATGGGGGCACCCCACCTCGACAAACCGGTCAAGAAATAGATGTCTACTACAGTCAAGGGGATAGATTTGCCCCTTATCTAGAAAACCTGGTTGGTAGGATCCCAAGCATCGAGCAAATACTGCAGTAAGTTGATTTGCTATCTCATGCTAGAAATGCGGAAGAACTTTAGCAAGCCACAGTTCCGCAGTGCATTCACTGTAATTGGATCATGTAGGGCAAGAATGTCCTCTTCTTCATGCTCACGCTCTCGCCATGTAATGGTCATCTTGCTCCAAAGATCTCTGAAAAATAAACAAGAGAAGGGTTAGGTCCTAATTTTGGCAAGAAACAGGCAAAATTTCCATCAAAAATTGTGCACAGAATTCCTTCTCTGCACCCATCACACCTGCAGCAGTACTCTGGGTGCGTTGCATGTCAGATGGCCTTCACAATGGCCAACATTCAACGCACCTTTCGATACACAGAGGGTGCGCTGAAGGCAGAACGAGTTTTTCAAACCCCAGGTGCTCGGAAAAACTAGGAATCAAGCTCAGAATGCAAAATGGAAACCATGAAATGAAAGAGCTCAGGTTTAGCTCCTACCTGGTCCAGACGGCGTCGAGAATCGTCCACAGAATCTCCCGAAATCAGCTGATAAAAATCAAGGGGGAAAGCACCTCCAAATCTCCAACAAACCAAAGTTCAAATGAAATGGTAAAATGAGAGTTTGATGAAGCAGTTGAAAATGCAGTACAATCTTTGAAAGAACTAAGCTATTTATGGTAAAATCAAAACAAGACCATCTAATCGAGCAGTTTTAGCACATAGTTCAAGCTCGTTAAAAAATAAACATAAGACATGAGCAAATGTTTCCACCCGCGTTTAAGCTCATTAAAAAATGAACTATTCCCCAGTAAATAACCATCGTGAATGTAGTACTTCAGCCATTAAAGCCTTGGTCGTGTTTGCACCGTCACCTCCACTTTTCATTGGCCGATCATTCACCTCCATTTGATTGTTTACCCATTTTGAGGAACAACTGCGAAGAGTGATTTCACTAGCCATCCTTGTGACACTGCCGTGATTGGAAAATTCCAAACCTTACCTGGAATCAGCTGCTACCCGTTTTATCACTCGTTCCTCAAAAGATGGTCTCCCTTAAGCTCTTTTCAACTGACTCGTAAAATATGAAAAGATTGTCGAGTCCTTGGCCTTTCTAGCTCGTTAAAGGGACAGGAAGTGCTATCCCTCCTCTAGATTTTAATCTTTTTAGACCTGAGGGATTATTACACAAAAAGATCGAGCGCTTGTTTTGTTCGGCTCGTTAAAATTATCGAAAATTCATCCCTTCTGTATTGTTTTATACTTTTTCGGACTTAAGGGATTAGATGACGAAAAAGGAATTTTGGAGTTACCTTTATGTCCCTTTTCAGACTCTCTAAAAATGAAAAGGACCGAGTTATCTTTGTCATTAAACTCATTAAAAAGACTAATAGCAACAAACTTGTATATAGACGAGAACGAGTTTCACTATCGCTAGGCTCGTTAAAACATAGCGATGGGTTTGCCCGAAGGGAAAATTATAGAACAAGCATATGTTATCCTCCTCAAGCTTGACAAAAATAAAGAGGTACTGGTCAGCAATGACTTGGGAAAAATTGGGAAGAAAACTCAAAGAAACTTTGTTGGTAGCAAGTTGCTCTTGAACATGACACTTCCACTCCGTGTCCGAGGCGGGTTGGGTTGTTTCATTCACCGGCCACATCGCCATGGTCATGCCATACCATCCACATTTGGGGTTAATGCTACCAATCCATCACATCAGTGTCGCCGATATGTTCAAGAGAAGTCATCCAGAGAAGTCACCTGTGTCTCACCCACTACCATACATTATACTCCATTCTTTCATGACCGCTACCATGAACCTTATATCACTAGATCGTTTTCACCTCCATCAAAATCATTTTCTCCGTTCCATGTCATTGATGTGGGATTCATTAAGGCCCTCCGGTGATGGATCACTTCTTGTCGACATCAGCTCATTATCCAAGAAGTTGATCTAGGAACACCCCATTCAGTACTTTGAAGCTTGCATGCCTCAATGGCAAGTTTCTCACTTCCGGTGACAGGTTTACATCAATGGCCTTCGACTGAAAGATTTTGCGTGGTATTCGACGCCAAGTCCTTTATTCACACCACGTGAATTGTACTGCAGTACCTTGAGGATCATTATCATTATCGGTGATTCCTCTCGCGCTTGTTAACGGTTTACATCATTGACTGGTAATCAAGCGATGTCTTTCCATGTTCGAATTCAGAACATTTCTCACATGGATCGACTTGTACTTCGAGTGAAGATCAGACGAGATTGAAGACCCCAGATCTAGTTTCATCCATCCGGGCTGCGATATATATTCAAGGAAATAAAGACATTAAATGTACAACATTGCAGCACAGATAATCATCCTACCAAAAGGATGATGGCTCTATCAGAATCATCAGTCTACACTCAAACGATTGTCTGTCCTATGTACATGGAAATGAATTTATAAAGCTGAGCACGGGAATGCCCGCCTCAGCTAGATCATGAAAACAGTATGAAGATAATGTATTGTATTGTATCTTATTACAGGTCTCCTCCCAGCATTGAAAGAACTTCGGATCCTCATAATAAAGCATTTCACCCGACACCAAAATGTTAACGACCTCATACTTTAGGGGGCAACTGTTATAGACATTTTTGTGCCCTACAACTCCAAGCATGAAATGTCAATAAACCAAGGGCTCCTAAGTCCCTAAAAGTGTTGTTCTAACCCCTAAAGGAACAAGGTCAACAGATTACAGCTTCTCCCAGAAGTTCTCCACCAGAAACTACTCAGAATTGGTCAAAAAAGGATCATTTCAACTACTCCACTGGCTAGGTGCGTTGCATTGCACCTAAATACACTGTAAGGGTGCGTTGTATTTCAAAAGTCCCTTCTGTGGGGTGCGATGGGCGGGAAATGAAAAATGGCAGTGTCATTCCGCGAGGTGGAGAGACAATGGAAGCTTCCAGAATCTTCTCCTGTGACACTTGCCTCACTGAATTCGACCAAGGATGAGTAAGAGGCCTTCAGTCTCCAAGTGGAAGCAAGAACAGACAGAGAGAAAACACTAATCAAATCACAAGCTGACTCATCCTCCTTACAGATATCTATATATGGATCCCTCATCCGAGAGATCCAAGGGCTGGAATTTTGCATATTGTAAGGAATTGTTGTTGGTTTCTAGAGACAAACATCAGATTGTTGGGTGATTTATGCTTTGTTTGAGGTGAAGAGGGGCTTCTTTGCTGGGAGGTTGATGCTGGGTCGGAACCACTGGTTGTAACTCCTCCTGGATCTTTTCTTGTTTATCAATAAAAACTATTTGAGTTTTCCTCCATGCTTTTGTATCTTTGATGATTGTTACATTTCGTATGGTTAACTTAAATCTGATCCTAAGTTGTTTATGAATATAGATCCATGTCTTTGTATAGTGCTCTCCTTCTGTGATCTTACAGGTACTTTGTGAAGCTGGGAAAGCAAGAGAGCAGGTAGCTGGAAACTATCAAAGAAGAGAAGGATTGGATCAAAGGATTAGCGCAAGACACAGGTTGGTTCTTTCTATTCTTCTCTATCTATAATTCATAAAGGAAATACAAAAGTAGTTTTTCTCTGTTTGTTTCTAAGGAAACTTTCACACTTTAGTGGGATAGAGCAGTTCTAAATAGACACTTTTCCCGGTAACACCTTGCATCATTTTCATGATTCCTTTATGTAGATTAGTTAATCACATATTTGATATTATAAACATCAACTCATGCAAGGAATCCACATCATAAAAGTAACATGTTAGGATATTCCGACACATAGGAAATAGTTAAGTATAACTTGGTCTAGTGTAGAGTTAGGTAAAGTGTGTTTCTTTACTATGTACTTTTGTAACTTACAATCTAACGATCATGATATGTTCTAGACATGAAGTGATCTGACGGCTTATTCTCTCCTCGGTATTACAAACACTTGATCCGTGGCTTAACACCTGATTGGTCCATGATTTCTATTTAAAGAGCATGGAGGGTCATTTGTAGGGTAACCATTCATGAGAGAAGCTTATGTAAATTTTCATTCTTTTATTAATAAATTTCCTGAAGTGGCCGTGTTGGCTTAGGCCGTGGACTGTTTCCCTCTTTGAGGGTTTTAACCACGTCAAGAATACTAGTGTATTGATCTGTGATCTGTTTGTGAATGGTGTCCTTTAGTGTTCTATATGAGGAACTTACCCTATAAATTCCTACATGGTATCAGAGCTATTTGAGGGTCGCATCCATTGGTGATCCAAATCTGAAGCCATTACAACTGCATCCAACTGTTTTTTCCTAGATCTATTGTTTCTGACTACTTTCAGGCTAAAAGTACTGCTCTATTGTGTTAGGAGCATTTGTTCTAGTGAGGAACCCCTTTCGTTTCATGTGAAAAGGTTTCCGGTAGCCCTAGCTACGTCATTTTAAAGATCTGGAGGTATACAATCTTTATTTGCAGTTCTAGTTATTCATATCTCTATTTATTTCGATTTATTTAGCTCTCTGTTTTTTATTACTGGATCTATACCTTCTATTTCTGCGTATGATCTTTGCCCCGTGACTCTGTGCGATCTGGGAAAATCAGAGACAGAAAGGAAGATTTTTTTCATGCGTATGCTCTTTTCCGCCACGCCTTAGTGTGATATTGGAAAATCAGAAACATTGAGGAAAATATTTAGTTTCCGGCTAAAGCTAACTTCAAGCCGTAAGGTTTGTTTTTTTTGTATATCCATGTTGGGTTTTGTGGTTTTTTCTTTGTAGGCAAAAAAATGAACTTTTTCAAGTAAGCATGCACCCCAAAGCTTCGATGACTAAAAAACAAAAAAAAATACCCCTTCCTCTTTTCCAAAAATTACTAACCTTTTAAACTAGCTCACTTGGTCCAAAGTTACTTTATGAGAATAGAGGTCTTGAGTTTAAGTCTTTCTTTTTGTTGAGTTACTTTTTCAAAAAGCACATGTAACTTATGTTTTAAAGTTATTTTATGTAAAAGTGTTCTCACCCATTATAAAAAGTGAGTCACTTATAATTCTAAAGTCTCTTTATCTTTTATTTAAGTTAAAATCTAGTAGGTAGCTCATAAAGTACCATTGTAAAAGTGACTTTCACTTATTTAGAAAAGTGAGTCACATATATATATATATATATATATATATATATATATATATATATATATATATATATTAAGTGAGCTAATTAGATTAAGTTTGGAAATGGGGGAGATTTCTTTTAAATATAACATTATCATTCATTTCCACACATTCACGCACCTCGTCAGCATCTTCAACAACTTTTCTTCAAAAAGCTATAACTTTTTCATCCAGAAGTCGTTTTTAGAGCCTTTTTTTTAATTAGCCTATTTTTTCAAGATATTTCCATTAGAACACTTAATTTCAACATCTACAACTTTAGTTTCTATTAAAATGGAAATTCCATTCCAAGTTATTCTTGGTAGCACCAACTACTTCCGATGGTGGTCCTACATTGTGGATTTACTTAGAAGTAAAGGTTTTTACAGAATAGTTTCAGGCCAATAAACCAAACCTCAAGATGAAGATAAAGCAGCCAAATGGGAAAATAGGCAAGATCAATCATGTGGGTTGATAGGGATATCTATTTCTCCAGACCTTAGATTCCATATCGCAGAACTTGATACTCCTAATGAAGCAATGAAACAGCTCACTAAAGTTTTTGGAATTAAAAGTGAAATTAAAGCCCATCAACTAAAAAATGAATTGCTTACATTGGACCTCAATAATTTTTCTTCCATTGAATATTTTTTGTCCAAGTTCAAGACCCTTAGACTTCTCTTGGATGGTGTTAAGGTTAAGAAAGAATATGGTAGCCTTATCTATTCCATTCTTACTAAGTTGGGACCAGCCTACTCTGTGTTTGTTTCCACCTTCCATTCTACTAGAGAAGCCTTTATTTCTCAAGGACAAGACTACAAGTCCCCCTCTTTTGATGCCTTTTGTGATTCTTTAATAAGAAAACAAGAAAAGCTCTTATATCTTGGTCTTCTTAATCTTGGAAACTCTTCTAAGAAATCCTTAGCCACCCAGCGGAAACCAAATTCAAAGAATCCTAAGAAGAAGTTTCCTAAAAAAGAATGGTCCTAAACCAAATAAGGGTCCTACGCAATTTCAGTCTCAAAATAAAAAATCATTTCAACAAAATGATAAGGCAAATAAAAACAAAGGGAAGAAGACTGATAGACATTTCCACTTTTGTAATCGAGATAGCCACTTAGAATCCAAATGCTTTAAGAAGATGGAAGCCTTGGAAGCAACAATGAAGAAGAATAACATCCATTTGGAGCACTCTTCAACTTCAACTTCATCTTTAGGAATAACACTTTCTGCATGTGGTTGTCAAGCATCTCGGTCTGGTTATGCACTAAATGTATCTTCTTCTTCTCATTCTCATGAGTGGCTCATTGATTCTGGAGCTTCTTATCACATGGAAAAAAACAAAGCCATGTTTTCTTCTTTAAATGATTGTAACACCAAAAATATATATGTTGGTGATGATAGATCTCTTAGTGTTGTAGGGACTGGAACTATTCATCTAGACAATGGTAAATTTAATGATTTATTATGTGTTCCAACCTTATCCCGCAACCTTCTATCTGTATATCAGATAACTCATTCAGGTGAAGGAAAAATCATTGAATTTTCACCTCACGATGTTGTAATTAAGGACCTAAGATATCCTAGACAGATTTTAGCTACTGGAATTATTGATGATTCTATAAGGTTGTATAAGTTTAACAACTTTGGGTCATCAAATCTTCCCTTGGTATTTGTTGCTCATAATGATGAAGTGAGCAAACTTTGGCATGAGCAATTTGGTGACTTAAACTATCGCTCCCTTCAGAACCTATGTAAAGAAAATATGGTGACAGGTCTTCCAATGGTATCTTGTAGAGATGGTGTTTGTTTCGGATGTGTACTCAGAAAACATCATCGGGATAGTTTTGAAAAATGTGCTTCTTGGCACGCCTCAGCCCCTTTACAGCTTGTGCATAGTGATTTATGTGGTCCACTTCCAGTTGTTTCATTCTCTAGATACAAGTATTTATTAACTTTCATTGATGATTTCTCCATATGCACTTGGGTATACTTCTTAAAACTCAAGAGTGAAGTATTTGACATTTTCTTGGCCTTTAAGACCTTTGTTGAAAAACAATCTGGACATCAAATTCTTAAGCTAAGATCTGATAATGGCAGAGAATATGTTAACAACAAATTCATCAACTTTTGCACTGAGAATGGAATTCAAATGCAACATACTATTCCATATACTCCATAACAAAATGGTGTAGCTGAAAGAATCACACCTTAAAGGAAATGGCTAATTGTATGCTTCAATATAAAGGAATTAGTCTTAATTTTTGGGCAGAAGCAATTAACTGTGTAAATTACGTAGTAAATCACTCCTACTAAGGTTTTAAATAATATCACTCTAGAAGAAGCATGAAGCTCAATTAAACCAATTGTAAGTCACTTTCGTGTTTTTGGAAGTGAAGCATGGGTCTATATTCCAGATGAGAAACATAAAGCTTTAGAACCTAAGATTGAAAAATGTATTTTGTTGGATATTATGAAGACGTCAAAGGATATAGACTTATTTCACTTAAGTCCAAAAATGTTATGATTAGAAGAGATGTAAAGTTTGCTGAAAATATATCAGCTTACAAGCCTAGTTCAGCGGATGTGCCACCTCTCTCTATCCCTTCTACTTTTGAAAATATTTCTTCTTCAGATGATGACAGCGAGGATGACAATCCTCCCCCACCTTCTCAGGATCCTCCTTCAGCTCCTCAGCTTCAAAAATGGGTCCATGCTAGTCAGGATGCAGCAGGTACTCTTGTCGGTGATCCTACAGATTAGCGATGTACACGTTCTTAGTTCGATAGAGCCTCTTCTTTACTGGCTCAAGCTTTAGCGAATTATGATCCTGACACCTTTGCAGAAGCTTCAGGCCACCCATATTGGGACACAGCTATGAATGAAGAATATCATTCATTATTGGCAAATGATACATGAGATCTTGTTCCTCTTCCAAAGGGACGAAAACTTGTTAGATACAAATGGGTTTACAAAACCAAGTATGGACCAGATGGAAAAGTTGATAAACATAAAGCTCGTCTTGTTGCTAAGGGTTTTTCACAAGTTGAAGTATTGAATATACTGAGACCTTCTCCCCTACCAAAATGAACTCTATCCACCTTGTTCTTTCCCTTGCTGCCTCTTTCAAATGGGAAGTCCATCAGATGGATGTTAAATCTGCCTTCTTGCATGGGTACTTGCATGGAGAAATATACATGGAACAACCTACTGGCTCTATACAAATAGACTCAAGCCTTGTATGTCAGCTTAAGAAATCCCTTTATGGTCTCAAGCAAGCCCCTAGGGCTTGGTATGCCGAAATGGATATCTTTCTTTTAGAAACTAGCTTTTCTAGGTGTTATTCTGACAATACTGTCTACACCAAGAAAGTGGGCAAGTCTCTTATCATTCTTGTTCTTTATGTTTATGATATTATCCGACCATGTGAAGTCTGGCCTTAAAAATAATTTTGAAATGAAAGACTTAGGAAACTTGCATTATTTTCTTGGTCTTCAAGTCTTGCAATCCAAGGAGGGTATTTCCCTTTTCCAGTCCAAGTATGACCATGATCTTCTATGCCATTTTCACATGGAAGACTGTAAGCCAACCCCTTCTCCCTTTTAGCTTGGAGCCAAACTGTCAGTCACTTGTACGTCCCCTGAAGTTGATGGTACCTTATACCATCAACTTGTAGGAAAACTTTTGTATCTGACCCATACTTGTCCTGACATTTCCTTTGTTGTTGGCCTTATTGCTCAATTTATGCAAAACCCACATGAAAGTAATTGGAAAGAAGCTAAAAGAATACTTCATTATGTTCGAGGTACAATTCAGTTTGGGATTCATTACAGTGGAGAAGCATCTCCTCTATTGGTTGGTTTCAGTGATTCCGATTGGGCTCATGACCCTAATGATTGGAAGTCTACTGCAGGTTATATGTTCACTCTTGGTTCACGACCTATTACATGGGCTTGCAAGAAACAAAGTGCCATTTCTCTTTCTTCAGCAGAAGCAGAGTTTCATAGTGTCGTAGAAGCTAGTAAGAAAGCCCTGTGGCTTCATCAGATCCTGTCAGAGTTCGGCTTTCAGTAGCAACATCCGACTACACTTTGGTGTGATAATAAAAGTACAATTCAACTATGCAAAGATCTAGTTCAACATCAACGCAACAAACACATTGAACTACACATGCACTTCATCAAAAAGCTTATTCATGACCATGTTCTTGAAGTGCAATATTGTTCAACAGAGGATTAAGTTGCAGACATCTTTACAAAGGCTCTCACAGAGGCAAAGTTTACTAAACTTCGATTTATGGTTGGATTTCACGAAGTTGTCACTAACGGGGGATAGACTCTAATGCCTCCTTCCTTCTCCTATTGTGTCATCGTTGTACATCCTTCAATCCTATCCCAAGTTGTTCTTAAGGGGGGATGTTAGGATATTCCAACACATAGGAAATAGTTAAGTATAACTTGGTCTAGTGTAGAGTTAGGTAAAGTGTGATTCTTTACTATGTACTTTTGTAACTTACAATCTGACAATCACGATATGTTCTAGACATGAAGTGATCTGGCGGGTCATTCTCTCCTCGGTATTACCGACACTTGATCCATGGCTTAAGACCTGATTTGTCCATGATCTCTATTTAAAGAGCATGGAGGGTCATTTGTAGGGTAACCATTCATGAGAGAAGCTTATGTAAATTTTCATTCTGTTATTAATAAATTTCTTGAAGTGGTCGCGTTGGCTCAGGTCATGGACTGTTTCCCTCTTTGAGGGTTTTAACCACGTCAAGAATTATGGTGTATTGATCTGTGATCTATTTGTGAGCGGTGTCCTTTGGTGTTCTATCTGAGGAACTGTTGTGGTCACCAACAACCCCCCTTTTTTCACTTGACATTAGCAATAACGTCAAGTGAAGAGGGGACCCTGAATGAAAATCCCAAAAAATATATTTTTTCTAAAGTTTTTGTATTTCTCTCCCTAAGGCTCAAATCGCATCGCAAGGAAAAGCCAAAGCATAACTCGAGCGCGGAAAACAAATGCTGCAAAATTGCTATGCAAAGTTCATCGCATCGCATACTTCACACGCGCCCCTTAAAAGAAAAACCTTCGAGCAATGCGATCGCCGATATGTGATATCGCAAATCGCAAGCATTACGCTATACGACGTAACCGTTAAACGAGAACTTGCGATATTTGCGATTTGCGATCTGCGATGGCAGCGATCTGCGATCTGCGACCTGCGATCTGAAAAGACTTACCACACGATAGACCCATGCATTAAGCGCGCGCCTTGAAAGAATTTAATGACCGCATGCTTAAGTATCTAGGAATGATTGCGTTACATTTATCGAAGAGTCAAGTGATAATGGATGTCAGAATTATGCATTCATTAGAGATTAATGCTTTCACGTCAAGTCTTTTCATTTCACTTCTCCTTTGCGTAGGCTGCAAGACACGCAACTGATATAAGTTTATATGCAGGAAACATCTGAAGGAAAGAGGAAAGCGCCAATCAGCAAAGAGAGAATGCTTTCGCAAAATGGATGCCGCATGCAGCAGAACCGCGGATTCCAGGCTATCAGCCAACCGGCACTGATGAAATTAGACTATCCAGGACTCAGAGTCAAAGGCACACAAAAGCAGCATATTCAGAAAAGATCCTGAAGCTAAGACTTAGTGAAGCAGAGAAAGAAGCGCATGAGAAGGAGAACGCTTCAGGGAAACCTGGAACAAAGAACGGAAGAAATTCTCGAAACAGGGAGTTGCCCATATAGCACGACTCTTAACCCACTCAATCCACCGCACGACCGAAAACCGAAGACGGCAACAGCAAAATCAGTTCAAGAAGAAACTGGGACACGCTAAGTATACACGCGGCGAATACACCCAGCTAGAGAAAGGTTTTCGAAAATATCTTCTGGTCTGCCAGAAGGAAGTGCCAGCTCTTGCTATTTCCACTTTTATCCCCCGAGCGAAACAAGAAGGCGGCTAGCCGACTCTTCCCAGGAAAGCATTACACTGTTGACAGCACTAAAGAGAATATACAGAAACGGTCAGAAATTAGATTTTAAGTTTAGAAATAAAGTTGCTTTTAGTAAAAGGGCGGTCATTTGAGGCCGATTCCCTAATTTCATGTAATTAATATTGATTAGTTAGTAGTATTTAACCCTTCTCATGGTTTTTGGAGAAGGGTCCGGAAATCTGTCAAAAAACTTATCCTCAGAACATGCACTTCTGCACCCTCAGAGGAGGTTTTTGATGATTGGATGGATCGAGATTTATTTATGTTTGCATTTTAATATCTGTTACTGATGTTGCACTTCTGTACTCTTAGCAGATGTTAGAACAAGTAGAAATAAATCATTGTTACTTGAAGTTTATTAGTGAACTTAGTCATAAATGGTACTTTTATCTCTTGGCTAGATTCTGCTAGTATTCCTAAAGTGATATGTGGCTGAGTTCTTTGTATGTTATTGCATGAATGTCTGTATTACCATTTGGCACTTCTGTACGGTGGGGTCATTTATTTATGTTTAACATATAGAAAACTGATTATGCGATATGCTGTTCACAACTACTCTGCCTAACTTCTTATGCAGAATGGTTCATCTTTATTGATTTATATTCTGATATCAGTTGAATGATCTTTATTATCGGGTGCTGTTAGAAATCTTTCTAGATCGCATAACAAAATAAAAACACCCCGGGTTAGCGTAGATTAGATGCATTTTTCTTCATTAGATTACATTAGCATAGAGTTAATTTAGCAGTTAGAATTAAGACTAGATTAGAAGAATCTTTCCTCCCTTCCTTAGATTAATACCATCATACTCTACGCACGCACACACACACCCATCACATTGGGAAACTGGTCCCATTACCCCCAGTCGGACCCGCTACTCCAAACGGGCAAGGAGCCGCCAACCAGGTTCCGGACCTGGTGGGTATCCCCCTTGTTGTTGACCCGACCTCGGGGCCCTCAACATTTCTGGCGCTAGAAGGAGGGCCACAGCTATGAATGGCACATAATTCAAAACCCAAATACCATTCTAAGAGCAAATCACCCTCACCAACTTCCCCGACTTCCCCAGTATGACTAAACTCGGAACTGGAAGTCGCTCGGACATCCACCGCTGCTATACATCACGATACATCAGAACAACTTATCGTCGATCCCCCTGAAGTTCAAACCTTGATCCGTAAACTCCAGGGATTCTCTATTTTTAATCAGAAATCTGATAAATCTAAAAGCAGCTTGACTTCGCAATACAACCCTGCTCATCCCCTGACCCGATTGAAGAGTGAAAAGTTTGGCATTCAGCCAACTGAAATCCCTCTCCCCACTAGGAAAAGAGCAAGGAAAACATTTCAAGAGTCTGACAGAGAGACTCTTTCATCCACCTCATCCATTTCAATTCCCTCTCCGCGAAGTCGACCACCAACATCTCCACCTCAAATCACTCATCCATCTTCCGCAACTCTTCCTCCACAATCGTCAAAGATCATAACATCTCTATCTTCTCAACCTCAAAGATCATCTTCTACACTTTTACTAACCAGCAACTCAGCGATGGCACAATCTCCATGGAACAACCCTGGGGCGGTTCTAATGCCTCCACCCCTGAGTCCAATACCTGCCCATCCCGAGAAGTGGTTACCAAAGTTCAATCCAGAAACTGGAATGCTAGCTAAAGAACATATCAATAATTTCATGCTTTCTGTCAATCTCAACGGAGTTACCAATGAAGACGCCGTGGTCCGACTCTTCCCCTATACGATGCAAGGGATGGCCGGGTCATGGTACTTCTCGTTACCCTCCGGATCTATCACCAGCTGGGATATTTTTCAAAATCAATTTCTCACTAAATTCGACGATGATAGATCGACAGCGACACTGATCAATGATCTGTCCAATCTTAAAGCTGAGGCTTGGGAACCCATTAAAGATTTTAACTTACGGTTCAACAAGATCCTCAATAAAATCCCCGCTGCTTCCCAACCCAGCGAGGAAGTAAGATGCGAATGGTACATCACCGCCTTACCTTCAAACTTGGCCATCTTCATAGATAGGGCAAGCAAGACAACCTTAGTCGAAAATTTGGCTGAGGCATTAGCAGTCGAAAGACGCGTAGTAGCCCTAGAAAAGAGATCTACAATCGAGGAGCGTAAATCTAAGAAAATCTCTTTCAAAGAAGAAACCAAGAAGAAGGAAACGAAAGATCCTTTCGACATGGAAGGATTACAAAAGGTATTAAAGGCCATGTCAAATGAGATGATTGATATCAGGAAACAAGTAGCAGAATCGTTCCCAAGAAAGCCTTTTAGGAGTTTTAAGAGAAATCCTCCCATGGAGACGAAGCCACCTAGCGTGGTCTCTAACGTGGAATCTGAGGAAGAAGAAGAAGAGAACGCCGCTGAAACGCATACCGACGATGAAGAAGTGGTGGAACTACAAGGAATGTGGGATTTCATCCTCCCACAAGAGGAAGATCAAGAAGCACTTCCCGTTAGTACAAGAAGCAGAAATCAACTTGATCCTCCCCAGACTACCCCAAAACAGAAGGGCGCAAGCCCTCCAGCAAGAGAAAAGGTCGCAACAAAGAAGACAACCCCTAAAGCGACCTCATTTAGCCCAGTCCAATCAGAGCAATCGCCTCCATCAAAGACACTAATAGTGTCGGATGAAATGGAGTATAACATCATCGATGACATGAAGAAGACTAGGGCTAATATCACCCTGTACGAGCTGAGCAAATTGAAACACCAACAGAAGATCATGATGAAAGAGTTACACGCCGTACCTACTGCGCCTCTACCTACAGCTATAGCTTCTCATAATGTAGGAAGACCCCCAATCAACGCGATCAATAAAATCGATCCAAATGACATCGCCTTGATTGGAGGGAGGTCTAGATCTCACACTCCCCCTTTCCTGCTCACTTACGAGATCTTTAACAGAAACGTGCATAACTGCTTGGTTGATTCTGGTGCTTCAACCAATATTCTACCCAAGTCAATATGTGCCAAACTTAATGTTCAGCCGCAAAAATCCGCAGTACGCATAGTTCAACTTGATCGATCACAAGTCGAAGTGATAGGCGAACTAAATCAAGTGAATATAAGACTATCGTCCAACCCCAAGGTGTGCCAGGTCATCGATATTCTAGTTGCTGACATCCCTGAATTTTATGGTCTAATTCTTAGCAGGGATTGGTCCGAGAAGCTCCACGGATATTTTTCGACTGACTGGTCGCACATGTGGTTACCCTTCAACGGGAAGCCAAATCAAATAAAGGTTGAACGAGAACTGCACCAAAAGTACATAGTGACAGACCTGGAGGGAGAGAACGAAGCCATAGCATACAACAGCAACATCATAGGCAACTATTCGGTAGACTCTTTCCTTGGAAATTTCAATGCTCACATATCACCATATTTAGAAAATTCAGTCGTGTCCCAAGTAGAAAACTTTTCCCAGACTGATGATTCAAAATGTGTTAGTTTCTTAGATAACCCTGTAAATACTTCTTTATTTTGGAAATTATATTTTGATGGCTCTACGTCCAACGAGGGAGCGGGAGCAGGATGCGTCTTGATTAGCCCAGACGGAAATAAGACCATGCTCACATGCAGACTGGAGTTCGATTGCACGAGCAACACAGCGGAATACGAAGCCTTGGTGCAAGGCCTATACAAAGCAATCGGCTCCAACGTCAAATATCTTCAAGTCTTTGGAGATTCCGAGATCGTCGTCAAATAGGTACGTAACACCATACATTGCCTGTCTAGTCATTTAAAGCACTACCAATCTTTAGTGCAAGATCTCACTGCGCATTTTACAGCATTTAATATTTCATCAATCCCAAGACTTCACAATGCAAGCGCAGACCTGCTAGCAAACGTAGCCTCCAGACTCATTCCCTCCGAAGACTTTAGTCCAGATAGGTTTTCGATAGAATTAATTTTTAAACCATCTATTCCTGACAACATCACCAACTGGAGAGTATTCAACGACGACCTAGACATCGTAAGTTTCCTTACCTCCGAAGGATCCTACTCAAACTAGATAATCGACAAGGACTGTCATGACCACCAAATACAACAAAGTAGCACTGATAACGCTATACCCAAATCAGTGGTCAAATTAGAAGATTTGTATGACTTAAAAAGTCGGTTCAAAAGGTCAGCTAATGCCAAACTTTACAGTTCAACTCTGAACTACGAATCAGTGAACTTAGGAACCAACGAGAAACCCCAAAACGTCAATCTAGGCCAAGGCCTATCTCCTGAAGAAAAATCAGCATACATCCGTCTTCTACGACAGTACAAGAACGTCTTTGCCTGGAACTACGATGAGCTGAAAACTTATAACACTTCTATCATTCAGCACACTATCCCTATGATCGATAACGAGAAACCCGTCCAACAAAAGCTCAGAAAAATCCACCCCAACCTGGAAAATCAGATAAAAACTGAGCTGAATAAGTTGTTGAGAGCCAAAATAATTTTCCCGGTTAGACATTCCAAATGGGTATCCAATATGGTACCTGTTAGGAAGAAAAACGGAGATATTAGAATCTGCATTGACTTCCGGAATCTCAACAAAGCCTGTCAGAAGGACAATTTTCCCCTCCCACCTATGGAGCAAATATTACAGTCTGTAGCAGGCTCAGAATTGATGTCTTTCCTGGATGGATTTTCAGGATATAATCAAGTGCTGGTACACCCAGACGATCAGCTAAAAACCACCTTCCGAACTAAATGGGGTACCTACGCGTATCGAAAGATGCCGTTCGGTCTGATCAACGCCGGCGCTACTTTTCAAAGAGCTATGGATATTACGTTCAAAGGGTTAATCAATAGATCAGTAGTGATTTACCTGGATGATATAACTGTGTACTCCAAAAAACGAAGTGACCATCTCAAAGATTTGAAGCAAATCTTTCAAAGATGTTTAAGGTATGGAATCTCGCTTAACCCGAAGAAATCTTTCTTCGCGTTGAGTGAAGGAAAGTTGCTAGGATTCATAGTGTCCAAATCGGGCATTCACATCAAATCTGCCAGAATCAAAGAAATTTCCGAGATATCCATGCCCCATAACAAAAAGACCATGCAATCTTTTCTAGGACAGATCAATTTTGTGAAAAGATTTGTCCCAGATTTTTCACGTATTATTTCTCCTTTACAAAAAATGATAAAAAAGAATTCAAACTTTAAATGGGGTCTAGACGAGCACGAAGCGTTTAACTTAATCAAACAAGCCATCATCGACGCTCCATCCCTAGCAACCCCAAATTTTTCAGAACCATTTGTCTTATACACGTTTGCCTCAGAGCATTCTTATGCTGCGATCTTGACCCAGGCAAACAAAGAAAAGGCAGAAGCCCCAATCGCATTCTTTAGCTCAAACTTACAAGGTGCTGAGCTAAAATATTCGGACGTAGAAAAACAGGCATATGCCGTCTTTAAAGCAGTCAAATATTTCAGACCATTCTTGCTAAAGGCCCATATCAAGGCCATAGTACCATTCCCGGCGGTAAGAAACCTCCTGATTCAGAAAGACGTGGACGAAAAGAGAGCGAATTGGATCACCGCCTTGCAAGAATACGACCTGGAAATCAAGCCGGCACACATCGTAAGAGGCCAAGGCTTCTGCAAGATGTTAGCTGGAGCATCGCAAATCCCCGAAGAGTCACCTGAAGAGGTACACGCGTATGAGGTAAGCCTAAACGACGCAGAATCATTTTATGCCGACATCATTTATTTCCTAAAGAACGGATATGCCCCATTTCACCTGGGTCACATAAAAAAGAGAGCCCTGAGGTTAAAAGCTAAACAATACCAACTCGTAAATGATGTCTTATTTAAAAGAAACTATGATTCTGTGCTTCTTAGATGTCTTGAGAAAACTGAAGCCGAAAAGGTTTTGCAGGAACTCCACGATGGACCAGCAGGTGGACACTATGCTGGAGAAGCCACCGCACACAAGATCTTACGTGCGGGATACTACTGGCCCACACTGTTCAAAGACTCGTACAATCACGTGAGAAAATGCCAAGTCTGCCAAACTGCTGCAGGACAACAAAAGAAGTCATCCATGCCACTGCAGCCGGTTAACATCGAACAGCCATTCAGCCAATGGGGCCTGGACATAATAGGTGAGATCATTCCTCACTCCTCTAAACAGCATAGGTATATTCTCACCGCAACCGACTATTTTACTAAATGGGTAGAGGCAGTTCCGCTCAAGACAGCTAATTTTGAAAACATTGTTGAATTCATAGATCAGTTTATCATTACTAGGTTTGGATTGCCGACGGCCTTAATATTTGATAATGCTTCATATTTTTCTGGAAATACCATGACTGAGTTCGCGCTCAAAAGAGGGTTCAAACTGAAGTATTCTGCCAACTACTATCCGCAAGGCAATGGGTTGGCTGAATCAACAAACAAGAACCTAATCAGGATTATCAAAAAGACAGTTGACCAAAACCAAAAGAATTGGCACAAATCGCTGGTAAACGCCTTATGGGTAGACAGAATTACCAAGAAAGCCTCTATCGGGACTTCTCCCTTTAATTTGGTTTACGGGAGAGAAGCAGTTCTTCCTACCCACTTACTCATTCCCTCTTTGTCCTTAGTACAACACATTGATGAAGTATCTACTTCTCCCTTACAACTAAGGCAAATGGAGATAATCAAGTTAGAGGAACGACGAGAACAGGCCAAGCAAACCCATGCTCACCACCAAGCGTTGATAAAATCCTCTTTTGACTCAAACATAAAGACCAGAAAAAACTTCCAGATGGGTGATCTAGTTTTGAAGTGGGATAAGGCTCACGAAGAAAAGGGCAAACACACGAAATTCCAGAAGCTTTGGCTTGGTCCTTTTCAAATCGTAGAAGTCATAGGCCCGTCGACTTTCGTGTTGCAGGACTTGACAGGCAGAAGAGATTCTCTGCCTGTAAACGGACAAATCCTCAAGATGTATTTCCCATAGAAGGTCGTCCTTCTGTTTTTGTAGGATAGTTTTAAATTTTCATGTTAGTTTTCATTTTTCATAGATAAGGCTGGTTGTAAATGATCATAAATAGTATTCATGAAGAAACATACCATTTCTGTATCAGATTTTGATTTCACTTGTATAAATAGCAAAACTTTTCGAAAAATCTGACTTTTATTATTGACAAATAGAGTCAACTTTAACCTGAATATGATGTTAGTTTCAAACTTCACCAAGAAACCTGGGATGAGAGTAACTTTTGGAAAAAATTGTTTTATGCCAATGCTATGAAAGGTATCATCTATAGCAAAATAGGTATTCTCTGCAAAACTGCTGTTCTTAAAACTCTATTATTGTCGTCCAGAGCTTTCTTAAGGAAAAACAATGACTTCCTCCCTGCTAAGGAAAATCGCAGCATCCAGAGAGACAATCCAAGGAAACACTATATCTCAAAGAATAAGAGGTCTCATCATGAGCCGGCTTATCATGATCACAGATATTATAACTTGCTGACTTTGCCACTACTGTCTACCAAAACAGGGCAACGACTCAAGATTGAGCAATCGAAAGACAAGGGGTCTCATCACGAGCCAGCTTGTTCAGCAAAAAGTGTAAATCAAGTGAATGACTGTGTCATAATTTGGCCACCAAACCAAGACATTGTTCTTTAGAGAATAAAAAATAAAAAAAAAAAAAAAAAAAAAAAAAAAAAGTGTCAAAAGGATTTTTCTTTGGAATGTTGTAAATGACCTCAAGCAGGAAAAAGGATCATTGCTGGATAACATGGTAACCCTGTCGAGGCTATGGACGCCTGCGGGCAGCAGAGGCTCTACCTGCGACAAATGAGCATACTTTACAAAGCCAGTACGCAGAGAAGACCTTATTTTGTCTTTGAGGAGACTGAGTAATGACTAGGTATGAATACAAAAAAATAACCCAGGGGAAACAAACAATCAGAATCAAATAAGAAGTTGTGACGAAGCATTATTGACAGGATAAAAGGTAATACTCTATCTGTCCATAACAAAATTTAGGCATAAGAAAACTTTTCTGTTTTGGAAGTGAAAATGCAATAGAACAAGCAGAGATAACTGGTTCTTCACAGTGAATCGCCATTGTTGTGGTCACCAACAACCCCCCTTTTTTCACTTGACATTAGCAATAACGTCAAGTGAAGAGGGGACCCTGAACGAAAATCCCAAAAAATATATTTTTTCTAAAGTTTTTGTATTTCTCTCCCTAAGGCTCAAATCGCATCGCAAGGAAAAGCCAAAGTATAACTCGAGCACGGAAAACAAATGCTGCGAAATTGCGATGCGAAGTTCATCGCATCGCATAATTCACACGCGCCCCTTAAAAGAAAAACCTTCGAGCAATGTGATCGCCGATATGCGATATCGCAAATCGCAAGCATTACGCTATACGACGTAACCGTTAAACGAGAACTTGCGATATTTGCGATTTGCGATCTGCGATGGCAGCGATCTGCGATCTGCGACCTGCGATCTGAAAAGACTTACCACACGATAGACCCATGCATTAAGCGCGCGCCTTGAAAGAATTTAATGACCGCATGCTTAAGTATCTAGGAATGATTGCGTTACATTTATCGAAGAGTCAAGTGATGATGGATGTCAGAATTATGCATTCATTAGAGATTAATGCTTTCACGTCAAGTCTTTTCATTTCACTTCTCCTTTGCGTAGGCTGCAAGACACGCAACTGATATAAGTTTATATGCAGGAAACATCTGAAGGAAAGAGGAAAGCGCCAATCAGCAAAGAGAGAATGCTTTCGCAAAATGGATGCCGCATGCAGCAGAACCGTGGATTCCAGGCTATCAGCCAACCGGCACTGATGAAATTAGACTATCCGGGACTCAGAGTCAAAGGCGCACAAAAGCAGCATATTCAGAAAAGATCCTGAAGCTAAGACTTAGTGAAGCAGAGAAAGAAGCGCATGAGAAGGAGAACGCTTCAGGGAAACCTGGAACAAAGAACAGAAGAAATTCTTGAAACAGGGAGTTGCCCATACAGCACGACTCTTAACCCACTCAATCCACCGCACGACCGAAAACCGAAGACGGCAACAGCAAAATCAGTTCAAGAAGAAACTGGGACACGCTAAGTATACACGCGGCGAATACACCCAGCTAGAGAAAGGTTTTCGAAAATATCTTCTGGTCTGCCGGAAGGAAGTGCCAGCTCCTGCTATTTCCACTTTTATCTCCCGAGCGAAACAAGAAGGCGGCTAGCCGACTCTTCCCAGGAAAGCATTACACTGTTGACAACACTAAAGAGAATATACAGAAACGGTCAGAAATTAGATTTTAAGTTTAAAAATAAAGTTGCTTTTAGTAAAAGGGCGGTCATTTGAGGCCGATTCCCTAATTTCATGTAATTAATATTGATTAGTTAGTAGTATTTAACCCTTCTCATGGTTTTTGGAGAAGGGTCCGGAAATCTGTCAAAAAACTTATCCTCAGAACATGCACTTCTGCACCCTCAGAGGAGGTTTTTGATGAATGGATGGATCGAGATTTATTTATGTTTGCATTTTAATATCTGTTACTGATGTTGCACTTCTGTACTCTTAGCAGATGTTAGAACAAGTAGAAATAAATCATTGTTACTTGAAGTTTATTAGTGAACTTAGTCATAAATGGTACTTTTATCTCTTGGCTAGATTCTGCTAGTATTCCTAAAGTGATATGTGGCTGAGTTCTTTGTATGTTATTGTATGAATGTCTGTATTACCATTTGGCACTTCTGTACGGTGGGGTCATTTATTTATGTTTAACATATAGAAAACTGATTATGCGATATGCTGTTCACAACTACTCTGCCTAACTTCTTATGCAGAATGGTTCATCTTTATTGATTTATATTCTGATATCAGTTGAATGATCTTTATTATCGGCTGCTGTTAGAAATCTTTCTAGATCGCATAACAAAAGAAAAACACCCCGGGTTAGCGTAGATTAGATGCATTTTTCTTCATTAGATTACATTAGCATAGAGTTAATTTAGCAGTTAGAATTAAGACTAGATTAGAAGAATCTTTCCTCCCTTCCTTAGATTAATACCATCATACTCTACGCACACACACACACCCATCACATTGGGAAACTGGTCCCATTACCCCCAGTCGGACCCGCTACTCCAAACGGGCAAGGAGCCGCCAACCAGGTTCCGGACCGGGTGGGTATCCCCCTTGTTGTTGACCCGACCTCGGGGCCCTCAACAGGAACTTGCCTTGTAAATTCCTACATAGCACAACAAGAAACTACACCATTAGGCACTGATATACCCTGGAAACCCCATAGCGTGAAAACCAACAAAGATTTAATTTTATTATTAAACGCTCGTGATGGTATTCACCCCTCACTCAATGGCTTGTAAGAGACTTCTTGTCACCTTCAAGAAATTTTAGTCATAAATATTCATTGTTTAAACAAGTATTCACTTTCACAATCATTTTAGTTTCATGCATAATATATTGCCATGCATAAAAGTATATGAAAATATAAATTAATATGTAAATGTCAATAATAGTGAGGGTAACAATCCAAACATTTCCAATTTCTAACAATGTAATGCCAATAGACCAACACATGAAGTAACTACCATAAGTGAGTTGACTACCCAATGCCCCCCACATGGAGGTGTGTACAACTTTCCTAGGGTATACACTCGGTTGAAACAAGACCTCTAAATCAGAAAGATAATCAAGCTCCACACCCAAACATTATTAATCTATTTTAATCACATATATTCTAGATTTGATCAAATTAATATATATTATTTTAATTATTACTTCTTTAATCACATTATTTTAATTATGATTATAGTAATGTTTAATATTAATCATTATAATGATTAATTATTATAATCATTACAATAATTAATTATTATATTCATTATTATGATTAATATTATAGTCATTAGATTTATTATTATTATAATGATCTATTATTATTCATCTATCTTATTATTATCTCTCCGTGAAGCAATAGATATTGCATTAGGTTTTTAGTCAAACTATATTAATTTAACTCTGACAAAAAAAATCAATACAAACTTTCTATAGTTTAGCTTTGAAAATTAAAATTTAATGTTTTTTTTTAATATTTTATTTTATTTATGTTCAATTTGATTGACTATCAAATTGAACATGTTATTGCTCAATACTTCAAAAACTATGTAATGCATTAAAAATATTATATTGAGTTTTCAGTTTGATATATTTTTGGTACTTGGCCTAAATGCATTGACGACTAAATGTATCAATTGATACCAAGTTTTATTTATCCGTGCACCTTAAATACTTGAATTTTTAAGCGTACAAATTTATCACAAGTGGAACTTGGCTCTGTGCACGTTTATACATATTGACTAGTCACGTGAATAGATAGTATGGAATATACACCTTCCAGTAGTTTGAACATATAGCTTTTCAAAACAATTTGGACATACTGTTTTTTTTAAATGGTAGCTACATGTGGTTTGAATTTTTTTTGAAATATTTTCTTTTATTATTATCCAAACATAATAAGCTGCCTTGCCTTTTTTAGTCGAGCTAAGAAGTAATATTTATTTTTTTAATATTTCTCAAAAAGCAAATTAGTTTTTCTATTTATTTTAAATTTGTAATATATCTATCTAATTAAATGATGAAATATTTATTTCTTCATTATTCTATTCTAGTTTAACTATATTAAATCTAAAGAAAAGTTTGAATAGCTTTAAGAATTGTGCAATCAATATTATGACATTTTTCATAAATATATGTAAATATAAAGTGCAAATTTCAATAGGATGTCAAGGGTTGAACATTTTACAACTATATTTACAAAGTGTAGTAACCAGTTCTTTTAATATATATCATAGTGATTAGATAGTTTTACTATTTTTTACTAAGCAACAGAGAGAAGCTACTACGTAGCACTTGTTCTAACTATAATATAGTTTTATTTTTAATTATTATTTGTACATTAATTACATTATATTGTAATTTTCATTACATTAATATACATTATTTTAATTATTATTACATTAATCACAATAGTTGACTATCATTATAAGAGTTAATTATTATAATCATTAATTATTATATTCATTATAATGATTATAATTATTATTATTATTACAATGATTTATTTTTTTTGTAAGTCAATATCCTATTAATGTTGGAAAAAGAAGTACATAGAGTCTATCACAAAACATGTGGTCTCACCCCGACCAGGTTTATCGACCAAATGACTAGATGACAAAAATAAAAAAAAATAGATAAGGACAACGTCCATAAACGGTTGGGCGAGAGGCACCAAAACAAAACTAAAACGTAAAAAACACTAGAAATCATACTAGTCGTCTGACGTAATGGATGCAGGGTTTCCCGGGGCCGTTAATCCAGGAGGCGGAGGAGGGCAGAAGTCACACTGAATGTGTCCTCCATAGTGTGCCATTTATGTCTCCAACTTTTCTACTTTCTCCGTGAGTTGGTTTTTCCCTCTCTAGAACACATCCAGTCTTTCCCAAAGTTGACTTTGAAAGTAATGCAACCGATCAAGAGAGGGCATTTGCACCGCATGCTCCTAGCACTCGTTTTGCAACATCCACCCTATCCCTCAAACTGTCAATGAGAGTGCGACAGTTCTCTAGGCAACAGTGCTAGAGACCCTGCCCCTCTTGAGCCTCGGGTGCTGCTGGCCCATGCTTCGCCCTACTGCCACAGGTGTCGCCGCCCCTACGAGTTTGACCACAGTTGTGCGACCCTTCACCTATACTCAGCCCCTGCTTACCACCTTCGCGACTTCCTCTCACACCTATGTTTCCTTTCCACGCACACCCAACCATTTTTCCACCCCGACAAGGCGTCGCTGTGACCAGGGCCTATCTATCACCCCTTCAGAAGCAAGGTCAGTAGGGGAGGAAGAGTCGCCCCTTCACTCCAGCAGTTTTATAGCTTCCCAAGGCAGAGGCACGCCTTGAACAAACACCAAACACGAGACTTTCCCCCTAAAAGAACACTCCCTGCAGACAGAAGACTCCAGTAGCACTACCCAAAATAACACAAATTCACCAAGATGGCTCCTTCTACCCATGAAGGACCAACCCCACTAAATAATCCTGACACCTCCACCTTCCATAATACCACCAATGATGGGGCACCACACAGGGATAGGGGAGATGTTTCTGTCTCGAGACGAGCACAAAATCAGCCACCACCTACCAAATTCTATAGCCAGAAACTATAAGCGAACCCACCAGGCCCCGTCACACTAGAAATCACTATTAAAGTTGGGGCACTTTGGCTTCCCCCTCCGACCGCAGGGTTTTCTTACCAATGAGCTCCACCACCCTGTAAGAACAAGGTAGAACAAATTACCTCCAAACCACAAGGAGTTTTTCTTCTGCGCCCAGTCTTTCCTTTCGCACCAAAAACCAAGATTCCCAGCCGCAACTTCCAAACGAGCCCACTGCCCTTGTATATTTCCATAGTGAGCAACCACACTTCGTTTCCAATGAGCGTCGACCTTCAATGCTTCCTCCTTCCTGAGAACCACCACAAATCCCAACACCATATCTGAATATAAAGACGAATGCCTGGTGCATTCATCACATGTTTCCTTAACACTCTGCCACCCTCACACACATATGCTGAATAATTGGTCACATGAATGGCTGACATTAAGACAATACCTCTCCCAGTGCATGTAAAGATGTGAAGGGATTAGGAGGCTCATCCCTCGCATCGTATCTACTTGTTTTCACACATGGGAGGCAACCTCTATGTGCTGCCCTAATCTCACCCCATCAGAAAATTACAATGATCTATTATTATTAGAATAATATTCTTTCATTTTTAATTATTATTAGTACATTACTTACATCACATTGTTTTAATTAGTATTTTCTAATTTTAGCTACATGTAATATTATTTTAATTATTATTAATTACATTAACTATTTTAATCATCTAGTTTATTTTTAGATTTTTTTATTGTTTAATTAATTTCTTTTCGATACAATAAGAAAACTAACATAATGGTTCTTATAGATAGTGAAAATTCACACAATTTTATACATATAATGATAGAAAAGAAATCAAATATATTTGTCTACTCCACCTCTAAATTTGAAATCATAATTCTAGGTTCCATAACTACTTCTTTCACTAGAAAATGCTATAAGGTAAAACTGACTAAGAATAACTACCAATTGGGATTTCCAATATATCCCACGGGGATTAATTAGATGTTTAGGTAACATAATACCATAAGGACTTGTGGTCTTTTCTCGAGTCAAGAGATCATATCATAGAGCTCACTACTAAATCGATAGTGAAGAGGAAGTCTTATAGGAAAAATCATCAAGATATATTGAGCTCGTAGTGTAGGAACTATTAGAGCATGGTATAATAAACCAAAGCAAGAGCTTACAGTCAATGAATGCCAGTCACAGTAATAAGGAATAAGGGTAGCTCTTATAGGCTTTATATCAATTATCATGCATTAAATAATATTACCATAAAAATGAGTTTCATACCCCATTTGTGGATGAATTACTGAAAACTCCATGATTCTCTCGAAACATGATTTGAAATATGGCTATCATATAAGGCACTTCAAAAATTGCTTTCTATACAAATGAGGGCATAAGAATACAAAATGACACTTCAAAAATTGCTTTCTATACAAATGAGGACGTAAGAATACAAAATGCCACTCCAAAAATCGCTTTCTATACAAATGAGGGTATATATGAATTTCAATTTACCCATCTTGGATTATCCAATTCCCTAGCTACAATCCGGGTAGTAATAAATGACCTACTTGGAGTTTATACCTTAACCACATAAAAATAGTGTTGAGACTATTAGACGGAAATAAATTCTATGCAAACCAATCCAAATACTGAAAGTAGCTTGAGGTAATTACTAAGTGGCATATTCCAAATAGTATCAATTTTTTTAAATAAAGATTCTTGGTTTTTATATGGTATTACACAAGATTAAAATAAAAATGATGTAGAGAATGCTATTCCATTAATGATGTTATTGAAAAAGGATAAAGATGGAATGATGTAATATACCTAACATCTCAAATAATATTAAAATAAGAATATCCTATAATTATTTATTAAAATAAGAATATCCTATAATTAATAAATAAAATAGGAATATCTTATAATTAACGAATAGATTACGAAGATATAAGATAGAGAGGTTAATGAATAGATGACCAAGATATAAAACCGAGAAGGTTTTATTTGGCGATTACCTTCCTAATAGAAAAGGTGAAAAAAATTAATCAACTTTAATTTGCATAAATTTGCATGGTTAATATATATTTGTGATGTTTGTTTCTTTTTCCACACACAATTATGTTGTAATTTAGTCACCAAATGAATACTTATATATACCTTAATAGATTTACTTAACAATTTTACAGCACCATTAAAAGCACTTTCATGAAATGATAAGAGGTTGGATCTAGCACCTATGCTCATAAGAAAGCAAGTGTGCCTTTCATTTTGAAGATCATCAACAGTGGCAATTGTACTGTTACTAAAAGTCATACTTGCCATCCGGCTCTGGCTTGCCGAAGCGCGTCTTGTATTTCCATCTGGTCAGGACTGACCTCGTTGGCTTTCTCCAAATATTCGCATGCTGCCGCATACTGCTTCAGCCCGACCAGAGCACGGCCTTTCCTATAGAGCGCTTTGAGATTGCTGGAATCGATCCCAAGGGCCTTGTCAGAATCCTCAAGCGCCAGATCGAATTCCTTCACCTGAAGCCTTGTCTCTGCCCGGTTGGAATAGGCGAGCAGTAGGCAGTTGATGATAGTCCTATTGTCGTTAGATGTAGTCTTCTCGAGCTGAAGCAGAGCGGCGTCGATGCATTTCGTATAATGTTCGGCCGCTGCGTCCCATTGTTTGTCTCTGAAGCAGCCGTTGCCCTTCTGCCTCATCTCCTCCACATCCACATCCAACAGGCTCTCCGCCTGCTCCTCCTCATTTACGAGCATCTCAACGTTGGCAGGATTGTCTACACGGATAGCGAGGATACCGCCTTCACCGCGCTTAAAGTAGGGCTCCTTGATGGCCACGTTGGCTCCCTTGGGGTAAAGCCTCTGGAGGTTCGAGTGCGAATGAGCCGCATTGTATATTGCGACCCTGACGGCAAGGCCATGATCGTCCTCAAGCATAGTCATGATGCAGCTTATCCTTAAGGCCTCAGCGCAGAGAGTACCGTAGAGCACCCGGCCACTGTGGACTCGGCCAACCTGCAACTCAGTTAAAGAAATAGGTGTTAATCTTTCCACCGGTACCGAAGAAGCTCCTCCGCTGCTGCCAATGGTATCTGTGAAGGACAAGCGTAAATGAAACATGTCTTCCAGTACATTCCCAACTTTTTGACGGGCTAACTCATGGAATTGGAGAAGGGCTTGCTTGTCGAACCTCTCTGAGGCGTCTACCTCAGAATTAGGTGAAGGCGAGGCCATTAACTGACGCAGGTTCTCGATCGTTCTGCTCCTCCTCTTCTCGCGGGGAATATTGCTCTGCAGCTAACAAAACCGTTAGGGTTTTTTTCCTTTCTGATTCTCCCCTCTCGCAAAATCATATTAAGACATAGAAAAAACGTAACCATCCACACATAAAACCCGACACACTAATGAAGTTGAAAAGTCGGAATTTGAAAAGGGAAGGCGTTATTATAGTTGTGGGAGACTGGGAGTGCTCCTGATCGCCGGTGCCGAGAAAGGTTCTAGGTTTGCCACATGTATACATGATAAATTTGATTTAAGTTTTTATATTTTACTCTTCTGTGTAATGAAGTTTCCGTGTTTATTTAAGTTTTTATATTTTACTCTCCTGCGTAATGAAGTTTCTAGGTTTATTTGCCAAGCTTTTTGGCAGTATGGTAGATGGCAGTAGGGTAGAAAATAGGATCACTAACTGTGTATAAGTAAAAGAAAAAGAAAATAGGGCAAAAGGACAAGAGGGTTTTCGGCCGAAGCATTCTAATCATGGTGTCACGTTTAGACACATTATTGAAAAAGTTTGGGAGGACAAAGAAAAAGTATTATACTTTGGGGGGACAAAGAAAAAGTATTATATTGCTTTGTGGGACTTCAAAAAGGCATTTGACACCATCCCTAGAGATAAGTTGTGGCATAGAATGGAAGAGCTTGAAATTCCTTTCATTTTAGAGCAATTGTCCATAGACTTTATGAAGAGGTTAAAGTCAAAATTAGAACATCCATTATAGAGCGGCTGTCCATAGCCTTTATGAAGAGGTTAAAGTCAAAATTAAAACCTCACAAAGCTTTAGAAGTGACATTGGAGTCAAGCAAGGTTGCCCTCTATCCCTTACTCTTTTTGGTTTATATAAATCTAGAAGGCGGAATTGGTGTTCGGTGGGGGGAGTTTGTGATAAAAATTCTTTTATATGTTGATGATAGTTTGTGATAAAAATTATTTTATATGTTGATGATCTTGTATTGATTTCTAAATCGGCACATGGATTGCAGATGCTCCTATATGCCCTTGAGCATTTTTGTAGAGTAGTGAGGATACAAGTCAATACTAGTAAGACTAAAATAATTATTTTCTCTAATAAGAGGATGCAGGCGAGTGTACATGGATTGATGCTCCTATATGCCCTTGAGCATTTTTGTAGAGTAGTGGGGATGCAAGTCAATACTAGTAAGACCAAAATAATGATTTTCTCGAATAAGAAGTAAATGAGTACAAATACCTCGGGATTGATTTCAACAACAAACTTAATTGGGAGGATTGCAGAAAGAAGAGAATTTTAGGAAGGTAGAAAGAATTATATGCTGTTCAAAATAGATGTAGAGAGACATAGTTATGGGATTGGAAAACGATAAGTGTTTTTTGGACTCCTAGTTTGTCCAGTGATGCTATATCGGTGTGAATTGTGGGCTAGTAGCACCCCTGGCTCAAAATGGAAACAAATTTAGACTCCTAGTTTGTCCAGTGATGCTATATGGGTGTGAATTGTGGGCTAGTAGCACCCTTGGCTCAAAATGGAAACAAATTGAGAAAATCCTTGATCATGAGCAAGTTTAAATAAAAAGTTGAGTACCTTATGAGATAATGTTGAGTGAAACATGGCAACTCCCATGGAAACAATTGTTATTGTGTGGCTCATAAGA
Source organism: Pinus tabuliformis (assembly GCA_031772625.1). Taxonomy (NCBI): domain Eukaryota; kingdom Viridiplantae; phylum Streptophyta; class Pinopsida; order Pinales; family Pinaceae; genus Pinus; species Pinus tabuliformis. The sequence goes on from CM062809.1 coordinate 914,515,388, forward strand.
TATCTAAAAAGAATTGAGCAAATGGGAGTAGGTAGGTGGCCTAATGTTATCTTCAATGAAGGCGTGAGTGAAAGAAAGAAAACATGGATTGGACAAAACTAAACATGGATGCAAAAATAGAATATCTACATCAATGTTTGTCCCACAAATAGCAAGGAGCTAAAGAATTTTGCTATGGAGAAGTTTCGTAAATAGGTATGGGGAAAAGAGTTGTGTAGAAAGAAGAAGTACTACATTGAGGAATTCAACGATCTCCAACAAAAAGAGTTCATTGGAGCTAACATTTTGTGGAGAGAAAAGGTTCTTATTGCTCATTAAGAACCAACTCGCATCAACTTCTATGTGAAACAAGACGGTGGAAAAGGCCTAAAGAAGCTCGGGAGAACGGATGTGTACATTTTGCACGTAAAGAAGCTCGGGAGAATGGATGTGTACATTTTGCACGTCTGGGGCAGTGGAATCAGAAAAGCATTTCATTTTGGAATGTGATGCATTCAGAGACATCAGAGAAAGTTAAGGGAATATGTTAGCATCGGTTTCATGGCATTGTATTTTCAGTGAGGGGATTGTTGGACCAACTCATCATCAATTTCAATAAGAAAATGGTTGAATTGAAAAAGGTGAAAAACATGGAACCGATACTCTATTTTTAGTCTCGTGAATGTTAAAATATCATTTCATTTCATTTCAATGTGATTACAAAAATTTAGTGATATTGGAATAAGAATCTTATATAATTAAAATTTAATTTTAATTTCTAAAAATGATGTTGCGAAATTGCTATTCATTCTTGATTTTTTATTATTTTAATTATAATATTTTTTTGAATATAAAATATAAATTATATATAAGTTTTAAGAGGTAGTTAATTTATAGATAAAATGAGTTTTTTCACTACAATTTTCTGGTTAATTGTAACCAAAATCCCATGGAGATTTTTAAAATCCCAAGTTTAAGTTGTTTAATCTGTAGATTTTGAAAGCCCCATGGAGTTTTTCAGGGTGATGAATTCATTTATGCCTTCAAAATGCATTTTTAAACAATAAAAATTCACATTCTTTCTTGAAATTGTTTTACAGGATTTGGGTGAAAATGTTTATTTTGTTTATAAGTTAGACTATGCTAAGTTTTAATTAATTATTATAAAAAAATTAGTCACAAATTCATAATTGCGGATAAAATAATTACTAGTAAAATTAAATAAATTTCACTTAACCTCCACAATTCATTTATACATTTAAAAAATAAAGAAAATACATTAATTACACCGAAGGTGTCCCTTTTTAAAATTGGTCAGGCTAGGCATTGACTACCTTTTTCAACTCCATTTGACATTTGTCTATATGTTGTTTTGACATGGGTCATCTTTAACTTAAGGAGAAAAATGAATTAAAAATCTTATTGTAAAGTGGACCATTTTGTTAAATGAAATTTGTTTATATATAAATGAATGCTATAAATAATAATGAGCAACTCATCATGGATGAACTTATTAGCATTGGAATAATTTCAAATCCCTAGGAAATTTTTACAGTGAAGATGTCCCTTTATGAAACATTGTCTACATTTTTCATCTCCATTTGACATTTTTAAAAAATAGAGAATTTATTACATGATGAGAAACTTAACAAAAATTTCATTAATTTTAAAAATTAAAAATTTAATTATTCAGATAAGCGTGTATATTTTGGAATGGTTTTCAGAATTTTAATTTAATTATCAATAATTATTAGGTGGATAGTAAGGATTATACCTCCATGAAATATTCTAAAATTTTCTCAGTACTATACAGAAATCAATGATTGAGATTTATCTCGAAAGTAGTTATGTTTTTTTGTCTTTTTAATTAAATTAATTAATTAAAAAAATGTTATATAAAATGAGTTATGGTTTTTTGGGAATATAGTATTGATAAGCCATAGTAATGGTCCATGATATTATAACAAAGCCTATTTATAAATTAAGAATTTCCACGATAAAATAGTGATAAATATATTTAATTAATTTTTAATATCTAAACTAAAATTAAGTTTGTTATTTATTTATTTTTATTGTTTTTGAAAAGAATAATAATAATAATAATAAGAATTTAATTTTAAGATTATGGATAAATTAGATATGAAATTGATATATGGGTTTTTTTCATTTCAAGTTTATAAAGGTATATATATTTTAATCCTCTTTAAATTTGAACCTATAACATTTTACCAAAGAAACATATACTCTGATCCGTTGTTTTATATATTTATTAAATTTCTCTCGTTTATATTTATACTTTGTTAATATGAAATTGATATTTATAATTTCTCCATTCCACATACGAAACAAATATATGTAAAATAAACAATTCAATAATGTGAAATTTTTGTAAACTATAAATGCATATCATATACTTAGTGGGTATTCATTCAAATCAAGAGTCGGGAATGTTTACTTATAGTTCCAAATTAAAAATGAGGAAAATGTTTACTCACTCATTATTAAATAAAACTAAAACATAATAACAAAATTATTAACAAACGATAACATTCAAGTGACGAAAAAATTATCATATAAATCAAATAACTCACTTTCATTTAAATTAAATATTTCCATTTAAAAAATATATTACATATTTTTTTAAAGATAATTACTTTTTAATTTCTTTATAGAATGTTTCAAGGTGATCAAATTCACTTTTAATTAGTATTATTTTAAAAAAAATCACATTTAAATTTTTATATTAATAAAAGTTTGATAACTTTATTTTTTACAATTATATTACATATTTAAATTAATAAGAAATAAGAAATAAATATATGACATTGAAAATAAAATATAAATAAGCAAGATCAATTATAGAGTTCAGGCTTCTGTGATCCATATCAAGTTTGAGAGAGATTCTTCGGCGAAAATCACATGGAATACCATTTGTCGACGCGTTTCGAACCAACTAGTGTGGTTCATCGTCAGGACAAGTTGAAGAAACAGATCTAGCTCAGCATGCTAAATAGTTTGAGCGGAGCCTCCAACAGCTAACTTGACCAACGGCTAGTTTGACTCTAGGACCGGGGTCAAAATTATTATATTAGTTTAATTAGTATAAAAATAAATAAATTATTATTAAGGGTATTTGGTTCAAGAAATAATTATTAAAAATTATAAGTTAATTAATAATTTAAAAGGAAATTTAGTTAAATAAATGACCTTATAATATATGAATAAGTTAAATGCCTAAATAAAAATATATAAAGTAATATATAAAATAATTTTATTTAAAAGTATTATTAAAAATTATAGGTTAATTAATAAATAAAAGGAAAATAAGTTGTATAAAGGACCTTATAATATCTGAATATAATAAAGAAAATCAAAGGATGTTATGTTAGTTAGGAAATTAGTTAAAAATATAAGTTGATTAGAATTTGAAAGGATATTCAAATTCATGGGGATCTCGAAGAAGATATCTACATGAAGCAACTTGAAGGCTTTGCGATGAAGGGTGAGAATGAGCTGGTATGCAAGTTAAAAAAGTCTTTGTATGGGTGAAAACAGTCACCAAGGATGTGGTATCAGAAATTTGATACATTTATATGGGGACCTGGCTTCACCAGAAGAAAAGAATATCATTTTGTGTATTTTAAATTAATTGGTGACCACGTTATTTATTTGGTCTTATATGTGGATGATATGTTGCTGGTTGGAAATGACAAAGAAATTATCTAGGATTTCAAGACCAATTCGTCCTCCAAATTTGACATGAAAGATCTTGGTGCTGCAAACTATATTTTGGGCATGGAAATTAAACGAGATCAGGCAAAGAGGAAGCTTTGGTTAAACCAGAGGAAGTATGTCAAGATAATACTGCAAAAGTTTAATATGCAGGATAGTAAACCAGTGAAGTTACTTTTTCCTGGAGGTGTAAATTTATTTGTTGAACAGTGTCCCAAGACACAAGAAGAGGAAGAGGACATGTCTCGTGTTCCATATGCAAGTGTAGTCAGTAGCCTGATGTATGCGATGGTCTGTACTAGAACAGACATTGCACATGCAGTGGGATTATTGAGCAGGTTTATGTCAAAACCATGGAAGGAGCATTTGACAAAAATGAAGCGGGTTTTCAGGTATTTACATGACACTAGTGATTATGGTTTGTGCTACCAAGGAAGACCAACATTGGACAAAGTTTTGGACATCTATGGCTTTGTTGATGGAGTTTGGGCTGGAGATCTGGATTAGAGAAGATCTACAAGTGGATATGTGTTTAACCTATTTGGAGGTGCAGTCAGCTAGATGATTAAGAGACCATCTATAGTGGCACTTTCAAATATAGAGGCAAAATACATGGCAACCACTCACGCAAAAAAGGAATAATTTTGGTTACAGAGATTGTGTTCAAGTATGGGGTTAGTACAATGAGCTATAAGGATAAACTTTGATAGCCAACTTTCAATTTTCTTGGCAAAAAACCTTGCTTATCATTCAAAGACAAAGCACATTGATGTCCAGTATCACTTTGTGAGGGATATGGTAGAGGACAAAAGGTGTTGCTGGTAAATGTGGACAGCTTGAAGAATATTGCATATGCATTGACAAATTCTGTGAGCATTGAGATGTTCTCTTGGTGTAGAGAAACAATGGGCATTGCAGGGCTGGATCAATGACTATTCTCTCGTGTGACCCCTTGTGGAAATAAAATGACAAGTGGGAGAATGTTGGGTTGTGTTATATTCTTTGCACGACTATCCCATGGGGGGTTTATAGGAGGGGTGATAAACCCCCTGTATGTCGCATTGAGCACTGCGGGGGGGTAGGCTCCCTGCACGGGGTCCAGGGTAGCACCTTGGGAAATTTGTTTTGGACCCTATATTAGGTGGGCATACCTACCTATGGTTTTGTGCATGGATTTTGCACATGGTTTTGGGCACGATGGTTTTTGTTCCATGGTATTTTGTAGATCCGGTAAAGGGAACTACAGTTATGCTCTAATCCAGGGTTAATGGATTGGGGTTTATGGATGCTTCAGCATGTATATATATGTATTGTAACATTGAAAGGAACATAATGAAAAATCAATCTGGTAGTCCCAGTTTTGGGATCCAGGGGAAAATCTCTATGTATATTTGTTTTATGTGTTATGCTCTCGCCATTGCTTATTTTCTATTCTTAGAATTTGTATTCAAGTAATTTCTATACGGGGTTAAAAGCTAGAGGGAGTACCATTATCAGGACTACAAAATTCTCCCACAACTTGATTCCCTTAGTTTCACCTCTCGGCCTCCATGCTGAGCTCTACAACCTATCTGAATAACACTAATTAATATCCCTCTTTTACTCTTACTTTGCTGACAATTGCAACGAGTGTGTAGGTAAGTCCCCTCATTACTTCACATAATATTCAGGGTAAGTTTCCTCTAGAAGGTATTTATTTCTTTGTTTAAATTCTCACAATCCGCTATGTTTTCCTCATAGGTTTTATCTCCATGAGTGTACATGTTATGCCTACCCTGATGTACTTTATGGGAGACTATATAATTATGTCTATGAGCCAAATCTCTTTAGGGTTTGGATGACACAATTTGTCGCTACACAAGTAATATTGTATCTCAAGTTCCATACAACTAAATTATTCTGAGTATTTTATTTCTTAATTTTTTTATTTGGGAAAAAACCCTAATGACTAGTCTTTGCTCATGTCATCACCCACTTCAAGAGGATCCTACTTATCACTACCGGCATACATATTTTCTCCCTTGTCCTCTTTTCTCAAAGCTTTTGGTTTTTGACTTTCCACAATGCACAAGAATTAATATTTTCCCTTATTTTTTTGTTGAGTGGTTCATAGGTTAGGGTTTCTACTCATCCCAACAATACTCTCTTAATTGGATTATGGCATTCTTACCTCAACTCAATAAAGCTTGAATATTCTGCAAGGTCCAGCTTCCTTGTTACATTTAAATTTTCTTTTGACTTCCATGGGTTCACCAAGAGGTCATATGGATTCTAACACCCTATGGGTGAAATTCCTTTATTTTCATAATAAATTGTTTCTCCATGTAGTAAAGGTCATTATAGTTTTGCAACTTTATGAGACTCTTTCTGCATGACAACATGATCGTAAACAAAGTTTGAACATGAACATGCGTAAATACTATTAACATAACTTAAAATTTGTCCTTACAACTTGTAGACTTATTTGTTTTGTATACCACACATGAACTCTGAGTTTTGATTCGATAAATGTATATAAAATTTTATTATTATTATTATCCTTTATGGGAATTCTTTGTATTATATGCTTTTTTAAATTATAATCCTTATGTGTCTATGTTTGTGTTATTTCAATGACTATTATTTGATGATTACTCTATTGTATTGTCACTCGTGGTTATTCATGTTTTGGTAATTTCTTTGGTTAATTGTTACACAACATGCATGTTCTCTTAATATTTCCTTGAGATTTACAGTTATATATTACATCTTTGTTTACAAAAGATTATTTCATAATTTTTTTGGGAGATAATATGATTAGTAACTCCTATTATATTTCTTTACCAAAGTTTTGTTTCATCGCATACATAGGTCTCTAAATAGTCTTTAGGATTTTAAGTTAACCATTCAAGTCTTTTTCTTGGTCTGGAAGCCCTGAGCGGGGCCTGATTTCGAGACTTACTTTCTCCAAACCCTCTTTTTGAGCTCAGGATTGTCACTAGGATGTTGACACTTGCCTGACTTTGCTTGGAGGCTAACTTGGTTTACGATTAATATTATTTATTATATAATTACAATTTACATTTATTCACAACTATACATCTTACACAAAGAAAGAGTTAAAACACAACAACAAAGAACCAAGTACACACGTGGAAAGAAACAATAATATCAAAAAGCATACACATAACACTTATTTGTTTAACTAGTTTACACTGCCATGAAAATAATAAGGGGAAAAAGAACATTCCACCCAACCAATGAGACTTGATACCCTCTACTAGAAATTCCCTCAAGTTAGTTTCACATCCAGAATATTTTTTTCCTTGAGAAAGACCATAACAGGCCCACATAGGACTTCTCTGACCACACCATGTCCAACCTAGGGTTTCACTGAACACACAAGGTTTAGATCAAAATTCCACTAGCCAACTAGCTCAAGGATTCCTTTTTGGTAGTGTCCTGCCTTCCTTAACAACACCTTGTTATGAGGTCATCAAGCTAAAACAATTCTATTTTTCCTCTCTTGGGCCCCCTCCAACCAGGCTCCAAGTTCACAAGGTTGTCTCAGGATTTTCCCCTCTCACCATCTTGGCTCCCTTTTCCCTAAATTAGATGATTTATCTTTAGGGAGAGGAATCGAGGTAGGCAACCACCTCTGCCCATAATTGTTTTTTGATTTTCTAGAAAGTGAAACTCTTTTTCAGCGTATTTACCATCGTAATATTCATGGATGATTGGAGACAATATTTATTACTGAAAAATTAGAAAAAAATAAATTTTCGTCACTTATTCATACCAGGCCTTTAGCATGGGCCCAAAGTCCATCAAGTAGCTTTAAGAAAAGTAATTAGAATATTTACAATTTACTAGGGGGTATTACATCTCCTCCCATCAAGTGAAACATCGTCCTCAATGTTTTCCCAGCCTTTAGAACATGCTAGGATATGCCTCACGCATAAAATTTTCATCTTCCCAGGTTACCTCTTCCAGGCTGAAGTTCTTCCACTGCGTTTTAACTTGGGAAATTGCCCGCTTTTGTAGCATAATTTCTCTTTGATCGACAATATGTATAGGCTCGACTAGTAAATTCTCTATCTAGCTAGACCTGCATCCATAGTCATTATAACTACTATTAGTTTTCCATTGATCATTATTTAAGAAACACATATAAAATAATTTCAACTTTATTGTTTTACCTGCACATTGTGTAAATTAATAATATGCTTGTAACAACCTTGGTTAAAAATCCACGTAATAAATTTAATAAAGGAAGAATAAGCCCAAGGTCATGGGACACGTATTCCAAGCTGAATGTTGGGAAAAACATCCTAGTGGGTGTTAATTTTGGTTTATTATGGATAAGGAAACTAGAAAAGGAAATGAAAAAGGCTTTAAAAAGGCACAAAGGCACTAATTGACATTTTATTTATGAAAATAATGGAAAATAGGAGAAAATGAAAGTGAAAGGTCACAAGTTACATGTGAGGACTAAATTGAAGGAAAATAATGGAGATTGAAGAAAATAAATGCCTCAATGATAAAAACGCTGCTGAGGATTAGTTCACAACCTTTTGTGAGTTCAGTTTTGGAGCTCTCTCTCTATTTTCTCTCTCTCATACTCTTGCAAACTTAGAGCATTATTAGAGAACTCCAGAATTGGAAAAGGGAAGGTAAATGAAGGAAAAGAAAGAAAAGGGACGCAAACATCAAGCAAGGAAGAGTTGGATCAAGAAGATACAACATAATTACTTGCAGGTGTCAAGTTGCATGTATGATTTCCTCGCTAGTTTTGGCATGCATGTTATATGCATGTATGTATTTGGTTTTCTTGTTGTCCTTTGCATGGGTTTTTCCATATGTGACAATGGTTTTCAACCTTGCCTTTCCATTTCTGGATAGCCATGGTGTGATTAGGGTTATTTCATTTTGTTGAGTTGGATCGTAAGATGGTTTTGGAACCTAGGAAGGAAGTTTAAGGAAAATTCCCAAATGCCCAGGAATTCCTTGACCAATAATGGTGGGATACAAGGTAAAGCCTAAGGGTGGCGACAGGAAAATTCCTCATGGTATTGGTGAAGAAATCCATAGGCATCTATGCTTATTTAGGGCCTAGTGATCCCTTCAAAGGTTTTGGCGGGATTGTTGTAAAGCCTGGTAGTGTATGTTTATTGTTTGGTATGGGAATCCCTAAACCGATAATAGCGGGATTGTGGTAAAGCATGGTTGTATTAATGAGGGTTTTAGGCCTAGAAATCCATTGACCGATAATGGTATGTGATAAAGCCTTAGGAATCCCTGGTTGGTTTTGTTGTGAGTCCCACATTCATGCTTGGAATATGGCACAGGGGTTATTGGATGAAAGAAAGATTTGGTTTAGCCCAATCTATGGTCAGGTGGTACGAGGAAGTCCTTGACTTGGTTGGATTTTTCATATGTTAATAAGAGCTCCTTTCCTCTTATATTTCATGATCATTTATACTTTTTATGATGTGGTTTTGATGGTTGTTCTATTACTGTTATTATTCTGGTTATATGCTGGTTATAAGCATTGTTTCATGACAGATTCAAGTTATGGCTCTCATCATGTTTTGATTAGTAAATGAATGGTTAATGAATGTATAACCTAATAGATGATAATGAAACTATTGTGATAGGACATCAAAACTTCTTGACAATTCTCATATAAGTATGAGATCTCTATGTTCAAATATGTAATTATGACCTATGGATTACATGTCGTCAATGTGTTTGATGAAATGTATCTCATGGCTAGACCTGGTTAGTTCAAGTTTTTTTCTAAGTTTTGTATGAGAGGATTTCTCTTTATGTCTTTCATTGTTATGGAAAGTTTCATTAAGTTCTGGGTAGTAGTTTGGATACTAGCCCTGAAAATGTGCCTCAGATCTCTTAGTCGCAAGCATATAACTAGGTGAAAAAGACTGTAGTTGATCCCGTGCAAGATTATGCATTTGACTGGAGGGTTATATTTGAATTTTAATAGTGTGATGCCAATGTATGGGAGTCTAGGACACTAAAAAAAGAAGTTTAACTCAGGGTTTGGGCACCTGAAAGGGTGGTTCAACTCTTGGGGGTCCTATAGCACCTAAGGGAAGTCAGTAAAGTTTTGGTTTGTCGATTCCAATTCCTTAAGGTGATCTAGGGGGTTGAGTCATGTCATAATAGCCCTAAGCTCATGTTTACCCTCACAAAACAATGAAAGTGGGTAGATGTGAGATGTGGCATTACAGAGTGGTACTAGAGCATGGTTCAATACTTGGACTAGATGGGAAAAATTTATTTGTCATGGATGTATGTAAGTTGTGTATGTATGTTTTGTATGCATGCATTATGTCTAATTGGTGTTATAGTTGTGGCATCATGCATGGTAATTGGGATGATAATTGATATGATGTCTATATATTGATATGATTATGATTATACATGTATCGTGATAATCTCGATTGATTTTGCAGACGATATAGCCTCCCCTGAACTTCATTGAGGTATGTTGATTATGTTTATATTTTGGTTTAGTTGACATGGTATACTTTTAGGAAGTATAAGGATCAAATATGACTAGAAAAATGGTGGATTATAGTTCATGAGACACTCCCTATAGATCAGATGATTTGCATGGTGATGAGTACTCCCCTCACATAATAGACACATTGAGAAGTTTGAATGAATAAATAGGAATTTGCAAAGAAGATAATGAAAAAATCATTCAGTCATAGGAGAGACTTGCCAAGGAACAAGAGAAACAAACATAGGTTAATGCAATTATCCTTCAGAGTTTGTCAGATTTGTAGAGACATGGAGCACTTAGGACTAGTCATTGACATTAGGAAAGGACTAATGGGGCATATGGCAATAGGTCTCATGGTGGGCATAGGTCAAATAAAGATGACATTATCAAAGATGATAGGTTCTTGGATACATTGGATAGGAGAGGTGATGGGCATGAGTTCTACTCTAGTTTTGGTTCAGAGAGGTATCATGGTCATCATCGTTATCATCCCTACAAGAGGAATGATTGGGGATATTTTCAAGATGAGTTTAACAAATCCAAGCCACCTGCATTTGATGGAGAGTTAAAGAAACCGGAAGATGTAGAGCCATGGTTACTTGGGATGAAGAAATTCTTTGAGTTGCATGACTATAAAGAGAACATGAAGGCCAGACATATGATGGGAATATGTGAAACATGTCAGAGACTTCAGGACAATGGAGTTGAGTTGGCATGAATTCAAGATACTTTTCAAGAAGAAGTACTTGTTAGGAAGGTATTATGACAATAAATCCAAGGAGTTATCTGAGATGAAGATGGGATCGATGATAGATGAGGAGTACATGAATATGTTCTTGGAGTTACTGAGGTATGTATTTGATCTTAAGGATGAGAATGCCAAAGTTCAAACATTTTTCAATGGATTACCATTAGAATTTAAAGATCAGATTGAGTATGATGAGGCTTAGTCGCTTGAAGAAGTGATTGGAAAGTTGAAGAATTTTTATGTGAAATCAAAGCATAAGACAAAGTCTCAACAAGTTTGGAAAGGGAAATACAAAGCTAAAGGTAAATGGCCACTGAAGCGAACAAGACCTTTGGATGCAGATGAGAAAGAGAATGGTGTTCCTTATAATAAAGTTTAATGTAGTTGGAAAAGGACATAGGTCACAGCCTCGAGGGAGGCAAAATAGAGGTGATGGTAAGGGACAGTTGCAGTGTTGGATATGCAACAAGGACCATCTCAAGAAGGATTGTTCATCGTACCATGGTGGTAGGCCTCATATCTACAGTGCACAAGGAGCACAAATAGTTGGGGATGTTGGGAAGAGCATTCCTTAGATCTATCCAACATTGGATAACAAGCAGGTAGATCACCAGACATCTATTATCGATATGGATGGTAAGATTTGTGATCAAGTTGATTCTATTTTGATTGACCCTAGATATAATTATAGTTATGTTAACCTTGAATTGGTGGATAAGTGTGTTTTGAGAAAAGAAGTGCATGTAGAATCTTGGTTAGTGAATTTGGCTACATGTACTAAGAAAAGGGTTCATGATTGGGTACGATGTTGTGCATTTGAGTTGAATAGTATGCCTGCATCAGCACATCTAAATTTACTTCCATTGGGATCATACATTATGGTATTGGGTATGGATTGGTTGTACCTTCACAAGACTAAGGTGGATTGTTATGAAAAGGAAATTAAGTGCTTGGATGAAATGGAGAACAAATAATCTTGTAGGGTAAGAAGAAGGAAACATTATTTAGAATGGTTTGGAAACTATGTAGGTGAAGAACAATCACAGAAAAGGGTGTGTGTTATTTTAAGTGCATATTTCTGGTGATAAAGGTAAGTTTGTTGAGGATGTAGAGGTCTTGAATAGATACCCAGTTTTACAACAGTTTCAAGATGTATTCCTTGCAAATATTTTAGAGTTGTCGCTTCACAAGGAAGTGGAATTTTCTATTGAGTTGGTACTAGGAGAAACACCAACATCAAAGGAACCTTACAAGATGAGCACTCCAAAGTTAGTAGAATTGAAGTTGTAATTGAAGGAAATGCTTGAAAAGGGATACATTAGGCCAAGTGTATCACCTTGGGGTGTATCGATATTGTTTGTGAAGAAAAAGGACAATACTCTCAGATTGTGTGTTGATTAAAGGTAGTTGAATAAGGTCATGATTAAGAACAAGTACCCTTTGACGATGATTGATGAAATTTTTTGTCAGTTGAAGGGAGAAACAATGTTCTCGAAGATTTATTTGAGATTATGATATCATTAGGTATACATCAAATAAGAGGACATCTACAAGACTACTTTTTGGACCAGGTATGGGAATTATGAGTTTGTTGTGGTTCCTTTTGGTTTGACTAATGCTCCAACTACTTTCATGTGTTTGATGAATAGTGTGTCGCATCATTATCTGGACAATTTTGTTATCGTATTCATTGATGACATATTGATATATTCTAAGAATGAGGAAGAGCATTCTAAACACTTAGCAACAATATTGATATTGATAAGAGAGCATGAATTGTATGCCAAGCTTAACAAATATAGTTTATTTCAAATAGAGGTACATTACTTAGGGCTTTTTATTTCCAAGGAAGGCATAGAAGTAGGTCCGAAAAAGATCAGAGCTATCATGGAATAGGGAGCTCCTAGGAATGTGGATGAGGTCAGATAATTCATGGGGTTAGTAGGTTATTATAGGGGTTCCTTAGGAACTTCTCACAGATTTACTATCCTATTACATCATTGCAGATGAAAGGAAGGAAATTTGAATGGATAGAGGAATGTGTGACAAGCTTTGAGAAATTGAAACAGTTGTTTACAAATGCTCCAATTCTAAAGATTGTAGATGTAGATAAAGAGTTTGTGGTGTGTACAAATGCTTGCAAAAGAGGACTTGGTAGGGTTCTGATGTAGGAGGAATAGGTAGTATGCTATGATTCAAGGAAACTAAATGAGCACAAACATAATTATGTGACACATGATCTTGAGTTGGTAGCGATCATTCATGCATTGAAGATGTGGAGGTGCTATATTCTTAGTAGGAGGTTCATTATGAAGAGTGATCATGGTGGATTGAGATAATTTTTTGACCAATCAAATATGAATGCCAAAAAAACTAGGTGGTTGGCTATGATCAGTAAGTTGACTTCAAGATCAGGTACATTAAGGGTAAAGAGAGCAGGGTCACAAATACTCTTAGCATAAGCATACAAATAAATCACATTGAAATTATGAATTCTTATGGGATATATTTACATGATCAGATCTTGCAAGAAGGAAAACAATATGAAAGGTACAAGGAGCTTAGGAATAGGTTACAATAGTAGCGTACATGTGAATAGGATGTGGACTATCATTTCACACTAGATGGTTTGTTCAGATTTAGGGACAAGATTTCTGTGCCGGAAAACATTGAGCTCAAGAAGAATATCTTATGGGAATTTCATATTAAGCCATACTCAAGTCATATGGGATATCAAAAGACATTGACAATGGTGAAGAAGTTCTACTACTGACCGAATATGAAGAAATAGGTAGTAGAGTTTATGGCTAGTTATTTGGATTGTCAACAGGTAAAGGAAAAATGTAAGCATCCAAGTGGTTTACTACAGTCAATTGTGATTCCATAATGGAAATGGGAGGTCATTTCTATGGATTTCTTCAGAGTTTTGTCGAGGAAATCTAAAAAACATGATTCTATCATGGTTTTGGTGGACAAGTTGACTAAGGTAGCTCACTTCATTCCAGTGAAGTCTACTTGTTTAGCTAGTGAGGTAGAATATATCTTCATCAAAGAGATAGTGAGGTTACATGGTGTTCCTAGAAAGATTATGTTAAACAAAGATGCCAAGTTCACTTCCAGGGGCTGGAAAGAGTTATTTGCAGGTTTGGGTACATAATTGGCCTTTCGTACAACTTATCATCCAAAGACAGATGGATAGATAAAGAGGATCATCATGATTTTAGAGGAAATGTTGAGAATGTATGTTATGCATCAACAATGGAAGTGAGAAGAATATCTTCCATTGCTTGAGTTTGCTTACAAAAATGGGTATCATGAGTCGTGATAGATGATGAGTCTGCTTGAGGTAGTTTATGAGAAAAGTTTTAATACTCTCATTAGTTGGAGTGATCTAGTGAACATGGTGTTGATTGCACTAGACATGTTGGTAGGGATGGAATAGGGAATGCAGGTTATTAAGAATAATTTAAAGGTAGCACATGATAGAAAAAATATATATGAAGATCAACACATCGAATTTAAGGAGTTTCATGTAGGGGAATAGGTGTACTTGTGCATCAAGCCTAAGAAGAGTTCCTTGAGGATTGGGTCACGTGTGAACCTGTCACCTAGATATTGGAGGCCTTTCAAGATTCTTGAGAGGATTGGACTAGTGCCTTATCGACTTGCACTGCCTCCGACATGAAATTCCATGATTTTTTCCATGTGTCATTGGTAAGATGTTGGACATTTGGAATTTTATGGATGGATAGTATCTACAAGTGTGTTGGCATTGATGTCAAAAATCATGTTGGGGAGATGTGTTGGGACGTTGGTATTGTCTAACAGTTGGCAAGAGTGTTGGCATTAATGTCAGCTAGACTAGTATGATAGTTTGTGGTAGTAGATGTTGGATTTTACGTCCCCTATCCTAAATCAGATGGTAATTGGGATATAGTTGATGTGTTTGTTCTTAATCTGTCAATCCCAGGGGGAGTCCTATTATTGTTGCAGTATGTGGAAGAGAATCACCATAATGGTAGGCTTACTGGAGAAGCCATAAAAAAAAGACTATGGTGGTTGGGAGTCCCATCATTTGGAGGATATAATTCCCAAAGAGATTAGCTCATGTACTCTTGTAATTAGGACAACTAGTTAGAGCTCTAAACTAGATTTCTAATGATATGTAGATGTACATAAATGGCCTACTGGATCAAAAGTTATTGACTGCTGAAGTTAGAGTCTTACAGTCCTCAGCAAGAGGACATAATATCAGAGGTCAAAGTCATTGGCATTTTGGAATGTAGGCATATCGGAAGCTCAACAATATGTTTAAAAGAAACCTTAAAAGAGCCACTGAATATTAGAGCTGATTTTAGGAAGGATGGGGCCACCAGAATATTGGAGGTCTCAACCTTGTGACTCCTTATAAATTGCATTTTCTTGGAAAAGTTGAGGCCTGCAAAGGAGAGGAATTAACAAAGAAATTCGGTGTAAGACCAAGGACCAAGAGGACCCTTTCTCTCTCTTTCGGTAGCATAGAAAATTTTAGGGGCGAATGTTTTCCCTTTGGTGAAATTAAGGGGTTTCTTAATTTTTAGTGGGCAAATATTTTGTATCATAACACATTTTTACAAATCACCTCAAATAGCCCACCTTATTTTAAGGGAGAGGGTAAAAAAGGTAAATTTAGCCCTTGAACCTAGGAGTTACAACCTTCCATTCGCCCATTTTCAAGAATAGGTTTTATTTAAGTGAATCCATTTGCCCATTTTCAAGAATAGGTTTTATTTAAGTGAATCCTATGGGCCAAATACCATATTTATAAAAGAGTTATGATAAATTAATAAAAATATAAATAAATGAGAGGTATGGTAAATAAATAAAACATTTTTTATATTTACTCCATAAGTCACCTTATTATATACATGCAAGGGTGTAAAAAAATAAAAATATAAGTAAAGTGGAGGTATGGTAAATAAATAAAACGTCTTTTTATACTTACTCAAAAAGTATGGTAAATAAATCAAAATATAAATAAACTAGACGTATGGTAACTAAATAAATCCTCTTTTTATATTTAGTCCATAACCCTCATTCTATTTATGAAAGCTCAAGAAAGAGGTTTTATTTAAGTGAATTTGTGGGCCAAATACCATATTTGTAAAAGAGGTATGGTAAATTAATAAAAATATAAATAAACGAGAGGTGTGGTAAACAACACTAAAAAAATGCGTTATATTTAGGTGAAACCTATGGGAAAAATACTATGGGACGAATACCATGGACTAGATTGTTATTAATACCATGCAAAAAGACATTATTAACCCTAATATTAGTATTAATAAAAATAAAAATGGCACATGGTATTGACCCATGGTATTCACCTGGAATGTAGCCTATTTAAATGGGGGAATTAAACCAGCATAAATCCATCTTTACTCTGGATGTACTAACCCCCGAGAGGTATCAAATATCGTGATATGCAAACTAGCATAGAGTGAAAAATATTTGATCCCTCTCAGGGCTTGGTGGATCAAGAGTAAAAATGGATGTTGTAATTTAATGTATGTTAAACATTTTAGCTTGGTTAAAATAAAAAAATAAAATAAAATTCAACTATTAATTTTATTAATTTTTATAAATTACTAATAGTAATTTTTAAGCTCCAGGTTTATGATAACCCATGGTATTGCCCATGGTAATACCATGGTATTCATCTGAGCATAGACTAATTAAAGGGGAAATTTTATCATCTTAGATCCATCTTAATTCTGGGCCTACCAAGTGCGCAGAGGGATAAATAGATTTCATCCCCCTAAGAGTGGTAGATGTGGAGTTAAGATGGATATAGGTTGGTTTTTATGATAATGAAGATATTAAATAGACTTAGGAATTTATATTGTAAAAACATCTTAAGGTGAATGGTTAAAGCATAGACATTGGACAAGTATATTTGTATACTTCTGTTTTAAACTGAAACAAATCTAGGGCTAAAAGGAATGGATTGATTGCACTAGTCATCCTTCTATAACTTTCCAACATATGTTGGAGTAAAAAGATTGTAATTTGGGTAATTTTTCTAACTACAAACAGGAACATACTTGTGTATTGGTAGGGTGGTTACGAGGTCCCTAGAAGTGATGAATTTGAATTTTTCTTGGTTTTATATATAGTATTAGATTTTTCCTCATGCTTTCTGTGAATCACACGCGTGAATTTTATCCTACACCAACTAGGTTATCGATATGTAATTTTAGTAATTTTGATTTCAAAAGATATTCTAAAGAAATGCAATGATTTCATTTGTGTATTCAATAAACACAATATTCTAATTGAATTCTAGATTTGTGGTTTACCTATATAGATCCCATGGAGAAGTGTTAGTGGTGTGACATCGATTGTCCTCAAGCAAAGGCTTTAGTTTTACTCTTTTTGGAAGCAAATACTTTCTTCCAACATTTTTGAGTTCCATGAAAAATTTGAAAGTCCTAATAGTATTCAATTATGGGTTCAAGAGAGACATGGTATTCAATTATGGGTTAAAGAGATCCACACCGAATGATCTACCAGCCTTATGTTCACTTAGTTTAAGACTATCCACTTGGAGAGCCTGCATGTGCCCCCACTTAAAGAGCATAGTAAAGTCATGTAGAACTTAGAGATGCTATCTTTAAGCTTTTAGTGAAGAATGGAAAAATGTCTGGGTTCAATAACAACCAGTTGAGTATTAAGCTTCCAATAATGCTAGATTTTAACCTGGAGCACTTTTGTGATTTGGAGGAGATGCCCCCTCGTATTTGTGACACATCTTCAGTTGTGAATTGGACTATTACTAACTGTCATTTCCTTCGAAAGTTACCTGATGACTTGGAGAACCTCAACTCTTTAAGAATGTTAAGGAAGGAAAGAAAGTACATTATGCTAAGTTCTCTTATGCTTTTCAAGTTTTTCTGGGATATCTACAACGTTTCAGGTAGGAAAGTACATTTTGTTAATGAAAATTTGTCTTGATAGAAAGGCCCAATTTCAAATTCTAATGCTTTCAAAAAGCATTGTATAATTGTAATGTTTCTAAAAGGAAAGCATAATTTTTCAATTTAAGTATCATGATCCCATATTCCAACTTATTTTTCAGTAACCCATTAGGCTTTGTAGCTTTGAATAAATCCATGTCTTTTGATAAGATCCTCTTCCAAATTAGAACACAACTTCCTTTTGGCAATAACCACATACAATGTCTTGATTTTGTTATTGAGAAAATAGAGGTTGTGAAACAAGCTTGTGCCATATAAGGACTTGATTCATTGATTATGTATCAATTATGGCTCTTGATGTAACAATGTATTGATTTTGTTGCTTGAAAATAGAGGTTACGCTTTACTATTTCACAGAATTTCTTACAATCTTTCCATAAGTATTGATTTGTAATCTCAGTCATTAAGGGATGACAGTAATGACAAGTTAATATTCCATAGTTTGAAGTTACCCTCTTACTAAATATTCAAATATATCACCACAATTTAACTGTTAGTTAAAGGAATTGTATTTGATTTGTAAACAATTCATTGCTTGATTTATAGATTTTTATTTTTTCCCTTTGTTATTTTTTTCTCAGATTTGGTATGAGATATCTTCCAATATTTGGGTTCCCTAGTTTCCCCACCATAGCTATGAGGTTCAGATGCTATCATTAAATATTCTCAGAACGTTACAACTTTTCTAGTAAATGTGCTTTGAAACATTGTTGTTGCTTTTCCATGGTGTTAATGCAAATAAGCACTACAACTAGTGCCATTATTTAGATTAAGTGCCAAAATCTAGGTGGTATTGTAATGATGGAGTGATTGTTTTCTAGCTACTAAGGCCATATGCATTTTTATCTCTTATGTTGTCCTGAGATATTCAAATTCAGAATAAGAATTGAGGTCTCGTTTCCACTGTAGATTGCAGTCAGTTTCTTGAACATAATATATAGTAGATTATATTTTACTAATCAACTGTGGATGTGATCCCTCGCAGGAAAGGAAATTCAAAGTGACTTTGATTTCACATTGATTTGTAAAAACATCCACACAGGAAAGGAGATTCAAAGTGACATTGATTTCACACTGATTTGTCAAAATGGAGGCAAGAGAAAAGGAAACTTTGTATTCAACAATGCTCTTAATTTCATATGTACATGCATAGACATATTAGTAGAAAATATTGAAGGGTTGCATAAGTAATATTTTCCATTCCACTACATTCTTTACAGCTTGTAAATAAATAACTCGGAACAATTCATTACACTACTTGTTATTCTTTATTAATCAGTGGTTAAAATTTTGATATTGAACTGGCTAAGATTTTTCTTCCTTCTGTGAAATTGTGTGTTCTATAATGCTTCTTTTTCATTCACTATGTATAGCATATAAAGTGTGTCTAATGGAGTAGGAAGATTGGAGATTCTTGTGATCCTTGAACTATGTTACAAGGCAAAAACCCAACGGGGCAGGGTAGGTGCATCCCCACAAAGGGGTCACAAATACCAAAGTTGGTATTGTCTAGTGCCTTGAGCTAGAAAATTTCCTTTACCCTTGTATTAACAGTGAATCCGGAGAGGATTCTAATATTATCTTTATAAGATTTATATCAGTTAAGATTGATGAATAAAATTCATGAGACATGAGATAGGATGTCCTTGCAAGGTGGTTGTTGATTATTGGAAGCTATGATGGCCATTATGTCAGGCTAGGTGGTCACACTCCCTTGATCGTGAGCATGACTGTGATCAAGATGGAAGACTTCATAGTCTAGATTGATTGTTTAGTAGTGATAATTAGTGGGCTAATTCACAAAAGCTTATATTTCACTAATCCTTTTTATAGAGTTGTTAGATTCAATTTCCAAAGATTTTAATTACACTATAGAGTTGAGTTCTAAGAGAGTTGTGATTCACAGTGTTAAGTATAGCAGCTATGACACATGAATGAAGACAAGCATAGTACATGTATCAGACTCTGTTATAAGCTTACCTACATATTATAAGGGACTTGGTTGGATTTTTTATAATTTTATAAACAAGTTCCATGTCATGGAAATGTGAAAAAAAACATTGATATTGCCACCATGTGGCTCTTGTCATATATGGTTTTATATTTTTTCAAAAAAAATTCTAAGAGTTCACAATGTTAAGATTCACTAGGACCTTACAAAGTTTTATTATTTAGTGAAAGACTCGCCAAGATCTTACAAGATTTTATAATTGACTAAAATATTCGCCATGCCTAGTGAGAGATTTGCTAAAAAATTAAATATACATATTATATTATTGATAAAATCACCTTCCATTTTTCCTATATACCATGGAGATTCACCCATTTATTATACATATAGATTTAGGGGGAGTTCTTAAAATTTTCCTTGTCTGGTAGGACACATGTGACAAGTGATTGGTCCTGACAAGATGAAGTAGAAAATGACGTCAACATGATGTGGCTGTACAGTGGACACGTGGTAGCTTGATTCAGTATTTTTCGTGGCCTAATGGGGAAAATTCCAATGTCACGTGTCACTAATAAGGAGATTCCATATGGAGATGATGATAGGAGCATGATTTCATCTGGAAAGTCATAATTTTGAAGGTCAGGGTTTTTCTAACTCCATTGTAATTAAAATTGGTAGAAGTTCTGATGTCAGGGGCTCTGATATTGTTTGCACTTGGTCATGAAGCCTAATGTACCAAGGGAATAGAGTGAGACCTAGCACCCAAGTGCTATGGAATATTTCATAGGAAGGAGACATCAGAACTCCTTTATAGATGTTTGTGAAAAAAGTTAGGATGAAAGGAGCTCCTACGGTAATTGGCTTGTGGTCACGACAAAACTGATAGAAATAAGGGATCTAGAAGTCTAGGCTAGAGACATATTCTGGCGTCGTAAAGCCTGGTAACTATCATTTTCATCGTAGGTTGGGTGATTCCTCCTCTTTGATATGACAAGTGCCAGTACGGACTTGTGCTCCCACGTACCGTCGAGTATATATTGGGAGACCACAATAAGCTGATATCCTTTATCCTTAGGAAGCCGTGTCTGCCACCCTATCGATCTCAATGCACTGAACACAACATTTGGGATGATTGACTGCCATATGTCAAGTCCTCGGTAATTTCTCTATAATTTACCACCGAGGTGTATATTGCAGTTTTGCGATTGATTTGGTAATCCCTTTGTCTAGATTTCCAGAGTAGTCACTTTCGTTCCTTTTAGACTCCTTAAAAGAAAAGCTCCATCTAAGAACTTGTCACTTCAACCTCATTAAAAATCGAAGGTGACTAGAATCATATTTAGATTTTTCTCGACTCGTAAAAATTGAAAAAGCAAGTTGTGTCAAAGCGTCATAAGATTCATTTAATTTGGAATAACATTTTCCCCTTTTTATTTTGAGTTGATCGAGTAATCCGCAATAGTGGAAGAAAGTCAATCAAAACCCCGTCGTTCACAGAGACTAATGAGTCAACCTTCTTTGACTCCGGAAACGAAACCATTACGGGCCAGCAATCTCGTTTAACTGGGTCGAAGTCTCCTGGTTTATTTGAGACTTGTGTTTCAACATCCTCAGAGACTCCAGTTACTCCAATTATTTCTGGTACCCCTGCCTCTACAGAAGAAGTTCTGCAGTTACAAGAGGAAATTAGAATTGATCCTAGTGTAATGGTAAACACTTCTATTCCTAAACTAGCCCCATCTAGGGCTTATTGGGAAGGTGTCACCCCTCCAACATTTGTCGTTGTAGAGTCTATACCTTCTTCGGCACCAGAAATATTTTACGGACCTAACGGTCTAACTCTTCCACCCGGATTGATTGCTATAGAAGAAAGTGTGGAGGATCTTCCATCTAGTACCCCATTGTATTCTGGAACTGGGATCCACCTATATTCTTCTACCATAGAAGTTAGTTATTTTGATCACCCTTCATCGCAATTTCCTGTCGAATCACTAGGAAATATTTTGGATAGACTCAAGGTGTCTAAACAACCATCGACATCTAGGACTGTGTCCTCTGATACAGCAGTAGCAGAACTTCTTGCCACTACTCCGACAATCTTTGCTGGTATACCATCTATCCCAACTAGTTCTCAGCCACTAGATGGAGTCCACCTAGGGACTGTTTCGACAGCATGGTCTGTTCCTATTTGTTCATTCAGAATCTTATCTGGGGTTTCTTATGTTGAGACTCAACAAATTGATCCTTCACATCACTATGAATTTGGGCAGTCCAGTCTCCAAAGGCCAACTTACCCTTTGAACACTGGATTTCCACCATATGGGGGGCAGTATGCCTTTTCATTGTTCCCTCCGGGGGAGTAACCATATGAGAGTTTACAAAAAAGTTTGGGTCAAGCTGGAATTACATCCAGTGGCTAGGTGCCAATACTGCCTCAACAACCAAGATTTCAAAATCATCAATTTGTATGGCCCTTGTCATGATAGGGCTGATTTCTGGCGGAAATTGTTTAGCTCCTCAATTACCCAGAAAGACAATATCATCCTGGGAGGTGACCTAAACTTCTCTATTGGTTTCATGGGATCGTGGGGATAACAGGCTCAGGTTGATGGACTGTCTGGTTTTTTTCAAACCTCCTGGAGGACCACAACTGGATAGACATCCCCTCTGCAAAGATACAATACACCTGGAGGAATAATAGAATCAGGGAACTCAGGCTTACCAAGAGACTGGATATATTTCTCATCAAGGAGGTCCTATATAATAAGGTCCCAAGGATCCATCAATGGGTAGGATCATGATGCATATCTGATTATAGACCTATTTTCCTTGAACTGGATGGTGACAAGCACAAAGTTAAGACCCCCTTCAAGTTTAACTCTTCTTGGTTACGAGACCCCACATATATCAAACTAATATCTGATTACTAGATTAATCACCCGATAGGGGAAGGAGGGGATATTCCAGATGGGTTTGTGTGAAACCTAAAGGAGTTGAAATCCTTATCCAAGGATTGGGCCCACAAGAAGAGGATATAGGATGATCTCATACTTTTGAATGCTGAATAGGAAATCACCACATATGAGGAAAACACTGAAGGCAAATTTTACTCCCAGGAACACAAAGATATGATCACCTCCCTCATCCAGCAGAGAACAAAAATACTGAAGGACAAGAAAGAAAGCTGGAGACTTAGAAGTAGGGTGATCTGGTTAAAGGAGGGTGATGATAACACCAGATTCTATCATAGATTTTCTAATGGGCAGAAGGCTATAAACACCATATGGAAACTACATAATGAACAGGGGCATACAATTCAATCATCCCGCGATCTGGATAACCTAGCCATTTCACACTTTAAAGAAATTTACAAGGCTCCTCATATTGTTAACTTGGTGGAAGTTATGTGCACTGTTGAGCTTTTCCCTAGGTTTGTGGATCAGGATGAGGCTCTGGAACTTACAAGGGAGGTCACTATGGGAGAACTTGAGGCAAAATTAAAATGGTTCAAGAAAGATAAAATCCCAGGACCAGATGGTTGGTCCATTGGGTTCTATATTTCTTTTTTTGACATTCTAGCCATAGACTTACTAAAGGTCATTGAGGAATGTCGTAGGAATGGCAAGATGTCTGCAACCATCTACTCTACATTCATTGCCCTCATCCCTAAATCGGATAACCCCTCCACATTCAATGACTTCTGACCTATATCTCTATGTAACTGCATCTATAATATTATCGCAAAGATCATCACTAACCACCTCAAACCCATCCTATCGACCCACATATCCCCTGAGCAAGTTGCCTTCCTCCAAAACTAACAAATTCATGAAGCGGTTGGATCGACTCAGGAACTGCTTCATTCTGTCCATCTGAGGAATCTGAAAGGCATGATTTTAAAAGTTGTTTTATCAAAAGATTTTGATAGAGTCAACTGGCTCTATAGCAGGATGTTATTAACACACTTGGGCTTCCCCTATGCTTATATTAAATGGATCATGTTCTGTATCACTAATGTATCCTTCAGTGTACTAATCAACAGAGAAACTACCCCCTTTTTTCATGCTGAGCATGGGCTCAGACAAGGATGTCCACTTTCCCCACTACTATTTCTTCTCATCATGGAAATTTTGAGCAAGATCATTGGTGCTAAATGTAGAAGAGGTAGGATTGAAGGCATTAAAATCACATAATCCTACATCCTTACATACCCATTATTTGTGGATGATTTGCTCATCTTATTGAATGGGAGCATTGGGGATATCACAACACTTCATAATGCCTTTGGGCTATTTCAACATGCTACTCGTATGGCCATTAATGTCAGCAAATCGACATTGACAACCATAGGCTGTACACAACACGAGATTCAATTTGCACTCAGGCGGTTTCCCTTTACCCTTCTTTCCATCGAAGAAGGTTTGAGATACCTTGGATATAGACTAAAGCCACAAGGATACAAAATCGCTGATTCGATATGGCTCATCAACAAGATTGAAAAACGCCTCAAAATTTGGTATCACAAGTACCTTTCAAGGGCTGGCCGACTAGTCCTCATCAAAGCAGTCCTGGAAGCTACACCTGTATATTGGATGACGCTAGCTTGGATACCCAAAGGTATTCTAGCCAAATTACAAAACCTTTGCTGTTGCTTTTTATGGAAAGGGAACCAACAAGGAAAAATATTTGCCTAGGTAAAATGGGATACCATTTCCAAGCCTAAAAGATGGGGAGGATGGGGAATAAAGCGGCTGGACATCTTCTCCAAAGAACTAGCGGCAAAACTGGTTTGGCAGCTTATCAATTCTAATAGTCTATGGAATAAAGTGGCTACTGCCAAATATATTAGTCCCTCCTATATCATGGACTTGATCCGGCACAAACAAAGAGTTAACTTTAATATATCAATCATTTGGAAGGTTGTTATAAATTCCATCAACCTCATTTGAGATGGACTTACATGGCGAATACAATTTGGAACTTTTGTTCGAATCAGGGCTGACCCTTGGATAGGAGGTGACAATGAACATAGACTGCTAGTGGATTTGAAACGTTATCTTGTGGACCAAGGCATTATGAATATTAGTCACATAGTAGATGAGGCGCACTCCTCAATGTTTCAACAAGCCTGGAAATCTGCAATTGACCTCAACATACCTGCACAATGGCAACAAAGATGGCATCTTTATACTGATTCCTTCACTAATTCTCATATTCGAATCACAGAAGGAGAGGACGAGATCATTTGGGCTCATGCCAAGCACGATAGATACACACCAAAGGAAGGGTATTTGATCTTGATGGAACCAGTCAAGCCACCACATATTGAGCCATGGTGGAAAGCCTTATGAAAACTTAAAGCTACGCCCAGAACTCAGGTTCTCATGTGGACAATCCTCTTCAACAAGATTTTGACAAGCTCAAACCTGATGAAGCGAGCTTTCCACGGACCGTTTTGGTGTCATTTATGCAGAGAGAATTCCGAGGACACTGAACATTTATTTCTGAATTGTCCTGTAACTAAAGAGCAATGGAGACATATTACATCACACTACCCTTCTCTAAAATCTTGGTAGGGAAGGAATATCTCAGAGGCCTGGAGTTTATGGTGGACTTCTCATAGTGGGAAAGAAAGGAATATGCCCTTAGTCATGTGTTGGGCTATTTGGATTGCTTGGAATCAGGTTATATTTCAACATAAGGCACCTAACTAGAACTCTATATTGCCTAGGATCATTGTTGATTACGACCTGCTACCTGAAGAAGACTCTGTCCCTCTCACTAGAGTCATACCACCTAAGATCATAAATAAGTCCATCTCGTGGGCTTACTTCGATGGATCAGCCCAGGACTTGGGATGTGGGGGAGGGAATTACTATATTTATCTGATGTGCACTATTTTAAAACACAAATGGGCCTGGGAAGGGGAACCAACAATTTCGCTAAACTCTACAATGCCAAATACCTCATACATTTCACCTTCGAAAAACATTGCAAAAATCTACAACTCTTTGGGGACTCTAAAATTGTATACAATTGGTTAAATAAAACAACTAACTGTAATGCATACTCATTGAGGCACATATTGGCTGAGGCTTACAGTCTTATATCATTATTTAACAGTTTTTTATGTCAACATATTTTCAGGGAGCGCAACATAGGGGCAGACTTCCTATCAAAGGAGGCAGCGCAAAGGCATGATGACAATTGGTTAATACAGGAGGAGAAGGATGGTGGTTTCTACCAGCACTACCACAAGTTGTTCATAGATTTACATGCAATATAAGGGGCTCATGAGCCTGGTAGAAATTTTTGATTATATATCTAAGTTTTTATGGTATTTCATACAAACAATGTTTATGATCACTCTCTCTACATAGAGACAATATTTTATGTTGATATCATGTTGATATATCAATGCTCCCTACGTGGAACACATGTTTTTTGTTTTTTGTACATCTATATACTGACAGGCTATTGCCTCACATATACATATGCTATGGCATCTACAAAATCTAATTTTCAAAAATTAATGGAAATTACAACTTTTTTCCAGGGGAAAAAATCTTTGGGAAGAGAAACATCGGTCTATGGACCCATGTTGCTCCCAATTTTCCCAAAAAATGTCGTTTAGGGCCTCAAAATGGCTCCGAAAGTTCAGGACTGCAAAAAATGATAAAAATAGTAAACTATTCTACAATTAAGGAAACTAAAAAGCTAAAAGAAACAATGGTGGGGGTCCAAGTGGACTTGGCGGGTAGCCACCAATATCCACCTGGATCAAAATCTTGTCTAAATCGACTCAGATGTAGTTAGGAATTCCTAAACTAAATCTATGTAACTTATTATAAATATTTAGTAAAATTTGAAGAATCTGAAGTGCTGGCACTAAATTGGTGGGATTGCTGATTGTCTAACCCTTCAAATCCTGATGTGTTGTGGGTGCTGAGATATACAACCAAATCTGCTACTTACTCCAATAATTCACATAATTTATCCCAGCGCTGCTCACTCGGGATAGTTTTCTTCAGTAACTTCCTGTAAACCTCGTCCACTTGAGTATATTTAGAAAATGTTGGTTTGGAAATGAATGTGTTTAATTTCATACTGAATTTCTAGGTCATATGCCAGCGCTTCCAAGAATGATTTTCCTATCATGTTTACTCTTCCATCTGTAACTTTAGAAATGTCTATATCCTTGGTCATCAGTTTCTCACTATAGTCAGACCACGTACTAAGCTTATAATTTATTACCAATAAATTAGGAAGTCCGTTTTTGTAGAGGGCTTCCATCTTGTTAAAGAATCTTTGTACACCAAAGTCCAGTATCTGACACTTTTCTTCAAGATGCTTTACCAAATCTATCTTAGTCAGAACCTTCTTGACTTCCAATATAGTTTTTGTTCTATCTTCAATTTCCAACACTTCTAATTCCTGTTTATTTTTAGAGTTGAGGAACTTAATAATCTCAGTAGCTTCACTCGGTTTGTCACCCAACTGTTTTCTAACTTCTTCAATGGCTTCAGTAGATAATTCAATCAATTCCTTCTGCTCAAATTTAATTTGTATTGAAGGCAAAATATCTATCATATCTTCATTGATTCGTTTCCAAATATTTTCTTTGACCTAGGCTGGGGTATTTACCATGGCAGTGTCTTTTTCCATCTGTTGCAATCTTTGGGATTTATGTACTTCTGTTAGGAGGGAATTCTCATATCTTGTATTCTTCTCTTGTAAGCTCTTCACATCTTGTCTTAACTTCTTTATTTCTTCTCCCTATATAGACATATTTTTTAGGGAATGGGCCAAATTAATTGAATCATCTGCAGTTGATGTGGGAAGTATTGTAGAAGAGGATGTTCCTACTATTGTAGCTGCTATAGGAATTCCTGTTTGAAGTAGGGATGCAATTGGCACTGCATCAAGAGGAACCACTACTAGTTGTGAACTCTGCTCCTTCTCTTTTATCAACTTATCCATCTCTGCTTCCATCTCCTTGATCTGTGCACTCTACTCCACCAGTAGCTTCAACATTTCTTCTTTCTGTAACTCTGTCTCTCCTAACTCCTTTTCCTGGGGATCTTCAGTCACAGGCAGCTTCAATTGTTTCTTCAGGGCTTCTATGTCAACATTCTTCTTCTTAATGATTTCTTCCATGGCCTTTGAATTACCAGGATCAAAACCTACTTTGATCACCATTTCCTCCAAATATTTAATTTTGTTGTCTTTAGGAAGAGAGGAAACTTTCTCCAGTTTGAGTTGTTATTGAACATTATTTAAAGAAAGGTATAGTTTGGACGCAGTGAGGGAAGTTTGTGTAAAGGTTGAGTAGACCATTTCTCTTATGCATGTCCATCTGATCCAAAGGATGAACATCCTTTTCCTCAAACTCAAAGTTAGTCTGCTTGAAATTAGTTGTTAATTTTGGTTGTGGAACCTGTGCCTGTAAGAATTCCATATGCATTCTCCCTTTCTTTTTTTCATAGGCTGAAATGAGCCTCTATTGGATTGAGGAAGATTTCTTTCTAAATTTAGCATAAATGTTGTCATGAAGGGCTTCATTCCTTTGTTTAATTTCTTTATATTTCTGGAAAATATCCAACTCCCTCTATTATGTGAATGTCTCTAGTGTGTGAGGTGTTGTAGCTGGAATCTCTTTAGTAGTCGAGGATGATGGAGAATCAATGGTACTGCTATCAAAATTCAAATTTTGAAGTCTAGAGAGTACAATGGTACCCTGTGTTTCCTCCATTAGTGGGAAGTCAATCTTAGAGCTTGGATTAATCTTCTTTGTACATATCTTGAATTCTTTGTCTGAGACTTCTATGACTGAAGGAGACATATCTTGAATTCTTTGTCTGAGACTTCTATGACTGAAGGAGAGTCCTCCTCTGTCGGTCTCTTATTGGTCTTTTCACTGGGTATATGAGTCTCTGAGGCTTTCTTGGAAAGCACCTGCTATTGGGCCTCCTGTAATGCCTTCTCTACCCAATTCTACTAGTTCATGTACTTCTCTATTTCTAGCCTTTGGGTATGCACATAAGGAGTTGCCTTCTATTCCACTCTTAGCTTAGAAACTACGGTCATAGGACCATGTAAAGCTAAGATGGAAATTCATTTGTTTCAGTAGGAGGTGTGCTTCCTCTCCTGTTGCTCTACTGTTATAGATAGAAGGTCCTATCTATGTCTTAATTCTGAACTAAGACTTCTTCTTAGCTTCCACAAAATGGATGTTGTCTAAGTGGATTATTTACCTGATGTACTGCAAGGCAAATATCCTCATGGGAATGTGTTTGGGTATCTTATATGGTGGCATCTATGAGCCATAAACTCTGGTCTTCGTAAATGATTGGTATAGGTACCAATATCCTGTCTTCACCTATTCGCTCAGATGCAACACTTTTTGAATATCCTCACTGATTCTTGGAATCTACTAGCCACTCAGCAATAAAGTTGTTGGATACATAAACTAATCAATAAACTCTCTAAAACTATATTTCTGTGATTGTTTTCTAATGATAGAGGTCTATAAAATAATGGCTTGAGGCTCTCCTTGCTGATTGAGCTTCTGCACTGCAAAGGGAAACTTGTTTGTCTGGAAGAAAATGAACATGTAGATAAGAATGGAAGAATATCTGAACATTCCTTCAATTAAAAATTGAAGGAATTGTTCATGAATTACATTTGCTAAGAAGTAAGCATATTCAAAGGGGACTGATAGTCCTTCTTCTATGGAAAGGGTGGATAGAAAACCTAAAGTAGTCTCATCTACCCATTCATTTGAAAAGTAACCAAGTAGGTAGGAGAAGATATAGATAATTTTTTTGGTTCTTTGGGGGAAAATAGAAGAGGGATAAGGGGGATTCTTCTTGAGGAGTTGAGAATCTTCTGGTAGGAAGACCTCAAAAATTCTGGTGCTCTCGGGAAAGGTGAGTTTCTAGTAGATTTCTTTGAGAGCCTCAATGGAAAGGGGATTCAGAGAGTCACTGTAGGGGACCTACAACATTTGGCTTATACTTTCAAAGGTAATGGTGAAAAGGATTTTACCATTAGGGGATATGATAACCCTCTTACTTGAGAGATAAGAGGCATGATGCTTGAGGAAGAATTCGTGGAAATAGTAGGACTAGGGGAAGATGAACAGGGGTATTCTAGATTGCCAGAGGTTAATTATGTCAAAGTGGTCAAGGTAAGTATCACGAAACCAACGAGGTAATTCGAGAAGGTCGAATTCACACTATGTCTTGGAAATTTTATAATCTTTGTCAGCAAGGGGGATGTGGTATAAATCCACAGGGGGATTAAGTATGGTGTTTACCATAGTGGCAGTTTTGGGAGCCATTGTGGTAGTAGAACGAAATTGGAGAGGGTGATAGGTGAGAATTGCAGAGGGTCACAGTAAAATTCATGGGAAAAATCTTAGGGGAGTTCCTCTGTCAACAATCATGGATAGGAAAGAAGACAAATGGATTGGGAGAAGTGTAACAGTAGGAAAATGAAAAAGGTACGTGATCTTGGGAGAAAACTAGGATTTATATTTTTACAGATGGAGTGTGACCGTTGGATAAATGGTTGTCCGAGAACAACATTTACTCAGCAATGGGATAGAGGTAACAGAAGGGATCTGCAATGAAATTGGTATAATAGTCGTTGACGTGGCGTCTCATGATAGAAGGATGCATGGTACTATTGGCGGGGAGTGATAGGTGGAGGGATATGTAGCAGTAGTGGAGTGGTGGTTGAGTGGAAGTGGGGGGTGACATAACCAGGAAGGCGGGTTGTGGTGGGATGGAGGAAACCACTTTTGAAGGGGGGTCATGGTTGTTTGTGTTATTAGAGGAAGGGGTCCAAAATTAGGAGGGATGGACATGTAGCAGTGAGGAAATCACCTTTTGGACCCCCCCCCTCATCGTTAAAGAGAAATATAGAGAGGGGTCCAAAAAGGCTTACGGGCCATTAGATTAAAGCGGGGCCATGATCGAGGGAGGTAGGATGTGCGAATTTTAACTTCGATGGTCCCACATTATATCTCGGGCATATATTTTTACAATAAAGTCTAAACTTTGAACAAAAATAGCCATTGTCAACCATTTAGATAATAAATCCAATTTTCCCTAAACTAATGTAACTTAACCAATTAGGGTGAATTTTAGAGTGCAAACCATGTTTTATTTTTCCATTTTAAAGGACTAAGAATATCTATTCAAACAAAAAAACTAATCTACCAACTTTATTGATCCAAATTAAACTGTTGGATTAATTTATTCACCTATTCTACCTATCTAATCTAAGCTAAGATTACACTGCTTGGCAAAGTTATTCACTCTAATTTAATTGACATAAATTGAAATTTGTTTGAACATGATTAAACTGTATGTTTCAAACAAAAAGAAGTATTGTGGAATTTTAAACAAGTTGCACACAATTTCATGAATTTATTCACTACAAAATTATTAGACTATCAGTGGCACTTCAACTGGTAGCACTTTCACAAAAATTCCTTTTTATGTGGGGTTCTTTTATCATTTCTTTTTCTTTTTCTTTTTCTATTTTCTCTATTTATACCCTCTTTTCATGTTTTATTTTTATTTTTCTATCTTTTTTCAGAAAGCATTTGTAGTATGCAATATTATTTACAATTTGAAATACTGAAAGAAATCATTCAATCATCATTTGATCCTATAAATTATAGGACCCTAACACCATTAATAGAGTCTTGGTCACTGTGCAATCTCTTGGGAAGTCTAAGAAGAGCTAGTATCACCATATCGTTTTCAGCAACAGTAATCCTGACACTTCCAAGCTCATCTCGACAATGGGTGAACTTGGTCAAGTAATTCAGAATTGAGTCACCCTTCTCCATCTTGATCTTTTTGAGTTTTTCCTTCAGAGCCAACTTTCCTTTGGTCACTCTTATTCTGAAATGGGTCTGTCAATGCCTTCCACATTGCATATGGAGTATCCTTACCATGGAGACTTGAGACAATGTGATCTCAAAC
Source organism: Pinus tabuliformis (assembly GCA_031772625.1). Classification (NCBI taxonomy): domain Eukaryota; kingdom Viridiplantae; phylum Streptophyta; class Pinopsida; order Pinales; family Pinaceae; genus Pinus; species Pinus tabuliformis. The sequence continues at coordinate 914,547,321 of CM062809.1, forward strand.
TCCTTACAGGATAATCCTTCTCACTTTTGCCACACACTTTCTCCATTCAACTAGATCTTTAGCATCTAATGCTAGAGGCTTAGGAATGTCATGATCTATGAATTCCTTGAGGATATTTTCTTCCAAGCTATGTAATTTTAGATTCCCTCCAAGGCATACTCAAGTCTTAAACCGTAGAAAGTCATATTGTTGATTTTGAAGTATGAATTGAAAATTCGATTTCACCTACACCCAAACTCGAATTCTCCTCTTATATATTATCTCCAGCTCCGATACCATGTAGATTTATACAAATCTAGATTTTATACCATGTAAATTTCTACTTGTAGATTCAACATCTTATGTGATATGCTAAAACATAAGACAATGATTTGTATATGTATGTGCTTGAGGATTATGTAAATTGTAAGTCAATAAAACAAGGTTTTATGTCTCTTTAATTTGAATTCATACACATATTAAAACATGAATTTAACTCATAAATTGTAGAAAATAGCAGATAATAAAACCATAATAGTAACCAAAAAACAACAAGTGATGAAGGAGTTGACCCCTCCTTGGCTACGTCTCTTGGTCCAACTTCTAATGCTTGTCCCTCTTTCATTATGATAAAAAAAATGGTGATTACAATGGGTTCCAGTGTTCAAATGGCTTCAAAACTTGTTCTAACAACTTCAAATATATCAGAAACCCCTGTCTAGCCTCTTTCTGCTCCCAAAAAGTCCAAAAACTGAGAAAGTTATGAGCTTTGCAAGTTTTGCTGCTAGTCGGCCTACAAATTCACCAAGTCTGGCTAACCATCCTACAATTCCGCCCCTTTTTCCACTAATTGGGAGAAAAATTGGCAAACTACCAGTGAAAATTATGGGATCATTAGTTTTTCTAATGTCCCCTATGATCACAACGATGGTCACATGAGGTCGCATGTGCCTAGGGGCTAGCCCCCCTCCACCCTCCTCCACTAGCAATCTTCCCTGGAAGTTTAGGAGGACCATTCACATAGGTAGTTAAGGTTAAGGGTTAGGCCGGTGGGTAAAGGAAGGCATAGTTAACAACCGGTTTCATGTGGTTATCACATGGTGGTAGGCAAAATGGTGGCAGTGAGTGTTACGGTGGAGCCGTCTCGTTAATGCCACAGGTCTTCATTGGTTACATGTGCATGGGTTATGGCGCCAGTGGTTATAGTTAATTCCATGGGGTGGGCTAGGGCCTAGCCCTTGGCCTCCCGTCGCGGTCCCATGGCATTGGGGTGGTAGGGGCTAGGCCCTAGCCCGACCCTCCCCCAAATGCACTTTCAACCAACCTTAAATACAATTTTTTTAATAAAACAACATTATTTTTAATATATAAATTTCTCATGAATGTTTTTAGAAAATTATTGCGTAGAAATAATGCATAGCCTTCCAATCAAATGAATAATTCTTTCACACAAAAATCCCTGCAACTTTCAAACATCTAGAGCAATATTTCCAATTATTAAAATAACCTATTATTCCTTGCACAAAACACATATGCAATTTCTCTTGAAATAAAGTCATGGTTACTTATCTTTTATGCACAATAACCATGAAGTCCCATGTTCATACCTCATATTCTGGAATACCTTTCATTGGGGACACAACATTCCTCACCAAAGTTGCATTGATCAATGCCCCCTGCTTTCACAGGATGAAAATTATAGTGGATGAGATGAAAGTCATTTTTTCCAGTTTATGAATGAATTTAGAGAACCTATAAAACTTTATTTTTCCTTATGAATTATCAGTTTCTTTATTTCGTTCAAATTAATTGCCAACTAAATCATAACAGTTCTTGTTTTCAACCATTTCGTTAAGCATGGTAAAAATAATCTTTTCCATTTTGAATGTCAACGTAAATGCAATTTATAGGGATGTTACACTTGTCCCAAGGAATATTGCTCTGCAGCTAAAAAATTGGTTCACCTTTTTTATCCTCCCCTCTCCCAAAATCATATTTAAAGACACAGAAAAAAACCATCACACGAATGAATTTGAAATGTCAAAATTTGAAAAGGGAAGTCATTATAATGGTTGTGGGAGTGCTCTTGATTGTAACTGCCAAGAAAGTTTCAAGGTTTATACATGATAAATTTGATTTAAGTTTCCATATTTTACTCTTTGGTGTAGTGAAGTTTACTAGCCTAGATCCATGTTAACTTTGGATCTATTAAACATTGTGAGGGATCAAATCTATTAACGTGCAAACCTATTTTTTGAGTGAAAAACTTGAGGAAAGGTTTGCACCTCGAGAGATTTGATCCCTCTCAACGCTTGATAGATCCAGAGTTAAAATGGATCTAGGTTGGTCTCCGTTGTGTGCAACCAAGGAGAATCTATCGAAGAGATGATTAATTTTATCAATAACATGTAAATACATCTAATAGTAATACAATCATTTTAAATTTGCTTAGTTATATTGATAATAACTCTCATGATGAAATAAAAATTTTGAATGCAAAGAGATAATGTAGTAATGTTGAATGATATAAAATGTGAATAATAAGAATGTAGTCAATTACAAATAGTCTTCAATGTGATCAGTCTCAAATTATTTTCTTCTACTATTATTATTGTCACCCTTGATATTTTTGTCATCTTTTCATATCAATTATATGAAAAGGACAATTAAAATCATAAACCATTTAAATATTTACTAGCTCAAGTTGTTATAGTAAACATCATACCTTGTCTCTCTTGCTCTCCAATATTAATAGGTTGAATTACTATAACACAAAAATAAATGTACATTGTCAATAATGTTTTGTTCTTACACTAAAATCAATGCACGATGTAAATCCAGTCACTTTAGAATTAATGTACCATCATACATCCAATTACATCAAATCAATAGTCAACATATATAGTGAAATAAATGCATCTAGTGCAAACAATCAAATATCATTAGAAACCAACATCTACACTATAATCAATGTATGTAGTGCAAGAAATCTTCTTCCCTCTTTCCCCCGTCCACACACACACACACACACATATATATATGGAGAGTGTTATAAAACCAGCTCACAAAAAGATAGAAAATATAGATAAACACCTTAGAAATAAGCCTCTTTGAGGGGGCAACCTCCTTTACATTACACAAATGAACAATTCTTGGATGATACAAATGACAAGACCTCCTTTCTATATATAGGAGTCTAAGGGGTCATAATATAATCAGAGCCAACATAACAATAATAATGTAAGGGCACAATAATAACAATAGTGGGCTTCTATGGGGCACAATGATAACAATATGGGGACTACATGGGTACGACAATATAATAAGGGGGTTGTACTAATAACAATAAGGGGTTACACTAGTAGTATAGGGGCCTAACATGCCCATATCCTTCAAAAAGTGTTGTCCTCAATGCTTGAGTAGTTCTTGATGCTTCTGTATAAAATTCTTGTCCTCCCATGTGGAATCTTCAGCGGGTAAGTTCTTCCACTTGATGAGATACTCTAAAATTGATCGATTTCGCTGCTGTCAGGTTCTTGTTTCTATGAATGCACCAGGTTGCAATATGATTTTTCCTTCCTCGTAAAGTTCTGGCAATATTGTTTGAACTGGGACCTTCTGCAATGTTTGAATGAGTGGCCACACTTCTTCGTCCTTTTTTCCATTCATCCCTTGCTTCATGTATCTAATCTGGTTGGATAATAGAAATAGCACAAAACAATGCTTCCACATTGTCATCCTTTCTTGAGAGTGCATCTGCAACGACATTTTGCTTCCCTTTTTTGTAGATGATTTCAAAGTCATAACCCAACATATTTGAGACCCATTTCTTCTGTTCTTCTAAAGATAATCTTTGTTCTAAAAATTATTTAAGACTATCATGATACATTTTTACCTTGAAGTGTCTTCCCATTAGGTAAGGTCGCAATTTCTTAAGTGCATGTAATATTGCCAACATTTCCTTCTCATAAATTTCTTGCTTGATATGTAGCTGTAAAAATACCCAATCGCTTACATAAAAACTTCTTTCACTGTGATGTTGATTTACCTGTTGTTTCATTTGATTCTACACCAAAGTGGAGTTATCCTTTAAAAGTTGGAGAACTTGTTGTTGATGCTCGATGTGATCTTTCACTGCTTGAATATTTTTCTTCTTGGTATGTCCTTCTATCTTGAGATTTTGAGGAGTGGTAATTTCTTCTAATGCATTACAAGATATGGTCAAATTCATTTCTTGATGCTCGATGTGATCTTTCACTTCTTGAACATTTTTCTTCTTGATATGTCCTTCTATCTTGATAGTTTTAGGAGTGGTAATTCTGGCCAATGCATTACAAGATATGGTCAGATTCATTTCTTCTTTCTCGATGTGATCTTTCACTTCTTAAACCTTTTTCTTCTTGATGTGTCCATCTATCTTAAGAGTTTGAGGAATGATAATTCTTGCCAATGCTTTACAAGATATGGTCGAGTTCATTTATTCTTTCTCTAGGGTTGGTTCCTGGTGTATATCCTCTTATTTTGATGTTTCTTGATCCTTTTCTTCCTCCTCTTCATAATCTATGTAAAATAATTTGTTCTCAGCACACTTATGACCTTTAGTGTATTTTTTATCACAATTGTAACAAAGCCCTTTTGCTATTTTTTCTTCCAATTGTTGTGGTGTCAACCTTGTAGATCGTTGAAAGATAGGAGAAACAATACTTCCATCTTTATAGTTGTGAGGGGTAGACTTCCTTGTTTCCATAATTTTGCTTTGCACTTTTATTTCCCTCTCCAATGAATCAGGTTCCCAATGACGAACCTCATGTTGAATGTTATCCTTTAAAGTCCCTATGGAGACATCAATCCTCTACTTCTATGGAATATCATTTTCCCTTATATTCAATTTTTGGAAGTTCTTAATGTTCTCCGCCATTGAACACTTTTGTTTGAGATTTATCAATAGGCTGAAGAAGGTGTTTCTCTTTGTATCCTCATAATGTGCTATCATTTCCTCCGTGAAAATTGACCACGTAACAAGTGTTTTACGAGAACAAAGCCCTTTATACCATAAAAATTGATCCAGTTCTAAATAATTAGATATAATATGTACCTTTTGTAATAATGGTACACCATGTAGATCAAAATATTTCTCCATCTGTTGTATCCAATTTACCGGATCCTTGCCATCAAACTTCCTCATCTCACTTTTTCTTGACTTTAAGAGCTCGATATTGAAATGTTTGTAACTATGTAATTTCAGATCTCTAAGTTCTGAAATTTTGGTTCGGTAGTAGCCCTATGAGTCCTCTTTATAACCCCGAAATTCTGATCAAGATTGGATTCTGTAAGGAAGCGTTATGTCAAATCTCCCACGATGACCCGATTATAGACTGGTTCAGTAGAGTGAATTTTTACGAAGTGCCACATGTCACGGTTTTAGCCTTACGACCTGAAACCAATATACAAAAAACTACAGTCTGTCCTCTTTCTGTAACCTTTTATGAAATTTCGATTTGATGCTCAGAGAAAAAGTTATGACGATTTTCCCAAGGTCACCTATTTAGGATGTAAATCGAGAGATTGTAGAAACCCTAAATGTCTCAGATTATATCTCCAAAAATATAGCGATACAAGATCTGAAATTTAGATCCGAGCTTCACCAAGAGTTCGGTTCAAATGGGTTTTAATTTTAGAGTTTGAACCTTCGTAGAACAAATAATATAGTGAAAATTCCACAATGACCTGTTTGAGATGAAATTATGGAGCTTGCAAAACCCTAACTTTCTAAGATCATATCTCCGAAAATATAGTGAGACAAGATCTCAAATTCAAACACGAGGTTTAGAACGATTTCATCTCAAATGGGTTTTTTTCAACTTCTTAAAATTTGTAGTGAAACAGTTATAGCGAAAATGCCACAGTGACCTGTTTGGAGCAGCGAAACCCTAGAATTCACAGCTCTAATACAAAATGTTATGAAACCATCTGACAAAACGATAGAAAAGATAGATAAACGCCTTAGAAATAAGCCTCTTTGAGGGGGTAGCCTCCTTTACATTACACAAATGAACAATTCTTGGATGATACAAATGACAAGACCTCCTTTCTATATATAGGACTCTATGGGGTCATAATATAATTAGAGCCGACATAACAATAATAATGTAAGGGCACAATAATAACAATAGTGGGCTTCTATGGGGCACAATGATAACAATATGGGGACTACATGGGTACAAAAATATAATAAGGGGGTTGTACTAATAACAATAAGGGGTTACACTAGTAGTATAGGGGCCTAATAGAGAGAGAGGTGGGAGAGAAAGGGAGAGTGCGGAAGGAAGAAATCTTCTTCCCTCTCTCCATATTTCTCTTATTCCCTCTCTTCACCTTCCATCTATATCTATATCTCCCTATTTCTCTTTATATCATCCCTAAAACATACACTCTCTTTCTCCAATCTATCTATCTATCCCTCCCTCCTCCTCTCTCTATCTCTCTCTCACTCTCTGCCCCACTTCTATCTCTCTTCCCTTCTGCTACCCTTTCTCCCTCTCTCTCCCCCTCCAACTCCATCTCTCTTTCCCTCCCTCTCTCTACTCTCTCTCTTCCTTCATCTCTCTCCATTTCTCTCCCACCTCTCTCTATCTCTTTACCCTCCAACTCTATTACTATATCCCTCCCTCTCCTCCCCTCTCCTTCTCTCTCCCCTTCTCTCCATATCTCCTTTGTCTCTTTATATCACCCCCAAACATACACACTGTCTCTCCATCTCTCCCTTGTCACTCCCTTTCTCTCTCTACGTCTTTCTTCTTCCCTCCCTCTCCCCCCCAACTCCATCTCTCTATCCCTCCCTCTCTCCTCCTCTCTCCCTCTCTCTCCCTTCTTCTCCTACCTCCCTTTCTCTTCCCCCATCTCTCTCTCTCTCTCTCTCTCTCTCTCTCTCTCTCTCTCTCTCTCTCTATGTTACTATATCCCTCCCTCTCTCCTTCTCTCTCCTTCTCTCCCCCCTTCTCCCCATCTCTCCTTCTTTGTCTCTTTATCTCACCCATAAACATACTCACTCTCTCTCCATCTCTCCCTTGTCACTCGCTCTCTCTCTCTCCACTTTTCACTCTCTATGTCTTTCTTCTTCCCTCCCTCTCTCCCCCTCCAACTCTCTCTCTCTTCCTCTCTCTCATGCTTCCTCTCTCTCGTCCTTCCTCTCTCTCCCTTTCTCTCTTACCTCCCTCTTTCTTCCCCCATATCTCTCTCTCCCCCCCCCAAATCCTCTCACTATCTCCCTCCCTCTCTCCTTCTCTCTCCCCCCGCTCCATCTTTGTGTCTCCCTCTCCCTCTCTTACCCTTCTCTACTTCTATCACTCCTCTCCCTCTCCCTCTCTCTTCATTTCTCCTCTCTTCTCTCCTTAAGTTTATCTCCATCTCTCCCTTGTCACTCCCCCTATCTCTCCACCTCTATCACTCTATGTATATGTTCTTCCCTCCCATATATATCTAGAGATAATTTTGTATTGTTTTAATCCAAAGTTATTAAATTTAATAATATTAATATTATAATATATTAATATGAATATTAGATTTAATAATAATAATAACCTTAATATTAATATTAAGGTTAATAATTTTTAATTTTGCATTGATCCGGATTTAAACAGGAACGCAACAAATTACAGAGATAACCATATACACAAAGATGCAACGGAAATAATACTTCATTTCATTAATGGAAAATACTGAAATATGCTTACAACCAGAAATAGAAATAAACCAGCTAGGGCGATGGTAGCTTATCTCTGAGAAGAGATGTGATGGCTACATGCCTCTGAACTGTGTTACAATGAGGCTCGAAGGCCTATTTATTGTTGAGAAACAATGGAAAACCCTTAACATTCCAAAACCTAACCCTAGGAGATGAAACACCAAAATGTGGGCCCCGTTTGGGGGTAAATTGTTACATCAACTTCCCGGGGTCGTAACTTTGGCATATGATCTCCGTTTGACACGTACAATAGCTCATTAGAAAGATCTATCCGAGCACTATCATTGTTGGAATGGGCAACATCGGTCCATTCCATGGACCCATGTTGCCCCCGGATTCCCCAAAAAACGTCGTTTAGGGCCTCAAAACGACTCCGGAAGTTCAGGACCCGAAAAACTGCTAAAAATAGTAAGTTGTGCTACAATTAAGGAAACTGAAAATGCTGAGAAAGAAAATGGTGGGGGTCCAGGTGGACTTGGCAGGTGGCCACCAATATCCACCTGGATCATTCCTCCCCCCTTAGGAAGCAATGGTCCCCATTGCGTTGAGCTCCTCCATGAGATGAGGAAACTTCTACTGAACTTGTTCCTTGGTGAGCCACTTGCCCTGCTGAAGGAGTTGGCCTGCTTTGACAACTCGATACAGTTGGATATTCTGTTGGCGAGTGTTCTTGATCTGTGTGTCCATGATCCGATCAGTTGCAACTTGTTCCATGCAATCTGGATTTAATTCTGTGGGATTGAGCTGTTCTGCAATGTCGGATGTGTCTAGCAATGGTGGAAAGTATGGCCGAAGGCGGTCCACATTGAACACTGGGTGCAGGCCAAGGAATGGGGGAATGCTAAGCTCAAATGCATTGTCTCCCATAGCCTTAGTAATGGTGTAAGGACCATATCGGAGTGGTCTCAATTTCCGATAGGCTCCAGTAAGGCATTCCTTTTGCAAATGAAACCAGACTTTGTCGCCCACCTGAAACTTGTGTGGCACCCGGTGTTGATCATGTCGCTGCTTGTACTTGGCATTTGATTTCTCTAGAATGTCATGGACCTGCTGGCGAATATGTTGGATGCGCTCAATGAAGCTGGTGGCCTTATCTGTTTCGGACTGGACATGAGCTGAATTCATGTGAGTAGCTGCAAGGGGCATGGCCACATCAATGGGGCATAGTGGCTGGAATCCCAAACTCACCTGAAAAGGGCTATGGCCAGTGGAGCTGTGAAGAGCTCGGTTGTAGCTGTGCTGAACATAGGGGAGGCTCTCGTCCCATGTGCGTGGATGCTTTGAGTTATACATGCACAGAATGTGCACAATCATCCTGTTGACAACCTCTGTCTGGCCATCAGTTTGAGGATGGAAGGCTGTGGACTTCGTGAGTTTGGTGTCCAGCATTGACCAGAGACTGGACCAAAATGTGCTGAGAAAACGACTGTCCCGATCTGAGATGATAGACTGTGGGATCCCAAAGTGCACCCACACTCGTTCAAAGAAGAGTTTAGCAGTGGCTTCTGCTGTGATATTCTTCTTGCAGGCCATCATAATGGCCATCTTCGAGAACCTGTCGACGACCACAAAAACACAGTCATTTCCATGCTTAGTGGAAGGAAGGCCTGACATGTAATCCATGGAGATGGATTCCCAAGGTCGACTAGGGGTAGGCAACGGGGTATAGAGGCCGTGCTTCTTAATGGTCGGTTTGGCAATGGCACAGGCAGTACATGATCAGATGTACTTCCCAACATCCTGTCGAAGATTCGGACAATAGAAATAATTTTGTAGTACTGCCACTGTTTTCTCGACCCCGAAATGCCCAGCAGCCTGACTGTAGTGTGCTTCCCAAATCATCTTGGCACGCTCGCTTGAAGGAACACAAAGGTGACCGAGGTGGCATAATAGGGCATCCTGGAGGTGAAAATCTGCAACATTCCAACCCTCCAAGAGTGTCTGGTATGTGTGGCCGAATTCTGGGTCACTTTTGTAGAGAAGTGGCCAATCAGAAGTCTCGTGCCCACAAGAGTTGAGCACGGTGGTTAGCGCCATGATCGGTGGCCGACTGAGGCAATCTGCAACATTATTGGTGCTGCCCTTTTTATACTTGATATTCAAGTGAAACTGTTGCAGGTATGTAGACCACTTCTGATGGCGATCATTCTGCAATTTCCCTTGGGTCTGCATGAACTGTAGAGGTCGGTGGTCTATGTGGATGACCGTTTCCTTCCCCAAAATGTAATGCTTCCATTGTCGGCAGGCCTGTACAATGGAATACATCTCTTTATCATAAGTGGGGTACTTCCGAACTGTGTCTGAAAGTGTTTCACTGTGATATGCCACTGGATGTCCATGTTGAGTAAGGACTGCCTCAATAGCATAGTCAGAGGCATCTGTCTCGACCTCAAATGGTTGTTGTAAATCTGGTAACGCGAGCACTGGTGTCGTGCAGAGGCAATCCTTCAACTCCCTGAATGCCTTCTGTTGAGATTCAGACCAAAAGAATTTTTCTTTCACCCCGCCCTTGGTGACTTGACTCAAGGGCTAAGAAATATGAGAAAACCCCAACACAAACCTGCGGTAGAAGTTGGCAAGACCTAGAAAGCTGCAGAGCTCTGTTAGAGTGGTTGGAGAGGGCCAATCCCGAATGACTTGGATCTTGGCTGGATCGACATGCACCCCCTGTTCATCAATGATGTATCCCAGATACTGAACCTGGGTCATGCCAAAAGTGCATTTCTCCAAATTGGCACATAGCTTGTGTTGCCGCAGTGTTTGGAGAACCTGTCAGATGTGGTGGAGGTGCTCTTCCCAACTCTGGCTGAAGATCAGAATGTCATCCAAGTATACTACTACAAAGGAGTTGGTGAATGGCCGCAAGATGTCATCCATTAGCCTCATAAAGGTTGCAGGAGCATTCGTCAATCCGAAAGGCATGACCAACCATTCGAAGAGGCCCTCCTTGGATTTGAAGGCAGTCTTCCACACATCGGAGGGTTCGATTGGTACCTGGTCATATCCTGACTTCAGATCGATCTTGCTGAAATATTTCGCCCCCTTTAGTTGGTCTAGGAGGTCATCAATCCGCAGGATCGGGTACCTATTATGGACAGTGATCTTGTTCAACGCCTGATAATCAATACAGAGTCTCCATGTCCCATCCTTCTTCTGTACCAACACGATCGGGCTCCCACAGGGTGATGAACTCGGACGGATGTGACCTTTCTGCAGGAGCTCCTGAATCTGCCTCTTGATTTCATTGTTCTCCAGAACGGAGCGCCAATAAATTGGTCCATTGGGTAGCGGCGCACCCGGGGTTAGATCGATGGAGTGCTTGACTTGACAGTGCAGAGGAAACCCTGCCGGGGAGGTGAAGATGTCCTCGTACTCCTCCACAACCTTGTCCATATGTAGTTGTCGTGCAGAGGGACCCCGTTTGGAGGCCGCGGCCACTGTCTTCTTCTTTCCTTGAGGGCGTATCATCAGGAAAACAAATTTCCTGGTTTTGGAAATGATCTTACTGCATTGTTTTGCAGTAATCAAAGAGATGGCGGCAGGTGGTGCTACCTCTGGTATCCTGAACAACTTATTTCCCAATGTAATAATAACAGCACGGGGCCTTGATTCATACACGACATGTCGCTTCCACAAGTATGGTTGTCCTAGTAATACATCACAAACTTCAAGGGGAGCAATGTCACACAATACCTCATCCGTGAAGGGCTTGATGTTGTATGGAAGGCGACACTGCTGGCTCACGCGAAGATCTCGTCCTTGGTGAAGCCACCCAATGGTGTATGGTTGTGGATGTGCTGTGGTCTATAAACCCAACCGCTTCACGACCTCTGCCGAAATGAGGTTCTTTTGACTCCCGCTACCAACAATGAATTGTATCGGGGAGCCCTTTACCCACATCTGTGAGTGGAAGAGACGCTCCTCCTCCTCTGGATCTTCGGGTTCATTTTTCTGGATCTTTGCGGTAGCAACAGTGGCGCTGGGATTCGCATCAATGATCTGCTTCCCTTTTTCATACCCCTTATCGGGTTCTGACTCAGAGTCGGAACATGCATCTGATTCTGAAACCTTTAGCTCAGCCACCAGTGACTGCTTGGCCCGACACTCACTTGTGTTGTGAGTGGAGCTCTTATGGAACTCGCACCATTTTCCAGTGTCCTTTCTCGGCTTCGCGGCGCTGTTCTTTGCTTGCAGCTTCGGCTGGTTGTCTTGGGCTGTCCCGCCTTGGCTTTGTCCTTTGTTCTGTGGTTTAGGGTCACCTTTCCCCTGCTTTGGATTCGCAGATCCAAAGTCTCGCTTCTTTTGTTTAAACTTCTGCTTGACCTTGACGGCATATCGGTATGCTGCGTCGAGCGAGGGGATGTTTAGGAATTGTATTTCTTCCTGGATGTACTTTTGCAGGCAGCCACGGTATTTGAGTATCAAATGTTGCTCCGAATCCTTGATACCCAACTTTGTGCGAAGGGTATGGAAAAGATTGGTGAACTCCGACACGTCTTGGTCCCTTCCCTGCTGCAGCGTGGTCCACTTTATGTATTCATCCTCATAGCTTCTGACAGGGTAGTACTGCTCCTTGATGGCATCCCGGAACGAATCCCAGGCGGGTGCGGCTGAAAATAGTGAGCCAGTACTTTCATCCTTCTGCTCGCAGTAGGTTTCCCACCAGTCCTTGACGTGGGGGGCTGCTTTGAGAAGAGCAAAAACAATCTTTTCCCGACTCGAAAATTCATGAATAGAAAAATAACCCTCTAGCAGATTTAACCATTTATCTACGGCATCTGCGTCTATCTGACCCTCGAATATGGGGATTTCAAAATTAACTTGTACCTTAAAGGGTGTGGCGTTTCCAGAGTAGCTGCTAGAAGCCGATGCGTTGCTTCTGGGTAGCCGCTGAAGGATCTGGGCAAAGCTGTCCATCATCGCATTCCGTTGTCGCTCGAGGGCTTCTTCGAGCAAGATTTTGATGGGATCTCCTGCCCCCTCGTCTTTCTTCTCGTCCGCCATGGGAGGCCATCGGGATTTGCGAGGCTGGTCTTGTAAAGGTTCAACCAGTTCAAGCCCTAACTCCTTATATCCTGACCTTGTTGGGGACATGCAAAGAAAAACAGAGAAAAAGCAGACCGCTCTGATACCACTGATCCGGATTTAAACAAGAACGCAACAAATTACAGAGATAACCATATACACAAAGATGCAGTGGAAATAATACTTCATTTCATTAATGGAAAATACTGAAATATGCTTACAACCAGAAATGGAAATAAACCAGCTAGGGCGTTGGTAGCTTATCTCTGAGAAGAGATGTGATGGCTACATGCCTCTGAACTGTGTTACAATGAGGCTCGAAGGCCTATTTATTGTTGAGAAACAATGGAAAACCCTTAACATTCCAAAACCTAACCCTAGGAGATGAAACGCCAAACTGTGGGCCCCGTTTGGGGGTAAATTGGTACATCAACTTCCCGGGGTCGTAACTTTGGCATATGATCTCCGTTTGACGCGTACAATAGCTCATTAGAAAGATCTATCCGAGCACTATCATTGTTAGAACGGGCAACATTTGTCAATTCCATGGACCCATGTTGCCCCCGGATTCCCCAAAAAACGTCGTTTAGGGCCTCAAAATGGCTCCGGAAGTTCAGGACCCGAAAAACTGCTAAAAATAGTAAGTTGTGCTACAATTAAGGAAACTGAAAATGTTGAGAAAGACAATGGTGGGGGTCCAGGTGGACTTGGCAGGTGGCCACCAATATCCACCTGGATCATGCATGATATTAATTTTAATTTGACACATAGGATTCACTTAAATAAAACCTCTTTTTTGAGTGTTCATAAACCTTTTTATATTTTAAATTTATATTGTGTTTATACATAATAATAATTAGATTGATTTTTAAATAATGTCGACATTAAATTAAGAATGTTAAATGTTAAACATGACATTTTAAATGTTTAAGATATTACATGCTTAAGTGTTTAGGTTTAAGCGAGATTAACCCATACTCACCCAACAATTTGATTAATAAAATTCAGTGATATTCTAATAAAATTATCATTTGATTAAAATTTAATTTTAATTTCTAACATAAAATTTTAACGGGTGAATAGTCCTTTATAAAAAATGATGTTCCAAAATTGCTATTGATTCTTGATTTTTTATTATTTTAATTATAACAAGATAAATATAAGTGTTATATATATATATTCTACATTTTAGAAAAAAATTTGGGCATATTTTGAAGTCCAATTTTCTTGAAATTACTAAGTGCTCTTATTCGTGTATTCAAAAATATTATTAGAGTGTATAAATTTAAACACGGAAAATTGACAATTATATTGATTTGAGGATAGTCTAACTATTTTTTCTTTTGAAATTTTCCATTTTAACTAAAATTCCATAGGAAAATATGTAGTCTGCACAATTTAAGTGTCCTAGGAGCTTTAAGGATTCTATAACTAAATTATAACGAAAAAGACAAAAACTTAGAATGGTTAAGATGTATTGTTGGAGTTAGTTGAGACACTTAGGAGTTAGTTAATTTCAACTTAGCCTATTATGTTTATTACACAAATGCATATATATATATATATATATATATATATATATATATATATATATATATATATATATATATATATATATATTCTACATTTTAGAAAAAAAATTGGGCATATTTTGAAGTCCAATTTTCTTGAAATTACTAAGTGCTCCTATTCGTGTATTCAAAAATATTATTAGAGTGTATAAATTTAAACATGGAAAATTGACAATTATATTGATTTGAGGATAGTCTAACTATTTTATCTTTTGATATTTTCCATTTTAACTAAAATTCCATAGGAAAATATGTAGTCTGCACAATTTAAGTGTCCTAGGAGCTTTAAGAATTCTATAACTAAATTATAACGAAAAAGAAAAAAACTTTGAATGGTTAAGATGTATTGTTGGAGTTAGTTGAGACACTTAGGAGTTAGTTAATTTCAACTTAGCCTATTATGTTTATTACACAAATGTGTGTTTCTTAAGTATACATTAGTTGCATTGTAATTTGACAATCACAATATGTTCTAGGTGATATGATGCCTCATATTCTCCTTGGTACTAATGGTTGTTGATCTATGGCTTAACACCTAATAGTTGTTAATCCTTGGCTTAACACTTAATTAATCCATGATCTCTATTTAAATAGGGTATCAATAGTGAGATTTTTTTTATGTAAGTTTTTTTCTTTTGCTTTAATAAAATTACCTAAGTGGCAGTGTTGACAATGGTCGTGGAATGTTTCTCTATTAGATGGTTTTATCCACATAAAAACATTGACATTGTGATCCTTGATGGTTATTGGAGGTGTTTATCCTACATGGAATGCCATGCTTATTTGAATAAGTTATGAGACCCTATTTGAAGAATTACCAGCTTAGATCCATCTTAACTCTAGATCTATCAAGCGTCGAAGGGATCAAATCTCTCGAGGTGCAAACATCTTTTTTCAGTGCAAAACTTGAGGAAAGGTTTGCACCTCCAGAGATTTTATCGCTCTCGATGCTTAATAGATCTAGAGTTAAGATGGATCTAAGCTAGTTTAAGCCGTGCGTGGCAAAGAAAAATCTGTGAAACATATGATTAATTTTATCAATAATATGTATATACATCTAATATTAATATAATCATTTTAAATATGATAAATATGTGTGACATTTGTGTGGACATTTTAATTTTAAGTTTTCTTAGTTACCTTAGTTTGATGAGATGATAAATATTGTAAATAACATCAATGATAAAAAATGATGAAATAGAAAATTTGAATGCAAAGTGACAATGTAATAATGTTGGATGATAGAAAATGTTAGTAACAAGAATGTAGCCAATTACAAATAGTATTCAATGTGATCAATCTCAAACTATTTTCTTCTACTATTATTATTTTCACCCTTGTTAGTTTTGTCATCTTTTCATATTGATTATATGAAAATGACAGTTCAAATCGTAAACCATTTATATTTTTAGCTTGAGTTGTTGCAGTAAACATCATACCTTATCTCTCTTGCTCTCCAATATTAATAGGTTGAATTACTATAACACAAAAATCAATGTACATTGTCAATAATGTTTTGTGCTTTCACTGAAATCAATGCACACAGTTAATCTAATCACTTTTAAATTAATGTACCATCACACATCTAATTACATCAAATTAGAACATCTACAACTGAAATCAATGCATCTAATGCAAGTAATCAAATAGGATTATAAATCAATATCTACACTCAAATCAATGCATCTAGTGTTAGTAAGAAAATTGGATTAGAAACCATCATCTACATTGAAATCAATACATCTAGTGCAAGCAATAAAATAGGATTAGAAATCACCATCTACATTGAAATAAATACATTTAGTGCAAGAAATCAAATAGGATTAGAAAGCATATATATTGAAATCAATGCATCTAGTGAAAGAAATCAAATATAATTAGAAAGCATCTACATTGAAATCAATGCATCTAGTGAAAGAAATCAAATATAATTAGAAATCAACATCTAGATTGAAATTAATGCATCTAGTGCAAGCAATCAAATAGGATTAGAAATCACCATCTACACTGAAATCAATGTGTTTGGTGCGAACAATCAAATAGTATTAGAAATCACGATCTACACTGAAATCAATGTCTTTATTGCAAGTAATCAAATAGGATTAGAAATCATCTACATTGAAATCAATGCAGATGATTTCAAGTCTCATAGAAAGTAAGTGAAGATATACCACTACTATAGTAAAATTGATGTAAAGTAAAGAAATTTTAGGGAGGAAAAAACAATCCCTATAATAAGTTTGAAGTAAATTTGATGAAAAAATAAATAATTGAGCGTGCTTCTATTTTTTTTTAATTTCTTATCAATTTAACCCGAATTAAATATATATAAATTTATAAATTAGTTAATATTAATTTTAAAATAAATTTAATTTCTATTTTTTTTTGTTAATAAGTATGTTTTTTCATAATTTTAATTTAATTATCAATAATTATTCGGTGAATGTTAGATATTTAATCTCTATAAAATATTATTAGTAGTATTTACAAATTAAAGACTAGGATTTATTTGTAAAGTAGTTATGGTTTTTTATCTTTTTAATTAAATTTATTAATTAAAAACTGTAATACCCCCTCCCAAGTCTACCCAAAGTAACCATTCCAACTTGGGTAAACATGAGGGGATATACTAATACAATAAGATTCGACCTCCTATGTCACGTTAAGGAAGTGGAATCGACAGAACATCACATACAGTCATCCAACATCATCAACAGAACCCTTAAGAGACAAGTCAGCCACTCAGACAGCTTATCATTGGGTCTCACTGCTATTCTGCAGCTCTTAGGCCATAGTCTCTCTCATGCTATGGTCAAGGGAGTGCCCAAAAACCTAAAGTTTCTCTCATAGGCTTGCCTACCAGCGATTGTGAACCAAAATTGCTAGTTGTGTGCTAGCGACCTCGAGATTTAAGCCACTTTTCTTGCCCAGAATCTTGGCCTCTGCCCAAAACCTATTGTAACTTCCATAATTCATTAAAAACATATAACAATGCTGATAAAATAAAAATCACCTTGAAGACTAGACCTGAACGTCCCCAACCGGGACTGACATTTTTTCAAACACTTGGGACCAATGCAACCTACAGGTATAGGATACAAGACACAACATAAATGACTGAAAAAAGTTATGAAACATAACCAGAAGGATCACCTCCTCCATTTAACTACTACATCATCAATTAGGTCTTGCATCCATCCATTTAATAGTTACAAGTAAATATATGAATAACCATGGCATGAACCAATCATTCAACCATGCTTATAACTAACATAAAACCATATAAATATGAGAGATATGACAACCATTAAATCCACATATAAATTACTGCAAAAGTAAGATAACTTAGCTTTTATTAATCAAAGGAAAATCTGACCAAGTTCAAGACTTCCATGTGCCACCCAACCATAGACATGGCTTAACCAAATCTCTCCTTCAGCTAGTCACCCTTGTGCCATATTCAAAGCATGAATGTGGGATCTCATATAAAAACCAATCTAAGAACAACCAAGGGAATCTAGAGGTTAAACCAACTCCACTCTCAACAAACCGTGATCACACCAAAATTGATGCTTCAATCATAATCAAATAGAACTTGGAATGCCATCTGGAATCCATCACTATCCTTGACGAATTTTCTGTCTCCTTGTCTCCCAGGCTTTACCGCAATCCAGACCCAAATCACTAGGCCCTAAATCGATACTTATCCCTTAGGCTTTACCGTGTATCTTGCTAAAACTAGCCAAGGGATTCCTAGGCTTTTGGGAATCGACCTTGAGATCACCTCCTCCCCAGATTCTGAAATCCATCTAGCAATTCCAAAGCTCAAAACCAAGATCAAAATCCCAACACACCATGGCATGTAGAAAAAGGCTAGTCTAGGCTGAAATCCATTGTCATAACACGGAAATACCATGCCACTGACAACAAGAGAACCATACACCAACATGCAATCCTTGCATTTCCAAACCAGCTAGGAAATCACACATGCAAAAGGTTATCTTCAAGTATTCTTGTTGAGGATGCTTGATCCTACTTTCCTTTCTTTTCCTTTCCTTGATCCCAAACTAGATTGCTCCAAGGCAACTCTAAGTGACCAAAAGAGCATGTGTGTGAGAGAGAGATAGAGAGAGAGATAAGAATGAGAGAGCTCCAAACTTGAACTAACAAAAGCCATGAACTAATCCTCAACATCCTTTTTATTCATGAGGCCTCTAATCTCTTCATTTTCCATTATTTTCCTTCAATTTCCTCGTCACATGCAACATGTAGAATTTCACCTTACGTTTCTCCTAATTTCCTTTATTTTCATAAATAAATGTGCTAAATGCCTTTTATCCTTTTAATTCCTTTGCCAATTTTCCTTAGCCAGAAACGCACATCTAGTGATGCCTACTAGGATATATTTTCCAAATGTTAATCTTGGAATACGTGTCCCTTACCCGTGGTATTATTTTGCCTTTATTAACTTTTATTACATGAAATTTTCACCAGGTTTGTTACAGAACCCTCCCCCTTGGGGAACACCATCATCGGTGTTAAATCACACGAAGAGCTCAACAACACTACTGAAAAGTAAACATACTGCCTATGGAGCTTTATAACTTAGTTTGTTGTAGTATTTACAATGAAGAACCTGATCAAAAGAAAAACATCATGAAAAAATGACAATATAATAACCATACCGCTTATTGGAGATTTATAACTTAGCTCATGGTGTTATTTACATCCATATACATATACATATACAAATATCAAAACATCAGCAAACATATGCCAACCATATACCAAACATCAAACCAAACAGCTTTGCATGAACCAACAAACAATGAAGGATATAGGGCCCACATCTGATCCGACATCTCCCATGTAGATTCTTTAGGCCCAAAGTGCTTCCACTGCACTTTAACTTGCTCTATGGCTCGGTTCCTGAGCATGAGATGTTTCTGTTGCAATATGCACCAAGGCACCGACTGGAACTCTCCTCTAGCTCCACCTGCAATACAAACCAATCAATAACATGATCAACATCCTTTATATACTTCTTAAGCAATGAAATATGGAAAACATCATGGACTTTCACTGTTGGAGGCAGTGAAAGTCGATATGCCTCTAGTTCAATCCTCTCAAGGATCTAAAAGGGTCCGCAATATTGTGGTGCCAACTTAGCACATGAACCAATTTTCAAAGATATTTTCTTGGGCTTGATGTGCAAGTACACATGCTCCCAAACCTAAAAATCCTTGAACACCCTGTGCTGATATGAATAACTCTTTTGTCTATCTTGTGTTTCCTTTAGATTCTTCTTTATAACCTGCATTTCCTGCTCATTTCTTCCAACATATCTGGTCCAATAAATACCTTGTTCATTGGATCACTCCAGCTGATGGGAGTGTTACAACTCCATCCATACAATGCCTCGAAAGGAATCATCCTCAATGACTCCTGATAACCATTATTGTATGAAAACTCCACCAATGGAAGATACTCCTCCCATTTCCTTTGCTGGTGCATCACGCACATTCTCACTATATCTTACAAGATCCTGTTGACCTTCTCTACCTAACCATCTATCTGTGGATGATAAGCTATATTTAAGGCCAACTCTGTACCCAAGCCTAAAAATAGCTCCTTCCAAAACTTGGAATTGAAATTTGCATCCTTATTTGACACAATCTTCTTTGGAACACCATGTAGTCTCACTATCCCTCTGATGAACACCTGTGCTACCCCACTAGATGAATACATCGTCTTCACCAGAATGAAGTGAGCTACCTTGCTCAACCTGTCAAGCACGACCATAATAGAATCATGCTGCTTCACTTTCCTTAGAAGGCCTTTGATGAAATCCATGGAAATGACCACCCATTTCCATTCTAGAATCGCAATAGGCTGTAGTAGACCACCTGGATGATTGCATTCCACATTTCCTATTGACAATATAAGCATGTACTCATGAACTCTTTCACTTCTTCAGATTCGGCCAATAGTAAAACTTCTTCAATGCCATCAAGTATTTTGATATTCTAGTGTTGTAGCGGCTACAACCACCCTCCAAAATTTTGCCTTCGCTTCGTTTTGGAGCCTCCCCCTCCCTGAAATAAACGTAGTTATCCTACACTAATCAGGTACTTGTGCTCATTTAATTTCATTTGTTGTTTCACTACTTGTGTACAACTCACTTGTCATGTCAGTGAACCACAAGCACACCCAACACTTGGTTTGCATTTGGTCAACCAGCTGTCGGGAAAAACTATGAAAATATGGAGATCAACTTGTCTTCCTGCCCATAAATTCATAGAGTAGCCTAGTACCTGCCATGCACTCAAAAATTGTACAAAGCATGCCAAGAAACCTTTCTCTGGAAATTGCGTAGAGCAAGCCAACCAACACTGCTCTAGAAAACTGAGAAATTTCAACCAGTTGTATTGTCATCCATAATTGTGCAGAAACTGACACAACTGCACTACCTTGGAAAAATGCACAGAGCAGCCAGGCTAGTTGCACTATTCTCTGGAATTGTGCAGAACTAGCTAGCTGCACTACCCTCCATAATTTCTCAGTACAATCCATTTTCACTGCTCTCAAAAATTTCATAGAGTTGGCCAGTCAGTCAAGGCCCCTCAGTCTAGAAACAATGCAGAATCTCTCCCTCACTGATTTTCTATCACATGTGCCAACAAGTTGTCCAATTCACTACAGAACTGTGTAATTTTTCCAGGCAACTTTTCTCGAAAAAGCAGAAAAAAAAGGAGAAAAATCAACCATAGATTTTAGGGTTCTATTTTTAGCAGTAGGAGTTACATGCAAAACTGTTTTTAGAAGCTTCCTCCTAAGTGTCTCTTTTCCTAGATTTGTGGCATGCACATCATAAACCCTATTTTCACCAAATTTATTTAAACGAAACCTCATATATCATTCTTCACATTCGATCTTGGATCTCTAGCATTCTCGAGGCATATATGAACCTTCAGCACAGTGATTGCAACTTTTCCAGGTAAAATTTTCTTTTCATACCTTTTGCCACATTTTATGTCTCTTTTTAGTTTTTGGATTGTATGCGTGTTTTTGCCTTAGTTTTATTGAATGACCACAGGTGTTTCAATGTATTTTAGCTTGTATAAGTGTTGTTTCAAGTTTTGCATTACCTTTCCTTAATGTCACATGCTTAACATTGTTTTTGCACTCACAATCGTTGTTTCGATGACTTGCTTCTTGAGCTTCTAGGTTGTGCCAATTTATTGATTTATGCACTTGCTTCAATCACATGCATGTTTATTTCACTCAGATATACACCATCTTTGCACATGCATTTAGTCCTTAGTGATTTTCAGTCGCCTGTCGGCAGGTCTGAGCTGTTGGGCCATAGAAAAGGTATGCTTTATCCTCATATTAACTTAATTAATCATTCAGTTTTATATGCTTATCTTCATTTTCGAAAATAATTTAGAAGAAATGATTGTAGAAGCTGGATAAAATAAATCATTAACAAATTGTGTAACTTTTGGCGTGAAAGCTAACTGTCGCTATTTTTATATGCAAGAATATGAATTGAACAATTGACATCAAATGATGGAAAAACAACGACCAAGAAAAGAAAAAAAGGA
This sequence comes from Pinus tabuliformis, assembly GCA_031772625.1. NCBI lineage: Eukaryota > Viridiplantae > Streptophyta > Pinopsida > Pinales > Pinaceae > Pinus > Pinus tabuliformis. The sequence continues at coordinate 914,569,247 of CM062809.1, forward strand.
AAATGTCTCGCTCATGTAGGCTAGCAGAAGAATAGGGGAATCAAGTTTATTTTGTAATAAAATCTGATTGTGAGTTGCGAAATCCTCAGGATCTCCTGATCCTAAGGATTCGCCCCTATCCATTTGTCTCTTGTAGATTATATAAAACCATTAGGCGAAGTAGAATGTAGCTAGCTAGGAATTGGGAGATTGTAACTTTCATTTTTGACGCAGAGTATTCTCACCACGGTGATGTTGTATCTTTATTATTGAATTTAATGAGAAATACCGTGTTTTACTTGTATTCACATTCTGAGTACCTTTCGGCAGTGACTTCTGGAGACTCTAGGCCCAGTCACTAGGAGATTTACAAATTTTCTTATGCCATATTTATTTTTATTCTTGTAATGGTTTATTCCTGTTATTTCATCAAATTATAATTATTCTGATTGTTGTGAGTATTGATATTTATGATTTATCTTTACCGTTCAAAGTAGATTCTAGATGTTGTTGTGTTTACATCTATGTGGTAGTCTTTGATGAATTTATCAGATTATTTTAAGTATTTGATTGGTGTTCCTTCTAAGTAGTGTTATTAGCAATCTTGAGTTCACAATTGTTGCTTTCAGTTAAAAGCTTGAATAGTTTCTTGTTGTTTAATTATTGTAGTTTTCCTTTCTGCTAAATGAATTGTTATCGATACTAGTTAGTAAATCTGCTAAGAGTGACTCCTTTAGCATACTTGCATTCAGATTTGGTTCTGTGCACAATAGATTAAAATAGGTTTGAAAATGATTTAAGGTTTGACCTCAAAATTGTTTTGGATTGAACTTCAAGAATTAGATATTAGTTGTTGCAATGATTCGAAATCATTTCATTCTAAATTAGCCTTTGAATTCACTTGCATAAACAATGTCGAACACTCTTGAAATAAACAGACTTACATTGGGTTGATAACTAATGTAGGTATTAAGGTTGCTTTTAATAGTCATCTTAGTGCACCAACATTTTGGCACTGTTGCCAGGGAGAGTGTTTCAAAGTGATTTCTTTTTATTTTTCTTGTTGTAAAAGAATTGGGTATTAAAAATGGGAGGTAAGAACCTACTTAACCACCAAGTAAAGTGCTTACTCAATAGCCCACTTTTCAACAAATGCATAGAAGTTAAATAGGAGTAGGGGTTTTTATGAATGACTAAGAAGAAAAAGATAGAAAAAGATCAGAACCCCCCACCCAACTCCACAAAACCCAAGGGATCGGTGAACCTTAGAAGATCAACTTTTATAGACGAAATCATAAGAAAAGCAAAATATCAGGCATCAGTAGGACCCTGGACTATATCTGGAAAAATCCCTACCATAATCCCTCAGGGAACATACTCACCGCCTATAGCCTATGCTGAGATTCATAGCCAAACTGGAGGATTTGAACAGAGCTTTCGGGTTACCAAAAATTTACATTATGATCCTTCACAAGAGGGAAAATCATGCAATTTAAGAGAAGGAGAGGGAGAAACCAGTGGAGTTGCTAAGGTAGAGCCACAATTGTCTGAACTAAGATATCCTGTGATCCCATATCTGAGCAGTGCCGTAAATCCACTTCGGATTGAAAATACTCCACTTACTCAGATGGCATCCCCTGATTTCCCTGAAGGGTATTGGCACATTTTTGACCAAATGGAGAATCAAGCACCTCAAGGTTATATTTCAATGTTGGAATATCCCATAGTTGACCCAATATCCAACACCTCGATGAAAGCTATTCCCTTGCAAAAAATCCCAACATTTCATGGGATGACCACAGAGGATCTGGATGCCTTCTTATTCAAGTTTGACGTCCTGTGCAGAGGATACGATTACACCACTAATCCTAAGAAATTGAATTTGTTCCCTTCTACCCTAAAAGGAGAAGCTTTTTGGTTTATGGGTTTAGGAAGATGCAATATTAACTCTTGGGATGACATGAAAACATCTTTTCTCACAAAATATCAGGACTACTGCAGGACTAGGGAATTAAAAGACGAAATATTTAAAATGTCTACGAAGGATAATGAAACTCTAGAGGAATATGTCGAATAGTTTCAGTACAATTTACAGAGGTCCCCTCACTCCACATTACCAAAGGCAGTCCTGAAAGCCATCTCAACAAAAGAGATGAAAGAAGAATGGATAGAAAATTTAAATATGATGGGGAAAGGAGACATTTCTCAAGAGGATTATGATGAAATTTTTCGATTGTGTATCAGGTGTTTGCAAGGTAGCACACACACTGGATCAGGAAGTTGAGATTCTATGACTAGAGGAAGAAAAGTTCCCAGTGGAGGCATGACAAGAGTATAATCGATAACCTCCTAGAAGACTTCAATATAGACATATTAGGCACATTGAATACATAGTTAGATGTCCTATAGACCAAATAGAAACAAACCTTAATAGAATAGAACTTGGCTATTTTTTTCCGATGCTATCAGAAGAAGAACAGTCAATGGGAGTGTCCATTGGACATGGTCCAGATATGTGCTATCTACACCAAGGACCATGCCATCGAGCAGTGTCCATCACTTCCAAGGCTAAAAGAAGTTTTTAAGGAAGCAGAAGAAGAGACAGAACTAGTGTATTGAATGAACCAGCATTGACAATGGCAAGGCCAACCCACAGGTATGTCACAAGACCCATCTCAGTTATTTCCTTCTTTGCCATTTAATCAACATCATAATTCCAAAACATCGTGGCAAGGTCAATCACCTTTCTCAACTTGGCAGTCCAAACTGTTTCCAATGTCACCATGGCCAACTCAGTCCTATCCAGGTAATGGTTGGCCGAATTCTCCTTTCTCTACTCCTTTTTGGTAGAATAATCCATACCCATCCAAGTGGTCTGCCTATAATTCACAAAATTCTAACTGGTTTGTGAATTGGCAGTGACCTCTAAGGATAACCAATTCGCCTATGGGTATAGGTCCTCAACCTCAACCTACATTATTAGGTCCATATCCATTACAACAAAATCCTCAGCCCCTTCTGCATCCCCAACTGCCAGCTCAACCAAATCCAAACCCCAATAATAGACTGGTTCAGCTAATACAAATTGTTGAAAATTCAGACCTTGAGACAGAACAAAAAGAATGCAGTAAAGTTACGCTAAGGTCAGGACACATTATCACTCTTGAGGGAGACAAAGACCAGCCACAAAATGAGTTAGAAATATTATCTGTAACTACACCTTCGACTGTGATTGACACAGAAATAAAACAGGGAGAAGACAAAGTCGAATAGAAAGATCCTAAAATACTCATAATTACTTCTCCCCTGTTCCCTGAAGTATTAGAAATACCTAGAACAATTGTTTATCCAGACTTTGATCTCTTATGGGAACCTAAAAATATATGCATTAAAATTCCTCTCCTCCAGGCCACCCAAGGTATTCCTATTTATGCTAAAACAATTAAAGAAATATGTGCGAAAAAGCCTATGACGAAAATAAAAGCTTCACCAACTATCCATGTCGTATGGACCTTGTCTGATTTACTTTTGGGCACAAAAACACTGGTAAAATATGAAGATCCATGGAATCCCATAGTTACAGTCCAAATAAATGGTAGCTACTTTCTAAACACACTAGTTGACTTGGGCGTAGCCATTAACATCTTAACCGTGGAAACTTGTGAGACACTTGGTATCACAGCTCTAGAACCAACCACCACCATGCTAGAACTCGCTGATCATTTAGTGGTAAAATCAAAGGGAACGTTACAAGACATTACAGTTGTCATTGATTCATGGGAGTACTTAGTGGATTTTCTAGTTATCAACCCAAAAATTTGATTAGATGTGTACCCTTTAATTTTGGGCTGACCTTGGTTGGTGACAGATGATGCTTATATAGTTTGTTTTACGGGAAGCATGACCATTGCTAAGGGTGAAACTGTAAAGAATCTCATTTTATAGATCCTCTTGCCAAACCAAGTCCACCCATTTTGAAAATACGTAAACAATCACCCACATACTTGGAAGAAAGAATTTGTTCACCACTTATAGTAGCAGAGGCTCTTGTGTTCAAGAATTAGACTGAAGATGATGTAATTAATAACTTTATTAACCAGCCAGCCATTGTAAATAATGTCAAATGTCAAATGTTAAAAGAAATTCTTGATAATGAAGCCCTGGAAGGCCCTTTGAAAGATATTGATAATCAGCATATCCCGATAACTGCCGTTCATAATAGCAGGCCTATTGAAATTGAACCACGCAAGATTTTAAACATCAATGATAGTTTGGACAGTGACTAGCAACAAAATCTCATTCAAGTTCTACAAAAATATAAAGGGGCTTTCACTTGGGACTATCTAGACATGAAGGGCATAGACCCAAGATTATGTACACATCATATCTACACTGAAAAGGATTCCCGTCCTATCTGGCAACCTCATTGAAGACTAAATCCGCATCTCAAAGATATTGTAAAATAATAACTACAAAAGTTACTGGACGTGGATTTTATTTATCCCATTTCGATAGTAAGTGGGTCTCTTCCCTGGTAGTTGTTCCCAAGAAAAATGAGAAGTGACGCATCTGTGTGGATTATAAGGAATTGAACAAAGCCATGTAAAAAGATCACTTCCCTCTTCCATTTATTGATCAAGTCCTTAATATACTGGCAGGAAAGCAATTCTTTTCCTTTCTTGATGGCTTCAGCGGCTATAATCAGATCCAAATCGCCCTTGAGGTCCAAGACAAAACCACCTTTACCTACCCATGGGGTATGTTTGCTTACAAAGTGTGACTGTTTGGTTTATGCAATGCCCCAACTACATTTCAGAGAGCCATACTCAATATTTTTGTTGATCTGATAAATGAAGGACTTGAAGTTTACATGGATTACTTCACCCCGGGGACGACTTTGACCAAGTGGTACAGACATTAGAGAAGTTTTTGGAATGATGCATTGCCACCAACCTATGTTTAAGTAACGTAAAGTGCCACGTGATGTTGAGAGAAGGCATAATCCTAGGACACTACATTTCTGCAACTGGGATACAGGTAGATCTAGCGAAGATAGAGGTAATTCTCCTACTACCTACAACCTGTACTCAGATGGAGGCATGTAGCTTCCTCAGATATGTAGGTTACTATCATAGGTTCATAAAAAAATTTCACTAATTACGGCGCCTTTGTATACTTTAACGAGAAATGTTGAATTCAAATGGTCTGATAAATGTGACATTGCTTTTACATATTTGAAGAAATTAGTTTCGACTACACTAGTATTTCGTGGACCCAACTAGGAGCTACCCTTTCATATCTCTATAGATGCGTCAGCTATAGCAATAGGCGCTATCCTCAGCCAAGAGGAGGACAAAAATCCTTATGCTATTTACTATATAATAAAAAATCTTACTGCTGCTGAACTTAATTATACAGTAACAGAAAAGTAATTTTTAGCTGTCATTTATGCCATAAACAAATTTAGAAATTATATAACTGGTTATCGATTTTTTATGTATACTTATCATTCTGCCATTAGATACTTAGCTAACAAACCAATTACAAATGGAAGAGTGACTCGTTGGTTGTTACTTTTGCAGGAGTTTGATATCACCATTAAAGATTGTCTACGGAAGGAAAACCCAGTCGTGGATTTTCTGTCTTGGGTTCCAAGGATAAATGATCCATTGGCAGTGGATGACCAATTTCCAGATGAAATTTTTTTTGCCATAGCAGTTAAAATGCCATGGTATGAAGACGTAGCAAACTATCTAGCAGTAGGGAAGCTTCCTAGACACTTGACAGCAAGGGAAAGGAAACTGATTGTCCAATGCAACGCCTGATTTTCTTGGATTGGTGGATACCTTTCTCATAAAGGGTCTGATATGCACATACACAGATGCATTCATGAAGATTAAATCTATGACATCCTGAAGGCTTGCCATGACTAACCTTGTCGAGGACAATTTGCAGATCACAGGAGTGGGCATAAGGTACTACAAATGGGCTATTATTGACCGACCATTTTAAAGATGCTAAGAAATATGTCCAAGCTTGTTATAACTGCCAGAAGATGGGTTGTCCTGGTCAATCTGACGAAATGTCGTTGGAGCCCCAATTGGTAATAGAACCTTTCGAACGATGGGCATTGGATTTTGTTGGCCCATTTCATCTGCCTTCAAACCAAAAATCATACATACTAGTTTCTACAGACTATGTAACAAAGTGGGTAGAAACAATAGCTTTTCCAAGAGTACGGAAGAAGCCATAATTAATTTCCTTTTCAAGTTATTTATGTGGTATGGTTTACCTAGGGAAGTGATAACACATGGACGGGGGCAATTTGTAGGACATAAGATTACAACCACTCTATGGAACCACCACATCACACATAGAGTCAATTCGCCATATCACCCATAGGTGAATAAGTAGGTTGAAAGCACTAATAAGATCATCGAAGAAATTTTGAGCAAGACAGTTTCGACACATCGACGGGATTGGGCTGCTAGACTGCCAGAGGCCTTATGAGCTTATTTCACAGCTTGGCGAAATACTATTGGATATTCTCCTTACCAACTTGTATTTGGCAAAGAACCAATCTTTCCTATTGAATTTGAAATAAATACTCTCAGAACATCCTAGGAAGTGGGACTAGATCTGACGGAGGCCCAAAAAAACAACTTCAACAAATAAATGAATTGGATGAAGCTCGACTACTTGCTCTACAACGCACCGTAATTATTTAGCAGCAAAGGGCTAAGTAGCATGACAATCTTATTGAAGATTTTTTAGAAAGGATACTGGGCACTCGTCTATGATTCCAGATTTCAAGACTTTCCGGGTAACTTACAGACAAGGTGGCTTGGCCCACATGAAATTCAAGAGGTTCACAACAATGGCACTCTTACTCTGACCACCATTGATGATTCTGGCCATTCTTTCCTAGTGAATGGACATCATGTACGTATTTATCATAAACCATTCACCAAAGAGTCTTTCTGCCAACAGGTACGAGATGATCCCAGTATGCAAATTTTAGCTACAGGGAGTAATGACCTGGCATCTTTACTCTCATGAAAACTTATCTCTCTTTAGTTGTTAATTAATGTATATATTTTTCTTATAGTTGGTTGTAATTTATTTTAGATAGGAATCATTGTGTAAATACGGGGTATGTTATGCTCTTAACCTACAAGACGATACCGGAATATAGAATATGCGAAGAAATATACCCAGAACATAGAATAGTGAGAGACAACAACAAGTATTTTATTATTCAGAAAGCAATGTTCACTTGCCTCTTTGAGGGGGCAACCTCCAATAGCATAGAGTTCGATTACAAAATAAGACATGATGCTCCTCGCAGGGAGTCTCTATCCTTTATATATGACTCATACATGCAAAACCATGGTTCTGATTAATACCATCTATCTAATACCATGGTCCATTTGCAACTAACTGTTGTCCCGTAATTAATTGCAGGTTAACCACTTACAATTATTAATATGGGATTTATTGACTCCTTACTTAACTATAACTATGACTCGATCCTACTACATGAATAAGGGGGTTAGGGTGGGACCCTAACATGCCCTCCCCCTTAAGAGTAGCCTTGTCCTCAAGGCTGAAGCTGTGGAAACTGCTGAAGAATAGTGGCTGGTTCCCAGGTTGCATCTTTTGGAGAGGTGTCTTTCCACTTGACAAGGACTTCCTTGATCATGCGGCCACGCAGGTGCCATTCTCGTGTGTCTAGGACCTGTTCAGGTTGGAGCTAGATTGACCCTTCTTCATCCAATTCGGGTAGACTGGTTTGAATTCTGCAATTGTTCCCAATCACTTTCTTGAGGCATGAGACATGGAAAACTGGATGGATTTTTGCAGTGGGTGGAAAAGCTAGCTTGTAGGCCACTTCTCCAATGCACTGAAGTACTTGATATGGTCCGTAGAATTTTGGAGATAGTTTATGACAACCCTTGTCTTTGAGTGAAGTTTGCTTATATGGTTGCAACCTCAAAAATACCTGATCCCCTTCTTGAAATTGGCGCTCTGAGCGATGCTGATCTACCTATTGCTTCATGCGGTTTTGAGCTTGATGAAGATTCTCTCTAAGATGGGTGAGCATGGTTGTGCGGTTTTGTAGGAGTTGATCCACTGCTTGTACCTTGGAGCACCCCTTGATATAAGAAGTAGGGGAAGGAGGGAGTTGACCATAAACTGCTTCATAGGGAGTCAGTTTGGTGGTGGCATGATAGTTGGTGTTATACCACCATTCAGCTAGAGGCAACCATTGTACCCATAGATGTTGCTTTTCTGAAGTGAAACACCTAAGGTAGTTTTCCAGACATTTGTTGACGGCTTCAGTTTGACCATCCATTTGTGGATGATATGAAGTACTGAGTTTTAGTTGGGTGCCTTGTAGCCTGAATAGTTCCTGCCAAAATTTACTGGTGAAGATCGGGTCACGATCAGACACAATAGAAGTGGGCATGCCATGCAATTTGAAGATCTGATCCATGAAAGATTGAGCAACCAAATTCGGTGTAAACGGGTGGGGTAGGGCGTAGAAATGAGCATACTTGTAAAGTCGGTCCACAACCACCATGATGACTAACTTGTTTCCCGACTTTGGAAGACCTGTAATGAGATCCATAGAAACCTCCGTCCATATAGATCCCGGGATGGGTAATGGTTGTAATGTGCCTGGTGCTTTGAATGTCTCCCCTTTGTGGCGTTGAAAGACATTGCATTCCGCTACAAAATAAAGGATGTCGTTTTTCATGCCTGTCCAAAAAAATGATCTTCTAGTGTGAGCATATGTCTTCTGAAAGCTTGAATGTCCTGCAGTGGGGGATGAGTGCAATTCTGCTAAAATGCGGCTTTTGAGGGTGGATGTTGGTGATATTACGACTCTGTCCTTGTAGCGAAGAATCTCATCCTGCCACGAGTAGCCTTTGGTGGAATTTGGATCCGCCTGCAATTGAGTAATGAGTTGGGAGAGCCCGGGATGTGAAAACCATTCCCTGCGAGCCTCTTCAATCCATTCTAGAATGGGAAGGGAAATTGCGAGCAGGGTACTTTCCTCCTCAAATTGGTGAGATAATGCTTCTGCTACACTATTTTCGCGCCCTTTCTTGTAAATGATCTCATAATCATATCCCAGCATTTTGGCGAGCCATTTATTTTGTTGTGGGGAGGATAGGCATTGCTCCAAAAAATATTTAAGACTGTGATGGTTTATGCGGATTTGGAAACGTCACCCCAGTAAGTAAGGTCGCCAGGTATCTACTGCATGTAAGATGGCCATCATTTCCTTCTCATAGGTAGATTGTCCCAGATTCCTCCCACTTATTTATTGGCTTGTGAAGGCTAAGGGTCGACCTTCCTGCATTAATACTGCCCCAATACCCGTACCCGAAGCATAACATTCAATGACAAAATATTTGGTGAAATCAGGTAGTGCTAAGACTGGAGTGAAACACATGGCATTTTTGAGAGCTGTAAATTCCTGTTGTGCATCATCATTCCAGAAGAATGAATTTTTCTTGAGGAGTTGAGTGAGGGGCTTCGCAATGTGGCCATAATTGTGGACAAACTTGCGATAATAGCCTGTGAGACCCAAAAATCCTCTCAGGCTCTTCAAGGTCTTAGGTTGAGGAAAATCTTTCATTGCCTGGATATTTTTGGGGTCCACCTTGACACCTTCTCACCCCACAATGTGGCCCAAATACTCAACTTCTTCCATGCCAAAAGAACATTTGGACATCTTAACAAATAATTTATGCTTGCGGAGCAGTTGCAAGAGCAGATCTACATGTTCAAGATGTGCAGCCCAAGTGTAGTTATAGATGAGGATGTCATCGAAGAAGACAAGGACAAATTTCTTGAGATATGGTTTGAGAAGGTGGTTCATAAGGCTCTGAAAAGTAGATGGGGTATTACAAAGACCGAATGGCATGACCAAGAACTCATAATTTCCTTCATGAGTTCTGAAAGCAGTCTTCGGAATGTCAACTTCCTTCATGCGAATTTGGTGGTAGCCTGAGCGAAGATCCAACTTAGTGAAGAATTGAGCCCCATTGAGTTCATCCAACAAATCATCAACAATCGGGATGGGAAATTTATCTTTGATTGTCAACTTATTAAGGGCCCTGAAGTATAGACACATCCGCCATTCCCCATCTTTCTTGAGCACCATGACCACCGGTGATGAATAAGGACTAATGCTGGGACGAATGACACCTACTTCCAAAAGTTCCTTGATTATTTTTTCTATTTCATTCTTTGGGTGAATGGATATTTGTATGGGTGCACATTTGGTGGTTGGGCCCCTGGAACCAAGGTGATGCTATGATCATGTTCCCCTCGCAAGGGTGGAAGCTCATGAGGCTTGTCAAAGACTAGCAGATGGTTATTTAAAATCTGTTGCATCTCAGGATGAATCGGCAGAGAATTGGGTTCGATGGCCTGGATGGCATTAAATTGAGAGATAACTCCATGATGGCCCTTTTTTAGCAATTTTCCCATCCTATGTGAGCTGATGATAGAGGGAGCTCCCGCCTGGAGTCCACGGAGGGTATATGTGGAGTTGTTCTACTTAAAGCTCATATATAACTCTTAAAAATCAATTGTGATTGGCCCAAGAGTGTGAAGCCATTCAGCACCAAGGACAATGTCGCACCCCCCCATGTGTATGGCAAACATGTGGGTCTTCAACTGATAATCCCCCATTTGGAGTTTGACATTTTCACAGCGGCCTTCACATTTCATTGTTCCCCCATCCGCAATTTGGACTTGGAAGTTAGAAAATACTCATACAAAACAATGCACTACTTCCGCGACTTTTTGACGGATGAAATTATGTGTACTTCCACTATCAATCAAGACTACTACTCGGCGATGTTTAATAAAACCTCTGATTTTGAGAGTTTGAGGTGAAGAAATCCCTGCCAAAGCATGCAGCGAAATAACTGGTTCGTCAGGGACATTGTCCTTTTGGTTGTCTTCTTCTAACTCCTTCGGTTCCTCAAGTGGTGGGGCTTCCTCCAATGAGCTGTAATCAGTGGCATCAATTTGAAAAAATTTAGGCTCCTTGCATTTATGACCTGGGGAGTATTTTTCATCACAGTAGTAACATAATGCTTGTTTTCTTCTTTCAGCCATTTCTGCAGGTGACACCTTTTGAACCTTAAGTGTTTGAGTCGTGCTGTGAGCCTGTGGGGGGTGACCCTTGGCAGTGAAATTTGGGTGAACAGACTGGGCTGCTAACGCACGTTCCATGTTACGAGCTACCTTGCAAGCCTCCGACCATGTGGGAGGGTGGTGTAGTCGGACGTTGGCTTGTATGGCCTCTTTAAGACCGTTGATAAAACATTCCGTGTAGAATGCATATGAGAGATCCCTAGTACAGAAAGTTAAGGCTTCAAAGGCTAATATATTCATCCATTGTGCCAGTCTATCGGGGCTTAGTGAGACAACCCAAAAAAGAAGATTCCTGGTCAAAGCGCTTTGTAAGAGCTTTTTTGAAGGTGGCCCAAGTCAGAAAACTTCCATTGCAACGTTGATGCCATTCCCACCATTGCCATCTTGCATTGTCCAAGTACATGCTCCCCACCATAAGCTAAGTCTCGTTATCTAAGATGTTATTCATATTGAAATACTGCTCCATTTGTGTTATCCATGCGGTCGGGTGAGTACCATCAAATTTATGCATATCCAACTTGGGAGGCCGCAGACGGGATTGTTGGTGGGTGCCCCAGAGGTGAAGAGAGTGGCTAGACTCACCCTCACTATGTCCATTGCCAATATACACCTCCTCGCTGGCTTCCTCCTTGCCTTTAAAGAGTGTGTTAATTAGTCTGTCAAGCTGAGATTGGATGGATTGCAAGGATTGTTCAAGTTTGTCGATCTTCTCATTAACCATAGTTTGAGCTCTAGTTTCTACCATGCACTGATCCTATGTACTTGAAATTTGGGACCGCCTAATTTTTTTTTCACTGACAATTGAATGGTACCACCTTGCTCAGCTCGCCGTCCTGATTCTTATGGGCTAGATCACCAATAAGCGCCCCGGGGGTTTTTTTTTTTTTTTTTTTCTGAAAACTCCTAACGGAGTTTTACTCCTTTCTTAGGAATACTGCAGTAGCCGAATCCTCAAAATGTCAATGCCGCCAAAAGTCTTGCGAAAATCACTCCCCGGTATAGGAACCCCACACAGCTACTCAGATCTGGTGGATCTGAGAGATCTGAATGGCTGATCGGATAGCTCTGAGCGGCGGCACCGACTGCTGCTGCAGATCTGATGGATCGGAAAGGCTGGTTTGCTAACTCGGAACTGCGGGACTGATGTCTGCTGCTGCTGCAACCCCACTTGCAAGATCTGATCTGGCAGAGATTATACATGATCCAAAGATAAAAAAGGGAACTATGGTCTCGAGGAGTGTCAGGTGCTACAGATCGCAATATACATAAGGGTCCGACAGTAGTACTCGGCCCAATGTTTCAGGGCTCTAACTAAGGAGGATCAACCGTACCCTTAGACGTACAACCCGACTACCCTATCGTACGGGTGAGTACTCTCTCCGAGTGTTGTTCTCGGTGTACTGTAGCAGCAAGACAGCGAACGGTTTATCTATGGCGAGGTTTCAAAGGAGCTAGGGGGCTTCCGATATACCCAGAGGGTACTTGGAAGACAGTCCATGCGCGGTTCTGTCTAATGCGCTACTACTCGAAGGGGTACCCACAGGGGTTACAAGGGAGTCCAACAAGCGTGACCACCTCTTATATTTCCTGCGTGCATGCCTCCCCAAATCTACAGGTTTATGCACTCAACGACAGATCCTGTGGTTTAAAGACGTCAGAACACGTCTCTAGCCAAAAAAATTGCTAAGAAATGGAGATCCCACTAGCCCCGGAAAGAGCTCTGATACCACTTGTTATGCGCTTAACCTGCAAGATGATACCGTTATACAGAATATGCGAAGAAATATACCCAGAACATAGAATAGTGAGAGACAACAACAAGTATTTTATTATTCAGAAAGCAATGTTCACTTGCCTCTTCGAGGGGCCAACCTCCAATAGAGCAGAGCTCGATTACAAAATAAGACATGATGCTCCTCGCAGGGAGTCTCTATCTTTTATATATGACTCATACATGCAATACCATGGATCAATACCATGGTTCTTATTAATACCATCTATCTAATACCATGGCCCATTTGAAACTAATTGTGGTCCCGCCATTAATTGCGGGTTAACCACTTACAATTATTAATATGGGCTTTATTGACTCCTTACTTAACTATAACTATGAATCGATCCTACTACATGAATAAGGGGGTTGAGGTGGGACCCTAACAGGGTATTCTCTTATTTTTTTGGTGTGTTTATAGTTGTTATTCAATCAATTGGACAGTTGTTGTTTAGTCAATTGAACAACTACTATTTGGTAGAATGAACAACTCTAAAATATTTTTTGGTGTGTTTATAATTGTTGTTCAAACAATTGAACCACTGTTGTTCAGTCAATTGAACAACTTCTGTTCGGTAGAACGAACAACTTTGATTTCTTTTTTTGGTGTGTTTATAATTGTTGTTCAATCAATTGAACAACTGTTGTTCATTCAATTGAACAGTGGTTGTTCAGTAGAACGAAAAACTCCGATTTCTTTTTGGTATGTCAATAATTATTGTTCAGTTAATTGAATAGATGTTGTTCAATAGAACGAACAACTCTGATTTATTTTTGGCATATTTATAATTGCTTCTCAATAAACTGAACAACTACTGTTTAGTCAATTGAACAGCTACCATTTGGTATAACGAACAACCATGATTTCTTTTTCTTGTGATCAATAATTGTTGTTCCAATAACTGCACAATTTCTGTTCAATTTTAATCAAGCAACCATTTTTCTCTCCCATTATTTCCTATCAAAACCATCTTTTTGGATTGGGAATTTGTACCCAAGATAAAGGAAAAACAATAATATTAATACCATTATGACTTGTAAAACCTTTGATGGTTATCTTTATTCTGAAACTGACCTGGTTTATCTATATAATGATTGGCTTATTATCTCCTCTTTGGACATATCATAAAATGATTCACTATCTTAATACCATGCTGGCTTATCTTTCACACTTTCAATTCATAATTCCCTTTGGTATGATGATATAGGAATAAAATTATAACTTTCATTGGCATTTTTTACTTCTCACACCATCCCTAACCCTTAAGGAGTAAATGAGCCTCCCTCCTTTTAAAATAAAAATATGGAAATATAATACAAGTCTTCTTAAATAGGATAGGGGGTCTCATTACGAGCCAGCCTACCATGATCATAAGGATGTAACAAGTGACATTCCATTATGGCCACCACACTAGGGTAATGGCCTTCTAGATAGTCAAAACTGCCAGAAGGACAGGAGGTCTCATCATGAGCTGACCTGATCACTTTGTTATATCCTCGTGAATGGCACTATGATTATATGGTTACCATGCCAACATAGTGATCTCTTTATAGCAATAAACAACCATCTAAATACTAAATAGAGGATTTTGGCTCATTTTTGGGTTAAAAAGAAACCCTGTCAAGGCTATGAATGCCTGCTAATAGTAGTGGCTTTGCTTATGGTATTGAAGTTCTATGTTACATTTCCAATTATTCTTTATCCCATTATTTCTTACTGATTCATTTCTAAAGGTGAATTTACCATTTGAACATCATTTATAACTATATTAACCCATATGCATGGTAAACTATACATTTATATAAATTATATCAATATTGTCCGAACAATCGATACCAACAATCGTTATCATCTATCGTGTGTCATGCTTTCATCATATTTTTCCACCTAAGGAAACAACTCTTCTCATAATGATCAATTCTCTATTTTACTCCTTTTGTGGTCATTTCCCATCTTTGCGATTTGTACTGCTTTGACCATTTTTTTGTCGTATTTATGCCTCTCTAACTATTGTCTTGCTGCATTTATGAATCCCCAACGTCCTTTCTGTTTTTCCTATGCTTTATGGTCATGGACGCCCTTTTCTAATTGGAGGGGGGGTATGCATTATGGGATAGTATGCGTAATAATTATCAAGCTCCGCAAAAAACTACTAATGTGACAAACACCATCATTTCCTTTTAATAACAATTTTAAAGTTTTGTATACAGTTTATTGTGTTGTTCCAAACAGAGACAAAATTGTGAGAAATAGCATGCAAAAGTGTGAGTTGGGCTACTAAGGCACAACAACCATGGGAGGAAAAGTTGTCCATAGTGAACCTACAATACTCCGAGTAACAGAACAAGCTCGTGAAATTCTTGAGCCCGCCGGCTGGCTCCATTACCTGGCCAAATTACAAGGATTCCATAATGAAATAACACTTGAATTCCTGCAAAATCTACAGGATGGACACATGACGGTGAAGGGAACAAATATAACAGTTTCTAAAGCAGTGATATATGAAGTCTCTGGACTTCCAGCAGAAGGCACAAAATGGACCAATAAGCATGTTCTCCTGCATGACACAATTGCGGTATTCCAAGTCCCAGATGAAGAATTAGTACGCAAAGGCAAAGGGATTCACCCCACATCTTTAAAGCATGGAAAATTTTAGGGGTGAATTCTCTCCCTTGGGCGAAATTAAGGGGTTTTATATTTTTATTGGGCAAATATTTTGTATCACAGTACATTGTTACAAATCGCCTCAAATTTATATTATAAAAAAATTAGGTATGGAGGTTAGCCCACCTTATTTTAAGGGAGAGAGTAAAAAAGTAAATTTAGCCCTTGAAACTAGGAGTTACAACTTTCCATTCGCCCTAATTTTAAAGAATAGGTATTTATGATAGTTATTTCACACTCCACATTCGGTGTAAAAAAGGATTTTTCTTTCATTTTCCCGTATTTCATGGTATTGGGGTTAATTTCGAGAAAATGACCTTATTTTTTGGAACAAATGGTCACAAAAGAATAATTCATTTTATTTAAAAATTCAAGTCTCTTATTTTCATATTTATTTAGATATTGAATAATGTTCTTGCCATATTCCAAGTTTGCATCTGTTTAGTCATAATCATATAAAGAATAATGGAAAACAATTTTTTTTATATTTACTCCATAAGTCACCTTATATTTACGTCTAAATAAATAAAAATATAAATAAAGTGGAGTATGGTAAATAAATAAAACCTCTTTTTTATATTTAGTCCATAGCCCTCTTTCTATTTATGAAGGCTCAAAAAAGAGGTTTTATTTAGATGCATCCTATGGGCCAAATACCATATTTATAAAAGAGGTATGGTAAATTAATAAAAATATAAATAAACCAGAGGTATGGTAAATAAATAAAACATTTTTTTATATTTACTCCAAAAGTCACATTATATTTAAGAACACTCAAAAAATGTGTTATATTTAGGTGAAGCCTATGGGCCAAATACCATGGGCCAAATTATTATTAATACCATGCAAAAAAAAACATTATTAACCCATTATTAACCCTAATATTAGTATTAATAAAAAAAACATGGCACATGGTATTGACCCATGGTATTCACATGGAATGTAGGCTATTAAAAGGGGGAATTAAACTAGCATAGATCCATCTTTACTCTGTGTTACAGGGAAAAGTGTCTATACAGAACTGCTTATCCCACTAAGGTGTGGTAGCTACCTTAGAAAAAAACAAAGTAAAGCTACTTTCGTTTTTCCTTTATGAAATATAGATGAGAGAAGAACAAAGGAGACCAACCTCTGTCTTGCGCTTGGCTCCTAGTTCGATTCCTCTCTCTTCTGATAGTCCTTTGCCACTTTATTCTTTGTACACCCAGCTTCATAGAGTACCTATAGAATCAGAGTAGCATAACACTATACAAGAACATGGATCTATAATCATAAACAATCTAGGATCAGATGTAAATTGACCATAAAAATGCGTAAAACATAAATGACACAAGAGTATGGAGGAAAAATTGAATAGCTTTTATTGATAATCAAGAAAGAGCCAAGGGAGTTACAACCAGTTGTTCTGACCTAGCATCATCCTCTCAACAAGTAAGCCCTTATTCATCTCATACAAAGCTTATATCACCCAACACTATGATGTTGTCTCAAGAAACCAACAACAATTCCTTACAAGATGCAAAATTCCAGCCCCTGGATCTCTGGGATGAGGGATCCATATATAGATATCTGTAAGGGAGATGAGTTAGCTTGTGATTTGATTAGTATCTTCCCTCTGGTAGTTCTTGCTTCCACTTGGAGATTGATGATCTCTTACTCATCCTTGGGCGAATTCAGAGAGGCAAGTGTCACAGGAGAAGTTTCTGGAAGATTCCATGCCTCTCCACCTCGCGGATTGACACTGCCATTTGTCACTTCTCACCCATCGCACCCCATAGAAGGTCTTTTTGAAATGAAACGCACCCAAAGAGTGTACTTAGGTGAGATGCAACACACTTTGCCTATGGATCAGGTGAAATGATCCTGTTTTGACCAGTTCTTAGCAGTTTTTCATGGAGAACTTATGGGAGAAGCTGTAATCACTTGACCTTGTCCCTTTAGGGGTTAGAACAACACTTTTAGGGACTTAGGAGCCCTTGGTTTATGAACATTTTATGCTTGGGGTTGCAGTGCCCAAAAATGTCTATAACAGTTGTAGAAATTTTGAATAATTTAACACATATTCAATGGAGATTATCCTGATCATGTACTATTGCGGAAAACATACACAATACATAAGCTCCTCTACGTTGATCATCAATATAGCAGCATCAATAACAATAAAACATCAAGAGCATTCACACATTAACGCAGTATGTATCCCGGGGAAAGCATCTCGCTAAAAACCCCAACTATCTGTATATTAATGATTGAGTCATGTAACATTACACAACATAATACTTCTCACAAGTATCTCCACCTCTGTTACACACAATACAGCTCAGATCTGATCTCCAAGTCTCTTCCACTGCTTGCCTGCCTCCACTGCTCAATACCTGCTCAAGAACTGATGAGAATGGCTCACCAAACTCGTTTTTCACCTACAAAATAGTCACTCACACTTTGTTGGACGTGAGCACAAGCTATAATGTGGGCAAATACGTGAGCAAACTCATTGGCATACTCAATCCATTGATTGTGCAAGATCTGGTGCACAACTATAGTCACAACTGATAGCAATCTGATTCTCTACCACCTGTCCCTGTTGAACTGAACATGCAATGACATGCAACTGAGTTAACTGATGTATTCATTAGTTGTATTATGAGTTAATAACTTGTGAATTAATTAATAACTAATTCACCCAACTCATCTCTAGTCTATTTGCCAGTTAGACTAAATACAACCAGTTTAACAAAGCTAAACTGAACACAACTCCATCAACTCCACCAAACTCAACTGATTGAGTTCTAACTGAAGTCATGCATGAAACAACTCAACTAACTCATAAGAAAAGCATATTTCCTTCTGACAGCTACACGTGCCACCTCTGTAGCTCAAACTGAAGTGCTCCAAGAGAATAAGATTAAGTTTATAGTCCAAATATTATTGTGAGATAATAATATTTGACTTTTCTATTTTTGACAGCCAGTCTAAAAATAGACTTTGATCACTCACACTTTCATCAAAAATAGAAGTCCATCTATTTTTCCCAACTTTATCAATCATCCATAAACAGCAACCTGCAATCCATAGACATGATCCATATGTCTAAAAATAGACATAGTCTAAAAATAGACTTGCGCCAAAAATAGCCTGCGGGCCCACTTAGTGAAGGCGACTCTTTTCACTAAGCTCCATCATCTTGTTGCAATCTCAACACTCCCTCTCGACAAGATATGGATTATCAGCGACCCCTATCCTGCCTCGGTGGTACTCGAATTTGCTCCTTGTGAGAGCCTTCGTCAGAATATCAGCATCCTGATCCTCCGTTGGAATGTATGAAAGTAACATGATCCTCCACTGCACACAATCTCTGATATGATGGTACCTGATGTGCTTGGACCCGAACAACCCGACCAAGATCATCCTCATCCACACAGATCTCTGCTTCCTGCTGTACCAAGAAACTGCTATCGATCCAATACTGAAGACCCCTCCTGATGTGCTCTTTCTGTCCATTGGGCTCCCTGCCTAATCTGCATCCGTGAAGCCACATAGCTTCACCTCATCCTCCTGTCTGTACCACAAACCATATCCCGATGTGCCTCTCAAGTAGCGCAATACATGCTTGCCCGCCTTCCAGAAGAGCTTGGTAGGCTTAACCATAGCTTGTGAAAGTTGGTTAACTGCATAGCATATATCAGGTCGTGTATTGACCAAATACATCAGCGACCCCACCAACTGTCGATAAACAATGGCATCCACTTCTTCTCCCGAATTGGAATCCTCCTTCCTCCAACCTCCAGGAAGAGGAGTATCAACAGGCTTGCAGCCATGCATGTTGAACTTCTCCAGTATCTCCCGAGCATACTTGCCCTGAGAAACAAACAGTCCATCACTGCACTGCCATATTTCCAATCCCAGGAAATAGTGAAGGAGGCCCAAATCCTTCATCTCAAACTCTGTAGCAAGATCCTTCTTGCATGACAGTATCAACAGCTCATCACCCGTTAGAATCAAATCATCAACATACAGTACAATGATAAGCAACTTACCCTCCACCACAATCTGGTATAGGTTCGGATTCGCCTCGCTCTTGGAGAATCCAAGTCCTGTGAAATAGTTGTCTATCCATGTGTACCAAGCACGTGGTGCTTGCTTCAACCCATACAGTGCTCTCTTGAGCCTGCACACATGCGACTCGCTGCTGAAGACTTCAAAGCCTTCGAGTTGCTCAATGTACACCTCCTCCTCAATGACTCCATTGAGGAACGCAATCTTCACATCCATCTGATGAATGTGCCATCCCATCTGCGCTGAGAGAGCAAGAATCGTCCGTATGGAAGAATACCTTGTGACAGGTGCAAAGGTCTCCTCATAATCGATCCCCTCAATCTGTGAAAAGCCTCGGGCAACAAATCTTGCCTTGTACTTCTCCACACTCCCGTCAGCTGCCTGCTTAACTTTGTAGATCCATCTCGAACCCACCACTGATTTCCCTTCCGGTCTAGGAACAATCTCCCATGCACTGTTTCTGACAATAGAATCATACTCTTCCACCATGGCGTCTACCCATGCGGGATCCTCCACAGCTTCCTCGAAAGAGGATGGCTCAGTCACAACACACTTGTTCATAAGAGCCATGTATCCAGTGTACCGATCAGGTGAATGTCTCTGCCTGCGTTGGGCTGTAGGTGGTCCTACAACTTTCTCTGCATCTTGAGCCAGTCGCTCAGCTTCTGTTAAGCGCTTTCTCCCTCTGATGGTTGGCGCTGCATGAGTGGTCTCTTCCACTCCATGAACCTCGTCCTATGGCTGATCCACGTTCTGAAGCTCATCCTTAGGAACTAATAGCTCCTCATCTGCATGCAAGTGTATCTCCCTCTCAAGCGAACACTTCATGGCTTTCTCCTCCTGAAATTTTATATCCCGTCGCACAACCGTTTTACCACTGTCTGGAAAATACACATGATAGTTTTGGGGCGTATCAGTGTACCCCACAAATATCCCAACCTCTGCGGTCGGCTCCAACTTCTTCCTGGCATCCTTCGTCACATGCATGTAAACGTTAGCACCAAAAATCCTCAAATGAGAAAGATCAGGCTTCTTACCAGAATAAGTCTCCTCAGGTGTACTCATGCCAAGTATCCTATGAGGACAACGGTTCTGCACATAAACTGTTGTATTGCATGCTTCCGCCCACAAGTGAAGGGGTAGGCCCTGATCATGCAACATTGCCCGCGCAGCACCCACGATCGTTCTGTTCTTCTGCTCAGCTACCCCGTTCTGCTGTGGGTTATGGGGAGCTATGAGCTCTCTACGAATCCCTTCAGTATTGCAGAAATCCTTGAACTCGTCCGAGATGTATTCACCACCATTATCACTCCTAAGAGCCTTCACCTTCTTCCCCGACTCCTTCTCGACCAGTGCTTTGAATTCACAGAACTTTGAATATGTCTCGCTCTTCTTCTGCATGAAGAAGATCGAGCACTTACGAGAGAAATCATCAACAAAAGTCACATAATACCTGTGTTTTGCTGTCGAAGCAACTGAGAAAGGTCCACACATGTCTATGTGAATTCTCTCAAGGATCTTCGTGGCGCGACTATCCTTCTCGTGAAAGGTGGCTTTCACAAACTTCCCCAAAGTACACCCCTTGCACTGATCTGATTACGCAAGTGTGCCTTTAGGAAGCCTTGTAGTGATCTGCTGTAGTATCTGCAAGGCTCCATGGTGAAGGTGACCCAATCTCCTGTGCCACAACTCGCCATCATCCCGACTCACCAATCCTTCTGCCTTGCCTGCCATTACTACGCATCCATCTACATGCAACTGATAAAGGTTCCTCACTCGAACCCCTATCTTCCGGGTCTCACCAGTTGTCTTGCTGCGCAGGAAGGCCTTTCCCTCGCTGAAAACAACATCATACCCCTTGTCTTCTAACATCGCCACTGAGATGAGATTCTTCTTCAATCCTGGAACATGCATGACTTCCTTCAATACAAAGGGTTTACCAGACTCCCTTTCAAAGGAAATGGTATCGATACCGGTCGCACTGTATCTACCATCATCGCCCATCTCAATGTGCACTCCAAGATCTTTGTCCTCTAGATCAGAGAACAAATCTCTATCTCCCATCATGTGAAAAGACGCACCACTATCCAAGAACCACACTGATCCCATCACACTTGAAACCAAGCATGCGATCAATAAAAAATCAAGCTCAAACTGAGAAGCTAAGGCCTCTCCCCCTGCAGATCCAGCATCTTGCTTGTTCTTCTTCTTCTGCGGACAATTTGTGGCATAGTGTCCGTGCTGGTGACAGTGAAAACACTTCACTTTGGACATATCCTGCTTCTTGCCTTTCGCACCAGACTGAGAAGCTTTCTTGCTCTTCCCTTTCTTTGCTTTGGCAGCCAAAGCACAATTCTCTTCATCAGATACCTTTGATGAAGATCCATTCTCATACTTATTGTTACTGAGTTTATCCTTGAGCGCTAGGTCGCTCTTGCTTTGGAATAACATTTGCAATCCGTTGAAATACATTTCAACAACACTGCTGCAAATTCGATTATCCACCAGCTCCAAACTCAACCGCCTCCGATCTAAAATTCGTGAGAACACAATATTTCTCGTACAGAGATTGACTGTATGGGCATTCATCGGATATCTCACCTTCCAAAGGAAGGATGAATCCAGAGGCTACCTGGCCCGATTACAGACTCTGCCTAAAGAAATAGAATGTAAACACTTCCTGAATAGTAGATCAGATGATCAATCCTCGCTTGATATCCTGTAAAAATCTCTTCTACAAATCAAGCTGCTCTGATACCATGTAGAAATTTTGAATAATTTAACACATATTCAATGGAGATTATCTTAATCATGTACTATTGCGGAAAACATACACAATACGTAAGCTCCTCTACGTTGATCATCAATATAGCAGCATCAATAACAATAAAACATCAAGAGCATTCACACATTAACGCAGTATGTATCCCGGGGAAAGCATCTCGCTAAAAACCCCAACTATCTGTATATTAATGATTGAGTCATGTAACATTACATAGCATAATACTTCTCACAAGTATCTCCACCTCTGTTACACACAATACAACTCAGATCTGATCTCCAAATCTCTTCCACTGCTTGCCTGCCTCCACTGCTCAATACCTGCTCAAGAACTGATGAGAATGGCTCACCAAACTCGTTTTTCACCTGAAAAATAGTCACTCACACTTTGTTGGACGTGAGCAAAGGCTATAATGTGGGCAAATACGTGAGCAAACTCATTGGCATACTCAATCCTTTGATTGTGCAAGATCTGGTGCACAACTATAGTCACAACTGATAGCAATCTGATTCTCTACCACCTGTCCCTGTTGAATTGAACATGAACTGACATGCAACTGAGTTAACTGATGTATTCATTAGTTGTATTATGAGTTAATAACTTGTGAATTAATTAATAACTAATTCACCCAACTCATCTCTAGTCTATTTGCCAGTTAGACTAAATACAACCAGTTTAACAAAGCTAAACTGAACACAACTCCATCAACTCCACAATCAACTCCACCAAACTCAACTGATTGAGTTCTAACTGAAGTCATGCATGCAACAACTCAACTGACTCATAAGAAAAGCGTATTTCCTTCTGACAGCTGCATGTGCCACCTCTGTAGCTCAAACTGAAGTGCTCCAAGAGAATAAGATTAATTTTATAGTCCAAATATTATTGTGAGATAATAATATTTGACTTTTCTATTTTTGACAGCCAGTCTAAAAATAGACTTTGATCACTCACACTTTCATCAAAAATAGAAGTCCATCTATTTTTCCCAACTTGATCAATCATCCATAAACAGCAACCTGCAATCCATAGACATGATCCATATGTCTAAAAATAGACTTGCGCCAAAAATAACCTGCGGGCCCACTTAGTGAAGGCAACTCTTTTCACTAAGCTCCATCATATTGTTGCAATCTCAACAACAGTTTCCCCCTAAAGCATGAGGTCGTTAATCCTTTTTGATGTCGGGTGAAATGCTTTATTATGAGGATCCAAAGTTCTTTCAAGCTGGGAGGAGACCTGTAATAAGATACAATACAATACATTATCTTCATAATTTTTTCATGATCTAGCTGAGGCGGGCATTCCCATGCTCAACTTTATAAATTCATTTTCATGTACATAGGACAGACAATCGTCTGAGTGTAGACTGATTCTGGTAGAGCCATCATCCCTTTGATTGGATGATTATCTGTGCAGCAACGATGTACATTTGATGTCTTTATTTCCCTGAATATATATCGCAGCCCGGATGGATGAAACTAGATCCGAGGTCTTCAATCTCGTTCTATCTTCACTCGAAGTACAAGTATATCCATGTGAGAGATGTTCTGGAGTCGAACATGGAAAGACATCGCCTGATTACTAGCCAATGATGTAAGTTGTTAACAGGCACGAGAGGAATCACCGATAATGATAATGACCCTTAAGGTATTGCAGTACAATTCACGTGGTGCGAATAAAGGACTTGGTGTCGAACACCATGCAAAATCTTTCGATCGAAGGTCATTGATGTAAACCTGTCGCCGGAAGTGAGAAACTTGCCATTGAGGCATGCAAGCTTCAAAGTACTGAACGGGGTGTTCCTAGATCGACTTCTTGGATAATGAGCTGATGTCGACAAGAAGCGATCCGTCATAGGAGGGCCTTAATGAATCCCACATCAATGACACGGAATGGAGCAAATGATTTTAATGGAGGTGAAAATGATCTGGCGATATAAGGTTCAGGGTGGCGGTCATCAAAGAATGGAGCGTAAATGTATTGTAGTGGGTGAGACACAGGTGAATTCTCTGAATGACTTCTCTTAAACATATCGGCGACACTGACATGATGGATTGGTAGCATTAACCCCAAATGTGGATGGTGTGATGGGACCATGGTGATGTGACCGGTGAATGAAACAACCCAACCCGACTTGGAGAAAGTGTCATGTTCAAGAGCGACTTGCTACCAACAAAGTTTCTTCAAGTTTTCTTCCCAATTTTTCCCCAGTCATTGCTGACGAGTACCTCTTTATTTTTTTCAAGCTTGAGGAGGATAACATATGCTTGTTCTATAATTTTCCCTTCAGGCAAAACCATCGATATGTTTTAATGAGCCTAGCGATAGTGAAACTCGTTCTTGTCTGTGTAGGAATTTACAGGGTAAGTTCCTCAGACAGAACACCAAAGGACACCACTCACAACCAGATCGCAGATCAATACACCAGTATTTTTGACATGGTTAAAACCCTCAAAGAGGGAAACAGTCCACGGCCTGAGCCAACGCGGCCACTTCAGGAAATTTATTAATAAAAGAATGAAAATTTACATATGTTTCTCTCATGCACGAATTACCCTACAAATGACCCTCCATGTGCTTTAAATAGAATTCATGGACCAATCGGGTGTCAAGCCATGGATCAAGTGTCGGTAATATCGAGGAGAGAATGAACCGTCGGATCACTACATATCGTGACTGTCGGATTGTAAGTTACAAAATGTACAACGGTAAAGAAACACACTTTACCTAACTCTATACCTAACTCTACACTAGACCAAGTTGTACTTAACTATTTCCTATGTGTCGGAATATCCTAACATCCCCCCTTAAGAACAACTTGGGATAGGATTGAAGGATTTACAAATATGACACAATAGGAGAAGGAAGGAGGCACTAGAGCCTATCCCCCCTTAGTGACAACTTCCTGAACTCCAACCATAAATTGAAGTTTAGTGAACTTCGCCTCTGTGAGAGCCTTTGTGATGTCTGCAACTTGATCATCTGTGGAACAATATTGCACTTCAAGAACATGGTCGTGAATCAGCTTTCTGATGAAGTGCATGTGCAGTTCAATATGTTTGTTGCGCTGATGTTGGACTGGATCTTTGCATAGCTGAATGACACTTTGATTATCACACCAAAGTGTAGTCGGATGTTTCTGCTCAAAGCCAAACTCTGACAGGATCTGACGAAGCCACAAGGCTTCCTTACTAGCTTCTACGGCACCACGATACTCTGCTTCTGCTGATGAAAGAGAAATGGCACCTTGTTTCTTGCAAGCCCATGTAATAGGTCCTGAACCAAGAGTGAACACATAACCGGCAGTAGACTTCCGATCATCAGGGTCACCAGCCCAATCGAAATCAGTGAAACCAACCAATAGAGGAGATTCTTCGGTACTGTAATGAATCCCAAACTGAACTGTACCTCGAACATAACGAAGTATTCTTTTAGCTGCTTTCCAATGACTTTCACGAGGGTTTTGCATGAACTGAGCAACAAGGCCAACAGCAAAGGAAAGGTCAGGACGAGTATGGGTTAGATACAAAAGTTTTCCTACAAGTTGACGGTATAAGGTAGCATCAACTTCAGGAGAAGTACAAGTGTCTGAAAGTTTGACTCTAGACTAAAAGGGAAAAGGGGCTGGCTTACAGTCTTCCATGTGAAAATGGCATAGAATATCACAGGCATACTTGGACTGGGAAAGAGAAATACCCTCCTTGGATTGGAAGACTTGAAGACCGAGAAAATAGTGTAAGTGTCCTAAGTCTGTCATTTCAAATTTCCTTTTAAGGCTAGACTTCACATGGTTTATAAGGTTGGGATCACTACCAGTAAGGATAAGATCATCAACATAAAGAACAAGGATGATAATAGAGTTTCCCACTTTCTTGGTGTAGACAGTATTGTCAGAATGACACCTAGAAAAGCCAGATTCTAAAAGAAAGCTATCCATTTTGGCATACCAAGCCCGAGGAGCTTGCTTGAGACCATAAAGGGATTTCTTAAATCAACATACAAGGCTGGAGTCTGTTTGTATGAAGCCAATGGGTTGTTCCATATAAATTTCTTCATGCAAGTCCCCATGCAAGAAGGCAGATTTAACATCCATCTGATGGACTTCCCATTTGAAAGAGGCAGCAAGGGAAAGAGCAAGGCGGATAGAGTTCATTTTGGAAACAGGGGAGAAGGTTTCAGTGTAGTCAATGCCTTCAACTTGTGAAAAACCTTTAGCAACAAGACGAGCTTTATGTTTATCAACTTTCCCATCTGGTCCATACTTGGTTCTGTAAACCCATTTGCATCTAACAAGTTTTCGTCCCTTTGGTAGAGGAACAAGATCCCATGTATCATTTGTCAATAATGAATGATATTCTTCATTCATAGTTGCTTCCCAATCTGGATGGCCTGAAGCTTCTGCAAAGGTGTCAGGATCATAATTTACTGGAGCTTGATCCAGTAAAGAAGAGGCTCTCTCGAACTGAGAACGTGTATGTCGTTGATCTATAGGATCACCGGCAAGATCACCTGCTGCATCTCGAGTAGCACGAACCCATTTTGGAAGCTCAGGAGCTGAAGGAGGATCCTGAGATGGTGGGGGAGGATTGTCATCCTCACTTTCATCATCTGAAGAAGAAATGTTTTCAAAGGTAGAAGAGATAGGGAGAGGTGGCACATCCGCCGGACTAGGCTCACAGGCCGATATATTTTCATCAAATTTTACATCTCTTCTAATGATAACATGTTTGGACTTAAATGGAATAAGTCTATAGCCTTTGAAATCTTCAGAATATCCAACAAAAGTACATTTTTCACTCTTAGGTTCTAAAGATTTATGCTTTTCATCTAGAATATGGGCCCATGTAGGAATTTACAGGGTAAGTTCCTCAGACAGAACACCAAAGGACACTGCTCACAACCAGATTGCAGATCAATACACCAGTATTTTTGACGTGGTTAAAACCCTCAAAGAGGGAAACAGTCCACGGCCTGAGCCAATGCGGCCACTTCAGGCAATTTATTAATAAAAGAATGAAAATTTACATATGTTTCTCTCATGCACGAATTGCCCTACAAATGACCCTCCATGCGCTTTAAATAGAATTCATGGACCAATCGGGTGTCAAGCCACGGATCAAGTGTCGGTAATACCGAGGAGAGAATGAACCGTCGGATCACTACATATCGTGATCGTCGGATTGTAAGTTACAAAATGTACAACGGTAAAGAAACACACTTTACCTAACTCTATACCTAACTCTCCACTAGACCAAGTTGTACTTAACTATTTCCTATGTGTCGGAATATCCTAACAGTCTGCTACGGACAAGTTTGTAGCTATTAGGTTTTAACGAGTTTAACTAAAAAGATAACTCGGTCCTTTTCAATTTTAGAGAGTCTGAAAAGGGATGTAAAGGAAACTACAAAATTCCTTTTTCGTCATCTAATCCCTTAAGTCCAAAAAAGTATAAAACAATACAGAAGGGATGAATTTTCGATACTTTTAACGAGCTGAACAAAACAAGCGCTCGATCTTTTTGTGTAATAATCCCTCAGGTCCAAAAAGATTAAAATCTAAAGGAGGGATAACACTTCCAGTCTCTTTAACGAGCTAGAGAGGCCAATGGCTCGACAATCTTTTCATATTTTACGAGTCAATTGAAAAGAGCTTAAAGGAGACTCGTCTTTTGAGGAACGAGTGATAAAATTGGGTAGCAGCTAATTCCAGGTAAGGTTTGGAATTTTCCAATCACGGCAGTGTTACAAGGATGGCTAGCAGGATCACTCTTCGCAGCTGTTCCTCAAAAGGGGTAAACAATCAAATGGAGGTGAATGATCGGCCAATACAGAGTGGAGGTGATGATGAGAACATGACCAAGGCTTTAAAGGCTGAAGTACTACATTCACGATGGTTATTTACCGGGAAATAGTTCATTTTTTAATGAGCTTAAACACAGGGAGAAACATTTGCTCATGACTTATGTTTATTTTTTAACGAGCTTGAACTATGTGCTAAAACTGCTCGATTAATCCAGTCGTATAATAAGAATGTCTCATATATGAAAACGACAATTTTTCAAATCTTTGCCCCGCATCCTTTCTTTATGCAAGTTAGGAAACGACCAATCCAAAAAACAGATAAATGATCGCTCTTCACTTGCACGCCAAAATATTTGCATGCCCCCAGGTATAAAATAGAGTTTCAAGGCCACCTTTTAGATCTCCAACAAAACATTTGTTTTATTAGGAAAGGTCTACCTCTTTCAGGTTACCAAATATTGTTCTATTCACAGCGCAAACAAAACACTTCTTTGACGATGTCTACCGAAGTAGACAAAGGTGAGACAATCCACTCACATAACTTTGACGAGGGAATCTTATTCCAGTCTAACCCCCTCTTCCAATCACGGACGGGAGTATAGACCAATCATATATCTCTCGCGGAAACCTACCCTATACCCGAAGTTTTCCTGCCGAGGCAAACCAGGGTGCATGCCCCCTGGGTTTCAGTCATGTCCCCCGAATCACTCGCGCTCATTAGGTGGACGGACTAGAGATTGATGAGACATTCCTTGTGTGAAAATACCATTCAGGGATGGTATATGACTATTTGCTATGTGTGATTCGGGAAATGAAAGTTGGTATACGAGCTTGACCACTCTTCCTTCGTGCGGAAAACACATTACTCTAAAGAGTGATGAGACAATGGCTCCCATGCAATAAATATAGTCTCATCCAAGGAGTAGATTATAATCTAGGGGTCCTTGGACTACCATTACGTTCATTTGAACGGTTTTCCCTCTCAATGTTATGGGCACATTGGGAAGGATCCCTAACGGTAGACTGGTTCCTTTGTCAAAGCCTCTAAGATTTCTCATCTCAGGCAAAGGCGATGGTGAACCA
The DNA here is from genome assembly GCA_031772625.1 of Pinus tabuliformis. NCBI lineage: Eukaryota > Viridiplantae > Streptophyta > Pinopsida > Pinales > Pinaceae > Pinus > Pinus tabuliformis. The sequence continues at coordinate 914,598,569 of CM062809.1, forward strand.
AGCGCTTTCCAAGCAGTTGAGGAAAGGATACTTACAAAAGCCCCTTCATCTATGATGGTACCGGCCATAACCATTCTATATATTTGAGCAATGATTCAGAATGGTACACTAGCCGGTAAACAGGGTTTGCCTAGTTGATTCCAGTCAAAGGAAAAAACTAGGTTGCTTGGAGGTGGGACTGAATAGACGGTCGGGTACGACTCTGACGAACTTCCTTCCTGCGGTAAAGGAATGGGTAAATTGCCCCCATGTTCATCATAGTCTGTTCTTACGAAAAGAATTTGGATGGTGTCATCCTTGTTCTTTTCAGTGTCTGTATCATCTGAAGATGGAACCTCTGAAGGCAAGACCGAGTCAACTGCCGCCTCGACCTTTTGACTTTCATCTGGTAAGGGTTCAGATGGTTTGTCTTCAATGATAGACGCTTCGGCCAACCACCTGGGCGGTTCAGCCGGATTTTCAACTAGTGACGGACTCGGCAAGAGTTTTTTATATCTAGGAGGAAGTCATAACGGTGAAACCGGACGATCGTCCAAAACTCTTTTAGCCTTGTCTAAGAAGGGACAACGATGGATGGCATGATCGCCTTCGCACAGTTTACAAGGAAATCTATATTTTCCTTTTTGTCCTGGGGCTTCCCTTAAAATCCGAGGGATGCAAGGACAATCTCTATGATAGTGGTCTCCTTTGCAAATGACATATGGCGATTTAGGACTGGTCGGTGTAGTGTGTGGATTTTTGCTAAACGACGCTTGGTTGCCCCCTTTCTCTTTTGGCTCTTTCTTCTTCTTCTCTTTCTTCTTCTTTTCCTTCTTCTTCTCAGGTACTTGATTTTTGGCTTTACCAGCCCCATCAAGCGAAGAGGAAGGAGGAGAGGAAGAATTGGAGGAAGTAGAGGGTTGGGGGGTAACTCTAGAATCGTCTAGTTGCTGACTTGATTGTTAAGGAATTGTGGTGTTCTGAATGATAGAGGTTGAGAAGAGCCATATGGGCAATCCGATTGTCAATCCTGGAAGTGACAATGTGGCCATGTGGGGTGCACCAACATCTCGCCAAGAGGAGAAGGGACTAGGATTTCCTCCAATGGGAACTCCTTGGTTGGTAGACTCCATTTTCTCAACCTAAGGTCAACGCAGGAAAGGGTGATGATTATTCCGTTTAAAATAAATTTTAGACGCTTTGACACAACTATTTTTTCAATTTTTAAGAGTCAAGAAAAAACAAAAGATGACTCTAGTCGCCTTCGGTTTTTAATGAGCTTGAAGTGACAAGTGCTCAGATGAACCTTTTCCGTTAAGGAGTCTGAAAAGGAACGAAAGGGACTGCTATGGAAATCTAGGTAGAGGGATTACCAAACCAATCGCAAAACTGCATAATACTTTTTACGGTACGGCAGTCAATCTTCCCGAATGTTGTGTTCAGTGCATTGTGATTGATAGGGCGGCAGACACGGCTTCCTATGGATAAAGGATTAAGCCTATTGTGGTCTCCCAAAATATACTCGATGGTACATGGGAGCACAAGTCCGTATTGGCACTTATCGTCTCAAAGTGGAGGAATCACCCAACCATCAGTGAGAACAACAGTTACCAGGCTTTACGACGCCGGAATACGTCTCTAGCCTAGACTTCTAGATGTTGTGCATTAGTTTCCAAAGCGTTGTTAGATTCATTAAATTTATTTTATAGTTGATATTGCTTAAGAAATTTTCCTTTCAGGTTCACCATGTGATGTAGACATACAATTCCTAAAATGCAATCTAACATGATAAACCGTCTTTTATCTTCTTTGTGCAATGAAAATCCTAGCTACTAAGGAAAGAAAGACAAAATTCTTTCAACAGAGAACAAAGAGCACACACTATATGCACTGTCCTAAATCAAACCAATCAAACAGTCTAAATGCAAATGCACATGCATGTATTTGTTTTCAGCCTTCTTAATATGTGAATGATAAAAAGAAAGCTAATGCGCAAATCTGAATTGCTTTTCAAGCAAAAATTACTAACAAGTTTCTTTTCAAAATCAAAAATGAAGACAATGACAACACTTTAAGATTTGGAAATGACAACTTGCTTTTGACACTAGAAAAACTACAAATTTAGATCAAATACAATAGTAACAGGGTAATCGACTATCAAGAGCAATCATACTCTCTTCTATGACTGAAAACGACACTTGCGACACTTTCAAATCAAGAAACGACAGTACAATTATGTTACTTTTTGCAAAGGAGAACTGAAAATGACTCAACAAATACACAAAAACATTTACAGTTCTTTGCACAATGGAGGCGGAATAACAGCAAGGAAAGGGGTTTCAAACAGAGGTGTACTGACCATAGGCAGCAAAACTCATGAATAGAACTGAAAAGAATGAACAGAAACCAACATTCAGGAACAATGTCTAGTCTGATCAGCACACCTGTAACACAGTGAACTTGAAATGCAGCCCACCTACTACACTCAGGAAGTGCGCTGAATTTCAGATTCACAGAACAGAGACTGCGCTGGGCCAGAGACAAGACTTTGCTTGGGTTCCGGGTCATAGTTTGCAGTTCAGTTAAGGGATTTTGGCCGAGCAAGTGGTAATCAGTAAATCAACAACAAGGGTAGATCTAATGAGGTTACTAGAGCCACCACAAGGGCAATTAGAGAGTTTGTAAATCAGTTGTTTAATTCATAAACAAAACCCGGAGATTGACTGAAGCGACATTTATCTACTTTTCATTCACATAGCAAATGCAGTTCGAAAGCTACCTGGCTCGACTTCAGGCTCCGTCTGTAAGTTTATAAAATAAACAACAAGGTAGATAAACAACCAACCTAGTCGCTCCCCAGCGGAGTCACCATTTTGTTACAGGGAAAAGTTTCTATACAGAACTTCTTATCCCACTAAGGTGTGGTAGCTACCTTAGAAACAAACAAAGTAAAGCTACTTTCATTTTTCCTTTATGAAATATAGATGAGAGAAGAATAAAGGAGACCAACCTCTGTCTTGCGCTTGGCTCCTAGTTCGATTCCTCTCTCTTCTGATAGTCCTTTGCTACTTGATTCTTTGTACGCCCAGCTTCACAGAGTACCTATAGAATCAGAGTAGCATAACACTATACAAGAACATGGATCTATAATCATAAAAAATCTAGGATCAGATGTAAATTGACCATACAAATGCATAAAACATAAATGACACAAGAGTATGGAGGAAAACTTGAATAACTTTTATTGATAATCAAGAAAGAGCCAAGGGAGTTACAGCCAGTTGTTCTGACCCAGCATCATCCTCTCAGCAAGTAAGACCTTCTTCACCTCATACAAAGCTTAGATCACCCAACACTATGATGTTGTCTCAAGAAACCAACAACAATTCCTTACAAGATGCAAAATTCCGGCCCCTGGATCTCTGGGATGAGGGATCCATATATAGATATCTGTAAGGGAGATGAGTTAGCTTGTGATTTTATTAGTGCCTTCCCTCTGGTAGTTCTTGCTTCCACTTGGAGATTGATGATCTCTTACTCATCCTTGGTCGAATTCAGAGAGGCAAGTGTCACAGGAGACGTTTCTAGAAGATTCCATGCCTCTCCACCTCGCGGATTGACAATGCCATTTGTCACTTCTCACCCATCGCACCCCATAGAAGGGCTTTTTGAAATGCAATGCACCCACAGAGTGTACTTAGGTGAGATGCAACGCACTTTGCCTATGGAGCAGGTGAAATGATCCTGTTTTGACCAGTTCTGAGCAGTTTTTCATGGAGAACTTCTGGGAGAAGCTGTAATCACTTGACCTTGTTCCTTTAGGGGTTAGAACAACACTTTTAGGGACTTAGGAGCCCTTGGTTTATGGACATTTTATGGTTGGGGTTGCAGTGCCCAAAAATGTCTATAACACTCTGGATCTACTAAGCCCTGGAAGGGATCAAATATCGTGTTATGAAACCAGCTCAAGAAAAGATAGAAAAGATATATCAACGCCTTAGAATTCAGCCTCTTCGAGGGGGAAACCTCCTTTACATTACATAAATGAACAATTCTTTGATGATTCAAATGACAAAACCTCCTTTCTATATATAGGAGTCTAAGGAGTCACAATATAATCCAGCCGACCTAACAATAATAATATAAAGCCACAAAAATAACAATAGAGGGATTCTATGGGGCACAGAAATAACAATATGGGGGTAATAGGGGTACAACAATATAAATAAGGGGTATAAATATAATAGTAATGGGGTAATCACTAGTATTATAGGGACCCAACATGCCCCTCTCCTTCAAAAAAGTGTTGTCCTCAACGCTTGAGTAATTCTGGATACTTCTGCATAAAATTCTCATCCCCCCATGTGGAATCTTCAGTGGATAAGTTCTTCCACTTGATAAGATACTCTGAAATTGATCGATTTCGTCGCTGTCGAGTTCTTGTTTCTGTGACTGCTTCCGGTTCCAATATAATTTTTCCTTCCTCGTCAAGTTCTGGCAATATTGTTTGAATTGAGAGCTTGTCGCCTATAACCTTCTTTAAACATGAAACATGGAAAACTGGGTGCAATCGAGAAGCTGCAGGAAGCTCCAATTTGTATGCCATAGTACCAATCTTTTGCAACACCTTGTACGGACCATAATACTTTGGTGATAGTTTATTATCCTTCTTAGCTTGCTTTAGGGACATTTTCTTATATGGTTGTAGCCGTAGGAATACCCAATCACCTACATCAAAACTTCTTTCACTGCGATGTTGATCTGCCTGTTGTTTCATTCTATTTTGTGCCAACACGAGGTTATCCTTTAAGAGTTGGAGGACTTGTTGTTGATGTTCGATGTGATGTTCCACTGCCTGAACCTTAGAATTTTCTCTTAAATATGATGTGATGGATGGTGGTTAATACCCATAAAGTGCCATAAATGGGGTCATTTTTGTTGCTATATGGAAGGAAGTGTTATACCACCATTCAGCCAGAGGCAACCATTTGACCCATTGTGTCTGTTTATCAGATACAAAGCAACGAAGATATCCTTCCAAACATTTGTTTACTATCTCAGTTTTCCCATCAGATTGAGGATGATAAGATGAGCTATGAGCTAACTGAGTACCAAGACAAGAAAATAATTCTGTCCAAAAATTTCCAGTGAAAATGGGATCTCTGTCACTTACAATAATCTTTGGGTTTCCATGTAGCTTTTGAAATGTTTCCATAAATGCAGTAGAAACTGTACTGGCTTTAAATGGGTGTGATAATGCACAAAAATGTGCATACTTGGTAAGTTTGTCAACTACCACCATGATGACACTCTTTCCCTCAGACTTGGGTAAACCTGTGATAAAATCCATTGAAACCTCCTCCCAACGTTTGCTTGGAATGGATAAAGGTTGTAATAGACCCAGTGTCTTAATTGTTTCAACTTTATTTTATTGGAAAACCAAACATTCCGCCACAAACTTTTGAATATATGATTTAAGGCCATCCCAAAAAAATTCCTTCTTAACCCTGTGGTAAGTTTTTAAAAAAACTGAGTGCCCTCCTAAGGGAGAAGTGTGCAATTCCCTAAGAATCTTTTGTTTTAGCTGGGAATTCTTACAGAGGTATAAGCGATCTTTGTACCATAACGAATCTTTTTTCCAGCTAAATGTATCAGAAGTACTAGAATCTTGTTGTAACTTTCGAATAAGTGCCCACACTTCTTCGTCATTCTTCCATTCCTCCCTTGCTTCATTTATCCAATCTGGTTGGATAATAGAAATGGCACACAACAATGCTTCCACATCCTCATCCTTTCTTGAGAGTGCATCTGCCACCACATTTTGCTTCCCTTTTTTGTAGATGATTTCAAAGTCATAACCCAACATCTTTGTGACCCACTTTTGTTGCTCTTCAGAGGATAATCTTTGTTCTAAAAAGTATTTAAGGCTATCATGATCCGTTTTTACCTTGAAGTGTCTTCCCATTAGGTAGGGTCGCCATTTCTTAAGTGCATGGAGTATTGCCAACATTTCCTTCTCATAAATAGCTTTTCTTAAAAACTTTCCCTTGATTGGACGACTTTCAAAAGCAATGGGTCTTTCATCTTGCATTAGAACAACACCAATTCCATTTCCTGAAGCATCACATTCCACAATAAGGTTTTTGTGAAGTCTGGTGTAGCTAAGACCGGTGCTTGGCACATTGCCTCTTTAAGATGTTCAAAGGCCTTTGTTGCTTCCGAAGTCCATGAAAATGAATCTTTCTTCAATAATGTTGTTAGAGGTGCTGCTATTCTCCCATAATTCTTAACAAACTTGCGATAATACCCTGTCAACCCAAGAAATCCTCGCAGATGCTTTATGGATGTGGGGATTTTCCATTCCTTAATGGCTTTAATTTTTCTAGGGTCTACCTTAACTCCTTCATGAGATACAATATGACCCAAATATTCCACCTCCTGGACTCCAAAGAAACATTTGGATCTTTTTGCATATAATTGTTTCTCCTCCAATAGTTGTAGCACCCTGTCAACATGTTCAACATGATCCTTCCAAGACTTGCTGTAGATTAGTATATCATCAAAAAATACTAACACAAATTTTCTAAGGAATGGTTTGAAAATTGAATTCATCAAACCTTGAAATGTTGAAGGTGCATTGGTAAGGCCAAAAGGCATGACCAAAAATTCATAATGACCCTCATGAGTTCTAAATGTCGTTTTCAGAATGTCTTCAATCTTCATTCTGATTTGATGATATCCCGAACGAAGATCCAACTTGGTGAAGTAAATTGATCCATGCAATTCATCCAGTAATTCATCAATGACAGGAATGGGGAACTTATCTTTAATAGTGAGCTTGTTGAGCTCCCTATAATCCGAACACATGCGCCATGATCCATCCTTCTTGTGCACCAATACTACTGGAGCTGAGAAAGAACTTTGACTCGGTTGAATTATACCAGCCTCTAGCATTTCTGCAACCATACGTTCAATTTCACTTTTTTGGACATAGGGATATCTGTACGGCCTGATGTTTGGAGGAACACTTCCTGGAATCAGATGAATAGCATGATCATGATCACGCATAGGTGGGAGACCTTTGGGAGTCTCAAATACCTTGGAATGATTGTCCAGGACTTTTTGGAGATCTGGAGAAATAGATGATTCCAATGTGGAAACATCTAGCGAACATAATTGTGCAATTACACCTCTTTGCTCCTTTTTTAGAAGCTTAGTCATGCCATTAGAGTTGATTATCTTTCCTGGTTTCCCTGCAATACCCCTTAATTCAACTTCCTTTCCTTCTGTAGAAAATTTGATGAAAATTTCTTGAAAATTAAAAGCTATTGTACCCAAGGATTGTAGCCATTGGACTCCTAGTACAACATCAGCACCTCCCATTGGAATGGAAAGCATTGGGCTAGTCAATACATATTCTCCCATGGATAGCTTGATATTATGGCACTTTCCAGAGCAATTTATTGTTCCTCCATTTGCAATCATCACTTGACACTCTGGTGCTAGATATAGGAAGCAATTCAATTCTTTTGCTACCCTACAATGAATAAAATTGTGGGTGCTTCCTGAATCAATCAACACTATTACCTTTTTCTTCTTGATTTGTCCTTCTATCTTGATGGTTTGAGGAGTGGTAATTCCCTCCAATGCATTACAAGATATGGTCGGATTTATTTGTTCTTCATCTAGGCTTTGTTCCTGGAATATATCCTCTTCTTTTGACCTTTCTTGCTCCTTTTCTTCTTCCTCTTCACAATCTATGTAGAATAATTTCTTCTCAGCACACTTATGACCTTTTGTGTATTTGCTATCACAATTGTAACAAAGCCCTTTTGCTCTTTTTTCTTCCAATTGTTGTGGTGTCAACCTTGTAGGTTGTGGAAGACTAGGGGCAACAACACTTCCGTCTTTATAGTTGTGAGTGGTATGCTTCCTAGTTGCCATAATTTTGCTTTCCATTTTTCTTGCTAACCTGAATGCCTTCTCTAATGAATCAGGTTCCCAAAGGCGAACATCATGTTGGATATTATCCTTTAAAGACCCTATGAACACATCAATCCTATGCTCCTCTGGAATATCTTTTACCCTTATGTTCAATTTTTGGAACTCCTCAATGTGCTCCATTATTGAACCCTTTTGTTTGAGACTTATCAATTGGCTAAAAAAAGTGTTGCTTTTTTTATCCTCATAATGTGCTATCAATTCTTCCATAAAAATTTCCCAAGTGATAAATTGTTTACAAGAACAAAGCCATTGATACCATACAAACTGATTTGGTTCCAAATATACAGTTGCCATACATACCTTTTGTGCATTTTGCACATTATTGAGATCGAAGAATTGCTCCATCTGTAATATCCATGTGGCGGGATCCTTCCATCAAACTTCCTCATATCGATTTTTGGAATATGGTGATTCTTCGATCCAACATTAGCGTCTATGGAATCATGATTAACATTTCTTTTGTTCTCATCATGAGTTTCCTTTACTACCTTTTCACCATTAGTAAGTATTTCTTGTAGAAAATTTGTCAAATCTGTCTTCAAATCTGCCATGCCTGTCTTCAAATTTGTGTTCAAATCTATCTTCAAATTGTCCATCTTAGCTTCCATGCCATTCATCTTAGCTTCCACGCCATTTATCTTAGCTTCCACGCCATTTATCTTAGCATCTGTTAACTTTTGTGAGCGTGACATTTGTTGCACTTGTTCTTGTAATTTTGATATATCATGTAGCATTTCTTCCTCTTCTTCATGAGTCATGCTAGAGCTTTCAGGTTCCTTACTAGGTGTTTGCATTTTATTTGCTCAGGGAATCAGTTACCGATAATAATGCTCTACTATGCCCTTTGAATTCCTTCAAAATAAATTTTCAAACCAAGCTTAAGCAAAAATTTAAAAAAATCTACACACCTTTTTTCACTTTGTAGGAGCTCGATATTACCTCTGATGTATCTTTGTACTTTCCAATCATCTAGTTCTCAATTTGTGACCTGTAGTAGCTCTCTGTGTCCTCTTTCCAATGCCACCAATCTGATCCAAATTGGATTCTCCAAGAAAGAGTTATGCACAATCTCCCAAGATGACCTGATTATAGACCTTTCCAGAAGAGCGAAGTTGTATGAAGTGCCACGTGTACAATTTTCGATATTTGGTTCTGAAAAAGATATACAAGAAACTACAGTCCGTCCTCTTTCTGTACCTTCTTACGAAATTTCAATCTGATTCCCAGAGAGAAGCTTATGACAATTTTCCCCAGGTCACCTGTTTTGAATGGAATTCAGGAGTCTGCAAAAAGACCAACTTCCTCAGATCATATCTCCGAACATATCGTGCGAAAAGCTCTGAAATTCGGACCCAAGGTTCAGTGCAATTTCTTCTCAAATGGGTTTCTTTTACGACTTCTGAAACGTCACAGAAAAAAAGTTATAGCGAAAATGCCACGATGACCTGTTTGGAGCAGCGAAACCCTAGAATCCAAAGCTCTGATACCAAATGTTATGAAACCAGCTCAAGACAAGATAGAAAAGATAGATCAACGCCTTATAATTCAGCCTCTTCGAGGGGGCAACCTCCTTTACATTACATAAATGAACAATTCTTTGATGATTCAAATGACAAAACCTCCTTTCTATATATAGGAGTCTAAGGAGTCACAATATAATCCAGCCGACCTAACAATAATAATATAAAGCCACAAAAATAACAATAGAGGGATTCTATGGGGCACAGAAATAACAATATGGGGGTAATAGGGGCACACCAATATAAATAAGGGGTATAACTATAATAGTAATGGGGTAATCACTAGTATTATAGGGACCCAACATATCGTGATATGAAAACTAGCATAGAGTGAAAAATATTTGATCCTCGGGCTTGGTAGATCAAGGTTAAAAATGGATCTTGTAATTTAATGTCACTTAAACATTTTAATTTGGTTAAAATAAAAAAATAAAATAAAAATCAATTATTAATTTTATTATTTTTTATAAATTACAAATAGTAGTTTTTAAGCTCGAGGTTTATGATAACCCATGGTATTGACCCATGGTAATATCATGGTATTCATGTGAGCATAGACTATTTGAAGGGGAAATTCTATCAGCTTAAATCCATCTTAATTCCAGGTCTACCAAGTGCTGAGAGGGACAAATAGATTTCATCCCACCAAGAGTGGTAGAAGCGGAGTTAAGATGGATATAGGTTGGTTTTTATGATAATGAAGATATTAAATAGACTTAGGAAATTATATTATTAAAAACATTTTAAGGTGAATGGTTAAATCTACATTTAGTCACTTCACAAAATTTAGTAAAAAATACCAATATCTCCATTAATATTGGTTTTTCCTGATTTAACAAAAAAAATTCAAAACAGTGACATCTTATCACTCTTTCCACATCACCCTCGGAGATAGTCAATGCCCAGATTTCCCACCATTTTTCAAACGTTCTCAATATGATATCTTCATGAAAAAGTTAAGGTACTGATGTTGGATTATTTGTTTGAAAAATATGCTACTTTGTACAACCTTTCATCTTCTCTGTTATTCTTAATTTGTGGTAATGATCTGTAGGGGTTGGGCCAGTGCTTGAAAAATAGGCTGGTTTGTACAACCTTTCATCTTCTCTGTTTTTCTTAATTTGTCGTAATGATCTGTAGGGGTTGGGCCAGTGCACCATATTGTCCTAAAAGGCAAAGATTGTGCACCAAAAAGGAAGTTAATCCACATGTTACAATGTTGTTAAAAAATTCAAGATGTATGAAGGTAGTGAATTATTCTAACAACCAATTTAGATTGGGAGAGACGTAATTAAATTTTATTATTTAATTGAAGATTTCCAATTAAAATAATAATAAAGCTATATGTATATATTAATATATTGATTGGAAGGCTTTTGACAACGGTCACTTCTTTCCATTACATCCCCTTCAGGGCTTTGGGATACCTACTACTTTCTTATATTATATAGTTGGGGCTTGCTACTTGTTGGCACGTTGGGGTAAAAAAAATGTCTTTTTTTTTTATCTCGCAGTTGGAGTCTATGGAATAAGAAAGAAATTTGATAGCTTAACAAAAGTGGTACAAAATATGTTTTTTTTATCTCGTAGTTGGACTCTATGGAATAAGAAAGAAATTTGATAGCTTGACAAAGTGGTAGAGAAAAGATTAATCTCTCCTACCTTGATGGAACTGGTGGTCAAGATCAACACCTACAAGAACTTTGTTGTGGAATATTATCAAAACTAATAGAAGGATATGAAAGAGTGTATAGTGAGAACCTTGACAAACATGGCCACTGAAACTTGCAACATTGTTTGTAGGAAGAGAAAATTATGTTTCTCTTTTCCAAACATGTATGTTAGTATATTACAATTATCATGTATGGCTTCATACTTTAACAAAACATTCGCCAAGACTTCACTTTTTATTATTCATTGAAATATTTGCCAAGATCTTACAAGATTTTATAATTCAGGGATAGATTCGCCATGACTTTACAAGATAATATAATCCGGTGAGAGATTCGCCAAAAACATTATATATAGATATTATATTATTGATAAAATCACCTCCCATTTTTCCTATGTATCATGGGGATTCACCCATTTATTATACATATAAATTTAGGGTGGTTCTTAAAATTTTCCCTACTTTAAAGGAACCATGGATAGAATTGGTGACCACTGTTCAAAGGTACATCACTTGTGATGGACGTCAAGATGTGGTAAAACCTCGACAACTCAAATTGTTAGCCATTCTTAAGCAGAAAATTACGGTTAATTTTCCATTCTTTTTAAATTCCTTATTGCATGACATTGCTAGTCGGGTTAGGAAGGCTAAAGATCCACATTCTATCATCAGCCATCATGGTCTAATTAAGTTAATTATTATTCATCGATTAGCCTAGCAGAAATTAACTTGGGATAAATTTGTAAATCCTTCCTTAACCCCCTTAGAAGAAAATCCAGATGCACAGACAGGGATTGATGATAGAAATATTGATAACACAGATACTAAACAACAGAGAGTAGAGGTAACAAGTTCAAAAAGGGAAATAAAAATAAGGAATCCTTCTTTGGCCTCTGGCCCAATGAAACGTATGCATTCTGCAAGGATAAATTCACAACAGTGCACCCCAATTCCAACAGAAGAAGCAGGGTCATCTCATATTCCCTCTCTAAGCCTGCAAGATGATTTTTTGTAGGAATATGAGGAAGAAATGGCTTGAGTATTGGAGAATTTGGGTACATACTATGAAGAAAGGGATCAATCTGGAAACTTTGTAGGGAAAAATCGTTCCCTTAACCAGTCCGCCTCTCTTGGTAGTTCTGGCCATACTGAAATTTTACCATCTGCCGATGATTTGGAGGATCGAAGGGAATTAGTTCCCTCTATGAATGAGTCCCCTGAGAAAGAAGACCATATAAAAGAAGACCTTGAAGACGAAAATCAATTAGGAGATACTATTCCATTGGAACATAACCCTGATATTGGCACAACTCCTCATGAACCTAAAATAAACATAGTTGTTCCATCTCCAATTGAAAACCCCACGAAGAAGAAAAAAATAGAACAAGGCCAGATTAAGGACATTGATTAAGAAATATAGGAAACTGAAGAAAACAGTGAAACAATTGAGAGAATGGTTAAAAGAAGTAGATAAGGCCCGGAAACCAAAAGTGGAATTAGAAGCTATGGGGAACCAAACAGAACAATGTCCTTTGGAGGATATTGAAACATAGAATGAAAAACCATGTGTTTGTTCAATAGAGACACAAACAGAATTTCCTACCACATATGTTGTTGCTCAAACCGATTTTGAGGACAATGCTGAGACAAATTATTGTATGCCCTAAGAAACAACAGAAGTTGTTGTTCAAACTAATTCAGTGATAACACATGATAATGAAAATCACACAAAGGAAGCATCTCACTATGTTCCCCTGGTAAAAGAAGCTATTATCTTGAAATTGCAGAATTAATTAACAAAGACCCAATAGGAATTGGCTCAACATAAGAAATAAGTAGTATATTTACAAATATACCAGGAGTTGCAGAATAAATTCAATGAACTTACTGCAATAGAAGACAAGACTTTTTCCAACCTCAAAGATGAGTAGAAGAAAGTAGAGAAAGCACAAACCCAACTTCAGAAAGCCATGGAGCAAACTAAAACTATTTTCCTCTTTACTTTGATGCTTTGTCTTGCTGGTCACCTACCACTAATTATGCATTATTCTTGTTGGAAAGGTACCTATTGCTAAAATTTAAAGCTATCAGAGCTGGTAAGCCAGTAGAATTCAATACCACTTTAGAATTTGTCCGATGTTTTAAGGAACAAAATGAGAAAGTACAACGCCTTCTATGCGAGTTATGCCTGCAGAATTTTTTCTTGGAGGATGAACGGGATCGTAATCCTAGCCCCTTCATTGGGGACATTCAATTTGAAGCTTTCCTCTCTTTTTCTTCCAATTAGGTTAAATGGGCTAAAGCCTATAACATTTTCCAGAAAAAGGAACATGGTGTAGATTTATGGGTCAGAGGAGAACCCATGAAACCCTTACATCTTTTTATCCAACATAGAATTTTTATGCAACAGGAGGGATGCAAGAAGAGAATATTTTCAAGACATTAATAAGGAGGAAGTTTTCTTGGCAGCAAGGCAAATATGGGAAGTTTCCACTAATAATATAAAAAACCAAGAGCCATTTGGGTACAGAAACTTTAAAGCTGTTGTTTCTCGCCTAAACACATATTACAATATATTCCTAAGCATGGGTCTTACCTGGATAGGATTTTGTTATAGATGTCCTATTATTTGGTACCCCCGTGAAGGGTATTATTGTGATTATGATTTGCTAGAGTACCATACAAACCAAGCTTTTGCAATAATTAAACGAAAAATGGTTTTATGCTATATAAAGAAGAAGTTTATCCTGCCTATTATTTGACACAACTGCACCTCAATCATCTTATTGCATGAGGAAATGCAAAAAGGTAAGCAGGTAGTATGTTGGGCCATAGAAAATGTATGTTTTATCCCCATATTAGCTTAATTAATCATTCATTTTTATATGTTTATCTTCATTTTAGAAAAGAATTTAGAAGAAACAATTGTAGAAGCTGTATAAAATCAATCATTAACGAATTGTGTAATTTTGGGCATGAAAGCTAACTTTCTCTATTTGTATATGCAGGAATATGAATTGAACGATTGTCATTCAAATGATGGAACAACAACGAACAAGAAGAAAAAAAGGACAATGTCTCGCTCATGTAGGCTAGCGGAAGAATAGGGGAATAGAGTTTATTTTGTAATAAAATCTAATTGTCAATTGTGAAATCCTCAAGATCTCCTAATCTTGAGGATTCTCTCCTATCCGTTTGCCTCTCGTAGATTATATAAATTTGCTAGGTGATTAGAATGTAGCTAGCTAGGAATTGGGAGATTGTAGCTTTCATTTTTGACACAGAGTATTCTCACCACGTTGATGTTGTATCTTTATTATTGAATTTAATGAGAAAGACTGTGTTTTACTTGTAATCGCATTCTGAGTATCTTTCGGCAGTGACTTCTGGAGACTCTGGGCCCGGTCGCTAGGATATTTACTACTTTGCTTATGCCATACTTATTTCTTTTTATTCTTGCAATGGTTTATTCCTTTTATTTCATGAAATTAGAATTATTATGATCGTTGTGAGTATTGATCTGTATGATTTATCTTTACCATTCAAAGTGGATTCTAGATGTTTCTATGTTTGTTTCTATGTGGTAGTCTTTGATGGATTTATCAGATTAGTTTAAGTATTTGATTGGTGTTCCTTCTGAGTAGTGTTATTAGAGATCTTGAGTTCACAGTTGTTGCTTTCAGTTAAAAGCTTGAATAGTTGCTTGTTGTAGTTTTCCTTTTTTCTGAATGAATTGTTATCGATACTAGTTAGAAAATATGCTAAGAGTGATTCCTTTAGCATACTTGCATTCAGATTAAGTTCTCTGCACAATAGATTAAAATAGATTTGAAATTCTTTAAGGTTTCCCTTTAGAATTGTTTTGGTTTGAACTTCAAGAATTAGATATTAATTGTTGCAATGATTCGAAATAATTTCATTCTAAATTAGCCTCTGAATCCACTTGCATAGACAATGCCGAACACTCCTAAAATAAACAGACTTACTCTAGGTTGATAATTAATGTAGGTATTAAGGTTTCTTTTAATATTCATCTTAGTGCACCAACATGAGCTGCATTGGCCCAGACCTTGCCTTTCCTGGCTTGCACTGCGCGTTTTTTGGATGAAAGGCTCTACCTTGCTCCCAAGAATTGCATAGAGCTTATCTCCTACTACCTTCCCAAGTTGTACTCTGCACAGTTTTGGGAGACAGTGCCCTAGTTGGCCCCCAGTGTTACGCAATGCACTTTCCTGGGCAGTAATCATGTTGATGTCTTTAGTAGGCCACTATAGACTGTGGTCTGTGTAGTTTCAGTAGACAGTCAACTCACTAGTAGCGTGGACTATGCTCCACGCAGTTCCAGCTGTCATTTTCCCAGCCTCTTTGAGACAAAACTGCAAAATTTTTCCAAGCAGTAAACCAGCTGTGTTATGTGTTAGTCCTCAAGTTTCCTTTGGTTTTCAACTAACATTTACTTGCCATGAGTGTTTCTTTGTCTCTAGGTATCACAAGTGTTCATCATTCTCTCAGTACTACAAGTACAATGGCTTCCAAGAGAGCAGGATCAAAAGACATAGTTGAGAGTAGTACTGGGGAAGTGGTTGAACATGGATCAATGAGCTTGACCGTATACACAGACACACACCTGTTCATCGAGAAGGATATCAAGAAAAATTTTAAAGGCATCAACACCTCTTTTCAAGCAACTTTGAGGAGAATCTAGAGGATAGACAAGTCTATGTGAACATCCATAAGTCAGGACTATACATGGTTGCATGCAGGTTTCCCATGTTTCCTCGCATAGATGTGATCCACTGGCTTGTCACTCACACTAATCCCAAGACAATGATACTGAGAAATGTTAGTGGAGCAAGGATTTCTTCTTTCGGGGTGGAGAATTATCTAGAGATATATCATTTTCCATTCCTAGTGACTAGGATGGATGCACTGTTCTACACTCCCAACAGAAGCACGAACACAAGAGATATCTTGAAGCATTGGGTGGAGGAGGTGGCAAAGTTCAGGATGGTACCTAAGTAGATATATAGGAAAAAGACACTCAAGAAGGCATATCAGTTATTTTTCATCTTCACATGCCACTTGTATGGACAAGGGAGTACAGAAACCTTCCCACAAAGTTGGGTTGCTATGTTGGATCAACTAGAAAATGAAGGAAAACCATTCAACTGGTTTGACACATTGGATCTCCAGTTGAAAGTACATATGTCCAATGCTCGAAGTCCATCCAAGGATCAACAAGCAAATTTATTCATGTTTGCATACTTGCTCGATGCAATCTGTGCCCGTCAACAGTTTTCTAGCATGGGTTGGGCATGGACATCTTCAAAAAGTGTTGTGAACATATATTGAAAGTGGCTTTCAAATAGATACTACTGGGGAGTAATGGCTAGGATATGTGACCATTTCATCACCCATTTGTACATGATTATTTTTTAACAAGATCCACCCTGCATGTTCCAAGCAGCAATGGAGGTGTTGCTAAACATTGCATATTGGTATGCCTCATACGAGGGAACCTTTATCAAAATTTACAACACAGAGAAATATATGCATGTGTTTCTGAGGTTCTCCATGGGCAAGTTGGTCATGCAGGAAGTTGCATACCACATCTCAATAGGGTTGTCATTTGGATTTCACAGGAGGAAGAAGGCACCATGTCCCACACTTCCCATGCGAATTTGGTTGCATGTGGTTGGGAGTTTGAAGGAAGCAAATGCCGAAGTGGAAGACTTCAAGAAGTTTAAGTTCGACACCAGGTGTTTCAATCTATATGACCAACATGGTTTATGCAGGGACCACTATGCAAGAGTGTACTACCTGGATCCACGGGGCATGTCATTGGCCAGAGCTACCCATGGAGATATTGTTATAACTCCTCTAGGCTCAATGAACCGGTCAGCATTGCAGTGGAGTGGGTAGCAGCACCTCAGGGAGCAGCAAAAACAACAATAGTAAGCAGCAAACTTGTGCAAGACAAAGGCAACAGGAAAATTTCCAAAGCCATAGATACGGAGAAAAGCTACAAGTTTAAGGAAGACCCACTTGTGGAAAAGGTAGCTTTGAAGATAGATGTGAAGAGGCGACAATGCGATAGGAGGATAGCGCAAATAAAGAGAGAGAAGAAAAGGTTGGAAGATACTGAGAGGATGTTGTAGGAAGTCCAGCAGAAGCTCAGGGAAGAACAAGAGCTACATGGAAGAGAGAAGGAAGCGCAACATGAGCATGAACAAAAATAGGAATAGGAATATGAGGAAGTGCAAGGCATGCAGACAGCTCAAGCTGCACCAATATAGGTTGAATACTCTGAACCAATAGTATGTGAGGAATAGGGTGAGCATCCACAGGAATAGGAACCTACTCTATAGGATGAACATATAGTAGAATAGATGGACATGGAGGTGGAGCATCCGAAATAGGATCAGAATACCAGCCTCATGTCAATAACAATAGAGGTCACTCCATAGGCTTCACCAACTCCAACAACAGAGAAAGTCTCGAGTTAACAAGGGGATACCATTCTCCTTGAGGACCATCCAGGAACAAAGATGTACAACATAACCTTTGTTGAGTTTCAAGACAGAGTTGTACAAGCATGTAGAGCGCACACCCTAGATGAGCATGCATCACCTGCGCACTTAGAAGAATGCATGATTGTGTCATATATACAAAGATATCCAACTGCCTTGGCCAATGCTACAAAGGCTTATGTCGAAGCCACCAGCTCGAGTGTTAGGTTCTTGATAGCATAAAACGAGCACATGCCTAAGGAATTGTAGGCAGCCAAGCAGAGAGAGGAAAAATCAACAGGATCCGTGAGAGCAGAGATGAAGATGGCCATACTTGTTGAAGTATCGGCTCTTGAGACAATCACGTGGAGACTATATGAGATGTTTTTCACCGTGCACAAGGCAGTTTTCCACCTACATGGTCATCAATAGTGCTACACAAAGATAGCGCAAAAACTTGTAGACATACATACCATAGTTTATTATGTACATACATGGACAATGAGGTGCAAGGGAGCCCCGCTTCATTTGCACAAAATGATGAAGCCACATGTGGATTTGGATAAAGCATGCATCTAGAGTTAGATCCAAAACTATGAGGAACTCCCATCGCTCATCACTATATCAAGGCTTTGTATGCATGGTTGTACAAGAGTTTGGATGTCGTGGTGAGGAATTATGGCACCATGTCGATTGGTACAGTCATTGATGCCAAAGAGAAGAACCAAGTCAGACTAGAGCTCGATGTGTACTTCGATCAGTTGATGCTCACGACCACCAACGCAGATTTGCTAGTCAGTGCAGATAACATGCATATGTACATAGCTAGTATGACCATGCTCAAGACTAAGCTGCACATGTTACAGGATGAGTTGGACCGAGGTCCCAAATTAGTATATCCAGAAGCAATGGAGGAAAGAGTTCGTTTCCAGAAGGACTTGATCAAAGAGTACACAAACACCATTACACACTATCAAGCATGGTATTAGTCCATCATAGAGGATCACAGAGAGAAAGTTGATGAGTTGGTCTTTCCATAATCGTATGAGTCTTAGAGATGTCTTGTCTGGTTGACTCAAGCCAATTTTGTCCCACATGGGTATATGTGGAAAATGTATCGTTTTTGTAAAACATGATGTAAAGTGAAATTCCAAGTGTCACTAGTGGAATACAAACAGTCATATGTAATGTAAAGAGTCATGAGGGTAGTCCAAGAGTCACAAAGGGGAATGTCAAGGGTCACCCACCCTTTGTTATAAATAGAACCTTATAACTCATGGAACAGACTTTTTGGGAGCCAATATTTTTCTAGGAATTTCTTATATGGATTGGAGAGTATTGTGAAGAGCCTTGGCTTCTCCACAGTGTAAAGCGAGCACATTTCTTTGGAGGATCAGGAAGTGTGGACTATAACATTCCACTATTGGGCTAGTGGTTGTCATGGTTGTATGTATGGATGGAACTTTCACTTTATATAATATAATAGAGCCAACATGTTTCATGCATATATTGTTATTGTAGTTCGGATATTTTAGTTACTTTAGAAATGTATGTATTTTTACTTGTACATTGATGTATGGACTATTCCATATGTGATTGTATGAATCTTATTGCAGTGTGTTGTTGGTTTAACGCATTACTTTGATTGTCGACTATTCTACTTTCCTCTTTGTGATGTCATTTAGCTCGTGTGTTCCTTTGAGGATGCGTATTATTACATGCTTCTAAGGGATACACTTCTTTTCCCCCTTCGTGTGTTAGAACCTCCCCATGCACCTCTCCTAACTTGCTAGAATGTCACACACTTGCTTTAGATAAGGATATCTTTCTTACCTCTACGCACTATCCCATTCAAGGCATAACATTAGTACCCATTGCTGGGAATCCTACTCCAAATGGTCTGAGGTCTAGTTGGGACTTCTTATCGGGAAGATCCTTGACATGTTGGCGGGTCCAACACCATCAAC
This sequence comes from Pinus tabuliformis, assembly GCA_031772625.1. Classification (NCBI taxonomy): domain Eukaryota; kingdom Viridiplantae; phylum Streptophyta; class Pinopsida; order Pinales; family Pinaceae; genus Pinus; species Pinus tabuliformis. Next base: position 914,618,220 of record CM062809.1, read on the forward strand.
ACCTGGATGACCTGAATAAGATTTCACATGAAACTACCTCAATTTAAGCTTCTTGAGCTCACTACAATTCAGCACAGAGATCCTATCTCGAAACCTCACCAAGCCATCATCCATGAGATGGTATTTTGCATCCTAATCCCTTGTACCTATACCTACACATGTACTTGTGCCTGTACTCTACTATAACTTGTGCATAATTTGCATGTATGATCTAGGTGGATGTTGGTGGCCACCCACCAACCCATTTGGACCCCCACATCTGTCTCTTTCAGTCTTTTCAATTTCCTAAATTGTAGCACAATTTACTATTTTTAGCAGTTTTTCGGGTCCTGAACTTCCGGAGCCGTTTTGAGGCCCTAAACGACATTTTTTTGGGAATCTGGGGCAACATGGGTCCAAAGTGGTAGTACTCGGATAGATCTTTCTAACGAGCTATCGTGCGCGTCAAACGGAGATCGTATGCCAAAGTTACGACCCCGGGAAATTGATGTACCAATTTACCCAAACAGGGCCCACAATTTGGCGTTTCATCTTCTAGGGTTAGGTTTCGGGATGTGAAGGGTTTTCCATTGTTTCTCAACAATAAATAGGCCTTCGAGCCTCATTGTAACACAGTTCGGAACAGTTCAGAGGCATGTAGCCGCCACATCTCTTCTCAGAGATAAGCTACCATCGCCCTAGCTGGTTTCTTTCCATTTCTATTTGTAAGCATATTTCAGTATTTTACAGTAATGAAATGAAGTATTATTTCCGCTGCATCTTTGTCTTTATGGTTATCGCATCTCTGTATTTATGGTTATCTCTGTAATCTATTGCGTTCCCATTTAAATCCGGATCAGTGGTATCAGAGCGGTCTGCTTTTTCTCTGTTTTTCTTTGCATGTCCCCAACGAGGTCGGGATATAAGGAGTTAGGGCTTGAACTGGTCGAACCTTTGCAAGACCAGCCTCGCAAATCCCGACGGCCTCCTATGGCGGATGAGAAGAAAGACGAGGGAGCAGGAGATCCTATCAAAATCTTGCTCGAAGAAGCGCTCGAGCGGCAAAGGAACGCGATGATGGATAGCTTTGCGCAGATCCTTCAGCGGCTACCCAGAGGCGACGCATCGACTTCCAAAAGCAACTCTGGAAATGCCACGCCCTTCAAGGTACAAGTTAATTTTGAAATCCCCATCTTCGAGGGTCAAATAGACGCAGATGCCGTAGATAAATGGTTAAATCTGCTAGATGGGTATTTTTCTGTTCACAAATTTTCAAATCGGGAGAAGATTGTTTTTGCCCTTCTCAAAGCAGCCCCCCACGTTAAGGACTGGTGGGAAACCTACTGCGAGCAGAAGGATGAAAGTACAGGCTCACTATTTTCAGCCACACCCACTTGGAATGAGTTTCGGGATGCCATCAAGGAGCAGTACTACCCTGTCGGAAGCTATGAGGACAAATACATCAAATGGACCACACTGCGGCAGGGACGAGACCAAGATGTATCAGAGTTCACAAACATTTTTCATACCCTTCGCACACAGTTGGGTATCAAAGATTCTGAGCTGCATCTGGTACTCAAATACCGTGGCTGCCTGCACAGATACATCCAGGAAGAGATGGTGTTCTTGAACATCTCCTCACTCGGCACAGCATACCGATACGCTGTTAAGATCGAGCAAAAGTTCAAACAGAAGAAGCGAGACTTTGGATCTGCAAATCCGAAGCCCAAAGGACAAAGCCAAGGCGGGGTGACCCAAGACAACCCCTCGAAGCCGCAAGAAAAGAACAACACCACAAAGCCAAAGAAGGACACAGGGAAGTGGTGTGAGTTCCACAAGAGTCCCACTCATAACACAAGTGAGTGTCGGACCAAGCAGTCACTAGTGGCCGAGTTGAAGGCTTCTGAATCAGATGCATGTTCTGACCCTGAGCCAGAACCCGACAAGGGGAATGGAAAAGGGAAGCAGATCATCGATGCGGATCCCAGCGCCACTGTTGCCACCGCCAAGATCAAGAAAAATGAGTCCGAAGATCCAGAGGAAGGGGAGCGTCTTTTCCACTCACAGATGTGGGTGAAGGTTTCACCGCTGCGATTCATTGTCGACAGTGGTAGCCAAAAGAACCTCATTTCAGCAGAGGTCGTGAAGCGGTTGGGCCTACCGACTACACCGCAACCGCAGCTGTACAGTATCGGGTGGCTTCATGAAGGATGAGATCTCAAAGTTCGCCAGCAGTGCCGCCTTCCCTACAGCATCAAGCCCTTCACAGACGAGGTATTGTGTGATGTTACACCTCTAGATGTTTGTGATGTATTGTTAGGCCAGCCATACTTGTGGAGGCGACATGCTGTGTATGAGTCAAGGCCTCGTGCTGTCATTATTTCTTTGAATAATTCATTATACAGGATATCGGAGGTAGCCCCACCTACCGCCACACCTTTGATCACTACCAAGAAAGGCAGCAAGCTCATATCACAGACCAGGAAATTCATCTGTCTGGTTCACTCCCAAAGTAAGGGGAAGATCGTTGCTACATCCATGACCCCTGCAAAGGGTTCCTCTACACAGCAGCAGCAGCAAAGGAATACGGTCATGACAGAACACAGGAACAACTTCTCCTCACCCAAAGGGGTACCGCACAAGCTTCAAGTGGGCAACAAAGTCTGGTTGCATCGATAGAAAGAACGCCTTACCAGAACCCATCAGAAGCTCAGACCACTCCGACACGGTCCTTGCAACAGTACCAAGACTATGGGGAACAATGCTTTGGAGCACATCATTCCTCCATTCCTTCGCCTTCACCAAATGTTCAATGTGGACCATCGTCGACCATGCTTCCCACCATCACTGGACACATCAGAGATTGCAGGACAAGTTCAGCAGATGGAGGAACTCAACGCAATGGGGACCATTGCTTCCTAAGGGGGGAGGAATGATCCAGGTGGATGTTGGTGGCCACCCACCAACCCATTTGGACCCCCACATCTGTCTCTTTCAGTCTTTTCAATTTCCTAAATTGTAGCACAGTTTACTATTTTTAGCAGTTTTTCGGGTCCTGAACTTCCGGAGCCGTTTTGAGGCCCTAAACGACGTTTTTTTGGGAATCTGGGGCAACACGGGTCCATGGACCTATGTTGCCTCCCAAAGTGGTAGTACTCGGATAGATCTTTCTAACAAGCTATCGTGCGCGTCAAACGGAGATCGTATGCCAAAGTTACGACCCCGGGAAATTGATGTACCAATTTACCCAAACGGGGCCCACAATTTGGCGTTTCATCTTCTAGGGTTAGGTTTCGGGATGTGAAGGGTTTTCCATTGTTTCTCAACAATAAATAGGCCTTCGAGCCTCATTGTAACACAGTTCGGGACAGTTCAGAGGCATGTAGCCGCCACATCTCTTCTCAGAGATAAGCTACCATCGCCCTAGCTGGTTTCTTTCCATTTCTGTTTGTAAGCATATTTCAGTATTTTACAGTAATGAAATGAAGTATTATTTCCGCTGCATTTCCGCTGCATCTTTGTCTTCATGGTTATCGCATCTCTGTATTTATGGTTATCTCTGTAATCTATTGCGTTCCCATTTAAATCTGGATCAATGTATTTATCATCCTGTAACTCTTTCCCATAAGAGCTTATAGTTGCGATATGATTTACTTTTACCTTCTTGCTAAGAGCATCTGTAACCCAGTTCTATTTCCCTTTGATGTATCTGATTTTGAAGTCAAACTCTTTAAGGGTAGCCAACCATCTAGCTTGCTTAGCATTTAGATTTGGTTGGTCAAACAAAAACCTCAACCCACTTTCATCACTCATCAATGTAAACCTCTTGCCCAGAAGATAATGTCTCCACATTTTCAATGCCTGTATAATCGCTGCTAGCTCAAGATCATTAGTTGGATAGTTCTGCTCATGCTCATTCAGTTTTCATGACTCATAGCACAGTACCTATCCTTCTTGCCTGAGAACTCCACCAAGTCCCCTCTTGCAAGCATTTGTACATAATACACACTCTGTGTCTGTATATGCAATCTTTAGCACTGGTGCATGTGTCAACAACTTCTTAAGATGTTCAAAACTATCTTCACATTCCACCATCCATTCAAACTTCTTACCTTTTCATTGCAATGATGTGATAGGATATGCAATGTGTGAGAATTTCCTGATGAGCCTCCTATTGTACCCTACTAATCCCATGAATGATCTAACCTCATCTACATTCTTAGGAGCTTCCTATTCCATGATGGCCCTTATCTTTTCTGGATCTATTGTTATGCCTTCCTTGGAGACAACATGTCCCTAGTAGTGTATCTCAATCTGAAAGAAGTTTCACTTGCTAAGATTAGCATACAACTGATGCTCTCTTAGAAATCGCAATACTTCTACTAAATGTTCGGCATGTTCTTCCTCATTCTTAGAATATACCAGTACGTCATCAATGAATGCAATAACGAACTTTTCCAAATAAGGACGCAACACACTATTCATCAAGCACATGAATGTAGCTGGAGCATTAGTCAAACCGAATGGATCAACAACAAACTCATAATACCCATACCTGGTTCTGAACACAATATTGAAGATGTCCTCTTCCTTGATACATAGTTGATGGTATCTCGATCTCAAGTCGATCTTAGAGAACGTTGTTGGTCCTTTCAATTGATTAATCAAATAATCAATCCTCGGTAAAGGGTACTTGTTCTTGATTGTTACCTTGTTCAGTTGCATGTAATCAATGAAAAGGATAAGAGTACCATCTTTCTTCTTTACGAACAACACTGGTGCGCCTGAAGGTGATACATTAGGTCTGATGTATCCTTTGTCCAACATTTCCTTTAGTTGCAACTTCAACTCTACCAACTTAGGTGTGCTCATCCTGTAAGGTGCTTTCAATGCTGGAGTTGCCCCTGGCACCAACTCAATAGAAATGTCTACCTTCCTATGAGGTGGAAAATCTATAATGTCCTCAGTAAATACATCCTGAAACTACTGCAAAACATGGTACCTGCTCAACACATCGACATCCTCAACCTCCTTACCCTTGTCACTAGAAATGTGTACTACAAACATCACATAACCTTTTATGCAACTACGCTTAGCCTGCATAGCGGTAACCATCCTCACTGATGTAGGCTTCTTGTTTCCCTGCAAATTCCTCTTTTCCCCACTATCACCCACACACTCAATGGCCTTGTCGAATCAATCCACATTAGTTCTATGAAGGTATAACCAATCCATACCCAAAATCATACTATACAAACCCAGTGGCAATACATTCAAATGCGATATTGTAGGCATACCTTTTAACTCAAATGCACAAGATCTTACCCAATGATGAACTTGCTTCTTTTTACCTGTAGGAAATTGTACGAACCAAGGTTTTGCATGCACTTCTTTTCCTAAATCACACTTATCCACCAGGTCGGGATTAATATAGTTATAATCAGATCCAAGATCAATCAAAATAGAAACAACTTTATCACAAAGCTTACCTTCCATCTCAATGATCGATGCCTGATGATCGCCCTCCCTATTTTCCATAGCTGCATAAATCCGAGGAATGCTATGACCAACATCATCAACTATATGTGCCTCCTGAGAACTATAGATATGGGGTCTACCACCACTCTGATACTGCAAACAATCCCTCTTATGATGATCCTTACTAAGTATTTAACATTGCAATAGTTCCCTACCACCACCTCTAGTCTGCTGCTCTCATGTCCCTTCTCAGTTGTATTGAATATCTTGTAAGGAACTACATTTTCTTTCTCAATTTCATCTTGGGGTCTTTCTCTATTTGGTGGCCATTTTCCTTTATCTTTTCCATTTCTTTTCAAGTCATGTTTCGACTGAACTTTGTGCTTCGACTGCTCATAACAATGCTTCAAATTTCAGATGGCCTCCTATAATGATCTAAGCTCATCGAACTCAATCCAGTCTCTGTATGCAACTGAAAATCCACTGATGAATCTTTGAACCTTGGCCTTCTCCTCACTGAGGTAAGGCACATGTCTCAACAACTCCAAAAATTTGCTAGAATATACTCCTCATCTGTTATAGAACCCATTTGTAGCTCATAAAAATCCTTAACTCTGTCATCATAATACCTCTCAAACGAGTACTTATTCTTGAAGAGTGTTTCAAACGCATGCCAAGTCAAATCATCCTCATGAATTTCCTTGACATTCTTTGCGTCTTCCCAACAAATATTCGCTCTACCATTGAGACTGAAAAGGGCTATCCTTACTTTCATGTTTTCTGAGTAATAATGAAATCTAAAGAATTTCCTTATACTAAGAAACCAAGATTCTGCATCTTGCGATTTGTTCATATCTCCATCAAAGGTAGGTGTCTTTGCCATCTTGAACTCATCCAAAAACTATCACCTATCATTCCTCTTGTACAAATGATGACGATGGCGATCATGATTTCTATTAGAACCAAAACCAAAGTAATACCTATGTCTGTCACCCCTCCTATCCGGAGTGTCCAATATCCTACTATCTCTGATAGTGTGAGATCTATATGACCTATGTCTAATATGAGACCCGCTGCCATATGCCCCATTAGTTCTGTCCTCATATCCTTGGTTGATCCGAAGAGGTCCCTATCGCTACAAATCTAACAAACTCTGAAGTAATATCACATTCACCTCTGCTTGTTTCTCTTTTTCCTGCATGATTTTGTCACTGTCTGCTTTGAAACTCCTTATTTCTTCTTTCAAACTTCTCAATGTGTCTGCCAATTTAGAAGAGTTCCCCACACCACACTGCTCATATGATGCATAGGGAGATTCTATGTAGTCTACCACCTTGCTAGCCATTTGATCTCTTTCCTGCAAGGCATGTTATGTCAACTAAACCAAATCACCATAATTCAACGTACTTTAGCATACTTAGGGAGGATACCTTGTCTACAAGATCATCAAATCAACGTGATGCATGTATAACATAACCATAATAACATATAGACATATATCAATAAGTGCATCAATGCATAACCATCATACTAGCTAGGTCCCATCATCAATTCAAGGCCATATCAACAATGCATTCTATGACCTTGGGCATGACAACAACAAATACTTCAGTATACACATTGCCTCATGCAACTATCCACTTGCATAAGCAATGCCTAGTCAACTACACATACTCATAACCGCATGTAGTCAAGCATAAACAATCAATTATTGTAATCAACCTACAAGACTAATGTCTATAATCAAAGAACAAAGGATGCAACCCATCGTACAAGAATGTAATCAAGTTGCATATAATTGTATAATTAGTCATATACTCATGATGATGCATTCCATAAAGCCAACATCAAGTTCCTCATGATAACCTTACTACTACCATGATCAATATGATGCAGTGCAACAAGCACATGGAACGCAAGTGTAGAACCTCACCTGCAACTGACACGTAGCATGACCAACACATTCACCCATATTTGTAGCACTAGATATGACCCAAAGAGAGTGTAACCATGCTCTGATACCAATCTATAACACCCCCTCCCAGGTCTACCCAAGGTAACCATTCCAAGCGAGGTAAACATGAGGAGAGATGCTATGACAATAAGATTAGACATCCTATATCACCTTAAGGAAGTGGAATTGATGAAATATCACATGCAATCATCCAACATCCTCAACAAAATCCTCAGGAGACAAGTCAGCCACTCAAACAACCTATCCCTAGGTCCCACTGCTATTCTGTAGCTCTTAGTCCATAGTCACTCTCATGCTATGTGCAAGGGAGCAGCCAGAAACCTAAATTCGCCCTCACAGGCCTACCTACCAGTGACTGTGGACCAAAATTGTTAGTTCTGTGCCAGTGACCCTAAGATTTAAGCCACTTTTATAGCCCAGAATCATGGCCTCTGCCCAGAACTTGTTTTAACTTCCATAATTCATTAAAAATATAATAACAATGTTGATCAAACAAAAATCACCATTAGGACTAGACCTGAGCATCCCCAACTGGGACTAACATTTTGTCAAACACTTGGCATCAATGTAACCTACAATTCTAAGATACAAGACACATCATAAATGACTTAAACAACTTATGAAACATAACTAGAAGGATCACCTCCTTCTCCATTGAACTACTACATCATCAATTCGGTCTCGCATCCATCCATTTAACAGTTACAAGTAAATATATGAAATAACCATGGCATGAACCAACCATTCAACCATGCTTATAACTAGCATAAAACCATATAAATATAAGAGATATTACAACCACTGAATCCACATATAAATCAATGCAAAAGTAAGAGAATTTATCTTTTATTAATTATAGGAAAATCTGACCAAGTTTGGGACTTCCATGTACCCGACCTCAGACATGGCTAAACCAATCTCTCTTTCAGCTAGTCACCCCCATGCCATATTCCAAGAATGAATGTGGGATCTCATAGAACAACCAATCCAAGAACAACCAAGGGAATCCAGAGGTTAAACCACCTGCACCCTCAACAAACCATGACCACACCAAAACCGGTGCTCCAATCACAGCTGAACAGAACTTGGAATACCATTCGGAATCCATCACTATACTTGAGGAATTTTCCGTCTCCTTGTCTCTCAGTCTTTACCACAATCCAAACCTAGATCACTACACCCTAAACCGAGACTACTCCCTAAGGCTTTAACATGTATACCACCAAAACCGATCAAGGGATTCATATGCCTTTGGGAATAAACCTTCAGACCACCTCTGCCCCAGATTCTGAAATCCATCAGAACCTCAAAACTAAGATCAACATCCCAGCACACCATGGCATCCAGAAAAGGCTAGGCTAGGCTGAAATCCACTATCATAACCTGACAATACCATGCCACCAACAGCGAGAACATACACCAACATGTAAAGCCATGCATGTCCAAACCGGTTAGGAAATCACACATGCAAAAGGTTCCCTGGAAGTATTCTTGCTGAACCTGCTTGATCCTACTTTCATTTCCTTAATCCTTGCTTGTTGTTCCTTTCCTTTGCTTGCTTTTCCTTTCCTTGATCCCAAACTAGAGTGCTCCAAGAAAAATCTAAGTGACCAAGAGAGAGAGAGAACATGATGAGAGAGCTCCAAACTTGAACTGACAAAAGCAATAAGCCTTTTTATGCATGAGGCCTCTAATTTCTTCATTTTCCATTATTTTCCTTCAATTTCCTCCTCACATGCAACCTATGACCTTTCACCTTACTTTTCTCCTAATTTCCTTTATTTTCATAAATAAATGTGCCAAAATGCCTTTTTCCCTTTTAATTCCTTTTCCTTAGCCTTTGCTAATTCTCCTTCCAAAAACACACATCTAGTAATTCCCACTAGGATATATTTTCCCAACATTCACTCTTGGAATATTGATGGTTCTATTTTTCCTTATTAACTTTATTACATGAACTTTTCACCAGGGTTGTTATAAAAAGGTTATATGAAATGAGTTATGATTTTTTGAGCACATGGTATTAAAAGGCTCAGCATTGGCTTATGGTATCTCAACAAACTCCATTCATAGATTAAGTATCTAAATAGTAAAATACGGTAAATCTCCTTGGTTAAGAATCTTATTATATATATTTTTAAAATGTGTATATGTTTAATTTTTATGTTGATTCTTTTTATCGTTAACGATACTTATTATTATTTTAAATATTATAAATTGATGTCTATTCACATTTACAAACATTTAATTTATATAATTGTGTTAATATATACTATTATTAAAATTTACTAAATTCCTTATCCAAAACTTATTTTGAACAATGTTGACTATATAGGAAGTATATATGCATTTTAAACATATTTATACTCTAACTACACCTAATGCAATTTCATTATTTTTTAACCATCCTAGATCCATCTTAACCCCAGATTTATCAACTTTCAAGAGGGATCTAATCTGTTGAGGTGCAACCTCTTTTTTTAGTGTAAAACTTGAAAAAAGGTTTACACCTCGACAGTTTTGATCCCTCTGGGTGCTGGATAAATATGGGGTTAATATGGCTCTAGGATGGTTATATAATACAATATAGTATATATATTTGTATCTATGTGTCTCTTTCTTATTCTTCCTCTCTATTTCAACGCCCAAACATACACTCTCTCTCGATATCTATCTCTCTCTCTCCCTCCCTCCCTCTTCCTCTCTGTCTCTCCCTCTTCCCCTTCTCTGCTTCTCTCTCTCTTGGCCCCCACACTTCTCACTCCCTCACTCTCTCTCCATCGCTTCCTTGTCACTCCCTCTCTCTCTCTCCACCTTTGTCCCTCTATGTCTTTTTCCTTCCTTCCCTCTCTCCGCCCTCCAACTCCATCTCTCTCTTGGGCCCTCCCTCTCTTCCTTCCTCTCTTTCCCTTCTCTTCCACCTACTTCTTTCTCTCCCCCATCTCTCCCACTTTCCTCTTTCTCTCCCCCCATCTCTCCCTGACTCACTCTCCCCTTCTCTCTTTCCCCTCCATCTCTCTGTCTCCCGCTGTCTGTTTGTCTATCTCTCTCTCTCTCTCTCACCCTTCTATCCCTATCTCTCTCCCCTCCTCTCTCTCTCTCTCTCACCCTTCTATCCCTATCTCTCTCACCTCCTCTCTCCCTCACTCTCTCTCCATCTCTCCCTTGTTACTCCTTCTCTCTCACCACCTCAATCTCTCTATGTCTTTTTTCCTTCCTCCCCCTCTCTCTCTCTTCCCTTAAACTTTGTTACTATCTCCCACCCCTTTCCCCCTCTTAAATTTGATCTCATTGTATTGTGTTTAAGAAAGAATCAAAATTAAAAAAAAAACTCAATTGGTTGTAAAACATTAAATGCAAATTTTGGATCAATCATGTCAAAGAAAATACAATAATGAAAAACTTAAAAAAATAATGCATAATTATTGTTATCACTTTTCTTGATCTCATGCTTGGATCCTTAGTTAAAATGGATCTATGTTGGTACTTAATAATACTATTTATGTTATATACATTTCACAACTTTAAATACAAAAATATTCTATTTTTTATTTTATTAAAATATTAATTTAATTTATATGGGAATATTTTTAATAGTCCTTGGAGGATTTAGATATATCTCAAAATTAATTATAACAATTTTCCTTTTAGATTCAATTAAAAATGCTATAAAATTAAAATAAAATAAAATATTTTTGTTGTGAAATAAGTTACTAGTTTTGGGCATGTGGCATTGATAAGTCATGGTATAGACCCATTGTATTTTAACAAAGCCTATTTACAAGTTAATACTAGTACAACCACATTAAAAATATTAATGTGGTTGATATTGCCTAAGGCTTTATCAATATAACAAAAAAAACTATTGCAACATGAAGAATATCTTAACAATGTAAAAATTTACTTGATTAACCATGTATAAAAAGGTTATGGGACAACTTTAACTTGATAAAAAAATGAATTACACATCTTATTGTAAAATGGACCATTTTTCTAAATACAATTTGCTTATATATTAATTTCCCCATCTAATTAGAATATGAAATCCCTAGGAAATTGGTGGGTAGGGAGCCATGTGGCACGAATCTAATTTTTTAAATTTACTAAAAGTCAATGCAACCTAAAAAACTAACACACTACAGTCCTTGATAAGCATTAAGACTAAGCATAAGGTGAGCATATTCCCTTTAGAATCAATCTAGGCGCTCAATTAAAAAAATAAAAATAAACAAGTCAACAGATCCTCATCCACCTTAAGTTGAAATAAAAAGTCTTTGGAAAATATCCATGGTAAAGTGGGGGTGAATATCCATGATCAAGAATTGTGTCATATTTTTATAAAATATTTTTATTGTGAAATAAGTTATCATTTTTTGGCATGTGGTATTGATAAGTCATTGTATTAGGCCAAGGCATTGTAGCAAATCCTATTCACAAGTTCCTAATGTCAATGGAAACGTGGGGTAAATATCCATGATTAAGAATCTTTCCATATTGTTATAAAATATTTTGATTGTGAAATAAGTTTTGTTTTCTGGCATGTAGTATTCATAAGCCATGGTATTGGCCCATGGTACTGTAACGAAGTCTATTTACAAGTTAATAATATCAATAGTAATGTGGGGGTGAATATCCATGGTTAAGAATATTTTCATATTATTGTTAAAGGCTTCTTATTTCAACTTAAGGTGGATGATGATCTGTTGACTTTTTATTTTATTTTTTTAATTGAGCTTAGATTGATTCTCAAGGAAATATGCTCAACATATGCTTAGTATTAATGTTTAGTCTTTAGCAAAATGGTTCATTACTTTTAATAAATTAAAAAAATTATCTTTGTGCCACGTAGCTCCCCACCCACAAATTTCCTATGGATTTGAGATGATTCCAATTCTAATAAGTTATTCCATGATAAGTTCCTCACTATTATTTATAACATTCATTTAATTTTTTTTTCTTAAGTTAAAGTTGACCCATAACCTCTTTATACATGGTTAATTAGGTAAATGTGTGCATTAGTAAGTCATTTTTCATGTTGCACTAGGATTTTTTATGTTATATTTATGAAGACTTTAGCTATATCAACCACATTAATATTTGTAATGTGGTTGTACTAGTTTTAAAATATTTTGATGGTGAAATAAGTTATATTTTTTAGGCATGTTGTATTGATAAGTGATGGTATTGGCCTACTGTATTCTAACAATGGCTAGATTTTACAAGTTAATAATATCCACGATAAAGTGGGGGTGAATATCGATGGTTAAGAATCTTTTCATATTGTTATAAAATATTTTGGTTGTGAAATAAGTTACAGTTTTGGGCACGTGGTATTGGCAAGCCATGGTATTGGCCCATAGTATTTTAACAAAGCCTATTCACAAGTTAATAACTAAATCTCTTGGATGTGAGTGAATAAATGTGTTGTCATAGCGCAGCAAAAAAGGGACGGCAAGTGGCGAAGCAAACTATTCGCCCACACCTCCCTCTAGAACTCTACCACAGGCATTTATGGAGATTTATTGCAGTGCGCGAGACGAGGTAGACTTGCTTTATTGATTAAGATGACGCTCTCGGATTGCTTCCCCCATACTCATTCTCCGTTGAATCTTATCTGTCTGCCTGATGCCGCAGAGCCTAGCCTGCACACAACATTGAGGAGAAGAGGTCAGCCTGATTTGGATGAGACTGCCAATTTCTCGCACAATCTCCTTCATAGCCTTCGCTTTGATACTTCGGACCTTAACCTTGGCACTGATCTGAATACCTCTTCTCCTTTGGCCCCCTCCAGTAATTCCACCCCTGTCACCGCCCTTCCTCGTCCCAGCTTATCCCATTCAACCCAGTTTAACATGCCTCGATTGCACCATGGAATGCGCTGCTAGAGGGGTGGTAACAGAGGCAAAGTAATTCGACCTCCATCCTAGTCCCGCTCAGAATCTACCCCCTCTGCCTCTTCTTCCCCCTCTTCTGCAACTCACTTCACAGGACGATATCCTGCCACCCACAATGGATGAGGACGTGTGCAGACGGCAAGTTTGGGGAGTGATGCAGAGACTCGTCAACCTCCTAGCCATTCAACCCAATTTTAGTTTCGGTGTACTCTGGATAGGTTGTGCATAATTGCCACAATTTCTATTGCATTCGAAGAAATACCTCAAAGCACGTATACTCCAGCTAGCCATATCCAAAATAAGACAGTTGCAAGCAAAAGGAATGCCCCTGGCGTCAGCTTAGGGGAATGCAGAACTCAGGAGGATGCCTCAGAACACAATGGCGCAGATCATGGAGGTAATACCTCAACTCGATCCAAGATGATGGAGGAAGTTCCAAGAGTTCAACAGGTTGCAGAGGATGAGATGGAAGAATACAGATGTTTGATCATCGAAGAACCTCCTCACTCCAACGACACATAGTTGTTCCAAGCTTACCCTCCTGCCAAGTCATGAGCTCATGGATTCTCATATTAGTGGTCCATTTTGTCATTTCCTTTGTGAAAATTTTGTCAGCGGTCTATTTTTTGATTACTGTATTCAATTGTTGTTAAATTTTAATGTGAAGTATGATAAACTGTTCCAAGTTGTAACCCCTACGTGGGCAGCAAACATTTCAATTTTGGACTGGTTTCCCCATTGTGGGCAGTCACTTTTAGATATAGGTTGTTAAACAGAGCTTATTTTGAGATCTGAACTGCAGAGGCCAATGCCTCCTTGTACCATTTTGTTATATCAATAGATTTAGACATATTTAGAAAAAAAAAAAAGTTAATAACAAATTGAATTTTATTATTTTTATTACTTTAGTTTTTTATTATTAATTGACAAATTGAATTTTATTATTTTTATTGCTTTACCTTTTATTATTAATTGAACCAACATCCATATCACTTTTAACTCTTTTTTTTCTTAATTAAGTTTATATTTAAAATTGTTTACGTACTTACATTGCACGTGCACATCTACCCTATACTTTGTTTTTCTTAATTAAGTTTATATTTAAAATTGTTTACCTACTTACCCCTATTCATCCATTCAAAAATGTTATTAGAGTGTATAAATTTAAGGATGCAAAATTAAAAATAATATTGATTTGAGTATAGTCTAACTATTTTATCTTTAACTAAAATTTCATAGGAAAATGTGTAGTCTACACGATTTAAGTGTCCTATGAGCTTTGAATGTCTCAATAGCTATAACACTCAAGAGTTAGTTGAGACACTTAGGAGTTAATTAAGTTCAACTTAGTCTATTGTGTCTATTACTTAAATGTGTGTTTCTTTAGTATACAATTTAGGTGATATGATGTCTCATATTCTCCTTAGTACTAATGGTTGTTGATATGTGGCTTAACACCTAATTAATCCATGATCTCTATCTAAAGAGGGCATGGATAGTGAAAATTCTTTTATGATTTATTTTTTTCTTTTGCATTAATAGAATTACCTCAGGTGTTAGAGTTGACAAGGGTCATGTAACATGGTGCGTTTATCCTACATGGAATACCCTTCTTACTTGAACATGGTATCATACCCTATTTGAAGAATTATTATGTTGGCCATCTAAATCTATGCTTCTACATTTATGAGACCTACTATTTATTTATCACATTTTGGCCTAAATAGTCTATTTCATTACATCTAGAACATTGTTTTTATCTAAGAACGCATTTTACATCTAGAAAAAGGTGTATGTTTTCCTGCGATACACCTTTTTCTAGATGTAAAATGTAAGCATAAAAATTAAAAATTTCCACCATACAAATGACTTTACAAGGCTTTATCAAAACTCACACATCATTAGAGAATTATTCTCTAATTGAGCAACCCAGTATGAGGGAGATGTGTAATTTTGTTGTCCATTCATAGAGTTGACATGTGCGCTTTTAAAATAAAAAAAATTATGCTCTAAATAGAAGTAAAAATTATCATGTAAATTAATTACAAGTAAAAAAAATGTGAGTAAAATGTTTAAACCTTATATTATTCAAAAATATTTGACGAAGATTTTAATTTGGGTTGGTAAAATGTCTCAATGTAAAATATTTTAATATAAATTATATATATCATGAAAAAAATAATTTTGTATGATTAAAATGTTTGTTTGGTACTACATATGCTCTAATATAACATTAAAAAATACAATTTAAATAATAAAAAATTACACATTGTATTTTACATTTTAAAAAAATTTACACGTGAAAGAATCTCAACTCATTAAATCCGTACGTAATAAAAAATCTATATATCGATAATACATTTATTATATATTATTTAATCACAATCATGAATTATATTCAAATAAAAAACTTCCGATATTAAAGTTGTAAATTGTAAAGAAGGAAACCCGATAATTGACACTCCAATTTAATTCGAGTATATTACATCTACACATGGTTTTAATTAAAAATATGTATATTACACCTATAAATGGTTTTAATTAAAAATATGGACCAATTATGTGCCATGGTTAATTGACACTTCAATTTAATTCGAGCATATTACATCTATAAATAGTTTTAACTAAAAATATAGACCCATTATGTGCCATGGTTGTTGCTAATTTAATATTTTCCGACCTAAATTATTTAGATTCACAAGAAAATGCTTTAACTCATTGGTCACTTACAATATAACCTAAATCATAATGGTATTCACCATTTGACTTAAGATCTCTTTTTAAAAAGACTAGATGAGCCCTACATTCCATGCAAAGTAATTGCTCCTCATAAGCAAATTACATCTTACATCTCATTTGGTTCAATTACACCATTACCATCCAATTACACACAAATAAAGTAAACTAGTATTCAAAACTCTATTAAGATAACTGAAAGATGTTTGGAAAGGAAGGATCTAAGCGACCTTGCAAGTAGAGATATTCAAGACGAGGGGAGATATGTTTACGTTAGTCTATCATAAAAGAAAACAAATCTGCATTATCGAATCTAAGTATACTTATTCAAAACCAACTTTAAAATAGAATGACTTCCCACTTCTGCCCACTCTGGTTATTAACTCTCTATTTTTATTTACCTTCTATTTTAAACCTATACTACTTCGTAAGGAAATCACTAACAAACAGCTCAAAATTTATGCTTCGAATATTCTTGCTCATGTTGAAGGCTCCACATACACAAAGAACATATCCATATTAGATGGCCATACACATATCTGGAACACACAACCACACCTGATACAATTTCAATTTCAAAGTTGATAGGATACACAGATAAAATAATATCAATGACAGACAATTTTTAGAGCCGAACAATGGAAAGACTCCCTTCATATATTAAAAAACAGGACAAGGAGCCAAAAAGAGACTCCATTAATATATCTATTTCAGATCCTTTCCTAAATGAAATCTTCCTAACAAACCCCCAAAAAAGCACGGATGATATTAGGCATATTTTATGGTTTTATATCCATCGAATACTGTGCGTATGATCTAACTGTTCACTTCAAACATTTAAAACACAAACCTCTCAGCTCTCAAAAAATGAAACTCTGGCCGTTTATTTTGAATATCATCAACAACAACGGCCGTCGTAAGGTTACTAAAAGTGATATTTGCCATTTCGGCTCTGGGAGTACAGAGTCTTGGCTTGGCGAAGCTCGTCTTGTATTTCCATGTGGCTGGGGTTGGCCTCGTTCGCTTTCTCCAAACATTCGCATGCCGCCGCATACTGCTTCAGCCCGACCAGAGCGCGGCCTTTCCTGTAGAGAGCTTTGAGATTGCCGGAATCGATCCCAAGGACCTTGTCGGAATCCTCCAGCGCCAGCTCATATTCCTTCATCCGAAGCCTTGTCTCCGCTCGGTTGGAATAAGCGTGCAGGAGGCTGGTGTTGATATTATTATTATCATTTGAGGACCCCTTCCTGAGCTGAAGCAGAGCGGCGTCGATGCATTTCGTATAATGTTCGGCCGCTGCGACCCATCGTTTATCTCTGAAGAAGTTGTTGCCCTTCTTCCTCAACTCCTCTACGTCGGCATTTAACAGGCTCTCCGCCTGCTTCACCTTCGGAGTCACGAGGATCTCGACGTTCGCAGGGTTGTCGACACGGATAGCGAGTCCACCGTCGGCGGCGCACTTAAAGTACGGCTCCCTGATGGCCACCTTGGCTCCCTTAGGGTAAAGCCTCTGAAGGTTCGTCTGCGAATGAGCCGCATTGTATATTGCCAACCTGATGGCAAGGCCATGATCGTCCTCAAGCATACTCATGATACCGCTTATCCTGAAGGCCTCGGCGCAGAGAGTACCGTAGAGCACCCGGCCGCAGTGGACTCGGCCAACCTTCAATTGGGTAAAGGAAATGGGCTTTAATCTTTCCAGCGGAACCGAAGAAGCTCCGCCACTGCTGGTAATGGGATTTGTCAAGGACAAGCGTGCTTGAAAATTGTGTGCCAATAGCTCACGGGTTGAGTCGTGGAGTTGGAGAAGGGCTTGCTTGTCGAACCTCTCAGAGGCGTCTACCGGTGAAACAGGGGAAAGCGAGGCCATTAAGTGATACAGGTAGCTTCTCCCTCCTTCAACCAGTCACCACCGTCGTTTTCTTTCTTGAGCTACGAATTTGTTTCGTCGGCGAAATGATATTTAAAGTGAAAAGAAGAAACGTAAGGAAACCACACATCACCACTTCTGACACCCTTTACACGAGTGATGGGTTGGAATTCGAAAACGGAAAACGTTATCGTGATTAACGGGGACTGCCCTTGTTTACCGGTCACGAGCAGATCTTACCACGTATATATTTTGATATGGGTTTCCATTTTTTTCCCGTTAAAGTCATACAGTCGGTTGATATAAGAAAATATTTACTGATATTCGGTGATAAGAATATCATTTTATTAATTTAATTACACCGTAAAAGCGGGATAATATTTAACCCCGGGTTCGAATAATAGGTTACAATTTAGTGTTCACGAGGTTGAAAAGCGATGTTACACCATTATAGGAGTAGTGAATTTTAATTTGAAAAAAACGGAAACTTTGAAGATCGTTTGCGCTCGTGGAGTGAACCCTTTTCTTATTATTATTATTTTTCCGGTGGACAAAGTGATTATATATATATATATATATATATATATATATATATATATTTATTTATTTATTTATTTATTTATTGAATATATATTAATTGAATACCAGTATTAATGAAAAATAATTATTTAAATTTTAATTGTTATAAAAAATGATTTGTTCATATATTAATTAATTAATAATTTTAGATTTTAGATTGGCGTAATTTATATTGATAATGAGATTGTTTTTTCAATTAATTACATTATGATGATTTGGTCAACATTTCAAACCATCTAATGTGGTTTATCTTTTGGATAAACGTAAAAAAATCAATCTTCCCAAATGATCAAATAGCACAGATGCATTAGTTATTAGGAATTAGTTAGGAATCAAGTGAAATTAGAATAATTTAATATTTAATAAAATATTATGGATAAAATAAATTTAGGTAAAAAAGTAAATTAAATAAATTCAGGTAACTAACTCCTAACTAATTCATAACTACTAACTTTGGACCCCGCCGCATCTTTGCTATTTAATCATTTGGAAAGATTGATTTTAATTCATAACGACTAACTTTGGACCCCGCCGCATCTTTGCTATTTAAGCACTTGGAAAGA
The DNA here is from genome assembly GCA_031772625.1 of Pinus tabuliformis. Lineage (NCBI taxonomy): Eukaryota > Viridiplantae > Streptophyta > Pinopsida > Pinales > Pinaceae > Pinus > Pinus tabuliformis. The sequence continues at coordinate 914,637,294 of CM062809.1, forward strand.
TTGCTATTTAATCATTTGGAAAGATTGATTTTGTTATTTAATCATTTGGAAAGATTGATTTTTTCACCTGTATTAAAAACGAACCGCATTAAATGGTTTGAAATGTCGACCAAACCTTCATCACGTGATTAATCTGAAAGACAATCTCATTAATTAATAATTAATTTTGTTAATATAATTATTTATCTATAACAGAATAGCCAAAAAAATAATTAGTAATAAAATTTTAAAAATAATTATTAAAACTTCAAATATTATATATAAAAAGATGTAATTTTATATTAGTTAAATAAAGTTATGTCCTTTAGTTAAATAAAGTTTTACTTGTAATCACATTCTGAGTATCTTTCGGCAATGATTTCTGGAGACTCTGGGCCCAATTGCTAGGATATTTACTGCTTTGCTTATGCCATACTTATTTATTTTTATTCTTGCAATGGTTTATTCCTTTTATTTTATGAAATTAGAATTATTATGATTGTTGTGAGTATTGATATGTATGATTTATCTTTACCATTCAAAGTGGATTCTAGATGTTTCTACGTTCATATGTATTTGGTAGTCTTTGATGGATTTATCATATTAGTTTAAGTATTTGATTGGTGTTCCTTCTAAGTAGTATTATTAGAGATCTTGAGTTCACAGTTGTTGCTTTCAGTTAAAAGCTTGAATAGTTGCTTGTTGTTTATTTGTTGTAGTTTTCCTTTTTTCTAAATGAATTGTTATTGATATTAGTTAGAAAATATGCGAAGAGTGATTCCCTTAGCATATTTGCATTCACTTCTCTGCACAATAGATTAAAATAGATTTGAAATTCTTTAAGGTTTGCCTTTAGAATTGTTTTGGATTAAACTTCAAGAATTAGATATTAATTGTTGCAATGATTCGAAATCATTTCATTCTGAATTAGCCTCTGAATTCACTTGCATAGACAATGTCAAACACTCTTGAAATACACAGACTTACACTGGGTTGATAATTAATGTAGGTATTAAGGTTTCTTTTAATAGTCATCTTATTGCACCAACATGAGCTGCCTTGGCCTGGACCTTGCCTTGCTCGGCTTGCACTGCGCATTTTCGAGATGGAAGGCTCTACCTTGCTCCCAAGAATTGCATAGAGCTTATCTCCTACTACCTTCCCAAGCTGTGCTCTGCATAGTTTTGGGAGACAGTGCCCTAGTTGGCCCCCAGGGTTATGCAGTGCACTTTCCTGGGCAGCAATCATGTTGCACAGTTTCAGTCCTTAGCAAGCCAATATAGACTGTGGTTTGTGTAGTTTCAGTATACATTCAACTCACTGGCAGCCTGGACTGCGCTCTGTGCAGTTCCAGCTGTCATTTTCCCAGCCTCTTCGAGACAAAACTGCGCAATTTTTACAAGCAGTAAACTAGTTGTGTTATGTGTTAGTCCTCAAGTTTATTTTGGTTTTCAACTGACATTTACTTGCCACGAGTGTTTCTTTGTCTCTAGGTATCACAAGTGTTCATCATTCTCTCAGTACTATAGGTACAATAGCTTCTAAGAGAGAAGGATCAAAAGACACAGTTGAGAGCAGTACTGGGGAAGTGGTTAAACATGAGTCAATGAGCTTGCCTGTATACACAGAAACACACATGTTCATCGAGAAGGATATAAAAATAAATTGTAAAGTCATCAACACCATCTTTTCAAGCAACTTTGAGGAGAATCTAGAGGATAGACAGGTCTATGTGAACATCCATAAGTCAGGACTATACATGGTTGCATGCAGGTTTCTCATGTTTCCTTGCATAGATGTGATCCACTGGCTTGTCGCACACACTAATCCCAAGACAATGATATTGAGAAATTTTAGTGGACCAAGGATTTCTTCCTTCAGGGTGGAGGATTATCTAGAGATATATCATTTTCCATTCCTAGTGAGCAGGATGGATGCATTGTTCTACACTCCCAACAGAAGCACAAACACAAGAGATATCTTGAAGCATTCGGTAAAGGAGGTGGCAAAGTTTAGGATGGTACCTAACTAGATATATAGGACAAAGACACTCAAGAAGGCATATCAATTCTTTTTCATCTTCGCATGCCACTTGTATGGCCAAGGGAGTACAAAAACCTTCCCGTAGAGTTGGGTTGTTATGTTGGATCAACTGGAAAATGAAGGAAAACCATTCAACTAGTTTGACACATTGGATCTCTAGTTGAAAGTACATATGTCCAATGATCGAAGTCCATCCAAGGATCAACAAGCAGATTTCTTCATGTTTGCATACATGCTCGATGAAATCTGTGCCCGTCAACAGTTTCCTGGCATGGGTTCGGCATGGACATCTTCAGAAAGTGTTGAGAACATATATTGCAAGTGGCTCTCAAATAGAAACTACTGGGGAGTAATGGTTAGGATATGTGACCATTTCATCACCCCTTTTTACACGATTATTTTTTAACAAGATCCACCCTGCATGTTCCAAGCAGCAATGGAGGTGTTGCTAAACATTGCATATTGGTATGCCTCATATAAGGGAACCTTTATTAGAATGTACAACACAAAGAAATATATGCATGTGTTTCTGAGGTTCTCCATGGACAAGTTGGTCATGCAGGAAGTTGCATACCACATCTCAACAGGGTTGTCATTTGGATTGCACAGGAAGAAGAAGGCACCATGTCCCATGCTTCCCATGCAAATTGGGTTGTGCGTGGTTGGGAGTTTGAAGGAAGAAAATGCTGAAGTGGAAGACTTCAAGAAGTTTAAGTTCGGCACCGGGTGTTTCAACCTGTATGACCAACATGGTTTATGTAGGGACCACTATGCAAGAGTGTACTACCTAGATCCACAGGGCATGTCATTGGCTAGAGCTACCCATGGAGATATTGTTATAACTCCTCTAGGCTCAATGAACCGGTCAACATTGTAGTGGAGTGGGTAGTAGCACCTCAGGAAGCAACAAAAACAACAACAGTAAGTAGCAAACCTATGCAAGACAAAGGCAAGAGGAAAATTTCCAAAGCCATAGATACAAAGAAAAGCTACAAGTTTAAGGAAGACCCACTTGTGGAAAAGGTAGCTTTGAAGATAGAAGTGAAGAGGCGACAACACAACAGGAGGATAACGCAAATAAAGAGAGAGAAGAAAAGGCTGAAAGATACTGAGAGGATGTTGTAGGAAGTCCAATAGAAGTTCAGGGAAGAGCAAGAGCTACGTTGAAGAGAGAAGGAGTTGCAACATAAGCATCAACAAAAATAGGAATAAGAATAGGAGGAAGTGCAAGACGTGCAAACAGCTCAAGTTGCACCAATATAGGTTGAAGACTCTGAACCAATAGTATGTGAGGAACATGGTGAGAATCCACAGGAATAGGAACCTACTCTGTAGGATGAACAAATAGTAGAATAAATGGACATGAAGTGTAGCATCCGAAATAGGATCAGAATACCGGCCTCATGTCAATAGCAATAGAGGTCACTCCACAAGCTTCACCAACTCCAACAACAGAGCAAGTCTCGAGTTAACAAGGGGATACCATTCTCCTTGAGGACCATCCAGGAAAAAAGATGTACAACATAACCTTTGATGAGTTGCAACACATAACTGTACAAGCATGTAGAGCGCTCACACTAGATGAGCATGCATCACCTGCGCACTTAGAAGAATGCATGATTGTGTCATATGTACAGAGACATCCAACTGCCTTGGCCAATGCTACAAAGGCTTATGTCGAAGCCACAAGCTCGAGTGTTAGGTTCTTGATAGCATAAAACGAGCGCATGCCTAAGGAATTGTAGGCATCCAAGTAGAGAGAGGAAAAATCAATAGGATCCACGAGAGCAGAGATGAAGATGGCCATACTTGTTGAAATATCGGCTCTTGAGACAATCACATGGAGACTGTATGAGATGTTTGTCATCATGCACAAGGCAGTTTTCCACCTACATGGTCATCAATAGTGCTACACTAAGATAGCGCGAACACTCGCAGACATACATACCGTAGTTTATTATGTACATACATTGACAATGAGGTACAAGGGAGCCCCGCTTAATTTGCACAAAATGATGAAGCCACATGTGGAGTTGGATAAATCATGCATCCAAAGTCAGATCCAGAACTATGAGGAACTCCCATCACTCATCACTATATTGAGGCTTCGTATGCATGGTTGTACAATAGTTTGGATGTCGTGGTGAGAAATTATGGCACCCTGTCGATTGGTACAGTCATCGATGCCAAAGAGAAGAACCAAGTCAGACTAGAGCTTGATGTGTACTTCAATCAGTTGATGCTCACGACCACTAGCGCAGATTTGCTAGTCAGTGCAAATAACATGCATATGTACATAGCTAGTACGACCATGCTCAAGACTAAGTTGTGCATGTTACAAGATGAGTTGGACCGAGGTCCCAAATCAATATATCTAGAAGCAATGGAGGAAAGATTTCATTTCTAGAAGGACTTGATTAAAGAGTACATGGACACCATTACACACTATCAAGCATGGTATCATTTCATCACCGAGGATCACAGAGATAAAGTTGATGAATTGATCTTTCCATAATCGTCTGAGTCTTAGAGATGTCTTGTCTGGTTGACTCAAGCCAATTTTGTCCCACATGGGTATATGTGGAAAATGTATTGCTTTTGTAAAACATGATGTAAAGTGAAATTCCAAGTGTCACTAGTGGAATACAAACAGTCATATGTAATGTAAAGAGTCATGAGGGTAGTCCAAGAGTCACAAAGGGGAATGTCAAGGGTCACCCACCCTTTGTTATAAATAGAACCTTATAACTCATGGAATAGACTTTTTGGGGGCCAATTATTTTCTAGGCATTGCTTAGAGGGATTGGAGAGTATTATGACGAGCCTTGGCTTCTCCACAGTGTAGAGAGAGCACATCTCTTTAGAGGAGCAGGCAGTGTGGACTGTAACATTCCGCTATTGGGCTAGTGGTTGTATGTATGGATGGAACTTTCACTTTATATAATATAATAGAGCCAACACGTTTCATGCATATGTTGTTATTGTCGTTTGACTATTTTAGTTACTTTAGAAATGTATGTATTTTTACTTGTACATTGATGTATGGGCTATTCCATATGTGATTGTATGAATCTTATTGAAGTGTGTTGTTGGTTTAACGCATCACTTTGATTGTAAACTAGATTCTACTTTCCTCTTTGTGATTTCATTTAGCTTGTGTGTTCCTTTGAGGCTACGTACTATTACATGCTTCTAAGGGATACACTTCTTTTCCCCCTTCGTGTGTTAGAACCTCCCCATGCACCTCTCCTAACTTGCTAGAAGGTCACACACTTGCTTTAAGTAAGGATATCTTTCTTACCTCTACGCACTATCCTAGTCAAGGCATAACATTAGTACCCATTGCTAGTAATCCTACTCCAAATGGTCTGAGGTCTAGTTGGGACTTCTTATTGGGGAGATCCATTAACATGTTGGCGGTTCCAACACCATCAACACCTGGATGACCCGAATATGATTTCACATGAAACTACCTCAAGTTAAGCTTCTTGAGCTCATTGCAATTCGTTACAGAGATCTTATCTTGAAACCTTACGAAACCATCATCCATGAGATGGTAGTCTGCATCCTAATCCCTTGTACTTGTACCTACACCTGTACTTGCACCTAAACCTATACCTGTGTCTGTACTCTACTATAACCTGTGCATAATTTGCATGTATTTGTCATCCCACTATCTTGCTTGCAAGATCCTATCCTATAAATCTTTCCCATAAGAGCTTATAGTTGCGATATGATTTACTTGTACCTTCCTACTAAGAGCATCTGAAACCCAATTCTCTTTCCCTTTGATGTATCTGATTTCGAAGTCAAACTCACTAAGGGTAGCCAACCATCTAGCTTGCTTAGCATTTAGATTTGGTTTTTCAAACAAAAACCTCAACCCACTCTCATCACTCATCAATGTAAACCTCTTGCCCAGAAGATAATGTCTCCACATTTTCAATGCCTTATAATTACTGCTAGCTCAAGATCATTAGTTGGATAGTTCTGCTCATGCTCATTCAGTTTTCGTGACTCACAGCACACTACCTATCCTTCTTGCATGAGAACTCCACCAAGTCCCCTCTTGCAAGCATCTGTACATAATACACACTCTGTGTTTGTATTTGTAATCTTTAGCACTGGTGCATGTGTCAACTACTTTTTAAGATGTGCAAAACTATCTTCATATCCCACCGTCCATTCAAACTTCTTACCTTTTCATTGCAATGATGTGATAGGATATGAAATGTGTCAGAATTTCCTGATGAGCCTCCTATTGTACCCTACTAATCCCATGAATGATCTAACCTCATCTACATTCTTAGGAGCTTCTTATTCCATGATGGCCCTTATCTTTTTTGGATCTACTGTTATGCCTTCCTTGGAGACAACATGTCCCTAGTAGTGTACCTCAGTCTAAAAGAAGTTTCACTTACTAAGCTTAGCATACAACTGATGCTCTCTTAGAAATCTCAATACTGCTACTAAATGTTCGGCATGTTCTTCCTCATTCTTATAATATACCAATATGTCATTAATGAATACAATAACAAACTTGTCCAAATAAGGATGCAACACACTATTCATCAAACAAATGAATGTAGCTGGAGCATTAGTCAAACTGAATGCATCAACAACAAACTCATAATACCCATACTTGGTCCTGAACACAATATTGAAGATATCCTCTTCCTTGATACGTAGTTGATGGTATCCCGATCTCAAGTCGATCTTAGAGAACATTGTTGGTCACTTCAATTGATCAATCAAATCATCAATCCTCAGTAAAGGTTTACTCGTTCTTAATTGTTACCTTGTTCAGTTGCATGTAATCAATGAAAGAGATAAGAGTACCATCTTTCTTCTTTACGAATAACACTGGTGGGCCCAAAGGTGATACATTAGGTCTGATGTATCCTTTTTCCAACATTTCCTTTAGCTGCAACTTCAACTCTAACAACTCAGGTGTGCTCATCCTGTAAGGTGCTTTCAATACTGGAATTGCCCCTCGCACCAACTCAATAGAAAATTCTACCTTCCTATGAGGTGGAAAATCTATAATGTCCTCCACAAATACATCCTGAAACTACTGCAAAACATGGTACCTACTCAACACATCGAAATCCTCAACCTCCTTACCCTTGTCACTAGCAATGTGTACTACAAACATCACACAACCTTTTATGCAACTATGCCTAGCCTGCATAGCAGTAACCATCCTCACTGATGTAGGCTTCTTGTTTCCCTGCAAGGTCCTCTTTTCCCCACTATCACCCACACACTCAATGGCCTTGTCAAATCAATCCACATTAGTTCTGTGAAGGTATAACCAATCCATACCCAAAATCATGCTATACAAATTGAGTGGCAATACATTCAAATGCGCTATTGTAGGCATACCTTTTAACTCAGATGCACAAGCTCTTGCCCAATGGTGAACTTGCTTCTTTTTACCTGTAGGAAACTGTACAAACCAAGGTTTTGCATGCACTTCTTTTCTCAAATCACACTTATCCACCAGGTCGGGATTAATATAGTTATAATTAGATCTAAGACCAATAAAAATAGAAACAACTTTATCACAAATCTTACCTTCCATCTCAATGATCGATGCCTGATGATCACCCTCCTTGTTTTCCACAACTGCATAAATCCAAGGAATGCTATGACCAACATCATCAACTGTATGTGCCTCCTGAGAACTGTAGATATGGGGTCTACCATCACTCTGATACTACAGACAATCCCTCTTATGATGATCCTTACTAAGTATCTAACATTGCAATGGTTCCCTAGCACCACCTCTAGTCTGCTACTCTCATGTCCCTTCTCAGTTGTATTGAATATTTTGTAAGGAACTACATTTTCTTTCTCAATTGCATCTTGAGGTATTTCTATCTTTAGTGGCCATTTTCCTTTATCTTTTCCATTTCTTTTCAATTCATGTTTCAACTCAACTTTGTGCTTTGACTACTCATAACAATGCTTCAAATTTCAAATGGCCTCCTATAATGATCTAAGCTCATCAAACTCAATCCAGTCTTTGTATGCAACTGGAAATCCACTAATGAATCTTTGAACCTTGGCCTTCTCCTCTCTGAGGTAAGGCTCATATCTCAACAACTCCAAAAATTTGCTAGAATATACTCCTCATCTGTCATAGAACCCATCTGTAGCTCATAAAAATCCTTAGCTCTATCATCATAATACCTCTCAAACGAGTGCTTCTTCTTGAAGAGTGTTTCAAATGCATGCCAATTCAAATCATCCTCATGAATTTCCTTGACATTCTTTGTGTCTTCCCACCAAATATTAGCTCTAGAACCATTGAGACTGAAAAGGGCTATCCTTACTTTCATGTTTTCTGAGTAATAATGAAATCTAAAGAATTTCCTTATACTAAGAAACCAAGATTCTGCATCTTGCGATTTGTTCATATCTACATCAAAGGTAGCTGTCTTTTCCTTCTTGAACTCATCCAGAAACTATCACCTATCATTCCTCTTGTACAAATGATGACAATGACAATCATGATGTATATCAGAACCAAAACCAAAGTAATACCTGTGTCTGTCACCCCTCCTATCCAAAGTGTGTGTTATGAACCAGCTCACAAAAAGATAGAAAAGAGAGATCCATGCCTTAGAATTCAGCCTCTTCGAGGGGGCAACCTCCTTTACATTACATAAATGAACAATTCTTGGATGATACAAATGAAAATACCTCCTTTCTATATATAGGAGTCTAAGTGGTCCCAATACAATCAAAGCCTACATAACAATAATATTGTAGGGCACAACAATAACAATAGTGGGCTTCTATGTGGCACAATAGTAACAATATGGGCACTACATGGGTACATCAATATAAATAAGGGGTATAACTACTGAATAGTAATGGGGTAATCACTAGTATTATAGGGACCCAACATGCCCCTCTCCTTGAAAAAAAGTGTTGTCCTCAACGCTTGAGTAGTTCAGGATACTTCTGCATAAAATTCTCATCATCCCATGTGGAATCTTCAGCGGATAAGTTCTTCCACTTGATAAGGTACTCTGAAATTGATCGATTTCATAGCTGTCGAGTTCTTGTTTCTATAACTGCTTCCGGTTCCAATATAATTTTTCCTTCTTCATCAAGTTCTGGCAATATTGTTTGAACTGGGAGCTTGTCGCCTATAACCTTCTTTAAGCATTAAACATGGAAAACTGGGTGCAATCGAGAAGCTGCAGGAAGCTCCAATTTGTATGCCATAGTACCAATCTTTTGCAACACCTTGTACGGACCATAATACTTTGGTGATAATTTATTATCCTTCTTAGCTTGCTTGAGGGACATTTGCTTATATGGTTGTAGCCGTAGGAATACCCAATCACCTACATCAAAACTTCTTTCACTGCGATGCTGATCTGCCTGTTGTTTCATTCTATTCTGTGCCAACACAAGGTTATCCTTTAAGAGTTGGAGGACTTGTTGTTGATGTTCGATGTGATGTTCCACTGCCTGAACCTTAGAATTTTCTCTTAAACATGATGTGATGGATGGTGGTTGATACCCATAAAGTGCCATAAATGGGGTCATTTTTGTTGATGTATGGAAGGAAGTGTTATACCACCATTCAGCTAGAGGCAACCATTTGACCCATTGTGTCTGTTTATCAGATACAAATCAACGAAGATATCCTTCCAAACATTTGTTTACTATCTCAGTTTGCCCATCAGATTGAGGATGATAAGATGAGCTATGAGCTAAATGAGTACCAAGACAAGAAAATAATTCTGTCCAAAAATTTCCAGTGAAAATGGGATCTCTGTCACTTACAATAATCTTTGGGTTTCCATGTAGCTTTTGAACTGTTTCCATAAATGCAGTAGAAACTGTACTGGCTTTAAATGGATGTGATAATGCACAAAAGTGTGCATACTTGGTAAGTCTGTCAACTACCACCATGATGACACTCTTTCCCTCAGACTTGGGTAAACCTGTGATAAAATCCATTGAAACCTCCTCCCAACGTTGGCTTGGAATGGATAAAGGTTGTAATAGACCTGGTGTCTTAATTTTTTCAACTTTATTTTGCTGGCAAACCAAACATTCCGCCACAAACTTTTGAATATCTGATTTAAGGCCATCCCAAAAAAATTCCTTCTTAACCCTGTGGTAAGTTTTTTAAAATCCTGAGTGCCCTCCTAAGGGAGAAGTGTGCAATTCCATAAAAATCTTTTGTTTTAGCTGGGAATTCTTACAGAGGTATAAGCGATCTTTGTACCATAACGAATCATTTTTCCAGCTAAATGTATCAGAAGTACTGGAATCTTGTTGTAGCTTTTGAATAAGTGCCCACACTTCTTCGTCGTTCTTCCATTCCTCCCTTGCTTCATTTATCCAATCTGGTTGGATAATAGAAATGGCACACAACAATGCTTCCACATCCTCATCCTTTCTTGAGAGTGCATCTGCCACCACATTTTGCTTCCCTTTTTTGTAGATGATTTCAAAGTCATAACCCAACATCTTTGTGACCCACTTTTGTTGCTCTTCAGAGGATAATCTTTGTTCTAAAAAGTATTTAAGGCTATCATGATCCGTTTTTACCTTGAAGTGTCTTCCCATTAGGTAGGGTCACCATTTCTTAAGTGCATGGAGTATTGCCAACATTTCCTTCTCATAAATAGCTTTGTTTAAAAACTTTCCCTTGATTGGACGACTTTCAAAAGCAATGGGTCTTTCATCTTGCATTAGAACAGCACCAATTCCATTTCCTGAAGCATCACATTCCACAATAAAGGTTTTTGTGAAGTCCGGCGTAGCTAAGACCGGTGCTTGGCACATTGCCTCTTTAAGATGTTCAAAGGCCTTTGTTGCTTGCGAAGTCCATGAAAATGAATCTTTCTTCAATAATGTTGTTAGAGGTGCTGCTATTCTCCCATAATTCTTAACAAACTTGCGATAATACCCTGTCAACCCAAGAAATCCTCGCAGATGCTTTATGGATGTGGGGATTTTCCATTCCTTAATGGCTTTAATTTTGCTAGGGTCTACCTTAACTCCTTCATGAGATACAATATGACCCAAATATTCCACCTCCTGGACTCCAAAGAAACATTTGGATCTTTTTGCATATAATTGTTTCTCCTCCAATAGTTGTAACACCCTGTCAACATGTTCAACATGATCCTTCCAAGACTTGCTGTAGATTAGTATATCATCAAAAAATACTAACACAAATTTTCTAAGGAATGGTTTGAAAATTGAATTCATCAAACCTTGAAATGTTGAAGGTGCATTGGTAAGGCCAAAAGGCATGACCAAAAATTCATAATGACCCTCATGAGTTCTAAATGCTGTTTTCGGAATGTCTTCAATCTTCATTCTAATTTGATGATATCCCGAACGAAGATCCAACTTGGTGAAGTAAATTGATCCATGCAATTCATCCAGTAATTCATCAATAACAGGAATGGGGAACTTATCTTTAATAGTGAGCTTGTTGAGCTCCCTATAATCTGGACACATGCGCCATGATCCATCCTTCTTGTGCACCAATACTACTGGAGCTGAGAAAGAACTTTGACTCGGTTGAATTATACCAGCCTCTAGCATTTCTGCAACCATACGTTCAATTTCACTTTTTTGGACATATGGATATCTGTACGGCCTGATGTTTGGAGGAACACTTCCTGGAATCAGATGAATAGCATGATCATGATCACGCATAGGTGGGAGACCTTTGGGAGTCTCAAATACCTTGGAATGATTGTCCAGGACTTTTTGGAGATCTGGAGAAATAGATGATTCCAATGTGGAAACATCTAGCGAACATAATTGTGCAATTACACCTCTTTGCTCCTTTTTTAGAAGCTTTGTCATGCCATTAGAGCTGATTATCTTTCCTGGTTTCCCTGCAATACCCCTTAATTCAACTTCCTTTCCTTCCACAGAAAATTTCATGAAAAGTTCTTGAAAATTAAAAGCTATTGTACCCAAGGATTGTAGCCATTGGACTCCTAGTACAACATCAGCACCTCCCATTGGAATGGAAAGCATTGGGCTAGTCAATACATATTCTCCCATGGATAGCTTGATATTATGGCACTTTCCAGAACAATTTATTGTTCCTCCATTTGCAATCATCACTTGACACTCTGGTGCTGGATATAGGAAGCAATTCAATTCTTTTGCTACCCTACAATGAATAAAATTGTGGGTGCTTCCTGAATCAATCAACACTATTACCTTTTTCTTCTTGATTTGTCCTTCTATCTTGATGGTTTGAGGAGTGGTAATTCCCGCCAATGCATTACAAGATATGGTCGGATTTATTTGTTCTTCATCTAGGCTTTGTTCCTGGAATATATCCTCTTCTTTTGACCTTTCTTGCTCCTTTTCTTCTTCCTCTTCACAATCTATGTAGAATAATTTCTTCTCAGCACACTTATGACCTTTTGTGTATTTGCTATCACAATTGTAACAAAGCCCTTTTGCTCTTTTTTCTTCCAATTGTTGTGGTGTCAACCTTGTAGGTTGTGGAAGACTATGGGCAACAAAACTTCCGTCTTTATAGTTGTGAACGGTATGCTTCCTAGTTGCCATAATTTTGCTTTCCATTTTTCTTGCTAACCTGAATGCCTTCTCTAATGAATCAGGTTCCCAAAGGCGCACATCATGTTGGATATTATCCTTTAAAGACCCTATGAACACATCAATCCTATGCTCCTCTGGAATATCTTTTACCCTTATGTTCAATTTTTGGAACTCCTCAATGTGCTCCATTATTGAACCCTTTTGTTTGAGACTTATCAATTGGCTAAAAAAAGTGTTGCTTTTTGTATCCTCATAATGTGCTATCAATTCTTCCGTAAAAATTGCCCAAGTGATAAATTGTTTACGAGAACAAAGCCATTGATACCATACAAACTGATTTGGTTCCAAATATAAAGTTTCCATACGTACCTTTTGTGTGTTTTGCACATTATTGAGATCGAAGAATTGCTCCATCTGTAATATCCATGTGGCGGGATCCTTGCCATCAAACTTCCTCATATCGATTTTTGGAACATGGTGAGTCTTCGATCCAACATTAGAGTCTATGGAATCATGATTAACATTTCTTTTGTTCTCATCATGAGTTTCCTTTACTACCTTTTCACCATTAGTGACCCTTTCTTGTAGCAACTTCTTCAATTCATCCATCTTATCATCCATGCCATCAATTTTAGCGTCCATGCCATTCACCTTAGCTTCCAACCCATCCATCTTAGCTTCCATGCCCTTTATCTTAGATTCCAAGCCATTTACCTTAGATTACATGCCATTTATCTTAGATTCCACGCCACTTATCTTAGCTTCTGTTAGCTTTTGTGAGCGTGACATTTGTTGCACTTGTTCTTGTAATTTTGATATATCATGTAGCATTTCTTCCTCTTCTTCATGAGTCATGCTAGAGCTTTTAGGTTCCTTACTAGGTGTTTGCATTTTCTTTCCTCGGGGCATTAGTTACCGATAATAATGTTTTACTATGCCCTTTGAATTCCGTTAAACCAAGCTTACACAAAAATTAAAAAAAAACTACACACCTTTTTTCACTTTATAGAAGCCTGATATTGAATCTGATGTATCTCTGTAATTTCGGATCCTCCATTTCTAAAATTGCTACCTGCAGTAGCCTTCTGTGTCCTCTTTCCAATGCCACAAGTTTGAGCCAAATTGGATTCTCCAAGGAAGAGTTATGTGAAATATCCCACAGTGACTAGCTTTTAGACTGGTTCAGTACAGCGAACTTGTACGACTTGCCACGAGTCCCTGTTTCAACCTTTGAATCTAAAACACACATAAAAACAAACTACAGTCTGTCCTCTTTCTGTACCTTCTTACAAAATTTCAATCCGATCCCCAAAGAGAAAGTTATGACGATTTTCCCCAGGTCACCTGTTTTGAATGTAATTCAGGAGTCTGCAAAAATACCAACTTCCTCAGACCATATCTCCGCAAATATCACGCAAAAATGTCTGAAATTCGGATCCAAGGTTCAGCGCAATTTCTTCTCAAATGGGTTTTTTTTGCGACTTCTGAAACGTTACAGAAAAAAAGTTATAGTGAAAATGCCACGATGACCTGTTTGGAGCAGCGAAACCCTAGAATCCAAAGCTCCGATACCAAATGTTATGAACCAGCTCACAAAAAGATATAAAAGAGAGATCCACGCCTTAGAATTCAGCCTCTTCGAGGGGGAAACCTCCTTTACATTACATAAATGAACAATTCTTGGATGATACAAATGAAAATACCTCCTTTCTATATATAGGAGTCTAAGTGGTCCCAATACAATCAAAGCCTACATAACAATAATATTGTAGGGCACAACAATAACAATAGTGGGCTTCTATGTGGCACAATAGTAACAATATGGGCACTACATGGGTACATCAATATAAATAAGGGGTATAACTACAATAGTAATGGGGTAATCACTAGTATTATAGGGACCCAATAGTGTCCAACATCCTACCATCTCTGATAGTGTCAGATCTATCTAACCTATGTCTACTATGAGACTTGCTGCCATATGCCCCATTAGTTCTGTCCTCATATCCATGGTTGATCCGAAGAGGTCCCTATCGCTGCAAATCTAACAAACTCTGAAGTAATATCACATTCACCTCTGCTTATTTCTCTTGTTCCTACATGATTTTGTCATTGTCTTCTTTGCAACTCCTTATTTCTTCTTTCAAACTTCTCAATGTGTCTGCCAAGTCAAAAGAGTGCCCCACACCACACTGCCCATCTGATGCATAGGGAGATTCTATGTAGTCTACCACCTTGCTAGCCATTTGATCTCTTTCTTGCAAGGCATGTTATGTTAGCTAAACCATATCACCATAATTCAACGTACCTTAGCATACTCAGGGAGGATACCTTGTCTACAAGATCATCAAATCAACTTGATGCATGTATAACATAACCATAATAACATATAGACATATATCAATAAGTTCATCAATGCATAACCATCATACTAACTAGGTTCCATTCATCAATTCAAGGCCATATCAAAAATGCATTCTATGACCTCGGGCATGACAACAACCAATACTTCAGTATACACATTGCCTCATGCAACTATCCACCTGCATAAACAATTCCTAGTCAACTACACATACTCATAACCGCATGTAGTCAAGCATAAACGATCAATTATTGTAATCAACCTACAAGACTAATGCCTGTAATCAAAGAACAAAGGATGCAACCCATCGTACAAGAATGTAATCAAGTTTCATATAATTGTATAATTAGTCATATACTCATGACGATGCATTCCATAAAACCAACATCAATTTCTTCATGATAACCTTACTACTACCATGATCAATATGATGCAGTGCAACAAGCACATGGAACACAAGTGTAGAGCCTCACATGCAACTGAGACGCATGCATGACCAACACATTCACCCATATTTGTAGCACTATATATGACCCAAAGAGAGTGTAACCATGCTCTAATACCAATCTATAACACCCCCTCCGAGGTCTACCCAAAGTAACCATTCCAAGCGGGGTAAACATGAGGAGAGATGCTATGACAATAAGGTTAGAAATCCTATCTTACCTTAAGGAAGTGGAATGGATGAAATATCACATGCAATCATCCAACATCATTAACAAAATCCTCAGGATACAAGTCAGCCACTCAAACAACCTATCCCTAGGTCCCACTGCTATTCTGTAGCTCTTAGGGTATAGTCACTCTCATGCTATGGGCAAGGGAGCAACTAGAAACCTAAAGTCACTCTCACAAGCCTACCTACCAGTGACTGTGGACCAAAATTGTTAGTTCTGTGCCAGCGACCCTAAGATTTAAGCCACTTTTCTAGCCCAGAATCATGGCCTTTGCTCAGGACTTGTTTTAACTTCCATAATTCATTAAAAATATAATAACAATGTTGATCAAACAAAAATAACCCTTAGGAATAGACCTGAGCATCCCCAACTGGGACTGAATTTTTGTCAAACACTTGGCATCAATAACCTAGAATTCTAAGATACAAGACACATCATAAATGACTTAAACAACTTATGAAACATAACTAGAAGGATCACCTCCTTATCCATTGAACTACTACATCATCAATTCGGTCTCGCATCCATCCATTTAATAGTTACAAGTAAATATATGAAATAACCATGGCATGAAGCAATCATTCAACCATGCTTATAACTAGCATAAAACCATATAAATATAAGAGATATGACAACCACTGAATCCACATATAAATCAATGAAAAAGTAAGCGAATTTATCTTTTATTAATTATAGGAAAATCTGACAAAGTTCGGGACTTCCACGTACCCGACCTTAGACATGGCTAAACTAAATCTCTCTTTCGACTAGTCACCCCCATGCCATATTCCAAGAATGAATGTGGGATCTCATAGAACAACCAATCCAAGAACAACCAAGGGAATCCAGAGGTTAAACCACCTACACCCTTAACAAACCATGACCACACCAAAACTGGTGCTCCAATCACAACCGAACAGAACTTGGAATGCCATTCGGAATCCATCACTATCCTTGAGGAATTTTCCATCTCCTTGTTTCTCAGTATTTACCACAATCCAAACCTAGACCACTACACCCTAAATCGAGACTACTTCCTAAGGCTTTAACATGTTTCTCACCAAAACCGATCGAGGAATTCCTATGCCTTTGGGAATGAACCTTCAGGCCACCTTCGCCCCAGATTCTGAAATCCATCTGAAGCTCAAAACAAAGATCAACATCCCAGCACACCATGGCATCTGGAAAAGGCTAGGCTAGGATGAAATCCATTATCATAACCTAACAATACCATGCCACCGACAGCGAGAACATACACCAACATGCAAAGCCATGCATGTCCAAACCGGTTAGGAAATCACACATGCAAAAGGATACCTGCAAGTATTCTTGCTGAAGCTGCTTGATCCTGCTTTCATTTCTTTAATCCTTGCTTGGTCTTCCTTTCCTTTGCTTGCTTTCCCTTTCCTTGATCCCAAACTAGAGTGCTCCAAGAAAAATCCAAGTGACCAAGAGAGAGAGAACATAATGAGAGAGCTCCAAACTTGAACTGATAAAAACAATAAGCCTTTTTATGCACGAGGTCTCTAATTTCTTCATTTTCCATTATTTTCCTTCAATTTCCTCCTCACATGCAACCTGTGACCTTTCACCTTACTTTTCTCCTAATTTCCTTTATTTTCATAAATAAGTGTGCCAAAATGCATTTTTCCATTTTAATTCCTTTTCCTTAGCCTTTTCTAATTCTCCTTCCAAAAACACACATCTAGTAATTCCCACTAGGATATATTTTCTCAACATTCATCTTGGAATACCGATGGTCCTATTTTTCATTATTAACTTTTATTACATGAACTTTTCATCAGGGTTGTTATAAAAAGGTTATATGAAATGAGTTATGGTTTTTTGAGCACATGGTATTAAAAGTCTCAACATTGGCTTATGGTATCTCAACAAACTCCATTTATAGATTAAGTATCTACATAGTAAAATACGGTAAATCTCCTTGGTTAAGAATATTATTTTATATATATTTTTAAAATGTGTATATGTTTAATTTTTATGTTGATTCTTTTTATCATTAATGATACTTATTATTATTTTAAATATTATAAATTGATGTCTATTCACATTTACAAACATTTAATTTATATAATTGTGTTAATATATACTATTATTAAAATTTACTAAATTCCTTATCCAAAACTTATTTTGAACAATGTTAACTATATAGGAAGTATATATGTGTTTTAAACATATTATACTCCAACTACACCTAATGCAATTTCATTGTTTTTGAACCATCCTAGATCCATCTTAACCCCAAATTTATCAAATTTCGAGAGGGATCTAATTTGTTGAGGTGCAACCTCTCTTTTTAGTGTAAAACTTGAGGAAAGGTTTGCACCTCAACAAATTTGATCCCTCTGGACGCTGGATAAATATGGGATTAGTATGGCTCTAGGATGGTTATATAATACAATATAGTATTTATATTTGTATCTATGTGTCTCTTTCTTATTCCCCCTCTCTATTTCAACCCCCAAACATACACTCTCTCTCGATATCTATCTCTCTCTCCCTCCCTCCCTCTTCCTCCCTGTCTTTCTCTCTACCCCTTCTTTGCTTCTCTCTCTCTTGGCCCCCACACTCCTCTCTCCCTCACTCTCTCTCCATTGCTTCCTTGTCACTCCCTCTCTCTCTCTCTCTCTCCACCTTTGTCCCTCTATGTCTTTTTCCTTCCTTCCCTCTCTCTCCGCCTCCAACTCCATCTCTCTCTTGAGCCCTCTCTCTCTTCCTTCCTCTCTTTCCCTTCTCTCCCACCTAATTCTTTCTCTCCCCCATCTCTCCCACCTTCCTCTTTCTCTCCCCCCATCTCTCCTTGACTCACTCTCCCCTTCTCTCTTTCCCCTCCATCTCTCTGTCTCCCTCTATCTGTTTGTATCTCTCTCTCTCTCTCTCTCTCTCTCTCTCTCACCCTTATATCGCTATCTCTCTCCCATCCTCTCTCTCTCTCTCACCATTCTATCCCTATCTCTCTCACCTCCTCTCCTCTCTCCCTCACTCTCTCTCCATCTCTCCCTTGTTACTTCTCCTCTCTCACCACCTCAATCTCTCTATGTCTTTTTTCCTTCCTCCCTCTCTCTCTCTCTCTCTCTTCCCTTCAACTTTGTCACTATCTCCCACCCCCCTCTTAAATTTGATCCCATTGTATTGTGTTTAAGAAAGAATCAAAATTAAAAAAACTCAATTGGTTGTAAAACATTAAATGCACATTTTGGATCAATCATGTCAAAGAAAATACAATAATGAAAAACTCAAAAAAATAATGCACAATTATTGTTATCACTTTGCTCGATCTCATGCTTGGATCCTTAGTTAAAATGGATCTATGTTGGTACTTAATAATACTATTTATATTATATACATTTCACAACTTTAAATACAAAAATATTCTCATTTTTTATTTTATTAAAATATTAATTTAATTTATATGGGAATATTTTTAATAGTCCTTGGAGGATTTAGATATATCTCAAAATTAATTACAACATTTTTCCTTTTAGATTCAATTAAAAAATGCTATAAAATTAAAATAAAATAAAATAAAATAAAATATTTTTGTTGTGAAATAAGTTACAAGTTTTGGGCATGTGGTATTGATAAGCCATGGTATAGACCCATTGTATTGTAACAAGGCTTATTCACAAGTTAATACTAGTACAACAACATTAAAAATATTAATGTGGTTGATATGGCCTAAAGTTTTATAAATATAACAAAAAAAACTATTGCAACCTGAAGAATATCTTAACAATGTAAACATTTACGTGATTAACCATGTATAAAAGGGTTATGGGTCAACTTTAACTTGATAAAAAAAATGAATTACACATCTTATTGTAAAATGGACCATTTTTTCTAAACACAATTTGCTTATATATTAATTTCCCCATCTAATTAGAATATAAAATCCCTAGGAAATTGGTGGGTAGGGAGCCATGTGGCATGAATCTAATTTTTTAAATTTACTAAAAGTCAATGCAACCTAAAAAACTAACACACTACAATCCTTGATAAGCATTAAAACTAAGCATAAGGTGAGCATATTCCCTTTAGAATCAATCTAGGCACTCAATTAAAAAAATAAAAATAAACAAGTCAACAGATCCTCATCCACCTTAAGTTGAAATAAAAAGTCTTTGGAAAATATCCATGGTAAAGTGGGGGTGAATATCCATGATTAAGAATTGTGTCATATTTTTATAAAATATATTGATTGTGAAATAAGTTATCATTTTTTGGCATGTGGTATTGATAAGTCATTGTATTAGGCCAAGGCATTGTAACAAATCCTATTCACAAGTTCCTAATGTCAATGGAAATGTGGGTGTCATGCGGAAAGAGTCGATTTTGCGGACAAAACTGACCTCCCAAGAAGCAAAGGCTTTCTAGTGACAAACAAGACAAATAAACACTACCTTTCTCTAAACATGCATTTAGAATACAAGTAATCAGGTGATTATAACATACCTTTAGTCCAACGCTTTGTAGTAGTCCAGCCTCGCCGATCCGGATGAGCTCCTCCTTCTCTTCGAAACCTGCATTCACTAACAAGCCAAAAGATTAAATAGCACCTGATAAACTTATAAAATAACACATATCCATCATACAGACCAAGGAGTATATGAAACAAATCATGAATAACAATCTGTTGAGAAAAATGAGTTCATTTGTATTAAGTGGAAACAAAAGAAACCATTACAACCTAAGCCTTGGTGTTGTGCAGGTCCCTCCTAGGGTCTAGCAAGAGTTTTCCTTTACTTTGATCAGCTCACCCACTTCCAAATAAGGCTAGGAAAGGATGGGAATCTCTCCTCTCAAGCTTTACAAGGGAGTCCTAATTCCAGCAACATCTACCCTTAGGAATGTTCAGCTTTCAACCTCCCCTCCCTCTAGCCCAATGCCTGTATTTATAGTGCTCTAGAGGAAGTTATTCAGGTCCACCATCAATGGGATAAGCCCCTCTTTGGATGGGATAGCTCCCCTCTTGATGGGATAAGTTCCTCTTTCATAGGGATACATGAACCATCTGGAGGCGCTCCATACACATCAAACAAGCTTCTAGAATGCTCTAGAAATGACCACAAGTAACTTTTTTGGAGTGAAACTTGCGCCTTTTGACCTTTACAGGAGTACGCACCCTCCCCTTTACAGACAGAGCGTACAAGTACGCAGGTATTGTGAACTTGGGGTGCGTACACGCAGGTAAGGCTAAGAGAAACTGCGTACCTAGAGATATATAGATTTTTAAAGACTTTCTCTCTTTCTTGGAGTTTGACATGGAGAGCAGAGGTATGAGACTTGCCAAGGAGGATAGTATGACAGTTGATGGAGCCATACTAATTGCAAATAGTCATGGTGACAAATTTTAGTGTAACAGATTGCCCCCTAAAGTGCGAAGCCTGTAGTAGATTAGGGTTTCATATTATCTAGGAAGGGTGAAGTACTTTATCATTTCAAGGATTACCTTGTGGAGAGCCCAGTCGGAACCTGCAAATTTTCAACACAAAATACATATATAAGATCATATCATCGCTGAGGTAGGCATTCCCATACTCAGATCGAAAACTTTAACTAACAAACTATCTACTGCTCTGATACAGGAATGATTTTGCAGTACATGATAATCATAGACTTATGTAGACACAGTATGGATGCACCCATCTGTTTATAGTTGGTCTACTATACAATGAATACAAAACTCCTCGCAGCCTGGATGGTGGAAACTAGATCCAGGGTCTTCATTTCTACTTCCCGAAAAGGTATGATTCTATCCATGCGAATAAATGAGTTGATTCCGAACATGGTAGAAACCACTTGATTACCAGTCAATGATGTAAACTGTTAACAAGTGTGAGAGAGACCACCAGTGATGTCAATGGTTCTCAAAGTACCCAGTACAATCCATGAGATGTGAATGAATGAGTTGATGTCGAACATTTCACGGAATCCTTTGATTGAAAGTCAATGATGTAAACTGTCGTCAAAGGCGAGAAACCTGCCATTGATGCATGCAAATTTCAAGGTATTGACGATTTCTAGGTCATCTTTCTAGATAATATGCTGATGTCGATAGAAAGCGACCTGTTGTAGGCAAGCCCACAACACGAAATCATAGATCAAGTTGAAGAAATGTAGCTGTAAGGACTGACTCAGGGATGGTCAAGATGGATGATGGGTATTTTGCAGATGAATGGTTTATTTGCAGTGACCTTTTGAACACATAACGACACAATAGATGGCTTGGTGACATTTGACCCAAAGTTAATACCCGGCTGAAGACTTTCAATGTGGTTTGATCAACTGTGAGGCAAAGGATTTCCCAACCCAGGTGAATGAAAAAGTGTCGTGTTCAAGAGTGGTGATAAGGCTTCTTCTGAGACAAAGGATAATAAATAGGCTCATTTTTCTCTCTTTTCCCCCACCATTTCTGGCAAGTACCTCTTTATTTTTTACAAGCTTGAGGAGGATAACATATGCTTGATTATAAGCTCATCCTTCGGATGAGTCCAACTTAGTTTTGATTCGAACCCTAAGAAGGAGTGGTTCGTTCTTGTTTGTAATCGAACAGGTCCCTTACTGTGAAATTTTAACGAGTCCAGTATAGGAGAAACTCGGCGTTTTTTCAATTTTAGAGAGTCTGAAAAAGCTTAAGAAGACTCCAGGTTGAACTTTTTCGTAAAGTTGTGTCTCCCAAGCCCGAAAAGGTATAAAATAATACTTGAGAGAACCGCTTGATCTTGCGACCAAGGAGTACTTTCATGATTAGTGTCTTTGACCTGAAAAGTAAAAAGCGATCAAGGACACGTCGTTTTATTTCCAGTATCGAATTTGAAACGACAAAAATCTAGCAATCTTTTCCTGTTTTTACGATCAGAAAAGGGCTATAAGGGAACTGTTTTTTAATTCCGTTTTAACGAGTGTAAAAGAAACGCTCGGCAATCTTTTCATATTTTAGGAGTCAGAAAAGGGCTTAAAAGATGACTCTGATATTTTTGTTTGTGAAAAATGACTTTTCCCTGAAAATCCTTTTATCCTGCGCAAAAACCAACACATTACTCATACCTGTTT
This sequence comes from Pinus tabuliformis, assembly GCA_031772625.1. Classification (NCBI taxonomy): domain Eukaryota; kingdom Viridiplantae; phylum Streptophyta; class Pinopsida; order Pinales; family Pinaceae; genus Pinus; species Pinus tabuliformis. The sequence continues at coordinate 914,659,998 of CM062809.1, forward strand.
AAAGATAGATAAAAATACTTGAAAAATACCTTTTCATGGTGGAAAATAAACAAATTTGACATTCATTTACTCAAAAAACCTATAAAAAGGGCTTTTACCATTTCATTTTTACCATTTTACTGTTGAGGAGAGAAAAAGGGCTTTTGGCAAGAAACTTCCCGTGGACATTGCGGAGAATCCGACCGTCGAAATCGAACGCCGTCTCATCAGGTATTCTACAACATCCTCCCTTGCATTTCCATCCGTTTAGAATTTTTTTTTAGGCTTTAGTTTTATTTTTTGGAGGCCTTGGGGGTTTCAAGGTCCACTTTTCGAGGTACGCAGGTGCCCCATGGGTGACCTGCGTACCCCGACATTTTCTCAATTGGGAAAATGCCGGGCGTACGCAACTTGCCTTAAGAGAAACTACGTACATACGCCCTGTCTCTAAAGACGGGCTGCGTACACCGCGGAGTGGATTTTTAAACTCCAATTTCTCCAAAATGAACCAAAAACTTTCAATTTTATGGACTCTAACAGATGTTTTATGGTGTGTAGATTGCCCACCATGCTTGATTGGCGCGAGAGAGAACACGAAGATGTTGATTTGGCCGTGATTAATCATCAACCTTCCATTGATGCTTTGAAGGCATGCAGTCTTTACAAATACTGGGCCATACCTGGCATGAGGGCCGAGGTGCGCTTTCTAGAGTGGCTGGTCGAAAGGTGGAACGTTCAGGATCAGTGCTTTTACATTGGAGGGCACCAGCTCGAGGTAGAGCCCTCTGATATTTATTTTCTCACTGGTTTGCCCAAGAGGGGCGAACAATTGACTCTTTCCGGGACTAGGTCGGGTGGCCAGTCCATTGTTAGTCTCCGACTAGAGTGGTGTAATAACCAAAACCAAGATAAGGGGATAGAAATCAAAAAGATATCCCGACCTGAACTTATGGTAATTGCCTTTACAGTTACCAGACTTTGCGGGGTTGCCGCTTTGCACATTGCCACTGGATCCCAGATGCGGATGGCGATTGATTGCTATCAGGGCACCATTTTCAACTGGTGCGATGCTGTGTTGGCCAACTTAAAGGGCCAACTGACTAGGACCAAAAACGGACAGCTGAAGACTTTTCGTTATGGGCCTTTAGTTGTGAGTTTTGCCCTAGAGAGGGTTCTGATGTTGATCCCACAACAGCTTACTGTTGAGATTAGGCCTCCCCGAGAGCCTAAGTTGATGCGATGGGTTGCGGTGATGGCCCGTCATCTTGACGAGGGCACGGAGGTTGTCTGATTTAGACCGGAGTATTTTCACTGGTTAGAGAACCAGGTCTTCTCGATACAGGATTTTCCGTATGCCGGAGTTGATTTTTGGGGAGATCCGAACATGATTCTTCCACCGGGAGAACAGTGGGACGACACAGGTACTTCATTTTCCACAAGTTTTTTTAAATTATTTACTTTTTTTTTGTTTTTATATCGTCTCAAAACTGACAGTGACAATTTTCAAAATGCAGATGTAGGCCCACAGCGTCCGGCCAATCTCCGGCCTTTCGAGAGGAGAGTACCAGTTGCACCAGCACCGGCCCCACAGGACGCGGCCGCAGAGACCTTAGCTGAGCTGGAACAAGTCCTAGAGCATCTCACGGCAGACATACCAGAGACGACTATGGATGACATTCCTATCAGACTTCAGCGCTATGTGGTCGCAGTCCCAGGACCTTTTAGGAGGTTCTTGTGTAGGGTAGCGCGTGCAGTTATGTCGTATAGAGAGCACCACCAGTGACTGGCTGGTCACTTTTGTAGACACATGTGACATTTTGGTTTTTGTACTTATCATTTTTGTCGATCATAAGGTGTTTTTCAACCTATGATCGAAGACGATGTATTTTTTGACACACTCCTATCTATATATATCATTATTACCGGCTTATCTTGTTAAACATGTGTGACGAAATGTTTTTTAAATTTACATGTATGATTATCGCAAATGTCTGTCTAACATTCGAGAAGCAATTGCATCTGCTAATGTATTTAAAGACCTTGGAATATGCTGATATTCAATGTAATCAAATTCACGTTCCAAGAGGCACACTCTCAAAAATAACCTTAATAACACTGGATTTCTAATGGCATAAACTCTATTAAGCTGTAATACAACGAGTTCAGAATCTAACCTCACTATCAAACTCCGAATCCCAAACGAAATAGATTCAGACAATAACTCAATCACTGCACTGTATTCTGCAATGTTGTTTGTTTTTTGACCGAGGCTCACCCCATGCATAGAAACTAACTCGTCAGAGGGCGAATAGATAACCCAAGCTGTGGAAGAGATATTCCATGTACTACGACAAGCACCATCAGCGAATCCAATGTACGTTTGGAGAGGCGTCGACATCTGCAATATCAAGAGTAAAACCAAGATAAGCCAGAATAACGAAGAAAAGCACACTCTCTAAGCTAAGCACATTGTCTAAACTAACAAACACACCAACTAGAAAGAAAAACTAACCTAACTAAATCTCCATACCCATCATTTAAGCATAATACCTCTTTAGGTAAAGTCCATTTCTGGGTTTACCCAAAGAGTCCCCATCAAAATCTACCAGCTCATAGGCGTCTTTTGCTAGCTTTCGCTTGACAATGTAGGGCCCATGCCACATAGGAATGAATTTTCTAGCACCTAATTTATCGTTAGCTTGATCATATAATAGCACTAGGTCTCCTTCCGAAAAATTTCGAGGGGTCACGTTGCGATCATACTGAGCTTTCATCCATTTTGCGTGAGTCTCGATTGCCAATGCAGCGTCACGTCGAGTCTCATCTAATTGAGCTAAGTATAATAGACGCTTCTCCTCTTCGGAAGTAGCTGGAAGTAATTCGAAAACCATTTGAAGTGACGAGATTTCGCATTCAATGGGTAGCACTGCTTCCAAACCATAAACTAGTTGGAAAGGAGTGAACCCTGTTGATGTTTTCACTGAGGTTCGGTACGCCCAAAGCGCGGAAAATAACATGTTGTGCCAATTCGACCGATGAACACCAATGATTCGTCGGATCATGATAACTAAAACTTTGTTGATGGACTCAACCAGGCCATTGGCTTATGGATAATAAGGAGTTGAGCTATCGTGACGCAAACCAAGCTGGCCTGTAAGTTCTGTCATCATAACGTTTCGAAAATGGCGCCCATGGTCAGTGATTATCGCTTGCGGGACACCAAACCTAGCAATAATGTGATTGAATACAAAAATCGCAACTGTCTTACCGTCTGCCTCGAATGTAGGCATCGCCTCGGCCCACTTAGTAAAATAATCAACCGCAAGGATGATATACGCATGCCCCCCGACCGAGTGAGGGTTACATGTAATAAAATCGATACCCCATTTAGCAAAAGGACCAATGGAAATTATACGGTGGAGAGGAGCAGGTGGTGCGCACATCTTGCGATCAAACACTTGACAGTTGTGGCATTTCCGGACCGCAATAATACAGTCTTTAAACAAGGAGGGCCAGAAATAGCCAGCGCACAATATCTTTTGGGCTGTGGCATACCCAGACATATGACCGCCACACGCTCCAGAGTGACAGTCATTCAAAACCCTTTCAGCCTCCTCATGAGTTAAGCAACGGCGAAAAACCAAGTCCGCCCCACGGTGATAAAGAGTATCTCCAATAATTTTGTATTGTTGGGACTGGAATCGAATTTTCCGACGTTTCGACTTTGAAACTTCGGGCCGAAAGGATTGGGTTTAGAGATAGACAATTATATCCCCATACCACGGATCTAAAGTGCTGATGAGAAATAGAGGTTCGTCCGCAATGGGTTCCTCTGCCACAGTTTCCGTGTCAGCACGCGGGAAATCACACATCAACTCTGCAAAAACTAAAGATTTCTTAGACTTAGACTTTTCAAATTCCAAGTCGAACTCCTGCAGGATAACGATCCATTTAGAGTACTTGCCCCCTAGCAATTGTTTAGTCAAAATGTAGATCATAGGGTTGCAATCCGAAATGACGGTAGTTTTATGGAGAAGAATGTAGTGACGAAAACGTTGGACAGCTTGAACGGCTGCCAAGGCCAATTTCTCCACATGTGAGTATTTGATCTTAGTGGGATTTAACGTCCAACTAAGGTAATAGATCACATGTTTCGTTCCGAATTCGTCTTCCTGGACTAAGACCATTCCAATGGTGGAATGAGCGGCGGCAAGGTACAAAAAGTAATCCTGGTTGTAGTTGGGAGGATGCAGCAACGGTGCATGGGTCAATGCGTGCTTGAGCTCATCAAAAGATTCTTGAGCTATCTCATCCCAAGAGAATTGAGCATTTTGTTTCAACAACCTGGTAAAATGTTTGGTAATCTCGGCGTAGTTCGGAATGAATCGGCGTAAAAAGTTTGCTTTCCCCTGCAAACTTTGGAGTTGGTGAAGACTCGAAGGAGGAGGCAATTTGATGATAGCTTCTACCTTCGAGGGATCGACGCAGATGCCGGCTTTTAAAACTACAAATCCCAACAATCGTCCCACTTCTATACAGAAGACACATTTTTGTGGGTTCAACCGTATACGATAATGCCGACACCTCATAAAAATTGCTCGTAAATGGAAAAGGTGATCAGCTCGATGTCACATGTGATCCCCAGTGGAGTCGCCATTTTGTCATGCGGAAAGAGTCGATTTTGCGGACAAAACCGACCTCCCTAGAAGAAAAGGCTTTCTAGTGACAAACAAGACAAATAAAAACTACCTTTCTCTAAACATGCATTTAGAATACAAGTAATCAAGTGATTATAACATACCTTTAGTCCAACGCTTTGTAGTAGTCCAGCCTCGCCGATCTGGATGAGCTCCTCCTTCTCTTCGAAACCTGCATTCACTAACAAGCCAAAAGATTAAATAGCACCTGATAAACTTATAAAATAACACATATCCATCATACAGACCAAGGAGTATATGAAACAAATCATGAATAACAATCTGTTGAGAAAAATGAGTTCATTTGTATTAAGTGGAAACAAAAGAAACCATTACAACCTAAGCCTTGGTGTTGTGTAGGTCCCTCCTAGGGTCCAGCAAGAGTTTTCCTTTACTTTGATCAGCTCACCCACTTCCAAATAAGGCTAGGAAAGGATGGGAATCTCTCCTCTCAAGCTTTACAAGGGAGTCCTAATTCCAGCAACATCTACCCTTAGGAATGTTCAGCTTTCAACCTCCCCTCCCTCTGGCCCAATGCCTGTATTTATAGTGCTCTAGAGGAAGTTATTCAGGTCCACCATCAATGGGATAAGCCCCTCTTTGGATGGGATAGCTCCCCTCTTGATGGGATAAGTTCCTCTTTCATAGGGATACATGAAGCATCTGGAGGCGCTCCATACACGTCAAACAAGCTTCTAGAATGCTCTAGAAATGACCACAAGTAACTTTTTTGGAGTGAAACTTGCGCCTTTTGACCTTTACAGGAGTACGCACCCTCCCCTTTACAGACAGAGCGTACAAGTACGCAGGTATTGTGAACTTGGGGTGCGTACACGCAGGTAAGGCTAAGAGAAACTGCGTACCCAGAGATATATAGATTTTAAAGACTTTCTCTCTTTCTTGGAGTTTGACATGGAGAGCAGAGGTATGAGACTTGCCAAGGAGGATAGTATGACAGTTGATGGAGCCATACTAACTGCAAATAGTCATGGTGACAAATTTTAGTGTAACAGTGGGGGTAAATATCCATGGTTAAGAATCTTTCCATATTGTTATAAAATATTTTGATTGTGAAATAAGTTATGTTTTCTAGGCATGTAGTATTCATAAGCCATGGTATTGGCCCATGGTAATGTAACAAAGTCTATTTACAAGTTAATAATATCAATGGTAATGTGGGGGTGAATATCTATGGTTAAGAATATTTTCATATTATTGTTGAAGGCTTCTTATTTCAGCTTAAGGTGGATGAGGATCTGTTGACTTTTTATTTTATTTTTTTAATTCAGAGATTAGATTGATTCTCAAGGGAATATGCTCAACATATGCTTAGTATTAATGTATAGTCTTTAGCAAAATGGTTCATTACTTTTAATAAATATAAAAAATTATCTTTGTGCCACGTGGCTCCCCACCCACAAATTTCCTATGGATTTGAGATGATTCAAATTCTAATTAGTTATTCCATGATAAGTTCCTCATTATTATTTATAACATTCATTTAAATTTTTTTTCTTAAGTTAAAGTTGACCCATAACCTTTTTATACATGGTTAATCAGGTAAATGTGTGCATTAGTAAGTCATTTTTCATGTTGAAATAGGATTTTTTGTGTTATATTTATGAAGACTTCAGCTATATCAACCACATTAATATTTGTAATGTGGTTGTAGTAGTTATAAAATATTTTGATGGTGAAATGAAGTTATATTTTTTGGGCATGTTGTATTGATAAGTGATGGTATTGGCCTACTGTATTCTAACAATGGCTAGTTTTTACAAGTTAATAATATCCATGATAAAGTGAGGGTGAATATCCATGGCTAAGAATCTTTTCATATTGTTATAAAATATTTTGGTTCTGAAATAAGTTACAGTTTTGGGCACGTGGTATTGGTAACCCATGGTATTGGTCCATAGTATTTTAACAAATCCTATTCACAAGTTAATAACTAAATCTCTCGGATACAGGTGAATAAATGCACTATCATAGCGCAGCAAAAAAGGGACGGCAAGTGGTGAAGCCAACTGTTCACCCACGCTTCCCTCTAGAACTCTACCGCAGGCATTTATGGAGATTTATTGCAGTGCGCGGGACGAGGTAGACTTACTTTGTTGATTAAGATGACGCTCTCGGATTGCTTCCCCCATACTCATTCTCCTCTGAATCTTATCTGTCTCCCTGATGCCGTAGAGCCAAGCCTGCGCACAACATCAGGGAGAAGAGGCCAGCCTGATTTGGATGAGACTGCCCATTTCTCGCACAATCTCCTTCATAGCCTTCACTCTGATACTTCGGACCTTAACCTTGGCAGTGATCTGAATACCTCTGCTCCTTCGGCCCCCTCCAGCAATTCCACCCCTGTCACCGCCCTTCCTCGTCCCAGTTTATCCCATTCAAGCCAGTTTAGCATGCCTTGGTTGCACCATCGAATGCGCTGCCGGAGGGGTGGCAGCAGAGGCAGAGTAATTCGGCCTCCATCCTAGTCCCGCTCGGAATCTACCCCCTCTGCAGCTTCTTCCCCCTCTTCTACAACTCACTTCATAGGAAAATATCCTGCCACCCGCAATGGATGAGGATGTGCATAGACGACAGGTTCAGGGAGTGATGCAGAGGCTCCTCAACCTCCTAGCCATTCAACCCAATTTCAGTTTCGGTGTACTCTGGATAGGCCGTGCATAATTGCCACAATTTCTGTAGCATTCGAAGAAATACCTCAAAGCACGTATACCCCAGCTAGCCATATCTTGAAAAAGATAGTTGCAAGCAGAAGGAATGCCCCTGGCGTCGGCTCAGGGGAACACAGAACTCAGGAGAACGCCTCAAAACGCAAAGGTGCAGATCATGGAGGTAATACCTCAACCTGATCCAAGATGATGGAGGAAGCACTGAGAGTTTAACAGCTTGCAGAGGATGAAATGGAAGAATACATATGTCTGATCATCGAAGAACCTCCTCACTTCAACGACACATAGTTGTTCGAAGCTTACCCTCGTACCAGGTCATGAGCTCATGGATTCTCATATCAGTGGTCCATTTTGTCATTTCCTTTGTGAAAATGTTGTCGGCGGTCTATTTTGTTGATTACTGTATGCAATTGTTGTTAAGTTTTAATGTGAAGTCTGATAAACTGTTCTAGGCTGTAACCCCTACGTGGGCAACAAACATTTCAATTTTGGACTGGTTTCTCCATTGCAGGCAGTCACTTTTAGATATAGGTTTTTAAACAGAGCTTATTTTGAGATCTGAACTGCAGAGGCCAATGCCTTCTTGTACCATTTTGTTATATCAATAGATTTAGACATATTTAGAAAAAAGGAAATTAACTAAATCAAAATATAATAACAAATTGAATTTTATTATTTTTATTGCTTTAGTTTTTTATTATTAATTGACAAATTGAATTTTATTATTTTTATTGCATTACCTTTTTATTATTAATTGAATCAACATCAATGAGCGATCAAGAAAGAAATCTTAAGGAATGACTCATGTGGTCAGTTGAATTTGGACTGGTGAGACCTCCGATAATCATGCAACCTTTCTTCGTTAAGGGTTTGGTTGGTAGAAACAATCGCATGCAGGTTTCTGCATCTCACTGTGCGGCGTCGGACCAGAAGGACAGGCTCTTTGAACAGATCAAAACTCCCCCGCAGCTTCTGAGGATCATCTGCAGCCCTTCCTCTGCCCTGTCCTTGGAGATCGCCGACAGGCACGCTCTTCTCTTCGACGATGATTCGAATGTGGTTTTCACCAGTTCACACGATGCCCTCATGCCATGGATCAACGACCCTAACCTCGTGATAGACCGTTTTGATGCCAGGCTTTTGCTTCGAGATCTCACCGTTCTCTGGAGAAATAAGTGCACCGTGACACCGCCTGCTTTCGATTTTTCCGATGGTACCCAGGAGGAACTTGATGTAGAGCGCTACAGAGATCTCCCCAGCACTGAAGATGAACAAGTTAGGGTCGAAAGGCGGATTTCCCAGGTTTCGATTTTGAGACCACCCTTTGTCAAGCATCAAATCTTCGCTAAGGGTTTGGACGGCAGAACAAAATGCATGCAGGGGTCTACATCTTACCTAGCGTTCTTGGATCAGAAGGACAAGTTTTTTGACCGGATTAAAGTCCCCCTACGTTTTCAGAGGATAATCTTGGGCATCCGCCAGATTGCAGAAGACACCCCTCCGTATGCTGGCCGCGTCGGCTGGTACCCACAAAGCCATCACTTGAGAGGGGGCAAAGGGGGTTTTGGCCCTATTTAGAGGGGCGCGGGCCTGCATGCAGCAGATCTACCTCCTCTCAACAGATCGGGCCAAATATTGCAGATCCGGGACGGATCTATCCGATCCGTCTAGTTACAGGCAACAGATCGATGGAAATCGGGACTTGATCAAGGTAGACACAGCGGATCTGAAGCAAATCTTTATCAGATCAACAGAAGGCAAACACGTTTGTGTGCAGATCTGGAAACGAATGAGTGTATTGGAGTTAAAAGAAGAGATCCAGGACAAACTGGGAACTCCAGTTGCATTACAAAATCTATTATTTTCAGGGCTCTACTTGCAGGATCAATACACACTCCAGCATTACAGGGTTGCAAAGGACTCAACTATTATCCTCAATCTCCGATTGCGAGGTGGATCTAAGGGAGCTTCCTCAAAACCTTCAGGTACCTATCGCGATGCAGCCAAAGGGAAAGAACCCCCAAAGGGGAAAGAATCTACAGCTGCTAATGTACCTCCAGGGCAGTATATCGTGGATCAATCGCCAGAGAATCCCTCCATATCCTTGGATTTACCAGAGGTAAAGTACATATTCTCAGATCTACAAAAAAATGCTGTTATTTGTAGATTTAACGGTTTTTGGCCCAGAACCGATGCTTTACACCAATGGATCCACACGGTCTGGACAAAAAACTGCCAAATACACCTATGCTCTAAGAGATTTTTCATAGTAACTTTCCTCATAGAAGAAGAAAAGGAAAAAATTCTCAATCAAGGGCCATGGTTATGGGGCAGTGCAGGACTTTTTGTTACCCCATGGTTCCCGGAGTTTGATGCCAATACTATGGTGGTATCAAGGATGCCAGTATGGGTTGGGCTGCATAATCTCCCGATACATTTTTGGCACTCCAAGGCCTTATCAGTTATTGGGAATACCCTCGGGAGAACATTAAAGATTGATACAGAGAGACACATAAAGGGAATCTTTACTTTTGCTAGAATATGTGTCGAGGTAGATCTTAGCCAAGGATTACCTGAAAGCATCATTCTGAACTTCAACAACTCTCAGTGGAAACAATCTTTGGACTATGAGAATACAGCTTTCAGATGCAGGGGATGTCAACAAACAGGTCATCTGTACAATGCATGTAAAAGCCCCAACAAGAGCAAGCCACAACAAAGGAAGCCCAAAGGATGGCAGAATATAGATGATGTCGCAAAGAAGAGAGCCTCAGAAAAGAAAGCCTCTTCGATATCAGAAGATGAAGAATCAGAAGAAGAAGAGGATGATACCAACATAGAGGAAGCCGAAATAGGGAATCAGAAGGAAAACATATCAGAAAACAAGGCTCCACAATTTCATCCAAATCAGGCAGAGAAGATAAACGATGACCAGAATATGGGAGGGATAAAACGGCACCACCATTCAGATACATCAGATTCAGACAAGGAATCAGGCTCGCAGAAAGCTGAAACACAGTTAATCATAGCCTCGATCGAGCCCACCCAAGGAGAGTGGCGCAAGGTCGAAAAGAAAAAAGGAAGAAAAACCTGAAGCGTGTATATTTCAGTTTTTCTTGCTTTCATTACTCTTCCTCTCTCTCTCTCTCCCTCTATTTTCTTCTCATCATTTTTTGCACGTTAGTCATGTAACGTTGCGTTGGGTGCCATGGCACTGGAGCCCATTGGGCAGCTCAGGGAAATGCATCATGCATCTGCAATTGTAACTTTTCATTCTTTAATAAAAGGTTACAGATTTTTCCACTGGAAAAAAATTGAATCAACATCAATATCACTTTTAACTCTTTTTTTCTTAATTAAGTTTATATTTAAAATTGTTTACATACTTACATTAGACGATCACATCTACCCTATACTTTGTTTTTCTTAATTAAATTTATATTTAAAATTGTTTACATACTTAGATTACACCTACATATCTACCCCTATTCATCCATTCAAAAATGTTATTAGAGTGTATAAATTTAAGCATGCAAAATTAACAATAATATTGATTTGAGTATAGTCTAACTATTTTATCTTTAACTAAAATTTCATAGGAAAATGTGTAGCCTACACAATTTAAGTGTCCTACGAGCTTTGAAGAATTGTATAGCTAAATTATAATGAAAAAAAAAAAACTTAGAATGGTTAAGATGCATGATTTTGAATGTCTCAATAGCTATAACACTCAAGAGTTAGTTGAGACACTTAGGAGTTAATTAAGTTCAACTTAGTCTATTGTGTCTATTACTTAAATGTGTGTTTCTTTAGTATACAATCTAGGTGATATGATGTCTCATACTCTCCTCAGTACTAATGGTTGTTGATATGTAGCTTAACACCTAATTAATCCATGATGTCTATCTAAAGAGGGCATGGATAGTGAAAATTCTTTTATGATTTATTTTTTTCTTTTGCATTAATAGACTTCAGGTGTTAGAGTTGACAAGGGTCATGTAATGTTTCTCTCCTAGATGGTTTTAACCACGTAAAAACATTGACATTGTGATCCAATCGTTATTGAAGGTGTTTATCCTACATGGAATACCCTTCTTACTTGAACATGGTGTGTTTATCCTACATGGAATACCCTTCTTACTTGAACATGGTGTGTTTATCCTACATGGAATACCCTTCTTACTTGAACATGGTATCATACCCTATTTGAATAATTATTATGTTGGCCATCTAAATCTGTGCTTCTACATTTATGAGATCTACTATTTATTTATCACATTTTGGCCTAAATAGTCTATTTCATTACATCTAGAATATTGTTTTTATCTAAGAACACATTTTACATCTAGAAAAAGGTATATGTTTTCTGGCCATACATCTTTTTCTAGATGTAAAATGTAAGCATAAAAATTAAAAATTTCCACCATACAAATGACTTCACAAGGCTTTATCAAAACCTACACATCATTAGAGAATTATTCTCTAATTGAGCCGAGAGGCTTATTCTACAACCCAATATGAGGGAGATGTCTAATTTTGTCATCCATTCATAGAGTTGACATGTGCACTTTTAAAATAAAAATGATTATGCTCTAAATAGAAGTAAAAAATATCATGTAAATTAATTACAAGTAAAAAAAATGTGAGTAAAATGTTTAAATCTTATATTATTCAAAAATATTTCAAGAAGATTTTAATTTGGGTTGGTAAAATGTCTCAATGTAAAATATTTTAATATAAATTATATATATCATGGAAAAAAATAATTTTGTATGGTTAAAATGTTTGTTTGGTATTACATATGCTCTATATAACATTAAAAAATTCAATTTAAACAATAAAAAAATTACACATTGTATTTTACATTCTAAAGAAATTTACATGTGAAAAAATCTCAACTCATATTAAATCCGTACTTAACAAAAATCTATATATTGATAATACATTTATTATATATTATTTAATCATTTAATTAATCCACTAATAATATAAACACATCAAACACTGAATATGTCCTCCCATTATTAAAGTGCCTTCTCTATTATGTGTTCTTTTGAAATCCCATCTACATGCATTTTCTATTTTATAGAAGGCATATCACTTCTGCCCGCAACTATAATATCCTTGATATGATTAAGCTCTGGGAAATGAACAAAAATATCCCGCAACTATAATAACCTTGATATGATTAAGCTCTAGGAAATGAACAAAAATATCCCTCAAGCTCATGCGTTGTAGGTTGAGCTACTCATCTTATTAGTTCACTTTTCGGTCCATCTTTATAAACCATTGGAAAGTATTCTCTTACTATGGTACAAACAACATCTTGGCTATTAAGGACCGTGGAAGTTTTGAAAAAAATGTATAATATCTTCATTAAAAGAACTTTCTTTAAAGTTAGGTCAATTACTTCTCTCAAATTAAGTGAATTACTTCCTCACAACATGGAATGCTTTGCTTCACAATCATGGATTATATTCAAATAAGAAATTTCGGATATTAAAGTTGTAAATTGTAAGGAAGGAAACCCAATAATTGACACTCCAATTTAATTCGAGTATATTACATCTACACATGGTTTTAATTAAAAATATGTATATTGCATCTATAAATGGTTTTAATTAAAAATATGGACCAATTATGAGCCATGGTTAATTGACACTTCAATTTAATTCGAACATATTACATCTATAAATAGTTTTAACTAAAAATATAGACCCGTTATGTGCCATAGTTGTTGCTAATTTAATATTTTCTAACCTAAATTATTTAAATTCACAAGAAAATGCTCTAACTCATGGTCACTTACAATATAACCTAAATCATAATGGTATTCACCATTTGACTTAAGATCTCTTTTAAAAAAGACTAGATGAACGCTACATTCCATGCAAAGTAATTGATCGTCATAAACAAATTACATCTCATTTGGTTTAATTACACCATTACCATCCAATTACACACAAATAAACTAAACTAGTATTCAAAACTCTATTAAGATAACTGAAAGAAGATGTTTGGAAAGGAAGGATCTAACCGACCTTGCAAGTAGAGATATTCAAGACGAGGGGAGATATGTTTATGTTAGTCTATCATAAAAGAAAACAAATCTGCATTATCGAATCTAAGTATACTTATTCAAAACCAACTTTAAAATAGAATGACTTCCCACTTCTACCCACTCTGGTTATTAACTCTCTATTTTTATTTACCCTCTATTTTAAACCTATACTACTTCGTAAGGAAATCACTAACAAAAAGCTCATAATTTATGCTTCGAATATTCTTGATCAGGTTGAAGGCTCCACATACACAAAGAACATATCCATATTAGATCGCGATACACATATCTGGAACACACAACCACACCTGATACAATTTCAATTTCAAAGTTGATAGGATACACAGATAAAATAATATCAATGACAGACAAAATAATATCAATGACAGACCATTTTTAGAGCCGAACAATGGAAAGACTCCCTTCATATATTAAAAAACAGGACAAGGAGCCAAAAAGAGACTCCATTAATATATTTATTTCAAACCCTTTCCTAAATGAAATCTTCCTAATAAACCCCCAAAAAAGCACGGACGATATTAGGCATGTTTAATGGTTTAATATCCATCGAATACTGCGCGTATCATCTAACTGTTCACTTCAAACATTCAAAAAACACACCTCTCAGCTCTCAAAAAATGGCACTCTGGCCGTTTATTTTGAATATCATCAAAAACAACTGCCATCGTAAGGTTACTAAAAGTCATATATGGCATTTCGGCTCTGGGAGTACAGAGTCTTGGCTTGGCGAAGCTCGTCTTGTATTTCCATGTGGCTGGGGTTGGCCTCGTTCGCTTTCTCCAAACATTCGCATGCCGCCGCATACTGCTTCAGCCCGACCAGAGCGCGGCCTTTCCTGTAGAGAGCTTTGAGATTGCCGGAATCGATCCCAAGGACCTTGTCGGAATCCTCCAGCGCCAGCTCATATTCCTTCATCCGAAGCCTTGTCTCCGCTCGGTTGTAATAGGCGTGCAGGAGGCTGGTGTTGATATTATTATTATCATTTGAGGACCCCTTCCTGAGCTGAAGCAGAGCGGCGTCGATGCATTTCGTATAATGTTCGGCCGCTGCGACCCATCGTTTATCTCTGAAGAAGTTGTTGCCCTTCTTCCTCAACTCCTCTACGTCGGCATGCAACAGGCTCTCCGCCTGCTTCACCTTCGGAGTCACGAGGATCTCGACGTTCGCAGGGTTGTCGACACGGATAGCGAGCCCACCGTCGGCGGCGCACTTAAACTACGGCTCCCTGATGGCCACCTTGGCTCCCTTAGGGTAAAGCCTGTGAAGGTTCGTCTGCGAATGAGCCGCATTGTATATTGCCAGCCTGATGGCAAGGCCATGATCGTCCTCAAGCATAGTCATGATACCGCTTATCCTGAAGGCCTCGGCGCAGAGAGTACCGTAGAGCACCCGGCCGCGGTGGACTCGGCCAACCTTCAAATGGGTAAAGGAAATGGGCTTTAATCTTTCCAGCGGAACCGAAGAAGCTCCGCCACTGCTGGTAATGGGATTTGTCAAGGACAAGCGTGCTTGAAAATTGTGTGCCAATAGCTCGCGGGTTGAGTCGTGGAGTTGGAGAAGGGCTTGCTTGTCGAACCTCTCAGAGGCGTCTACAGCTGAAATAGGGGAAAGCGAGGCCATTAAGTGATACAGGTAGGTTCTCCCTCCTTGTGCGAACAAAATCAAAATGAAAAATGCCTTGTGGTACATTCCCGAGTTTTTGACGGGCCAACTCATGGAGTTGGAGAAGGGCTTGCTTGTCGAACCTCTCAGAGGCGTCTACCGCTGAAATAGGGGAAAGCGAGGCCATTAAGTGATACAGGTAAGTTCTCCCTCCTTCAACCAGTCACCACCGTCGTTTTCTTTGTTGAGCTACGAATTTGTTTCGTCCGCGAAATGATATTTAAAGTGAAAAGAAGAAACGTAAGGAAACCACACATCACCACTTCTGACACCCTTCACAGGAGTGATGGGTTGGAATTCGAAAACGGAAGACGTTATCGTGATTAACGGGGACTACCCTTGTTTAACCCCGGGTTCGAAAAATAGGTTAGAGTTTACCGTTCAGAGGTTGAAAAGTGATATTACACCATTATAGGGTAGTGAATTTTAATTTTAAAAAATCGGAAACTCTTAAGAGCGTTTGCGCTCGTGGAGTGAACCTTTTTTCTATTATTATTATTTTTCCGGTGGACAAAGTGATTATATATATATATTAATTGAATAAAAGTATTAATAAAAGATAATTATTTAAATTTTAATTGGTAAAAAAAATTTGGTCATATATTAATTAATTAAAAATAAAATATTAATTAATTAATTAATTAATAACTTTAGATCTTAGATTTCTGTGATTTATATTGATAATGAGATTGTTTTTTCAATTAATCACATCATAATGATTGGTCAACATTTCAAACCATCTAATGTGGTTTATCTTCCAGAGAAAAGTAAAAAAATCAATCTTCCCAAATGATAAAATACAAAGATACATTAGGGATTAGGAATTAGTTAGGAATAAAGTGAAATTAGAATAATTTAATATTTAATAAAAGATTACAAATAAAATAAATTTAGGTAAAAAAGTAAATTAAATAAATTCAGGTAACTAATTCATAATGACTAATTTTGGACCCCCATGGATCTTTGCTATTTAATCATTTGGAAAGATTGATTTTTTTCACCTGTCTTAAAGATGAACCACATTTAATGGTTCGAAACATGGATCAAATCTTCATCATGTGATTAATTCGAAAGACAATCTCATTAATTAATAATTAATTTTGTTAATACAATTATTTATCTATAACAGAATAGTGAAAAAAATAATTAAGAATAAAATTTTAAAAATAATTATTAAAACTTCAAATATTATATATAAAAAGATGTGATTTTATATTAATTAAATAAAGTTATGTCCTTTATTTGTTCTACATTGTGGGGGGTTTCAGCCCACATCCTTCGAGAAGGGTGCCAGATTACAACTGCCCAATCTACCGAGATAGGCGATCCCACGGGTGGACAACAGGCAACATCTACCGAGAGGGGCAAAAGGACGGACGAATGCTTGAGCGTTGGTTACCGATTGATACAGAAAACTATGGGCCTACAGGGGCCTACTCCTACAGCTACACATAGTGTACACATAATGCCATATCCCAAGCATGAATGTGGGATCTCATGGAATAAACCAAGAAAAACCAAACCACTGATCCCAAATGCCAAACCATCTCAACCCTTAACCTGTGATTCCACCTCATCGTTATACATCACTAGCATCAACAAATCGATGTCTACCCAAGTTGTCTAGGGCTCTAGAGTATTTGTTCCAACCTGGCTATGGGGCTAGTAACTCAACCCACAACTATTGTAGGGCTCTAGAGCATTTGTTCAACCAAGGCTCTAGGACTAGTATCTCAACCCACCAAGGGCTCCAAAGCATTTGTCCAGCCAAGGCTTCCAAGACTAGTAACTCAACCTAAGTTGTTCAAGGGCTTCCAAAGCGTTTGTCCAACCAAGGATCTAGGAACTAGTAGTTCAACCCATAACCATAAGGAACATGAGCACCAATAACAAAAGAAATGGGAAAACCACAACACCATGGATATCCAGGAAATGGAAAGGCTAGGAAAAACCACTATGAATCAAGGAAATCCTCCATGTCAATGATAAATCATAATCAAATAACCACATGCATACACCATGCATGCCAAAAATAGCAAGTAATATCATACATGCAACTCGTTAACTGCAAAGAAATCCAGTTGTAGTTGTTGAGCTCATTGTCCCCTTGCGCTTTCCTGCTTTCCTTTTCCTTCTTTATTCAAATCCAGTGCGCTCCGAAAATGCTCCAAGATTTCTCTAAGTGTGCAAGAGTATGAGAGAGAGAGAGAGAGAATATAAGAGAGATCCAAGCTAAAATAGATAAAAGGTTGTGAATTGATCCTCATAAGCCTTTTTAACATTGAGGCCTCTATTTTCTTCATTTTCCTCTATTTTTTCTTTAATTTTCCTTGCATGCAATTCTATTGGGAAGGGGTATCTGGGGTAAATTTTGGTAAATTTTGTAATTTATTTTTATAAAGATGTAAAGTCTCCATGAAATATGAAAGCGGAGCACAAAGATAGACAGAGTCAAAGGGGATTTAGTCCCTTAGGTGGGTAGGTGATAGGAAGGTTTTGAGACCTGCCCTTGGTCCATGGACCATGGTATTGTGAAAGCAAACCTATAAATAGAAGAGTCATAGCGAGTCTAAGGGATCATCTAGTTGGTAGAAATATTTCCAAGGGTAAGTAAGCTAAGGCAGGAAAGGTATGTTTCCTATACTTAGGTGAAGGGAATGCTCCTACAGCTAAGTGTGCAGGGAAAAGGACTCTGTACTTGAATGATTATTGTTTGGTCAATTTAATGTTCTTAAATTGCAAGCATAAATTATCGACCAGAATTGGTAAAATTATGAAGTGTGGGTACACTATATATGTTAGAAGCCTATTATTTAGTTTGTAAGATGATGGTTATGTTTGTTTTGAGATTTTCATTGTTATCTAGATTCTTATTAGAGTTAGATTTCTACAAATGGAAGTTAAGCTACTGTTAGAATAAGTGGAAGTTAAGCTACTATTAGATTACTCTACCAAGTCATATTTATTTGAGTATCATATTAAAATATCTTATGTTATTCATCCTAAAATTATGAATCTATCTAAACTCCTTGCTACTATGAAACAAAGTATTGAAATTCAAACAAAATCTTGTCTACAAAATATATATATACAAATTCAGATTTTAAAGAGCATGAAAGAAATCTCTAATTGCATACTACAGAGTAGATATAAGTTCTAATTCTAAAAAGCATGAAAATACTAAGTGTATTATAGAGAAAAAAATTTTGAAGGACTAAACTATTGAATCACTATAAGCATAAACGAAGTAACGAAATGGTAAATGAAATAATTGAGTTATAACGAAATAATGAAAACAACGAGGTAAAGAAACTAAACTAGAATGCAGTAATAACATAAAGTGATTAAATGAAAACAATCATAAAGAAATGAAAGAAAGTAAACTAAAACCTTGATTGTCTGCAGGGGCCCTCCACATCTAGTAGGTGTAATTCAAACTCACAGACACATCAAATCACATAAATGTAACTTCAACTTAATACAAGAAAAAAGGTTTATTTCACAATTCTTCAACATTAACTATTATGTCCTTCCTTCTATCGTTTATAGAGGATACATATTTATATAAAATGTGTGCTCAATAGTTTGAGACTTCTACACCTACAGGTCTATTGTTCAATCCTTATTCAAATTTGAAACTAAACAAAAAAGAATTATTTTGTCGATTTTCTATTTGGAAAGAAAATCGAAGAAACGTGATGCACTCAAACTTTTTCTACTATGTGTTTGACCTGTGCCTTTGACCGCGCCACTGTGTGATTCCTTCGGTGAATTACCTTGAGTGAATAGAAGGAGATCCATGATGGGATCGATTCTCAACTACCCATGTGCTTAGTTGCTTCATTGGCGCAGCAAAACCCCGCGAACCATGAAGATAGCTGCAGATTTTTAAAATGGTTGCAGAATCATGTTAATTAGCTAGCTAATGCAATATTTAACCTAACAATAAGGCACATTAACAAATATGAAAAATAAGACATGTAATCATTTTTACCTTATCAAAATCTATGATTTACTACCTTTATTAAGTTGATAGTGATGATGAAAAATAGGAAAAAGGGTGTCAAAAAAAAACAATTATGGAACTCTACATTCCCCCACACTGAAAACTTTTTATGTGCTCATACAAAACACAAAATTGATATCTAGAACTACTGCATTTTCTTGGACACTTCTTCCAGTACATCTAACTTCATATTTTTCACTTTCTTTCTAGTCATTGCCATCCTTGGTTTCCTCATGAGGATCTTGTATTTCAAATTTATAACCTGTCCTTGTGAAGCCTTGTTTTTCTTCTTTAGTTTCTCGTTCTTATTAAACCACTAACTTAGATGTAAGAGGATATTGTCACTCTTAACTCTTTGGATTTCATTTTGTGCTTTCAAGGCTTGATTTTCATTTTTAATGTACCTGTTTAATGTCTCCAGTTCGAAGATTTCATGTTTCAATATATCGACTACTGGAGGTTCTTATGGATCATTAAACTGGACTTCTTCTTCCTCTTGGATTGGAATTTATTTTCTTGATGCGTCCCTTTTCTCCAAGGACTCAATATAATCATAGATCTCTTGCTGCACCGAATCAATCTCTCGTGTTCTTTGTCTTGGATTCTCAGGAGGCGAGGTGACAGTTGGTGATGAGACCCTTGGAGGAGTTTATGAATCTCCTTCTTCTTCCTCTGAGTTTTCTTCTATCTCTATATTGACATGCTCTGTGCTCTTTGAGGGTATTTATTTTGTTGAGTTGAGTTTGGTACTTCTTCTTAAACCTATGATAGGGGTCTTTTGACTTTTCTTCCTTTATGTTTTAGGCTTCTATGCTTGTGGTGAAATATCTGTTTCTTTACTGGATTTTTGTCTTCTAACATTTCTTTTTTTTTATTTTCTCTAAAACTTCTGTAAGAGGGATGTCATCTTGTGACAGTTTCTGTGGCTGTTGTGGTTCTCTTTCCAGAATCTTATCAAATTTTCTTTTCCTTCCCCTCTTAGGTCTGATGCTATTTGGCTGCCATGAGTTTCTTCCTGAAAGTGATTTCTTACTAAAAAGCTCTCCCAATTATAACCTATGTTTTGGAGATGAAATTAAACAAGTTTTGACTAGACCATGGTGATACATTGTATTCTCTATAAATTGAATTATCCTTTGAACATATCCTAGCATCTTTCTAAGACTATTCATAAAAAAGTACTGAAGGTTTATATCATTTTCTTTACGAAAATTCATTAGCAGTCGAATATGATAGAAAAACATACATCCAAACCTTCCTTTGCAGGTAACAAATTTTTGAATTATTAGAAGTAGGTTCCTCCACTTAATTTTCAATGCTGTGCTTGGGATGCCCTTCTTGAAAATGATGGTGTCCATGCTTGGTTTCTTTAGGGAAACCTTCCAGTCTTTTGTTTCAATACATCTGTTCTTGAACCATTTCTCTCCAATCCGTGGCATTCCCGTGGCTTCAGCTATAAATGACTCTGTCACTATGAATTTGATGTCCCCTATCTCCACTTTGACTCCATCAAAGGCCCTGGCGAAGGATTTGGTCACTTCTCTATGGAAGCCATCAAGTTTCTCTACAAATTCTAGCCACTGCACTTTCTGCAAAAAATGTTTTGTCTGTGGATACCCATCCAAAAATTTCTTCCCTGTTGGCTCTGTTCTGACTATCATTCCCATGGCCGAGTAGCTTCGTTTCAAAAATTGTTTTGTTTGACAAGGTAGGGTGGCTTGGTAAGGTTATTACAGTGGAAACGTTGAGAGTGTGAGTGATGGAATAATGAGAGCATAGGTAGTGAGGGTATAAGGGATGAGGCAGAATATAACCATTAAGATCATTCATGCTTATGTTCTAGATGACCGATTCAATGGATCGAGATATGAGTTATATTGAATGGGAGTTAATGGCGGATTGTGCAAGGTTTGATATGACATGACCAACACTTTGCAATAATGATTTTGATTTTTTGGTAGTACTATGTCTTATAATTCATAAATGTAATGTTTTGATCCCTATTATTAAATTAAAGAAGTGCATACCTTTGATTTATTTGCATGCTAACCTTTGGTTACCTTTTATGATGTCTTCAGGTACTTTGTAGTGGCGGGAGTCAATCATTCCTTCAATTGTATGATCAAAGGTGTCTATCAAATTGGCTGCAGAAAGTTGTGAGAGTTGCAGAAAATCAATAATTCTGTAGTTATTTATTATTTTTTAAAATAAAGGGATAAAAGAATATGGAATTCTAGAAAATGGAATACAAAGAAAATTTAAGATGCCAAGAATTCTTGGTTTTCATGTTTATCTATCTATCTAAATATAAATATATATATATATATATATATATATATATATATATATATATATATATATATATATATATATATATATATATATATATATATATATATATATATATGAAAAAAGAAAATTTTAAGTTGGAGAAGAAGAAGAATTCGTCATAACCAACTTCAAATCAGATTTGTCCTGGAAAACCTTTACAAATCCCCCGTTTCTCATTGGATTATGATAGATCCTGAGTCGATGTCGATTCACTAGGAGAGAAACTTTTCCTTCATCAATAGTCTTAATTCTGACTACTCCATTACCAAAAACATTTTCAATCTCATAAGGCCTAAGCTAGTGAGTTTGAAATTTTCCTTGGAAATTTGTGAACATTGAATCAAAGAGTAATGCCTATTCTCCTGGCTGAAATTTTCTTTCTTCGATGTATTTATCATGCCATCTGGATCTCTTTTGTTGGGCTAAACTAGTATTCTACATAACCGTTTTCCTTATTTTATCAAGCTCATTGAGTTGTCCCATTCTTTGATTTTGTGCTTCTGATAATTCAAGTCCCAACTTGACTGTTGTCTTGTAGGTCTGAATTTAGAACTCAATTAGAAATAGGACCTGCTTCCAATAAACAAGTTCATAGGGAATATGTCATGTAGTGCTCTTCCATGTCGTACAATAGGCCCATAAATCTTCTGGAAGTTTTGCTGTCCAGTCCCTTCTATGCAAGTGAACTGTCTTGGTGAGGATTAATTTAATCAGTTTTTTGGTAGACTTTACTTGTCCATTTTCTTATGGGTGGTGTGGAGTAGACTTCTGACGCTTGATTTTATATTCTTCCACTATCTTTTGCACTACTCTGGATGTAAATTTCTTTCCTTGATATATGTTACAATTTCACTCGGGATACCAAAACTTGTAAAAATATCCTCAAAAAGAAATGAAACTACAACATTTTCGGTAGCAAGGGAAAGTTCTTTAGCTTCTACCCATTTAGTAACATAATCAACGCACACAAGAATATATTTTTTTGTTTTGAAGATGGATCAATTGGTCCAACAAAGTCCAAAACCAATTTTTCAAAGGGTTCGATGACTAAGGCTGTAGTGGCACTTTGTCTGAAGGAACAAGTTTCCCAATTCTTTGACAATTATCACACCTCTTAACATATTCCTTGACATCCTTAAAAAGAGAAGGCCAATAATATCCTAAGAGAAGGACTTTATAAGAAATTCTTTTGTCAGCAAAATGACCCCCACATGGTTCATCATGGCATGCTTTAACTATTTCAGGTATTTCATCTTCTCTTACGCACCTTCGGATGATGAGATCTGGTCATTTCTTTTATAATTCTTCATTTATACATGAATAAGATGCACTTGTTTGGATTATTATTCTCTTTTCTCTAGGAAACAAATAGGAGGGTAACTTTCCTGAAACTAAATAATTGGAAATATCAGCAAACCAAGGTGATTTAGTGGATACTGCAAAAAGATATTCATCAGGGAACTTATCCTTTACAGGTGTAGCATTGTTATCTTTTTTAATTCTAGATAAAAATCCAACAATTTTGTTTTGTTTTCCAAGTCGGTCCAGAATGGTGATATTGAATTCTTGTAACAATAATAGCCATCTTGTTACTCTACCATTAGTAACTTTTTTATTCATTAAATATCTAATGGCAAAATGGTCTGTATGAATGAAAGTTTCATAGCCAGTAATGTAATGCCTAAATTTATTAATGGCATGAATGACAACTAAAAACTCCTTTTCAGTTATAGTATAATTTAGCTCTGTAGGAGTTAAATGTTTACTGGTATAATAAATGGCATAAGGAGTGAGGTCTTTTTGTCCTAACACAACTCCTAGAGCTTTGTCTGAAGCATTAGTTGATATATGAAAATGAAATTTCCAATTAGATCCTTTTAAGATGGATGCTTCAGAGATCTTCTTTTTCAAAGTTTCAAAATCCTTTTGACAATCAAAGTTCCAACTAAATTCACAATATTTGTTGAGTAATTTGAAGAGTGGATATGAAATCTTTGTGAAGTTTTCTATGAATCTTCTGTAATATCCAGTAAAATCAAGAAAACTCCTTCATCTTGTTGGAAACTTGGGATTGGTAATTTGGAAAAAATTTATACCTTAGATGAGTCTAACTTAATTCCATTTCCTGAAATATGGTGACCTAAAACAATTCCTTCATTAAACATCATAAAACACTTTTCATGACTTAATGAAAGATTTTCTTCTTTGCATCTTATGAGAACTTTTTCTAAATTTTCAAGTGATTCTTCAAAAGAATTTCCATAAACTGTAAAATCATCCATATATACTTCCACACAATCATGAATAAGATCAAAGAAAATTCCTAGTACTGCTCTTTGGAATGTTGCTGGAACATTGCATAATCAAAGATTAAGTACTCGATAAGCTTAAGTCCCCCATGGATAGGTGAATGTGGTTTTATCTTGATCTTCAACTACTACTTGAATCTGATTATACCTACTAAAACCATCCAAAAATGAGAAATATGTTTTTCCTACTAACGTATCTAAAACTTGATCTATGAAAGGAAGTGGAAAGTGATATTTTAAATTTGATTTATTCAATTACCTATAATTAATGCATACTCTCCCTTTTCCATTTTTCTTAGGAACGATTAATAGGGGTGAAACCCATTGACTGTCTGATATTGGATAGATGAAATTTACATTTAACAGTTTCTACAATTCCTCTTTATCAATTTATTTTAAGTTTGGATTCATTCTTCTTTGTGGTTGTCAAACTGGTCTAGCATTTTCTTCAATATAAATATGATGCATGCAGGTTTTAGGATAAATTCCTTTCATATCGTTGTATTCCCACGCATATGCAAAAGAGTGTTTTTGCAATATTTCTACCAGTTTCTTTTTCTGTAATTCTTCGAGGTTTTCATTGATGTTCAAGATTTTTCCTGGAAAAATTTCTATCGAAGCATTTCCATATTTTTCCATAGAATGTAAAGACATTTGTCTAGATGATAGATATTCAATATTACATTGTTCTTGAAAATTTTTAATATTGTCACAATATAAAGAGGGTTCATTATTTTCTATTGAATTTAAAATTTTATCCTCCTCATTTATTTGTGAAATAGTGAAAACTGGTTGTATATCATTAGCATCATCTATACATTCTTCATTTTCTACTTCTATCATTGTTTTTGCAAGTGGGTACAATGTAAATTTCTTTGTCGAGCTTCCATCTGACATAAACATGTCTCATGATCTACAACTGATAAAAGCATCTATTGTAGCTAACCATGGCCTTCCTAATATTAATGGATGTTCTCCTAAATTATTCTTGGGTGTTAGAATCATGAAATCAATAGGATATTGCCAAGAATCTAAGGATACATATATATATCTTCTAATACACCATCAGGTTTAATTACAGACTTGTTTGCTAATTGTAACAATGTTGGTGTGTATTGAAAATTAGGAAGCTTCAATTTATCCATAGTTTGTTTTCTCATTATGTTTATGGCTGCTCCTAGATTAATTAGTGAGTTTGGTATTTCAATTCCATTGATCTGTGTTTTCACAATGGGGCTTCCTAGATCTAAATGTTTCTGAATTATTGTTTTCCCCATCATGATATCTACAATTTTCCCAACTAGTTGAATTGTTTTTATTTATTTTATTTTTCTTCCTGATCCTTTAGTACTTAATTCCTTAATTATTTTTGTGAAAATCAGTATTTCTTTTATTTCTTGTAATAAAGGAATTTTTATACAGACATTTTTCAATTCATCTAACATATCATAATGAGGCAATATGATTTGTTTTTCTACTCCTTCATTGATTTTTACCCTTTTAGGAAAAGGTGGTCTTGAGATACATATTGAAGGTTGTTCTGTAATAGGAGTATTATTATAATGTGTAGGATTTTTTTCTCTTTCCATATTTTCTTTCTGAGGAAGGGAAATTTCTTCTTTAGAGTTATTATTATCTTTTTGAGAATTATTTTATGCTTGCTTAATAACAACATATGGTTTCTTCCTTTCTAATACTCTACCAGACCTTAATTGAACATTATTCATATCTAATGGAGTTATCATATAAGTTTGAGGATTGTGTCCTTCTAAGTTGTAAACAAGTTGTGAAGTTTTATTGTTTGGATTTGGGAATGTTTGAATGGATAATTGATTTGGTCTTTGTGAAAATGGAAAAGAAAGTTGTGGATTTGCATTTTGAGCTTGATCATGAGGTAACTAGTTGCTTTGAGGGAAGTATTGTGGTGGAAAATTTAGATAAGGTGGAAAATATTGTTGATATTGATAATATCTTCCATAAGGATTTTTCCATCCTTCATTCCAAGATTGTGGTGGTTGAGCTGAAGGCTTCCATGGCATAGGTGGATTCCAATTATTTTGTGAAGATTGTGCAAATTGTTGAGGATTAAAACCTTGAGTTTGATTTGTTTGAGGATTTTTCCATGGTCTTTTGGCAATAAAGTAAAGAGGGTCTACCTGATTTGGCATTCCTTCTTCACTAAACACAACCTTAAGACCTGGTATAGAGGGACATTCTTTTGTATCATGATTTTTTGCACATATAACACAAGTTTCTATGCCTTTTAAATCTAAAGGACATTCTCTCAAAGCATGTTTCTTTCTACACCTAGGACAAAAGATGGATAATGTAACATTTTTGGGTTTCTTCTTGTTTTGTATTTTTAGGGTGTCAATTTTCTCATTGGGACTCCCTAAATTATCTTCTTTAAAGTTATCAAGAAAACTACCTAGTTTTGCCCTACTTATTGCCCCAACTACAGATTTATTTACTCTTGATAAAAGAGGATCTCTTGAACTTTTTCCTGTTCTTTCTTTACGTCTTGAAATATGTACACATAGATCACAAATATATGCAAATGGTAACTAAGAAATATATCCTTTTCCCATTAGACTGAGAAGATCAATCCACTCATCTTTATTGGATTTGAGTAAGAGAGATTTCAAAGTTTCTTCATCCAGATTATTCATTTTTTCCCTTTTGATATTATAAACAAATCTTTCGACAAAGTCTTCAAGATTCTCATCTTCTTTTTGTACCATTTTGAAGACTACATATTTGATGATATGAGGCATACAATCATACTTATATTTATATAAGAATTCATCTTTCATTTGTGCCCATGTCCTTATAGAATTTGTTTCTAAACTCATTAACCATTTTAATATTGAATCCTTTAAGGTGGCAGGGAAAAATTTTAGTTTTTTAGCATCATGCAGATAATCATATGATCTACATAATACTTTAAATTCAAAGAGAAATGCCTCTAGGTCATCACTTCTTATTCCATGAATATTGAAGAGAATAGAGGGCGATATGTTTTTATTAATCATAGGAAAATAAAACCAGGTTCGGGACTTCCACGTACCACCCAACCATTGACATGGCTGAACCAAATCTCTCTTTCAGTTAGTCCCCCCATGCCATATTCCAAGCATGAATGTGGGATCTCATAGAAAACCAATACAAGAACAACCAAAGGAATCTAGATGTTAAATCACCTCCACCTTCAACAAACTGCGATCACACCAAACTAGTGCTTAGATCACAACTGAACAGAACTTGGTATGCCATCCTGAATCCATCACTATCCTTGAGGAAATTTTTGTCTTCTTGTCTCTCAGGCTTTACCGCAATCCAAACCCATATCACTAGGCCCAAAACTGAGATTTCTCCCTCAAGGTTTACCTTGTATCCTGCCAAAACCATTCAAGGGATTCCTAGGCCTTTTAGAATGGACCTTGAGACCACCTCTACCACAGATTATAAAATCCATCTGGAAATTCCAAAGCTAAAAACCAGGATCAACATCTCAACACACCATGGCATCTAGAAAAAGGCTAGGCTAGGTTGAAATCCATTGTCATAACTCAGAAATACCATGCCATCGAAATCAAGAGAGCCATACACCAACATGCAAATCCATGCATGTCCAAACCCACTAGGAAATCACACATGAAAATGGTTACCTACAAGTATTACTGCTAAAGATGCTTGATCATGCTCTCCTTTCCTTGATCCTTTCTTTATTTTCATTTCCTTGATCCCAAATTATAGTACTCCAAGAAAACCCTAAGTGACCAAGAGTGTGTGTGTGTGTGTGAGAGAGAGAGAGAGAGAGATAAGAATGAGAGAGATCCAAACATGAATTGGCAAAAGCCATGAACTAATCCTCAGAAGCCTTTTTATGCATGACGCCTCTAATCTCTTCATTTTCCATTATTTTCCTTCAATCTCATCCTTACATGCAACCTATGACCTTTCACCTTACTTTTCTCCTAATTTACTTTATTTTCATAAATAAATGTTCCAAAGTGGCTTTTTGCCTTTTAATGCCTTTGCCAATTTTCCTTAGCCAAAAACATATATCCAGTGATGCTCACTAGGATATATTCGCCCAAAATTCATCTTGGAATATGTGTCCCTTACCCATGGTCTTATTTTTCCTTTATTAACTTTTATTACATGAACTTTTCACTAGGTTTGTTACAGAACCACCCCCCCCCCCCCCCCCAACTTGGGGTACATTGTCCTTGGGGTTGAACCACACCAAGAGATCAACAACACTGCTAAAAAGTAAACATACTACCTACGTAGCTTTATAACTTAGCTCCTTGCAGTATTTACAATGAAGAACGTGCTTAAAAGAAAAACATCATGAAAACATGACAATATAATAACCATATCACTTATTGGAGCTTTGTAACTTAGCTCATTGCAGTATTTACATCCATATACATATACCTATACAAATATCAAAACATCAGGAAACATATGCCAACCATATACCAAACATCAAACCAAATTGCTTTGCCTCAATCGACAAACAATGAAGGATATAGGGCCCTCATCTAATCCACCATCTCCCATGAAGCGTCTTCAGGCCCAAAGTGCTTCCACTGCACTTTTGTTGGCATTTTGATGTATGTGTTGTACTTAATGGCAACTCACTTGTATATGGTAACTAGAGGAATATACAGAAGAGATATCAGATGTAACAGAATGCATGATAGTAGTGGTTACAAATGTGATGAAATGCAGGGCAACTTCAAGGAATGAGTTCAGAAGGCAACTCACTCAGATGAAAAATCACATTATACCAGGTTAATAACACAGAGTTACAGATCAGACTGCACATAATGAATAAAGAGAAGTATACACAGGTTCACCATTGGCCAAGCTACGTATACACGCGGGTTCACTGTATACAAGTTGTGTATACGTACACACGCAGTTTCACAAAAGGAAAAGCAAATATACCTTGGAAAACTAAGTGTTTGGTCCGAAGTATTTGGTCCATGGTATTTTCATCCATGGTATTGGTCCATGGTATTTTGTCCGAGGTATTGACCCTAGGTATTTGATCCAAGGTATTAATCCTAAGTGGTTTTGGTCCATGGTATTGAAAAAGGCCTAAAACTATAAAAGGAGGAGAAGATAAGTAGGTCGGGACACACGTGCATTGAATATCTGATGAAGTGTGAGATATAGTATGCAGGTTATTGGGTTATGGTGCATTGATGGATCGGAACCAAGGAGGAACCTTAGTGTTTGATGAAAGATAAGATCTAATGATGTATCAGGACTTTAAGGCTTGAAGTGAATTATCTTTATGCGATTTGATCTTGTATCTGAATAACTGATGCATGTTGTAGTCTGTAAATATGACGATCTAGGTATGACTAAAGTCTGGAATAGTTGAAATGTTTAAATCATCATTTACAGATCTGTACGCAGGTTCACTTTAGAAAAGGAGCGTATATATGTTGGTTTTGCATATCAAAGCAGCATATAAATCATAAATTTGACTTGCAGATCTGTACGTAGGTTCACTTTGAGGAAAAGTGCATATACACACAGGTTTGACATATGGAAGTAGCATATACTTTATAAAATATGTTTTAGTTGCTTTTGTTTGCTGTTGCAGTGTTATAGGTTCTGGCTTGGATTCTAGTTACTGTATTCTGGCGACAGTATTCTAAATGATCAGATTGATGGGTTTTCAAAGTGATTGATTGATTCGGTTGTGGTTGGTTCGAAAGGTGATTGTTGATGCAAATATATTTGATATGATGTTATTGATGGATCTAGTCTGAAAATTTATGAAATGTGGTCCCTGGAAGAAAAAGGAGAAGGTCATAGCCTTCTGTAGGTCAGCACCTATGTACTAGTAAACACATCGGCTAGTACAAGAGTTAGGGTTTTGTAGCTCCCTTCTAGTAGAAGCTGGAGAATGAGAGAAGGTTGTAGCCTTCTGTAGGTAGAAGCCTGCGTACTGGTATAATACTGCACCAGTACAAAAATTATAAATATAATTTTCTTATTAAAAGAAGACAGAGACGATTACAGTAGATGGTTTTCACCCACATTTGGTTTCCACCTTATATCTTGGTATTCATGTGTGTTGCTTATGTGTGATGCTTTAATATGTTTTTATTGCATTGTCTAATGAACTCTTGATATACTGATTAAAGTTCAATACATGATAATTTGTGTTAATCAAAAGATCTCTGCATATACGATGGTTGCATTAAGTACAATCACATATACACGCTAGTTCACTGAGATGAAGTAGCGTATACAAATCAGCTTTGAAAATTAAATTATTGATCTAATAAAACTGATTCACCCCCCCTCTTAGTATTATTTCCAACAACTTTAACTTGCTCTATGGCTCTATTCTTGAGCATGAGATATTTCTGTTGTAATATGCATGGAGGATTTGGCTAGAACTCTCCTTCTTGCTCTGCATGCAATACAAACCAATCAATAACATGAACAACATCCTTTATATACTTCTCAAGAAATGAAATATGGAAAACATTATGGACATTCTCTGTTGGAGGAAGTGCAAGTCGATATGCCACTGGTCCAATCCTCTCAACAATCATAAAAGGCCCGCAATACCGTGGTGCAAACTTGGCACATGAACTAATCCTCAAAGAGCTTTTCTTGGGCTTGATGCAAAAATACACATGCTCCCCAACATGAAACTCTTTGAACACCCTGTGTTGATATGCATAACTCTTTTGTCTATCCAGCGTTTCCTTTAGATTCTTTTTTATAACCTACATTTCCTTCTCCATGTTTGCCAATATATCTGGTCCAATAAGTACCTTATTCACTGGATCACTCCAGCTGATGGGAGTGTTACAAATCCATCCATAAAAATTCCTCGAAAGGACTCATCCTCAATGAATCCTAATAAACATTATTGCATGAAAGCTCCACCAGTGGAAGATACTCCTCCCATTTCCTCTGATGGTGCATCATGTACATCCTCACCATATCTTCCAAGATCCTATTGACCCTCTCTTTTTGACCATTTGCCTGTGGATGACAAGATGTACTGAAGACCAACTTTGTACCCAAGCCTGCAAATAGCTCCTTCCAAAACTTGGAAGTGAACTTTGCATCCCTATCCAACATAATCTTCTTTGGAGCACCATGTATTCTCACTATATCTCTAATGAACACCTGTGCTACCTCACTAGATGAATATGTAGTCTTCACCGGAATGAAGTGAGCTACCTTGCTCAACCTATCAACCATGACCATAATATAATTATGATGCTTCACTATCCTCGAAAGACGTCTGATGAAATCCATGGAAATGACCTCCCATTTCCATTCGAGAATCATAATAGGTTGTAGTAGACCACCTGGATGCTTTCATTACACCTTTACCTACTGACAGTCTAAACATCTAACCATGAACTCTACCACTTCCTTCTTTAGATTCAACCAAATTGCACAGAGCTGGACAGTCAGCCAAGGCCCCTCAGTCTAGAAACAATGCAGAATCTCTACCTCATTGACTATCCATCACATGTGCCGACAAGTTGTCAAGTTCCCTCCATAACTGCGTAATCATCCCTTGACTGTTGAGAAGCTTTTCCCGAAAAAGTAAAAATAAAAAAGCAAAAAGAAAAAAATTATCCCTAAATTTTAGGGATCTATTTTTAGCAGCAAGAGTTACATGCAAATTGTTTTTAGAAGCTTCCTGCTAAGTGTCGCTTTTTCCTAGATTTGTGGCATGCACTTCATAAACCCTAATTTCTCCAAATCTATTTAAATGACACCTAACATATCATTATTCACATTTGATCTTATAGCTCTCGAATTCTCGAGGCTTCTAGGAACTTCGGCACAGTCAGCACAACTTTTCCGAGTAAATTTTTCTTTTCATGCATTTTTTTGCTTTTTCTGTTGCCTTTTAGTTTTTGGATTGTATTAGTATTGTTTCCTTGGTTTTATTGAATGAACACTGGCTTTTGAAATTATTTTAGCTTATATAAGTGTTGTTTCAAATTTTGCATTATGTTTTCTTAGTGTTGCATGCTTAACACAGTTTTTGCACTCACAATCATTGTTTTGATGACTTGCTTTTTGAGCTTCTACGTTGTGTCGATTGATTGATTTTTTCTCTTTCTTAAATCGTATGTGTGTTTATTTAGGTTAGATCTACACCAGCTTTGCACATGCATTCAGTCCTTAGTGATTTTGTCATTCGTCGGCAGGTCTAAGCTGCCTTGGCCTGGACCTTGCCTTGCCTGGCTTGCACTATGCATTTCTGGGATGGAAGGCTCTTCCTTGCTCCCAAACGCAAATCTTGCCTCCTACTGCCTTCCCAAGTCATTCTCTATGCAGTTTTGGGAGATAGTGCCCCAATTGGCCCCCAGGATTACACAATGCACTTTCCCAAGCAACAGTCATGCTGAATCAAACTGCGAATTGATTAGTTCCAGTCCTCAGCATGCCAAGATGGATTGTGCTCTACGTAGTTTCAGTAGATAGTCAGCTCACTGGCAGCCTAGACTATGCTCTACGTAGTTCCAGTTGTCAGTCTCCGAGCCTCTCCAAGACAAAACTGCACAATTTTCCCAAGCAGTCAACCATGTGTGTTGCATGTCAGTCCTCAAGTTTATTTTGGTTCTCAACTGACATTTACTTGCCATGAGTGTTTCTCTATCTCCAGGTATCATAGGTGTTAATCAGACTCTCTAGAGTACAGGTACAATGGCTTCCAAGAGAGCAAGATCAAAAGACACAATTGAGAGAAGTACAGGGGACGTGGTTGAACAAGGTTCAATGAGCTTGCCCATGTACATAGACACACCGATGTTCATCAAGAAGGATATCAAGATAACATGGCAATACATCAACACCATATTTTTAGGTAGCTTTGAGGAGAATTTGGAGGATAGACCGGTCTATGTGAACATCCATAAGTCAAGACTATACAAGGTTGCATGGAGGTTTCCCGTATTTCCTTGCGCAAATGTGATCCACTAGATTGTCTCACACATTGATCCCGAGACAATGATATTGAGCAGTGTCAATGGAGAAAGGATTGCTTCCTTGAGGGTGGAGGATTATCTATAGATATATCATTTTCCATTCCCAGCGAGCAGGATGGATGCACCATTCTACGCTCGTAACGGTAGGACGAACACAAGAGATATCTTGAAGCATTGGGTAAAGGAGCTGGAAAAGTTCAGGACAACACCCAACTAGGTATACGTGATGAAGACACTCAGGAAGGCATATCAGTTCTTAGTCATCTTCACATGCCGCTTGTATGGCTAAGGTAGTACAGAAACCTTCCTACATAGTTGGTTTGCTATGTTACATCAGCTGGCACATGAAGGAAAACCATTCAGCTGGTCTAACACGTTGGCTTTCTAGTTGAAAGTAAATTTTTCCAATGCTCAGAGTCCACCCAAGTATCAACAAGCAAATTTCTTCATCTATGCATACATGCTCATTGCAATCTGTGCCTGTCAACAGTTTCCTAGCATGGGTTGGGCATGGACACCTTGAGAAAATGTTGTGAACATATATTACATGTGGATCTCAGATTGCAGCTAATGAGGAGTAATGGCTAGGACATGTGACCATTTCATTGCCCCTTTGTACATGATATTTGAACAAGATCCACCCTGAATGTCCCAAGCAGAAATGGAGGCATTTCTAAACATTGCAGATTGGTATGCCTCACCCGTGGGAATCTTCATCAGAATGTACAATGTGGAGAAAGCTCTACATGTGTTTTTGAGGTTTGCCATGAATAAGTTAGTCATGTAGGAGGTTTCATACCACATCTCTACAAGGTTGTCAATTGGATTACATAGGAAGAAGAAGGCACCATGGCCCATGCTTCCTATGCGAATTGGGTTCTAAGAAGTTGGGAGTTTAAAGGAAGTAGATGCTGAAGTGGAAGACTTCAAGAAGTTTAAGTTCGACATCAGGCATTTCAACCCATACGACCCACATGGTTTATGAAGGGACCACTATGCGAGAGTGTACTACCCTTGGATCAATGGGGCATGTCATTGGCGGGAGGAAGACCCATGGAGATATGGTTACAACTCCTCTACGCTCAATGAACCAGTCAACATTGCAGTGGAGTGGATAGTAGCACTCAAGGTAGCAGCACCACAACAGGGAGTAGCAACAACAACAGTAGTAAGCATCGAACTTGTGCAAGACAAAGGGAAGAGGAAAATTTTCAAAGGCACAAATATGGAGGAAAGCTATAAGGTTAAGGAAGACCCACGTGTAAAAAAGGTATCTTTGGAGTTAGATGCGAAGAGGCGATAGGAGGATAGCACAAAGAAAGAGAGAGAAGAGGATGTTGTAGGAAGTCCAAGAGAAACTCGGGGAAGAATAAGAGTTGTGCATAAGAGAGAAGGAAGCGCAGCATGAGTATAAACAAGAATAAGAACAAGAACATGAGGAAGTGCAAGGTTCATAGACAATGCAAGCTGTACCAATATAGGATGAAGACTTTGAACCAACAATAGATGAGGAACAGGGTGAGAAACCACATGAAAAGGAACTTGCTCTACAAGAGGGACATATAGTAAAACAGATGGACATGGAGATCGAGCAGCCAGAATAGGATCAGGAACATATATTTATGTTAGTCTATCATAAAAAAAAACAAATCTGCATTATCGAATCTAAGTATACTTATTCATAGAATGACTTCCCACTTCTACCCACTCTGGTTATTAACTCTCTATTTTTATTTACCCTCTATTTTAAACCTATACTACTTCGTAAGGAAATCACTAACAAACAGCTCAAAATTTATGCTTCGAATATTCTGGATCATGTTGAAGGCTCCACATACACAAAGAACATATCCATATTAGATCGCCATACACATATCTGGAACACATGTATATCCATATTAGATCGCCATACACATATCTGGAACACACAACCACACCTGATACACAAAGAACATATCCATATTAGATCGTTTTCTTTGTTGAGCTACGAATTTGTTTCGTCCGCGCAATGATATTTAAAGTGAAAAGAAGAAAGGTAAGGAAACCACACATCACCACTTCTGACACCCTTCACAGGAGTGATGGGTTGGAATTCGAAAACGGAAGACGTTATCGTGATTAACGGGGACTGCCCTTGTTTTGCCGGACACGAGACGATCTTGCCACGTATATATTTTGATATAAGTTTCCATTTTTTCACCGTTAAAGTCATACAGCTTGTTGATATAAACAAATATTTACTGATATTCGGTGATAAGAATATCATTTTATTAATTTAATTAAAACCCTAAAGCGGGATAATATTTAACCCCGGGTTCGAATAATATGTTACAGTTTACCGTTCAGAGGTTGAAAAGTGATATTATAGGAATAGTGAATTTTAATTTTAAAAAATCGGAAACTCTTAAGACCGTTTGCGCTCGTGGAGTGAACCTTTTTTCTATTATTATTATTTTTTGGTGGACAAAGTGATTTTATATATATATATACTCAGTATATATTAATTGAATAAAAGTATTAATAAAAAATAATTATTTAAGTTTTAATGGCTAAAAAAGATTTGTTCATATATTAATTAATTAAAAATAAAATATTAATTAATTAATTAATAATTTTAGATCTTAGATTTGTGTGATCTATATTGCTAATGAGATTGTTTTTTCAATTAATCACATCATAATGATTTGGTCAACATTTCAAATCATCTAATGTGGTTTATCTTATGGACAAAGGTAAAAAAATCAATCTTCCCAAATGATCAAATAGAAATATGCATTAAGGATTAGGAATTAGTTAAGAATCAAGTGAAATTAGAATAATTTAATATTTAATAAAAGATTACAAATAAAATAAATTTAGGTAAAAAAGTAAATTAAATAAATTCAGGTAACTA
The DNA here is from genome assembly GCA_031772625.1 of Pinus tabuliformis. Classification (NCBI taxonomy): domain Eukaryota; kingdom Viridiplantae; phylum Streptophyta; class Pinopsida; order Pinales; family Pinaceae; genus Pinus; species Pinus tabuliformis. The sequence goes on from CM062809.1 coordinate 914,695,643, forward strand.
ATTCCTAACTAATTCATAATGACTAACTTTGGACTCCGATACATCTTTGCTATTTAATCATCTGGAAAGATTGATTTTTTCACCTGTCTTCAAGATGAACCACATTAAATGGTTTGAAACGTCAACCAAATCTTCATCATGTGATTAATCTAAAAGACAATCTCATTAATTAATAATTAATTTTGTTAATATAATTATTTATCTATAACACAATAGTGAAAAAAATAATTAGTAATAAAATTTTAAAAATAATTATTAAAACTTCAAATATTATATATAAAAAGATGTGATTTTATATTAGTTAAATAAAGTTATGTCCTTTATTTGTTCTACGTTTTGGAGGGTTTCTATATATTTTTAGGTCTACTTTGTCTAAAATCCAATAAAGAATTTTTTAAGTCACTAAACTGTCCACAATGTAAGTGCTTCATGGATTCTTCACGGCTTTCAATTTGTATATGTAATCAAAAACTTATTTTAAACAACAAAAAAATAAGTTTGGACAAAAAAAATCCCCATATTCCAACTAAATACTTTAAAACATAACATATTTTAATAATAATTAAAAATAATAGTTGAAATTTCAATTAAATAAAATAAAATGAAAAATTAATTAATTAAATATTCTAAATGAAAAATCCAACCAAGTCAGGGACTTCCACCTACCACCCAAAAATAGATTGGTTGAACCAAATATCTCTTTCAACCAATCACCCTGTGCCATATCCCAAGCATGAATGTGGGATCTCATGGAATAAACCAAGAAAAACCAAACCAGGGATCCCAAAGGCCAAACCATCTCAACCCTCAACCTGTGATTCCAACTCATCGTCATACATCACTAACATCAAAAATCACTATGAATCCAGGAAATCCTCCATGCCAATGACAGATCATAACCAAATAACCACATGCATACACCATGCATGCCAAAAATAGCAAGTAAAATCAAACATGCAACTCATTAATTGCAAAGAAATCCAGTTGTAGTTGTTGAGCTCGTTGTCCCCTTACACTTTCCTGCTTTCCTTTTCCTTCTTTATTCAAATCCACTGCACTCCGAGAATGCTCCAAGATTTCTCTAAGTGTGCAAGAGTATGAGAGAGAGAGAATATAAGAGAGATCGAAGCTAAAATAGATAAAAGGTTGTGAATCGATCCTCATCCCCTTACACTTTCCTTCTTTCCTTTTCCTTCTTTATTCAAATCTTGGCCAGTGCACTTTGAGAATGCTCCAAGATTTCACTAAGTGTGCAAGAGTATGAGAGAGAGAGAATATAAGAGTGATTGAAGCTAAAATAGATAAAAGGTTGTGAATTGATCCTCATAAGCCTTTTTATCATTGAGGCCTCTATTTTCTTCATTTTCCTCTATTTTTCCTTTAATTTTCCTTACCTGCAATTCTGTTGGGAAGGGGTCTCTCGAGTAAATTTTGGTAATTTATTTTTGTAAAGATGTAAAGTCTTTGTGAAATATGGAAGCAGAGCCCGAAGATAGTCAGAGTCAAAGGGGATTTAGTCCCTTAGGTGGGTAGGTGATAGGAAGGTTTTGAGACCCGCCCTTGGTCCACGGACCATGGTATTGTAAAGCAAACTTATAAATAGAAGAGTCATAGCGAGTCTGAGGGATCATCTAATTGCTAGAAATATTTGCAAGGGTAAGTAAGGTAAGGCAGGAAAGGTATGTTTCCTGTACTTAGCTGAAGAGGAATGCTCCTGCAGCTGAGTGCGCAGGGAAAAGCAGTCTCTACTTGAATGATTATTGTTTGGTCAATTTAATGTTCTTAAATTGCAAGCATAAATTATCGACTAGAGTTGATAAAATTATGAAGTGTGGGTGCACTATATATGTTAGAAGCCTATTCTTTAGTTTGTAAGATGATTGTTATGTTTGTTTTGAGATTTTTGTTGTTATCTAGATTCTTATTAGAGTTAGATTTTTACCAATGGAAGTTAAGCTACTATTAGATTACTCTACCAAGTCATATTTATTTGAGCATCATATTAAAATATCTTATGTTATTCATCCTAAAATTATGAATCTATTTAAACTCCTTGCTGCTATCAAACAAAGTATTGAAATTCAAACAAAATCTTGTCTACAAAATATATATATATATATTATATATATATATTCCAATTTTAAAGAGCATGAAAGAAATCTCTAATTGCATACTAAAGAGTAGATATAAGTTCTAAACTATTGAATGAGGTAAGCATAAACGAAATAACGAAATGGTAAATGAAATAATTGAATTATAACGAAATAATGAAAACAACGAGGTAAAGAAACTAAAGTAGAATGTAGTAATAACATAAAGTGATTAAATGAAAACAATCATAAAGCAATGAAATAAAGTAAACTAAAACCTTGATTGTATAAGGGGCCTTCCGCATCCAGTAAGTGTAATTCACACTCATAGACACATCGAATCACATAAATGTAACTTCAAATTAATACGAGAACAAAGGTATATTTCACAATACTTCAACATTAACTATTATGTCCTTCCTTCTATCGTTTATAGAGGATACATATTTATATAAAATGTGTGCTCAACAATTTGAGACTTCTATACCTACAGGTCTATTGTTCAATCCTTATTCAAATTTGAAACTAAACAAAAAAGAATTATTGTGTCGATTTTCTATTTGGAAAGAAAATCGAAGAAATGTGATGCACTTAGACTTTTGCTACTATGTGTTTGACCTATGCCTTTGACCGCGCCACTCTGTGATTCCTTCGGTGAATTGCCTAGACTGAATAGGAGGAGATCCATGAGGGGATCGATCCTTAACTACACATGTGCTTAGTTGCTTCATTAGCACAGCAGAACCCCGCGAACCATGAAGGTAGCTACAGATTTTTAAAATAGCTTTAGAATCATGTTAATTGGGTAGCTAATGCAATATTTAACCTAACAATAAGGCAAATTAACGAATATGAAAAATAAGACATGTAAGCATTTTTACCTTATCAAATCTATGATTTACTACCTTTATTAAGTTGACAGCGACGATGAAAAAGAGGAAAAAGGGTGTCAAAACAAAAAAATTATGGAACTGTACATTCCCCCACACTGAATACTTTTTATGTGCTCATACAAAACACAAAATTAATATCTTGAACTACTACATTTTCTTGGACACTTCTTCCAGTACATCTGACTTCATTGCCATCCTTGGTTTCCTCATGAGGATCTTGTATTTCAAGTTTATAACCTGTCTTTGTAAAGCCTTGTTTTCCGTCTTTAGTTTCTTGTTCTTATTAAACCACTAACTTAGATGTAAGAGGATGTTGTCACTCTTAGCTCTTTGGATTTCATTCTGTTCTTTTAAGGCTTGATTTTCATTTTTAATGTACTTGTTTAATGTCTTCAGTTCGAAGATTTCCTGTTTCAATATATTGACTACTGGAGGTTCTTGTGGCTCATTAAACTAGACTTCTTCTTCCTCTTGGATTGGAATTTATGTTCTTAATGCGTCCCTTTTCTCCGGGGACTCAATATAATCATAGATCTCTTGCTGCACCGGATCAATCTCTCGCGTTCTTAGTCTTGGATTCTGATGAGGCGAGGTGACAGTTGGTGATGAAACCCTTGGAGGAGTTTCTGAATCTCCTTCTTCTTCATCTGAGTTTTATTCTATTTCTATATAAGTGTCCTACGAGCTTTGAAGAATTGTATAGCTAAATTATAATGAAAAAAATAAAAACTTAGAATGGTTAAGATGCATGATTTTGAATGTCTCAATAGCTATAACACTCAAGAGTTAGTTGAGACACTTAGGAGTTAATTAAGTTCAACTTAGTCTATTGTGTCTATTACTTAAATGTGTGTTTCTTTAGTATACAATCTAGGTGATATACAATTTAAGTGTCCTACGAGCTTTGATGAACTGTATAGCTAAATTATAATGAAAAAAAAAACTTAGAATGGTTAAGATGCATGATTTTGAATGCCTCAATAGCTATAACACTCAAGAGTTAGTTGAGACACTTAGGAGTTAATTAAATTCAACTTAGTCTATTGTGTCTATTACTTAAATGTGTGTTTCTTTAGTATACAATCTAGGTGATATGATGTCTCATATTCTCCTCAGTACTAATGGTTGTTGATATGTAGCTTAACACCTAATTAATCCATGATCTCTATCTAAAGAGGGCATGGATAGTGGAAATTCTTTTATGATTTTTTTTTCTTTTGCATTAAAAGAATTACCTCAGGTGTTAGAGTTGACAAGGGTCATGTAATGTTTCTCTCATAGATGGTTTTAACCACGTAAAAACATTGACATTGTGATCCAATCGTTATTGGAGGTGTTTATCCTACATGGAATACCCTTCTTGGTGTGTTTATCCTACATGGAATACCCTTCTTACTTGAACATGGTATCATACCCTATTTGAAGAATTATTATATTGGCCATCTAAATCTATGCTTCTACATTTATGAGATCTACTATTTATTTATCACATTTTGGCTTGAATAGTCTATTTCATTACATCTAGAACATTGTTTTCATCTCAGAACACATTTTACATATAGAAAAAGGTGTATGTTTTCCCGCCATACACCTTTTTCTAGATGTAAAATGTAAGCATAAAAATTAAAAATTTCCACCATACAAATGACTTCAAGGCTTTATCAAAACCTACACATCATTAGAGAATTATTCTCTAACTGAGCTGAGAGGCTCATTCTACAACCCAGTATGAGGGAGATGTGTAATTTTGTCGTCCATTCATAGAGTTGACATGTGCGCTTTTAAAATAAAAATAATTATGCTCAAAATAGAAGTAAAAAATATCATGTAAATTAATTACAAGTAAAAAAAATGTGAGTAAAATGTTTAAACCTTATATTATTCAAAAATATTTCAAGAAGATTTTAATTTGGGTTGGTAAAATGTCTCGATGTAAAATATTTTAATATAAATTATATATATATCATGAAAAAAATAATTTTGAATGGTTAAAATATTTTTTTGGTACTACATATGCTCTATGTAGCATTAAAAATACAATTTAAACAATAAAATAATTACACATTGTATTTTACATTCTAAAAAAATTTACACGTGAAAAAATCTCAACACATATTAAATCCGTACTCAACAAAAATCTATATATTGATAATACATTTATTATATATTATTTAATCATTTAATTAATCCACTAATAATATAAACACACCAAACACTGAATATGTCCTCTCATTATTAAAGTACTTCTCTATTATGTGTTCTTTTGAAAGCCCATCTACATGGGCTTTCTATTTTGTAGAAGCCATATCACTTCTGCCCGCAACTATAATATCCTTGATATGATTAAGCTCTAGGAAATGAACAAAAATATCCCTCAAGCTCATGCGTTGTAGGTTGAGCTACTCATCTTATTAGTTCACTTTTGGGTCCATCTTTATCAACCATTGGAAAGTATGCTCTTACTATGGTACAAACAACATCTTGGCTACTAAGGACAATGGAAGTTTTGAAAAAAATGTATAATCTCTTCATTAAAAGAACTTTCTTTAAAGTTGGGTCAATTACTTCTCTCAAATTAAGTCAATTCCTTCCTCAACATGGAATTCTTTGTCTCACAATGATGGATTATATTCAAATAAAAACTTCATATATTAAAGTTGTAAATTGTAAAGAAGGAAACCCAATAATTGACACTCCAATTTAATACGAGTATATTACAACTACACATAGTTTTAATTAAAAATATGTATATTACATTTATAAATGGTTTTAATTAAAAATATGGACCAATTATGTGCCATGGTTAATTGACAATTCAATTTAATTTGAGCATATTACATCTATAAATAGTTTTAACTAAAAATATAGACCCATTATGTGCCATGATTGTTGCTAATTTAATATTTTCCAACATAAATTATTTAAATTCACAAGAAAATGCTCTAACTCATGGTCACTTACTATATAACCTAAATCATAACCTAAATCATAATGGTATTCACCATTTGACTTAAGATCTCTTTTAAAAAAACTAGATGAGCCCTACATTCCATGCAAATTAATTGTTCCTCATAAACAAATTACATCTCATTTGGTTTAATTACACCATTACCATCCAATTACACACAAATAAACTAAACTAGTATTCAAAACTCTATTAAGATAACTGAAAGAAGATGTTTGGAAAGGAAGGATCTAAGCGACCTTGCAAGTAGAGATATTCAAGACGAATATCTGAGTATACTTATTCAAAACCAACTTTAAAATAGAATGACTTCCCACTTCTACCCACTCTGGTTATTGACTCTCTATTTTTATTTACCCTCTATTTCAAACCTATACTACTTCGTAAGGAAATCACTAACAAACAGCTCAAAATTTATGCTTCGAATATTCTTGATCATGTTGAAGGCTCCACATACACAAAGAACATATCCATATTAGATGGCCATACACATATCTGGAACACACAACCACACCTGATACAATTTCAATTTCAAAGTTTTTAGGATACACAGATAAAATAATATCAATGACAGACAATTTTTAGAGCCGAACAATGGAGAGACTCCCTTCATATATTAAAAAACAGGACAAGGAGCCAAAAGGAGCCTCCATTAATATATCTATTTCAGACCCTTTCCTAAATGAAATCTTCCTAACAAACCCCCAAAAAAGCACGGATGATATTAGGCATATTTTATGGTTTTATATCCATCGAATACTGTGCGTATGATCTAACTGTTCACTTCAAACATTTAAAACACAAACCTCTCAGCTCTCAAAAAATGAAACTCTGGCCGTTTATTTTGAATATCATCAACAACAACGGCCGTCGTAAGGTTACTAAAAGTGATATTTGCCATTTCGGCTCTGGGAGTACAGAGTCTTGGCTTGGCGAAGCTCGTCTTGTATTTCCATGTGGCTGGGGTTGGCCTCGTTCGCTTTCTCCAAACATTCGCATGCCGCCGCATACTGCTTCAGCCCGACCAGAGCGCGGCCTTTCCTGTAGAGAGCTTTGAGATTGCCGGAATCGATCCCAAGGACCTTGTCGGAATCCTCCAGCGCCAGCTCATATTCCTTCATCCGAAGCCTTGTCTCCGCTCGGTTGGAATAAGCGTGCAGGAGGCTGGTGTTGATATTATTATTATCATTTGAGGACCCCTTCCTGAGCTGAAGCAGAGCGGCGTCGATGCATTTCGTATAATGTTCGGCCGCTGCGACCCATCGTTTATCTCTGAAGAAGTTGTTGCCCTTCTTCCTCAACTCCTCTACGTCGGCATGCAACAGGCTCTCCGCCTGCTTCACCTTCGGAGTCACGAGGATCTCGACGTTCGCAGGGTTGTCGACACGGATAGCGAGGCCACCGTCGGCGGCGCACTTAAAGTACGGCTCCCTGATGGCCACCTTGGCTCCCTTAGGGTAAAGCCTCTGAAGGTTCGTCTGCGAATGAGCCGCATTGTATATTGCCAACCTGATGGCAAGGCCATGATCGTCCTCAAGCATACTCATGATACCGCTTATCCTGAAGGCCTCGGCGCAGAGAGTACCGTAGAGCACCCGGCCGCGGTGGACTCGGCCAACCTTCAATTGGGTAAAGGAAATGGGCTTTAATCTTTCCAGCGGAACCGAAGAAGCTCCGCCACTGCTGGTAATGGGATTTGTCAAGGACAAGCGTGCTTGAAAATTGTGTGCCAATAGCTCACGGGTTGAGTCGTGGAGTTGGAGAAGGGCTTGCTTGTCGAACCTCTCAGAGGCGTCTACCGCTGAAATAGGGGAAAGCGAGGCCATTAAGTGATACAGGTAGGTTCTCCCTCCTTGTGCGAACAAAATCAAAATGAACCAGTCACCACCGTCGTTTTCTTTGTTGAGCTACGAATTTGTTTCGTCCGCGAAATGATATTTAAAGTGAAAAGAAGAAACGTTAGTAGACCACACATCACCACTTCTGACACCCTTCACAGGAGTGATGGGTTGGAATTCGAAAACGGAAGACGTTATCGTGATTAGCGGGGACTGCCCTTGTTTACCGGACACGAGCCGATCTTGCCAAGTATATATTTTGATATAAGTTTCCATTTTTTCACCGTTAAAGTCATATAATCTGTTGATATAAAAAAATATTTACTGATATTCGGTGATAAGAATATCATTTTATTAATTTAATTACGCCGTAAAGCGGGATAATATTTAACCCCGGGTTCGAATAATAGGTTACAGCTTAGTGTTCAGAGGTTGAAAAGTGATGTCACACCATTATAGTAGTGAATTTTAATTTTAAAAAATACGGAAACTCTTAAGACCGTTTGCGCTCGTGGAGTGAACCCTTTTTTTCTATTATTATTATTTTTTTGGGTGGACAAATTGATTCTATATATATATATTTACTTATTTATTCAATATATATTAATGGAATAAAAGTATTAATAAAAAATAATTATTTAAATTTTAATGGTTATAAAAAATGATTTGGTCATATATTAATTAATTAAAAATAAGTTATTAATTAATTAATTAATAATTTTAGATATTAGATTTGTGTGATTTATATTGATAATGAAATTGTTTTTTCAATTAATTACATCATGATGATTTGGTCAACATTTTAAACCATCTAATGTGGTTTATCTTCTGGACAAAGGTAAAAAAATCAATCTTCCCAAATGTGATGACCCCAGAGAATGTAAATATTTGAATTTTTACTGTGGTAAAAGACAGAATTAAGTATGACATTGGAAGACTGTTTTAAAATTTAATAGTATTTTTATTTATCAATATATGCTTTAAAGTGTATTAAGTAGGAAATACTTCTTGAAATTCTAGCAACTTCTGAGAGGGAAGTTGGAAAAGAAAACAGTTGTTGAAACTGCACTCAAACTACCTTCCCTAACTGGAAAGGCTTCCAGAGAAAAGGGGAAGGGGGAGGCAAAAACTTGCGCTGTAAGGATAGGCAGGAAAAGAGAGAGGAAAAGGATTAGCTAAGTCTGGTAATGACCAGATAGCCAGGCACAAGTTGCATGCGTCTTGTTGAGGGCTGTGGGCCTGCAAGATAGTTCGGGGGGAGATTCCAGTCCTGACGACGGATCTCATGGTTGGGTGGTCAAGAGAAAGCAAAGGTTATAGGTGAAATTTTGTAGCGCATCTACAAACTCAGGCGGACCAGGTAAGTAAAAGCTTCTGGTGAAATCAGTCTCATTAGTTGATATGCTTCCATAGTATTAATTGTCAACTGAAAAATTACAGTAACCGAAATTATAGTAGAAAAACCGTGGTGTTTATTAAGATTACACGATCTTCTTATCGTTATTATGCATACTGTGATGTTATTTGCTTTAAAATAAATATTACAGAGGTGCCAGTAAATGACTGTCAAGAAGGGTTTGGCCCTGTTACAGTTCTCGGTGCTTTGAAATTTAGAAACCAAACACCACTGTGTAGTGTATTAGTGTGTTATTATATACATATATAAAAAAAAAACAAATAAGTAAATTTCGATGAAGGATAAGTCTGTTAACCGCAACAGAGGGTAAGGTAGCAAGCTCTAGTCCGGTGTTTCCCCAAAACCGGAAGAGAACTCTTCAGGTCTGTTAATCCCTACCGGCCGTAGAATAGATGATCATAAATTAAGAGATAGTGGAACCATACGGATTCAGACTAAGTATGGGATTATTTTCTGGAAAGAGCAAACAATAGCATATGAAAAACACATACAACTAGATAGAGGTTATCAGAAAGACAGTGAAGGGACGAGAAACCCTTAGTTTTCAGTTGCATTTATAACAAAATGGAGAAATTCGAAACTCATAGACTAAACACTAGTTGTAACATCATATAAATCAACGTTGGGGTTGCAAACTGTAAATTACTTTCATAAATTACAATATGAAAGAGTACGACAGCTGTATTGAAACTTTAAATTCTGGGAACCAATAGAAAAAAAATGAACAACCATTTCCTATATCGTAACCAAAATATTTCAAACATTAAGAAACTCTAAGAATTTCGAGAAATGTATAATCGCAAACAGGACAGAATGTTTACATTCTAAAACAATGGGCAGTTCCGCCATAACAAGTAGGAACAACCATAGAGCTACGAAAACATAGTGACAGTAATATAATTAAATATGCAATAACGTGCAGAAAGACGGACTTGCAAAGTTCCGGAGCCAAGGCTCTCAATAGCAAGATTTAACCTGTTAAAGAAACTTTCCTCATGAACCAAAAACTTACATATACAGAGTTAAATGTCAACATCCAAGGAGTTGCGATTCGAAACAAACAATACCATTATAATGAAAATAACCAGAGAGGGGCCGTAAGATCTTGACCCTGTTCCGAGTTAAGTAGTCATTCACTACTTCGAGTTCCAAGACCCCTTACAATAATACAAACAAATAAATTATATTCGAGACACAGAAGGAGAAAAGAGAACCCAATCTACTGGGTACTGCCGTGGGCATTTCCTGAATCAACAAGAACTTACTACTTTCATTATAATCCAAACGGGACAGGTCAAAGGCATTGAAGCCTGAGGCATTATAAACCTTGTTAACCTTTGAGAAAATCCCCAAGGACCCTATCCTGGGCACTCCTGCCAATCACTGGAATCTGAAAACAAGCAAAAATATGTATATATAAACCCTGTAGCGGCAACTTCCAAGCACGAAAACCCTTAACCATCACCTAGAAAACATTCACGCATGGTTTGGAGGCCTACCTGGTGAGCTACGTGGGATGCCAGAGTGCTGAAGACTTTGCCCTTCTCCATAGCAGAGGGCATCTCGTCTATAGCGTTCTCCTTCACACATATGAAAACAACAAAATACATTAACATTCATGAACTCATTTGTGTGACCCTGTGAGGAAAAGAGTATATATGTTAAAAAGAAAATAGCGCAAAATGTCTGCAAATGAATACCATCACCTGCATAAGCAATTTCCAGAAGAACTGGTTGATTAGCTCCTGAACAGCGAACAGGTTCTCGGTGGAATAGCTAACGGGAGAACCTCTGTGCGCAGAGAGGCGAAGCCAAAATCTGGAAGCGGCGCCAAGATCAAATGAGTTGAATGAGGACTTGGGACGACTTAACATTGAACCCAAAACCCTCCGATAAGCCTCCACCCTCGGATCCAGATCTGATGATCTGCATCGTTGAAAGAGAGCGGGAACCAAGGAGTGCAGAGAACGAGGGTACAATGCCATGCCTATTCACATGGCTCAGCAGAAAGAGTATACGGAGCAAGCCAGGTGTTTTGTGAAGGAGAAAACAACTAGCCAGTAAATTTAATGCAGACCAACAACCAGAACGCCGGAATATAACTCCGGTTACCTGAGTATTACATCCAGCGCATATAACCGGAAAAGTTACACTCAGGTAAACCCATGTTGTGGCATGATGCTGTGTTGAGTAGACGAGATGATGTGGTGTTATGTATGCTGAATAGATAAGTATATGGTAATAATAATAATTTTTTTTTTTATTGCTGTGGTGGAGTCGTGACAAATTGGTATCAGAGCAGAGGATCAATGCTGTGACCTTTGAGACAACACGGAAAGAAATTTAAACAAAATTGAAAGAAAATAAACAAGCATTGTTCAGTTACAATCTTATTATATTTGTAAGAATATAGTTAATATTGCTAACTCCTCTTCTGGTTCCATTTCTTAGGTTGAGACAAAAGGAAAACAACAGCGAGACAATAGACAGTGATAGTGAGTATGCAGAGAGCTGGCAGCGCTCCGCACAGATCGATAGTAGGCCAGGGACCTGCAATAAACCCTGGGGATAACCCATAGCTGTGGGTACAACTTGGCGAGGATAAACGTAGCACGAAACTTGCAATATTAGAGACGATACAGGAGTTAAAGAATGAGATGGCTCGATTATGAGAGGATAATGCACGACTGACGGTGGAGCAAGAAAGGATTTTAAAGAGTTTGTCTGCCAGGCAAAACCCACCACTAGCTAATCCCAGTGAAGAACAACAGAGGATGTCAGAAGAGCAAAACCATCGAACAGAGCCTGAAAGGTCAAAAGAGGGGGAGGACCATTCTGACAATGCATCTGAACAACAGACTTTAAAACGTCAAAGGGTGCAGCTACAGGGAGAATTTTGAAAGATTAAACCCCCACACTTTGACAGGGAACAAGAGGAAGTGTGGGCCATCAATTCAAGGCCATATCAACAATTCATTCTATGACCTCGGGCATGACAACAACCAATACTTTAGTATACACATTGCCTCATGCAACTATCCACCTGCATAAGCAATGCCTAGTCAACTACACATACTCATAACCGCATGTAGTCAAGCTTAAACGATCAATTATTGTAATCAACCTACAATACTAATGCCTGTAATCAAATAAAAAAGGATGCAACCCATCGTACAAGAATGTAATCAAGTTGCATATAATTGTATAGTTAGTCATATACTCATGAGGATGCATTCCATAAAACCAACATCAAGTTCTTCATGACAACCTTACTACTACCATGATCAATATGATGCAGTGCAACAAGCACATGGAATGCAAGTGTAGAGCCTCACATGCAATTGACACGCATGCATGACCAACACATTCACCCATATTTGTAGCACTAGATATGACCCAAAAAGAGTGTAACCGTGCTCTGATACCAATCTATAACACCCCCTCCCAGGTCTACCCAAAGTAACCATTTCAAGCGGGGTAAACATGAGGAGAGATGCTATGACAATAAGATTCGACATCCTATCTGACCTTAAGGAAGTGGAATTGATGAAATATCGCATGCAATCATCCAACATCATTAACAAAATCCTCAAGAGACAAGTCAGCCACTCAAACGACCTATCCCTAGGTCCCACTGCTATTTTGTAGCTCTTAGGCCATAGTCACTCTCATGCTATGGGCAAGGGAGCAGCTAGAAACCTAAAGTCACTCTCACAGGCCTGCCTACTAATGATTGTGGACCAAAATTGTTAGTTCTGTGCCAACGACCCTAAGATTTAAGCCACTTTTCTAGCCCAGAATCATGGCCTCTGCCCAAGACTTGTTTTAACTTCCATAATTCATTAAAAATATAATAACAATGTTGATCAAACAAAAATCACCCTTAGGACTAGACCTGAGCATCCCCAACTGGGACTGACTTTTTGTCAAACACTTGGCATCAATGTAACCTATAATTCTAAGATACAAGACACATCATAAATGACTTAAAAAAACTTATGAAACATAACTAGAAGGATCACCTCCTTCTCCATTGAACTACTACATCATCAATTCAGTCTCGCATCCATCCATTTAACAGTTACAAGTAAATATATGAAATAACCATGGCATGAAGCAGTCATTCAACCATGCTTATAACTAGCATAAAACCATATAAATATAAGAGATATGACAACCACTGAATCCACATATAAATCAATGCAAAAGTAAGAGAATTTATCTTTTATTAATTATAGGAAAATCCGACCAAGTTTGGGACTTCCGCGTACCTGCCTTAGACATGGCTAAACCAAATCTCTCTTTCAGCTAGTCACCCCCATGCCATATTCCAAGAATGAATGTGGGATCTCATAGAACAACCAATCCAAGAACAACCAAGGGAATCCAGAGGTTAAACCACCTGCACCCTTAACAAACCATGACCACACCAAAACCGGTGCTCCAATCACAACCGAACAGAACTTGGAATGCCATTCGGAATCCATCACTATCCTTGAGGAATTTTCCATCTCCTTGTTTCTCAGTCTTTACCACAATCCAAACCTAGATCACTACAACCTAAACCGAGACTAGTCCCTAAGGATTTAACATGTATCCCACCAAAATCGATAAAGGAATTCCTATGCCTTTGGGAATGAACCTTCAGACCACCTTCGCCCCAGATTCCGAAATTCATCCGAAGCTCAAAACCGAGATCAACATCCCAGCACACCATGGCATCTCGAAAAGGCTAGGCTAGGCTGAAATCCACTATTTTAACCTGACAATACCATGCCACCGACAACGAGAACATACACCAACATGCAAAGCCATGCATGTCCAAACCAGTTAGGAAAACACACATGCAAAAGGTTACTTGCAAGTATTCTTGCTGACGCTGCTTGATCCTGCTTTCATTTCCTTAATCCTTGCTTGTTCTTCCTTTCCTTTGCTTGCTTTTCCTTTCCTTGATCCCAAACTAGAGTGCTCCAAGAAAAATCTAAGTGACCAAGAGAGAGAGAGAACATAATGAGAGAGCACCAAACTTGAACTGATAAAAACAATAAGCCTTTTTATGCATGAGGCCTCTAATTTCTTCATTTTCCATTATTTTCCTTCAATTTCCTCCTCACATGCAACCTGTGACCTTTCACCTTACTTTTCTCCTAATTTCATTTATTTTCATAAATAGATGTGACAAAATGCCTTTTTACATTTTAATTCCTTTTCCTTAGCCTTTGCTAATTCTCCTTCCAAAAACACACATCTAGTAATTCCCACTAGGATATATTTTCCCAACATTCATCTTGGAATACCGATGGTCCTATTTTTCGTTATTAACTTTTATTACATTAACTTTTCACCATGGTTGTTATAAAAAGGTTATATGAAATGAGTTATGGTTTTTTGAGCACGTGGTATTAAAAGGCTCAACATTGGCTTATGGTATCTCAACAAACTCCATTTATAGATTAAGTATCTACCTAGTAAAATACAGTAAATCTCCTTGGTTAAGAGTCTTATTATATATATTTTTAAAATGTGTATATGTTTAATTTTTATGTTGATTCTTTTTATCATTAACGATACCTATTATTATTTTAAATATTATAAATTGATGTCTATTCACATTTACAAACATTTAATTTATATAATTGTGCTAATATATACTATTATTAAAATTTACTAAATTCCTTATCCAAAACTTATTTTGAACAATGTTAACTATATATGAAGTATATATGCGTTTTAAACATATTATACTCCAACTACACCTAATGCAATTTCATTGCTTTTGAACCATCCTAGATCCATCTTAACCCCATATTTATCAAATTTCGAGAGGGATCTAATTTGTTGAGGTGCAACCTCATTTTTTAGTGTAAAACTTGAGGAAAGGTTTGCACCTCGACAGATTTGATCCCTCTGGGCGTTGGATAAATATGGGATTAATATGGCTCTAGGATGGTTATATAATACAATATAGTATATATATTTGTATCTATGTGTCTCTTTCTTATTCCCCCTCTCTATTTCAACCCCCAAACATACACTCTCTCTCTATATCTATCTCTCTCTCCCTCCCTCCCTCTTCCTCTCTGTCTTTCTCTCTTCCCCTTCTCTGCTTCTCTCTCTCTTGGCCCCCACACTCCTCTCTCCCTCACTCTCTCTCCATCGCTTCCTTGTCACTCCCTCTCTCTCTCTCCACCTTTGTCCCTCTATGTCTTTTCCCTTCCTTCCCTCTCTCCCCCCCTCCAACTCCATCTCTCTCTTGAGCCCTCTCTCTCTTCCTTCCTCTCTTTCCCTTCTCTCCCACCTACTTCTTTCTCTACCCCCATCTCTCCCACCTTCCTCTTTCTCTCCCCCCATCTCTCCTTGACCCACTCTCCCCTTCTCTCTTTCCACTCCATCTCTCTGTCTCCCTCTGTCTATTTGTATCTCTCTCTCTCTCTCTCTCTCTCTCACCCTTCTATCGCTATCTCTCTCCCATCCTCTCTCTCTCTCTCTCTCTCTCTCTCTCTCTCTCTCTCTCTCTCTCTCTCACCCTTCTATCCCTAGCTCTCTCACCTCCTCTCCTCTCTCCCTCACTCTCTCTCCCTTGTTACTCCTCCTCTCTCACCACCTTAATCTCTCTATGTATTTTTTACTTCCTCCCTCTCTCTCTCTCTCTCTTCCCTTCAACTTTGTCACTATCTCCCACCCCTTCCCCCCCTCTTAAATTTGAACCCATTGTATTGTGTTTAAGAAAGAATCAAAATTAAAAAAACTCAATTGGTTGTAAAACATCAAATGCACATTTTGGATCAATCATGTCAAAGAAAATACAATAATGAAAAACTTAAAAACATAATGCACAATTATTGTTATCACTTTGCTCGATCTCATGCTTGGATCCTTAGTTAAAATGGATCTATGTTGGTACTTAATAATACTATTTATATTATATACATTTCACAACTTTAAATACAAAAATATTTTCATTTTTTATTTTATTAAAATATTGATTTAATTTATATGGGAATATTTTTAATAGTCCTTGGAGGATTTAGATATATCTCAAAATTAATTACAACATTTTTACTTTTAGATTCAATTAAAAAATGTTATAAAATTAAAATAAAATAAAATATTTTTGTTGTGAAATAAGTTACTAGTTTTGGGCATGTGGTATTGATAAGCCATGGTATAGACCCATTGTATTGTAACAAAGCTTATTCACAAGTTAATACTAGTACAACAACATTAAAAATATTAATGTGGTTGATATTGCCTAAGGCTTTATAAATATGACAAAAAAAACTATTGCAACATGAAGAATATCTTAACAATGTAAACATTTACGTGATTAACCATGTATAAAAGGGTTATGGGTCAACTTTAACTTGATAAA
This sequence comes from Pinus tabuliformis, assembly GCA_031772625.1. Classification (NCBI taxonomy): domain Eukaryota; kingdom Viridiplantae; phylum Streptophyta; class Pinopsida; order Pinales; family Pinaceae; genus Pinus; species Pinus tabuliformis. Next base: position 914,712,218 of record CM062809.1, read on the forward strand.
AAAAATGAATTACACATCTTCTTGTAAAATGGACCATTTTTCTAAATACAATTTGCTTATATATTAATTTCCTCATCTAATTAGAATATGAAATCCCTAGGAAATTGGTGGGTAGGGAGCCGTGTGGCATGAATCTAATTTTTTAAATTTATTAAAAGTCAATGCAACCTAAAAAACTAACACACTACAATCCTTGATAAGAATTAAGACTAAGCATAAGGTGAGCATATTCCCTTTAGAATCAATCTAGGTGCTCAATTAAAAAAATAAAAATAAACAAGTCAACAGATCCTCATCCACCTTAAGTTTTTTTTTTTTCTACATAAGACTATTTCTATTATATTAACAGGGTAATGGTAAATTTACATCATGACCGAAGTCAAGAACTCTGCTCCTATAGGAGGTAAAACTGTCCAAAACAAACATATATGAAAACTGTCTAATTTACGTCCCTCGAAGGGGATCAATCTGTGATACATATGACAGTACAAAAACTCCAAAAAACTAAGAAACACCAAATATCACAGAATCTATTCGCCTTACAGTTGTGCCCAGTGGTGAGGGGCAACTGCCAAAAAAAGAAGCATGGGTGGACATGCTAATCATCAAGGGGCTCTTCTATGATGCAACACCAGCCCATGTCTGGCAAGTCCTCTGTTTGAGTCACGTTCTGAGCAGCGGGATCCGGGTTAACCATCATCGCTTCCTGAGCTCTGCCCACCTGTTCATTTGCCTCCTGCTGAGGAGTATTTTCAACATCCAACTATAATGAAGAAGAGGGAGCCTCGATTTCCCTTGAATTCCTTGACTGTATCCTTATATCTTCTGCTTGGCTTTCTTCCTGAAAAACCACTGTGAAATAGGCAGTGATCCTGGGTTTGTTCAGTGCGCTATCAAAGGTAAAGATGGCGGAACCAGAGGTAGGGATAGGTCTGGGGTGAGAGCTGGTGGTGCGAGATCTTCCTCTTCTGCTGTGTGTTAAAGGCCGTCGCCTCCCTGATAATTCACTGGAAGACGATTCAGTTGGAGCCCTCCTCGGCTGCCCTCTACGGCTGCCCATCCTTGGTCTCAGATGAGGCATCTTGATAGTGACGACAACCAAGGTCCAGGACTGTAGCACCAGAGAACTAATCAATTTTTGGCAGCCGCTTTGCCTTCTAGTCGAGCCTCCTTTGCTGAGCTTGAACCCGTCCTCCTGGTGTGCCAAACCTGGATCAGAGAAATCCCTGCTTGTATACGAAACCAATGACCAGACAAAGAGATGAGTTACTGAGATATGTAAGTGAAAACAACAGTATGAAACACCAAAAAGAAATGCGGGAAGGAGAAGATCTAGCTTCGCTGGGAGGGCCAAGCCCATCGACACAAGAACCCGTTTCCCCTCATGCGCCCTGGAATTTGTTGCGAGACCGGAGGCAAGCAGGAAGAGTAGAAAATCCAATGAAGTTTCCGTCTCCCCAGGCCCTCCCTTGGCCTTATCATTCTTTGTCACGCCTCGGGAGGCTCCTACCATAACTACTACATTGATGGTTCGTGCTTTTTGTTGCATGCTAGTGTGTGCGAAGGTGATTTCCATCACTGTAAACTTGGTGTGTGAGCTAAACCGATTGCCTTGCAATCCCAAATACCCATCCATACGCTTATGCCATGCGCTAGATGTCGTATCCTCTTTAGATTCCTTGTATTGGTCAGGCAAGTGGCGTTCTGCCTTGCCCAACCCCTGTCCCGTTAGTTTAATTCTCACCGCAGGCACCCGCATCCAGGACTCATCCACCTTAAGTTGAAATAAAAATTCTTTGGAAAATATCCATGGTAAAGTGGGGGTGAATATCCATGATTAAGAATTGTGTCATATTTTTATAAAATATTTTGATTGTGAAATAAGTTATCATTTTTTGGCATGTGGTATTGATAAGTCATTGTATTAGGCCAAGGCATTGTAACAAATCCTATTCACAAGTTCCTAATGTCAATGGAAATGTGGGGGTAAATATCCATGGTTAAGAATCTTTCCATATTGTTATAAAATATTTTGATTGTGAAATAAGTTATGTTTTCTGGGCATGTAGTATTCATAAGCCATGGTATTGGCCCATGGTATTGTAACAAAGTCTATTTACAAGTTAATAATATCAATGGTAATGTGGGGGTGAATATCCATGGTTAAGAATATTTTCATATAATTTATTGTTGAAGGCTTCTTATTTCAGCTTAAGGTAGATGAGGATCTGTTGACTTTTTATTTTATTTTTTTTAATTGAGAGCTTAGATTGATTCTCAAGGGAATATGCTCAACATATGCTTAGTATTAATGTTTAGTCTTTAGCAAAATGGTTCATTACTTTTAATAAATTTTAAAAATTATCTTTGTGCCACGTGGCTCCCCACCCACAAATTTCCTATGGATTTGAGATGATTCAAATTCTAATAAGTTATTCCATGATAAGTTCCTCATTATTATTTAGAACATTCATTTAATTTTATTTTTCTTAATTTAAAGTTGACCCATAACCTTTTAATACATGGTTAATCAGGTAAATGTGTGCATTAGTAAGTCATTTTTCATGTTGAACTAGGATTTTTTGTGTTATATTTATGAAGATTTCAGCTATATCAACCACATTAATATTTGTAATGTGGTTGTACTAGTTATAAAATATTTTGATGGTGAAATAAAGTTATATTTTTTGGGCATGTTGTATTGATAAGTGATGGTATTAGCCTATTGTATTCTAACAATGGCTAGTTTTTACAAGTTAATAATATCCATGATAAAGTGAGGGTGAATATCCATGGTTAAGAATATAAAATATTTTGGTTGTGAAATAAGTTACAGTTATGGGCACGTGGTATTGGTAAGCCATGGTATTGGTCCATAGTATTTTAACAATTCCTATTCACAAGTTAATAACTAAATCTCCCGGATGTGGGTGAATAAATGCACTATCATAGCACAACAAAAAAGGGACGGCAAGTGGCAAAGCCAAAGACGATTCAGTTGGAGCCCTCCTCGGCTGCCCTCTACGGCTGCCCATCCTTGGTCTCAGATGAGGCATCTTGATAGTGACGACAACCAAGGTCCAGGACTGTAGCACCAGAGCACTAATCAATTTTTGGCAGCCGCTTTGCCTTCTAGTCGAGCCTCCTTTGCTGAGCTTGAACCCGTCCTCCTGGTGTGCCAAACCTGGATCAGAGAAATCCCTGCTTGTATACGAAACCAATGACCAGACAAAGAGATGAGTTACTGAGATATGTAAGTGAAAACAACAGTATGAAACACCAAAAAGAAATGCGGGAAGGAGAAGATCTAGCTTTGCTGGGAGGGCCAAGCCCATCGACACAAGAACCCGTTTCCCCTCATGCGCCCTGGAATTTGTTGCGAGACTGGAGGCAAGCGGGAAGAGTAGAAAAGCCAATGAAGTTTCTGTCTCCCCAGGCCCTCCCTTGGCCTTATCATTCTTTGTCACGCCTTGGGAGGCTCCTCCCATAACTACTACATTGATGGTTCGTGCTTTTTGTTGCATGCTGGTGTGTGCGAAGGTGATTTCCATCACTGTAAACTTGGTGTGTGAGCTAAACCGATTGCCTTGCAATCCCAAATACCCATCCATACGCTTATGCCATGCGCTAGATGTCGTATCCTCTTTACATTCCTTGTATTGGTCAGGCAAGTGGCGTTCTGCCTTGCCCAACCCCTGTCCCGTTAGTTTAATTCTCACCGCAGGCACCCGCATTCGGGACTCATCCACCTTAAGTTGAAATAAAAATTCTTTGGAAAATATCGATGGTAAAGTGGGGGTGAATATCCATGATTAAGAATTGTGTCATATTTTTATAAAATATTTTGATTGTGAAATAATTTATCATTTTTTGGCATGTGGTATTGATAAGTCATTGTATTAGGCCAAGGCATTGTAACAAATCCTATTCACAAGTTCCTAATGTCAATGGAAATGTGGGGGTAAATATCCATGGCTAAGAATCTTTCCATATTGTTTTAAAATATTTTGATTGTGAAATAAGTTATGTTTTCTGGGCATGTAGTATTCATAAGCCATGGTATTGGCCCATGGTATTGTAACAAAGTCTATTTACAAGTTAATAATATCAATGGTAATGTGGGGGTGAATATCCATGGTTAAGAATATTTTCATATAATTTATTGTTGAAGGCTTCTTATTTCAGCTTAAGGTGGGTGAGGATCTGTTGACTTTTTATTTTATTTTTTTATTTGAGAGCTTAGATTGATTCTCAAGGGAATATGCTCAACATATGCTTAGTATTAATGTTTAATCTTTAGCAAAATGGTTCATTACTTTTAATAAATTTAAAAAGTTTTCTTTGTGCCACGTGGCTCCCCACCCACAAATTTCCTATGGATTTGAGATGATTCAAATTCTAATAAGTTATTCCATGATAAGTTCCTCATTATTATTTAGAACATTCATTTAAATTTTTTTTTCTTAATTTAAAGTTGACCCATAACCTTTTAATACATGGTTAATCAGGTAAATGTGTGCATTAGTAAGTCATTTTTCATGTTGAACTAGGATTTTTTGTGTTATATTTATGAAGATTTCAGCTATATCAACCACATTAATATTTGTAATGTGGTTGTACTAGTTATAAAATATTTTGATGGTGAAATAAAGTTATATTTTTTGGGCATGTTGTATTGATAAGTGATGGTATTAGACTATTGTATTCTAACAATGGCTAGTTTTTACAAGTTAATAATATCCATGATAAAGTGAGGGTGAATATACATGGTTAAGAATATAAAATATTTTGGTTGTGAAATAAGTTACAGTTATGGGCACGTGGTATTGGTAAGCCATGGTATTGGTCCATAGTATTTTAACAATTCCTATTCACAAGTTAATAACTAAATCTCCTGGATGTGGGTGAATAAATGCACTATCATAGCACAACAAAAAAGGGACGGCAAGTGGCAAAGCCAACTGTTCACCCACGCCTCCCTCTAGAACTCTACCGCAAACATTTATGGAGATTTATTGCAGTGCACGGGACGAGGTAGACTTTCTCTGTTGATTAAGATGACTCTCTCGGATTGCTTCCCCCATACTCATTCTCCTCTGAATCTTATCTGTCTCCCTGATGCTGCAGAGCCGAGCCTGCGCACAACATCGAGGAGAAGAGGTTTGCCTGATTTGGATGAGACTGCCCATTTCTCGCACAATCTCCTTCATAGCCTTCACTCTGATACTTCGGACCTTAACCTTGGCACTGATCTGAATACCTCTGCTCCTTCGGCCCCCTCCAACAATTCCACCCCTGTCATCGCCCTTCCTTGTCCCAGCTTATCCCATTCAAGCCAGTTTAGCATGCCTCAATTGCACCATCGAATGCGCTGCCGAAGGGGTGGTAGCATAGGTAGAGTAATTCAGCCTCCATCCCAGTCCCGCTCAGAATCTACCGCCTTTGCCACTTCTTCCCCCTCTTCTGCAACTCACTTCACAGGACGATATCCTGCCGCCTGCAGTGGATGAGGACGTGCACAGACAGCAGGTTCAGGGAGTGATGTAGAGACTCCTCAACCTCCTAGCCATTCAACCCAATTTTAGTTTCGGTGTACTCTGGACAGGTGTGCATAATTGCCACAATTTTTGTTGCATTCGAAGAAATAACTGAAAGCGCATTGTTGGCCCTCAGTTTTGGTCTATTTTTGCTTAGGGAAACCTACTTAATCCCTATATTTTCCATCCATTTTCCATCATATCCATCTCATTTTGATGTATTTTATGCATATTCAGGTGTTTAATTTTAATTTTGCAATTTCTAGAAGTTTTTATGAAAATTGAGTTTCAAGTGCAATTTTGGACTGAATCAGAAATTCCCGTAATAGCTATGTGGATGACATGTTTGTAGGACACTTGGGCTCGAGCTTGATGCATGGATGGACAGCTTGGGAACTAGGACTAAGCTAACTCCACTTGGTTCAGCCAAAACAAGCTTTATGAGGCCCGGTCAAGGCCGGTCAAACATAGTCACCAGAAAATCCTTAGGAAATGGGGCAGTTTTTAGATTTTATGGGATTGACCATATTTCTTGGGATGAATTGGATGAGTTCGACTTAGATAGGTGGATATGAGTAGATATGAGTGCTAGAGATAATATAGATCAGTTTGTTTCATTAAACCTCTATTTAAAGCCAAGACTTTGATGGATTTTGAAATGGAATCTGTATGTAACTTTTGTATAATTGGAGTTGGGAGCTAATTTGAAGAACTTGTTTCATTCCAATTTTTGTTAATGCTTGGTTGATTTACTGAAGTTTTTGTAGCTGAGATTTCTTCAAGTGTGCAAGGCAAGGGTGGAGGGGCCCCACACCAAGCTAAGTGCACTTCTTGGTTCAGTTTTCATAGTTTTTATAGACTAGTTTTTGTTTCAAATGTATTTAGATGTGTGATGATTGCTGAATGAATATTGGTTTAATTCTAATCTACATATGAAGGGACACAAAGGAATTTAAGTTAAATTCTCCTTCTATTTGATCTTGAACTAAAACTGAATTTCATTCTCCTTTTCTTATTTGAAGTTATTTCTGCATTTTTGGTTTGAAGCAATGGTGATTGTGATATAGTAGGATTGTGAGGAAGGACAATCTGGACCTCCTTAGTTAGGAGCCCCTTCTTTTACATCTTGTGCATCATAAGCCATTGTTAATTAGTGCTCTTAGATTTATCTTCATGAAAGTAGTATTGTATGGAAGGACAACCTGGTTCTCCTAAGTTAGGAGCCTCTTCTCTCATATATTACATAAATGAATTAGAAATTGTTAAAATATGTTTATATTTGTAATATGTACTTCCTTAATTCTTCAAATTTTATCTTCTAAACTTGATTATATCTGATGTCCATATATAGTGGATTTGTCTCCAAGTTTTACAAACCCGGATTGATAATTAAATACTTGTGTTAATTTAGTCAATAAATTAGCCCAACATTTTGGCGCCGTTGTTGGGGAGGTAATTATCAGCATAGTCAAATAGAAGATAAACAAAAACACTAAAATTTTAGTTAAGATACATTTCTCTTAGTTACGTTTCTTTATGCCTAGAAATAGAGATCCTAAAATTAGGTTTCCAAAACAAAACCCCCCAACAAAAACATAAAATCAAAAAAAATAAATAACTACAAAATCCATTTTCAACAACAAGATCTAAAACATGATGTTAAAGAATAGGCTATAACACTACTCCATTCTTCAACATTCTTTCTCATCAAAACTTTATGATGAAATACATTTTCATGTCCAAAATTTCATTAAAGTATATTTTTCAAATTTGGATATGAGTTTACTTATGATCTTGTTACGAAAATGGATGCACTGGAAATTCTCTTATACTTGAGAGAATGAATTAGGTTTCTAAAATAGAATAGGATAGAATAGAATAAATAAACAAGTAGAATGAATTCACAATAAGACTTCCATAATAAATTTGTTTCAAACAATTTTTTCAAATCATTGTTCAATTTTTATTTGAAAGGACTACATGGAAAAATGAGGTAAGAACAAGCTTATTTTGGGAAACCATATAGGATCATTTTGAAATCATGTTTTGAAATCTAGTTTTGGAATCCATTTTGAAGTTTTCAATTTATATCACAAATAAAAATGTGATAAAAAAACTAGGTCTCAAGTGCAATGTTGAGGACAAAGTTAGTACGGCCTATGTTTGAGGTGTCTAATGGAAACATTTTTATCTGAATTTCATAGGGAAGATAGCCCTTGGAATCTAGTTTCCAAATAAATTTGAATCACTTTGTCACGATCTACCCAACGTATATAAAAAAAAAATAATTAAAAACCACATCATGGTCCCACTACTTTATAATTCATACATACGGTTTAAGCATATATATATAAGGAAGTGCATTATGTTATATAGTTTAAGAGTGCTGTTGACTATAAGGTGCTCTCCCTTTCTTACGGTTTGTGAACCATTTGGCAACCTTAACATATTGGGGTTATATTAATGTCAACTCCCATCATCGGTGCCAGACAATGCACGGAGCCTCCCTTACCTCACCTACCCGCACCAGGTGGCAAACTACCGTGCTGAGGCCATGTGATACTTCGGATAAAGTGCTAGGGTTTACGCGCCATTTGATGGACGGTGTGGATGGTAAGATGAGATCCAAGGGTCCTGATGCATCTAAGGGTTTACCGGTAGTTTATATGCCGCTGAGCTATTTTCTCGTTGCCATTTGCACATATTTTCGCAAGGTGGAAGCTGTTCAGCTCGGCGGTGGCTCTTTTGCTGCAGCTACCAGCTCTGCAACACTCCATTCAGGTAAAGTTATATCCTATACCAAGACCGCCGACTACCTTACACTTCTGTGACTGTTTTGAATTTATAAATAGAGTTTCATGGCTCTCTGCGTTCATATTAGTTCATGAATTCTGTGTATTCAACTAATCCTCTGCTTTCACTGTGTTAGGGACTTGTTACACTGCGTCAAGGATTTGCTACGAATCCTTAGTCATTCAACAAATGGTAGACGACCGTGGCTTCTCCAGGTATTTACCCATCACTACTTTAGCATGAACTGGTTTCTCTGTTGACGGGTGAGAGATATCCTTGGGTACTGTATGGAGTTGTTTCTAGGAGTTGAAGGAGTCCCTTACAGAGGTTTTCCTTAAATGATTCAGGGTTATACTCTTGGCAAACCCTGGTTCGAACGCGGTCGGCCCTTTCATGCCAGTACCAGCGTTCTCAAGGTTTTTGTTTCTATGTAATAAATGTCTGGCTTCATGCCAAGTTGCTTGAATGTATTTATATGCTCAAGGGCCACTGTCTAATGGCAGGAACCCTTCCGATTTACGATCCACAGGCCGATATACTGTTCTATCTGCTCATAGTGCTGGATCTTAAACTGTTGTCTGTAGTTTATGCGAGAAGGTCTCTCTGGATTCTTGTTTAATATACAGCTTGATATTCACAGGGTTTTCGGTTAATACAGAGCCATCTGCTTACCTATGGAATACGATATGTACATTTAATCATTCACAATTCTTGGCATCAATCATGCGTATTTTGTTATGCGTATTGCATCGTATCACAGTTATATTTGAGCTACCGTTGGCATTGTTTTGATTAGGGTTTATTGAACAGTCCTGTAAATATTCAATAGTCTTGTCTTTAGGACAAAGGCCGTATGGCTGTCACCACTGTGGGGTTCTTTTATCCGGGAGCATCATGCTGCCTTATGGATATTAGAACCAACCCGCACTCTGAGCAAACGTTCAGGCGGTGGCATACAGTTGATGGTTCATTTTTGCAATGGCATGTAATTATTATTCAAACTTATGAATGTATTCATGGTTCCGAGCTTAAGCGTATAACCCTTCTACGAAGGAACCCTGTTTCCAAGTTATGCTTATAATCTTTCTATGGATATAACCTTTGTTTCAGGTTTATGCTTATAATCTTTATGTTAATGTAACCTCTATTTCAGGTTTAAGCTTATAGTCCGCATACGAACACAACCTCTGTTTCAAGTAAATGTAAAGTGTATTCTGGTACCGAGTGGATTAACTCCTTGGATTACCGCTTCGTTATACATTACGATAACTGTACTATCTCAGTTTCTTGTTCTTGATATTTTAGAATCACAAGGATTCATTTGATTTTCCAGATAGTTCACTACTATCGCTGTGCAGCGAGTTCTCCGCTGTTACACAGCTTGATGCGTACTTATTCCATGCATTTCCATTCACACAGTTACTATTTCCAGAGTTGGTTTAATTTTCTATGTATATAGCACATTCTTAGTTGCTATGCAGACGCATGCATTAATTTCTATTCTGTTAATAAACATCAGTTTTCATACGCCTAACTCGCAATGTTTATGTTTATATCAGATAGTATATATATCAGATAGCCTGTAAGCACCAACTCCTGTACCTATAAAATGTATCAGTTTTTCTATATTTACCTGAAACGCTTACAGTGGATAGTCTCTATTCCCTTGCTTAATAACTAGCACTAGAATATTCTTAGCACTGGTTATTGACAGTAACCATACTTTTACCTTTATAAGCAACAGAGAACTGGTTTCATTTCCTTCTAATTTTCCAATACATAGATTAAGGAAAAGACTAAATCTGGGGATTAGTTCGTACCTGGTTCGCCAGCTACAGAAGTTAATGCTCCAGACGTTCACCTGTAGTCATATAATTGCTCTTATCCACCCAGCCATGAGATCCATTAATTCGCTGGATTCTCCCCCCGAGCTGTCCTGCAGGCCTGCAGCCCTCAGCAAGACTCAAGCACCTCAGTGCCTAGGTTATCTGGTCCTCACCAGACGTAACCCTTTTTCCTTTGTTTCCCTTTGTCACTCAGAATTTTCCTCTCCCTCTCTGTCCCAACAGACCAGGGATTCTTTCCCTCCCAGGACTTTTCCTGGCTGAGGGTTAGTTTCCTTTTCAGTTTTCATAACTGTTTCTTTTCCAAATCCTCCCTTAGGAGACTGCCAGCATTTATCAAAAATATCTTCCATTTTATAAATAACAAAAATAATATCTTTTAACAATAGTAGTTAGCAGTTCACACTAATTTCTACCATGGTAACTTTTATAACTACAAGTTTTTACGGGGTCATTACATCTTCCCCCCCTGGGATTGGACATCGTCCCGATGTCTATTCCCATTAAATAAGTCCGGGTACACTTTCCTCATAAGCTCCTCGTCTTCCCAAGTGGCCTCCTCAGGCCCATAGTGCTGCCACAACACTTTAATTTGGGTAATAACCCGTTTCCGCAGCCGCACTTCTCTCCGGTCGAGAATGCTCTGTGGTTCGACCAGAACCTCGCCTTCCGGTTCGACCTGCAGACAATCAATATCCTTAATCAGTCTTCCATTAAGTATATTGACACATTCAATCAACGAGGTTAATTACTACCTGAACATCTTGCCATTGGATCACATGTTTGGGATCGTATACATATTTCTTTAGAACAGAGACGTGAAACACGTTGTGAATTCTAATATGGCTTGGCAAGGCAAGTTGGTAGGCCACTGGCCCCACTCTAGCCAAGACCTGAAAAGGTCCAAAGTATCGAGGAGCCAGCTTGGCGCACCCACTCCATTGCAGTGTGCTCCTTCTGGCTTGAATCCTCACAAACACATGGTCACCAACCTTATACTCTGTAAATCTTCTTTTCCTGTCCGCGAAACTTTTCTGTCTGTCTTGTGCAGCCTTTAAGTTTGCACGCACTCTTTTCACCATATCTTCCATGTCTCTAAGCATTTCCGGACCCAAACTCAGCTTGTCCTCAGGTCCACCCCAACTTGAGGGTGTGCGGCACTTTCGTCCATACAGGACCTCAAAGGGACTTAGCTGGGTTGAGGTGTGATATCCATTGTTATAGGCAAATTCGACCAGGTGCAAATACTCTTCCCATTGACTTGGTTTTAGCATCACATTCGCCCTCAACATGTCTTCCAATACTTGATTAACTCGCTCAGTTTGACCATCGGTCTGCGGGTGATAGGCCGTGCTAAAGTTCAACTGAGTACCCAACTCGGCAAACAAAGTTCTCCAGAAGGTGGAAGTGAATTTCACATCGCGGTCTGATATAATTACCTTTGGCAACCCATGCAAACGGAATACATTTTGCATAAAGAGATGAGCAATTTGCACCGCCTTGTAAGTGGACTGCACAGGTATAAAGTGCGCTGCTTTACTCAACTTATCAACCACTACCATGATAGAATCGTTGCCCTTCTTTGTTCGTGGTAACCCAGTTATGAAATCCATGGAAATGGTTTCCCATTTCCATTCCGGAATAGGCAAAGGCTGTAACAGTCCTGCTGGATGTTGATGTTCTGCCTTAATTTGCTGGCATTCCAAACACCGCGCCAAGTACTCAACTACCTGTTTCTTCATTCCTGGCCAATAATACTCTTTCTTGAGCGCTGTGACCATCTTTTGGTACCCTGGGTGGCTAGTGTAGTGGCTGATATGGAACTCATCTAAAATCAGCCTCTTAAGGTCATTTGAATCAGGTACATACAATTTCTTATTAAAACACAGCATTCCAGCACTATCTAGTGTGTATCCTTGCTGTAATCTTTCATTAACAGATTGCTGTACTTGCTGTTTTAAGTGCTGGTATTCAGAATCGCGACTTGCTGCTGCTTTTATCTGTTCAACCAGCGAATTCCGCCACTTGCTGACTGAAAGTTCACATAAACAATGAACCTTTCGACTTAATGCATCTGCCACTCGGTTTTCTTTGCCCTTTAAATGCTTTATTTCAAAGTCAAACCCACTTAGAAAATCTGCCCAACGTCCTTGTCTCGCATTCAAGGTAGGTTGGCTGAAGTAATGCGTCAAACTGTGATGATCTGTTAACAACAGAAATTTCCTCCCTAGGAGGTAATGTCGCCACATTTTCAGCGCATGAATAACAGCAGTTAATTCTAAATCGTAAGCAGAGTATCTCTGCTCATGCTCTTTTAGCTTCCTTGATTCATACGCTATTACTTTTCCTTCCTGCATCAATACTCCTCCCACACCCTCCTTGCTTGCATCGGTGCACACCACGTAATCCTTATTAGGATCAGCTATTCTCAGGATGGGTGCAGTGGTGAGTAAGTGTTTCAAGCGGTCAAAGCTCTGCTGACATTCTGGTGTCCACCTAAATACCTTCCCTTTTTTCTGCAATGAGGTAATAGGATAGGCTATCCTAGAAAAACCTTCCACAAACCTCCGGTAATAGCCGGCTAATCCCATAAAGGATCTGATATCAGCAACATCTTTGGGTATGGGCCATTCCATAATAGATTTTATCTTCTCAGGGTCTACTGCAATTCCTTCTTTAGTAATCACGTGGCCCAAATACTGAATTTCCTCCTTGAAGAAATCGCATTTGCTGAACTTAGCGTATAGCTGATGTTCTCGAAGAGTTTGTAACACCAACCTAAGGTGCTCCTCGTGTTCCTGCTGGGAACGAGAATATATCAAAATGTCGTCGATGAATATCAGTACAAACTTGTCCAAAAACCTGTGAAACACGCTGTTCATCATACACATAAAGGTAGCAGGTGCATTGGTCAAACCGAAAGGTAACACTACAAATTCGTAGTGCCCATAGCGTGTCCTGAAGGCAGTTTTGGCAATGTCTTCCTCTTTAATTCGGATTTGATGATAACCAGATCGCAAATCGATCTTAGAAAACACCTTTGCTCCCTTCACTTGATCGAAGAGTTCGTCAATCCGAGGCAGGGGGTACTTGTTCTTAACCGTGAGCTTGTTCAGCTGACGATAGTCTATACACATACGGAGGGTCCCATCTTTCTTTTTGACAAATAGCACCGGAGCTCCCCACGGTGACACGCTGGGGCGGATATAATTCTTTTCCAGCAACTCTTGTAGTTGCATTTTCAATTCTGTCAATTCAGGTACACTCATCCGGTACGGTGCTCGTGACACCGGTGCTGCTCCTGGTATCAACTCTATAGTGAAATCTATATCCCGTTTCGGGGGTAATCCTGGTACTTCTTCAGGAAATACATCCACAAATTCTTGCACTACCGGGATATTGTCCAATGCAGCTGTCTTGTTCTTCTGGTCTGCATAACCAACTTGAATAGCGTAAATCTGACACCTTTTCCTGAGGCATTTAGCCAGCTGGGAGGCAGTGATAGGCCGGATCTGTACAGGGTGTTTAATCCCTTGTAATTCTTGCTGCTGTCCCAAGTCATCCTTGTAATAAATGGTTTTGGTCTTGCAGTTCACCAACGACCAATGCTTTTCCAACCAATCCATACCAATCAGAATGTCATAGGACCCCAATGGAAGCACATTCAAGTTTGCTGTCATTGACTGTCCAGCTATGCTAAAAGGACAGTTATTTATTTTGGCCAAAACTCTTCTTTTAGCTCCTGTGGCTAGCTGTACCAGCCATGGGTTTTTGAATTTTTCAGAAGATAGCTTACAATGTTCTACTACTTTTGGACTAATATAACTTAAGGTAGCTCCTGGGTCAATAAGAACAGCTATGGAGAGATTGGAAATTTTACCTTCAAATTCTACCATGCTCGGCTGGTATTCCGCTTGACGGTCCTCCAGAGCCGCGTTAATTCTTGGCATGCTGCGCGCCACTTCTCCAACAGTTGATGCTTCTTGGATCTGAGATATCTGATCCCCTCCCTTACGCTGAGGGCAATTCTTTACATAGTGGGGGCCTCCACAACCCCAGCATTGGACTGGAGGTCTGGCCACTCCTTCAAGGTCTGATCTGGCAGGTGGTTCACCGATTCTGCTCTCACTGGGCTTAGTCCGAAAGGTACTCTTGGCTATATTTCTGCCAATCTGTCCTTTACCAGCAACCTTGCTGCCATTACCACGACTTCCCTTGCTGTTACCAGCAATTCTGTTGCTTTTTCTATCATTCCACCTTTTATTTGAAGGGTCTCCTTTCTGCTTGTTTTGCTGATAACAGATTCTTGCCTTACGAATCGCCTCGTCCATTGTCCTGGGATTATCGAACTCAATACGTTCTCTTATATAGGCTGGTAAACTGCTCACAAACCTCTGCACCTTGGCCTTCTCCTCCTTGATATATGGTACATAGCGAAGCAGGGAGGTAAAGCGGTTAATGAACTCGTCCATGGATTGCTGTCCCAGTCGCAAATCATGGAACTCCCGTGCCTTCTCATCATAGAAACGTTCAGTTAGATATCTCTCCTTGAAGTACTTCTGGAACTTTTCCCAAGTTATGTTCTGCTCGCTTACTCCTTTTACAATTTTGATTTCCTCCCACCACAGGGTTGCCTTGCCCTGTAGCTGGAAGATGGCCAGCCGCGCCTTCAAATTTGGATCATACTCATATAGCTGGAAGTACTTGTTAATGTTAATTAACCAAGCCTCTGCAGCTTCCTCCTGCTCTCCGTCAAAATGTGGAGGCTTAATTTTCCGGAATTCTCCTTGTAACTCCATTCTCTGTCTCTTTGGCGTCTGCTGTTCCACTACATTGTCGGAATGATCTTCCTTTTCCTCTGAGAATTCAGGTGCGTAATTCCGCTCTTCAGTTGCCCTTTGCTGTTCTGCACTAGGGTTGGCTAATGGTGGGTTTTGTCTTTCCGATAGACTCTTTAATATTCTCTCCTGTTCCACTGTCAGTCGCGCGTTGTCTTCTCGCAGACGCGCCATTTCATCTTTCAGTTCTTGAACAGTTTGCAGTATTGCTAAATTGGTACTGCGCGTCTCCGCACCAAGCTGTATCCACAGCTCTGGATTTTCCAGAGGAACGCCATCTGCTCCCTGCATTCCCTCCATCTTCACTAGTGGCTGTTATTGTTTTGTTGTCTCTGTATTAGTTCCTAATTAATAGACAGAAACCAATTAGCTGAATTTAATTCTTTCTCATACATATATTATAAAATAATTCTCATGCAGCTGGAAGTACTGCTCCAGAGGCCACAGATTTGAAACTTGGCTCTGATACCACATTGTCACGATCTACCCAACGTATATAAAAAAAAAAAAATTAAAAACCACATCATGGTCCCACTACTTTATAATTCATACATACGGTTTAAGCATATATATATAAGGAAGTGCATTATGTTATATAGTTTAAGAGTGCTGTTGACTATAAGGTGCTTTCCCTTTCTTACGGTTTGTGAACCATTTGGCAACCTTAACATATTGGGGTTATATTAATGTCAACTCCCATCATCGGTGCCAGACAATGCACGGAGCCTCCCTTACCTCACCTACCCGCACCAGGTGGCAAACTACTGTGCTGAGGCCATGTGATACTTCGGATACAGTGCTAGGGTTTACACGCCATTTGATGGACGGTGTGGATGGTAAGATGAGATCCAAGGGTCCTAATGCATCTAAGGGTTTACCGGTAGTTTATATGCCGCTGAGCTATTTTCTCGTTGCCATTTGCACATATTTTCGCAAGGTGGAAGCTGTTCAGCTCGGCGGTGGCTCTTTTGCTACAGCTACCAGCTCTGCAACACTCCATTCGGGTAAAGTTATATCCTATACCAAGACCGCCGACTACCTTACACTTCTGTGACTATTTTGAATTTATAAATAGAGTTTCATGGCTCTCTGCGTTCATATTAGTTCATGAATTCTGTGTATTCAACTAATCCTCTACTTTCACTGTGTTAGGGACTTGTTACACTGCGTCAAGGATTTGCTACGAATCCTTAGTCATTCAACAAATGGTAGACTACCGTGGCTTCTCCAGGTATTTACCCATCACTACTTTAGCATGAACTGGTTTCTCTGTTGACGGGTGAGAGATATCCTTGGGTACTGTATGGAGTTGTTTCTAGGAGTTGAAGGAGTCCCTTACAGAGGTTTTCCTTAAATGCTTCAGGGTTATACTCTTGGCAAACCCTGGTTCGAACGCGGTCGGCCCTTTCATGCCAGTACCAGCGTTCTCAAGGTTTTTGTTTCTATGTAATAAATGTCTGGCTTCATGCCAAGTTGCTTGAATGTATTTATATGCTCAAGGGCCACTGTCTAATGGCAGGAACCCTTCCGATTTACGGTCCACAGGCCGATATACTGTTCTATCTTCTCATAGTGCTGGATCTTAAACTGTTGTCTGTAGTTTATGCGAGAAGGTCTCTCTGGATTCTTGTTTAATATACAGCTTGATATTCACAGGGTTTTCGGTTAATACAGAGCCATCTGCTTACCTATGGAATACGATATGTACATTTAATCATTCACAATTCTTGGCATCAATCCTGTGTATTTTGTTATGCGTATTGCATCGTATCACAGTTATATTTGAGCTCGAGGAAATTCACCGTTGCCATTGTTTTGATTAGGGTTTATTGAACAGTCCTGTAAATATTCAATAGTCTTGTCTTTAGGACAAAGGCCGTATGGCTGTCACCACTGTGGGGTTCTTTTATCCGGGAGCATCATGCTGCCTTATGGATATTAGAACCAACCCGCACTCTGAGCAAACGTTCAGGCGGTGGCATACAGTTGATGGTTCATTTTTGCAATGGCATGTAATTATTATTCAAACTTATGAATGTATTCATGGTTCCGAGCTTAAGCGTATAACCCTTCTACGAAGGAACCCTGTTTCCAAGTTATGCTTATAATCTTTCTATGGATATAACCTTTGTTTCAGGTTTATGCTTATAATCTTTATGTTAATGTAACCTCTATTTCAGGTTTAAGCTTATAGTCCGCATACGAACACAACCTCTGTTTCAAGTAAATGTAAAGTGTATTCTGGTACCGAGTGGATTAACTCCTTGGATTACCGCTTCGTTATACATTACGATAACAGTACTATCTCAGTTTCTTGTTCTTGATATTTTAGAATCACAAGGATTCATTTGATTTTCCGGATAGTTCACTACTATCGCTGTGCAGCGAGTTCTCCGCTGTTACACAGCTTGATGCGTACTTATTCCATGCATTTCCATTCACACAGTTACTATTTCCAGAGTTGGTTTAATTTTCTATGTATATAGCACATTCTCAGTTGCTATGCAGACGCATGCATTAATTTCTATTCTGTTAATAAACATCGGTTTTCATACGCCTAACTCGCAATGTTTATGTTTATATCAGATAGTATATATATCAGATAGCCTGTAGGCACCAACTCCTGTACCTATAACATGTATCAGTTTTTCTATATTTACCTGTAACGCTTACAGTGGATAGTCTCTATTCCCTTGCTTAATAACTAGCACTAGAATATTCTTAGCACTGGTTATTGACAGTAACCATACTTTTACCTTTATAAGCAACAGAGAACTGGTTTCATTTCCTTCTAATTTTCCAATACATAGATTAAGGAAAAGACTAAATCTGGTGATTAGTTCGTACCTGGTTCGCCAGCTACAGAAGTTAATGCTCCAGACGTTCACCTGTAGTCATATAATTGCTCTTATCCACCCAGCCATGAGATCCATTAATTCGCTGGATTCTCCCTCCGAGCTGTCCTGCAGGCCTGCAGCCCTCAGCAAGACTCAAGCACCTCAGTGCCTAGGTTATCTGGTCCTCACCAGACGTAACCCTTTTTCCTTTGTTTCCCTTTGTCACTCAGAATTTTCCTCTCCCTCTCTGTCCCAACAGACCAGGGATTCTTTCCCTCCCAGGACTTTTCCTGGCTGAGGGTTAGTTTCCTTTTCAGTTTTCATAACTGTTTCTTTTCCAAATCCTCCCTTAGGAGACTGCCAGCATTTATCAAAAATATCTTCCATTTTATAAATAACAAAAATAATATCTTTTAACAATAGTAGTTAGCAGTTCACACTAATTTCTACCATGGTAACTTTTATAACTACAAGTTTTTACGGGGTCATTACACACTTCAATCAGGTATCATATGAAAAAATTATTCTTGAAATACTAACTGCTTGTCGAAAAATCTGCAAGGTGACAATTCTAGGTCTTGACTGTTCATTGGCATATTTGACATACCAAACCATCTTCTTTTAAAAACCTGTTTATATGGGATATATATATTCACGTCTAGTTTAAGACACAATTTGAATCATTTCATTTGGAGGTGAAATGAAAACGTTATGCCACATTTAGTGACTGCATGTCTTCAAAACAGTATAGTAAAACTCTGCCTCATAGGTCTGTTCATAACAAATTTTGTGATATCAAGCCTAAGAATTTTTAAAACCTGTTTCTACTGGAAATACAAAAATGAATCTACTTTAATCTCCAAGTGGAATTACATTGAACTGATCTTTATCGAAGAAGTTACACTTCAAACAATGACTGTTGGTCTAGTTAAAAATTAACAAGCAGCTCTATCAAACATGGCACTCCTTATAATTTTTACCATATCATTTTAAACCATTTGAAAACCTGTTTATATTGGAGGTAGCCATCTGAATTTACTTCAACTTGGCTTTGGAATCACTCTAATAGGATATCAAACGAATATTTTGTAAACAAAATACTGCTAGGAGGTCTAGGCTGGCCACCATTCCTCAAGGGGTAAATAACTACATTATGTTTGTCTATCATATTTGGACTGGTTTTCTAAGCAATTCTTGTAATGATTTACATGTTATTGGAAGAAGAGAGACTGTACACCTCTCTTCCTCCATCATCTAATGTTGTATTGCAGGCAAGTGCTATGTTTTTGCAGGTCATAGGAAGAATGAAGGAGTGAACTCCATGGATGAAGTAATTTTCAAAGTCAAATTCATATTCCAGAATATGAATACAAATGTTCAAGTCAAAGCAAAGTGAAAATTCACCTGATGTTGAGTTCATTCAATGAAACTCAAACTCTTGAAGCTTGCTCTTAGATGTTGACCAACAACACCAACAAACCCTACAACATGATCAAGATCAAGGCAAAAAGACATGAAGACAATCATTAGAAAGAAGCAGTCAAGTTTAGTACCATGTCAAGTCACATCAATCTCCAAAGAAGCCTTTCATATTGAATTCATATTGTTCATGATTTGATCATCATCATTTGTTCATGATTAGAATTCACATTGTTCATCATCCATATTGTATGTTAAGCTCCATGACCAAGCATGTTGAAGTCCAGACTTACTACTACATCACGACTTCAATATAACCTATTTTCATAGGCTTTCATACTTCTCTACTCCATTACACCCCACCTCCATTCAGAAAAGAAAAAAAATAGAAAAAGATCAAAAATAATAAAGGAGTTTGGTTGTGAAAATCCACGAAAGTGGCACAATACAAACTCGAATTCATATAGGAAAACCAACTTGTTTGGCCAATATGAATTCTCTATTTTGTTTTACCATTTCTTCAGTTTGAGTTTGCAGGAATCATCCTCCAAAATAAAAAAGACTTGAGGATAAGTCTTCCCATCAGAAAGGGGGAAGGTTCACAAAAAGAAACTTAGTTGTGCAACTGAATTGACGACGGAACTTGTATTGTTGGCAGTTGGGACCTGAAATATTTTTGAAATCAATTGCAGAGGGACTTGAAATGTTAGCAAAACATGTATGTATTGTATCAAAATGTACATGACAGAGGGGACCTGAGTTATCATGAATCAATTGCAGAGGAACCTGACATGACATCAACAATCAATGGACCAGAATCAATGAAGGATGCTAGAACAGAAAGCATAAATAAGCTCTATCTATCTACGATATTTGATCAAGACAACTTCATCCAATATTGTTAAAGAACAACAACATTCATCCAATACTACAGGGAAGTACAAGAATAGTAAGTGCACAATTTTGCTCTTGTAAATTCAAATTTTTGTAGAAATTTTTAGACTTTGTTAAAATTGAGTTAATACCTGAATGCATATTTTATACATTTTCCTCATCCTATACCCATTATCTTAGACCTAATCCTATATTCTATTCATTCCATAACCTTAAAAACATTCTACATTTACCTATGTGCATCCTACATTCCCTTCATATATTCCATATTCATTTCATAACCCTAAGCCTAAGTATTTTTCCGTAAAGCAAAATGGATCAAAGTGAGGCTTTAAAAAAGTTGAACCTACACAAACAAATCAAGCATTAGTCCTATGGAAACAATTTTAAACATGACCTAAAAATGGTTATTTTAAAATTAAAGAGATATATTGTAATACATATGGAATAGGTGCATTTTGAGAAATAATCAAATCAAACAAATCGAAATGATTTATGTATTGAGGTTATCATGGAAAATGCAATACGATGGAAAGCGAGAGCATGACTCTTGAAGGTTTCACAATCAAGTGAGATACATAGTATCAAAATCCAGAGGGTTCCATGCAAAAAATGTGCATCGTGGTTCAATACGTTGGAGAAAATAAAAGTTCTATTGAAGGGATAATAGTTTGCATTTGAAACATTTACCCATGTTCTTGAAAGAAAATAAAAGAGTGCATGTGAGTGACTGTATAAAATATTAGCCACGTTTATAAGGTTATCAATACTCATATAATGGGCATACAATAGAATGAGTTACGACCTTATGAAACAAATTTTAAATTACAGCAGCATCAACAGCAAAACGGTCAAATTTTCAAAGAGAAGTCTACAGTTCTGAAACTTAAAAAATTACGCAGTTATGAAACGATGTGAGTTGTGGCGCAGTGTTGTAGAGGATACTCTAGACTGTAGAAGGATATCCATAGTAAAAATTGTGAGACTCTGAACTATGGAAGATATCAAGTATGAATGTCGGATGGTGTCAACAACACAATGAACATAATTAAACACAGTTCCATTCACCAATTCGATGGATATATGCACGGCATATCAGTCACAAGGAAATGGGTCAAAGCGTTCTAAAAAAAATAGAGAAAAAACCACGTTGCATTCCAGTCAGAGCACAACAAATCAAATAACAAAACAGTCAAACGTATTTTAGAAAAAACAGCAGTGAAAACCCTGTACAGCTACAGTCAATGGTAAAAATGTTTTGAAATAAACCCTCTGCGTTGAGAAAAGAAGAGCTCTGCCATTTTTGAGCTCAGAGCCGTAAATTTCTTTGCCATCACAGCCATTTAAGGCTCAGGAAAGATGGTAGATGTGCAGTTGAGAGAAGCAAAACGTTTTGACAGCGGAGGAGAAGGACGCAACCATGGTAGCTACAGGTACGCAGAACAGAAAATGACTTGGAAAGGTAAAAAAAGGGTCAAACTACATTTAAAAAAAACTTTGTAATGTTATTTTCCATAATTAAAATGCAACCCAGCTCAGTGATTGAGCCTTTCATCGCGTGAACGAAGCTGGAGCCATAAAAAACGCAGAGAGAAATGCAAATATAAGCAAGGCAGCGTAGAAATAAGGCAGTTATACATAAGATTTAACGCTGAGTTAAATCCCATGGACTGCGCAGGCGAATAAGGTAAGATCAGATGTTTAATAAATGCAACAAATGTTCATGAGGAAATCTCGGGATTTTTCTAAAGATCGCCGGGATATGAAAGCACATAACTCCTGTTTGTCGTCCATTTGTGCCAACAGTCAGCACACTAAAATGTTATGAAACGTAGGAGAGGAATCATGGCACTTCATCAGGTAAATTGATTTCAATCCTCCATGAAATCACCAAGTTTGTTAGTAAAACGGAGTGTTGAATACATCGTGAGTTTAAATGCACAAGGAGTGGGCTTAATTGCACAATCATGGTATAGCTGGAGATAAATGTTTTCTGCATCTTCCATGAAGAGTGTGTTAATAAATATTGGTTGCATGAACTCAAGACTTTGAGTAGGATAAACACGTAGCCTATGTGGTCCAAAACAGAACTCACGCTGCATTGTTGCTGAGTGAATTCGGTGACTCAGCTATGAAATGCTTGAGTGATGGAGTTAAATTGTTGGTAAAAAATAAGTCGTAAATTCCCAGAGCAGAGACGGAAAGTTGAGTTTGCATAGGTAATAAAATGAAATCCGTTTGATTTTTTAATAATATCCAAATTCTGAATAAAAAGTTTGAGTGAAATCTTGAAAACATGTAGTTCACTGAGCCTAAACTACACCTGTACATGCATTTCTATGATCAAACAGTCAAGTTTCAACTTCGATGCATGAAGGAATGGGTCTTTAAAAACACAGTGTGGGATGATGTTTAACGGTTTGCGTTTATATTTGCTAAAGCAAAGCCAAATTTGTATTGATTGTCATATTTTGATTGAATTAAACAGTGCAGTGGTGTATATAGGTCATGGAGCAATGAAATGACATATGACGATTGTATAAACAATGCAATGTTTTATATTGGTCATTGAATGATGAAGGGTCATAGTTATATACAGTGCTAAAGATTAGTTATTGAATCTTGGTTTGCATGAACAGGGCAGAGATGTTGCAAAGACAGAGACAAAGGATTTAAATTTGATGAAACAGAGGATAGAATATAAGAAATAGATTAATAAAAACATGTTTATTATGTTTTTATAATCTTTTTATCAAAATTTTGTTCATGTTTTTGAGGATTGGTCTCATCTCTTTGTCAAGGGCATAGGAAAAGAGGTAATCAGGATGGTAGAGAAACATTTGAAGAAAAAATTGATTTCAAATTGAGTGATCATTCAATCTCAGAAATGCATTTCAATTTTGAGCAGCTACTATTTTTCATTGCTTTTTCTGGACAAATGAAAATGAAATTTGCAAAAAAAAACATGGGTTTTCTTCAGAACGAGCCTAATTAGGCTCCTTGTGGGCAGTTTTCTCAAATTCATTTCTGTTTGGGATATTTTATGATTCTTTCAACCCCTATTTTGCAGATTGCACGGGTAAACAAGTGGCTAAATTGAAAGTGAATGCCTAGACATAATAATTGCTTCTTTTAATGAGATGTAAGAGCAACTGGATATTGGATCCTTTGAGTAAAATTGTTGATTTGAGAGGGACATGAATCCTGTGTCAGAATGTATTGCAAAATTCAAGTTTTATTTGTTGTCTGAAGCTGCTCATCCAGAATGATATATTGGTAAAGAAAGTCATCCACAAGAAAAGAGAAGAAGTACATGAAAGCATAGATATCCTTTTACAGGTAGCTCAAGAGAAAGCTTCATCTTCAAGGGACAGAGCCATCGGTAGAACAACAAGGGAGGTCAGCATACAGAGGCAGAAGATCAATGAGACAAAGACAAGCATGAGGACATGCTTGAAGATCAGCAAGGGGGATATGTTGGACCTCAGTTTTGGTCTATTTTTTCTTAGGGAAACCTACTTAATCCCTATATTTTCCACCCATTTTCCATCATATCCTTCTCATTTTGATGTATTTTATGCATATTTAGGTGTTGAATTTTAAATTTGCAATTTCTAGAAGTTTTTATGAAAATTGAGTTTCATGTGAAATTTTGGACTGAATTAGAAATTCCCGTAATAGCTATGTGGATGACATGTTTGCAGGACACTTGGGCTCGATTTTGATGCATGGATGGACAACTTGGGAACTAATACTAAACTAACTCCACTTGGTTCAGCCAGAACAAGCTTTATTAGGCCCGGTCAAGGCTGGTCAAACATGACTAGTCACCAGAAAATCCCTAGGAAATGGGGCAGTTTTGAGATTTTGTGGGATTGACCATATTTCTTGGGATGAATTAGATGATTTCGACTTAGATAGGTGGATATGAGTAGATATGAGTGTTAGAGATAATATAGATCAGTTTGTTTCATTAAACCTCTATTTAAAGCCAAGACTTTGATGGCTTTTGAAATGGAATTTGTATGTAACTTTTGTATAATTAGAGTTGCGAGCTAATTTGAAGAACTTGTTTCATTCCAATTTGTTGTTCATGCTTGTTTGATTTACCAATGTTTTTGTAGCTGAGATTTCTTCAAGTGTGCAAGGCAAGGGTGGAGGGCCCCCACACCAAGCTAAGTGCATTTCTTGGTTCAATTTTCATAGTTTTCATAGACTAGTTTTTGTTTCAAATGTATTTAGATGTGTGGTGATTGCTGAATGAATATTGGTTTAATTATAATCTACATATGAAGGGACACAAAGGAATTTAAGTTAAATTCTCCTTCTATTTGATCTTGAACTAAAACTGAATTTCATTCTCCTTTTCATATTTGAAGTTATTTCTGCATTTCTGGTTTGAAGCAATGGTGATTGTGATATAGTAGGATTATGAAGAAGGACAACCTGGACCTCCTTAGTTAGGAGCCTCTTCTTTTACATCTTGTGCATCATAAGCCATTGTTAATTAGTGCTCTTAGATTTATCTTCATGAAAGTAGTATTGTATGGAAGGACAACCTGGTTCTCCTAAGTTAGGAGCCTCTTCCCTCATATATTACATAAATGAATTAGAAATTGTTAAAATAGGTTTATATTTGTAATATGTACTTCCTTAATTCTTCAAATTTTATCTTCTAAACTTGATTATATCCGATGTACATATATAGTGGATTTGCCTCCAAGTTTTACAAACCCGGATTGATAATTAAATATTTGTGTTAATTTAGTCAATAAATTAGCCCAACACGCGTATACCCCAGCTAGCCATATCCCGAAAAAAGACAGTTGCAAGCAAAAGGAATGCCCCTAGCGTTAGCTCAGGGGAATGAAAAACTCAGGAGGACGCCTCAAAATGCAAAGGTGCAGATCATGGAGGTAATACCTCAACCTGATCCAAGACGATGGAGGAAGCACCGAGAGTTCAACAGGTTGTGGAGGATGAGATGGAAGAATACATATGTCTGATCATTGAAGAACCTCCTCACTCCAACGACACATAGCTGTTCCAAGCTTACCCTCCTACCAGGTCATGAGCTCATGGATTCCCATATCAGTGGTCCATTTTGTCGTTTCCTTTGTGAAAATGTTGTCAACGGTCTATTTTGTTGATTACTGTATGCAATTGTTGTTAAATTTTAATGTGAAGTCTGATAAACTATTTCAGGCTGTAACCCCTGCATGGCTAACAAACATTTCAATTTTGGATTGGTTTCCCCATTGCAGGCAGTCACTTTTAGATATAGGTTGTTAAAGAGAGCTTATTTTGAGATATGAACTGCAGAGGCCAATGCCTCCTTGTACCATTTTGTTATATCAATAGATTTAGACATATTTAGAAAAAAAGTTATTAACTAAATCAAAATATAATAACAAATTGAGTTTTATTATTTTTATTACTTTAGTTTTTTATTATTAATTGACAAATTGAATTTTATTATTTTTATTGCTTTACCTTTTTATTATTAATTGAATCAACATCAATATCACTTTTAACTCTTTTTTTTTCTTAATTAAGTTTATATTTAAAATTGTTTACATACTCAGATTACACACATCTACCCCTATTCATCCATTCAAAAATGTTACTAGAGTGTATAAATTTAAGCATGCAAAATTAACAATAATATTGATTTGAGTATAGTCTAACTATTTTATCTTTAACTAAAATTTCATAGGAAAATGTGTAGTCTACACAATTTAAGTGTCCTACGAGCTTTGAAGAATTGTATAGCTAAATTATAATGAAAAAAACAAAAACTTAGAATGGCTAAGATGCATGATTTTGAATGTCTCAATAGCTATAACACTCAAGAGTTAGTTGAGACACTTAGGAGTTAATTAATTTCAACTTAGTCTATTGTGTCTATTACTTAAATGTGTGTTTCTTTAGTATACAATCTAGGTGATATGATGTTTCATATTCTCCTCAGTACTAATGGTTGTTGATATGTGGCTTAACACCTAATTAATCCATGATCTCTATCTAAAGAGGGCATGGATAGTGAAAATTCTTTTATGATTTATTTTTTCTTTTGCATTAATAGAATTACTTCAGGTGTTAGAGTTGACAAGGGTCCTGTAATGTTTCTCTCCTAGATGGTTTTAACCACGTAAAAACATTGACATTGTGATCCAATCGTTATTGGAGGTGTTTATCCTACATGGAATACCCTTCTTACTTGAACATGGTATCATACCCTATTTGAAGAATTATTATGTTGACAAGGGTCCTGTAATGTTTCTCTCCTAGATGGTTTTAACCACGTAAAAACATTGACATTGTGATCCAATCGTTATTGGAGGTGTTTATCCTACATGGAATACCCTTCTTACTTGAACATGGTATCTTACCCTATTTGAAGAATTATTATGTTGGCCATCTAAATCTGTGCTTCTACATTTATGAGATCTATTATTTATTTATCACATTTTGCCCTAAATAGTCTATTTCATTACATCTAGAATATTGTTTTTATCTAAGAACACATTTTACATCTAGAAAAAGGCATATGTTTTCCCGCCATACACCTTTTTCTAGATGTAAAATGTAAGCATAAAAATTAAAAATTTCCACCATACAAATGACTTTACAATGCTTTATCAAAACCTACATATCATTAGAGAATTATTCTCTAATTGAGCTGAGAGGCTTATTCTACAACCCAGTATGAGGGAGATGTCTAATTTTGTCGTCCATTCATAGAGTTGACATATGCGCTTTTAAAATAAAAATAATTATGCTCTAAAGAGAAGTAAAAAAAATGGAAGTTTTGAAAAAAAATGTATAATATCTTCAATAAAAGAACTTTTTTTAAAGTTGGGTCAATTACTTCTCTCAAATTAAGTCAATTACTTCCTCACGACATAGAATGCTTTGCCTCACAATCATGGATTATATTCAAATAAAAAACTTCCGATATTAAAGTCGTAAATTGTAATGAAGGAACCCAATAATTGACACTCCAATTTAATTTGAGTATATTACATCTACACATGGTTTTAATTAAAAATATGTATATTGCATCTGGTTTTAATTAAAAATATGGACCAATTATGTGCCATGGTTAATTGACACTTCAATTTAATTCGAGCATATTACATCTATAAATAGTTTTAACTAAAAATATGGATCCATCATGTACCATGGTTGTTGCTGATTTAATATTTTCCAACATAAATTATTTAAATTCACAAGAAAATGCTCTAACTCATGGTAACTTACAATATAACCTAAATCATAATGGTATTCACCATTTGACTTAAGATCTCTTTTAAAAAAGACTATACCATTTGACTTAAGATCTCTTTTAAAAAAGACTAGATGAGCGCTACATTCCATGCAAAGTAATTGCTCGTCATAAACAAATTACATCTCATTTGGTTTAATTACACCATTACCATCCAATTACACACAAATAAACTAAACTAGTATTCAAAACTCTATTAAGATAACTGAAAGATGTTTGGAACACACAACCACACCTGATACAATTTCAATTTCAAAGTTGATAGGATACACAGATAAAATAATATCAATGACAGACAATTTTTAGAGCCGAACAATGGAAAGACTCCCTTCATATAATAAAAAACAGGACAAGGAGCCAAAAAGAGACTCCATTAATATATCTATTTCAGACCCTTTCCTAAATGAAATCTTCCTAACAAACCCCCACAAAAGCACGAATGATATTAGGCATATTTAATGGTTTTATATCCATCGAATACTGTGAGTATCATCTAACTGTTCACTTCAAACATTTAAAAAACAAGCCTCTCAGCTCTCAAAAAATGGCAATCTGGCCGTTTATTTTGAATATCATCAACAACAACGGCCGTCGTAAGGTTACTAAAAGTCATATTTGCCATTTCGGCTCTGGGAGTACAGAGTCTTTGCTTGGCGAAGCTCGTCTTGTATTTCCATCTGGCTGGGGTTGGCCTCCTTGGCTTTCTCCAAACATTCGCATGCCGCCGCATACTGCTTCAGCCCGACCAGAGCGCGGCCTTTCCTGTAGAGCGCTTTGAGATTGCCGGAATCGATCCCAAGGACCTTGTTTGAATCTTCCAGCGCCAGCTCATATTCCTTCACCCGAAGCCTCGTCTCCGCTCGGTTGGAATAGGCGTGCAGGAGGCAGGTATTGAAACTATTATTGTCATTTGAAGACCCCTTCCGGAGCTGAAGCAGAGCGGCGTCGATGCATTTCGTATAATGTTCGGCCGCTGCGACCCATCGTTTATCTCTGAAGAAGTCGTTGCCCTTCTTCCTCAACTCCTCTACGTCGGCATGCAACAGGCTCTCCGCCTGCTTCACCTTCGGAGTCACGAGGATCTCGACGTTCGGAGGGTTGTCGACACGGATAGCGAGGCCACCGTCGGCGGCGCACTTAAAGTACGGCTCCCTGATGGCCACCTTGGCTCCCTTAGGGTAAAGCCTCTGAAGGTTCGTCTGCGAATGAGCCGCATTGTATATTGCCAGCCTGATGGCAAGGCGATGATCGTCCTCAACCATTGTCATGATACCGCTTATCCTGAAGGCCTCGGCGCAGAGAGTACCGTAGAGCACCCGGCCGCGGTGGACTCGGCCAACCTCCAATTGGGTAAAGGAAATGGGCTTTAATCTTTCCAGCGGAATCGAAGAAGCTCCGCCACTGCTGGTAATGGGATTTGTCAAGGACAAGCGTGCTTGAAAATTGTATGCCAATAGCTCACGGGCTGAGTCGTGGAGTTGGAGAAGGGCTTGCTTGTCGAACCTCTCAGAGGCGTCTACAGCTGAAATAGGGGAAAGCGAGGCCATTAAGTGATACAGGTAGGTTCTCCCTCCTTGTGCGAACAAAATCAAAATGAACCAGTCACCACCGTCGTTTTCTTTGTTGAGCTACGAATTTGTTTCGTCCGCGAAATGATATTTAAAGTGAAAAGAAGAAACGTTAGTAGACCACACATCACCACTTCTGACACCGTTTACAGGAGTGATGGGTTGGAATTCGAAAACGGAAGACGTTATCGTGATTAACGGGGACTGCCGTTGTTTACCGGACACGAGCCGATCTTGCCACGTATATATTTTGATATAAGTTTCCATTTTTTCACCGTTCATGTCATACAGCCTGTTGATATAAAAAAATATTTACTGATATTCGGTGATAAGAATATCATTTTATTAATTTAATTACACCCTAAAGCAGGATAATATTTAACCCCGGGTTCAAATAATAGGTTACAGTTTACCGTTCAGAGGTTGAAAAGTGATATTACACCATTATAGGGTTGTGAATTTTAATTTTAAAAAATCGGAAACTCTTAAGACCGTTTGCGCTCGTGGAGTGAACCTTCTTTCTATTATTATTATTTTTTGGTGGACAAAGTGATTATATATATATATTTACTCAATATATATTAATTGAATAAAAGTATTAATAAAAAATAATTATTTAAATTTTAATGGCTAAAAAAATTTGGTCAGATATTAATTAATTAATAACTTTAGATTTTAGGTTTGTGATCTATATTGATAACGAGATTGTTTTTTCAATTAATCACATCATAATGATTTGGTCAACATTTCAAACCATCTAATGTGGTTTATCTTCTGGACAAAGGTAAAAAAATCAACCTTCCCAAATGATCAAATAGAAAGATGCATTAGGGATTAGGAATTAGTTAGAAATCAAGAGAAATTAGAATAATTTAATATATAATAAAAAATTACAAATAAAATAAATTTAGGTAAAAAAGTAAATTAAATAAATTCAGGTAACTAATTCATAACGACTAATTTTGAACCCCGATGGATCTTTGCTATTTAATCATTTGGAAAGATTGATTTTTTTCACCTGTCTTAAAGATGAACCACATTTAATGGTTCAAAACGTGGATCAAATCTTCATCATGTGATTAATTCGAAAAACAATCTCATTAATTAATAATTAATTTTGTAAATACAATTATTTATCTATAACAGAATAGTGAAAAAAATAATTAAGAATAAAATTTTAAAAATAATTATTAAAACTTCAAATATTATATATAAAAAGATGTGATTTTATATTAGTTAAATAAAGTTATGTCCTTTATTTGTTCTACATTGTGGAGGGTTTCAGCGCACATCCTTCGAGAAGGGTGCCAGATTACAACTGCCCAATCTACCAAGATAGGCAATCCCACGGGTGGACAATAGGCAACATCTACCGAGAGGGGCAAAAGGACAGACGAATACTTGAGCGTTGGTTACCCATTGATACAGAAAACTATGGGCCTACAGGGGCCTATTCCTACAGCTACACATAGTGTACACATAATGCCTTATATATTTTTAGGTTTACTTTGTCTAAAATTCAGTAAAGATTGTTTTAATTCACTAAATTCTCCACAATGTAAGTGCTCCATGGATTCTTCAAGCCTTTCAATCTATATATGTAATCAAAAACTTATTTTAAACAACAACAAAAAATAAACTCGGACAAAAAAATCCCCATATTCCAACTAAATACTTCAAAACATAACATATTTCAATAATAATTAAAAATAATGGTTGAAATTTCAATTAAATAAAATAAAATGAAAAATTAATTAATTAAGTATTCTAAATGCAAAATCCAACCAAGTTAGGGACTTCCACCTACCACCCAAACATAGATTGGCTGAACCAAATATCTCTTGCAACCAATCACCCCGTGCCATATCCCAAGCATGAATGTGGGATCTCATGGAATAAACCAAGAAAAACCAAACCACTGATCCCAAAGGCCAAACCATCTCAACCCTTAACCTGTGATTCCACCTCATCGTCATACATCACTAACATCAACAAATCAATGTCTACCCAAGTTCTCTAGGGCTCTAGAGTATTTGTTCCAACCTGGCTATGGGGCTGGTAACTCAATCCACAACTATTGTAGAGCTCTAGAGCATTTTTCCAACCAAGGCTCTAGGACTAGTATCTCAACCCACCAAGGGCTCCAGAGCATTTGTCCAGCCAAGGCTTCCAAGACTAGTAACTCAACCTAAGTTGTTCAAGGGCTTCCAAAGCGTTTGTCCAACCAAGGATCTAGGAACTAGTAGTTCAACCCATAACCATAAGGAACATGAGCACCAATAATAAAAGAAATGGGAAAACCACAACACCATGGATATCCAGGAAATGGAAGGGCTAGGAAAAACCACTATGAATCGAGGAAATCCTCCATGCCAATGATAAATCATAATCAAATAACCACATGCATACACCATGCATGCCAAAAATAGCAAGTAATATCATACATGCAACTCGTTACCTGCAAAGAAATCCAGCTGTAGTTGTTGAGCTCATTGTCCCCTTGCGCTTTCCTTCTTTCCTTTTCCTTCTTTATTCAAATCCAGTGTGCTCCGAAAATGCTCCAAGATTTCTCTAAGTGTGCAAGAGTATGAGAGAGAGAGAATATAAGAGAGATCCAAGCTAAAATAGATAAAAGGTTGTGAATTGATCCTCATAAACCTTTTTATCATTGAGGCCTCTATTTTCTTCATTTTCCTCTATTTTTTCTTTAATTTTCCTTGCATGCAATTCTATTGGGAAGGGGTCTCTGGGGTAAATTTTGGTAAATTTTGTAATTTATTTTTATAAAGATGTAAAGTCTCCATGAAATATGGAAGCGGAGCACAAAGATAGTCAAAGTCAAATGGGATTTAGTCCCTTAGGTGGGTAGGTGATAGGAAGGTTTTGAGACCTGCCCTTGGTCCATGGACCATGGTATTGTGAAAGAATTCTTGGCATCTTAAATTTTCTTTGTATTCCCTTTTCTAGAATTCCATATTCTTTTATCCCCTTCTTTTAAAAAATAATAAATAACTACAGAATTATTTATTTTTTGCAACTCTCACAACTTTCTGCAACCAATTTGATAGACACCTTTGATCATACAATTGAAGGAATGATTGAGTCCCTCCACTGCAAAGTACCTGAAGACATCATAAAAGGTAACCAAAGGTTAGCATGCAAATAAATCAAAGGTATGCACTTCTTTAATTTAATAATAGGGATCAAAACATTACATTTATGAATTATAAGACATAGTACTACCAAAAAATCAAAATCATTATTGCAAAGTGTTGGTCATGTATATATATATATATATATGAAAAAAAAAAAAATTTAAGGTGGAGAAGAAGAAGAATTCGTCATAACCAACTTCAAATCAGAGTTGTCCTGGAAAACCTTTACAAATTCCCCCTTTCTCATTGGCTTATGATAGATCCTGAGTTGATGTCGATTCACTAGGAGAGAAACTTTTCCTTCATCAAGAGTCTTAATTCTGACTGATCCATTATCAAAAACATTTTCAATCTCATAAGGCCCAAGCCAGTGAGTTTGAAATTTTCCTTGGAAATTTGTGAACTTTGAATCAAAGAGTAATGCCTATTCTCCTAGCTGAAATGTTCTTTCTTCGATGTATTTATCATGCCATCTGGATCTCTTTTGTTGGACTAAACTAGTATTCTACATAACATTTTTCCTTATTTTATCAAGCTCATTGAGTTGTCCCATTCTTTGATTTTGTGCTTTTGATAATTCAAGTCCCAACTTGATTGTTGTCTTGTAGGTCTGAATTTAGAACTCAATTAGAAATAGGACCCGCTTCCAATAAACAAGTTCATAGGGAGTATGTCATGTAGTGCTCTTCCATGTCGTACAATAGGCCCATAAAGCTTCTGGAAGTTTTGTTGTCCAGTCCCTTCTATGCAAGTGAACTGTCTTGGTGAGGATTACTTTAATCAGTTTTTTGGTAGACTTTACTTGTCCATTTTCTTGTGGGTGGTGTGGAGTAGACTTCTGACACTTGATTTTATGTTCTTCCACTATCTTTTGCACTACTCTGGATGTAAATTTCTTTCCTTGATATGTTACAATTTCACTTGGGACACCAAAACGTGTAAAAATATCCTCAAAAAGAAATGAAACTACAACATTTTTGGTAGCAAGGGAAAGTTCTTTAGCTTCTACCCATTTAGTAACATAATCAACGCACACAAGAATATATTTTTTTGTTTTGAAGATGGATTAATTGGTTCAACAAAGTTCAAAACCGATTTTTCAAAGGGTTCGATGACTAAGGCTGTAGTGGCATTTTGTCTGAAGGAACAAGTTTCCCGATTCTTTGACAATTATTACACCTCTTAACATATTCCTTGGCATCCTTAAAAAGAGAAGGCCAATAATATCCTAAGAGAAGGACTTTATAAGCAATTCTTATGTCAGCAAAATGACCCCCACGTGGTTCATCATGGCATGCTTTAACTATTTCAGGTATTTCATCTTCTCTTACGCACCTTTGGATGATGAGATCTGGTCATTTCTTGTATAATTCTTCATTTATCCATGAATAAGATGCACTTGTTTGGATTATTATTCTCTTTTCTCTAGGAAACAAATAGGAGGATAACTTTCCTGAAACTAAATAATTGGAAATATATGCAAACCAAGGTGATTTAGCGGATACTGCAAAAAGATATTCATCAGGGAACTTATCCTTTACAGGTGTAGCATTGTTATATTTTTTAATTCTAGATAAAAATCCAGAAATTGTGTTTTGTTTTCCAAGTCGGTCCAGAATGGTGATATTGAATTCTTGTAACAATAATAGCCATCTTGTTACTCTACCATTAGTAACTTTTTTATTCATTATATATCTAATGGCAGAATGGTCTGTATGAATGAAAGTTTCATAGCCAGTAATGTAATGCCTAAATTTATTAATGGCATGAATGACAACTAAAAACTCCTTTTCAGTTATAGTATAATTTAGCTCTGTAGTACTTAAATTTTTACTGGTATAATAAATGGCATAAGGAGTGAGGTCTTTTTGTCCTAATACAGCTCCTAGAGTTTTGTATGAAGCATTAGTTGATATATGAAAATGAAATTTCCAATTAGATCCTTTTAATATGGATGCTTCAGAGATCTTCTTTTTCAAAGTTTCAAAATCCTTTTGACAATCAAAGTTCCAACTAAATTCACAATATTTGTTGAGTAATTTGAAGAGTGGATATGAAATCTTTGTGAAGTTTTCTATGAATCTTCTGTAATATCCAGTAAAACCAAGAAAACTCCTACATCTTGTTGGAAACCTAGGATTGGTAATTTGGAAAAAATTTATACCTTAGATGAGTCTACCTTAATTCCATTTCCTGAAATATGGTGACCTAAAACAATTCCTTCATTAAACATCATAAAACACTTTTCATGACTTAATGAAAGATTTTCTTCTTTGCATCTTATGAGAATTTTTTTTAAATTTTCAAGTGATTCTTCAAAAGAATTTCCATAAACTGTAAAATCATCCATATATACTTCCACACAATCATGAATAATATCAGAGAAAATTCCTAGTACTGCTCTTTGGAATGTTGCTGGAGCATTGCATAATCAAAAATTAAATACTCGATAAGCATAAGTCCCCCATGGATAGGTAAATGTGGTTTTATCTTGATCTTCAGCTACTACTTGAATCTGATTATACCTACTAAAACCATCCAAAAATGAGAAATATGTTTTTCCTACTAACGTATCTAAAACTTGATCTATGAAAGGAAGTGGAAAATGATATTTTAAATTTGATTTATTCAATTCCCTATAATTAATGCATACTTTCCATTTTCCATTTTTCTTAGGAACGATTAATAGGGGTGAAACCCATTGATTGTCTGATATTGGATAGATGAAATTTACATTTAACAATTTCTACAATTCCTCTTTATCAATTTATTTTAAGTTTGGATTCATTCTTCTTTGTGGTTGTCAAACTGGTCTAGCATTTTCTTCAATATAAATATGATGCATGCAGGTTTTAGGATCAATTCCTTTCATATCGTTGTATTCCCACGCATATGCAGAAGAGTGTTTTTGCAATATTTCTACCAGTTTCTTTTTCTGTAATTCTTCGAGGTTTTCATTGATGTTCAATATTTTTCCTCGAAAAATTTCTATCGAATAATTTCCATATTTTTCCATAGAATGTAAAGACATTTGTCTAGATGATAGATATTCAATATTACATTGTTCTTGAAAATTTTGAATATTGTCACAATATAAAGAGGGTTCATTATTTTCTATTGAATTTAAAATTTGATCCTCCTCATTTATTTGTGAAATAGTGAAAACTGGTTGTATATCATTAGCATCATCTATCCATTCTTCATTTTCTACTTCTATCATTGTTTTTGCAGCTGGGTACAATGTAAATTTCTTTGTCGAGCTTCCATCTGACATAAACATGTCTCCTGATCTACAACTGATAAAAGCATCTGTTGTAGCTAACCATGGCCTTCGTAATATTAATGGATGTTCTCCTAAATTATTCTTGGGTGTTAGAATCATGAAATCAATAGGATATTGCCAAGAATCTAAGGATACATATATATATCTTCTAACACACCATCAGGTTTAATTACAGACCTGTTTGCTAATTGTAACAATGTTGGTGTGTATTGAAAATTAGGAAGCTTCAATTTATCCATGGTTTGTTTTCTCATTATGTTTATGGTTGCTCCTAGATCAATTAGTGAGTCTGGTATTTCAATTCCATTGATGTGTGTTTTCACAATGGGGCTTCCCTGATCTAAATGTTTCTGTATTATTGTTTTCCCCATCATGATATCTACAATTTTCCCAACTAGTTGAATTGTTTTTATTTATTTTATTTTTCTTCCTGATCCTTTAGTACTCAATTCCTTAATTGTTTTTGTGAAAATCAGTATTTCTTTTATTTCTTGTAATAAAGGAATTTTTATATAGACATTTTTCAATTCATCTAACATATCATAATGAGGCAATATGATTTGTTTTTCTACTCCTTCATTGATTTTCAAGCTTTTAGGAAAAGGTGGTCTTGAGATACATATTGAAGGTTGTTCTATAATAGGAGTATTATTATAATGTGTAGGATTTTTTTCTTTCCATATTTTCTTTCTGAGGAAGGGAAATTTCTTCTTTAGAGTTATTATTATCTTTTTGAGAATTATTTTCTGTTTGCTTAATAACAACATATGGTTTCTTCCTTTCTAATACTCTACCAGACCTTAATTGAACATTATTCATATCTAATGGAGTTATCATATAAGTTTGAGGATTGTTTCCTTCTAAGTTGTAAACAAGTTGTGAAGTTTTATTGTTTGGATTTGGGAATGTTTGAATGGATAATTGATTTGGTCTTTGTGAAAATGGAAAAGAAAGTTGTGGATTTGCATTTTGAGCTTGATCTTGAGGTAACTGGTTGCTTTGAGGGAAGTATTGTGGTGGAAAATTTAGATAAGGTGGCAAATATTGTTGATATTGATAATATCTTCCATAAGGATTTTTCCATCCTTCATTCCAAGATTGTGGTGGTTGAGCTGAAGGCTTCCATGGCATAGGTGGATTCCAATTATTTTGTGAAGATTGTGCAAATTGTTGATGTTTAAAACCTTGAGTTTGATTTGTTTGAGGATTTTTCCATGTTCTTTTGGCAATAAATTAAAGAGGGTCTACCTGATTTGGCATTCCTTCTTCACTAAACACAACCTTAAGACCTGGTATAGAGAGACATTCTTTTGTATCATGATTTTTCACACATATAACACAAGTTTCTATGCCTTTTATATCTAAAGGACATTCTATCAGAGCATGTTTCTTTCTACACCTAGGACAAAAGATGGATAATGTAACATTTTCGGGTTTCTTCTTGTTTTGTATTTTTAGGGTTTCAATTTTCTCACCGGGACTCCCTAAATTATCTTCTTTAAAGTTATCAAGAAAACTACCTAGTTTTGCCCTACTTATTGCCCTGACTACAGATTTATTTACTCTTGATAAAAGAGGATCTCTTGAACTTTTTCCTGTTCTTTCTTTACGTCTTGAAATATGTACACATAGATCACAAATATATGCAAATGGTAACTGAGAAATATATCCTTTTCCCATTAGATTGAGAAGATCAATCCACTCATCTTTATTGGATTTGAGTAAGAGAGATTTCAAAGTTCCTTCATCCAGATTATTCATTTTTTCCCTTTTGATATAATAAACAAATCTTTCGACAAAGTCTTCAAGATTCTCATCTTCTTTTTGTACCATTTTGAAGACTACATATTTGATGATATGAGGCATACAATCATACTTATATTTATATAAGAATTCATCTTTCATTTGTGCCCATGCCCTTATAGAATTTGTTTCTAAACTCATTAACCATTAACTCATTTGTGCCCATTTTAAGGTGGCAGGGAACAATTTTAGTTTTTAAGCATCATGCAGATAATCATATGATCTACATAATACTTTAAATTCAAAGAGAAATGCCTCTGGGTCTTCACTTATTCCATGAAAATTCAAAAGAATAGAGGGCGATATGTTTTTATTAATCATAGGAAAATACAACCAGGTTTGGGACTTCCACGTACCACCCAACCATAGACATGGCTGAACCAAATCTCTCTTTCAGTTATTCCCCCCATGCCATATTCCAAGCATGAATGTGGGATCTCATAGAAAAACCAATACAAGAACAACCAAAGGAATCTAGAGGTTAAATGACCTCCACCCTCAACAAACTGCGATCACACCAAACTAGTGCTTAGATCACAACTGAACAGAACTTGGTATGCCATCCTTAATCCATCACTATCCTTGAGGAAATTTTTTCTTCTTGTCTCTCAGGCTTTACCGCAATCCAAACCCATATCACTAGGCCCAAAACTGAGACTGCTCCGTCAGGGTTTACCTTGTATCCTACCAAAACCATTCAAGGGATTCCTAGGCCTTTTAGAATGGACCTTGAGACCACCTCTACCACAGATTATAAAATCCATCTGGAAATTCCAAAGCTCAAAACCAGGATCAACATCTCAACACACCATGGAATCCAGAAAAAGGCTAGGCTAGGTTGAAATCCATTGTCATAACTCAGAAATACCATGCCATCGACATCAAGAGAACCATACACCAACATGAAAATCCATGCATGTCCAAACCCACTAGGAAATCACACATGAAAATGGTTACCTACAAGTATTACTGCTAAAGATGCTTGATCATGCTCTCCTTTCCTTGACCCTTTCTTTCTTTTCATTTCCTTGATCCCAAATTATAGTACTCCAAGAAAACCCTAAGTGACCAAGAGTGTGTGTGTGAGAGAGAGAGAGAGAGATAAGAATGAGAGAGCTCCAAACATGAACTGGCAAAAGCCATGAACTAATCCTCAGAAGCCTTTTTATGCATGAGGCCTCTAATCTCTTCATTTTCCATTATTTTCCTTCAATTTCATCCTTACATGCAACCTATGACCTTTCACCTTACTTTTCTCCTAATTTACTTTATTTTCATAAATAAATGTTCCAAAGTGCCTTTTTGCCTTTTAATGCCTTTGCCAATTTTTCTTAGCCGAAAACATATATCCAGTGATGCTCACTAGGATATATTCGCCCAAAATTCATCTTGGAATATGTGTCCCTTACCCATGGTCTTATTTTTCCTTTATTAACTTTTATTACATGAACTTTTCACTAGGTTTGTTACAGAACCCCCCCCCCCCACTTGGGGTACATTGTCCTCGGGGTTGAACCACACCAAGAGATCAACAACACTGCTAAAAAGTAAACATACTAGCTACGTAGCTTTATAACTTAGCTCCTTGCAGTATTTACAATGAAGAACGTGCTTAAAAGAAAAACATCATGAAAACATGACAATATAATAACCATATCACTTATTGGAGCTTTGTAACTTAGCTCATGGCAATATTTACATCCATATACATATACCTATACAAATATCAAAACATCCTCAAAGAGATTTTCTTGGGCTTGATGCAAAAATACACATGCTCCCCAACATGAAACTCTTTGAACACCCTGTGTTGATATGCATAACTCTTTTGTCTATCCAGTGTTTCCTTTAGATTCTTTTTTATAACCTACATTTCCTTCTCCATGTCTGCCAATATATCTGGTCCAATAAGTACCTTATTCACTGGATCACTCCAGCTGATGGGAGTGTTACAACTCCATCCATAAAATTCCTCGAAAGGACTCATCCTTAATGAATCCTAATAAACATTATTGCATGAAAGATCCACCATTGGAAGATACTCCTCCCATTTCCTCTGCTGGTGCATCATGTACATCCTCACCATATCTTCCAAGATCCTATTGAGCCTCTCTTTTTGACCATTTGCCTGTGGATGACAAGCTGTACTGAAGACCAACTCTATACCCAAGCCTGCAAATAGCTCCTTCCAAAACTTGGAAGTGAACTTTGCATCCCTATCCAACGTAATCTTCTTTGGAGAACCATGTATTCTCACTATATCTCTAATGAACACCTGTGCTACCTCACTAGATGAATATGTAGTCTTCACCGGAATGAAGTGAGCTACCTTGCTCAACCTATCAACCATGACCATAATATAATTATGATGCTTCACTATCCTCGGAAGACGTCTGATGAAATCCATGGCAATGACCTCCCATTTCCATTCGAGAATCACAATAGGTTGTAGTAGACCACCTGGATGCTTTCATTACACCTTTACCTACTGACAGTCTAAACATCTAACCATGAACTCTACCACTTCCTTCTTTAGATTCAAACAAATTGCACAGAGCTGGACAATCAGCCAAGGCCCCTCAGTCCAGAAACAATGCAGAATCTCTACCTCATTGACTGTCCATCACATGTGCCGACAGGTTGTCAAGTTCCCTCCATAACTGCGTAATCATCCCATGACTGTCGAGAAGCTTTTCTCGAAAAAGTAAAAATAAAAAAGCAAAAAGAAAAAAATTATCCCTAAATTTTAGGGATCTATTTTTAGCAGCAAGAGTTACATGCAAACTGTTTTTAGAAGCTTCCTGCTAAGTGTCGCTTTTTCCTAGATTTGTGGCATGCACTTCATAAACCCTAATTTCTCCAAATCTATTTAAATGACACCTAACATATCCTTATTCACATTTGATCTTATAGCTCTCGAATTCTCGAGGCATATAGGAACTTTGGCACAGTCGGCACAACTTTTCCGAGTAAATTTTTCTTTTCATGCATTTTTTTGCTTTTTCTGTTGCCTTTTAGTTTTTGGATTGTATTAGTATTGTTTCCTTGGTTTTATTGAATGAACACTGGCTTTTGAAATTATTTTAGCTTATATAAGTGTTGTTTCAAGTTTTGCATTACGTTTTCTTAGTGTTGCATGCTTAACACAGTTTTTGCACTCACAATCATTGTTTTGATGACTTGCTTTTTGAGCTTCTAGGTTGTGTCGATTGATTGATTTTTTCTCTTTCTTAAATCGTATGCGTGTTTATTTAGGTTAGATCTACACCAGCTTTTCACATGCATTCAGTCCTTAGTGATTTTTAGTCGTTCGTCGGCAGGTCTAAGCTGCCTTGGCCTGGACCTTGCCTTGCCTGGCTTGCACTATGCATTTCTGGGATGGAAGGCTCTTCCTTGCTCCCAATAATTACGCAAATCTTGCCTCCTACTGCCTTCCCAAGTCATTCTCTATGCAGTTTTAGGAGATAGTGCCCCAATTGGCCCCCAGGATTACACAATGCAGTTTCCCAAGCAACAGTCATGCTAACTCAAACTACGAATTGTGCAGTTCCAGTCCTCAGCATGCCAAGATGGATTGTGCTCTACGTAGTTTCAGTAGATAGTCAGCTCATTGGCAGCCTAGACTATGCTCTACGTAGTTCCAACTGTCAGTCTCCGAGCCTCTCCAAGACAAAACTGCACAATTTTCCCAAGCAGTCAACCAGGTGTGTTGCATGTCAGTCCTCAAGTTTATTTTGGTTCTCAACTGACATTTACTTGCCATGAGTGTTTCTCTATCTCCAGGTATCATAGGTGTTAATCAGACTCTCTAGAGTACAGGTACAATGGCTTCCAAGAGAGCAAGATCAAAAGACACAGTTGAGAGAAGTATAGGGGACGTGGTTGAACAAGGTTCAATGAGCTTGCCCGTGTACATAGACACACCGATGTTCATCAAGAAGGATATCAAGATAACATGGCAATACATCAACACCATATTTTTAGGTAGCTTTGAGGAGAATTTGGAGGATAGACCGGTCTATGTGAACATCGATAAGTCAAGACTATACAAGGTTGCATGGAGGTTTCTCGTATTTCCTTGCGCAAATGTGATCCACTAGATTGTCTCACACATTGATCCCAAGACAATGATATTGAGCAGTGTCAATGGAGCAAGGATTGCTTCCTTGAGGGCGGAGGATTATCTATAGATATATCATTTTCCATTCCCAGCGAGCAGGATGGATGCACCATTCTACGCTCGTAACAGTAGGTCGAACACAAGAGATAACTTGAAGCATTGGGTAAAGGAGCTGGAAAAGTTCAGGACAACACCCAACTAGGTATACGTGATGAAGACACTCAACAAGGCATATCAGTTCTTAGTCATCTTCACATGCCGCTTGTATGGCCAAGGTAGTATAGAAACCTTCCTACATAGTTGGTTTGCTATGTTACATCAGCTGTCACATGAAGGAAAACCATTCAGTTGGTCTAACACGTTGGCTCTCTAGTTGAAAGTAAATTTGTCCAATGCTCGGAGTCCACCCAAGTATCAACAAGCAAATTTCTTCATCTATGCATACATGCTCAATGCAATCTGTCCCTGTCAACAGTTTCCTAGCATGGGTTGGGCATGGACACCTTGAGAAAATGTTGTGAACATATATTACAAGTGGATCTCAGATTGCAGCTAATGAGGAGTAATGGCTAGGACATGTGAACATTTCATTGCCCCTTTGTACATGATGATATTTGAACAAGATCCACCCTGAATGTCCCAAGCAGAAATGGAGGCATTTCTAAACATTGCAGATTGGTATGCCTCACCCGTGGGAATCTTCACTAGAATGTACAATGTGGAGAAAGCTCTACATGTGTTTTTGAGGTTTGCCATGAATAATTTGGTCATGTAGGAGGTTTCATACCACATCTCTACAAGGTTGTCAATTGGATTGCATAGGAAGAAGAAGGCACCATGGCCCATGCTTCCTATGCGAATTGGGTTCTAAGAAGTTGGGAGTTTAAAGGAAGTAGATGATGAAGTGGAAAACTTCAAGAAGTTTAAGTTCGACATCAGGCGTTTCAACCCATACGACCCACATGGTTTATGAAGGGACCACTATGCGAGAGTGTACTACCCTTGGATCCATGGGGCATGTCATTGGCGAGAGGAAGACCCATGGAGATATGGTTACAACTCCTCTACACTCAATGAACCAGTCAACATTGCAGTGGAGTGGATAGTAGCACTCAAGGTAACAGCACCACAGGGAGTAGCAACAACAACAGTAGTAACAACAACAATAGTAGTAAGCATCGAACTTGTGCAAGACAAAGGGAAGAGGAAAATTTTCAAAGGCACAAATATGGAGGAAAGCTACAAGGTTAAGGAAGACCCACTTGTAAAAAAGGTATCTTTGGAGTTAGACGCGAAGAGGTGATATGAGGATAGCACAAAGAAAGAGAGAGAAGAGGATGTTGTAGGAAGTCCAAGAGAAACTCGGGGAAGAATAAGAGTTGTGCATAAGAGAGAAGGAAGCGCAGCATAAGTATAAACAAGAATAAGAACAAGAACATGAGGAAGTGCAAGGTTCATAGACAATGCAAGCTGCACCAATATAGGATGAAGACTTTGAACCAACAACAGATGAGGAACAGGGTGAGAAACCACATGAAAAGGAACTTGCTCTACAAGAGGAACATATAGTAGAACATATGGACATGGAGATCGAGCCGCCAGAATAGGATCAGGAACATATATTTACGTTAGTCTATCATAAAAGAAAACAAATCTCCATTATCGAATCTAAGTATACCTATTCATAGAATGACTTCCCACTTCTACCCACTCTGGTTATTAACTCTCTATTTTTTTTACCCTCTATTTTAAACCTATACTACTTCGTAAGGAAATCACTAACAAACAGCTCAAAATTTATGCTTCGAATATTCTTGATCATGTTGAAGGCTCCACATACACAAAGAACATATCCATATTAGATCGCCATACACATATCTGGAACACACAACAACACCTGATATAATTTCAATTTCAAAGTTTATAGGATACACAGATAAAATAATATCAATGACAGACAGTTTTTAGAGCCGAACAATGGAAAAACTGACTTCATATATTAAAAAACCGGACAAGGAGCCAAAAAAAGACTCCATTAATATATCTATTTCAGACCCTTTCCTAAATGAAATCTTCCTAACAAACCCCCGAAAAAGCACGGATGATTTTAGGCACATTTAATGGTTTTATATCCATCGAATAATGTGCGTATCATCTAACTGTTCACTTCAAACATTTAAAAAACAAACCTCTCAGCTCTCAAAAATTGGCACTCTAGTCGTTTATTTTGAATATCATCAACAACAACAGCCGTCGTAAGGTTACTAAAAGTCATATTTGCCATTTCGGCTCTGGGAGTACAGAGTTTTGGCTTGGCGAAGCGCGTCTTGTATTTCCATGTGGCTGGTGTTGGCCTCGTTCGCTTTCTCCAAACATTCGCATGCCGCCGCATACTGCTTTAGCCCGACCAGAGCGCGGCCTTTCCTGTAGAGCGCTTTGAGATTGCCGGAAT
This sequence comes from Pinus tabuliformis, assembly GCA_031772625.1. Classification (NCBI taxonomy): domain Eukaryota; kingdom Viridiplantae; phylum Streptophyta; class Pinopsida; order Pinales; family Pinaceae; genus Pinus; species Pinus tabuliformis. Next base: position 914,756,049 of record CM062809.1, read on the forward strand.
CGATCCCAAGGACCTTGTTTGAATCTTCCAGCGCCAGCTCATATTCCTTCACCCGAAGCCTCGTCTCCGCTCGGTTGGAATAGGCGTGCAGGAGGCAGGTATTGAAACTATTGTTGTCATTTGAAGACCCCTTCCTGAGCTGAAACAGAGCGGCGTCGATGCATTTCGTATAATATTCGGCCGCTAAGACCCATCGTTTATCTCTGAAGAAGTTGTTGCCCTTCTTCCTCAACTCCTCTACGTCGGCATGCAACAGGCTCTCCGCCTGCTTCACCTTCGGAGTCACGAGGATCTCGACGTTCGCAGGGTTGTCGACACGGACAGCGAGGCCACCGTCGGCGGCGCACTTAAAGTACGGCTCCCTGATGGCCACCTTGGCTCCCTTGGGGTAAAGCCTCTGAAGGTTCGTCTGCGAATGAGCCGCATTGTATATTGCCAGCCTGATGGCAAGGCCATGATCGTCCTCAGCGATTGTCATGATACTGCTTAGCCTGAAGGCCTCGGCGCAGAGAGTACCGTAGAGCACCCGGCCGCGGTGGACTCGGCCAACCTCCAATTGGGTAAAGGAAATGGGCTTTAATCTTTCCAGCGGAACCGAAGAAGTTCCGCCACTGCTGGTAATGTGATTTTTCAAGGAGAAGCGTGCTTGAAAATTGTATGCCAATAGCTCACGGGTTGAGTCGTGGAGTTGGAGAAGGGTTTGCTTGTCGAACCTCTCAGTGGCGTCTACCGCTGAAATAGGGGAAAGCGAGGCCATTAAGTGATACAGGTAGCTTCTCCCTCCTGCGAACAAAATCAAAATGAACCAGTCACCACCGTTGTTTTCTTTGTTGAGCTACGAATTTGTTTCGTCCGCGAAGTGATATTTAAAGTGAAAAGAAGAAACGTAAGGAAACCACACATCACCACTTCTGACACCCTTCACAGGAGTGGTGGGTTGGAATTCGAAAACGGAAGACGTTATCGTGATTAGTGGGGACTGCCCTTGTTTACCGGACACGAGCCGATCTTGCCACGTATATATTTTGATATAAGTTTCCATTTTTTCACCGTATAAGAATATCATTTTATTAATTTAATTACGCCGTAAAGCGGGATAATATTTAACCCCGGGTTCGAATAATAGGTTACAGTTTAGTTTTCAGAAGTTGAAAAGTGATGTTACACCATTATAGGGGTAGTGAATTTTAATTTAAAAAAAACGGAAACTCTTAAGACCGTTTGCGCTCGTGGAGTGAACCCTTTTTCTATTATTTGTTTTTTGGGTGGTGTTATATATATATATATATATATATATATATATATATATATATATATTTATTTATTTATTTATTTATTTAGTCAATATATATTAATTGAATAAAAGTATTAATAAAAAATAATTATTTAAATTTTAATTGTTATAAAAAATGATTTGGTCATATATTAATTAAATAAAAATAAAATATTAATTAATTAATTAATAATTTTAGATATTAGATTTGTGTGATCTATATTGATAATGAAATTGTTTTTTCAATTAATCACATCATGATGATTTGGTCAACATTTCAAACCATCTAATGTGGTTTATCTTCTGGACAAAGGTAAAAAAATCAATCTTCCCAAATGATCAAATAGCAAGATGCATTAGCCATTAGGAATTAGTTAGGAATCAAGTGAAATTAGAATAATTTATTATTTAATAAAAGATTACAAATAAAATAAATTTAGGTAAAAAAGTAAATTAAATAAATTCAGGTAACTAATTCCTAACTAATTCATAACGACTAACTTTGGACTCCCATACATCTTTGCTATTTAATCATCCGGAAAGATTGATTTTTTCACCTGTCTTAAAGATGAACCACATTAAATGGTTTGAAACGTCGACCAAATCTTCATCATGTGATTAATCTAAAAGACAATCTCATTAATTAATAATTAATTTTGTTAATATCATTATTTATCTATAACACAATAGTGAAAAAATAATTAGTAATGAAATTTTAAAATTAATTATTAAAACTTCAAATATTATATATAAAAAGATGTGATTTTATATTAGTTAAATAAAGTTATGTCCTTTATTTGTTCTACGTTTTGGAGGGTTTCTATATATTTTTAGGTCTACTTTGTCTAAAATCCAATAAAGAATTTTTTAAGTCACTAAACTGTCCACAATGTAAGTGCTTCATGGATTCTTCACGGCTTTCAATTTGTATATGTAATCAAAAACTTATTTTAAACAACAAAAAAATAAGTTTGGACAAAAGAAAATACCCATATTCCAACTAAATACTTTAAAACATAACATATTTTAATAATAATTAAAAATAATAGTTGAAATTTCAATTAAATAAATAAAATGAAAAATTAATTAATTAAATATTCTAAATGCAAAATCCAACCAAGTCAGGGATTTCCACCTACCACCCAAACATAGATTGGTTGAACCAAATATCTCTTTCAACCAATCACCCTGTGCCATATCCCAAGCATGAATGTGGGATCTCATGGAATAAACCAAGAAAAACCAAACCAGGGATCCCAAAGGCCAAACCATCTCAACCCTCAACCTGTGATTCCACCTCATCGTCATACATCACTAACATCAACAAATCAATGTCTACCCAGGCTGTCTAGGGCTCTAGAGTGTTTGTTCCAACCTGGCTCTGGGACTAGTAACTCAACCCACAACTATTGCAAGGCTCTAGAGCATTTGTCCAACCAAGGCTCTAGGACTAGTATCTCAACCCACCAAGGGCTCCAGAGCGTTTGTCCAACCAAGGCTTCCAAGACTAGTAACTCAACCTAAGTGGTTCAAGGGCTTCCAAAGCGTTTGTCCAACCAAGGATCTAGGAACTAGTAATTCAACCCATAACCATAAGGAACATGAGCACCAATAATAAAACAAATGGGAAAACCACAACACCATGGATATCCAGGAAATGGAAAGGCTAGAAAAAATCACTATGAATCCAGGAAATCCTCCATGCCAATGACAGATCATAACCAAATAACCACATGCATACACCATGCATGTCAAAAATAGCAAGTAAAATCAAACATGCAACTCATTACTTGCAAAGAAATCTAGTTGTAGTTGTTGAGCTCGTTGTCCCCTTACACTTTCCTGCTTTCCTTTTCCTTCTTTATTCAAATCCACTGCACTCCGAGAATGCTCCAAAATTTCTCTAAGTGTGCAAGAGTATGGGAGAGAGAGAATATAAGAGAGATCGAAGCTAAAATAGATAAATGGTTGTGAATCGATCCTCATCCCCTTACACTTTCCTTCTTTCCTTTTCCTTCTTTATTCAAATCCAGTGCACTCTGAGAATGCTCCAAGATTTCTCTAAGTGTGCAAGAGTATGAGAGAGAGAGAATATAAGAGAGATTGAAGCTAAAATAGATAAAAGGTTGTGAATTGATCCTCATAAGCCTTTTTATCATTGAGGCCTCTATTTTTCCTTTAATTTTCCTTACCTGCAATTCTGTTGGGAAGGGGTCTCTGGGGTAAATTTTGGTAATTTATTTTTTTAAATATGTAAAGTCTCTGTGAAATATGGAAGCAGAGCCCGAAGATAGTCAGAGTCAAAGGGGATTTAGTCCCTTAGGTGGGTAGGTGATAGGAAGGTTTTGAGACCCGCCCTTGGTCCACGGACCATGGTATTGTAAAGAAAACCTATAAATAGAAGAGTCATAGCGAGTCTGAGGGATCATCTAATTGCTAGAAATATTTGCAAGGGTAAGTAAGCTAAGGCAGGAAAGGTTTGTTTCCTGTACTTAGCTGAAGGGGAATGCTCCTGCAGCTGAGTGCGCAGGGAAAAGCAGTCTGTACTTGAATGATTATTGTTTGGTCAATTTAATGTTCTTAAATTGCAAGCATAAATTATCGACCAGAGTTGATAAAATTATGAAGTGTGGATGCACTATATATGTTAGAAGCCTATTCTTTAGTTTGTAAGATGATTATTATGTTTGTTTTGAGATTTTTGTTGTTATCTAGATTCTTATTAGAGTTAGATTTTTACCAATGGAAGTTAAGCTACTATTAGATTACTCTACCATTCATATTTATTTGAGTATCATATTAAAATATCTTATGTTATTCATCCTAAAATTATGAATCTATTTAAACTCCTTGCTGCTATCAAACAAAGTATTCAAATTCAAACAAAATCTTGTCTACAAAATATATATATATATATATATATATATATTCCAATTTTAAAGAGCATGAAAGAAATCTCTAATTGCATACTACAGAGTAGATATAAGTTCTAAACTATTGAATGAGGTAAGCATAAACGAAATAACGAAATGGTAAATGAAATAATTGAGTTATAACGAAATAATGAAAACAACGAGGTAAAGAAACTAAACTAGAATGTAGTAATAACATAAAGTGATTAAATGAAAACAATCATAAAGCAATGAAATAAAGTAAACTAAAACCTTGATTGTATAAGGGGCCCTCCGCATCCAGTAAGTGTAATTCACACTCATAGATGCATCGAATCACATAAATGTAACTTCAAATTAATACGAGAACAAAGGTATATTTCACAATACTTCAACATTAACTATTATGTCCTTCCTTCTATCGTTTATAGAGGATACATATTTATTTAAAATGTGTGCTCAACAATTTGAGACTTCTATACCTACAGGTCTATTGTTCAATCCTTATTCAAATTTGAAACTAAACAAAAAAGAATTATTGCGTCGATTTTCTATTTGGAAAGAAAATCGAAGAAATGTGATGCACTTAGACTTTTGCTACTATGTGTTTGACCTATGCCTTTGACCGTGCCACTGTGTGATTCCTTCGGTGAATTGGCTGGAGTGAATAGGAGGAGATCCATGAGGGGATCGATCCTTAACTACACATGTGCTTAGTTGCTTCATTAGCACAGCAGAACCCCGCGAACCATGAAGGTAGCTACAGATTTTTAAAATAGCTTTAGAATTATGTTAATTGGGTAGCTAATGCAATATTTAACCTAACAATAAGGCAAATTAACGAATATGAAAAATAAGACATGTAAGCATTTTTACCTTATCAAAATCTATGATTTACTACCTTTATTAAGTTGATAGCGACGATGAAAAAGAGGAAAAAGGGTGTCAAAACAAAAAAATTATGGAACTGTACATTCCCCCACACTGAATACTTTTTATGTGCTCATACAAAACACAAAATTAATATCTTGAACTACTACATTTTCTTGGACACTTCTTCCAGTACATCTGACTTCATTGCCATCCTTGGTTTCCTCATGAGGATCTTGTATTTCAAGTTTATAACCTGTCTTTGTAAAGCCTTATTTTCCGTCTTTAGTTTTTTGTTCTTATTAAACCACTAACTTAGATGTAAGAGAATGTTGTCACTCTTAGCTCTTTGGATTTCATTCTGTGCTTTTAAGGCTTTATTTTCATTTTTAATGTACTTGTTTAATGTCTCCAGTTCGAAGATTTCCTGTTTCAATATATTGACTACTGGAGGTTCTTGTGGCTCATTAAACTGGACTTCTTCTTCCTCTTGGATTGGAGTTTATGTTCTTAATGCGTCCCTTTTCTCCGGGGACTCAATATAATCATAGATCTCTTGCTGCACCGGATCAATCTCTCGCGTTCTTAGTCTTGGATTCTGATGAGGCGAGGTGACAGTTGGTCATGAAACCCTTGGAGAAGTTTTTGAATCTTCTTCTTCTTCATCTAAGTTTTCTTCTATTTCTATATAAGTGTCCTACGAGCTTTGAAGAATTGTATAGCTAAATTATAATGAAAAAAACAAAAACTTAGAATGGTTAAGATGCATGATTTTGAATGTCTCAATAGCTATAACACTCAAGACTTAGTTGAGACACTTGGGAGTTAATTAAGTTCAACTTAGTCTATTGTGTCTATTACTTAAATGTGTGTTTCTTTAGTATACAATCTAGGTGATATACAATTTAAGTGTCCTACGAGCTTTGAAGAATTGTATAGCTAAATTATAATGAAAAAAAAAACTTAGAATGGTTAAGATGCATGATTTTGAATGTCTCAATAGCTATAACACTCAAGAGTTAGTTGAGACACTTAGGAGTTAATTAAATTCAACTTAGTCTATTGTGTCTATTACTTAAATGTGTGTTTCTTTAGTATACAATCTAGGTGATATGATGTCTCATATTCTCCTCAGTACTAATGGTTGTTGATATGTAGCTTAACACCTAATTAATCCATGACGTCTATCTAAAGAGGGCATGGATAGTGAAAATTCTTTTATGATTTTTTTTCTTTTGCATTAAAAGAATTACCTCAGGTGTTAGAGTTGACAAGGGTCATGTAATGTTTCTCTCCTAGATGGTTTTAACCACGTAAAAACATTGACATTGTGATCCAATAGGTGTTTATCCTACATGGAATACCCTTCTTGGTGTGTTTATCCTACATGGAATACCCTTCTTACTTGAACATGGTATCATACCCTATTTGAAGAATTATTATATTGGCCATCTAAATCTGTGCTTCTACATTTATGAGATCTACTATTTATTTATCACATTTGGGCCTGAATAGTCTATTTCATTACATCTAGAACATTGTTTTCATCTAAGAACACATTTTACATATAGAAAAAGTTGTATGTTTTCCCGCCATACACCTTTTTCTAGATGTAAAATGTAAGCATAAAAATTAAAAATTTCCACCATACAAATGACTTCACAAGGCTTTATCAAAACCTACACATCATTAGAGAATTATTCTCTAATTGAGCTGAGAGGCTCATTCTACAACCCAGTATGAGGGAGATGTGTAATTTTGTCGTCCATTCATAGAGTTGACATGTGCGCTTTTAAAATAAAAATAATTATGCTCAAAATAGAAGTAAAAAATATCATGTAAATTAATTACAAGTAAAAAAATGTGAGTAAAATGTTTAAACCTTATATTATTAAAAAATATTTCAAGAAGATTTTAATTTGGGTTGGTAAAATGTCTCGATGTAAAATATTTTAATATAAATTATATATATCATGAAAAAAATAATTTTGAATGGTTAAAATGTTTTTTACAATTTAAACAATAAAAAAATTACACATTGTATTTTACATTCTAAAGAAATTTACACGTGAAAAAATCTCAACACATATTAAATCTGTACTCAACAAAAATCTATATATTGATAATACATTTATTATATATTATTTAATCATTTAATTAATCCACTAATAATATAGACACCAATGTCCTCTCATTATTAAAGTACCTTCTCTATTATGTGTTCTTTTGAAAGCCCATCTACATGGGCTTTCTATTTTGTAGAAAGCATATCACTTCTGCCCGGCAACTATAATATCCTTGATATGATTAAGCTCTAGGAAATGAACAAAAATATCCCGCAACTATAATATCCTTGATATGATCAAGCTCTAGGAAATGAACAAAAATATCCCTCAAGCTCATGCGTTGTAGGTTGAGCTACTCATCTTATTAGTTCACTTTTCGGTCCATCTTTATAAACCATTGGAAAGTATGCTCTTACTATGGTACAAACAACATCTTGGATATTAAGGACAATGGAAGTTTTGAAAAAAATGTATATTGTCTTCATTAAAAGAACTTTCTTTAAAGTTGGGTCAATTACTTCTCTCAAATTAAGTCAATTCCTTCCTGGAATGCTTTGTCTCACAATGCTGGATTATATTCAAATAAAAACTTCCGATATTAAAGTTGTAAATTGTAAAGAAGGAAACCCAATAATTGACACTCCAATTTAATACGAGTATATTACATCTGCACATGGTTTTAATTAAAAATATGTATATTACATCTATAAATGGTTTTAATTAAAAATATGGACCAATTATGTGCCATGGTTAATTGACACTTCAATTTAATTCAAGCATATTACATCTATAAATAGTTTTAACTAAAAATATAGACCCATTATGTGCCATAGTTGTTGCTAATTTAATATTTTCCAACATAAATTATTTAAATTCACAAGAAAATGCTCTAACTCATGGTCACTTACTATATAACCTAAATCATAATGGTATTCACCATTTGACTTAAGATCTCTTTAAAAAAACTAGATGAGCCCTACATTCCATGCAAATTAATTGTTCCTCATAAGCAAATTACATCTCATTTGGTTTAATTACACCATTACCATCCAATTACACACAAATAAACTAAACTAGTATTCAAAACTCTATTAAGATAACGGAAAGAAGATGTTTGGAAAGGAAGGATCTAAGCGACCTTGCAAGTAGAGATATTCAAGACGAATATCTGAGTATACTTATTCAAAACCAACTTTAAAATAGAATGAATTCCCACTTCTACCCACTCTGGTTATTAACTCTCTATTTTTATTTACCCTCTATTTCAAACCTATACTACTTCGTAAGGAAATCACTAACAAACAGCTCAAAATTTATGCTTCGAATATTCTTGATCATGTTGAAGGCTCCACATACACAAAGAACATATCCATATTAGATGGCCATACACATATCTGGAACACACAACCACACCTGATATAATTTCAATTTCAAAGTTTTTAGGATACACAGATAAAATAATATCAATGACAGACAATTTTTAGAGCCGAACAATGGAGAGACTCCCTTCATATATTAAAAAACAGGACAAGGAGCCAAAAGGAGACTCCATTAATATATCTATTTCAGACCCTTTCCTAAATGAAATCTTCCTAACAAACCCCCAACAAACCCCCAACAAACCCCCAAAAAAGCACGGATGATATTAGGCATATTTAATGGTTTTATATCCATCGAATACTGTGCGTATGATCTAACTGTTCACTTCAAACATTTAAAACACAAACCTCTCAGCTCTCAAAAAATGAAACTCTGGCCGTTTATTTTGAATATCATCAACAACAACGGCCGTCGTAAGGTTACTAAAAGTCATATTTGCCATTTCGGCTCTGGGAGTACAGAGTCTTGGCTTGGCGAAGCTCGTCTTGTATTTCCATGTGGCTGGGGTTGGCCTCGTTCGCTTTCTCCAAACATTCGCATGCCGCCGCATACTGCTTCAGCCCGACCAGAGCGCGGCCTTTCCTGTAGAGAGCTTTGAGATTGCCGGAATTGATCCCAAGGACCTTGTCGGAATCCTCCAGCGCCAGCTCATATTCCTTCATCCGAAGCCTTGTCTCCGCTCGGTTGGAATAGGCGTGCAGGAGGCTGGTGTTGATATTATTATTATCATTTGAGGACCCCTTCCTGAGCTGAAGCAGAGCAGCGTCGATGCATTTCGTATAATGTTCGGCCGCTGCGACCCATCGTTTATCTCTGAAGAAGTTGTTGCCCTTCTTCCTCAACTCCTCTACGTCGGCATGCAACAGGCTCTCCGCCTGCTTCACCTTCGGAGTCACGAGGATCTCGACGTTCGCAGGGTTGTCGACACGGATAGCGAGGCCACCGTCGGCGGCGCACTTAAAGTACGGCTCCCTGATGGCCACCTTGGCTCCCTTAGGGTAAAGCCTCTGAAGGTTCGTCTGCGAATGAGCCGCATTGTATATTGCCAGCCTGATGGCAAGGCCATGATCGTCCTCAAGCATACTCATGATACCGCTTATCCTGAAGGCCTCGGCGCAGAGAGTACCGTAGAGCACCCGGCCGCGGTGGACTCGGCCAACCTTCAATTGGGTAAAGGAAATGGGCTTTAATCTTTCCAGCGGAACCGAAGAAGCTCCGCCACTGCTGGTAATGGGATTTGTCAAGGACAAGCGTGCTTGAAAATTGTGTGCCAATAGCTCACGGGTTGAGTCGTGGAGTTGGAGAAGGGCTTGCTTGTCGAACCTCTCAGAGGCGTCTACCGCTGAAATAGGGGAAAGCGAGGCCATTAAGTGATACAGGTAAGTTCTCCCTCCTTCAACCAGTCACCACCGTTGTTTTCTTTGTTGAGCTACGAATTTGTTTCGTCCGCGAAATGATATTTAAAGTGAAAAGAAGAAACGTAAGGAAACCACACATCACCACTTCTGACACCCTTCACAGGAGTGATGGGTTGGAATTCGAAAACGGAAGACGTTATCGTGATTAGCGGGGACTGCCCTTGTTTACCGGACACGAGCCGTTCTTGCAACGTATATATTTTGATATAAGTTTCCATTTTTTCACCGTCAAAGTCATACAGGCTGTTGATATAAAAAAATATTTACTGATATTCGGTGATAAGAATATCATTTTATTAATTTAATTACGCCGTAAAGCGGGATAATATTTAACCGGGGTTCGAATAATAGGTTACAGTTTAGTGTTCAGAGGTTGAAAAGTGATGTTACACCATTATAGTAGTGAATTTTGATTTTAAAAAATACGGAAACTCTTAAGACCGTTTGCGCTCGTGGAGTGAACCCTTCTTCTATTATTATTATTTTTTTGGGTGGACAAAGTGATTCTATATATATATTTACTTATTTATTCAATATATATTAATGGAATAAAAGTATTAATAAAAAATAATTATTTAAATTTTAATTGTTATAAAAAATGATTTGGTCATATATTAATTAATTAAAAATAAAATATTAATTAATTAATTAATAATTTTAGATATTAGATTTGTGTGATTTATATTGATAATGAAATTGTTTTTTCAATTAATTACATCATGATGATTTGGTCAACATTTCAAACCATCTAATGTGGTTTATCTTCTGGACAAAGGTAAAAAAATCAATCTTCCCAAATGTGATGACCCCAGAGAATGTAAATATTTGAATTTTTACTGTGGTAAAAGACAGAATTAAGTATGACATTGGAAGACTGTTTTAAAATTTAATAGTATTTTTATTTATCAATATGTGCTTTAAAGTGTATTAAGTAGGAAATACTTCTTGAAATGCTGACAACTTCTGAGAGGGAAGTTGGAAAAGAAAACAGTTGTTGAAACTGCACTCAAACTACCTTCCCTAACTGGAAAGGCTTGCAGAGAAAAGGGGAAGGGGGAGGCAAAAACTTGCGCTGTAAGGATAGGCAGGAAAAGAGAGAGGAAAAGGATTAGCTAAGTCTGGTAAGGACCAGATAGCCAGGCACAAGTTGCATGCGTCTTGTTGAGGGTTGTTGGCCTGCAAGATAGTTCAAGGGGAGATTCCAGTCCTGACGACGGATCTCATGGTTGGGTGGTCAAGAGAAAGCAAAGGTTACAGGTGAAATTTTGTAGCGCATCTACAAACTCAGGCGGACCAGGTAAGTAAAAGCTTCTGGTGAAATCAGTCTCATTAGTTGATATGCTTCCATAGTATTAATTGTCAACTGAAAAATTACAGTAACCGAAATTATAGTAGAAAAACCGTGGTGTTTATTAAGATTACACGATCTTCTTATCGTTATTATGCATACTGTGATGTTATTTGCTTTAAAATAAATATTACAGAGGTGCTAGTAAATGACTGTCAAGAAGGGTTTGGCCCTGTTACAGTTCTCGGTGCTTTGAAATTTAGAAACCAAACACCACTGTGTAGTGTATTAGTGTGTTATTATATACATATATATATAAAAAAACACATAAGTAAATTTCGATGAAGGATAAGTCTGTTAACCGCAACAGAGGGTAAGGTAGCAAGCTCTAGTCCGGTGTTTCCCCAAAACCAGAAGAGAACTCTTCAGGTCTGTTAATCCCTACCAGCTGTAGAATAGATGATCACAAATTAAGAGATAGTGGAAGCATACAGATTCAGACTAAGTATGGGATTATTTTCTGGAAAGAGCAAACAGTAGCATATGAAAAACACATACAACTAGATAGAGTTTATCAGAAAGACAGTGAAGGGACGAGAAACCCTTAGTTTTCAGTTGCATTTATAACAAAAGGGAGAAATTCGAAACTCATAGACTAAACACTAGTTGTAACATCATATAAATCAACGTTGGGGTTGCAAACTGTAAATTACTTTCATAAATTACAACATGAAAGAGTACGACAGCTGTATTGAAACTTTAAATTCTGGGAACCAATAGAAAAAAAAATGAACAACCATTTCCTATATCGTAACCAAAATATTTCAAACATTAAGAAACTCTAAGAATTTTGAGAAATGTATAATCGCAAACAGGACAGAATGTTTACATTCTAAAACAATGGGCAGTTCCACCATAACAAGTAGGAACAACCATAGAGCTACGAAAACATAGTGACAGTAATATAATTAAATATGCAATAACGTGCAGAAAGACGGACTTGCAAAGTTCCGGAGCCAAGGCTCTCAATAGCAAGATTTAACCTGTTAAAGAAACTTCCTCATGAACCAAAAACTTACATATACAGAGTTAAATGTCAACATCCAAGGAGTTGCGATTCGAAACAAACAATACCATTATACTGAAAATAACTAGAGAGGGGTCGTAAGATCTCGACCCTGTTCCGAGTTAAGTAGTCATTCACTACTTCGAGTTCCAAGACCCCTTACAATAATACAAACAAATAAATTATATTCGAGACACAGAAGGAGAAAAGAGAACCTAATCTACTGGGTACTGCCGTGGGCATTTCCCGAATCAACAAGAACTGACTACTTTCATTATAATCCAAACGAGACAGGTCGAAGGCATTGAAGCCTGAGGCATTATAAACCTTGTTAACCTTTGAGAAAATCCCCAAGGACCCTATCCTGGGCACTCCTGCCAATCACTGGAATCTGAAAGCAAGCAAAAATATGTATGTATAAACCCTGTAGCGGCAACTGCCAAGCACGAAAACCCTTAACCATCACCTAGAAAACATTCACGCATGGTTTGGAGGCCTACCTGGTGAGCGGCGTGGGATGCCAGAGTGCTGAAGACTTTGCCCTTCTCCATAGCAGAGGGCCTCTCGTCTATAGCGTTCTCCTTCACACATATGAAAACAACAAAATACATTAACATTCATGAACTCATTTGTGTGACCCTGTGAGGAAAAGAGTATATATGTTAAAAAGAAAATAGCGCAAAATGTCTGCAAATGAATACCATCACCTGCATAAGCAATTTCCGGAACAACTGGTTGATTAGCTCCTGAACAACGAACAGGTTCTCGGTGGAATAGCTAACGGGAGAACCTCTGTGCGCAGAGAGGCGAAGCCAAAATCTGGAAGCGGCGCCAAGATCAAATGAGTTGAGTGAGGACTTGGGACGACTTAACATTGAACCCAAAACCCTCCGATAAGCCTCCACCCTCGGATCCAGATCTGATGATCTGCATCGTTGAAAGAGAGCGAGAACCAAGGAGTGCAGAGAACGAGGGTACAATGCCATGCCTATTCACATGGCTGAGCAGAAAGAGTATACGGAGCAAGCCAGGTGTTTTTTGAAGGAGAAAACAACTAGCCAGTAAATTTAATGCAGACCAACAACCAGAACGCCGGAATATAACTCCGATTACCTGAGTATTACATCCATCGCATATAACCGGAAAAGTTACACTCAGCTAAACTCATGTTGTGGCATGATGCGGTGCTGAGTAGACGAGATGATGTGGTGTTATGTATGCTGAATAGATAAGTATATGGTAAAAATAATAATTTTTTTTTTTTTTTATTGCTGTGGTGGAGTCGTGACAAATTGGTATCAGAGTAGAGGATCAATGCTGTGACCTTTGAGACAACACGAAAAGAAATTTAAACAAAATTGAAAGAAAATAAACAAGCATTGTTCAGTTACAATCTTATTATATTTGTAAGAAGACAGTTAATATTGCTAACTCCTCTTCTGGTTCCATTTCTTAGGTTGAGACAAAAGGAAAACAACAGCGAGACAATAGACAGTGACAGTGAGTATGCAGAGAGCTGGCAGCGCTCCGCACAGATCGATAGTAGGCCAAGGACCTGCAATAAACCCTGGGGATAACCCAGAGCTGTGGGTACAACTTGGCAAGGATAAACGTAGCACGAACCTTGCAATATTAGAGACGGTACAGGAGTTAAAGAATGAGATGGCTCGATTATGAGAGGATAATGCATGACTGATGGTGGAGCAAGAAAGGATTTTAAAGAGTTTGTCTGCCAGGCAAAACCCACCGCTAGCTAATCCTAGTGCAGAACAACAGAGGATGTCAGAAGAGAAAAACCATCGAACAGAGCCTGAGAGGTCAAAAGAGGGGGAGGACCATTCTGACAATGCATCTGAACAATAGACTTCAAAACATCAAAGGGTGCAGCTACGGGGAGAATTTCGAAAGATTAAACCCCCACACTTTGACGGGGAACAGGAGGAAGTGTGGGCCATCAATTCAAGGCCATATCAACAATGCATTCTATGACCTCGGGCATGACAATAACCAATACTTCAGTATACACATTGCCTCATGCAACTATCCACCTGCATAAGCAATGCCTAGTCAACTACACATACTCATAACCGCATGTAGTCAAGCATAAACGATCAATTATTGTAATCAACCTACAATACTAATGCCTGTAATCAAAGAAAAAAGGATGCAACCCATCGTACAAGAATGTAATCAAGTTGCATATAATTGTATAGTTAGTCATATACTCATGAGGATGCATTCCATAAAACCAACATCAATTTCTTCATGATAACCTTACTACTACCATGATCAATATGATGCAGTGCAACAAGCACATGGAATGCAAGTGTAGAGCCTCACATGCAATTGACACGCATGCATGACCAACACATTCACCCATATTTGTAGCACTAGATATGACACAAAGAGAGTGTAATCGTGCTCTGATACCAATCTATAACACCCCCTCCCAGGTCTACCCAAAGTAACCATTTCAAGCAGGGTAAACATGAGGAGAGATGCTATGAAAATAAGATTAGACATCCTATCTCACCTTAAGGAAGTGCAATTGATGAAATATCGCATGCAATCATCCAACATCATTAACAAAATCCTCAAGAGACAAGTCAGCCACTCAAACGACCTATCCCTAGGTCCCTATTTTGTAGCTCTTAGGCCATAGTCACTCTCATGCTATGGGCAAGGGAGCAGCTAGAAACCTAAAGTCACTCTCATAGGCCTGCCTACCAATGATTGTGGACCAAAATTGTTAGTTCTGTGCCAACGACCCTAAGATTTAAGCCACTTTTCTAGCCCAGAATCATGGCCTCTGCCCAGGACTTGTTTTAACTTCCATAATTCATTAAAAATATAATAACAATGTTGATCAAACAAAAATCACCCTTAGGAGTAGACCTGAGCATCCCCAACTGGGACTGACGTTTTGTCAAACACTTGGCATCAATGTAACCTAGAATTCGAAGATACAAGACACATCATAAATGACTTAAGAAAACTTATGAAACATGACTAGAAGGATCACCTCCTTCTCCATTGAACTACTACATCATCAATTCAGTCTCGCATCCATCCATTTAACAGTTACAAGTAAATATATGAAATAACCATGGCATGAAGCAGTCATTCAACCATGCTTATAACTAGCATAAAACCATATAAATATAAGAGATATGACAACCACTGAATCCACATATAAATCAATGCAAAAGTAAGAGAATTTATCTTTTATTAATTATAGGAAAATCCGACCAAGTTTGGGACTTCCACGTACCTGCCTTAGACATGGCTAAACCAAATCTCTCTTTCAGCTAGTCACCCCCATGCCATATTCCAAGAATGAATGTGGGATCTCATAGAACAACCAATCCAAGAACAACCAAGGGAATCCAGAGGTTAAACCACCTGCACCCTTAACAAACCATGACCACACCAAAACCGGTGCTCCAATCACAACCGAACAGAACTTGGAATGCCATTCGGAATCCATCACTATCCTTGAGGAATTTTCCATCTCCTTGTTTCTCAGTCTTTACCACAATCCAAACCTAGATCACTACAACCTAAATCGAGACTACTCCCTAAGGATTTAACATGTATCCCACCAAAATCAATAAAGGAATTCATATGCCTTTGGGAATGAACCTTCAGACCACCTTCGCCCCAGATTCCGAAATTCATCCGAAGCTCAAAACCGAGATCAACATCCCAGCACACCATGGCATCTGGAAAAGGCTAGGCTAGGCTGAAATCCACTATCATAACCTGACAATACCATGCCACCGACAAAGAGAACATACACCAACATGCAAAGCCATGCATGTCCAAACCAGTTAGGAAAACACACATGCAAAAGGTTACTTGCAAGTATTCTTGCTGAAGCTGCTTGATCCTGCTTTCATTTCCTTAATCCTTGCTTGTTCTTCCTTTCCTTTGCTTGCTTTTCCTTTCCTTGATCCCAAACTAGAGTGCTCCAAAAAAAATCTAAGTGACCAAGAGAGAGAGAGAACATAATGAGAGAGCACCAAACTTGAACTGATAAAAACAATAAGCCTTTTTATGCATGAGGCCTCTAATTTCTTCATTTTCCATTATTTTCCTTCAATTTCCTCCTCACATGCAACCTGTGACCTTTCACCTTACTTTTCTCCTAATTTCATTTATTTTCATAAATAAATGTGACAAAATGCCTTTTTCCATTTTAATTCCTTTTCCTTAGCCTTTGCTAATTCTCCTTCCAAAAACACACATCTAGTAATTCCCACTAGGATATATTTTCCCAACATTCATCTTGGAATACCGATGGTCCTATTTTTCGTTATTAACTTTTATTACATGAACTTTTCACCAGGGTTGTTATAAAAAGGTTATATGAAATGAGTTATGGTTTTTTGAGCACGTGGTATTAAAAGGCTCAACATTGGCTTATGGTATCTCAACAAACTCCATTTATAGATTAAGTATCTACATAGTAAAATACAGTAAATCTCCTTGGTTAAGAGTCTTATTATATATATTTTTAAAATGTGTATATGTTTAATTTTTATGTTGATTCTTTTTATCATTAACGATACCTATTATTATTTTAAATATTATAAATTGATGTCTATTCACATTTACAAACATTTAATTTATATAATTGTGCTAATATATACTATTATTAAAATTTACTAAATTCCTTATCCAAAACTTATTTTGAACAATGCTAACTATATATGAAGTATATATGCGTTTTAAACATATTATACTCCAACTACACGTAATGCAATTTCATTGCTTTTGAACCATCCTAGATCCATCTTAACCCCAGATTTATCAAATTTCGAGAGGGATCTAATTTGTTGAGGTGCAACCTCTTTTTTTAGTGTAAAACTTGAGGAAAGGTTTGCACCTCGACAGATTTGATCCCTCTGGGCGCTGGATAAATATGGGATTAATATGGCTCTAGGATGGTTATATAATACAATATAGTATATATATTTGTATCTATGTGTCTCTTTCTTATTCCCCCTCTCTATTTCAACCCCCAAACATACACTCTCTCTCGATATCTATCTCTCTCTCCCTCCCTCCCTCTTCCTCTCTGTCTTTCTCTCTTCCCCTTCTCTGCTTCTCTCTCTCTTGGCCCCCACACTCCTCTCTCCCTCACTCTCTCTCCATCGCTTCCTTGTCACTCCCTCTCTCTCTCTCCACCTTTGTCCCTCTATGTCTTTTTCCTTCCTTCCCTCTCTCTCCCCCTCCAACTCCATCTCTCTCTTGAGCCCTCTCTCTCTTCCTTCCTCTCTTTCCCTTCTCTCCCACCTACTTCTTTCTCTACCCCCATCTCTCCCACCTTCCTCTTTCTCTCCCCCCATCTCTCCTTGACTCACTCTCCTCTTCTCTCTTTCCCCTCCATCTCTCTGTCTCCGTCTATCTATTTGTATCTCTCTCTCTCTCTCTCTCACCCTTCTATCCCTATCTCTCTCCCATCTTCTCTCTCTCTCTCTCTCTCACCCTTCTATCCCTAGCTCTCTCACCTCCTCTCCTCTCTCCCTCACTCTCTCTCCATCTCTCCCTTGTTACTCCTCCTCTCTCACCACCTTAATCTCTCTATGTATTTTTTACTTCCTCCCTCTCTCTCTCTCTCTCTCTTCCCTTCAACTTTGTCACTATCTCCCACCCCTTCCCCCCCTCTTAAATTTGAACCCATTGTATTGTGTTTCAGAAAGAATCAAAATTAAAAAAACTCAATTGGTTGTAAAACATCAAATGCACATTTTGGATCAATCATGTCAAAGAAAATACAATAATGAAAAACTTAAAAACATAATGCACAATTATTGTTATCACTTTGCTCGATCTCATGCTTGGATCCTTAGTTAAAATGGATCTATGTTGGTACTTAATAATACTATTTATATTATATACATTTCACAACTTTAAATACAAAAATGTTCTCATTTTTTATTTTATTAAAATATTAATTTAATTTATATGGGAATATTTTTAATAGTCCTTGGAGGATTTAGATATATCTCAAAATTAATTACAACATTTTTCCTTTTAGATTCAATTAAAAAATGTTATAAAATTAAAATAAAATAAAATATTTTTGTTGTGAAATAAGTTACTAGTTTTGGGCATGTGGTATTGATAAGCCATGGTATAGACCCATTGTATTGTAACAAAGCTTATAAACAAGTTAATACTAGTACAACAACATTAAAAATATTAATGTGGTTGATATTGCCTAAGGCTTTATAAATATAACAAAAAAAACTATTGCAACATGAAGAATATCTTAACAATGTAAACATTTACGTGATTAACCATGTATAAAAGGGTTATGGGTCAACTTTAACTTGATAAAAAAAATGAATTACACATCTTATTGTAAAATGGACCATTTTTCTAAATACAATTTGCTTATATATTAATTTCCCCATCTAATTAGAATATGAAATCCCTAGGAAATTGGTGGGTAGGGAGCAGTGTGGCATGAATCTAATTTTTTAAATTTATTAAAAGTCAATGCAACCTAAAAAACTAACACACTACAATCCTTGATAAGCATTAAGACTAAGCATAAGGTGAGCATATTCCCTTTAGAATCAATCTAAGTGCTCAATTAAAAAAAAAAAAATAAACAAGTCAACAGATCCTCATCCACCTTAAGTTTTTTTTTTTTTCTACATAAGACTATTTCTATTATATTAACAGGGTAATGGTAAATTTACATCATGACCGAAGTCAAGAACTCTACTCCTATAGGAGGCAAAACTGTCCAAAACAAACATATATGAAAACTGTCTAATTTTACGTCCCTCGCAGGGGATCAATCTGTGATACATATGACAATACAAAAACTCCAAAAAACTAAGAAACACCAAAGATCATAGAATCTATTCGCCTTACAGTCGTGCCCAGTGGTGAGGGACAACTGCCAAAAAAAGAAGCATGGGTGGACATGCTAATCATCAAGGGGCTCTTCTATGATGCGACACCAGCCCATGTCTAGCAAGTCCTCTGTTTGAGTCGCGTTCTGAGCAGCGGGATCCGGGTCAACCATCATCGCTTCCTGAGCTCTGCCCGCCTGTTCATTTGCCTCCTGCTGAGGAGCATTTTCAACATCCAACTGTAATGAAGAAGAGGGAGCCGGGATTGCCCTTGAATTCCTTGACTGTATCCTTATATCTTCTGCTTGGCTTTCTTCCTGAAAAACCACTGTGAAATAGGCAGTGATCCTGGGTCTGTTCAGTGCGCTATCAAAGGTAAAGATGGCGGAACCAGAGGTAGGGATAGGTCTGGGGTGAGAGCTGGTGGTGCGAGATCTTCCTCTTCTGCTGCGTGTTAAAGGTCGTCGCCTCCCTGACAATTCACTGGAAGATGATTCAGTTGGAGCCCTCCTCGGCTACCCTCTACGGCTGCCCATCCTTGGTCTCAGATGAGGCATCTTGATAGTGACGACAACCAAGGTCCAGGACTGTAGAACCAGAGCACTAATCAATTTTTGGCAGCCGCTTTGCCTTCTAGTCGAGCCTCCTTTGCTGAGCTTGAACCCATCCTCCTGGTGTGCCAAACCTGGATCAGAGAAATCCCTGCTTGTATACGAAACCAATGACCAGACAAAGAGATGAGTTACTGAGATATGTAAGTGAAAACAACAGTATGAAACACCAAAAAGAAATGCGGGAAGGAGAAGATCTAGCTTCGCTGGGAGGGCCAAGCCCATCGACACAAGAACCTATTTCCCCTCATGCGCCCTCGAATTTGTTGCGAGACCGGAGGCAAGCGGGAAGAGTAGAAAAGCCAATGAAGTTTCCGTCTCCCCAGGCCCTCCCTTGGCCTTATCATTCTTTTTCACGCCTCGGGAGGCTCCTCCCATAACTACTACATTGATGGTTCGTGCTTTTTGTTGCATGCTAGTGTGTGCAAAGGTGATTTCCATCACTGTAAACTTGGTGTGTGAGCTAAACCGATTGCCTTGCAATCCCAAATACCCATCCATACGCTTATGCCATGCGCTAGATGTCGTATCCTCTTTACATTCCTTGTATTGGTCAGGCAAGTGGCGTTCTGCCTTGCCCAACCCCTGTCCCGTTAGTTTAATTCTCACCGCAGGCACCCGCATCCGGGACTCATCCACCTTAAGTTGAAATAAAAATTCTTTGGAAAATATCCATGGTAAAGTGGGGGTGAATATCCATGATTAAGAATTGTGTCATATTTTTATAAAATATTTTGATTGTGAAATAAGTTATCATTTTTTGGCATGTGGTATTGATAAGTCATTGTATTAGGCCAAGGCATTGTAACAAATCCTATTCACAAGTTCCTAATGTCAATGGAAATGTGGGGGGTAAATATCCATGGTTAAGAATCTTTCCATATTGTTATAAAATATTTTGATTGTGAAATAAGTTATGTTTTATGGGCATGTAGTATTCATAAGCCATGGTATTGGCCCATGGTATTGTAACAAAGTCTATTTACAAGTTAATAATATCAATGGTAATGTGGGGGTGAATATCCATGGTTAAGAATATTTTCATATAGTTTATTGTTGAAGGCTTCTTATTTCAGCATAAGGTGGATGAGGATCTATTGAATTTTTATTTTATTTTTTAATTGAGAGCTTAGATTGATTCTCAAGGGAATATGCTCAACATATGCTTAGTATTAATGTTTAGTCTTTAGCAAAATGGTTCATTACTTTTAATAAATTTAAAAAATTATCTTTGTGCCACGTGGCTCCCCACCCACAAATTTCCTATGGATTTGAGATGATTCAAATTATAATAAGTTATTCCATGATAAGTTCCTCATTATTATTTAGAACATTCATTTAATTTTTTTTTTTCTTAATTTAAAGTTGACCCATAACCTTTTAATACATGGTTAATCAGGTAAATGTGTGCATTAGTAAGTCATTTTTCATGTTGAACTAGGATTTTTTGTGTTATATTTATGAAGATTTCAGCTATGTCAACCACATTAATATTTGTAATGTGGTTGTACTAGTTATAAAATATTTTGATGGTGAAATAAAGTTATATTTTTTGGGCATGTTGTATTGATAAGTGATGGTATTAGCCTATTGTATTCTAACAATGGCTAGTTTTTACAAGTTAATAATATCCATGATAAAGTGAGGGTGAATATCCATGGTTAAGAATATAAAATATTTTGGTTGTGAAATAAGTTACAGTTATGTGCACGTGGTATTGGTAAGCCATGGTATTGGTCCATAGTATTTTAACAAATCCTATTCACAAGTTAATAACTAAATCTCCCGGATGTGGGTGAATAAATGCACTATCATAACACAACAAAAAAGGGACGGCAAGTGGCAAAGCCAACTGTTCACCCACGCCTCCCTCCAGAACTCTACCGCAAACATTTATGGAGATTTATTGCAGTGCACGGGACGCGGTAGACTTGCTCTGTTGATTAAGATGACGCTCTCAGATTGCTTCCCCCATACTCATTCTCCTCTGAATCTTATATGTCTCCCTCATGCTGCATAGCCGAGCCTGCGCACAACATCGAGGAGAAGAGGTTAGCCTAATTTGGATGAGACTGCCCATTTCTCGCACAATCTCCTTCATAGCCTTCGCTTTGATACTTCAGACCTTAACCTTGGCACTGACCTGAATACCTCTTCCCCTTCGGCCCCCTCCAACAATTCCACCCCTGTCATCGCCCTTCCTTGTCCCAGCTTATCCCATTCAAGCCAGTTTAGCATGCCTCAATTGCACCATCGAATGCGCTGCCGAAGGGGTGGCAGCATAGGTAGAGTAATTCAGCCTCCATCCCAGTCCCACTCAGAATCTACCGCCTTTGCCGCTTCTTCCCCCTCTTCTGCAACTCACTTCACAGAACGATATCCTGCCGCCTGCAGTGGATGAGGACGTGCACAGACAACAGGTTCAAGGAGTGATGCAGAGACTCCTCAACCTCCTAGACATTCAACCCAATTTTAGTTTCGGTGTACTCTGGACAGGCCATGCATAATTGCCACAATTTTTGTTGCATTCGAAGAAATAACTGAAAGCGCGTTGTTGGCCCTCAGTTTTGGTCTATTTTTGCTTAGGGAAACCTACTTAATCCCTATATTTTCCATCCATTCCATCATATCCATCTCATTTTGATGTATTTTATGCATATTCAGGTGTTTAATTTTAATTTTGCAATTTCTAGAAGTTTTTATGAAAATTGAGTTTCAAGTGCAATTTTGGACTGAATCAGAAATTCCCGTAATAGCTATGTGGATGACATGTTTGCAGGACACTTGGGCTCGAGCTTGATGCATGGATGGACAGCTTGGGAACTAGGACTAAGCTAACTCCACTTGGTTCGGCCAAAACAAGCTTTATTAGACCCGGTCAAGGCCGGTCAAACATGACTAGTCACCAGAAAATCCCTAGGAAATGGGGCAGTTTTGAGATTTTATGGGATTGACCATATTTCTTGGGATGAATTGGATGAGTTCGACTTAGATAGGTGGATATGAGTAGATATGAGTGTTAGAGATAATATAGATCAGTTTGTTTCATTAAACCTCTATTTAAAGCCAAGGCTTTGATGGATTTTGAAATGGAATCTGTATGTAACTTTTGTATAATTGGAGTTGGGAGCTAATTTGAAGAACTTGTTTCATTCCAATTTGTTGTTCATGCTTGGTTGATTTACTGAAGTTTTTGTAGCTGAGATTTCTTCAAGTGTGCAAGGCAAGGGTGGAGGGCCCCCACACCAAGCTAAGTGCACTTCTTGGTTCAGTTTTCATAGTTTTTATAGACTAGTTTTTGTTTCAAATGTATTTAGATGTGTGATGATTGCTGAATGAATATTGGTTTAATTCTAATCTACATATGAAGGGACACAAAGGAATTTAAGTTAAATTCTCCTTCTATTTGATCTTGAACTAAAACTGAATTTCATTCTCCTTTTCTTATTTGAAGTTATTTCTGCATTTTTGGTTTGAAGCAATGGTGATTATGATATAGTAGGATTGTGAGGAAGGACAATCTGGACCTCCTTAGTTAGGAGCCCCTTCTTTTACATCTTGTGCATCATAAGCCATTGTTAATTAGTGCTCTTAGATTTATCTTCATGAAAGTAGTATTGTATGGAAGGACAACCTGGTTCTCCTAAGTTAGGAGCCTCTTCTCTCATATATTACATAAATGAATTAGAAATTGTTAAAATAGGTTTATATTTGTAATATGTACTTCGTAATTCTTCAAATTTTATCTTCTAAACTTGATTATATCTGATGTCCATATATAGTGGATTTGTCTCCAAGTTTTACAAACCCGGATTGATAATTAAATACTTGTGTTAATTTAGTCAATAAATTAGCCCAACATTTTGGCGCCGTTGCTGGGGAGGTAATTATCAGCATAGTCAAATAGAAGATAAACAAAAACACTAAAAATTTAGTTAAGATACATTTCTCTTAGTTATGTTTCTTTATGCCTAGAAATAGAGATCCTAAAATTAGGTTTCCAAAACAAAACCCCCCAACAAAAACATAAAATAAAAAAAAAAAAATAACTACAAAATCCATTTTCAACAACAAGATCTAAAAGATGATGTTAAAGAATAGGCTACAACACTACTCCATTCTTCAACATTCTTTCTCATCAAATCTTTATGATCAAATAAATTTTCATGTCCAAAATTTCATTAAATTATATTTTCCAAATTTGGATATGAGTTTACTTATGATCTTGTTACGAAAATGGATGCACTGGAAATTCTCTTATACTTGAGAGAATGAATTAGTTTTCTAAAATAGAATAGGATAGAATAGAATAAATAAACAAGTAGAATGAATTCACAATAAGACTTCCATAATAAATTTGTTTCAAACAATTTCTTCAAATCATTGTTCAATATTTATTTGAAAGGACTACATTGCAAAATGAGGTAAGAACAAGCTTATTTTGGGAAACCATATAGGATCATTTTGAAATCATGTTTTGAAATCTATTTTTGGAATCCATTTTGAAGTTTTCAATTTATATCACAAATAAAAATGTGATCAAAATCAAAACTAGGTCTCAAGTGCAATGTTGAGGACAGAGTTAGTACGGCCTATGTTTGAGGTGTCTAATGGAAACATTTTTATCTAAATTTCATAGGGAAGATAGCCCTTGGAATCTAGTTTCCAAATAAATTTGAATCACTTCAATAAGGTATCATATGAAAAAATTATTCTTGAAATACTAACTGCTTGTCGAAAAATCTGCAAGGTGACAATTCTAGGTCTTGACTGTTCATTGGCATATTTAACATACCAAACCATATTCTTTTAAAAACCTGTTTATATGGGATACATATATTCACGTATAGTTTAAGACACAATTTGAATCATCCCATTTGGAGGTGAAATGAAAAAGTTATGCCACATTTAGTGACTGCATGTCTTCAAAACAGTATAGTAAAACTCTGCCTCATAGGTCTGTTCATCACCAATTTTGTGATATCAAGCCTAAGAATTTTTAAAACCTGTTTCTACTGGAAATACAAAAATGAATCTACTTTAATCTCCAAGTGGAATTACATTGATCTGATCTTTATCGAAGAAGTTACACTTCAAACAGTGATTGTTGGTCTAGTTAAAAATTAACAAGCAGCTCTATCAAACATGGCACTCCTTATAATTTTTACCATATCATTTTAAACCATTTTGAAAACCTGTTTATATTGGAGGTAGCCATATGAATTCACTTCAACTTGGCTTTGGAATCACTCTAATAGGATATCAAACGAATATTTTGTAAACAAAATACCGCTAGGAGGTCTAGGCTGGCCACCATTCCTCAAGGGGTAAATAACTGCATTATGTTTGTCTATCATATTTGGACTTGTTTTCTAAGCAATTCTTGTAATGATTTACATGTTTATTGGAAGAAGAGATTCTGTACACCTCTCTTCCTCCATCATCTAATGTTGTATTGCAGACAAGTGCTATGTTTTTGCAGGTCATAGGAAGAATGAAGGAGTGAACTCCATGGATGAAGTGATTTTCAAAGTCAAATTCATATTCCAGAATATGAATACAAATATTCAAGTCAAAGCAAAGTGAAAATTCACCTGATGTTGAGTTCATTCAATGAAACTCAAACTCTTGAAGCTTGCTCTTAGATGTTGACCAACAACACCAACAAACCCTACAACATGATCAAGATCAAGGCAAAAAGACATGAAGACAATCATTAGAAAGAAGCAGTCAAGTTTAGTACCATGTCAAGTCACATCAATCTCCAAAGAAGCCTTTCATATTGAATTCATATTGTTCATGATTTGATCATCATCATTTGTTCATGATTTGAATTCACATTGTTCATCATCCATACTGTATGTTAAGCTCCATGACCAAGCATGTTGAAGTCCAGACTTACTACTACATCACGACTTCAATATAACCTATTTTCATAAGTTTTCATACTTCTCTACTCCATTACACCCCACCTCCATTCAGAAAAGAAAAAAAATAGAAAAAGATCAAAAATAATAAAGGAGTTTGGTTGTGAAAATCCACGAAAGTGGCACAATACAAACTCGAATTCATATAGGAAAACCAACTTGTTTGGCCAATATGAATTCTCTATTTTGTTTTACCATTTCTTCAGTTTGAGTTTGCAGGAATCATCCTCCAAAATAAAAAATACTTGAGGATAAGTCTTCCCATCAGCAAGGGGGAAAGTTCACAAAAAGAAACTTAGTTGTGCAACTGAATTGACGACGAAACTTGTATTGTTGGCAGTTGGGACCTGAAATATTTTTGAAATCAATTGCAGAGGGACTTGAAATGTTAGCAAAACATGTATATATTGTATCAAAATGTACATGACAGAGGGGACCTGAGTTATCATGAATCAATTGCAGAGGGACCTGACACGACATCAACAATCAATGGACCAGAATCAATGAAGGATGCTAGAACAGAAAGCATAAATAAGCTCTATCTATCTACGATATTTGATCAAGACAACTTCATCCAATATTGTTAAAGAACAACAACATTCATCCAATACTACAGGGAAGTACAGGTATCGTAAGTGCACAATTTTGCTCTTGCAAATTCAAATTTTTGTAGAAATTTTTAGACTTTGTTAAAATTGAGTTAATACCTGAATGCATATTTTATACATTTTCCTCATCCTATACCCATTATCTTAGACCTAATCCTATATTCTATTCATTCCACAACCTTAAAAACATTCTACATTTACCTATGTGCATCCTACATTCCCTTCATATATTCCATATTCATTTCATAACCCTAAGCCTAAGTATTTTTCCGTAAAGCAAAATGGATCAAAGTGAGGCTTTAAAAAAGTTGAACCTACACAAACAAATCAAGCATTAGTCCTATGGAAACAATTTTAAACATGACCTAAAAATGGTCATTTTAAAATTAAAGAGATATATTGTAATACATATGGAATAGGTGCATTTTGAGAAATAATCAAATCAAACAAATCGAAATGATTTATGTATTGAGGTTATCATGGAAAATGCAATACGATGGAAAGCAAGAGCATGACTCTTGAAGGTTTCACAATGAAGTGAGATACATAGTATCAAAATCCAGAGGGTTCCATGCAAAAAATGTGCATCGTGGTTCAATACGTTGGAGAAAATATAAGTTCTATTGAAGGGATAATAGTTTGCATTTGAAACATTTACCCATGTTCTTGAAAGAAAATAAGAGAGTGCATGTGAGTGGCTACATAAAATATTAGCCACGTTTATAAGGTTATCAATACTCATATAATGGGCATACAATAGAATGAGTTACGACCTTATGAAACAAATTTTAAATTACTGCAGCATCAACAGCAAAACAGTCAAATTTTCAAAGAGAAGTCTACAGTTCTGAAACTTAAAAAATTACGCAGTTATGAAACGATGTGAGTTGTGGCGCAGTGTTGTAGAGGATACTCTAGACTGTAGAAGGATATCCATAGTAAAAATTGTGAGACTCTGAACTATGGAAGATATCAAGTATGAATGTCGGATGGTGTCAACAGCACAATGAACATAATTAAACACAGTTCCATTCAACAATTCGATGGATATATGCACGGCATATTAGTCACAAGGAAATGGGTCAAAGCGTTCTAAAAAAAATAGAGAAAAAACCACGTTGCATTCCAGTCATAGCACAACAAATCAAATAACAAAACAGTCAAACGTATTTTAGAAAAAACATCAGTGAAAACCCTGTACAACTACAGTCAATGGTAAAAACGTTTTGAAATAAACCCTGTGCGTTGAGAAAAGAAGAGCTCTGCCATTGTTGAGCTTCGAGCCGTAAATTTCTTTGCCATCACAGCCATTTAAGGCTCAGGAAAGATGGTAGATGCGCAGTTGAGAGAAGCAAAACGTTTTGACAGCGGAGGAGAGGATGCAACCATGGTAGCTTCAGGTACGCAGAACAGAAAATGACTTGGAAAGGTAAAAAAAGGGTCAAACTACATTTTAAAAAAACTTTGTAATGTTATTTTCCATAATTAAAATGCAAGCCAGCTCAGTGATTGAGCCTTTCATCGCGTGAACGAAGTTGGAGCCATAAAAAACGCAGAGAGAAATGCAAAGCTAAGCAAGGCAGCGTAGAAATAAGGCAGTTATACATAAGATTTAACGCTGAGTTAAATCCCATGGACTGCACAGGCGAATAAGGTAAGATCAGATGTTTAATAAATGCAACAAATGTTCATGAGGAAATCTCGGGATTTTTCTAAAGATCACCGGGATATGAAAGCACATAACTCCTGTTTGTCGTCCATTTGTGCCACCAGTCAGCACACTAAAATGTTATGAAACGTAGGACAGGAATCATGGCACTTCATCAGGTAAATTGATTTCAATCCTCCATGAAATCACCAAGTTTGTTAGTAAAACGGAGTGTTGAATACATCGTGAGTTTAAATGCACAAGCAGTGGGCTTAATTGCACAATCATGGTATAGCTGGAGATAAATGTTTTCTGCATCTTCCATGAAGACTGTGTTAATAAATATTGGTTGCATGAACTCAGGACTTTGAGTAAGATAAACACGTAGCCTATGTGATCCAAAACAGAACTCACGCTGCATTGTTGCTGAGTGAATTCGGTGACTCAGCTATGAAATGCTTGAGTGATGGAGTTAAATTGTTGGTAAAAAATAAGTCGTAAATTCCCAGAGCAGAGACGGAAAGTTGAGTTTGCATAGGTAATAAAATGAAATCCGTTTGATTTTTTAATAATATCCAAATTCTGAATAAAAAGTTTGAGTGAAATCTTGAAAACATGTAGTTCGCTGAGCCTAAACTACACTTGTACATGCATTTCTATGATCAAACAGTCAAGTTTCAACTTCGATGCATGAAGGAATGGGTCTTTAAAAACACAGTGTGGGATGATGTTTAACGGTTTACGTTTATATTTGCTAATGCAAAGCCAAATTTATATTGATTGTCATATTTTGGTTGAATTAAACAGTGCAGTGGTGTATATAGGTCATGGAGCAATGAAATGACATATGACGATTGTATAAACAATGCAATGTTTTATATTGGTCATTGAATGATGAAGGGTCATAGTTATATACAGTGCTAAATATTAGTTATTGAATCTTGGTTTGCATGAACAGGGCAGAGATGTTGCAAAGACAGAGACAAAGGATTTAAAATTGATGAAACAGAAGATAGAATATAAGAAATAGATTAATAAAAACATGTTTATTATGTTTTTATAATCTTTTTATCAAAATTTTGTTCATGTTTTTGAGGATTGGTCTCATCTCTTTGTCAAGGGCATTGGAAAAGAGGTAAGCAGGATGCTAGAGAAACATTTGAAGAAAAAATTGATTTCAAATTGAATGATCATTCAATCTCAGAAATGCATTTCAATTTTGAGAAGCTACTATTTTTCATTGCTTTTTCTGGACAAATGAAAATTAAATTTGAAAAACAAAAACATGGGTTTTCTTCAGAACAGGCCTAATTAGGCTCCTTGTGGGAAGTTTTCTCAAATTCATTTATGTTTGGGATATTTTAGGGTTCTTTCAACCCCTATTTTGCAGATTGCACGGGTAAACGAGTGGCTAAATTGAAAGTGAATGCCTAGACATAAAAATTGCTTCTTTTAATGAGATGTAAGAGCAACTGGATATTGGATCCTTTGAGTAAAATTGTTGATTTGAGAGGGACATGAATCCTGTGTTAGAATGTATTGCAAAATTCAAGTTTTATTTGTTGTCTGAAGCTGCTCATCCAGAATGATATATTGCTAAAGAAAGTCATCCACAAGAAAAGAGAAGAAGTACATGAAAGCATAGATATCCTTTTACAGGTAGCTCAAGAGAAAGCTTCATCTTCAAGGGACAGAGCCATCGGTAGAACAACAAGGGAGGTCAACATACAGAGGTAGAAGATCAATGAGACAAAGACAAGCATGAGGACATGTTTGAAGATCAGTAAGGGGGATATGTTGGCCCTCAGTTTTGGTCTATTTTTGCTTAGGGAAACCTACTTAATCCCTATATTTTCCACCCATTTTCCATCATATCCTTCTCATTTTGATGTATTTTATGCATATTCAGGTGTTTAATTTTAAATTTGCAATTTCTAGAAGTTTTTATGAAAATTGAGTTTCATGTGAAATTTTGGACTGAATTAGAAATTCCCGTAATAGCTATGTGGATGACATGTTTGCAGGACACTTGGGCTCGATTTTGATGCATGGATGGACAACTTGGGAACTAGGACTAAACTAACTCCACTTGGTTCGGCCAGAACAAGCTTTATTAGGCCCGGTCAAGGCTGGTCAAACATGACTAGTCACCAGAAAATCCCTAGGAAATGGGGCAGTTTTGAGATTTTGTGGGATTGACCATATTTCTTGGGATGAATTAGATGAGTTCGACTTAGATAGGTGGATATGAGTAGATATGAGTGTTAGAGATAATATAGATCAGTTTGTTTCATTAAACCTCTATTTAAAGCCAAGACTTTGATGGCTTTTGAAATAGAATTTGTATGTAACTTTTGTATAATTGGAGTTGGGAGCTAATTTGAAGAACTTGTTTCATTCCAATTTGTTGTTCATGCTTGGTTGATTTACTAATGTTTTTGTAGCTGAGATTTCTTCAAGTTTGCAAGGCAAGGGTGGAGGGCCCCCACACCAAGCTAAGTGCACTTCTTGGTTCAATTTTCATAGTTTTCATAGACTAGTTTTTGTTTCAAATGTATTTAGATGTGTGGTGATTGCTGAATGAATATTGGTTTAATTCTAATCTACATATGAAGGGACACAAAGGAATTTAAGTTAAATTCTCCTTCTATTTGATCTTGAACTAAAACTGAATTTCATTCTCCTTTTCATATTTGAAGTTATTTCTGCATTTCTGGTTTGAAGCAATGGTGATTGTGATATAGTAGGATTATGAAGAAGGACAACCTGGACCTCCTTAGTTACGAGCCTCTTCTTTTACATCTTGTGCATCATAAGCCATTGTTAATTAGTGCTCTTAGATTTATCTTCATGAAAGTAGTATTGTATGGAAGGACAACCTGGTTCTCCTAAGTTAGGAGCCTCTTCCCTCATATATTACATAAATGAATTAGAAATTGTTAAAATAGGTTTATATTTGTAATATGTACTTCCTTAATTCTACAAATTTTATCTTCTAAACTTGATTATATCTGATGTACATATATAATGGATTTGCCTCCAAGTTTTACAAACCCGGATTGATAATTAAATACTTGTGTTAATTTAGTCAATAAATTAGCCCAACACGCGTATACCCCAGCTAGACATATCCCGAAAAAGACAGTTGCAAGCAAAAGGAATGCCCCTAGCGTTAGCTCAGGGGAATGAAAAACTCAGGAGGACGCCTCAAAATGCAAAGGTGCAGATCATGGAGGTAATACCTCAACCTGATCCAAGACGATGGAGGAAGCACCGAGAGTTTAACAGGTTGTGGAGGATGAGATGGAAGAATACATATGTCTGATCATTGAAGAACCTCCTCACTCCAACGACACATAGCTGTTCCAAGCTTACCCTCCTACCAGGTCATGAGCTCACGGATTCCCATATCAGTGGTCCATTTTGTCATTTCCTTTGTGAAAATGTTGTCAACGGTCTATTTTGTTGATTACTGTATGCAATTGTTGTTAAATTTTAATGTGAAGTCTGATAAACTATTCCAGGCTGTAACCCCTGCATGGGTAACAAACATTTCAATTTTGGACTGGTTTCCCCATTGCAGGCAGTCACTTTTAGATATAGGTTGTTAAACAGAGCTTATTTTGAGATCTGAACTGCAGAGGCCAATGCCTCCTTGTACCATTTTGTTATATCAATAGATTTAGACATATTTAGAAAAAAAGTTATTAACTAAATCAAAATATAATAACAAATTGAGTTTTATTATTTTTATTACTTTAGTTTTTTATTATTAATTGACAAATTGAATTTTATTATTTTTATTGCTTTACCTTTTTATTATTAATTGAATCAACATCAATATCACTTTTAACTCTTTTTTTTTCTTAATTAAGTTTATATTTAAAATTGTTTACATACTCAGATTACACACATCTACCCCTATTCATCCATTCAAAAATGTTATTAGAGTGTATAAATTTAAGCATGCAAAATTAACAATAATATTGATTTGAGTATAGTCTAACTATTTTATCTTTAACTAAAATTTCATAGGAAAATGTGTAGTCTACACAATTTAAGTGTCCTACGAGCTTTGAAGAATTGTATAGCTAAATTATAATGAAAAAAACAAAAACTTAGAATGGCTAAGATGCATGATTTTGAATGTCTCAATAGCTATAACACTCAAGAGTTAGTTGAGACACTTAGGAGTTAATTAATTTCAACTTGGTCTATTGTGTCTATTACTTAAATGTGTGTTTCTTTAGTATACAATCTAGGTGATATGATGTTTCATATTCTCCTCAGTACTAATGGTTGTTGATATGTAGCTTAACACCTAATTAATCCATGATCTCTATCTAAATAGGGCATGGATAGTGAAAATTCTTTTATGATTTATTTTTTCTTTTGAATTAATAGAATTACTTGTTAGAGTTGCCCTTGTTTACCGGACACGAGCCGATCTTGCCACGTATATATTTTGATATAAGTTTCCATTTTTTCACCGTTAAAGTCATACAGCCTGTTGATATAAAAAAATATTTACTGATATTCGGTGATAAGAATATCATTTTATTAATTTAATTACACCCTAAAGCAGGATAATATTTAACCCCGGGTTCAAATAATAGGTTACAGTTTACCGTTCAGAGGTTGAAAAGTGATATTACACCATTATAGGGTTGTGAATTAATTTTAAAAAATCGGTAACTCTTAAGACCGTTTGCGCTAGTGGAGTGAACCTTTTTTCTATTATTATTATTTTTCCGGTGGACAAAGTGATTATATATATATATATATATATATATATATATATATATATATTAATGGAATAAAAGTATTAATAAAAAATAATTATTTAAATTTTAATGGCTAAAAAAATTTGGTCATATATTAATTAATTAAAAATAAAATATTAATTAATTAATTAATAACTTTAGATCTTATATTTCTGTGATCTATATTGATAATGAGATTGTTTTTTCAATTAATCACATCATAATGATTTGGTCAACATTTCAAACCATCTAATGTGGTTTATCTTCTGGACAAAGGTAAAAAAATCAATCTTCCCAATTGATCAAATAGAAAGATGCATTAGGGATTAGGAATTAGTTAGGAATCAAGAGAAATTAGAATAATTTAATATTTAATAAAAGATTACAAATAAAATAAATTTAGGTAAAAAAGTAAATTAAATAAATTCAGGTAACTAATTCATAACGACTAATTTTGGACCCGATGGATCTTTGCTATTTAATCATTTGGAAAGATTGATTTTTTTTCACCTGTCTTAAAGATGAACCACATTTAATGGTTCGAAACGTGGATCAAATCTTCATCATGTGATTAATTCGAAAGACAATCTCATTAATTAATAATTAATTTTGTTAATACAATTATTTATCTATAACAGAATAGTGAAAAAAATAATTAAGAATAAAATTTTAAAAATAGTTATTAAAACTTAAATATTATATATAAAAATATGTGATTTTATATTAGTTAAATAAAGTTATGTCCTTTATTTGTTCTACATTGTGGAGGGTTTCAGCCCACATCCTTCGAGAAGGGTGCTAGATTACAACTGCCCAATCTACCGAGATAGGCAATCCCATGGGTGGACAATAGGCAACATCTAGCGAGAGGGGCAAAAGGACAGACGAATGCTTGAGCGTTGGTTACCCATTGATACAGAAAACTATGGGCCTACTCCTACAACTACACATAGTGTACACATAATGCCTTATATATTTTTAGGTTTACTTTGTCTAAAATTCAGTAAAGATTGTTTTAATTCACTAAATTCTCCACAATGTAAGTGCTCCATGGATTCTTCAAGCCTTTCAATCTATATATGTAATCAAAAACTTATTTTAAACAACAACAAAAAATAAGCTTGGACAAAAAAATCCCCATATTCCAACTAAATACTTCAAAACATAACATATTTCAATAATAATTAAAAATAATGGTTGAAATTTCAATTAAATAAAATAAAATGAAAAATTAATTAATTAAGTATTCTAAATGCAAAATCCAACCAAGTTAGGGACTTCCACCTACCACCCAAACATAGATTGGCTGAACCAAATATCTCTTGCAACCAATCACCCTGTGCCATATCCCAAGCATGAATGTGGGATCTCATGGAATAAACCAAGAAAAACCAAACCACTGATCCCAAAGGCCAAACCATCTCAACCCTTAACCTGTGATTCCACCTCATCGTCATACATCACTAACATCAACAAATCAATGTCTACCCAAGTTGTCTAGGGCTCTAGAGTATTTGTTCCAACCTGGCTATGGGGCTGGTAACTCAATCCACAACTATTGTAGGGCTCTAGAGCATTTGTCCAACCAAGGCTCTAGGACTAGTATCTCAACCCACCAAGGGCTCCAGAGCATTTGTCCAGCCAAGGCTTCCAAGACTAGTAACTCAACCTAAGTTGTTCAAGGGCTTCCAAAGCGTTTGTCCAACCAAGGATCTAGGAACTAGTAGTTCAACCCATAACCATAAGGAACATGAGCACCAATAATAAAAGAAATGGGAAAACCACAACACCATGGATATCCAGGAAATGGAAAGGCTAGGAAAAACCACTATGAATCGAGGAAATCCTCCATGCCAATGATAAATCATAATCAAATAACCACATGCATACACCATGCATGCCAAAAATAGCAAGTAATATCATACATGCAACTCGTTACCTGCAAAGAAATCCAGCTGTAGTTGTTGAGCTCATTGTCCCCTTGCGCTTTCCTTCTTTCCTTTTCCTTCTTTATTCAAATCCAGTGTGCTCCGAAAATGCTCCAAGATTTCTCTAAGTGTGCAAGAGTATGAGAGAGAGAGAATATAAGAGAGATCCAAGCTAAAATAGATAAAAGGTTGTGAATTGATCCTCATAAGCCTTTTTATCATTGAGGCCTCTATTTTCTTCATTTTCCTCTATTTTTTCTTTAATTTTCCTTGCATGCAATTCTATTGGGAAGGGGTCTCTGGGGTAAATTTTGGTAAATTTTGTAATTTATTTTTGTAAAGATGTAAAGTCTCCATGAAATATGGAAGCGGAGCACAAAGATAGTCAGAGTCAAAGGGGATTTAGTCCCTTAGGTGGGTAGGTGATAGGAAGGTTTTGAGACCTGCCCTTGGTCCATGGACCATGGTATTGTGAAAGCAAACCTATAAATAGAAGAGTCATAGCGAGTCTAAGGGATCATCTAGTTGGTAGAAATATTTGCAAGGGTAAGTAAGCTAAGTCAGGAAAGATGTGTTTCCTGTACTTAGGTGAAGGGAACGCTCCTACAGCTAAGTGTGCAGGGAAAAGGACTCTGTATTTGAATGATTATTGTTTGGTCAATTTAATGTTCTTAAATTGCAAGCATAAATTATCGACCAGAATTGGTAAAATTATGAAGTGCGGGTACACTATATATGTTAGAAGCCTATTATTTAGTTTGTAAGATGATGGTTATGTTTGTTTTGAGATTTTCGTTGTTATCTAGATTCTTATTAGAGTTAGATTTCTACCAATGAAAGTTAAGCTACTGTTAGAATAAGTGGAAGTTAAGCTACTATTAGATTAATCTACCAAGTCATATTTATTTGAGTATCATATTAAAATATCCTATGTTATTCATCCTAAAATTATGAATCTATCTAAACTCCTTGCTACTATGAAACAAAGTATTGGAATTCAAACAAAATCTTGTCTACAAAATATATATATACAAATTCAGATTTTAAAGAGCATGAAAGAAATCTCTAATTGCATACTACAGAGTAGATATAAGTTCTAATTCTAAAAAGCATGAAAATACTAAGTGTAATATAGAGAAATTTTTTTTGAAGGACTAAACTGTTGAATCACTATAAGCATAAACGAAATAACGAAATGGTAAATGAAATAATTGAGTTATAACGAAATAATGAAAACAACGAGGTAAAGAAACTAAACTAGAATGCAGTAATAACATAAAGTGATTAAATGAAAACAATCATAAAGAAATGAAAGAAAGTAAACTAAAACCTTGATTGTTTGCAGGGGCCCTCCACATCTAGTAGGTGTAATTCACACTCACAGACACATCAAATCACATAAATGTAACTTCAACTTAATACAAGAACAAAGGTCTATTTCACAATTCTTCAACATTAACTATTATGTCCTTCCTTCTATCGTTTATAGAGGATACATAATTATATAAAATGTGTGCTCAATAGTTTGAGACTTCTACACCTACAGGTCTATTGTTCAATTCTTATTAAAATTTGAAACTAAACAAAAAAGAATTATTTTGTCGATTTTCTATTTGGAAAGAAAATCAAAGAAACGTGATGCACTCAAACTTTTGCTACTATGTGTATGACCTGTGCCTTTGACCGCGCCACTGTGTGATTCCTTCGGTGAATTACCTTGAGTGAATAGCAGGAGATCCATGATGGGATCGATCCTCAACTACCCATGTGCTTAGTTGCTTCATTGGCGCAGCAAAACCCCGCGAACCATGAAGATAGCTGCAGAATTATGTTAATTAGGTAGCTAATGCAATATTTAACCTAACAGTAAGGCACATTAACGAATATGAAAAATAAGACATGTAATCATTTTTACCTTATCAAAATCTATGATTTACTACCTTTATTAAGTTGATAGTGATGATGAAAAATAGGAAAAAGGGTGTCAAAAAAAAAACAATTATGGAACTCTACATTCCCCCACACTGAAAACTTTTTATGTGCTCATACAAAACACAAAATTGATATCTAGAACTACTGCATTTTCTTGGACACTTCTTCCAGTACATCTAACTTCATACTTTTCACTTTCTTTCTAGTCATTGCCATCCTTGGTTTCCTCATGAGGATCTTGTATTTCAAGTTTATAACCTGTCCTTGTGAAGCCTTGTTTTTCTTCTTCAGTTTCTCGTTCTTATTAAACCACTAACTTAGATGTAAGAGGATATTGTCACTCTTAGCTCTTTGGATTTCATTCTGTGCTTTCAAGGCTTGATTTTCATTTTTAATGTACTTGTTTAATGTCTCCAGTTCGAAGATTTCATGTTTCAATATATCAACTACTGGAGGTTCTTATGGCTCATTAAACTGGACTTCTTCTTCCTCTTGGATTGGAATTTATGTTCTTTATGCGTCCCTTTTTCTCTAGGGACTCAATATAATCATAGATCTCTTGCTACACCGGATCAATCTCTCGCATTCTTCGTCTTGGATTCTCAGGAGGCGAGGTGACAGTTGGTGATGAAACCCTTGGAGGAGTTTATGAATCTCCTTCTTCTTCCTCTGAGTTTTCTTCTATCTCTATATTGACATGCTCTGTAGTCTTTGAAGGTATTTCTTTTGTTGAGTTGAGTTTGGTACTTCTTCTTAAACCTATGATAGGGGTCTTTTGACTTTTCTTCCTTTATGTTTTAGGCTTCTATGCTTGTGGTGAAATATCTGTTTCTTTACTGGATTTCTGTCTTCTAACATTTCTTTTTTTCTTATTTTCTCTAAAACTTTTATAAGAGGGATGTCATCTTGTGACAGTTTCTGTGGCTGTTGTGGTTCTCTTTCCAAAGTCTTATCAAATTTTATTTTCCTTCCCCTCTTAGGTCTAATGCTATTTGGCTGCCATGAGTTTCTTCCTGAAAGTGATTTCTTACTAAAAAGCTCTCCCAATTATAACCTATGTTTTGTAGATGAAATTAAACAAGTTTTGACTAGATCATGGTGATACATTGTATTCTCTATAAATTGAATTATCCTCTGAACATATCCTGGCATCCTTCTAAGACTATTCATAAAAAAGTATTGAAGGTTTATATCATTTTCTTTATGAAAATTCATTAGCAGTCAAATATGATAGAAAAACATACATCTAAACCTTCCTTTGCAGGTAACAAATTTTTGAATTATTAGAAGTAGGTTCCTCCACTTAATTTTCAATGTTGTGCTTGGGATGCCCTTCTTGAAAATGATGGTGTCCATGCTTGGTTTCTTCAGGGAAACTTTCCAGTATTTTGTTTCAATACATCTGTTCTTGAACCATTTCTCTCCAATCCGTGGCATTCCCGTGGCTTCAGCTATAAATGACTCTGTCACTATGAATTTGATGTCCCCTATCTCCACTTTGACTCCATCAAAGGCCCTGGCGAAGGATTTGGTCACTTCTCTATGGAAGCCATCAATTTTCTCTACAAATTCTAGCCACTGCACTTTCTGCAAAAAATATTTTGTCTGTGGATACCCATCCAAAAATTTCTTCCCTGTTGGCTCTGTTTTGACTATCATTCCCATGGCCGAGTAGCTTCGTTTCAAAAATTGTTTTGTTTGACAAGTTAGGATGGCTTGGTAAGTTTTTTACAGTGGAAACGCTGAGAGTGTGAGTGATGGAATAATGAGAGCATAGGTAGTGAGGGTATAAGGGATGAGGCAGAATATAACCATTAAGATCATTCATGCTTATGTTCTAGATGACCGATTCAATGGATCGAGATATGAGTTATATTGAATGGGAGTTAATGGTGGATTGTGCAAGGTTTGATATGACATGACCAACACTTTGCAATAATGATTTTGATTTTTTGGTAGTACTATGTCTTATAATTCATAAATGTAATGTTTTTATCCCTATTATTAAATTAAAGAAGTGCATACCTTTGATTTATTTGCATGCTAACCTTTGGTTACCTTTTATGATGTCTTCCGGTACTTTGCAGTGGAGGGAGTCAATCATTCCTTCAATTGTATGATCAAAGGTGTCTATCAAATTGGTTGCAGAAAGTTGTGAGAGTTGCAAAAAATCAATAATTCTGTAGTTATTTATTATTTTTTAAAAGAAGGGGATAAAAGAATATGGAATTCTAGAAAAGGGATACAAAGAAAATTTAGGATGCCAAGAATTCTTGGTTTTCATCTTGAATTTTCTGCACATGCCAACAATTGTTGGTTTTCATGTTTATATCTATATCTATATATATATATATATATATATGAAAAAAAAGAAAATTTTAAGGTGGAGAAGAAGAAGAATTCGTCATAACCAACTTCAAATCAGAGTTGTCCTGGAAAACCTTAACAAATTCCCCCTTTCTCATTGGCTTATGATAGATCTTGAGTTGATGTCGATTCACTAGGAGAGAAACTTTTCCTTCATCAATATTCTTAATTCTGACTGCTCCATTATCAAAAACATTTTCAATCTCATAAGGCCCAAGCCAGTGAGTTTGAAATTTTCCTTGGAAATTTGTGAACTTTGAATCAAAGAGTAATGCCTATTCTCCTAGCTGAAATTTTCTTTCTTCGATGTATTTATCATGCCATCTGGATCTCTTTTGTTGGACTAAACTAGTATTCTACATAACATTTTTCCTTATTTTATCAAGCTCATTGAGTTGTCCCATTCTTTGATTTTGTGCTTCTGATAATTCAAGTCCCAACTTGACTATTGTCTTGTAGGTCTGAATTTAGAACTCAATTAGAAATAGGACATGCTTCCAATAAACAAGTTCATAGGGAGTATGTCATGTAGTGCTCTTCCATGTCGTACAATAAGCCCATAAAGCTTCTGGAAGTTTTGTTGTCCAGTCCCTTCTATGCAAGTGAACTGTCTTGGTGAGGATTACTTTAATCAGTTTTTTGGTAGACTTTACTTGTCCATTTTCTTGTGGGTGGTGTGGAGTAGACTTCTGACGCTCGATTTTATATTCTTCCGCTATATTTGCACTACTCTGGATGTAAATTTCTTTCCTTGATATGTTACAATTTCACTTGGGACACCAAAACGTGTAAAAATATCCTCAAAAAGAAATGAAACTACAACATTTTCGGTAGCAAGGGAAAGTTATTTAGCTTCTACCCATTTAGTAACATAATCAACGCACACAAGAATATATTTTTTTGTTTTTGAAGATAGATTAATTGGTCCAACAAAGTCCAAAACCGATTTTTCAAAGGGTTCGATGACTAAGGCTGTAGTGGCATTTTGTCTGAAGGAACAAGTTTCCCGATTCTTTGACAATTATTACACCTCTTAACATATTCCTTGGCATCCTTAAAAAGAGAAGGCCAATAATATCCTAAGAGAAGGACTTTATAAGCAATTCTTTTGTCAGCAAAATGACCCCCACATGGTTCATCATGGCATGCTTTAAGTATTTCAGGTATTTCATCTTCTCTTACACACCTTCGGATGATGAGATATGGTCATGTCTTGTATAATTCTTCATTTATCCATGAATAAGATGCACTTGTTTGGATTATTATTCTCTTTTCTCTAGGAAACAAATAGGAGGGTAACTTTCCTGAAACTAAATAATTGGAAATATATGCAAACCAAGGTGATTTAGCGGGTACTGCAAAAAGATATTCATCAGGGAACTTATCCTTTATAGGTGTAGCATTGTTATATTTTTTAATTCTAGATAAAAATCCAGCAATTGTGTTTTGTTTTCCAAGTCGGTCCAGAATGGTGATATTGAATTCTTG
Organism: Pinus tabuliformis; assembly: GCA_031772625.1. Classification (NCBI taxonomy): domain Eukaryota; kingdom Viridiplantae; phylum Streptophyta; class Pinopsida; order Pinales; family Pinaceae; genus Pinus; species Pinus tabuliformis. Next base: position 914,796,445 of record CM062809.1, read on the forward strand.
TAACAATAATAGCCATCTTGTTACTCTACCATTAGTAACTGGTTTATTCATTAAATATCTAATGGCAGAATGGTCTGTATGAATGAAAGTTTCATAGCCAGTAATGTAATGTCTAAATTTATTAATGGCATGAATGACAACTAAAAACTCCTTTTCAGTTATAGTATAATTTAGCTCTGTAGGAGTTAAATTTTTACTGGTATAATAAATGGCATAAGGAGTGAGGTCTTTTTGTCCTAACACAGCTCCTAGAGTTTTGTCTGAAGCATTAGTCGATATATGAAAATGAAATTTCCAATTAGATCCTTTTAAGATGGATGCTTCAGAGATCTTCTTTTTCAAAGTTTCAAAATCCTTTTGACAATCAAAGTTCCAACTAAATTCACAATATTTGTTGAGTAATTTGAAGAGTGGATATGAAATCTTTGTGAAGATTTCTATGAATCTTCTGTAATATCTAGTAAAACCAAGAAAACTCCTACATCTTGTTGGAAACCTGGGATTGGTAATTTGGAAAAAATTTATACCTTAGATGAGTCTACCTTAATTCCATTTCCTGAAATATGGTGACCTAAAACAATTCCTTCATTAAACATCATAAAACACTTTTCATGACTTAATGAAAGATTTTCTTCTTTGCATCTTATGAGAAATTTTTCTAAATTTTCAAGTGATTCTTCAAAAGAATTTCCATAAAGTATAAAATCATCCATATATACTTCCACACAATCATGAATAAGATCAGAGAAAATTCCTAGTACTGCTCTTTGGAATGTTGCTGGAGCATTGCATAATCAAAAATTAAGTACTCAATAAGCATAAGTCCCCCATGTATAGGTAAATGTGGTTTTATCTTGATCTTCCGCTACTACTTGAATCTGATTATACCTACTAAAACCATCCAATAATTAGAAATATGTTTTTCCTACTAACGTATCTAAAACTTGATCTATGAAAGGAAGTGGAAAATGATATTTTAAATTTGATTTATTCAATTCCCTATAATTAATGCATACTCTCCATTTTCCATTTTTCTTAGGAACGATTACTAGGGGTGAAACCCATTGACTGTCTGATATTGGATAGATGAAATTTACATTTAACAATTTCTGCAATTCCTCTTTAACAATTTATTTTAAGTTTGGATTCATTCTTCTTTGTGGTTGTCAAACTGGTCTAGCATTTTCTTCAATATAAATATGATGCATGCATGTTTTAGGATCAATTCCTTTCATATCAGTGTATTCCCATGCATATGCAGAAGAGTGTTTTTGCAATATTTCTACCAGTTTCTTTTTCTGTAATTCTTCCAGGTTTTCATTGATGTTCAATATTTTTCCTGGAAAAATTTCTATTGAAGAATTTCCAAATTTTTCCATAGAATGTAAAGACATTTGTCTAGATGATAGATATTCAATATTACATTGTTCTTGAAAATTTTGACTATTGTCACAATATAAAGAGGGTTCATTATTTTCTATTGAATTTAAAATTTGATCCTCCTCATTTATTTGTGCAATAGTGAAAACTGGTTGTATATCATTATCATCATCTATCCATTCTTCATTTTCTACTTCTATCATTGTTTTTGCAGGTGGGTACAATGTAAATTTCTTTGTCGAGCTTCCATCTGAGATAAACATGTCTCCTGATCTACAACTGATAAAAGCATCGGTTGTAGCTAACCATGGCCTTCCTAAAATTAATGGATGTCCTCCTAAATTATTCTTGGGTGTTAGAATCATGAAATCAATAGGATATTCCCAAGAATCTAAGGATACATATATATCTTCTAACACACCATCAGGTTTAATTACAGACCTGTTTGCTAATTGTAACAATGTTGGTGTGTATTGAAGATTAGGAAGCTTCAATTTATCCATAGTTTGTTTTCTCATTATGTTTATGGCTGCTCCTAGATCAATTAGTGAGTTTGGTATTTCAATTCCATTGATGTGTGTTTTCACAATGGGGCTTCCCAGATCTAAATGTTTCTGAATTATTGTTTTCCCCATCATGATATCTACAATTTTCCCAACTAGTTGAATTGTTTTTATTTATTTTATTTTTCTTCCTGATCCCTTAGTACTCAATTCCTTAATTGTTTTTGTGAAAATCAGTATTTCTTTTATTTCTTGTAATAAAGGAATTTTTATACAGACATTTTTCAATTCATCTAACATATCATAATGAGGCAATATGATTTGTTTTTCTACTCCTTCATTGATTTTCAACCTTTTAGGAAAAGGTGGTCTTGAGATACATATTGAAGGTTGTTCTATAATAGGAGTATTCTTATAATGTGTAGGATTTTTTTGTCTTTCCATATTTTCTTTCTAAGGAAGGGAAATTTCTTCTTTAGAGTTATTATTATCTTTTTGAGAATTATTTTCTGTTTGCTTAATAACAACATATGGTTTCTTCCTTTCTAATACTCTACCAGACCTTAATTGAACATTATTCATATCTAATGGAGTTATCATATAAGTTTGAGGATTGTTTCCTTCTAAGTTGTAAACAAGTTGTGAAGTTTTATTGTTTGGATTTGGGAATGTTTGAATGGATAATTGATTTGGTCTTTGTGAAAATGGAAAAGAAAGTTGTGGATTTGCATTTTGAGCTTGATCTTGAGGTAACTGGTTGCTTTGAGGGAAGTATTGTGGCGGAAAATTTAGATAAGGCGGCAAATATTGTTGATATTGATAATATCTTCCATAAGGATTTTTCCATCCTTCATTCCAAGATTGTGGTGGTTGAGCTGAAGGCTTCCATGGCATAGGTGGATTCCAATTATTTTGTGAAGATTGTGCAAATTGTTGAGGATTAAAACCTTGAGTTTGATTTGTTTGAGGATTTTTCCATGTTCTTTTGGCAATAAAGTAAAGAGGGTCTACCTGATTTGGCATTCCTTCTTCACTAAACACAACCTTAAGACTTGGTATAGAGAGACATTCTTTTGTATCATGATTTTTCACACATATAACACAAGTTTCTATGCCTTTTATATCTAAAGGACATTCTATGAGAGCATGTTTCTTTCTACACCTAGGACAAAAGATGGATAATGTAACATTTTCGGGTTTCTTCTTGTTTTGTATTTTTAGGGTGTCAATTTTCTCACTGGGACTCCCTAAATTATCTTCTTTAAAGTTATCAAGAAAACTACCTAGTTTTGCCCTACTTATTGCCCCAACTACAGATTTATTTACTCTTGATAAAAGAGGATCTCTTGAACTTTTTCCTGTTCTTTCTTTATGTCTTGAAATATGTACACATAGATCACAAATATATGCAAATGGTAACTGAGAAATATATCCTTTTCCCATTAGATTGAGAAGATCAATCCACTCATCTTTATTGGATTTGAGTAAGAGAGATTTCAAAGTTTCTTCATCCAGATTATTCATTTTTTCCCTTTTGATATTATAAACAAATCTTTCGACAAAGTCTTCAAGATTCTCATCTTCTTTTTGTACCATTTTGAAGACTACATATTTGATGATATGAGGCATACAATCATACTTATATTTATATAAGAATTCATCTTTCATTTGTGCCGATGTCCTTATAGAATTTGTTTCTAAACTCATTAACCATTAACTCATTTGTGCCCATTTTAAGGTGGCAGGGAACAATTTTAGTTTTTAAGCATCATGCAGATAATCATATGATCTACATAATACTTTAAATTCAAAGAGAAATGCCTCTGGGTCTTCACTTCTTATTCCATGAAAATTCAAGAGAATAGAGGGCGATATGTTTTTATTAATCATAGGAAAATACAACCAGGTTCGGGACTTCCACGTACCACCCAACCATAGACATGGCTGAACCAAATCTCTCTTTCAGTTATTCCCCCCATGCCATATTCCAAGCATGAATGTGGGATCTCATAGAAAAACCAATACAAGAACAACCAAAGGAATCTAGAGGTTAAATCACCTCCACCCTCAACAAACTGCGATCACACCAAACTAGTGCTTAGATCACAACTGAACAGAACTTGGTATGCCATCCTGAATCCATCACTATCCTTGAGGAAATTTTCTTCTTCTTGTCTCTCAGGCTTTACCCCAATCCAAACCCATATCACTAGGCCCAAAACTGAGACTGCTCCCTCAGGGTTTACCTTGTATCCTGCCAAAACCATTCAAGGGATTCATAGGCCTTTTAGAATGGACCTTGAGACCACCTCTACCACAGATTATAAAATCCATCTGGAAATTCCAAAGCTCAAAACCAGGATCAACATCTCAACACACCATGGCATCCAGAAAAAGGATAGGCTAGGTTGAAATCCATTGTCATAACTCAGAAATACCATGCCATCGACATCAAGAGAACCATACACCAACATGCAAATCCATGCATGTCCAAACCCACTAGGAAATCACACATGAAAATGGTTACCTACAATTATTACTGCTAAAGATGCTTGATCATGCTCTCATTTCCTTGACCCTTTCTTTCTTTTCATTTCCTTGAACCCAAATTATAGTACTCCAAGAAAACCCTAAGTGACCAAGAGTGTGTGTGTGTGAGAGAGTGAGAGATAAGAATGAGAGAGCTCCAAACATGAACTGGAAAAAGCCATGAACTAATCCTCAGAAGCCTTTTTATGCATGAGGCCTCTAATCTCTTCATTTTCCATTATTTTCCTTCAATTTCATCCTTACATGCAACCTATGACCTTTCACCTTATTTTTCTCCTAATTTACTTTATTTTCATAAATAAATGTTCCAAAGTGCCTTTTTGCCTTTTAATGCCTTTGCCAATTTTCCTTAGCCAAAAACATATATCTAGTGATGCTCACTAGGATATATTCGCCCAAAATTCATCTTGGAATATGTATCCCTTACCCATGGTCTTATTTTTCCTTTATTAACTTTTATTACATGAACTTTTCACTAGGTTTGTTACAGAACCCCCCCCCCACCCACTTGGGGTACATTGTCCTCGGGGTTGAACCACACCAACAGATCAACAACACTGCTAAAAAGTAAACATACTACCTACATAGCTTTATAACTTAGCTCCTTGCAGTATTTACAATGAAGAACGTGCTTAAAAGAAAAACATCATGAAAACATGACAATATAATAACCATATCACTTATTGGAGCTTTGTAACTTAGCTCATGGCAGTATTTACATCCATATACATATACCTATACAAATATCAAAACATCAGCAAACATATGCCAACCATATACCAAACATCAAACCAAATTGCTTTGCCTCAATCGACAAACAATGAAGGATATAGGGACCTCATCTAATCCACCATCTCCCATGAAGCGTCTTCAGGCCCAAAGTGCTTCCACTGCACTTTTGTTGGCATTTTGATGTATGTGTTGTACTTAATGGCAACTCACTTGTAGCAGAACAACTCACTTGTATATGGTAACTAGAGGAATCTACAGAAGAGATATCAGATGTAACAGAATGCATGATAGTAGTGGTTACAAATGTGATGAAATGCAGGGCAGCTTCAAGGAATGAGTTCAGAAGGTAACTCACTCAGATAAAAAATCACATTATACCAGGTTAATAACACATAGTTACAGATCAGACTGCACATAATGAATAAAGGGAAGTATACACAAGTTAACCATTGGCCAAGCTACGTATACACGCGGGTTCACTGTATACAAGTTGTGTATATGTACACACGCAGTTTCACAAAAGGAAAAGCAAATATACCTTGGAAAACTAAGTTTTTGGTCCGAAGTATTTGGTCCATGGTATTTTGATCCATGGTATTGGTCCATGGTATTTGGTCCAAGGTATTGACCCTAGGTATTTGATCCAAGGTATTGATCCTAAGTGGTTTTGGTCCATGGTATTGAAAAAGGCCTAAAACTATAAAAGGAGGAGAAGATAAGTAGGTCGGGACACACATGCATTGAATATCTGATGAAGTGTGAGATATAGTATGCAGGTTATTGGGTTATGGTGCATTGATGGATCGGAACCAAGGAGGAACCTTAGTGTTTGATGAAAGATAATATCTAATGATGTATCAGGACCTTAAGGCTTGAAGTGAATTATCTTTATGTGATTTGATCTTGTATCTGAATAACTGATGCATGTTGTAGTCTGTAAATATGACGATCTAGGTATGACTAAATTCTGGAATAGTTGAAATGTTTAAATCATCATTTACAGATCTGTACGCAGGTTCACTTTAGAAAAGGAGCATATATATGCTGGTTTTGCATATCAAAGCAGCATATACATCATAAATTTGACTTGCATATCTGTACGTAGGTTCACTTTGAGGAAAAGTGCATATACACATAGGTTTGACATATGGAAGTAGCATATACTTTATAAAATATGTTTTAGTTACTTTTGTTTGCTGTTGCAGTGTTATAGGTTCTGGCTTGGATTCTGGTTACTGTATTCTGGTGACAGTATTCTAAATGATCAGATTGATGGGTTTTCAAAGTGATTGATTGATTCGGTTGTGGTTGGTTCGAAAGGTGATTGTTGATGCAACTATATTTGATATGATGCTATTGATGGATCTAGTCTGAAAATTTATGAAATGTGGTCCCTGGAAGAAAAAGGAGAAGGTCATAGCCTTTTGTAGGTCAGCACCTATGTACTAGTAAACACATCGGCTAGTACAAGAGCTAGGGTGTTGTAGCTCCCTTCTAGTAGAAGCTGGAGAATGAGAGAAGGTTGTAGCCTTTTGTAGGTAGAAGCCTGCGTACTGGTATAAGCCTGCACCAGTACAAAAATTATAAATAGAATTTTCTTATTAAAAGAAGACAGAGACGATTACAGTAGGTGGTTTTCACCCACATTGGGTTTCCACCTTATATCTTGGTATTCATGTGTGTTGCTTATGTGTGATGCTTCAATATGTTTTTATTGCATTGTCTAATGAACTCCTGATATTCTGATTAAAGTTCAATACACGATAATTTGTGTTAATCAAAATATCTCTGCATATACGATGGTTGCATTAAGTACAATCACATATACACGCTAGTTCACTGAGCTGAAGTAGCGTATACAAATCAGATTTGAAAATTAAATTATTGATCTAATAAAACTGATTCACCCCCCCTCTCAGTATTATTTCCAACAACTTTAACCTGCTCTATGGCTCTATTCTTGAGCATGAGATATTTCTGTTGTAATATGCATGGAGTCTTTGGCTATAACTCTCCTTCTTGCCCTGCATGCAATACAAACCAATCAATAACATGAACAACATCCTTTATATACTTCTCAAGAAATGAAATATGGAAAACATTATGGACATTCTCTGTTGGAGGAAGTGCAAGTCGATATGCCATTGGTCCAATCCTCTCAACAATCATAAAAGGCCCGCAATACTGTGGTGCCAACTTGGCACATGAACTAATCCTCAAAGAGCTTTTCTTGGGCTTGATGCAAAAATACACATGCTCCCCAACATGAAACTCTTTGAACACCCTGTGTTGATATGCATAACTCTTTTGTCTATCGAGTGTTTCCTTTAGATTCTTTTTTATAACCTACATTTCCTTCTCCATGTCTGCCAATATATCTGGTCCAATAAGTACCTTATTCACTGGATCACTCTAGCTGATGGGAGTGTTACAACTCCATCCATAAAATTCCTCGAAAGGACTCATCCTTAATGAATCCTAATAAACATTATTGAATGAAAGCTCCACCATTGGAAGATACTCCTCCCATTTCCTCTGTTGGTGCATCATGTACATCCTCACCATATCTTCCAAGATCCTATTGAGCCTCTCTTTTTGACCATTTGCCTATGGATGACAAGCGGTACTGAAGACCAACTCTGTACCCAAGCCTGCAAATAGCTCCTTCCAAAACTTGGAAGTGAACTTTGCATCCCTATCCAACATAATCTTCTTTGGAGCACCATGTATTCTCACTATATCTCTAATGAACACCTGTGCTACCTCACTAGATGAATATGTAGTCTTCACCGGAATGAAGTGAGATACCTTTCTCAACCTATCAACCATGACCATAATATAATTATGATGCTTCACTATCCTCGGAAGACGTGTGATGAAATCCATGGAAATGACCTCCCATTTCCATTCGAGAATCACAATAGGTTGTAGTAGACCACCTGGATGCTTTCATTACACCTTTACCTACTGACAGTCTAAACATCTAACCATGAACTCTACCACTTCCTTCTTTAGATTCAACCAAATTGCACAGATCTGGACAATCAGCCAAGGCCCCTCAGTCCAGAAGCAATGCAGAATCTCTACCTCATTGACTGTCCATCACATGTGCCGACAGGTTGTCAAGTTCCCTCCATAACTGCATAATCATCCCTTGACTGTCGAGAAACTTTTACCGAAAAAGTAAAAATAAAAAAATCAAAAAGAAAAAAATTATCCCTAAATTTTAGGGATCTATTTTTAGCAGCAAGAGTTACATGAAAACTGTTTTTAGAAGCTTCCTGCTAAGTGTCGCTTTTTCCTAGATTTGTGGCATGCACTTCATAAACCCTAATTTCTCCAAATCTATTTAAATGACACCTAACATATCATTATTCACATTTGATCTTATAGCTCTCGAATTCTCGAGGCATATAGGAACTTCGGCACAGTCGGCACAACTTTTCCGAGTAAATTTTTCTTTTCATGCATTTTTTTGATTTTTCTATTGCCTTTTAGTTTTTGGATTGTATTAGTATTGTTTCCTTGGTTTTATTGAATGAACACTAGCTTTAGAAATTATTTTAGCTTATATAAGTGTTGTTTCAAGTTTTGCATTACGTTTTCTTAGTGTTGCATGCTTAACACAGTTTTTGCACTCACAATCATTGTTTTGATGACTTGCTTTTTGAGCTTCTAGGTTGTGTCGATTGATTGATTTTTGCTCTTTCTTAAATCGTATGCATGTTTATTTAGGTTAGATCTACACCAGCTTTGCACATGCATTCAGTCCTTAGTGATTTTTAGTCGTTCGTCGGCAGGTCTAAGCTGCCTTGGCCTGGACCTTGCCTTGCCTGGCTTGCACTATGCATTTCTGGGATGGAAGGCTCTTCCTTGCTCCCAATAATTACGCAAATATTGCCTCCTACTGCCTTCCCAAGTCATTCTCTATGCAGTTTTAGGAGATAGTGCCCCAATTGGCCCCCAAGATTACACAATGCAGTTTCCCAAGCAACAGTCATGCTGACTCAAACTGTGAATTGTGCAGTTCCAGTCCTCAGCATGCCAAGATGGATTGTGCTCTACGTAGTTTCAGTAGATAGTCAGCTCACTGGCAGCCTAGACTATGCTCTACGTAGTTCCAGCTGTCAGTCTCCGAGCCTCTGTAAGACAAAACTGCACAATTTTCCCAAGCAGTCAACTAGGTGTGTTGCATGTCAGTCCTCAAGTTTATTTTGGTTCTCAACTGACATTTACTTGCCATGAGTGTTTCTCTATCTCCAGGTATCATAGGTGTTAATCAGACTCTCTAGAGTACAGGTACAATGGCTTCCAAGAGAGCAAGATCAAAAGACACAGTTGAGAGAAGTACATGGGACGTGGTTGAACAAGGTTCAATGAGCTTGCCCGTGTACATAGACATATCGATGTTCATCAAGAAGGATATCAAGATAACATGGCAATACATCAACACCATATTTTTAGGTAGCTTTGAGGAGAATTTGGAGGATAGACTGGTCTATGTGAACATCCATAAGTCAAGACTATACAAGGTTGCATGCAGGTTTCTCGTATTTCCTTGCGCAAATGTGATCCACTAGATTGTCTCACACATTGATCCCGAGACAATGATATTGAGCAGTGTCAATGGAGCAAGGATTGCTTCCTTGAGGGTGGAGGATTATCTATAGATATATCATTTTCCATTCCCAGCGAGCAGGATGGATGCACCATTCTACGCTCGTAACGGTAGGTCGAACACAAGAGATATCTTGAAGCATTGGGTAAAGGAGCTGGAAAAGTTCAGGACAACACCCAACTAGGTATACGTGATGAAGACACTCAAGAAGGCATATCAGTTCTTAGTCATCTTCACATGCCGCTTGTATGGCCAAGGTAGTATAGAAACCTTCCTACATAGTTGGTTTGCTATGTTACATCAACTGGCACATGAAGGAAAACCATTCAGCTAGTCTAACACGTTGGCTCTCTAGTTGAAAGTAAATTTGTCCAATGCTCAGAGTCCACCCAAGTATCAACAAGCAAATTTCTTCATCTATGCATACATGCTCAATGCAATCTGTGCCTGTCAACAGTTTCCTAGCATGGGTTGGGCATGGACACCTTGAGAAAATGTTGTGAACATATATTACAAGTGGATCTCAGATTGCAGCTAATGAGGAGTAATGGCTAAGACATGTGACCATTTCATTGCCCCTTTGTACATGATGATATTTGAACAAGATCCACCCTGAATGTCCCAAGCAGAAATGGAGGCATTTCTAAACATTGCAGATTGGTATGCCTCACCCGTGGGAATCTTCATTAGAATGTACAATGTGGAGAAAGCTCTACATGTGTTTTTGAGGTTTGCCATGAATAAGTTGGTCATGTAGGAGGTTTCATACCACATCTCTACAAGGTTGTCAATTGGATTTCATAGGAAGAAGAAGGCACCATGGCCCATGCTTCCTATGCGAATTGGGTTCTAAGAAGTTGGGAGTTTAAAGGAAGTAGATGCTGAAGTGGAAGACTTCAAGAAGTTTAAGTTCGACATCAGGCGTTTCAACCCATACGACCCACATGGTTTATGAAGGGACCACTATGCGAGAGTGTACTACCCTTGGATCCATGGGGTATGTCATTGGCGAGAGGAAGACCCATGGAGATATGGTTACAACTCCTCTACACTCAATGAACTAGTCAACATTGCAGTGGAGTGGATAGTAGCACTCAAGGTAGCAGCACCACAGGGAGTAGCAACAACAACAGTAGTAACAACAACAATAGTAGTAAGCATCGAACTTGTGCAAGACAAAGGGAAGAGGAAAATTTTCAAAGGCACAAATATGGAGGAAAGCTACAAGGTTAAGGAAGACCCACTTGTAAAAAAGGTATCTTTGGAGTTAGATGCGAAGAGGCGATATGAGGATAGCACAAAGAAAGAGAGAGAAGAGGATGTTGTAGGAAGTCCAAGAGAAACTCGGGGAAGAATAAGAGTTGTGCATAAGAGAGAAGGAAGCGCAGCATAAGTATAAACAAGAATAAGAACAAGAACATGAGGAAGTGCAAGGTTCATAGACAATGCAAGCTGCACCAATATAGGATGAAGACTTTGAACCAACAACAGATGAGGAACAGGGTGAGAAACCACATGAAAAGGAACTTGCTCTACAAGAGGAACATATAGTAGAACAGATGGACATGGAGATCGAGCAGCGAGAATAGGATCAGGAACATATATTTACGTTAGTCTATCATAAAAGAAAACAAATCTCCATTATCGAATCTAAGTATACTTATTCATAGAATGACTTCCCACTTCTACCCACTCTGGTTATTAACTCTCTATTTTTACTTACCCTCTATTTTAAACCTATACTGCTTCGTAAGGAAATCACTAACAAACAGCTCAAAATTTATGCTTCGAATATTCTTGATCATGTTGAAGGCTCCACATACACAAAGAACATATCCATATTAGATCGCCATACACATATCTGGAACACACAACCACACCTGATACAATTTCAATTTCAAAGTTTATAGGATACACAGATAAAATAATATCAATGACAGACAGTTTTTAGAGTTGAACAATGGAAAAACTGACTTCATATATTAAAAAACCGGACAAGGAGCCAAAAAAAGACTCCATTAATATATCTATTTCAGACCCTTTCCTAAATGAAATCTTCCTAACAAACCCCCGAAAAAGCACGGATCATATTAGGCACATTTAATGGTTTTATATCCATCGAATAATGTGCGTATCATCTACCTGTTCACTTCAAACATTTAAAAAACAAACCTCTCAGCTCTCAAAAATTGGCACTCTGGCCGTTTATTTTGAATATAATCAACAACAACAGCCGTCGTAAGGTTACTAAAAGTCATATTTGCCATTTCGGCTCTGGGAGTACAGAGTTTTGGCTTGGCGAAGCGCGTATTGTATTTCCATGTGGCTGGGGTTGGCCTCGTTCGCTTTCTCCAAACATTCGCATGCCGCCGCATACTGCTTTTGCCCGACCAGAGCGCGGCCTTTCCTGTAGAGCGCTTTGAGATTGCCGGAATCGATCCCAAGGACCTTCTTTGAATCTTCCAGCGCCAGCTCATATTCCTTCACCCAAAGCCTCGTCTCCGCTCGGTTGGAATAGGCGTGCAGGAGGTAGGTATTGAAATTATTGTTGTCATTTGAAGACCCCTTTCTGAGCTGAAACAGAGCGGCATCGATGCATTTCGTATAATGTTCAGCCGCTAAGACCCATCGTTTATCTCTGAAGAAGTTGTTTCCCTTCTTCCTCAACTCCTCTACGTCGGCATGCAACAGGCTCTCCGCCTGCTTCATCTTCGGAGTCACGAGGATCTCGACGTTCGCAGGGTTGTCGACACGGACAGCGAGGCCACCGTCGGCGGCGCACTTAAAGTACGGCTCCCTGATGGCCACCTTAGCTCCCTTGGGGTAAAGCCTCTGAAGGTTCGTCTGCCAGCCTGATGGCAAGGCCATGATCGTCCTCAATGATTGTCATGATACCGCTTAGCCTGAAGGCCTCGACGCAGAGAGTACCGTAGAGCACCCGGCCGCAGTGGAGTCGGCCAACCTCCAATTGGGTAAAGGAAATGGGCTTTAATCTTTCCAGCGGAACCGAAGAAGTTCCGCCACTGCTGGTAATGTGATTTTTCAAGGAGAAGCGTGCTTGAAAATTGTATGCCAATAGCTCACGGGTTGAGTCGTGGAGTTGGAGAAGGGTTTGCTTGTCGAACCTCTCAGTGGCGTCTACCGCTGAAATAGGGGAAAGCGAGGCCATTAAGTGATACAGGTAGCTTCTCCCTCCTCCTGCGAACAAAATCAAAATGAACCAGTCACCACCGTCGTTTTCTTTGTTGAGCTACGAATTTGTTTCGTCCGCGAAATGTTATTTAAAGTGAAAAGAAGAAACGTAAGGAAACCACACATCACCACTTCTGACACCCTTCACAGGAGTGATGGGTTGGAATTCGAAAACGGAAGACGTTATCGTGATTAGCGGGGACTGCCGTTGTTTACCGGACACGAGCCGATCTTGCCACGTATATATTTTGATATAAGTTTCCATTTTTTCACCGTATAAGAATATCATTTTATTAATTTAATTACGCCGTAAAGCGGGATAATATTTAACCCCGGGTTCGAATAATAGGTTACAGTTTAGTTTTCAGAGGTTGAAAAGTGATGTTACACCATTATAGGAGCAGTGAATTTTAATTTTAAAAAAAGGAAACTCTTAAGACCGTTTGCGCTCGTGGAGTGAACCCTTTTTCTATTTTTTTTTTTTTTGGGTGGTGTTATATATATATATTTATTTATTTATTTAGTCAATATATATTAATTGAATAAAAGTATTAATAAAAAATAATTATTTAAATTTTAATTGTTATAAAAAATGATTTGGTCATATATTAATTAAATAAAAATAAAATATTAATTAATTAATTAATAATTTTAGATATTAGATTTGTGTGATCTATATTGATAATGAAGTTGTTTTTTCAATTAATCACATCATGATGATTTGGTCAACATTTCAAACCATCTAATGTGGTTTATCTTCTGGACAAAGGTAAAAAAATCAATCTTCCCAAATGATCAAATAGCAAGATGCATTAGCCATTAGGAATTAGTTAGGAATCAAGTGAAATTAGAATAATTTAATATTTAATAAAAGATTACAAATAAAATAAATTTAGGTAAAAAAGTAAATTAAATAAATTCAGGTAACTAATTCCTAACTAATTCATAATGACTAACTTTGGACTCTGATACATCTTTGCTATTTAATCATCTGGAAAGATTGATTTTTTCACCTGTCTTAAAGATGAACCACATTAAATGGTTTGAAACGTCGACCAAATCTTCATCATGTGATTAATCTAAAAGACAATCTCATTAATTAATAATTAATTTTGTTAATATAATTATTTATCTATAACACAATAGTGAAAAAATAATTAGTAATAAAATTTTAAAAATAATTATTAAAACTTCAAATATTATATATAAAAAGATGTGATTTTATATTAGTTAAATAAAGTTATGTCCTTTATTTGTTCTAGGTTTTGGAGGGTTTCTATATATTTTTAGGTCTACTTTGTCTAAAATCCAACAAAGAATTTTTTAAGTCACTAAACTGTCCACAATGTAAGTGCTTCATGGATTCTTCACGGCTTTCAATTTGTATATGTAATCAAAAACTTATTTTAAACAACAAAAAAAATAAGTTTGGACAAAAAAAATCCCCATATTCCAACTAAATACTTTAAAACATAACATATTTTAATAATAATTAAAAATAATAGTTGAAATTTCAATTAAATAAAATAAAATGAAAAATTAATTAATTAAATATTCTAAATGCAAAATCCAACCAAGTCAGGGACTTCCACCTACCACCCAAACATAGATTGGTTGAACCAAATATCTCTTTCAACCAATCACCGTGTGCCATATCCCAAGCATGAATGTGGCATCTCATGGAATAAACCAAGAAAAACCAAACCAGGGATCCCAAAGGCCAAACCATCTCAACCCTCAACCTGTGATTCCAGCTCATCGTCATACATCACTAACATCAACAAATCAATGTCTACCCAGGTTGTCCAGGGCTCTAGAGTGTTTGTTCCAACCTGGCTCTGGGACTAGTAACTCAACCCACAACTATTGCAAGGCTCTAGAGCATTTGTCCAACCAAGGCTCTAGGACTAGTATCTCAACCCACCAAGGGCTCTAGAGCGTTTATCCAACCAAGGCTTCCAAGACTAGTAACTCAACCTAAGTGGTTCAAGGGCTTCCAAAGCGTTTGTCCAACCAAGGATCTAGGAACTAGTAATTCAACCCATAACCATAAGGAATGTGAGCACCAATAATAAAACAAATGGGAAAACCACAACACCATGGATATCCAGGAAATGGAAAGGCTAGGAAAAATCACTATGAATCCAGGAAATCCTCCATGCCAATGACAGATCATAACCAAATAACCACATGCATACACCATGCATACCAAAAATAGCAAGTAAAATCAAACATGCAACTCATTAATTGCAAAGAAATCCAGTTGTAGTTGTTGAGCTCATTGTCCCCTTACACTTTCCTGCTTTCCTTTTCCTTCTTTATTCAAATCCACTGCACTCCGAGAATGCTCCAAGATTTCTCTAAGTGTGCAAGAGTATGAGAGAGAGAGAATATAAGAGAGATCGAAGCTAAAATAGATAAAAGGTTGTGAATCGATCCTCATCCCCTTACACTTTCCTTCTTTCCTTTTCCTTCTTTATTCAAATCCAGTGCACTCTGAGAATGCTCCAAGATTTCTCTAAGTGTGCAAGTATGAGAGAGAGAGAATATAAGAGAGATCGAAGCTAAAATAGATAAAAGGTTGTGAATTGATCCTCATAAGCCTTTTTATCATTGAGGCCTCTATTTTCTTTATTTTCCTCTATTTTTCCTTTAATTTTCCTTACCTGCAATTATGTTGGGAAGGGGTCTGTGGGGTAAATTTTGGTAATTTATTTTTGTAAAGATGTAAAGTCTCTGTGAAATATGGAAGCAGAGCCTGAAGATAGTCAGAGTCAAAGGGGATTTAGTCCCTTAGGTGGGTAGGTGATAGGAAGGTTTTGAGACCTGCCCTTGGTCCACGGACCATGGTATTGTAAAGAAAACCTATAAATAGAAGAGTCATAGCGAGTCTGAGGGATCATCTAATTGCTAGAAATATTTGCAAGGGTAAGTAAGCTAAGGCAGGAAAGGTATGTTTCCTGTACTTAGATGAAGGGGAATGCTCCTGCAGCTGAGTGCGCAGGGAAAAGCAGTCTGTACTTGAATGATTATTGTTTGGTCAATTTAATGTTCTTAAATTGCAAGCATAAATTATCGACCAGAGTTGATAAAATTATGAAGTGTGGGTGCACTATATATGTTAGAAGCCTATTCTTTAGTTTGTAAGATGATTGTTATGTTTGTTTTGAGATTTTTTGTTGTTATCTAGATTCATATTAGAGTTAGACTTTTACCAATGGAAGTTAAGCTACTATTAGATTACTCTACCAAGTCATATTTATTTGAGTATCATATTAAAATATCTTATGTTATTCATCCTAAAATTATGAATCTATTTAAACTCCTTGCTGCTATCAAACAAAGTATTGAAATTCAAACAAAATCTTGTCTACAATATATATATATATATATATATATATATATATATATATATATATATATATATATATATATATATATATATATATATATATATATATATATATATATATATATATTCCAATTTTAAAGAGCATGAAAGAAATCTCTAATTTCATACTATAGAGTAGATATAAGTTCTAAACTATTGAATGAGGTAAGCATAAACGAAATAACGAAATGGTAAATGAAATGATTGAGTTATAACGAAATAATGAAAACAACGAGGTAAAGAAACTAAACTAGAATGTAGTAATAGCATAAAGTGATGAAATGAAAACAATCATAAAGCAATGAAATAAAGTAAACTAAAACCTTGATTGTATAAGGGGCCCTCCGCATCCAGTAAGTGTAATTCACACTCATAGACGCATCGAATCACATAAATGTAACTTCAAATTAATACGAGAACAAAGGTATATTTCACAATACTTCAACATTAACTATTATGTCCTTCCTTCTATCATTTATAGAGGATACATATTTATATAAAATGTGTGCTCAACAATTTGAGACTTCTATACCTACAGGTCTATTGTTCAATCCTTATTCAAATTTGAAACTAAACAAAAAAGAATTATTGCGTCGATTTTCTATTTGGAAAGAAAATCGAAGAAATGTGATGCACTTAGACTTTTGCTACTATGTGTTTGACCTATGCCTTTGACCGTGCCACTGTGTGATTCCTTCGGTGAATTGCCTAGAGTGAATAGGAGGAGATCCATGAGGGGATCGATCCTTAACTACACATGTGCTTAGTTGCTTCATTAGCGCAGCAGAACCCCGCGAACCATGAAGATAGCTACAGATTTTTAAAATAGCTTTAGAATCATGTTAATTGGGTAGCTAATGCAATATTTAACCTAACAATAAGGCAAATTAACGAATATGAAAAATAAGACATGTAAGCATTTTTACCTTATCAAAACCTATGATTTACTACCTTTATTAAGTTGATAGCGACGATGAAAAAGAGGAAAAAGGGTGTCAAAACAAAAAAAATTATGGAACTGTACATTCCCCCACACTGAATACTTTTTATATGCTCATACAAAACACAAAATTAATATCTTGAACTACTACATTTTCTTGGACACTTCTTCCAGTACATCTGACTTCATTGCCATCCTTGGTTTCCTCATGAGGATCTTGTATTTCAAGTTTATAACCTGTCTTTGTAAAGCCTTTTTTTCCGTCTTTAGTTTCTTGTTCTTATTAAACCACTAACTTAGATGTAAGAGGATGTTGTCACTCTTAGCTCTTTGGATTTCATTCTGTGCTTTTAAGGCTTGATTTTCATTTTTAATGTACTTGTTTAATGTCTCCAGTTCGAAGATTTCCTGTTTCAATATATTGACTACTGGAGGTTCTTGTGGCTCATTAAACTAGACTTCTTCTTCCTCTTGGATTGGAATTTATGTTCTTAATGCGTCCCTTTTCTCCGGGGACTCAATATAATCATAGATCTCTTGCTGCACCGGATCAATCTCTCGCGTTCTTAGTCTTGGATTCTGATGAGGTGAGGTGACAGTTGGTGATGAAACCCTTGGAGGAGTTTCTGAATCTTCTTCTTCTTCATCTAATTTTTCTTCTATTTCTATATAAGTGTCCTAAGAGCTTTGAAGAATTGTATAGCTAAATTATAATGAAAAAACAAAAACTTAGAATGGTTAAGATGCATGATTTTGAATGTCTCAATAGCTATAACACTCAAGAGTTAGTTGAGACACTTAGGAGTTAATTAAGTTCAACTTAGTCTATTTTGTCTATTACTTAAATGTGTGTTTCTTTAGTATACAATCTAGGTGATATACAATTTAAGTGTCCTACGAGCTTTGAAGAATTGTATAGCTAAATTATAATGAAAAAAAAAACTTAGAATGGTTAAGATGCATGATTTTGAATGTCTCAATAGCTATAACACTCAAGAGTTAGTTAAGACACTTAGGAGTTAATTAAATTCAACTTAGTCTATTGTGTCTATTA
The DNA here is from genome assembly GCA_031772625.1 of Pinus tabuliformis. Taxonomy (NCBI): domain Eukaryota; kingdom Viridiplantae; phylum Streptophyta; class Pinopsida; order Pinales; family Pinaceae; genus Pinus; species Pinus tabuliformis. The sequence continues at coordinate 914,814,805 of CM062809.1, forward strand.
CTTAAATGTGTGTTTCTTTAGTATACAATCTAGGTGATATGATGTCTCATATTCTCCTCAGTACTAATGGTTGTTGATATGTAGCTTAACACCTAATTAATCCATGATGTCTATCTAAAGAGGGCATGGATAGTGAAAATTCTTTTATGATTTTTTTTCTTTTGCATTAAAAGAATTACCTCAGGTGTTAGAGTTGACAAGGGTCATGTAATGTTTCTCTCCTAGATGGTTTTAACCACTTAAAAACATTGACATTGTGATCCAATAGGTGTTTATCCTACATGGAATACCCTTCTTGGTGTGTTTATCCTACATGGAATACCCTTCTTACTTGAACATGGTATCATACCCTATTTGAAGAATTATTATATTGGCCATCTAAATCTGTGCTTCTACATTTATGAGATCTACTATTTATTTATCACATTTGGGCCTGAATAGTCTATTTCATTACATCTAGAACATTGTTTTCATCTAAGAACACATTTTACATATAGAAAAAGGTGTATGTTTTCCCGCCATACACCTTTTTCTAGATGTAAAATGTAAGCATAAAAATTAAAAATTTCCACCATACAAATGACTTCACAAGGCTTTATCAAAACCTACACATCATTAGAGAATTATTCTCTAATTGAGCTGAGAGGCTCATTCTAAAGAAATTTACACGTGAAAAAATCTCAACACATATTAAATCCGTACTCAACAAAAATCTATATATTGATAATACATTTATTATATATTATTTAATCATTTAATTAATCCACTAATAATATAAACACCTATGTCCTCTCATTATTAAAATACCTTCTCTATTATGTGTTCTTTTGAAAGCCCATCTACATGGGCTTGGGCTTTCTATTTTGTAGAAGGCATATCACTTCTGCCCGCAACTATAATATCCTTGATATGATTAAGCTCTAGGAAATGAACAAAAATATCCCGCAACTATAATATCCTTGATATGATCAAGCTCTAGGAAATGAACAAAAATATCCCTCAAGCTCATGTGTTGTAGGTTGAGCTACTCAGCTTATTAGTTCACTTTTCGGTCCATCTTTATAAAGCATTGGAAAGTATGCTCTTACTGCTATTAAGGACAATGGAAGTTTTGAAAAAAATGTATAATGTCTTCATTAAAAGAACTTTCTTTAAAGTTGCGTCAATTACTTCTCTCAAATTAAGTCAATTCCTTCCTCAACATGCAATGCTTTGTCTCACAATGATGGATTATATTCAAATAAAAACTTCCGATATTAAAGTTGTAAATTGTAAAGAAGGAAACCCAATAATTGACACTCCAATTTAATACGAGCATATTACATCTACACATGGTTTTAATTAAAAATATGTATATTACATCTATAAATGGTTTTAATTAAAAATATGGACCAATTATGTGCCATGGTTAATTGACACTTCAATTTAATTCGAGCATATTACATCTATAAATAGTTTTAACTAAAAATATAGACCCATTATGTGCCATGGTTGTTGCTAATTTAATATTTTCCAACATAAATTATTTAAATTCACAAGAAAATGCTCTAACTCATGGTCACTTACTATATAACCTAAATCATAATGGTATTCACCATTTGACTTAAGATCTCTTTTAAAAAAACTAGATGAGCCCTACATTCCATGCAAATTAATTATTCTCATAAGCAAATTACATCTCATTTGGTTTAATTACACCATTACCATCCAATTACACACAAATAAACTAAACTAGTATTCAAAACTCTATTAAGATAACTGAAAGAAGATGTTTGGAAAGGAAGGATCTAAACTACCTTGCAAGTAGAGATATTCAAGACGAATATCTGAGTATACTTATTCAAAACCAACTTTAAAATAGAATGACTTCCCACTTCTACCCACTCTGGTTATTAACTCTCTATTTTTATTTACCCTCTATTTCAAACCTATACTACTTCGTAAGGAAATCACTAACAAACAGCTCAAAATTTATGCTTCGAATATTCTTGATCATGTTGAAGGCTCCACATACACAAAGAACATATCCATATTAGATCGCCATACACATATCTGGAACACACAACCACACCTGATACAATTTCAATTTCAAAGTTTTTAGGATACACAGATAAAATAATATCAATGACAGACAATTTTTAGAGCCGAACAATGGAGAGACTCCCTTCATATCCATATTAGATCGCCATACACATATCTGGAACACACAACCACACCTGATACAATTTCAATTTCAAAGTTTTTAGGATACACAGATAAAATAATATCAATGACAGACAATTTTTAGAGCCGAACAATGGAGAGACTCCCTTCATATATTAAAAAACAGGACAAGGAGCCAAAAAGAGACTCCATTAATATATCTATTTCAGACCCTTTCCTAAATGAAATCTTCCTAACAAACCCCCCAAAAAAGCACGGATGATATTAGGCATATTTAATGGTTTTATATCCATCGAATACTGTGCGTATGATCTAACTGTTCACTTCAAACATTTAAAACACCTGTTCACTTCAAACATTTAAAACACAAACCTCTCAGCTCTCAAAAAATGAAACTCTGGCCGTTTATTTTGAATATCATCAACAACAATGGCCGTCGTAAGGTTACTAAAAGTCATATTTGCCATTTCGACTCTGGGAGTACAGAGTCTTGGCTTGGTGAAGCTCGTCTTGTATTTCCATGTGGCTGGGGTTGGCCTCGTTCGATTTCCCCAAACATTCGCATGCCGCCGCATATTGCTTCAGCCCGACCAGAGCGCGGCCTTTCCTGTAGAGCGCTTTGAGATTGCCGGAATCGATCCCAAGGACCTTGTTTGAATCTTCCAGCGCCAGCTCATATTCCTTCACCTGAAGCCTCGTCTCCGCTCGGTTGGAATAGGAGTGCAGGAGGCTAGTGTTGATATTATTATTATCATCTGAGGACCCCTTACTGAGCTGAAGCAGAGCGGCGTCGATGCATTTCGTATAATGTTCGGCCGCTGCGACCTATCGTTTATCTCTGAAGAAGTTGTTGCCCTTCTTCCTCAACTCCTCTACGTCGACATGCAACAGGCTCTCTGCCTGCTTCACCTTCGGAGTCACGAGGATCTCAACGTTCGTAGGGTTGTCGACACAGATAGCGAGGCCACCGTCGGCGGCGCACTTAAAGTACGGCTCCCTGATGGCCACCTTGGCTCCCTTAGGCTAAAGCCTCTGAAGGTTCGTCTGCGAATGAGCCGCATTGTATATTGCCAGCCTGATGGCAAGGCCATGATCGTCCTCAACCATTGTCATGATACCGCTTATCCTGAAGGCCTCGGCGCAGAGAGTACCGTAGAGCACCCGGCCGCGGTGGACTCGGCCAACCTCCAACTGGGTAAAGGAAATGGGCTTTAATCTTTCCAGCAGAACTGAAGAAGCTCCGCCACTGCTGGTAATGGGATTTGTCAAGGACAAGCGTGCTTGAAAATTGTGTGCCAATAGCTCACGGGTTGAGTCGTGGAGTTGGAGAAGGGCTTGCTTGTCGAACCCCTCAGAGGCGTCTACCACTGAAATAGGGGAAAGCGAGGCCATTAAGTGATACAGGTAGGTTCTCCCTCCTTCAACCAGTCACCACCGTCGTTTTCGGCAAGGGCTAACCAGCCATATATTGAGTCATAAATGCCCTTGCCAGCTATGTATGTGGTGCAAACTTGGGATGGCATACATATCCATAGGCATCGGACTCCGACGGCCACCTCGCGTTTCTGATGACCCACGCGGGACCCACCCCGTCTCGTTCAATAACATAATTCTGAGAACTATTTTCGCGCGCCAATTTAACTCTGCAACCAGAACCCGTTTGCTCTGCAACCCAGTGCCCGCAGGACTGAAGCGCTGCGCGCCACCGAAACTCTGCAACCAGAACCACTGTGCTCTGCAACCCAGTGCCCGCCGGACTGAGCTCTGTTACCTCCTGGTAAATTCCTGCACCGTCTCTGCAAATGACAAATCGTGGTTTTAAACATTCATTTTGTTTTAAATCTGTTTTAAAGACTGCTAAAACCCTCGCATTCTCTCAACATTCTGTAATTATAAATCTTTGTGTTTGCTTAAGGAGTTCGATTCACATTTTCATATTAACCAAGGGTATTGCATTTCATATTAACCAACGGTTTGGCTGGATTGATCGACTGTGTAGAAACCCATACACAATTATTGCTCTATTAATCTACAGGAAAATCTTCACATCGTGAATAGAAAATCGTTGAAACAAAAGGGTAATGAAAGCTCCGCTGCTATCGAGTAGTTTATGTGAATGATCTGCATTAAAATGGGTCACAAAACCATAGATTATAATCATGCAGAGCCAAACTTGTAGCTGAAGGAGATAAAGAATAAGAAGAATGGCCAAATCCTTCTAGTCTCAGATAAACTTGTAGTGTAAGATAACATATGCATTACATAGTAGCAGCAGCTGATTGTTAGCTTTCATCAATTATGCATGCTTGGTTGCATAGGGTATCCCATCTGAGGCACACCTAAAAAAGAAATGGGAATTATATGCCCAGGCGAATGACCACCAATACCTTTCTGAGAATATGGACCTAGTGAATGGGGAGATAGCATCATATGGTTTCCCCCTGTTGGAGATCCCATAGAATTTACCATGGTTGCTCCTCCCAGTGATGACGGATACATCATATTTGAAGAGCGACTAACAGCAGAAGGATTATGAGAATTTGTAATAGTAGAAGATTGCTGCAGATGAGGCTGCTTCATTTCTGCCCCATTTACACTTGTTATATCATGTATGCTAGACCTTTTCTTCTCCTTGTTCCCAGAACTAAGCCTGAGGAAATACTTTTGGGCGTGGCTTGCAACTTGAGTAGGTGTCCGTGAGACCACAAAGTTTCTTGATATGCTTCTCCAATCACCTTTGCCATATTTATTCAATCCCATCAAGAAGAGTCTGCACCATACAAAGATGCAACAAATTAACTTCAATCCTTTTCTGCAGTACAAATCAAGATGTAACAATTCTTTTTTTTGTATATAATCGTATAATTGCACCAAGAGAAGCAAGACACTCTACAGCCCAGGGTGGAGGAGATCTATGTCATGTCTAACACTAATAAAACCAAAAACAAAGATACCTATTTTTTTAATTACAATAATTTAAAAAAATTAGAAGTTTAAATTACAAAATAAATAAACAAAAAAAATCTGGCAAATATTTAATTTGCAAGATTTAGACAACTACTAGAAACTAGCATAGACCCATCTGAACCTTGGGTCTATTAAGCATCAAGAGAGATAAAAAATGGAGAGGTGCAAACCCCAATATTTATTAAATAGTACATGGTGGTGCAAGAAGATTGAGATTTGTACGTCTGGTTTTTTAAATCCCTGCTGGGATTTCATAGGTTTGGGTTTAAGATGGATCTATTCTAGTTGTAGTTGGGGTTTAGTACAAGGAGGATGGAAATCAAAGGGATTAAAATTACTAGATAGCAAATGCTTTTTACAGCTGACTATACATTTCAGTTGAATATGAAACTGTTTCTTTTCCGGTCCAAATGAGAGACACTAAAGAGTTTTTCCTGCACACTAAACCTATTTATATATTCAATAGCTCATCTGATCTGTCATGACGATAGAGGGAAGCATCAATATATATTCAATAACCCATCTGATCCGGTTATGATATTATAGGAAAGCTTCAACCTCAATCTGTAAACGATGAGTCAGGTTTGGTTTCCCAGTCTCCATACAGCAGTCAAGAGTTTGGGCTTTGTGGAGAATAAGACTTTTCAGACACAAAATAAGAATTATTAACAAAGGCAAATATAGTCAAAATAGAACGGATGGGATGCATCACAATTTGACGACACTGTTTTCTCCTCAAAATGATGCTATCATCCATTCTCATCTAGGATAATCCAAAACTCTCATGTAATGATTTAGCCATTCTTCTTATTTGGATAATCCATGTAATCCTTCTAGTCTCAGATCTGTGGATCAAGTTGGCCAATCAAAATTGCATGCAGTGAATATGATTTTGCAAACTTAGTAGAAAATCCATGACTCCTAATTCTTGTTGTGGCTGCCCTGGTTGAAGCTGTTGGTTCCAGCATGTGATAGTCGATGTTAATTTCAAGTATAAATGATAAATCAAACAGTAGTAAATGACATTTAATCAGGATTGTTCATGATGAGTGCAATCCTATGAGCAAGAGAAATTATTACAATCTTTATAGTTTAATCATTATTAAATAACTAACTAGCTGAACAAAGGACAGGAACTCTGTGAAGGGATTGGTTGATTTGCAGACATTGTAGAAATGCATAATTGTAATGTGTACAATTTTTAGTAATGGTTCTAACTAATAGGCCACAACACTGAAAGTAATAATATTAGCCATTCATGCCACCAAAGGCTGAGAATGACAAAGAATGAAATAATGGGGTTTGGGTTCTTTTTGAGGCTGAGCTGCTTTAGCTGGGCTTTAATTTTTAGCTTCCTCACTTCTTTTGCATCATCAATGAGAAGCTCTTGCAATAATATTATTGATGTGCTGGATGGCATTGCCCAAGTAGCTAGAAGTTTTCTCCTTAATTTTGTTGGTATTAATCTTGTTTAGTTACATGCTTTGATAGGTAAGTGATACGAACAAAACAGTAATGCTAAGCCAGGAAAATGCATATCATCTGGGCAATGGTATAAATAAAGATTTAGAAATAAATGGCTATTGACTTACAAAGGCTTCTTCTGCATCTAGCAGTTAGCAACACTTGTAACACATCACCGGAATTCATCTGAGCATAACAATGTGGAACAAACTGATTAAAGTTGTATAACAGTTTTTTTTTTGCAACAGATTTTGCATGTTATTATGTTTCTTTCAGCAATGTATTGATTATACCAAGATGAAGCATTTGAAAGTCTATAATACTGTTTTGTGCATGGGTAGGAAATATTGAAGGGGAGATAGGGAATTATGCTGTAAATGTGTTTATATCTGGTGGGGTCTTCAGTGTAAATTCTACACACTACAAAAAATTTCATAGTATGAACTGTTGCTCATATGTGTTCCCTCATTTGTATAGGGATTTGAAGAATGAGGAAGTGGGAATTGATCAATGAGTTGGAGGTTGAGGACCCAGAAGGGATGATAGAGTTTTCAGCGGAAGATTTGACATGGACAGAAGTAGCAGGAGACCAAGTCGCAATTATTCCATATTGTCGACTTGAGGATTTTATAAGGGGAGAGCAAATGAGGGAACCCGCACCTACTCAATTTGTTGCTAAAATTCGAAAAATTAAAGATGTGAAGGATATCAAGAGGACAAATTATTCAACATATCTAGAATATGTTGTGTGAGTCTCTCTCTTTCTCTCTCTCTATCTATATTAAATTTTGATTTTAAGTTCACTATGTCAAACATGCATAAATATTTTATTTAATTTTTGGTGAATTGCTGATCGCAGATATAGGTGTGCCTATGGTCCAAATCGTGTACAATCCAGCAATGTGGCTGAACCTGGATCCACAACTAAGAAACGTCTTCCACGTCACAGCATCAAAGTTGGTTGTCAGTGTCACTTTATTATGCGACGACTTGCTATTAGACCAAATGATGCCGTTCTAATATATACAGCATGCAGACATATTGATGACAAAAATGTGGTTTGTCATGGAAATGAGGCAAATGACATGCCCAAGAAATTCAATTTTGCGCCGCATTTAACACATCATATACGAACTATTGTTGAAGATTTGGTTCGTGATGGTTTTAATGCTACGATGATCTGGGAAAAATTTATCTTTGATTTAAGGTATGGATCTGGTGAGCTTTTCACAGGGGCACCTCGAGATTCTTTCATGACAAGAAAGGATGTGTCAAACATGTACAATAATATCAAGAGGCTAGAGTATGTGAAGCATGAAAATGATCCAATGAGTGTGGATTGTTGGGTTAGTGAGTGCCCAGAGAGATTTTTCTTCTACCAACAACAAGATGTTGTTAAAAACATTCCTTTCATTATAGGCATACAAACTAAGTGGATGCTTTCAATGATGGTGAGATACTCACACAACAACATGTTATCAATGGACTCCACTTTTAGCACTAACAAATATGGGGTAAACATATTTACCAAAACTTCATTTATTCTACTTTATTTCAATGTCGTCCTCTTATATGCATATAATCTTGTTTTCTTATTGTAATGCAGTATCAACTGTACACCATAATGGCTTTTGATGATCATCACAATGGGATTCCAGTGGCATGGGTAATATCATCACGGAATGGTACTCCTGATATTTGTAAATGGATGTCGCAATTATTTGCAAATGGGAAAAAGGAAAACCCAGATTAGCATGTCCGAGCTGTCATCACAGATGATGCAGCAGCGGAAATCGAGGCATTAAGGTGAACCAATTTTTTCTTTTTAGAATAGTTAAAAAGCAATAATGTTCAAGGATATTCTCTTATAATGTTATATTATTTCAGGACTTGCACAAACTGTACACTATTGTTGTGTGTATGGCATGTCCGTAGAGCCTGGTTGAAAAATGTTGGAACGAAAGTCAGGGGAAAGGAAAATAAAGTCCGTATCTTTCGTGCTCTGGGATTAATCATGCATTCGTGTGAAGATGATGCATCTGTGCAACATGAAATTCAAAGTTTCTTTGATGAATTCAAAGAAAAAACAGTGTTTTTGGATTATTTTGCAACCAACTGGTTAAACAACAACAAGCTATGTAAGTTTCCTAAGGTTGCATTTTATCAATTTATTTTGTAATTCACCATTTTCTATTGTTTTTTCGCATCTAATATATGTTTTTTTTCCAGATATGTGGGCAAAAGCATATAGGGACTTCCCACATTCCAACCAGGATACTAATAATGCTATCGAATCTTATCACCGGTATCTAAAGCAAAGGTACCTCTGTGAGAAGAATAATGCGTCCCATAGAAGGGTGGATTGGCTGTTGCACCTTTTATTAAAAAAGGTTGAGTTGTATTACATTCACATGCAACGTCTAAAAAATGCTGGTTTTGTCCGAGCTTCAAAAATTGAGCAACAAATAAATTTAAGTAAGTGCAAAGCAAAGAATATCCCAGATGAAGATTGTATGGCTGATGGAAACAGGGAAAGTGAGTATTTGGTTCATAGCCAAACTACGGCAACTCGTGATACATGGTATCATGTCATCTATAAAGGGCAGAACCTACACTTTTGTAATTGCAAATGGGCCCTAAATGGCAATATTTGCAAGCATATTCTAAAAGTTGAGATGGTAGTGACTAGCAAGGTTTCAAGTGGCAATGAATTGCCTAATGTCTATAGGTCTATTACAGAAAGACCTGGATATTTACTTGATTTAAATGAATCGTTTGCAATGAGCCCAGAAATTGAAATGAGCCTTCCGGCTTCTCCTTCCACTAATCCAACCATGGTAAGGCAAGATAGCGCCCTAACAATCGATGAGGAAATTGAACTTGTGATGTCATCAACTCATAAGATATTGAGGGGTTTATTACAAATAACACCCAAATCTTTGGAGCAGGCATATGCACTAAATGAATTGGTAAAAAATGTCAGCGAAGAGTACAATAATAAGAAATTTGATGTTCTAACTCCATCCAAGGTCACTACCAAGAGGCGACATAGTTTCTTGAGCCCAACAAAAAAAGGGGGGCAAAGTGTTCCTGCGTTGAAATCAAGAAAATGTGGACCACAGTTTCTAAAGGTTGGACGGTGTCGTGGAAGGAAAAGAAGCCTGAATGAACAATTGGAGATTTCTTCTACAAAAGAAATCAAGGTGGACCACACATCTAGAAGGGTACAAGGTTCTATTCTGCAAAATACTGGTATGGAAATATTAATTGATCTACCATTTATTGTGAAATTCAAAACTTTAAGATAAGGCTAAACTTATACTCTAGATGAAATTCTGGATTGAAAACTTTAAGGTAAGGCTAAACTTGTACTCTATGGATGAAATTCTGGATTGTCAACTTGAAAGTGAGGATAAGCATCTACTTAATAGATAAAATTTTGGTTTCACATAAACTTATGTGAATGATCAGTAGCCCCTTGTGCAGATTCTGGAACCGGCATACCAGATAAGAATGTTACCCTTGAAACTGCCATAAGGGATTTCTCAGGCAAATTGGAAGGATCTATTTGTGAGGAAAACAGGGAGGCAGAGATTTTCCAAAGCTTCACTTCCCATACCTGCCATTGTAAATTTAGAATTCAGTTCTTTGACAGTAATAGCTCAGTTCTTTGACAATACTACTATTAGCCCTTAATGATACTTGCATCCGCAATGGAGGAGGAAAAAGATATTGGTTATTGAATTAACCATAAACAACAAATCATGACAGATAAAAAGAGATCATCTAAACTATAGATGATTTAAAATGGTTAGTTTAGTTGAGGATACTGGACTTTCCAACAGAGAATAAGCTTTACAAATATTTATATAGGACAAGGCTGTGTAAGCATTCTTGAATTATGAGACTAGTAACAGAAAAAGGAAAAATGGTTACTTCAATTTAAACTGATATATGGATAACCACAATTACATACACAATATTAGCAAGTGGATGTGCAACACCAGCTTGTAGACACATGAAGCTACTCCCCAAGGGACTTGTATAAATGATTATTTTTGGCCTCGACTGCTATATGATTTTTTTGGCCTGGACTGTTAGGAGTGAACATTCACCCTTGATTGTTTGTCCGAATCTACTAGAACTTAACATTTAGGCCCGCAAGTCACCAAACTAGTGCTCTGAGCATTGATCCCTGAGATTGTTTACTCTTATTTCATAAGATCACACTATTTACAATTGCTCAGATCCCTGAGATTGTTTACTCTGATTTCATAAGATCTACAGTACACTTTTTCCTTTTGGATAATGCTTGTATTTTGATTATTTATTTTTGGTTATAAATTTTGAGCTGACAAAGAGTATATATATATAATTGGCTCGTTTTGTTTTGTATTACACAAAATTGATTCTAATTGTTGCTACTATAACTTAGGCACGTACATATGCTTTTTCAGCAGACAAGATTTAAATCTCAAACCTCCTTATATATAACACTTATTTTTATAACCATAATTAATTGAGTTACCCCTAAAACTATCAATTCCTTCACGATCCAAATTTTCACAATAGTTTGGAAACTCTGAACTGGACTATCATCTAGTCACTTTTGATTTAACTTATAGCGATTTTGGTTATGAGCACTTTTTGGATCACTATCTTTGAAATGATTTGAAAGACAGTTTGAAGGAGAGATGAAGTTGAACAGTAAAAGTGCATCAATATCCTTATAAATTTCTATATACAAACTGTATGCTCTTTTCTATTTCACTGCAATAAATTAGAGGTTTCCATTAACTCTGAACTGGACTTTCATCTAGTCACTTTTGATTTAACTTATAGGTTTCCATTAACTCTGAACTGGACTTTCATCTAGTCACTTTTGATTTAACTTATAGCGATTTTGGTTATGAGCACTTTTTGGATCACTATCCTTGAAATGATTTGAAAGACAGTTTGAAGGAGAGATGAAGCTGAACAGTAAAAGTACATCAATATCCTTATAAATTTCTATATACAAACTGTATGCTCTTTTCTATTACACTGCAATAAATTAGAGGTTTCCATTAACATTTTTTAATAATAATAAGTTCTGGCTACTTAATGCGGATCATTCACAAGGCTGTGTAAGCATTCTTGAATTATGAGACTAGTAACAGAAAAAGGAAAAATGGTTACTTCAAGTTAAACTGATATATGGATAACCACAATTACATACACAATATTAGCAAGTGGATGTGCAACACCAGCTTGTAGACACATGAAGCTACTCCCCCAGGGACTTGTATAAATGATTATTTTTGGCCTCGACTGCTATATGATTTTTTTGGCCTGGACTGTTAGGAGTGAACATTCACCCTTGATTGTTTGTCCGAATCTACTAGAACTTAACATTTAGGCCCGCAAGTCACCAAACTAGTGCTCTGAGCATTGATCCCTGAGATTGTTTACTCTTATTTCATAAGATCACACTATTTACAATTGCTCAGATCCCTGAGATTGTTTACTCTGATTTCATAAGATCTACAGTACACTTTTTCCTTTTGGATAATGCTTGTATTTTGATTATTTATTTTTGGTTATAAATTTTGAGCTGACAAAGAGTATATATATATAATTGGCTCGTTTTGTTATATAAGGCCATGGCGGGTATGCGTTGCATAACAACGTGTTTTTTTCTTTTTTGTTACAGCTGAAGCTCCTCCTGGTGCTTTGTTATTGCGTGAGGAGATCAAGGATCAACAGACCTTGGCTCAATCTACAGTTGCAACAGTTGCTCAATCTACATGACTAGTATCTCTGTCTCAATCTACTGGGTTACCTGTTCCTCTATCTATGAGTTCACAGTCAGCCAACAATATAAATTTTCAAACGCCTTTGCAAGGAGTCAAACAGAGTGAGTTGAAATCAGCTTCATCAATTGCTAAATCCAGTGAAGTCAATCTGGCAGGTGCAAAATTTACCTCAGATGTATCCCAGTCAAAATTGCTTGAGATTGTCTCCAGAAGTAACCGACTTATGCAATGGGCATCTGCCAAACCAGCTGAACATGTGCAACCTGTTTCAAGTGTCCAGACGACAACTTCTGGAAGCACTGGTTTTGATAGGAGGTTGGATGGTAATTCCAATTGTGTGGCCAGGGAACCATATGGTGATACAAAACTATCAGGCATTTCTAGTAGTGTTCCTCAATTTATTCAACAGCAGGCACCCATGGACATGCCTCTATATATGCGTTCACAGCTGAGCTGGATGCATCCTCAGAATCTGTCATCTCATGCCACTTCTCAAGGAGGTGTAAACTCGATGTTACAATTGCCAAATTCAACCACACAGAGTCCTTTTAATTGCAGGCAGATACCAATGGGAGCTGATACATCCCAATCTCAAAAACAACTATGGAAGTCTTTACCTTCAAAACAGCCTTCTCAACAGACATCTGAATTTTCAAATTCGATTCCACCAGATTTGAATGTAGAAAAACAGTCTCCAAGGTCTCCAGTTAGGCAGTCTTCTGGAATGCTGGTTGATTCACAGCCTGATTTGGCCCTCCAGCTTTGATTTATTGAGCATTTAAAAGGTTGACAGGGAACATAATTCCTTTTAGAACCTGATTCAGTGAGAAATTATGTGTGAATCTCTTGGGACAGTTTTGAATAACTTGAACTTCTTAGTGGTTGGTGAAATTTGTTGGCTAGTTAGGGCATTGAAACTGGTTTCCTTCTATTTGTATGTTTAACTATGCTTGTGGTTCCTTCGCAGGCAAACCAACTTGGTCTTTGTAATATCAAAAGCTCTGCATTTTTGCGACCATTGAAACAGTTCTGTTAATATTATTAAGGGAAAAATTCATGAACTCTTTTAATTATTTCAAATTCTGAGTTTTTCTTGTTTTCATTAATTATACACATTTCCCACTTGGTCCTGAACTTTGGCTGCTGATGACCTGTGATTCTCCAAGCAAGTTTCTAGGAGTACTGCATTGTTTCTAGTCTATTCTGTCAGCATTGTCGTCAAATCTATATCAAACCTCTTTTTCCATCCATATTTTCGGGCCTTAAAAGATTTCCATAGCTTCCCTAGGTGTTTCTTTTGTACCAAGATCTGTGGGATGAATCAAGATAGTGCTACATATCCTTGCTTGGTCCCTTGGCACAGTGTTTTTGTGAGGGAACATAATTCCTTTTAGAACCTGATTCAGTGAGAAATTATGTGTGAATCTCTTGGGACAGTTTTGAATAACTTGAACTTCTTAGTGGTTGGTGAAATTTGTTGGCAATGCTTTATGCTAACTTGATGTCTGCACTTGCACCATTTTCCTTTAAGAAGTGTGGATTGATAATCACTGCAATGGAGCAAAGTTACATTGGTTGGTGGGAAAGGAATTACCTGATTCGGTGAACATATAATTTCAATTAAACAGTGGTTAAACAATCGATTATGATAATCACTCCAATGGATGCTCCATTGCAAATTATTTTAACCTTCATTTTATAGATTTTATTGCTGATCTCTTTGATCGTATTGTCAGTATGTAATTGAAATTACTGTGTATGGTGCATTTTTTTCTATGTTTCTGCATGTTTAAGATTATAAAAGGAAGAATGATATACCATATCAATCATAAACCCGCTTTCAGTTGAAGCAAGAATATTTATGATCAACTGCTACTTAATTTAAACCAGTGAAAATATAAAAAAGAATTGCTTTAAGAGAAACAGGACATCATTAAATATGCACGCATTGCACCTTTATGCACTTACAGTCTTACACACTGCATCAATCTGAAATATGACGGATCGTGTGTGGGAAGAGAATTCTACAAGTCAAGGGTAAAAACCATTGCATCAATAAATATGTATTCCCTGAAAGGATAAAATAATGACAACACAAATATGTACATCTTGAAAGGGTAAACTGATGATATGCTGCTTGACTAACAAGAACATGATCAAGCAAAATGGATTCACTGCATGCAATTTTGATTGGCCAACTTGATCCACAGATCTGAGACTAGAAGGATTTGATTGGCCAACTTGATCCGCGGATCTGATTGGCCAATTTTGATTACATATAAATTAGAAGGCAGTTTGCTTTAGCTTGAAATACAGAAGAAAAATAGTTTTGTTCGTATCACTTACCTATCAAAGCATGTAACTAAACAAGATTAATACCAACAGAATTAAGGAGAAAACTTCTAGCTACTTGGGCAATGCCATCCAGCACATCAATAATATTATTGCAAGAGCTTCTAATTGATGATGCAAAAGAAGTGAGGAAGCTAAAAATTAAAGCCCAGCTAAAGCAGCTCAGCCTCAAAAAGAACCCAAACCCCATTATGTCATTCTTTGTCATTCTCAGCCTTTGGTGGCATGAATTGCTAATATTATTACTTTCAGTGTTGTGGCCTATTAGTTAGAACCATTACTAACAATTGTACACATTACAATTATGCATTTCTACAATGTCTGCAAATCAACCAATCCCTTCACAGAGTTCCTGTCCTTTGTTCAGCTAGTTAGTTATTTAATAATGATTAAACTATAAAGATTGTAATAATTTCTCCTGCTCATAGGATTGCACTCATCATGAACAATCCTGATTAAATGTCATTTACTACTGTTTGATTTATCATTTATACTTGAAATTAACATCGACTATCACATGCTGGAACCAACAGCTTCAACCAGGGCAGCCACAACAAGAATTAGGAGTCATGGATTTTCTACTAAGTTTGCAAAATCATATTGACTAGTCTTTAAATGATACAAATTGAATTATAACATAATCATCAAAATGGTTGAATAGTGTATTACGTTACACTAGTTTTTTTATGTTGCACGATAAAAGGTTCATTACTCTCAATCAGAGAACATATCTATGAATATGTCAATTGGGGCCTAGCATGGAAATCTACTTAGGAGCTTGGATTATATGGGGACGATGCCCTGGAATGAGAGAAATATATTGCATCCCTGTGATGTTCATGTAAGGATTAAAGGTTAGCCAGACGAGATTATTTGGTCAAAGAGACCAGTTGGTTAACATTATATTCCCAATATTGGGTCTCGATTTTTATTTTTTTTGGGTGAAAGTAGGGTTTTTGGGGCTTTAAATGGTACTTCAAGGTGATATGGAAAATGAAATGTTCATTACAATTAAGGGTTTTCCACTGGCTAGAACTTGGACAATAATGTTTTCACCTGGAACAAGGTTGAAGAAGAGAGTGTGCATCATTTGCTTATATTCTGTCCTTTTCTCACTATTCAAGTTTTATATTCTGTCCTTTTCTCGCTATTCAAGTTTTGGAAAGAGATAGAAGGGCTTGCAAGATATGTTTGTAGGAGTCCTCTTGCAGAAGAATGATTGTAGGAGTCCTCTTGCAGAAGACTGATTAAATCATTGGTGTGAAAATCATACTGTGAAGAGGTTTGAAGCTTTACTTACTATCATTGCCTGGGGAGTTTAATTAGCTTATTTGAGAATAAATTAACCCTAATAATCCAATCTACATAGCAAGGACTGAACAATATTAGTTTTTTCAAACAGTTGAAAGATAACAAACCCCCCAGATATTTTACCCAAGATAGATTGTTGTGCAACTAATTGATAAATCAATGGCTTAGGAATTTTTTTTGATGATGCTGCTCAGGGACAACCTCAATTCAGTGGAGCTGGTGGAATAATTTTCTTTAAGAGGTGCTTATTTTTTCAGTCTAAAGCCGGTCTAGAGAAAGAACTAACCATTAACAAATTTCAGAGTTCAATTAACAAATTTTCAAAGCTCGTGACCTTAAAGTTGACTCTCTTTCTTGCTGATGGAAAAATGTGTAAACAACATCCAAATTTATGTGATTCATAAATGGTAATAAACTAGATGAAGAGTGCATGCACTATGGAAAGACAAATGTTAAGATCGATTTTGAGGAAGTCTAGTTCATCACAAAACAATTTTACCATCTTTTTTCAACATGTGTAACAGGAAAAGGATTGAGATGACAGATGGTCTTTCCAAAACTGTTAAAGATCCATTTTAAGTCGAGTTCATCACAACCAATCTCTTTTCAACATGAGTACAGGGAAAGGATTGAGATGGCAGATGGTCTTTCCATAACTACTTTCTGGTTGATTCCTGGTCGTTGGCACATTATTCAATAGGAACGTGGTCTCTCAGTTGACTATTTTCATCCTTTTTTTCCTTTAAGTCGTCTGCTCTGCTCTATGTATGAAATGTATTCTTGCAGAAATTTATTCTAACGAAGTTGTGGATCATTAATGTTATTCCATGATAATGTGAGCATCCATGCACTGAGAGTGTAGCGTAATTATGCATGGAGGTTGATTAACCTACAAGAAATAAGAGGTCTAACATGAATGTTACTAAAGTTCAGTTGTGACGGTTGTCTCACCCAAATGTCGAAGAATGGTTATCATCAGACGACCAGAGGTTTGCAAACATGCTTGAACCTGGCTATAAAACAGTTGTCCTTAAAGAAACAAAAAGAGAATTAATACTTACATGTTCCAAGTGATCAGCATTCTAAGTTTATATGTAGGTGTTAAGGATTCCAACTTCGTGTCAAGCAACAAGTTGAAGGAAATAAATATGTGGTGAGTGCATATAGTATGGAAAGCAAGGAAAAGAAAGGATACATTACCTAGAATTGCTTGTGTGTTGCAAACCCTACTCAACAAAAATGCTTCAAATGAAGGAAATCAGATTGCTTGTGCAGATAGTTGTGTTGTTTTATGGAGCAGCTGCAAGTATGTGGATGGAATTAACAGGTGTAGATAACAAGGTAACTATGAGCCTTTGGTACCCTCCAAGTATTAATAGGCAATCATGAATGATGCTTGAAGAAGATTGTGCATACATATTATTAAGCTGAGGAGTTATAATTCCATGTCCAATAGTAGTCTAATCAAGTTTGAAAAATATTAAATGGACATAATTAAAACCAATCAAACATTCACATATTCATATGCACTGAAAGCAATGATCCACACATTTGCCAACTTGTGGATGGCCTTCAGAATCACCAGTAGGTTAAGAATAATTAGTTCACCTCAAATATAATGTACATAATTGGACACATGAATTCAGTTATAACATGATTGGACATCCAAGGTGAATGATATTACAAAACCAAAAAAAAGTACATTAACGAGTACTTTACTGAAAGAACCACAGTATGAGAATCCCAATAAAAATGACAACCATGGTGTATACACATAGTCGAGACCTATATTGATGTTGATCAATGTTTGCCAGTGGAATGAACGATGATCCTGAATCATCTCTGGCACCTGCATCTACACTTGAGATTGCTCCAACCATTAGATCAGTAGAGATTTTATGGATCTCCGCAACGTGCTTTATCGAAAAAGAATTAAATCGAGCACTCCAGATTTTTGCCTCTCTGTAGAGGGGCCTCAAATTGTCTGCGCGAACATTGTAGATGCCTTCCATGTGATTACAGATTAATTCTGAGTTTGTCAGCACTGTTATGTTATTCACCCCATTGTGTTTTGCCTCTTTTAAACCTGCAACAAGTGTAATGTAGTATGCTTCGTTATTGGTTGTCTTTCCCTGCACTTCCCATATTCTATAAATCACATGATTTTTTGCCCCATTGTGAAGGACAATTTTTAAAGATGCTGGACCCGGATTGGGGCGGCATGATACTTCAATGCATAGTGTCCACTTTTCCACCATTCCGTGGGCTTAGAAGCACTGCATAGTGACAACAACAAAATAGATTCATGTTAGAATACTTTAACATGACAAAATATCCTGATTGAAATTGATTATTTTTATGCTACCTCAAGTCTGAATGCACATCCTTGAAAAATAACAAAAAATACCATATCAGTGATAAGACTTAGAGGATGCACATCCTCAGCATCAGCAAGTGTCAGAGGATGAGTCCTCTACCACAATTTGGCTTGACAGCTCTTCAGGTTAATTTTGTTTGGTTTATCCTTCGGTAGATTAACTAATTTTTGCATGAAATGTGATGCAGTCTAAAGAGTGTTTGTCTCCCTGACTTTGGATGTTAGCCATGGTTTTGGATTCTCCTTAACTCATCAGTTAGCTCTGGTATTCTTCCTGATCCAAGAGATCTGCTGTTGAATAATTTCAGGTAGTATCTGATTTGAGTTTGAGTCATGATGGCAAAGGAGAGCTCTCACTCTATTAAGTACCGCATCAATATTTGTAATTTGTTTGTGCTGTTGTAAAACGTTGAGAAAACCCATACGAAACAGAGAAGTAGAGCAACAGATCTCCCGCCCGAGAAAAACAAAGATCAAACAAAGATCTCACCCTTCAAAACTTCTAACAGAGATATCACCATTCAAGACTTCTGCAGTGGAGAGCCCTACTCATACCCACCTTTCAGACACCCTACTGGTTTGAAGTTTGAGGAGGTAGGAAGATGAGCAGCAGCAGCATTAGCAATGAGCAATGTGAAGGCATAGTAATTGTGGGTGGTGGAATTGCAGGGCTTTCCACTGCAGTTGCCCTTCAGAGGTACTTAATTTCTTCTTATGTTCATTTCCCTGCAACTTTGTATCTGTTTAGCTGGAATAGGTCAATGGCTTCATGAAAATAATCAGTAATGATTTTTCCTTTAAAATCTCTGATGTTACTATAGAGTTCCTAAATCCTTAATATAATTGATGTGAAAAAACTATTCCACTTTCCGTTCATAATTTAGTGTTCATTTCCCTGCAACTTTGTATCCGTTTAGCTGGTATAGGTCAATGGCTTCATGAAAATAATCAGCGTTTAAAATCTCTGATATTACTATCAGAGTTCCTAAATCCTTGATATAATTGATGTGAAATACCTATTCCACTTTCCATTCATAATTTAGTTTTCGAGATGGCAAAGCTCATTATCTAAACTTAATACCAAGCTATCTTTATTGATTGTGATAATTCCATATACATGAATGAATAGGGAATAAGGTGGGTTTCTGCAGGATACCCTGTTCTGATATTTTTGTTAACAATTTATATCTACAGATAAAAGGTTATGGGTTCCAAGCACTCCGGTGTTCTCCAGCTTGGTGTTTTGGTTAAAATCCATGCCTATGAATTTTATCTCCTTCAGCAGTCTTTCTTGATTGCAACAGCTCCATCTCCACATAGAAATAAATAGTCAGTGACCTGGATACCTTGCTGACCACCCAAGTTTCGGTTAAGATCCATATTTGCAAATAGGTTGAGCTCCATGTGTTCGCTGTGGCTTGAGAGGTCTGAGTGACAGTTTTGCATATAAATCTTTTAGAAATAGTTCGATCGGTGTTACTGGTTTCTTAGTTTCTTTGCTAACACTGGAGTTCATCTCTGTTCTTTCAGAAAGCTAAGCCAAATCAGCTCATCCAAGTCATAGTCGCAATTTGACTCGGAAATATGGTTCAGACTTGCAAGACCAACACAAGTGAATCAGATCGACTCAACGAAGCATCATGCCTATAAAACACAGAGAAAAAACAAACCAAAAACATTTATTTTGCCTGTTTTCCTGGCCAGATTTCGCAGCAGACAAATAGCAGACTTGTCAAATGTCCAAAGTCTTATGGAATTTTAGATTGCAGAGAAATACCTATGATCGTTGGAATTCTGACAAAACTCGTCCTACAGATGAATACCCACAGCTCTTGCGCAGTCGTTTGCAGGCAGATGTTGCACAGAAACCAGCGCAGAGGATGCAGCGGATGGTTGCAGTGGATGCGCAGAGCAGTCGTAGAGCACGTTGCAGAGGACATGCGAAGCAGGATGCAGCAGTTGTTAGCAACGGATGCGCAGAGCAGGTTGCAGAGCCATCCACCCTCGAAAATGAATTTTAATGAAATGGGCGCGAGGGAAGAGTTTCATTTGAAAATGGATTCCGTGCGCTGACGTGGATAGCGGGAACGAAGGGACGGGGCGGGCGGGCCCTCGTTGGTGGGTCCCGGGTATGTCACCGGAAACGCAAGGTCGCCCACCGGAGTGTTTATGTATGCCATCCCAAGTTTGCACCACATACATAGCTGGCAAGGGCATTTATGACTCAATATATGGCTGGTTAGCCCTTGCCATCGTTTTCTTTGTTGAGCTACGAATTTGTTTCGTCCGCGAAATGATATTTAAAGTGAAAAGAAGAAACGTAAGGAAACCACACAAAAAACCACTTCTGACACCCTTTACACGAGTGATGGGTTGGAATTCGAAAACGGAAGATGTTATCGTGATTAGCGGGGACTGCCCTTGTTTACCGGACATGAGCCGATCTTGCCACATATATATTTTTAGGCCGATAGGCCTTCCCTTGAAAGGGACTTTCGTCGTCCCTTTTTTTCTCAAGCTGACACGTGGCGTCGGGAATATTGCGAGCATAACCGCAGAGTTCTGAAATATCGCGGGCATACTCGTCGTGTGTTCATGGTTTATCACTGCGAATCCCTCTAATGTGGAGCATATTCTGAGAGCCAATTTTCAGAATTACCTCACGGGAGAACGCTTCAGTTTCTTTCTCCACGATTTCCTGGGCAAGGGGATCTTCAACACTGATGGGAAGCTGTGGAAAATGTAGAGGAAGGCTGCGAGCTACGAATTCAATACTAAGTCGCTCCGGAACTTCGTGGTGGAGGTTGTTCAGTGGGAAATCAAGAACCGGCTAATGGTGGTGCTCAAGAGCGCATGCGAAGGGGGAGAGATCATAGACTTGCAGGACGTTCTGATGAGGTTTGCATTCGACAATATCTGCAAGGTGGTGTTCGGTGTCGATCCCGGTTGCCTCCACCCTTCTCTGCCCAGGTCCCAATTTGCAGAGGCTTTTAACGATGCTCTTGATATTTGTTCTTGAAAAATTCCCACAGAATACCAATTACAAGAACAAGCATTCCGTAGCGGCGTCCACGGTATCCTCGCATTACCGTCAGGTAATCTCAGCGGCTTCCGAGTGTGGCCTTGGGGTTCGAACCGATGACCAGGACTCTGGCGTCGACCAGGTTATGATCCCCTATGCCGCGCTGCCTGCGTCCTGTGTGCGGCCGCTCAAGGTCGCGGGTTCGAGGATTCAAGTCGTTCCTGTGGATGTATTGGAGTCCGGTGCCTCCACCGGGACTGTGCTCAATTTTGGGTCTGAAGCTCGGAATAAAATACAACGTGGAGGGGATAGCGATCCGAGCATTGAGAAATCGACAGTGGAGTCTTCTTCTGGGTTTGGAAAAGAGGCGACTGTTCATATCAATCAAGCAGCCCCTCGGCCACAGATGGATCCGTCAGCCAATTGGACGAATGGGGCTGCTGGGGCTGCGTTTTTTGGAGGTGCCCGGTCATATGGATGGAATTTTCCAAACCCAGCATGGAATGCCGCTGCTGCTGCTCTTGCCCCTGGTTGGCCCGGTTTGTCTTGGCCCATGGTTCCTGGATCCTACTTTCCTCCGCCTCCTCCTCCTCCTCCTGCCGGATGGGGGCCTGCACCATGGGCTTCTGGACCCTGGGCCGCCGCCGCTGCCACCACTGCTTCTGCAAAGAGCTCAATTTGGACAACATTAGGCCTAGGGGACAAGCCGGAGTCTGCCATCACTAGTGTGGGGATTTTTAAGGCCTTCCAACCCAAGACACAGAGCGCTAAAGATTCAAGAAAGGCTTCGCAAGCTCTGCAAGCAAATCCTGCTGCCTTTTCAAGATCCTTATCCTTCCATGAGAGCAGCTAATTTCATTCAAACAGCCCAATCCAGCAAAATGATGAGTTTGTGCAGAAATACAGTAATACTGGTTTTGATTATAAGAGCAGGGTTCAGACATATACTCATGTTCTTACTGTGGCTTGGGAGGTCCATACTCTGGACTCTGCACTAGCACTAGAAGTAGCAATAACTGGCTTATAATTGAGAGAGCCCTAATATATTGCCTCTCCCTCCCTTTCATGCTTCGGGGAAGGTGTTAGCAGAACAAAATCATAGAGAGAGCCTATATGAAGAGAGATTGTCTGTTAATGCTGTTCAATCTACCCTTTAAAGTATTTTCTTCCTGATTGCTCACAAGAGCTGATTGGGAGATATACAATCTGTATATGATTACAATTGTTGCTTCCTTTTGGGAGTCTATGCTTACCTTTTTTATTTTTGGGGAGTCTAAATTGGATGTAAAAATTATGGGTATTGATGATGAATGCAGTTACCTCAAAAGGTGACAGTAACTAGGACTAGTCTTAAGCAGAGCCAAACTTGTAAATTAGATTAGACATAAGCACAGGTGAGGTCCGAAGAGTTTTTCTTCAACGGTCTCACCGGACTCAGGAGCATATTGTGCAGAAGACTTTGGACCAGAGCATATTGTGCAGAAGACTTTGGACCAAGTCGAGTGTATATATATATTACATTTGTGTCTCTGTAAGATGTATAAAGATCCAGACCTGTTAATCTTGTATAGCTTGTCCTCCAATGAGTGTTAAAGAGCAAGTGATCTTTTTAATGGACACAAAATTTCGAACTCGTGAAGTATTTTTCTTGTTACTTCGCATTGGAGGCATAAGAACAAGGACATCAAAAAATTTGTTGCTTGCTCTTCTTGTTACGATTCATAAAAGCTTGCTTATGCTCATTATCATCAGGTCTCGTATAATTGAAATTGAGCTCTATGTTTTGAAGCAATCTTGTCTTTCATGTTATACGATGTAAGTTTAGAATCGCAACAATACTTCTGAACTGGGTACATGAATTTTATTATCTTTATCTAATACTCCCTGTGCATTCGACGCTGCAGTCCACCCCTCCATCAGTTTTTTCCGCAATTACCTGTAAACATTTTTTATAAGTGTTTGGAAATTAAGAGTCTACACTGCTTTGAATGGATGGTGAATGAGTGCACTCCATGCGAAAACTTAAAATCTCCCCCACCTAAGTACTAAAGTACCACACTAGTCAAAAGCAACCAATACTCTGATCTGGGAGAGAGTTTGATGATCATTTTGGGCAGCTCAACGTACCTGCTGAATAGGTTTTTCGTACTCTTTAGGGATTATAAATTCCGTTACTCCAAATTGTTTTGCTGAAAAATGAAAGATTACAAGAAAGGGTTAAAAAGGCAATTCTACAAGTCAACATATCAACATATGTACACAGATTTTCCAATAATGGTTGATGCTATGACATCTAGAGATATATGAATAATTGCAAAGTTTATGTGCGTGCCTTTCATACTGATTGATGGATTTATGCACCAAAGTTACATCAGTGCTGGGATTTGATCTCCAGGTCAAGGATGTATAGATTGCCTTACAGGCAATCCCTTTGACATATTTGATAGTATGCTACAGTTGTGTGAATGTTTCGTGTATTGATGGCCTGTCTATCATTTTCCTCACTGTCATATGGTTCCAACATGGTTATATTTGCTTTAACAAGTTTACATATGATGGAGATCATTATCTTCATTGCTCTAGCCTCCTTGGACATATGTTATACATATCACATGGAGGATGTCTCATCCTTGTTGAGCTGAGTTTTTGGGAGATGTTTTCATGTGACAACACTGATTTTATTTTATGTATACTTGATTATATCCAATCAAGCTAATAAAAGGATATCCTTTATTTATCCATTCCTAGGTTAGATCTGGGGAATAAACTCCAATAATATTATTTTATTGATGGAAGGTTTGAACCAAGAACGCTATAAAAGCAAGTCTACTCCATTTGTAATGGTTGTTGAAAGATTGAGTATTTGAGGTTTTGGTGCATTTTGTATTGTATCTGTCTTAGTTGTTGAATGGTTTGGTAATGTACCTTGGAGAATAAGGATGCTATCTACTGCAAACAATGAAATGTAGATATAATAGGCATAAACAGTATTATATCTACATTGCAAACAATATTATATCTACATTGCAAACAAAATTGTATTATATCTACATTTCATTGTTTGCAGTAGATAGCATCCTTATTCTCCAAGGTACATTACCAAACCATTCAACAACTAAGACAGATACAATACAAAATGCACCAAAACCTCAAATACTCAATCTTTCAACAACCATTACAAATGGAGTAGACTTGCTTTTATAGCATTCTTGGTTCAAACCTTCCATCAATAAAATAATATTATTGGAGTTTATTCCCCAGATCTAACCTAGGAATGGATAAATAAAGGATATCCTTTTATTAGCTTGATTGGATATAATCAAGTATACATAAAATAAAATCAGTGCTGTCACATGAAAACATCTCCCAAAAACTCAGCTCAACAAGGATGAGAGTCTTTATCACTGAAAGGGTTCATGGGAATATATCTATCTTTCTCCTTGCTTGGTCGTATGCACATGTGATCATTTCTTGGTACATCTAGACTTCATACTCTTTGAGCTTAACAACAGGAGCAAACTCCTTTAATACATTTTCTGGACTTTAGGACAGCAAGGATTACATTGATTAAACTTGAAATTTGTAGCCTTGTCCATTGACCACAGAGCACCAATGCCACCTTACAGCCACACTCGTTTTAAGTTCATTCCTCAAATCTGGAAGACACCTAAGAAAATCTTATTCCCCATCTGTCCCTTAGTCTAATAATATTCCTTACTGCAAATTAAGAAAAGTTATGCTTAGTTATATGTAAATAAATTTGCTAAGTAAGATGCATCACAACATCTCTAGGAACAGATTTATACATTATGTTGGAGCGACTTTGGTTGAACTTTTCTATAATGTTCAGAAAGGATCAGTGCACAAATGCATCGGTGCCTTTACAACATAATACTAGACTTCAAAATAATGATGGTTCTAAGAGGTCGATGCAACACTGTATAGAAAACTAGTTGACAGTCTAATTTACTTGACTACCAGTAGGCCCGATGTGGCTTTTGCAGTCAGTTTATTGAGCTAATTCATGTCAAAGCCCCTTGAGATCATTGGGTTGCAGCGAAAGGCGTCTTAAGGTATCTTCAAGGAACCTTAGACTTTGGTATTAAATATACTAATTCGTTTGATGTTAGATTGGGTGTGTGCAAAAGTTATCTGATTCATTGGGGTATGACCTTTGACACGGGGATGGCTAAAACAACCTGGAGTCCGCAGACTGGTAACTTCCAGTTTGTTTTGTTTTCTGTTTCTTAATGACTTCAGGGATTCGAAATTGAGTTTCCCGAATGAATATGTGACTTGGAAGTAATATTTTCTTAACAGTAAAACATGACTCTTTTCCCCCTTGCGCTTTTTTCCCAACTTTCAATTCTTTTGCTGAAACTCGGGTCAGACCTGACTCAGGTCTGACTGCTCTCATATGGGAGTTCTTGAGAGTATTTGCTGAGTCTGCAGTAGACTTAGGAGCCTCAACATCTAGACTCCAACATCATTTTTTGGATGTTTTTGAAACCATTGAGTGACATTTTTTTAAATCCCCACTTTTGCACCGCTTTCTGTTCTCGTTTTATCATCTGAGATATCGATCACCTTAGGAATCCAGATTATGCACCATTGCTGGTAAAATCATTACTGTTGTTTATTTCTGTTGATGCTGCTGTTGGTACTTTCAGTTTCCAGATTTTTATTTCAAAACAATTCTAAAATTACAAAAGGATCAAGCTCCTGGATTTAAATTTTCAAAATATGTTTCCAACTTCCAAGAAATGAAATTGAAGCTCCTAGAATACAATTTTCTTTCGAGCACATAATTTCTTTCCAACATGTTGTATTTGCCTTTTTGCATAAGAAAATGGAAGGAAATATATGCGTGTATTTTTAAGTCAAAATTAAAATAACCATAAACAACTCCATGAAACTTCTTGTAAATTACAAATACAACTGTTCAATAGATACCATATCTCGGTAGAAAAAACCAAATGTAGAGGGATATTGTTTCCACCCAGATGTAGAAATCCCTTATTTCGCTCTCTTTTAATAGACTTCTATGGACCCTTTCTGAGCGTTGCAAGGGTTTGAACTTCAAAGAATACAATCTAAGGTCCAAATTCATCCTTCTACACAAAGATATCCATTTGCACAAGACTATTTTTTGGTTCATCTATAGACAAGGGGAAGTTTCTATCGTGGGTTTATATAAGGCTAAATCAGTAATAAATATATTAATTTTAAAATCAATTACTTATTAAAAAAAATATTTTATATACAAGTTGGTTATACAAGAATATATGAATTTAAAATGAGTTTCAAAATTTTAATAATATTAATTTCTATAATTAAATAAATTATTTTTATTAAATGAATTTTATTAAAAATAATAACAATAATGTTTAGGGAAAGCATCTTACAATTAGTTAATGTTTTAATTGTAGTGTCAACCAGCAATGTAAGTGATTTGTTTTAATATTTGCAAATCACAAATTTCGCCCCTTCTCAATTACCATGTAAAACGCTGTAATTTACTTTTTATTTAAATATGAATGGTTTGGTTTTGGTTTTGTTTTTTTTAATATCAAATTTACTGGTACGGGTGGTTATTGCCTTCGTCACTAGTGAGCTTTATATATGCTTGCCTATCTATAGAGGTTTCTTCCTTTTAATAATCCTATCGGCCTCTCTTCCTTTTGGGACAATTGCTAGTGATATGGGTCTCCATTTTTTTACCGTTAAAGTCATACAGTCGGTTGATATAAGAAAATATTTACTGATATTCGGTGATAAGAATATCATTTTATTAATTTAATTACGCCGTAAAGCGGGCTAATATTTAACCCCGGGTTCGAATAATAGGTTACAGTTTAGTGTTCAGAGGCTGAAAAGTGATGTTACACCATTATAGGAGTAGTGAATTTTAATTTAAAAAAAAAACGGAAACTCTTAAGACCGTTTGCTCTCGTGGAGTGAATCCTTTTTCTATTATTATTATTTTTGGGGTGGACAAAGTGATTCTATATTTATTTATTTATTCAATATATATTAATGGAATAAAAGTATTAATAAAAATAATTATTTAAATTTTAATGGTTATAAAAAATGATTTGGTCATATATTAATTAATTAAAAATTTATATTAATTAATTAATTAATAATTTTAGATATTAGATTTGTGTGATCTATATTGATAATGAAATTGTTTTTTCAATTAATCACATCATGATGATTTGGTCAACATTTCAAACCAGTTATATGTGGTTTATCTTCTGGACAAAGGTAAAAAAATAATCTTCCCAAATGATCAAATAGCAAGATGCATTAGCCATTAGGAATTGGTTAGGAATCAGGTGAAATTAGAATAATTTAATATTTAATAAAAGATTACAAATAAAATAAATTTAAGTAAAAAAGTAAATTAAATAAATTTAGGTAACTAATTCACAACGACTAACTTTGGACCCCATGCATCTTTGCTATTTAATCATTTGGAAAGATTGATTTTTTCATTTGGAAAGATTGAGACTTTCACCTGTCTTAAAGATGAACCACATTAAATGGTTCAGCCAAATATTCATCACGTGATTAATCTGAAAGACAATCTCATTAATTAATAATTAGTTTTGTTAATATGATTATTTATCTATAACAGAATAGCTAAAAAAATAATTAGTAATAAAAATTTTAAAATAATTATTAAAGCTTCAAATATTATATATAAAAAGATGTGATTTTATATTAGTTAAATAAAGTTATGTTCTTTATTTGTTCTACGTTTTGGAGGGTTTCTATATATTTTTAGGTCTACTTTGTCTAAAATCCAGTAAAGATTTTTTTAAGTCACTAAACTGTCCACAATGTAAGTGCTCCATGGATTCTTCACGGCTTTCAATCTATATATGTAATCAAAAACTTATTTTAAACAACAACAAAAAAAAGCTTGGACAAAAAAAAGTCCCCATATTCCAACTAAATACTTCAAAACATAACATATTTCAATAATTATTAAAAATAACAGTTGAAATTTCAATTAAATAAAATAAAATGAAAAATTAATTAATTAATTATTCTAAATGCAAAATCCAACCAAGTGAGGGACTTCCACCTACCACCCAAACATAGATTGGCTGAACCAAATATCTCTTTCAACCAATCATCCCATGCCATATCCCAAGCATGAATGTGGGATCTCATGGAATAAACCAAGAAAAACCAAACCAAGGATCCCAAAGGCCAAACCATCTCAACCCTCAACCTGTGATTCCACCTCATCGTCATACATCACTAACATCAACAAATTCGTTTCTACCCAAGTTGTCCATGGCTCTAGAGTGTTTGTTCCAACCTGGCTCTGGGACTAGTAACTCAACCCACAACTATCGCAGGGCTCTAGAGCATTTGTCTAACCAAGGCTCTAGGACTAGTATCTCGACCCACCAAGGGCTCCAGAGCGTTTTTTCCAACCAGGGCTTCCAAGACTAGTCACTCAACCTAAGTGGTTCAAGGGCTTCCAAAGAGTTTGTCCAACCAAGGATCTAGAAACTAGTAATTCAACCCATAACCATAAGGAACATGAGCACCAATAATAAAACAAATGGGAAAACCACAACACCATGATATCCAGGAAATGGAAAGGCTAAGAAAAACCACTATGAATCCATGAAATCCTCCATGTCAATGACAGATCATAACCAAATAACCACATGCATACACCATGCATGCCAAAAATAGCAAGTAAAATCATATATGCAACTCGTTACTTGCAAAGAAATCCAACTGTAGTTGTTGAGCTCGTTGTCCCCTTGCGCTTTCTTGCTTTCCTTTTCCTTCTTTATTCAAGTCCAGTGCACTCCGAGAATGCTCCAAGATTTCTCTAAGTGTGCAAGAGTATGAGAGAGAGAGAATATAAGAGAGATCAAAGCTAAAATAGATAAAAGGTTGTGAATTGATCCTCATAAGCCTTTTTATCATTGAGGCCTCTATTTTCTTCATTTTCCTCTATTTTTCCTTTAATTTTCCTTACATGCAATTCTGTTGGGAAGGGGTCTCTGGGGTAATTTTTGGTAATTTTTGTAATTTATTTTTGTAAAGATGTAAAGTCTCCATGAAATATGGAAGCAGAGCCCGAAGATAGTCAGAGTCAAAGGGGATTTAGTCCCTTAGGTGGGTAGGTAATAGGAAGGTTTTGAGACCCGCCCTTGTCCACGAACCATGGTATTGTAAAGCAAACCTATAAATAGAAGAGTCATAGCGAGTCTAAGGGATCATCTAATTGGTAGAAATATTTGCAAGGGTAAGTAAGCTAAGGTAGGAAAGGTATGTTTCATGTACTTAGGTGAAGGGGAATGCTCCTGCAGTTGAGTGCACAGGGAAAAGGAGTATGTACTTGAATGATTATTGTTTGGTCAATTTAATGTTCTTAAATTGCAAGCATAAATTATCGACCAGAGTTGTTAAAATTATGAAGTACGGGTGCACTATATATGTTAGAAGCCTATTCTTTAGTTTGTAAGATGATGGTTATGTTTGTTTTAAGATTTTTGTTGTTATCTAGATTCTTATTAGAGTTAGATTTTTACCAATGGAAGTTAAGCTACTGTTAGAATAAGTGGAAGTTAAGCTACTATTAGATTACTCTACCAAGTCATATTTATTTGAGTATCATATTAAAATATCTTATGTTATTCATCCTAAAATTATGAATTTATTTAAACTCCTTGCTGCTATGAAACAAAGTATTGAAATTCAAACAAAATCTTGTCTACTATATATATACAAATTCCGATTTTAAAGAGCATGAAAGAAATCTATAATTGCATACTACAGAGTAGATATAAGTTCTAATTCTAAAAAGCATGAAAATACTAAGTGTAATGTAGAGAAAAAAAATTGAAGGACTAAACTATTGAATGAGGTAAGCATAAACGAAATAACGAAATGGCAAATGAAATAATTGAGTTATAACGAAATAATGAAAACGACGAGGTAAAGAAACTAAACTAGAATGTAGTAATAACATAAAGTGATTAAATGAAAACAATCATAAAGCAATGAAATAAAGTAAACTAAAACCTTGATTGTCTGCAGGGGCCCTCCGCTTCCAATAGGTGTAATTCACATTCATAGACGCGTCAAATCACATAAATGTAACTTCAAATTAATACGAGAACAAAGGTCTATTTCACAATTCTTCAACAATTAACTATTATGTCCTTCCTTTTATCGTTTATAGAGGATACATATTTATATAAAATGTGTGCTCAACAGTTTGAGACTTCTACGCCTACAGGTTTATTGTTCAATCCTTATTAAAATTTGAAACTAAACAAAAAAGAATTATTTTGTTGATTTTCTATCTGGAAAGAAAATCGAAGAAATGTGATGCACTTAGACTTTTGCTACTATGTGTTTGACCTATGCCTTTGACCGCGCCACTGTGTGATTCCTTTGGTGAATTGCCTCGAGTGAATAGGAGGAGATCCATGAGGGGATCGATCCTCAACTAACCATGTGCTTAGTTGCTCAATTGGCGTAGCAGAACCCCGCGAACCATGAAGGTAGCTACAGATTTTTAAAATAGCTGCAAAATCATGTTAATTAGGTAGTTAATGCAATATTTAACCTAACAATAAGATAGATTAACGAATATGAAAAATAAGACATGTAAACATTTTTACCTTATCAAAATCTATGATTTACTACCTTTATTAAGTTGATAGCAATGATGAAAAAGAGGAAAAAGGGTGTCAAAACAAAACAATTATGGAACTCTACATTCCCCCACCCTAAATACTTTTTATGTGCTCATACAAAACACAAAATTGATATCTTGATCTACTGCATTTTCTTGGACACTTATTCCAGTACATCTGACATCATATTTTTCACTTTCTTTCCAGTCATTGCCATCCTTGGTTTCCTCATGAGGATCTTGTATTTCAAGTTTATAACCTGTCTTTGTAAAGCCTTGTTTTTCGTCTTTAGTTTCTTGTTCTTATTAAACCACTAACTTAGATGTGAGAGGATGTTGCCACTCTTAGCTCTTTGGATTTAATTTTGTACTTTCAAGGCTTGATTTTCATTTTCAATGTACCTGTTTAATGTCTCCAGTTCGAAGATTTCCTGTTTCAATATATTGACTACTGGAGATTCTTGTGGCTCATTAAACTGGACTTCTTCTTCCTCTTGGTTTGGAATTTATGTTCTTGATGCGTCCCTTTTCTCCAAGGACTCAATATAATCATAGATCTCTTGTTGCACCGGATCAATCTCTCGCGTTCTTCGTCTTGGATTCTGAGAAGGTGAGGTGATAGTTGGTGATGAAACCCTTGGAGGAGTTTCTGAATCTCCTTCTTCTTCCTCTGAGTTTTCTTCTATTTCTATATTGGCATGCTCTGTGCTCTTTAAGGGTACTTCTTTTACTGAGTTGAGTCTGGTACTTCTTCTTAAACCTATGACAGGGGTCTTTTGAGTTTTCTTCCTTTCTATTTTAGGCTTCTCTACTTGTGGTGAAATATTTGTTTCTTTACTGGCTTTCTTTCTTCTAACATTTCTTTTGTTTATTTTCTCTAAAACTTCTGCAAGAGGGATGTCATCTTCTAACAGTTTCTGTGGTTGTTGTGGTTCTTTTTCCTGTGTCTTATCAATTTTTATTTTCCTTCCCCTCTTAGGTCTGATGCTATTGGGCTGCCCATGAGTTTCTTCCTAAAAGTGATTTCTTACTAAAAAGATCTCCCAATTATCACTTATGTTTGGGAGATGAAATTAAACAATTATTTTGACTAGACCATGGTGATACATTGTATTATCTATAAATTGAATTCTCCTTTGAACATATCCTGGCATCTTTCTAAGACTATTCATAAAAAAATAAGGAAGGATTATCTCATTTTCTTCACGAAAATTCATTAGCAGTCAAATATGATAGAAAACATGCATCCAAACCTTCCTTCACAGGTAACACATCTTTGAATTGTTTAGAAAATCTTTGGCAAAATCACATAACCAAACTTTTGTCGACGCGTTTCGAATCAACCAGTGTGGTTCATCGTCAGGACAAGTTGAAGAACCAATCCGGCTTAGCTTGAATAAATAGAGCGTGCAGAGACTCAACAGCTATAATGCTAACGGCTAATTTGACTTAAGGTTCCTGGTCAAATCATTAAATTAATAAATTAATGTTTCTAGAAATATCTAAAATAGGTAAATAAATGAATTCATTTACAAACAAATAGATATATTAGTATTATTAACGAGAATCCATAGTATAATATTAATATTTTAATTATAATGGTCATTATAACTTATAATATAAATTAAATAAATCAATCCAATATTATTTAAATATAAGTGAAAGGTAATATATCACTCTTATTTTAATAATTTAGTTACACTAGGTAAAAGTGTAATAATTATTAATGGTCCATTGGTAAGTTAGGACTTTCCTATTTAGTTCTTAAAAATATATCATATTTATTATTTAAAATAATGGTCCATTAAAATACTAAGGTATATACAATAATATATGTTTATTAAATAATCTATATCTACTTATTAATTTGTAATTCCAAACAAGATGTTAAAATATTATTATTCCTAGAATTTAGTTATAATAGGTAATTACCATAAATTAGGGAAAAGTCTCATAATATAACTTAATATTATCAAAATTTATCCTTTAAACCTACTGGTCCAATACTCAAAATTCGTTCAATATTTTATTCAAATAAAAATATTAAGGTAAATAAGTCCTTAGGTAAATATATTATTACCTATAGGGTGGATAAAGTCCAAGTATATTACTAATAGAATAACTAATATTAATGGTATTTCATAATTTATCGTTTAAACCTAATGGTCAAAAATATATATTTATTCATTCCAAAAACAAAGATAAATATATATTTTTGACCATTAGGTTTAAACGATAAATTATGAAATACCATTAATATTAGTTATTCTATTAGTAATATACTTGGACTTTATCCACCCTATAGGTAATAATATATTTACCTAAGGACTTATTTACCTTAATATTTTTATTTGAATAAAATATTGAACGAATTTTGAGTATTGGACCAGTAGGTTTAAAGGATAAATTTTGATAATATTAAGTTATATTATGAGACTTTACCCTAATTTATGGTAATTACCTATTATAACTAAATTCTAGGAATAATAATATTTTAACATCTTGTTTGGAATTACAAATTAATAAGTAGATATAGATTATTTAATAAACATATATTATTGTATATACCTTAGTATTTTAATGGACCATTATTTTAAATAATAAATATGATATATTTTTAAGAACTAAATAGGAAAGTCCTAACTTACCAATGGACCATTAATAATTATTACACTTTTACCTAGTGTAACTAAATTATTAAAATAAGAGTGATATATTACCTTTCACTTATATTTAAATAATATTGGATTGATTTATTTAATTTATATTATAAGTTATAATGACCATTATAATTAAAATATTAATATTATACTATGGATTCTCGTTAATAATACTAATATATCTATTTGTTTGTAAATGAATTCATTTATTTACCTATTTTAGATATTTCTAGAAACATTAATTTATTAATTTAATGATTTGACCAGGAACCTTAAGTCAAATTAGCCGTTAGCATTATAGCTGTTGAGTCTCTGCACGCTCTATTTATTCAAGCTAAGCCGGATTGGTTCTTCAACTTGTCCTGACGATGAACCACACTGGTTGGTTCGAAACGCGTCGACAAAAGTTTGGTTATGTGATTTTGCCGAAGATTTTCTAAACAATGTTATGGATCACAGAAGTCTAAATTCCTTAATAACATCTTTGAATTATTAGAAGTAGGTTCCTCCACTTACTTTTCAATGCCGTGCTTGGGATGCCCTTCTTGAAAATGATGGTGTCCATGCTTGGTTTCTTCAGGAAAACATTCCAGTCTTTTGTTTCAATACATCTGTTCTTGAACCATTTCTCTCCAATCCACGACATTCTAATGGCTTTAGCTATAAATGACTCTGTCACTATGAATTTGATGTCCCCTCTCTCCACTTTGACTCCATCAAAGGCCCTGGCGATGGATTTGGATTTTGTCACTTCTCTATGGAAGCCATCAAGTTTCTCTACAAATTCTAGCGAGTGCGCTTTCTGCAAAAAACATTTTGTCTATGGATACCCATCCAAAAATTTCTTCCATGTTGGCTCTATTCTGACTATCACTCCCATGGCCGAGTAGCTTCATTTCAAAAATTGTTTTGTTTGACAAGGTAGGATGGCTTGGTAAGGTTTTTACAGTGGAAAGGTTGAGTGTGAGTGATGGAATAATGAGAGCATAGATAGTGAGGGTATAAGGGACAAGGCAGAATCTAACCGTTAATATCATTCATGCTTATGTTCTGGATGACTGATTCAATGGATCGAGATATGAGTTATGATGACTGGGAGTGAATGGCGGATTGTGCAAGGTTTGATATGACACGACCAACTCTTTACAATAATGATTTTGATTTTTTGGTAGTACTATGTCTTATAATTCATATATGCAATGTTTTGATCCCTATTATTAAATTAAAGAAGTGCATACCTTTGATTTATTTGCATACTAACCTTTTGTTCCTTTTATGATGTCTTCAAGTACTTTGCAGTGGAGGGAGTCAATCATTCCTTCAATTGTATGATCAAAGGTGTCTATCAAATTGGCTGCAGAAAGTCACAAGAGTTGCAGAAAATTAATAATTCTGTAGTTATTTATTATTTTTTTAAAAGAAAGGGATAAAAGAATATGGAATTCTAGAAAGTGGGATACAAAGAAAATTTAAGATGCCAAGAATTCTTGGTTTTCATGTTTATATATATATATATATATGTATATATAAACATGAAAAAAGAAAATTTTAAAGTGGAGAAGAAGAAGAAGAATTCTTAACCAATTTCATGTTTATATATATATATCTATATATATCTATATATATATATATATATATATAGAGAGAGAGAGAGAGAGAGAGAGAGAGAGAGAGAGAGAGAGAGAGATATAGATATAGATGAAAAAAGAAAATTTTAAAGTGGAGAAGAAGAAGAATTCTTCTTAACCAACTTCAAATCAGAGTTGTCCTGGAAAATCTTTACAAATTCCTCCTTTATCATTGGCTTATGATAGATCCTGAGTCGATGTCGATTCACTAGGAGAGGAACTTTTCCTTCATCAATAGTCTTAATTCTGACTGTTCCATTATCAAAAACATTTTCAATATCATAAGGCCCAAGCGAGAGAGTTTGAAATTTTCCTTGGAAATTTTTGAACTTTGAATTAAAGAGTAATGCCCAGTCTCCTGGCTAAAATTTTCTTTCTTTGATGTATTTATCATGCCATCTGGATCTATTTTGTTGGACTAAATTAGTATTCTACATAACATCTTTCCTTATTTTATCAAGCTCATTGAGTTGTCCCATTCTTTGATTTTGTGCTTCTGATAATTCAAGTCCCAACTTGGCTGTTGTCTTATAGATCTGAATCTGGAAATCAATTGGAAATAGGACCTACTTCCAATAAACAAGTTCATAGGGAGTATGTCATGTCATGCTCTTCCATGTTGTACAGTAGGCCCATAAAGCTTCTGGAAGTTTTGTTGCCCAGTCCCTTCTGTGCAAGTGAAATGTCTTGGTGAGGATTACTTTAATCAGTTTGTTGGTAGACTTTACTTGTCCATTTTCTTATGGATGGTGTGGAGTAGACTTTTGATGCTTGATTTTATATTCTTCCACCTTCTTTTTCACTAATTTGGATGTAAATTGCTTTCCTTGATATGTTACAATTTCTCTTGGGACACCAAAACGTGTAAAAATATCCTTAAAAAAAATGAAACTACAATATTTTCGATAGCAAAAGAAATTTCTTTAGCTTCTACCCATTTAGTAAAATAATCAGTGCATACAAGAATATATTTTTTTGTTTTGAAGATGGATTAATTGGTCCAACAAAGTCTAAAGCCCAATTTTCAAAGGGTTCGATGACTAAGGCTATAATGGCATTTTGTTTGAAGGAACAGGTTTCCCCATTCTTTGACAATTATCACACCTCTTAACATATTCCTTGACATCCTTGAAATGAGAAGGCCAATAATATCCTAAGAGAAGGACTTTATAAGCAGTTCTTTTGTCAGCAAAATGACCCCCACATGGTTCATCATGGCCTGCTTTAACTATTTCAGGTATTTCATCTTCTCTTACGCACCTTTGAATGATGAGATCTAGTCCTGTCTTGTATAATTATTCATTTATCCATGAATAAGATGCACTTGTTTGGATTATTATTCTCTTTTCTCTAGGAAACAAATAGGAGGGTAACTTTCCTGAAACTAAATAATTGGAAATATCTGCAAACCAAGGTGATTTAGCGGATACTGCAAAAAGATATTCATCAGGGAACTTATCCTCTACAGGTGTATCATTGTTATCATTTTGAATTATAGATAAAAAGCTATCGATTGTGTTTTGTTTTCTAGGTTGATCCAAAATGGTGATATTGAATTCTTGTAACAATATTAGCCATCTTGTTACTCTACCATTAGTAACTTTTTTTATTCATTAAATATCTAATGGCAGAATGGTCTATATGCATGAAAGTTTCATAGCTAGTAATGTAATGTCTAAATTTATTAATGGCATGAATGACAACTAAAAAATCCTTTTCAGTTATAGTATAATTTAGCTCTGTAGGAGTTAAATGTTTAATGGGATAATAAATGGCATAAGGAGTGAGATCTTTTTGTCCTAACACAACTCCTAGAGTTGTGTCTAAAGCATTAGTTGATATATGAAAAGGAAATTTCCAATTAGGTCCTTTTAAGATGGATGCTTCAGATATCTTCTTTTTCAAAGTTTCAAAAGCCTTTTGACAATCAAAATTCCAACTAAATTCACAATATTTGGTGAGTAATTTGAAGAGTGGATATGAAATCTTTGTGAAGTTTTCTATGAATCTTCTATAATATCCAGTAAAACCAAGAAAAATCCTAACATCTTATTGGAAACTTGGGATTGATAATTCGGAAAAAATTTATACCTTAGATGAGTCTACCTTAATTCCATTTCCTAAAATATGGTGACCTAAAACAATTACTTCATTAAACATCATAAAATATTTTTCATGACTTCATGAAATATTTTCTTCTTTGCATCTTACGAGAACTTTTTCTAAACGTTCAAGTGATTCTTCAAAATAATTTCCATAAACTGTAAAATCATCCATATATACTTCCACACAATCATGAATAAGATCAGAGAAGATTCCTAGTACTGCTCTTTGGAATGTTGTTGGAGCATTGCATAATCAAAAAGTAAGTACTAATAAGCATAAGTCCCCCATGGACAGGTGAATGTGGTTTTGTATTGATCTTCAGGTACTACCTGAATCTGATTGTATCTACTAAAACCATCCAAAAATGAGAAATATGTTTTTCCTGCTAATGTATCTAAAATTTGATCTATGAAAGGAAGTAGAAAGTGATCTTTCAAATTTGATTTATTCAATTCCCTGTAATCAATGCATACTCTCCATTTTACATTTTTCTTAGGAACGATTAACAGGGGTGAAACCCATTGACTGTCTGATATTGGATAGATGAAATTTACATTTAACAGTTTCTGCAATTCCTCTTTAACAATTTATTTTAAGTTTGGATTCATTCTTCTTTGTGGTTGTCAAACTGGTCTAGCATTTTCTTCAATATAAATATGATGCATGCAGGTCTTAGGATCAATTCCTTTTCTTAGAGCCTAGATTTTCCTCAGGCTGAAAAGACAAGGTTCTAGGTCCACATCAAACCACGTTCAACCTCGTAGCTAGCCCTACGAGGACAGGAGAGGGCTCTCTCCGGGTCAATCTCAGCGAAAGATGATCTATGGGGCTTGAGATGACTGAAATATAAACTAATTTTAGGTTAGGTATGAAGTACAAGGATTCACTTTGAGTTTTTTTGGGGGTTTTGTTGGAAAAAGGGAAAGGCAAATTTTGGGTCCAGGGATGAGGCCTAGTTTTTGTAGAGTTCTGATTAGGGCAAGGAAGGAAATCATTTTGATGCTTTGGATTGAATGAATGGATGGATCAGACCGATGAGGGGCTAAGGAGGGCAAGAATGCCTCAAGAGTCCTCCTCAAACAGATGAAAACATGAAGAATTAAACAAAATATCAAGGCAGAGCATAGCAGTCTAATGAATTCTAACTTAATCACTCATTTATTTAAATGCAGAAGACAAGGGAAGGGAAAATGATACACATAAACATCAGTGAACTTACAAATACATAGAGAAACACACCATCAAAACATAGAGCCACATGGATCCCAACAGACGCTGCAAAACCCTGGTCTTTCCTTTGCCAAAAATGCAGAAATCAAATGTCCAATGAGTGCCAAGCAATCCCAAGTGTCCAATCCTGAAAATGAATTAGAAATTACATAATATAGACAAGCCAAACCTATTCCCTTGCCTCTAGGGGTCGAGCTCATCATTCTAGGATCTGTTTGAACTAATTCTAAACAAGGAACTGAAATCTAGGTAGTCAAACAACTTACCCCTATATGCTAGGAAACTGATTCATTCATTTAATTTTCAGTTTTTAGTGAATGAATCTTCTAGAACAAGTAAATATGTGCCAAAATTACATCATAGTCATCAAGTTACATCAAGATATATCTATAATTACATCAAAAAGCAAAACTAGTCAAAACTGGGCGAATTTCTGAGCTACACAGTGAAAAATATGTAAAAATCCTCTATGCGCCGTGACAATAATCTCTATGCGTAGCATAACTTTGGGGCTGATTTTAGGGCACTTCCCGAAGTCCAAATTGAGCCCAATATAGCTCGTTGGAAAGCCCTACCTGTCTACTTTCCAACCCAAGTGCAATTTCTCGATTTGGATGTCATGTTCCCCTCCAAAACTTCAATCTCCAAAGACTACTTCCTGTCGGTGCAAAAGGTGGTAGAGAGGTCATTTTTAAGGTGTTTTTGACCCTTTAGGCAACCCATAACTTGATGAAATCCTTAGGTAATCCATGAGCATGCATAAATTTTGATGAAAAATCCAAAAATGTAAGGTTTTTCTCCTGAAGATCTCCCAATTATAAGCGCGCACCAAGTGGTGCTACGCGTTGCGCGGAAAACCCTGTTTTGTAACCAAAAATTTCAAAATTGACAAAATTTTCTCCAAATTCCTTGAAATTTGGACTGAAGGCCTATCATTGAGTACCATGCTCAGCCAAAAGGCTTCAGCCAAGATTCAGAGTCTATCCTCCCCTTTTCGATATTTTAGTGCCCTCCTGGTGCATGCAGTTCTGTGGTAGAATCACTGTCTCGGTTGTATGATGTGTCGGTGTCTGTCTACACAGTGTTACCAGTCTATGCCAATGATATGTTTAGCTCGTTGAAATTGAGAAATTGGTACCTTT
Organism: Pinus tabuliformis; assembly: GCA_031772625.1. Classification (NCBI taxonomy): domain Eukaryota; kingdom Viridiplantae; phylum Streptophyta; class Pinopsida; order Pinales; family Pinaceae; genus Pinus; species Pinus tabuliformis. Next base: position 914,854,701 of record CM062809.1, read on the forward strand.
ATCTCCAATTGACAAGTGTATGTTTGAGTTGTATGAAATGAGAATTTGGTGCCTTTTGTTTCAATTATCAAAATATGCCAAGTAGGAAGGGGCTGTGGTACATAGGGACAGTGGGTTCTTGTCAAGTGATAATTTTCCCTTTTAAAACTTCTGATTTGACAATGTAGAGACAATGGGACAATCACTTGATTGTTTTGTGATTACTTTGGATTTTGGGAATTTTTATACAAATGAAATAGGAAATAGGAATGATAAGGAATAAAGTCACTTAGGGATAGGAAAATGGAACTTAGGAATAAGTGTATAACGGGATATAAGGAAATAAACTGTAGCAATGGGATCATGGGAGATGGTAAAACAAGGCGGGGAGTGGCACAAAAATGTTCTAAAACTTCAACACAAAACTTCAAATAGCAATAATTACTAAGAGATTATGGCTTAAAGTTTGATATTCAAATTCTCATACTTAGTCATATAACCACACCAAACACTGATCAAAGGCGATTGCAAGATGACTTCACCTTACTTGGAGCAGAGGAGGTCATTCCATTTGAAGTTTGAGTTAGGTGGCAAAATTTTTAACATTCCAGCCCTATGTGCCACACACCAGTCCAACGCGCCGCGCACGCCATGTTTTCCGTGCCAGTGTATTTTTACACTGCGAAAAAATTCCCAATGCGCCGTGCACGCCATGTGCGGCGTGCACAAACCCAATGCGTCGCGCCACCAAAACCTGTTTTTTAGTGTTTTTTTAGTAGACTTTTGGAGGCCTTCCCGGTGTTCAAATTGGGTGCAAGATAGCTTGTTGGAAAGGTATTTGAGTCTACTTTCCAACCCAACTATAATTTTTCAATTTGGAGTTTATTTTCTCTGTCAAAAGCCAAATCTCCCAAGACTGGTCAAAATGTGCCAAATGAGGCTGCCTCAAGACAAAGTGCTGTTGCAGTCAACTTTTGAAGGTGTTACTCAACTCCAAATTGAGCTCATGATAGCTCATTGGAAAGATATTTGTGTCTAGTTATCATTTTAATCATAAAAAGTGATTTGGCTAACCAAGATAGGAGAAAACGTGATTTTCCCAAGGTCACTTCAAAGGTGCATCAATTCTCCCGAGGCAATTGTATTTTTGACATTTCTCTAAAACCATGACACTTGTGTAAAAAGTGAACGAGGGTTTTCTTACTTGGACTATTTTGGACAAAAACCTTTCTCAGTGTTTCCAAATTCATCTTTTCATGCTCAAAAACATCATTTCAGTAAAACCTACACTGATTTGTGGAACAAGAGATTTGTAGAAATGAATGGGATAGGGAGCTTCTAAATTCTTGAGGAAATCTTGGGAAGTAGGGAGGGATATTAGGAAGTAGGGGAAAGTGTAATATCAGAAATTGAGTGAGGGGAAGGGGTACAAAAAGGCAAAACACAGGCCTAGCCTAGAAAATAGGGTTTGTAGCAAGAAACTAGGGTTTGTGCGAAATGAGGAATTTGGGGGATCTCAGTGATGGGAAGTGTTTAATAAGGTACATTAAGGATAGGGGAAGGTGTATGAACATCAGGATATAAGTTTTGCTAATGATTTGATTGTCCAAGAGAAATTGCCTTCAAAACCCTCAGAGAGGGAAATGACCTTACCTAGGTGCAACTGAAGCATGAACAAGGTGTAAAATGACCCATTGGAACCTGAAATGATGATGAAAACCATTTGAATGATGGTACACTTGAGCAGCTGAATGGTGACATGGACTTACATTTGGAAAATTTTGAAAGGAGTAAAAGCAAACCCTAGACCTAATGCCTAGTGACCAAATTTTGCTTGAAGACTCACTGAAATGACAAAATTTGACCTTGACACCTTAAAATCACTTTGTAAGAGCATGTTTGATCACTGGAGGAAGGCTGCAAAGAATAACACTAACATTGGCTCCAATGGGGATGGTAGCTCCTTAGAGGTGCTAAGAACTACAGATCTTTGGAAGAGCAAACAAGTGCCTTCATCCATTGGGCAATGGAGTCAAAAACTCAAGCTGAAATGCATGGCTGAAAACTGAGGACTTGACGACACAAATTGAATCTTACTCAACTAGAAACTGACTCGATAATTAAACACAACTGACAAACTAGAAATGATGCTCAAGGTTGAGCTTATTCATCAAACCTACTCTAACTGTTCTATTTCACTGCTAGATCAAGTGAAATGAAACAGCCAATGCAACCATGTTAACATCTTGGCTGTTATTTGATTTCTTCCCAAATGATTTCTGATGCACAGGAAAAGGGAAGAATCGAAAGGAAACTCCCACGAAAACTTGGAATCAAGTTGACTACTAATAAACTTACAAAACATGAGTTGACTAGATGACTTCAAGAGTACTGCGAAAGGATATTCATAATTGATTTCCATTAACACATTACTACTCTGGTTCAAGTAACCATCATAGCTGAATTTTAAATTTTTCCTCACATCTGTGTTGTCTTTCTTTGGTGATTGCAGCAAGCTGCCAAAAGGATCTTGAATTTTGTGAATAACCAAACTCTGTTGCTGATTCCAAACAGAACAAAAGTCTCCTTTATCAATCTCCTCATATGACTGCAAACATTGGTGTGAGCTTTGTAATGAAAAATCTGTTAAACAAGACAATGAAGTTGACTTTTGAATAAGATTATTATCAACATTCTTTTCTGTCACATGGTTAGCTAATGGAGAAGAACTTTTACAGCACACATCATCCAACACACGAGCAATAGGATCATCAAAAATTTGAGAAGACTGCTGCAATGTATCCATTAAAACGGTATGACATCCAACTGGCTATTCATCTTTTTCTTTAGAGATATTGCAAAGATTCTGTCTTATAAACTGAAATGCTTCGAAACAAAAGGGTACAGAATCCTATTGCATCATTAAATCATGTATTTTGGCTGCCACACCTTCATCTGTAATCTGACCTTCATCCTCAACATTAAAACCTAGAGATTGTTGATTTCCTATAGGTTGCCCATTCTAAGATTTACTGTGCATTTTACCCTTCAAAAATTGAAATGATTTAAAACAGAAAGGTAGGGAATCATCCTGTATTGTTTGATCATATGTGCCAGCTTCCATGTCTTCATGTGAAACTTGACAATCAATGGCATTTGGGGGCTGGAAATCTGAATATGAGAAGTCTTGAACAAGGCTTTTATGGCCCTCAAGATGGTCCAAATCAAGACTTGTTGATAGCTGATTTCTGATTGCATGGAAGTTGTCTTTGATGAACTGAAATGAATCAAAACAAAAAGGAAAAGATCCTTCACTTACTTCAAAATTTGCTACACTTTCCTCGTCACTGTCATAGCTGATATGCATCAGTTGATCACTGTACTCGAGCTACTGAAAACGAACTTCCTCTTCCCACAAACTAGCTGTTGATTTGTCTGCAAGATTAGCTTCTGTTTGGAGGACATAATCATCATCATACTGATCAAACTGAGGCAAATCATCAGTATAAAACACATCATCAAGCATACATGTCATATCAACAGATCTCTCTTCTCCAAGATGATCAATAAAACAATCATTGTCAGATCTATGACAACTGGGATAAGAAACAAAATGTTTTGGATCAGCCACTTGTTCATGAACGTCATTTTCATTTTTTGCAGTCATTTTCCACACCATCTCTTCTACTGCACTTACCAAAATGTCAAGCTTTACCTCTAGAGATGTCGATTCCTCCGGATCTATATTTTTCATCTCTTCTTCCTTCAACCTTGCCCTTCTGATCAGCAAATGAGCCTCTACATTTACTGCACTGTTCTGCATCTCTTCAAGTGTTGCAACATTCCTTTCTCTCAGCTGAAACTCCATTTCCGGATCAAAGGCACCCAGATAGTGCAAGAGAGAAGATCTAGGAGGAGGCCTTATATCAACTGGCATCGAATAATAAACTTGATTAAATCTGGCAGAAAATTGTTGTACTGTCTCCCCTAACTGTCTTTTTAGCTGGTTATACTCTTCTATAATCAAGAAAAGGTTCTGTCCGATCACCCACCTGTCGAGGAAAACTTTGACGAACTGCTGGAAATCTGAGATGCTTGCATCAGGCAGGGTTTTGAACCAACTCTTGACTTTGCCTTGCAAAGAAAGAGCAAAAAGCCTAATACTAACATCTTCGTCATCAACCTCAAAAAGGTCTAGAAAAGTCTCAACATTCTGCACATGTTGCTCAGCATTGACATTCTTACATTCACCATCAAACCTCGGCAAGTATAGATCATAGTTTTTGGGGAAAGCATGGAGAACAAAAGGTAAAATAGGAGGTTTATACCTATCTGGAACTATACAACGTGTAGGAGTATATACAAGAGCTACAGGATTAGGTTTGTTTTCTTTAGGCTCATCACACTGAAGAGAGTCATCATGAGATGTGGGAAAAGTAAGGAGGCCAGGACCAAAGGGAAACTCAGTATTTACACTTTTTGAATAGATCGAGTGATGATTTTGATCACCTTTATCATACAACAAATTCTGAAAAACTTTCAGGACGGTTTCAAGAATAGCAAAGAAGTAATTTACAAGAAATCAAACTAGATCCATAATACCATTCCACTTTGGATACCCGCACTTTGTGTAAGATCCTTCCATTTTCTCAGAGAAGAATTAGTCCTCTAGTGGAGTCTCTACATTGAGTTGGAGTCACCAGGTGAATGATTTCAACCTTCTTATGTTTAATCGTTGTCCATCATCAACCATCAGATCTAACTTGATACATCTACTGGGGTGATCGTTTATATCAGATGTTCAATTTATAAACTAGATCAGAGATTTATTGAAGCAGCTTTCATCTACTTTCGCTAATGTAAAGCAAGAGCATTTCGAAGGCTACCTGGCTAAATTCAAGCTTCGTTTGTAGTCTACAAACCCAAACAATGAAAATAAACTTTCTTCCCCAGTATGTTCACCACTATGTTAGAGCCTAGATTTGCCTCAGGTTGAAAAGACAAGGTTCTAGGTCCACATCAAACCATGCTCAGCCTCGTAGCTAGCCCTACGAGGACAGGAGAGGGCTCTCTCCGGGTCAATCTCAGCGAAAGATGATCTACAGGGCTTGAGATGACTGAAATATAAACTAATTTTAGGCTAGGTATGAAGTACAAGGATTTGTTTTGAGTTTTTTTGGGGGTTTTGTTGGAAAAAGGGAAAGGCAAATTTTGGGTCCGGGGATGAGGCCTAGTTTTTGTAGAGTTCTGATTGGGGCAAGGAAGGCAATCATTTTGATGCTTTGGATTGAATGAATGGATGGATCAGACTGATGAGGGGATAAGGAGGGCAATAATGTCTCAAGAGTCCTCCTCAAACAGATGAAAACATGAACAATTAAACAAAATATCAAGGCAGAGCATAGCAGTCTAATGAATTCTACCTTAATCACTCATTTATTTAAATGTAGAAGACAAGAGAAGGGAAAATGATACACATAAACATCAGTGAACTTACAAATACATAGAGAAACACACCATCAAAACATAGAGCCACATGGATCCCAACAAGTGCTGCAAAACCCTGGTCTTTCCTTTGCCAAAAATGCAGAAATCAAATGTACAATGAAGTGCCAAGCAATCCCAAGTGTCCAATCCTGAAAATGACTTAGAAATTACATAATATAGACAAGCCAAACCTATTCCCTTGCCTCTAGGGGTCGAGATCATCATTCTAGGAGTTGTTTGAACTAATTCTAAATAAGGAACTGAAATCTAGGTAGTCAAACAACTTACCCCTATATGCTAGGAAACTGATTCATTCATTTAATTTTCAGTTTTTAGTGAATGAATCTTCTAGAACAAGTAAATATGTGCCAAAATTACATCATAGTCATCAAGTTACATCAAGATAGATCAATAATTACATCAAAAAGCAAAACTAGTCAAAACTGGGCGAATTTCTGAGCTATACAGTGAAAAATAGGTAAAAATCCTCTATGCGCCGCGACAAGAATCTCTATGCGTAGCACAACTTTGGGGCTGATTTTAGGGCACTTTCCGAAGTCCAAATTGAGCAAAATATAGCTCGTTGGAAAGCCCTACCTGTCTACTTTCCAACCCAAGTGGAATTTCTGGATTTGGATGTCATTTTCCCCTCCAGAACTTCAATCTCCCAAGACTGCTTCTTGTCGGTGCAAAAGGTGGCAGAGAGGTCATTTTTAAGGTGTTTTTGACCCTTTAGGCAACCCAGAACTTGATGAAATCCTTAGGTAATCCATGAGCATGCATAAATTTTGATGAAAAATCCAAAAATGTAAGGTTTTTCTCCTGAAGATCTCCCAATTATAAGCGCGCACCAAGTGGCGCTACGCGTTGGGCGGAAAAACCTGTTTTGTAACCAAAAATTTCAAAATTGACAAAATTTTCTCCAAATTCCTTGAAATTTGGACTGAAGGCCTATCATTGAGTACCATGCTCAGCCAAAAGGCTTCAGCCAAGATTCGGAGTCTATCCTCCCCTTTTCGATATTTTAGTGCCCTCCTGGTGCATGCAGTTCTGTGGTAGAATCACTGTCTCGGTTGTATGATGTGTCGGTGTCTGTCTACACAGTGTTACCAGTCTATGCCAATGATATGTTTAGATCGTTGAAATTGAGAAATTGGTACCTTTGACTCCAATTGCCAAGTGTATGTTTGAGTTGTATGAAATGAGAATTTGGTGCCTTTTGTTTCAATTATCAAAATATGCCAAGTAGGAAGGGGCTGTGGTACATAGGGACAGTGGGGTCTTGTCAAGTGATAATTTTCCCTTTTAAAACTTCTGATTTGACAATGTAGAGACAATGGGACAATCACTTGATTGTTTGGGATTACATGGGATTTTGGGAATTTTTATACAAATGAAATAGGAAATAGGAATGATAAGGAATAAAGTCACTTAGGGATAGGAAAATGGTACTTAGGAATAAGTGTATAACGGGATATAAGGAAATAAACTGTAGCAATGGGACCATGGGAGATGGGAAAACAAGGCGGGGAGTGGCACCAAAAATGTTCTAAAACTTCAACACAAAACTTCAAATAGCAATCTTTACTAAGAGATTATGGCTTAAAGTTTGATATTCAAATTCTCATACTTAGTCATATAACCACACCAAACACTGACCAAAGGCGATTGCAAGACGACTTCACCTTACTTGGAGCAGAGGAGGTCGTTCCATTTGAAGTTTGAGTTAGGTGGAAAAAATTTTAACATTCCAGACCTATGTGCCATGCACTAGTCCAACGCGCCACGCACGCCATGTGTGCCGTGCCAGTGTATTTTTACACTACGAAAAAATTCCCAATGCGCCGTGCACGCCATGTGCGGTGTGCACAAACCCAATGTGTCGCACCACCAAACCCTATTTTTTAGTGTTATTTTAGTAGACTTTTGGAGGCCTTCCCAGTGTTAACATTGGGTGCAGGATAGCTTGTTGGAAAGGTATTTGAGTCTACTTTCCAACCCAACTAGAATTTTTCAATTTGGAGTTTATTTTTTCTGTCAAAAGCCAAATCTCCCAATACTGGTCAAAATGTGCCAAATGAGGCTGCCTCAAGGAAGAGTGTTGTTGCAGTCAACTTTTGAAGGTGTTACTCAACTCCACATTGAGCTCATGATAGCTCATTGGAAATATATTTATGTCTACTTAGCATTTTAATCATCAAAAAAGTCATTTGGCTAACCAAGATAGGAGAAAACGCGATTTTACCAAGGTCACTTCATAGGTGCATCAATTCTCCCGAGGCAATTGTATTTTTGACATTTCTCTAAAACCATGACACTTCTGTAAAAAGTGAAGGAGGCTTTTCTTCCTTGGACTATTTTGGACAAAAACCTTTCTCAGTGTTTCTAAATTCATCTTTCTATGCTCAAAAACATCATTTGAGTAAAACCTACCCCGATTTGTGGAACAAGAGATTTGTAGAAATGAAGCGAAACGAAGGGGATAGGGAGCTTCTAAATTCTTGAGGAAATCTTGGGAAGTAGGGAGGGATGTTAGGAAGTAGGGGAAAGTGTAATCTCAGAAATTGAGTGAGGGGAAGGGGTACAAAAAGGCAAAACACAGGCCTAGCGTAGAAAATAGGGTTTGTAGCAAGAAACTAGGGTTTGTGCGAAATGAGGAATTTGGGGGATCTCAGTGATGGGAAGTGTTTAATAAGGTACATTAAGGATAGGGGAAGGTGTATGAACATCAAGATACAAGTTTTGCTGATGATTTGACCGTCCAAGAGAAATTTCCTTCAAAACCCTGGGAGAGGGAAATGACCTTACCTAGGTGCAATTGAAGCATGAACAAGGTGTAAAATGACCCATTGGAACCTGACATGATGATGAAAACCCTTTGAATGATGGTACACTCAGCTGAATGGTGACATGGACTGACATTTGGAAAATTTTGAAAGGAGTAAAAGCAAACCCTAGACCTAATGCTTAGTGACCAAATTTTGCTTGAAGACTCACTGAAATGACAAAATTTGACCTTGAAACCTTAAAATCACTTTATAAGAGCATGTTTGATCACTGGAGGAAGGCTTCAAAGACTGACACTAACACCTTTCATATCAATGTATTCCCATTCATATGCAGAAGAGTGTTTTTGTAATATTTCTACCAGTTTCTTTTTCTGTAATTCTTCGAGGTTTTCATTGATGTTGAAGATTTTTCCTGGAAAAATTTCTATCGAAAAATTTCCATATTTTTCCATAGAATGTAAAGACAATTGTCTAGATGATAGAGATTCAATATTACATTTTTCTTGAAAATTTTGAATATTGTAAGAATATAAAGAGGGTTCATTATTTTCTATTGAATTTAAAATTTGATCCTCTTCATTTATTTGTGAAATTGTGAAAACTAGTTGTATATCATTAGCATCATCTATCCATTCTTCAATTTCTACTTCCATTATTGTTTTTTAGGTCAGTACAATGTAAATTTCTTTGTGGAGCTTCCATCTGACATAAACCTGACTCCTGAACTACAACTGATAAAAGCATCCATTGTAGCTAACCATGGCCTTCCTAAAATTAATGGATGTCCTCCTAAATTATTCTTGGGTGTTAGAATCATGAAATCAATAGGATATTGCCAATAATATAAGGATACATATATATATTCTCTAACACACCATCAGGTTTAATTACAGACCTGTCTGCTAATTGTAACAATGTTGGTGTGTATTGAAAATTAGGAAGCTTTAATTTATCCATAGTTTGTTTTCTCATTATGTTTATGGCTGCTCCTAGATCAATGATTGTGTTTGTTATTTCAATTCCATTGATGTGTGTTTTCACAATGGGGCTTCCTAGATCTAAATGTTTCTGAATTATTTTTTTCCCCATCATGATATCTGCAATTTTCCCAACTAGTTGAATTCTTTTTATTTATTTTCTTTTTCTTCCTAATCCTTTAGTACTCAGTTCCTTAATTGTTTTTACAAAAATCAATATTTCTTTTGTTTTTTGTAATAAAGGAATTTTATACAGTCATTTTTAAATTCATCTAACATATCATAATGAGGCAATATGATTTGTTTTTCTACTCCTTTATCGATTTTCAACCTTTCAGGAAAAGGTGGTCTTGAGATACATACTGAAGGTTGTTCTATAATAGGAATATTATTATAATGTGTAGGATTTTTTTATTTTTATTTTTCAATATTTTCTTTATGAGGAAGTGAAATTTCTTCTTTAGAGTTATTATTATCTTTTTGAGAATTATTTTCTATTTCCTTAATAACAACAGATGGTTTCTTCCTTTCTAATACTCTACAAGACCTTAATTGAACATTATTCATATCTAATGGAGTTATCATATAAGTTTGAGGATTATGTCCTTCTAAGATGTAAAAAAGTTGTGAAGTTTTATTGTTTGGATTTGGGAATGGTTGAATGGGTAATTGATTTGGTCTTTGTGAAAATGGAAAAGAAAGTTGTGGATTTGCATTTTGAGCTTGATCTTGAGGTAACTAGTTGGTTTGAGGGAAGTATTGTGATGGAAAATTTGGATAAGGTGGCAGATATTGTTGATATTAAGAATATCTTCCATAAGGATTTTTCCATCCTTGATTCCAAGATTGTGGTGGTTGAGCCCAAGGCTTCCATGGCATAGGTGGATTCCAATTATTTTGTGAAGATTGTGCAAATTTTTGAGGATTAAAACCTTGATTTTGATTTGTTTGAGGATTTTTCCATGGTCTTTTGGCAATAAAGTAAAGAGGGTCTACCTGATTTGGCATTCCTTCTTCACTAAACACAACCTTAAGACCTGGTATAGAGGGACATTCTTTTGTATCATGATTTTCCGCACATATAACACAGGTTTCTATGCTTTTTAAATCTAAAGGACATTCTCTTAGAGCATGTTTATTTCTTCACCTGAGGCAAAAGATGGATAATGTAACATTTTTGGGTTTCTCCTTGTTTTGTATTTTCAGGGTGTCAATTGTCTCACTAGGACTCCCTAAAATATCTTCTTTAAAGTTATCAAGAAAACTACCTAGTTTTTCCCTACTTACTGTCCTGACTGCAGATTTATTTACTCTTAATAAAAGAGGATCCCATGAGCTTTTTCCTGTTCTTGCTTTACCTCTTGAAATATGTACACATAGATCACAAATATATGCAAATGGTAACTAAGTAATATCTCCTTTTCCCATTAGATTGAGAAGATCAATCCACTCATCTTTAATGGATTTGAGTAAGAGAGATTTCAAAGTTTCTTCATCCAAATTATTCATTTTTTCCCTTTTGATATTATAAACAAATCTTTCAACAAAGTCTTCTAAGATTCTCATCTTCTTTTTGTACCATTTTAAAGACTACATATTTGATGCTATGAGGAATACAATAATACTTATATTTATATAAGAATTCATCTTTCATTTGTGCCCATGTCCTTATATAATTTGTTTCTAAACTCATAAACCATTTTAATATTGAATCCTATAAGGTGGCAGGGAACAATTTCAGTTTTTTAGCATCATGCAGATAATCATATGATCTACATAATAATTTAAATTCAAAGAGAAATGTCTCTGGATCTTCACTTCTTATTCCATGAAAATTCAAGAGAATAGAGGGCGAGATGTTTTTATTAATCATAGGAAAATACGACCAAGTTTGGGACTTCCACGTACCACCTGACCATAGACACGGCTGAACCAAATCTCTCTTTCAGTTAGTCCCCTCGTGCCATATTCCAAGCATGAATGTGGGATCTCGTAGAAAAACAATCCAAGAACAACCAAAGGAATCTAGAGGTTAAATCACCTCCACCCTCAACAAACAACGATCACACCAAAACTGGTGCTTAGATCACAACTAAACAGAACTTGGTATGCCATCCTCAATCCATCACTATCCTTGAGGAAATTTTCATCTTCTTGTCTCTCATGCTTTACCGCAATCCAAACCTAGATCACTAGGCCCAAAACTGAGACTGCTCCCTCAGGGTCTACCGTGTATCCCACCAAAACCGGTCAAGGGATTCCTAGGCCTTTGGGAATGGACCTTGAGACCACCTCTACCACGGATTATAAAATCCATCTGGCAATTCCAAAGCTCAAAACCAAGATCAACATCCCAACACACCGTGGCATCCGGAAAAAGGCTAGGCTAGGCTGAAATCCATTGTCATAACTCAAAAATACCATGCCACCGACATCAAGAGAACCATACACCAACATGAAAATCCATTCATGTCCAAACCCACTAGAAAATCACACATGAAAATGGTTACCTACAAGTATTACTGCTAAAGATGCTTGATCATGCTTTCCTTTCCCTAATCCTTGCTTTCTTTTCCTTCCCTTCACCTTCTTTTCCTTTCCTTGATCCCAAACTATAGTACTCCAAGAAAACTCTAAGTGACCAAGAGTGTGTGTGTGTGTGTGTGTGTGAGAGAGAGAGAGAGAGAGAGAGATAAGAATGAGAGAGCTCCAAACATGAATTGGAAAAAGCCATGAACTGATCCTCAGAAGCCTTTTTATGCATGAGGCCTCTAATCTCTTCATTTTCCATTATTTTCCTTCAATTTCATCCTCACATGCAACCTGTGACCTTTCACCTTAATTTTCTCCTAATTTCCTTTATTTTCATAAATAAATGTGCCAAAGTTCCTTTTTTCCTTTTAATGCCTAATTTTCCTTAGCCAAAAACATACATCCAGTGATTCTCACTAGGATATATTTGCCTGACATTCATCTTGGAATATGTGTCCCTTACCCATGGTCTTATTTTTCCTTTATTAACTTTTATTTCATGAACTTTTCACTAGGTTTGTTACAGAACCCCCCTCCCCCCCCCCTTGGGGTACATTATCCTTAGTGTTGAACCACACCAAGAGATCAACAAAACTGTTTAAAAGTAAACATACTGCCTATGTAGCTTTATAACTTAGTTCCTTGCAGTATTTACAATGAAGAACCTACTCAAAAGAAAAACATCATGAAAACATGAAATATAATAACCATATCACTTATTGGAGCTTTATAACTTAGCTCATGGTGGTATTTACATCAATATACATATACATATACAAATATCAAAACATCAGCAAACATATGCCAACCATTTACCAAACATCAAACCAAACTGCATTGCCTCAATCGACAAACAATGAAGGGTAGAGGGCCCTCATCTGATCTACCATCTCCCATGAAGCTTCCTCAGGCCCAAAGTGCTTCCACTGCACTTTAACTTGATCTATGGATCTATTCTTGAGCATGAGATATTTCTGCTACAATATGCACTGAGGCTACGGCTAGAACTCTCCTTCTTGCTCCGCATGTAATACAGACAAATCAATAACATGATCAAAATCCTTTATATACTTCTCAAAAAATGAAATATGTAAAACATCATGGACATTCACTGTTGGAGGAAGTGCAAGTCGATATGCCACTGGTCCAATTCTCTCAAGGAATACCGTGGTGCCAATTTGGCACATGAACTAATCCTCAAAGAGATTTTCTTGGGCTTGATGCAAAAATACACATGCTCCCCAGCCTGAAACCCATTGAACACCTTGTGTTGATATGCATAACTCTTTTGTCTATCTTGTGTTTCCTTTAGATTCTTTTTTATAACCTACATTTCCTTCTCCATGTCTACCAACATATCTAGTCCAATAAGTACCTTATTTGTTGGATCACTCCAACTGATGGGAGTGTTACAACTCCATCCATACAATTCCTCAAAAGGACTCATCCTCAATGACTCCTGATAAACATTATTGCATGAAAACTCCACCAATGGAAGATACTCCTCCCATTTCCTCCGCTGCTGCATCACATACATCCTGACCATATCTTCCAAGATCCTATTAACCCTCTCTTTCTAACCATTTGTCTGCGGATGATAAGCTATATCGAATACCAACTCTATACCCAAGCCTTCAAACAGCTCCTTCCAAAACTTGGAAGTGAACTTTGCATCCCTATCCAACATAATATTCTTTGGAGCACCATGTATTCTCACTATATCTCTAATGAACACCTGTTCTACCTCACTGGATGAATATGTAGTCTTCACCAGAATGAAGTGAGCTACCTTGCTAAACCTATCAATCATGACCATAATAGAATTATGCTGCTTCACTGTCCTCGGAAGACATCTGATGAAATCCATGGCAATGACCTCCCGTTTCCATTTGGGAATTGCTATAGACTGTAGTAGATCACCTGGATGCTTTCATTCCACCTTTACCTACTAACAGTCTAAACATCTAACCATGAACTCTACCACTTCCTTCTTTAGATTCAACCAAATTGCACAGACCTAGACAATCAGCCAAGGCCCCTCAGTCTAGAAACAACGCAAAATCTCTCCCTCATTAATTGTCCATCGTATGTGCCGACAGGTTGTCCAGTTCCCTCCATAACTACATAATCATCCCTTGACTGTCGGGAAGATTTTCCCAATAAAGTAAAAATAAAAAAGAAAAAAGCAAATAATCATCCCTAGATTTTGGGGATCTATTTTTAGAAGCTTCTTGCCAAGTGTCGCTTTTTCCTAGATTTGTGGCATGCGCTTCATAAACCCTAATTTCTCCAAATATATTTAAATGACACCTAACATATCATTATTCACATTCGATCTTATAGCTCTAGAATTCCCAAGGCATCTAGGGACCTTCGGCACAATCGGCACAACTTTTCCGAGTAAATTTTTATTTTCATGCATTTTTCTACTTTTTTTGTTGCCTTTTAGTTTTTGGATTGTATTAGTATTGTTTCCTTGGTTTAATTGAATGAACACTAGCTTTTCAAATTATTTTAGCTTATATAAGTGTTGTTTCAAGTTTTACATTATGTTTTCTTAGTGTCACATGCTTAACACGGTTTTTGCACTCACAGTCGCTATTTCAATGACTTTCTTCTTGAGCTTCTAGGTTGTGTCGATTGATTGATTTTTTCTCTTTCTTCAATCGCATGCATGTTTATTTAGGTTAGATCTACACCAGATTTGCACATGCATTCAATCCTTAGTGATTTCCAGCCGTCCGTCGACAGGCTTGAGCTGCCTTGGCCCGGACCTTGCATTGCTTGGCTTGCACTATGCATTTTTGGGATGGAAGTCTCTTCCTTGCTGCCAATAATTACGCATATCTTTCCTCATACTACCTTCCCAAGTTGTTCTCTGTGCATTTTTGGGAGATAGTGCCCCAATTGGCCCCCAGGATTACGCAATACACTTTCCCAAGCAACAGTGATGCTGATTGAAACTGTGAATTGCATAGTTCTAGTCCTCAACATGCCAAGATGGATTTCTCTCTATGTATTTTTAGTAGATAGTCAACTCACTGGTAGCCTGGACTATGCTCTACATAGTTCCAGCTATCAGTCTCTTAGCCCCTCCGAGACAAAATTGCGCAATGTTCCCAAGTAGTCAACCAGGTGTGTTGCATGTTAGTCCTCAAGTTTATTTTGGTTCTCAACTAACACTTACTTGCCATGAGTGTTGCTCTATCTCCAGGTATCACAGGTGTTTATCGGACTCTTTGGAGTACAGGTACAATGGCTTCCAAGAGAGCAGGACCAAAAGACAGTTGAGAGAAGTACTGGGGACGTGGTTGAATAGGGTTCAATGAGCTTGCCCGTGTACATAGACACACACATGTTCATCAAGAAGGATATGAAGATAACATGGAAATACATAAACACCATATTTTCAGGTAGCTTTGAGGAGAATTTAGAGGATAAACAAGTCTATGTGAACATCCATAAGTCAAGACTATACAAGGTTGCATGGAGGTTTCCCGTGTTTCCTTATGCAGATGTGATCCACTAGATTGTCTCACACACTGATCCCAAGAAAATGATATTGAGCAGTGCCAATGGAGATAGGATTGCTTCCTTGAGGGTGGAGGATTATTTATAGATATATAATTTTCCATTCCCAGTGAGCAGGATGGATGCACTATTTTATGCTTACAACGACAGGACGAACACAAGAGATATCTTGAAGCATTGGGTAAAGGAGCTGGAAAAGTTCAAGACAACACCCAACTAAGTATACATCATGAAGAAACTTAGGAAGTCATATCAGTTCTTGGTCATCTTCACATGCCGCTTGTATGGCCAAGGTAGTATAGAAACCTTCCTACATAGTTGGTTTGCTATGTTACATCAACTGGCACATGAAGGAAAACCATTCAGCTGGTCTAACACGTTGGCTCTCTGGTTGAAAATAATTTTTTCCAATGCTCGGAGTCCACCTGAGGATCAGCAAGAAAATTTCTTCATCTATGCATACATGCTTAATGTAATTTGTGCATGTCAACAGTTTCCAAGCATGGGTTGGGCATGGAAACCTTTAGAAATGTTGTGAACATATATTACAAGTGGCTCTCAGATTGCAGCTGACGAGGAGTAATGGCTAGGACATGTGACCATTTCATTGCCCCTTTGTACATGATGATATTTGAACAAGATCCACCTTGCATGTCCCAGGCAGAAATGGAGACATTTCTAAACATTACAGATTGGTATGCCTCACCCGTGGGAATCTTCATCAGAATGTACAACATGGAGAAAGCTCTACATGTGTTTTTGAGGTTTGTCGTGAACAAGTTGGTCATGCAGGAGGTTGCATACCACATCTTGACAGGGTTGTCAACTGGATTGCATAGGAAGAAGCAGGCACCATGGCCCATGCTTCCTATGTGAATTGGGTTCTAAGCAGTTGGGATTTTAAAGGAAGTAGATGCCAAAGTGGAAGACTTCAAGAAGTTTAAGTTTGACATTAGGCATTTCAACCCGTACGACCCACATGGTTTATGCTAAGATCACTATGCAAGAGTGTACTACCCTTGGATCCATGGGGCATGTCATTGGCTAGAGGAAGACCCATGGAGATATGGTTACAACTCCTCTATGCTTAATGAACTAGTCAACATTGTAGTGGAGTGGACAGTAGCACTCAAGATAGCAGCACCGCAAGGAGCAACAACAACAACAGTAGTAAGTAGCGAACCTGTGCAAGACAAAGGGAAGAGGAAAATTTTCAAATGCACAGATATGGAGGATGTTGTAGGAAGTCCAAGAGAAACTCAGGGAAGAATAAGAGTTGTGAATAGGAGAGAAGGATGCACAACATGAGCATAAACAAGAACAGGAACAAGAACATGAGGAAGTGCAAGGTTCATAGACAATGCAAGCTACACCAATTCAAGATGAATACTTTGAAACAACAACATATGAGGAACAGGGTGAGCAGCCACATGAAAATGAACTTGCTCTACAAGAGGAACATATAATAGAATAGACGGACATGGAGGTTGAGCAGCCAAAATATGATCAGGATACCGATCTCATGCGAATAGCAACCGAGGTCACTCTACATGCTTCACCAGCTCCAACAGCAGAGCAAGTCGTGAGTTAACAAAGGGATACCATTCTCCTTGAGGACCATCTGGGAACAAATATGTACAACATAACCTTTGATGAGTTGCAACACGGAGTTATAAAAGCACGTAGAGCATGCACCCTAGATGAGCATGCATCACCTGCACACTTAGAATAACTAGTGATTGTGTCAGATGTACGGATACATCCAACTTCCTTGGCTAATTCTACAAAGGAATATGTCGAATCCACCAACTCGAGTGTTAGGTTATTGATAGTGGAAAATAAGCACATGGCTAAGGAATTGCAAGGATCCAAGCAGAGAGAGGAATAATCAATAGGATTCTCCATAGCAAAGATGAAGATGGCCATACTTTCTGAAGTATCGGCTCTTAAGACAGTCACGCAAAGACTGTATGATAGGTTCACCATTGTGAACAAGGAAGTTTTCCACCTACATGGTCATCAACAGTGTTGCACTAAGATAGCACGAACACTCGCAGACATACATACCATAGTTGATCATGTATATACATGAACAATGAGGTATAAGGGAGCCCCACTTCACTTGCACAAAATGACAAAGCCACAGGTGGATTTGGACAAAGCACGCATTCAGAATCAGATCCAGAACTATGACAAACTCTCATCACTCGTCACTAGTATCGAGGCTTTGTATGCATGGTTGTACAAGAGTTTGGATGTCATGGTGAGGAAGTATGGCACCCCGTCGATTGGTACACTCACTAATGCCAAACAAGGAACCAAGTCAAACTGGAGCTTAAGTAATTCGATCAGTTGATGCTCATGGCCACCATCGTATATTTTCTAGTCAACGCAGATAACATGTGCATGTACATCATCAGTCCAACCATGCTCAAGACTAAGTTGTGCATGTTACAGGATGAGTTGGACCGAGGTTCCAAATCAGTATACCCAGAAGCAATGGAGGCAAGAGTTCATTTCCAGAAGGACTTCATCAAAGAGTACACAAACACCATTGCACACTATCAAGCATGGTATTAGTTCATCATCAAGGATCATGGAGATAAGGTTGATGATTTGGCCTTTCCACAGTTGTCTCAGTCTTAGTGTTGTATTGTTTCACTAACTCAAGCCAATTTTGTCCACATGGGTATATGTGGAAAATGTATGAGTTTTGTAAAACATGATGTAAAGTGAAATTCCAAGTGTCACTAGTGGAATACAAATAGTCATATGTAATGTAAAGAGTCATGAGGGTAGTCCAAGAGTCACAAAAGAGAATGTCAAGGGTCACCCCACCCTTTGTTGTAAATAGAACCTCACAACTCATAGAAAAGGCTTTTTGGGAGCCAAGCTTTTGCTAGGCATTGCTTAGAGGGCTTGGAGAGTATTGTGATAAGCCTTGGCTTCTCCACAGTGCAGAGTGATTACATATCTTTGGAGGAGAAGACAATGTTGACTGTAACGTTACACTATTGGGGCTAGTGGCTATCATAATTGTATGTAGGGATGGAACTTTCACTTTCTATAACATAACAGATCCAACATGTTTCATGCATATGCTGTTATTGTAGTTTGACTATTATGGTTACTCCAGCAATGTATGTATTTTACTTATGCATTGATGTATGGAATATTCCATATGTGATTGTGTGAATCTTATTGAAGCGTATTATTGGTTTAACGCATCACTATGGATTGTCGACTATTTTGATTTCCAGTTTGTGATGTCATTCAACTTGTGTGTTCCTTTCAGGATGCATACTATTACATGCTTCTACGAGAACACTTATTTCCCCCTTTGTATGTTAGAACCTCCCCATGCACCTCTCCTGACTTGCTACAAGGTCACATACTTACTTTCGACAAGGATATCTTGCTTACCTTTTTCTGTTATCATAATCAAGGCGTAACTTTAATACCCACTGTTGGGATTCCTACTCCAAACAGACTGAGGTCTAGTTGGGACTTCTTACCAGGGAGATCCCCTGACATGTTAGAAGGTCCAACACTGTCAACACCTAGATGACCCGAATATGGTTTCACATGAAACTTCCTCAATATAAGCCTCTTGAGCTCATTGCAATTCAACACATAGATCCTATCTTGAAACCTCACCAAGCCATTTTCCATTAGACGATAGTCTGCATTTGGATCCCCTATACATGTACCTACACATAAACCTTTACCTGTGCCTATACTCTTCTATAACCTGTGCATAATATGCATGTATTTGTCATCCCGCTATCTTGCCTGTAAGATCCTATCCTATAAGTTTGTCCCTTAAGACCTTATAACTGCTATATGACTTACTTGTACCTTCTTGCTAAGAGAATATGCAACTCGGTTCTCGTTCTCTTTGATTTATATGATCTCAAAGTGAAACTCACTAAGGGTATCCAACCATCTAGATTGTCTGGAATTTATATTTGGTTGGTCAAATAAATACCTCAACCACTCTCATCGCTCATCAATGCAAACCTCCTACCTAGAAGATAATGTCTCCACATTTGCAATTCATGTATAATCGCTGGTAGCTCAAGATCATACATTTGATAGCTATGCTTGTGCTCATTCAGTTTCCGTGACTCATAACACACTACATGTCCTTTTTGCATGAGAACTCCCACAATTCCCCTCTTGCAAGCATCTGTACACATTACAAACTCCATGTTTGTATCTGCAATCTTTAGCATTGGTGCATGTGTCAACAACTACTTAAACTGCTCCAAACTATCTTCACATTCCACCACCCATTCAAACTTCTTACCTTTACACTGCAATGATGTGATAGGATATGCAATGTGTGAGAATTTCTTGATGAACCTCCTGTAGTAACCTGCCAATCCCATGAATGATCTCACCTCATCTACATTCTTAGGAGCTTCCTATTCCATGATGTCCCTTATCTTTTATGGATCTACTGTTATGCCTTCCTTGGAGACAACATGTCCCAAGTAGTGTACCTCAGTCTGAAATAAGTTGCATTTGCTAAGATTAGCATACAATTGATGCTCTCTTAGCAATCTCAATACTACTGCTAAATGTTTGGCATGTTCTCCCTCATTCTTAGAATATACCAGTATGTCATCAATGAATACAATAAAACACTTTTCCAAATAAGAATGCAACACACTATTCATCAAACACATGAATATAGCTAGAGCATTCGTCAAACCAAATGGATCAACAACAAACTCATAATTCCGATACCTGGTTCTGAACACAGTCTTAAATATATCCTCTTCCTTGATACATATTTCATGGTATCCCGATCTCAAGTTGATCTTAGAGAACACTGCTGCTCCCTTCAACTGATCAAACAAATCATCAATCCTTGGTAAATGGTACTTGTTCTTGATCATTACCTTGTTTAGTTGCATGTAATCAATGCAAAATCTAAGAGTACCATCTTTCTTCTTTACGAACAACACTAGTGCACCCGAAGGTGATACACTGGGCCTGATGTATCCTTTTTCCAACATTTCCTTTAGCTTCAACTTCAACTCTACCAACTCAAGTGTGCTCATCCTGTAAGGTGCTTTCAATGCTGGAGCTACCCCTGGAACCATCTTAATACAAAATTCTAACTCGCTATGAGGTGGCAACTCTATAATGTCCTCTGGAGATACATCCTGAAACTATTGCAAAACTAGGTACCTGCACAACACATCGGCATGATCAACCTCCTTACCCTTGTGACTAGAAATGTGTACTACAAACATCACACAACATTTTCAACAACTATGCTTAGCGTGCATAGCAGTAAGCATCCTCACTGATGTAGGCTTCTTGTTTCCCTACAAGTTCCTCTTTTCCCCACTATCATCCACACACTCAATGGCCTTGTCAAAGCAATCCATATTGGCTTTGTGAAGGTATAACCAATCCATACCCAAAATCATACTATATGAACCTAATGGAAATACATTAAAATGCACTATTGTAGGCATACCTTTTAACTCAAATGCACAAGATTTTACCCAATGGTGAACTCGCTTCTTTATACCTGTAGCCAACTGTATGAACAAAGATTATGCATGCATTTATTTTCTCAAATCACACTTATCCACTAGGTCATGATTAATGTAGTTATAGTTAGATCCATGATCAATCAAAATAGAAACAACTTGATCACAAAACTTACCGTCTATCTCAATTATCGATGCCTGAAGATCCCCCTTCCTGTTGTCCACAACTGCATAAATCCGAGGAATGTTATGACCAACATCACCAATTGTATGTGCCTCCTTATCACTATGGATCTGGGGTCTACTGCCACTCTGATACTGTAGACAATCCCTCTTATGATGATCCTAACTACATATCCAACACTACAATGGTTCCCTACCACCACCTCTAGTATGCTTCTCTCCATGTCCCTTCTAAGATGTATTGAATATTTTGTAAGGAACTGTATTTTCTTTCTCACTTGCACCTTGAGGTCTTCCTCTCTTTGGTGGCCATTTTCCTTTATCTTTGTCATTTATTTTTAAGTCATGTTTCAGCTCAACTTTGCGCTTTGACTGCTCATAACAATGATTCAACTTCAGGATGACCTCCTCCAGTGATCTAGGCTCATCGAACTCAATCCATTCTTTGTATGCAATTGGAAATCCACTGATGAATCTTTGAACCTTGGCCTTCTCCTCTCTAAGGTAAGGCACATATCTCAACAACTCCAAAAATCTACTGGTATACTCCTCATTTGTCATATAACCCATCTGCAACTCATAAAACTCCTTAGCCCTGTCATCATAATACATCTCAGACAAGTACTTCTTCTTGAAGACACTTTCAAATGCATGCCAAGTCAAATCATCCTCATATATGTCCTTGACATTCTTCATGTCATCCCACCAAATATTTGCTTTACCTTTGAGAATGAAAAGGGTTATCCTTACTTTCATGTTTTCTGAGTAATCATGCAATCTAAATAATTTCCTCATGCTAAGCAACAAGGCCTCTGCATCTTGCGATATCTTCATCTCTCCATCAAAGTTAGGTTTCTTTGCATTCTTGAACTCATCTAGAAAGTATCCCTTATCATTCCTCTTGTACAAATGATGACGATGATGATCGTGATGTGTATCAAAACTAGAACTAGAGTAATACTTGTGTCTACCACCCCTCCTATCCAAAGTGTCCAACATCCTATCATCTCTGATAGTGTCATATCTATCTGACCTATTTCTACTATGAGACCTGCTGCATTATGCCCCATTAATTCTATCCTCATGTCCATGCTTGATCCAAAGAGTTGCTTGTCATTGCAAATCTGACAAGCTCTAAAGTAATATCACATTCACCTCTGCTTGTTTCTCTTGTGCCTACATGATTTTTTCATTGTCTGATTTGCAACTCCTTATTTCTTCCTTCAAACATCTCAATGTTTCTACCAAGTCAGAAGGGTTCCATACACCACACTGCCCATCTAATGAATCGGGAGGTTCTATGTAGTCTACCACCTTGCTAGCCATCTGATCTCTTTCCTGCAAGGCATGTTATGTCAGGTAAACCAAATCACCATAAATCAATGTACCATAGCATACTCAAGGAGGATACATTGTCTGTAATATCATCAAATCAGCGTGATGCGTGTATAACATAACCATAATAACATATACACATATATCAATAAGTGCATCAATGCATAACCATCATACTAACTAGGGTCCATTCATCAATGCAAGGCCATATCAACAATGCATGCTATGACCTCATGCATGACAACAACCAATACTCCAGTATACACATTGCCTCATGCAACTATCTGTTAGAAAATTATATATTACAGAGTAATGAAACACATAAAATATTGCAAAAATATAAACACAGAAAACACATAAAACAAGAGAGACACAGATATACGTGGTTCACCCAGTTTGGGCTACATCCACGGAGAAATAACCACTCCTTCCTTTATTATATTATCCAAGAAACTGAAGAGATACAACCTACAGTAGATCCGCTGTAACACCCTCTTCGCTCTCAATCTCCTCTCTCTTCCTCACTCAGAATATAGATGTACATAGACGCAATACAATTCCCTCATATATATTGAGGGGTTTCCTTCTAGAGCAAAAAACCATAAATTAAACATAACTTCTACCATCAGATCATCCGCCTAATGAGCGGCCCAGATTGACTAGAAATTAATAGACTTTTACAAGGCAGTTTTAGACTGCTGGCCCCTAGACCCCCCAGCCGGGGGGGATTTACCCCCCCAGACCCCCGTGGGGGGGACAAGTCCCCCCCAAAACCCCCCGCATGGAGGGGTGTAGAATCTTCCTGGGGTATACATCCAGCGGAAACCTTTGAATACAAAAGATAATTAGGCTCCACACCCAACAATCTCCCACTTGGAGACTGATTATAGCAACTCCACCACTGCTTCATTTGCTAGAAAAGGACTCCACTTTGGACTTGGTTGTTTCTCATCTTCTTCATCATACTTGAAGACCAACTGAAACTGAGCAGATTCTTAGTTTCTCCTTGGTTACAACTTTTGTTAACATATCTGCAAGATTCTGGCTAGTGTGTATCTTTTCCAGCTTCAACTGTTCATCTTCCAATGCTGACCGTATGAAATGGTACTTGAGCTATATATGTTTAGTCTTGGAATGAAATGCAGAGTTCTTTGCAAGATGTATGGCACTCTGGCTATCACTATAAAACCTGCCCAACTCCTGCTTCTTGCCCAATTCATCCAGAAACCTTTGTAACCAAATCATTTCCTTACTAGCCTTTATAATAGCAACATACTATGATTTTGTTGTTAAAAGTGCAACAACACTTTGGATTTCTGAAACCCAACTGACAATTGTTCCACCTACAGTAAACACATACCCTGTTGTGCTCCTCATGTTATATCTATCACCTGCCATATCTGCATCAACATATCCCTGTAGAGCAATGTTTGAACCATCAAACCATAATGCTTGATTTGTGGTACCTCTCAAATACCTGAGAATCCACTTCACTGCCATCCAATGTTTTTTTCCTGGATTGTTCATGTACCTTCTTACAACTCCCGCTGCATGTGCAATATCAGGCCTTGTGCAGACCATTGCATACATTAAGCTTCCAACTGTTGATGCATATGGAACTTTAGACATATGATCCATTTCTTCCTGAGTCTTGGGACACGCCTCCTTACTTAATTTAAAATGGATAGCCAAAGGTATACTAACTGGTTTTGCATTCTACATATTAAACCTTTTTAACACCTTTTCTATGTACTCACTTTGAGACAATGTTAATTTACGATTCTTCCTGTCTCTAGTTATTCTCATACCAAGGATTTATTTTGCAACATCAAAATCCTTCATTGCAAATGAGTTTGCTAATTTCCTTTTGAGCACATTTATTTCCAGCATGTTAGAACCTGCAACAAGCATATCATCTACATATAATAGCAATATAATATAGCTACCATCATTTTGCCTTTTGAGATAAACACAATGATCAGAGTGACATCTAATATAACCTTGTTCAGACATAAACCTGTCAAATTTTAGATACCACTGCCTTGGAGCCTATTTTAAGCCATACAAGCTCTTTTTCAACTTGCACACTAGTTTCTCCTTCCCTTTTACCTCATATCCTTGTGGTTGCTGCATATATATCTCTTCCTCAAAATCTCCATGGAGAAAGGTTGTCTTTACATCTAACTCCTCAAGATGCAAATCTTCAGCTGCTACTAGACTTAAAATAGTTCTAATTGAAGTAATTTGAAGAACAGAAGAAAATATTTCATCAAAATCAATACCTTTCTTCTGTGCAAACCCCTTCACCACAAGTCTAGCTTTGTACCTTTGTTTTCCTCCATCTTCTTCCTTAAACCTATAAACCCATTTATTCTACAATGCTGTTTTACCTGTAGGCAACCTGACTAAGTCCCAAGTTTGGTTATGTGCTAAGGAGTCCATCTCTTCTTTCATGGCTTGCTCCCACTTCTTCCTAGTTTCTACCTGCAATGCTTCTTCATAACATTCTGGTTCACCAGAATCAGTCAACAATACATAATATAGTGAAGGAGAGTATCGTTCAGGGTGTCTACTTATCCTGGTAGATCTTCTAACACCACTTTTAGGTGTTTGAAGCGCTTGTTGTTTTGGTTGTTGTTCTGGTTGTTGATCATTATGATTTTCAAGAACCATCACTTTTCCTGTGATATCATCAAGCACTATGTATTTTTTGTTTTCCTTTTCTTGTTTCTTTTCCTACAACTGATTCTCATACAAGACATTTTAATTGAATATTACATCTCTGCTCCTAATGATTTTGTGATTTTCACAATCATATAAGCGATAACCAAAATCATTAACACCTTATCCAATAAAGGTACATTTCTTTGATTTTGCCTCAAGCTTTGTTTTATTTTCTTTGTTAATGTGGACAAAGGCTTCACAACCAAAAATCTTTAAAAAAGAGTAGTTTGCCTTTTTACCTGTCCATGCCTCCTCTGGAATACCACCATCCAAGGAACTTGAAGGCCCTCTGTTTATTAGATAAACAGTAGTATCTACAGCATCTGCCCAAAATTGTAAAGGCAATCTTGCATGCAATCTCATGCACCTTGCACGCTCCATGATTGTCCTGTTCATCCTTTCTGACACACCATTTTCTTGTGGTGTTCCTGGAACTATATTCTCTCTACGAATTCCATTCTCTTAACAATACCTATCAAACTCATTGCTGCAATATTCACCTCCATTATCTGATTTGAGACACTTCAACCTTTTCCCTGTCTCATTTTCAACCAAAGCTTTCCATTTCTTGAAAGTATGAAATACATCAGATTTATTTCGAATACAATAAATCCAAGTTTTTCTGGTTGCATCATCAATAAAAGTAACATAATAACGAGAGCCACCAAGAGATGATACCTGAGCAGGTCCCCATACATTTGTATGCACAAGCTCTAATTTTTCGCTCTTATTTTCTTTCCCAACTCTAAGGAATCTGACTCTCTTTTGTTTTCCATAAACACAATTCTCACAAAATTTTAAATCAACATGCTTCAAACCTGGCAACAAATTTCTTGAGTGAAGAATATGCATCCCCTTCTCACTCATGTGCCCGAGCCTATGATGCCACAATGCCGTATCTTCTCCTGTATAGGTTAAAGCATTAACAAAATTAGAATACCATTGCATAAATACAATGTACCAACCTTTTCTCCTTTCGCTATTACCAGGGATCCTTAAATGACCTTCCAGGTTTTATCTGTGAAAGTACTTACGCAACCTTCACCTCCCAACTGCCCTGTTGAAATCAGATTTTTCTTCAGATCTGGAACATGCCTTGCCTCCTTCAATAACCACTGATTTCCATTTTGCTGTTTTATGAAAACTGTACCCATTCCAATGATTTTACAGGGTTTGTCATCACCCAATCGAACCTGTCCAAAATCTCCTTGAACATAATCATGAAAACGTTTCCTATCAGGTGTGGCATGGAATGAGGCCCCTGAATCTACCACCCATGCATCAATAATATTTTCTAATGAAAGAATCAAAGAATCTTGCAACACATCACCTGTTACATTCACTTCATGATTGTTTTCTTGTTGCGTGTCTCCTTCTTTTCCATTCCAAGACTTTCAGTCTTTCTTCAGGTGTCCTTTCTTCCCACATTTCCAGCACACTATCCCTGATCTGGACTTGGATCTTCCTTTTCTTGACTTACTACGATATCTTGAGCTCTTTCCTCTTTCCATTTTTCTTCCCCTAGTCTCTACAGTCAAAGCATTACCTGATGTCTCACTGGAGCTTTTCCGGCACATTTCCTCACTAAGGATTGCACTGAAAACATCATAAAACTTTAAAGTACTAGATCCAGAGATAGAGTTACTAACGGCCATAACTAAACCATTCCAACTTTCTGGCAATGAGCACAGAAATAACAGATCCTTAACTTCATCATCAAAATTTACCCCTACAGAACTTAACTGACTTGTAACTGTATTAAAATCATTTAAATGGTCTGCAATAGATCCACCTTCTGACATCTTCATATCAAATAAACGCTTCATAAGAAACACCTTATTTTAGGCCGAGGGTTTTTCATATAGTTTGGCCAGTGCCAACATTAAACCCTGTGTTGTCGTTTCCTTTGAAATATTAAATTCTACTGGCGCTGCTAGGCACAGTTCTATTGTTCCAAGTGCCTTTTTGTTGATAATATCCCATTCTATGTCTGTCATACTTGTCGGCTTCTTTGTCTTTCCTCTCAATGGTAGGTACAGATCTCTCTGATACAGATAATCTTCCATCTGCATCTTCCACAGTTGGTAGTTTTTTCCGTTGAATTTTTTGACCCTAAACCTACCATCTTCCACCATTGCTCCCACTCAAAACAAGAACCCTTCTCTCTTGCAAGTTTATTAGCCAAATAAACCTGGCTCTGATACCAGTTGTTAGAAAATTATATATTACAGAGCAATGGAACACATAAAATATTGCAGAAATATAAACACAGAAAACGCATAAAACAAGAGAGACACAGATATACGTGGTTCACCTAATTTGGGCTACATCCACGAAGAAACAACCAATCCTTCTTTTATTATATTATCCAACAAACTAAAGAGATACAACCTACAACAGATCCGCTGTAACACCCTATTCGCTTTCAATCTCCTCTCTTCCTCACTCAGAATATAGATGTACATAGACGCAATACAATTCCCTCATATATAGTGAGGGGTTTCCTTCTAGGGCAAAAAGACCTAAATTAAACATAACTTCTACCGTCCGATCATCCGCCTAATGAGTGGCCCAGATTGACTAGAAATTACTAGACTTTTACAAGGCAGTTTTACATCTATTTTTAGCTTTGCGGGCGCTACTCCCGAACCCCCGCCGGGGGACCGCTGGCCCCCGGGCCCCTGCGGGGGGGGGGGGGACAAGTCGCCCTCGCGTGGAGGGGTGTACAGTCTTCCTAGGGTATACATCTGACTGAAACCTTTGAATACATAAGATAATCAGGCTCCACACCCAACACTATCCACCTGCATAACCAATGCCTAATTAAATACACATACGCATAACCGCATGTAGTCGAGCATACATAACCAATTCTTGTAATCAAACTATGATATTGATGGATGTAATCAAATAACCAAGGATGCAACCCATCGTACAAGAATGTAATCAAGCTACATATAATTGTATTATTAGTCATATACTCATGATGATGCATTCCATAAAACTAACATCAAGTTCCTCATGATAACCTTACTACTGCCATGATCAATATGATGTAGTGCAACAAGCACATGGAACACAAGTGTAAGAGCCACACATGCATGCATTACCAACACATTCACCCATATCTGTAGCACCAGATATGACCCAAAGACAACGTAACCATGCTCTGATACCAATCTGTAACACCCCCTCCCAAGTCTGCCCAAAGTAACCATGTCAACCAAGGTAAACATGAGGAGAGATGCTACTACAATCAGATTCAACCTCCTATGCCACCTTAAGGAAATGGAATCGAAGGAATATCACATACAGTCATCCCACATCATCAACAGAACCCTTAGGAGATAAGTCAACCAATCAGATAACCTATCCCTAGGTCCCACTTCTTTTTTCAGCTCTTAGGCCGTAGTTGCTCTCATTCTATGGGTAAGGGAGCAACTAGAATCCTAAAGTCACTCTCACAGGTCTGCCTAACAGTGACTATGGACAAAACTGCTAGTTTTGTGCCAGCAACCCTAGGATTTAAGCCACTTTTCTAGCCTAGAATCCTTGCCTCTACCCAAAAGTTGTTTTAACTTCCAAAATTCATTAAAAACATAATAAAAATGATGATCAAACAAAAATCACCCTCAAGACTATACCTGAGCATCCCTAACTGGGACTGACATTTTGTCAAAAACTTGGCATCATTGCAACCTATAGGACTAAGATATAAGACACAACATAAATGGCTGAAACAACTTATGAAACATAACCAGAAGGATCACCTCCTTCTCCATTGAACTACTACATCATCAATTAGGTCTCACATCCATCCATTTAACAGTTACAAGTAAATATATGAAATATCTATGGCATGAACCAGTCATTCAATCGTGATTATAACCAACATGAAACCATATAAAAATCAAAGATATGACAACCATTAAATCCACGTATAAATCAATGCAAAATTAAGAGAACTTCTCTTTCTTTAATCATAGGCAAATCCAACTAGGTTCGGGACTTCCACGTACCACCCGACTATAGACATGGCTGAAGCAAATCTCTCTTTCAGTTAGTCACCCCGATGCCATATTCCAAGAATGAATGTGGAATCTCATAGAACAACCAATCAATGAACAACCAAGGGAATCCAGAGGTTAAACCACCTCCACCCTCAACAAACCGTGATCACACCAAAACCGGTGCTTCGATCACAACCGAACAAAACTTGGAATGCCATATGGAATCCATCATTATCCTCGAGGAACTTTTCATCTCCTTTTCTCTCAGGCTTTACTACAATCCAAACTTGGATCAATAGGCCCTAAACAAGGACTTCTCCCTCAGGCTTTACTGTGTATCCCGCCAAAACTAGTCAAGGGATTCCAAGGCCTTTGGGAATGAACCTTGAGGCCACCTCTACCCTGGATTCCGAATCCATTCAGAAATAACAAAGCTCAAAACTGAGATCAACATCCCAACACACCATGGCATCTGGAAAAAGGCTAAGCTAGTGTTGTTGGGAAAAGTATCTATTCAGAATGCCCCTATCCCACTCTAAGGTGTGATAGTGCCTTAGCAACAAACAGGGAAAACTACTTGAGTATTCTTCTTTATGAAATGTAAATGAAGAGGAAGGAAGTAACTAACCTGTGTCTTTCACTAGTTTGTTGATCCAATCGCTCCTCTCTTCAATAGCTCCCAGCTCCCTGTTCCCTTACCGGCCCAGCTTCACCGAATTCCTGCAAGATCACAGAAGAGAGAAACTACACGAAGATATAGATTTACATTCATAAAAAGCTTAGGATCAGATTAAGCTAAACATGCAAATATAACAAAACATCATTGATACACAGCATGTAGGAGAAACTCAAATGATTTTATTGATATGATAAGAAAGTCCAAGAGGAGATACAACCAAGTGAGTCCCGATCCAGCATCTACCTCCCAGCAAAGGAATCCCTTCCTCTCCTCCAACAAAGCATAAATCACCCAATGTACTAATCTCAATCTCAAACCAACATCAATTCTCTGCAAAGTACAAAATTCCAGCCCCTGGATCTCTGGGATGAGGGATCCATATATAGATGTAAGCAGAGAGGATGAGTCAGCTTATGTTTTGACTTGTGGCTTCTCTCTGTCAGTTCTGGCTTCCACTTGGAGACTGAGAGCCTCTTACTCATCACTGGTCGAATTCAGTGAGGCAAGTGTCATTGGAGAAGATTCTGGAAGCTTCCATTGTCTCTCCACCTCGTTGAATGACTCTGCCACTTGTCATTTCCCGCTCAACGCACCTGGGCAGTGCATTCAAGTGCGTTGCAACGCACCTAGCCAGTGTATTTGGGTGCTTTGCAACGCAGGTAACTAGTGGAGCTTCTGAATTGATCCTGATTTGACTAGTTTTGAGCAGTTTCTGGTGGAGAACTTCTGGGAGAAGCTGTCATTGGTTGACCTTGTTCCTTTAGGGGCAGAAACAACACTTTTAGGGACTTTGGATCCCTTGGATTATGGACATTTCATGCTTAGAGCTGTAAGGCACAAAAATGTCTATAACATTTGCCCCCTAAAGTATGAGGCCGTTTATCGGGTGAAATGCTTTATTAGGAGGATCCGAAGTTCTTTCAATGCTGGGAGGAGACCTGTAATAAGATACAATACAATACATTATTTTTCATACTTTTTTCATGATCTAGCTGAGGCGGGCATTCCCATGCTCAGCTTTATAAATTCATTTTTATGTACATAGGACAGAAAATCATCTGATGGTTGACTGATGATTCTGATGAAATCATCATCCTTTTGGTAGGATGATTATCTGTTCTGCAATGTTGTACATGTCAATGTCTTTATTTTTCTTGAATATATATCGCAGCCCGGATGGATGAAACTAGATCCGGGGTCTTCAATCTCGTCCGATCTTCACTCTAAGTACAATTAGATCCATGTGAGAAATGTTTTTGAAGACGAACATGGAAAGAAATCGCTTGATTACCAGTCAATGATGTAAACTGTTAACAAGCGCGAGAGGAATCACCGATAATGATAATGACCCTCAAGGTACTGCAGTACAATTCACGTGGTGTGAATAAAGGACTTGGCGTCGAACACCACGCAAAATATTTCGGTCGAAGGTCATTGATGTATACTTGTCGCCGGAAGTGAGAAACTTGCCATTGAGGCATGCAAGCTTCAAAGTACTGAAGGGGGTGTTCCTAGATCAACTTCTTGGATAATGAGCTGATGTCGACAAGAAGTGATCCATCAAAGGAGGGCTTTAATGTATCCCACATCAGTGACACGAAATGGAGCAAATGATTTTGATGGAGGTGAAAACGATCTGATGATATATGGTTCAGGGTGGCGGTCATGAAAGAATGAAGTATAATGTATGGTAGTGGATGGGACACGGTTGACTTCTCTGGATGACTTCTCTTGATCATATCGGCGACACTTATATGATGGATTGGTAGCATTTACCCCAAAGGTGGATGGTATGGCGAGACCATGGTGATGTGACCGGTGAATGAAACAACCCAACCCGACTCAGGCACGGAGTGGAAGTGTCATGTTCAAGAGCGACTTGCTACCAATAAAGGTTCTTTGAGTTTCTTCCCAATTTTTCCCCAGTCATTGCTGACTAGTACCTCTTTATTTTTGTCAAGCTTGAGGAGGATAACATATGCTTGTTCTATAATCTGCCCTTCGGGCAAACCCATCGCTATGTTTTAACGAGCCTAGCGATAGTGAAACTCGTTCTCGTCTAAAGACAAGTTTGTCGCTATTAATCTTTTTAACGAGTCTAACGACAAAGATAACTCGGTCCTTTTCATTTTTAGAGAGTCTGAAAAGGTACGTAAAGTTAACTCCGGAATTCCTTTTTCGTCATCTAATCCCTTAAGTCCGAAAAAGTATAAAACAATACAGAAGGGATGAATTTTTGATAGTTTTAACGAGCCGAACAAAACAAGCGCTCGATCTTTTTGTGGAATAATCCCTCAGGTCCAAAAAGATTAAAATCTAGAGGAGGGATAGCACTTCCGGTCGCTTTAACGAGCTGGAAGGCCAAAACTCGGCAATCTTTTCATATTTTACGAGTCAGATGAAAAGAGCTTAAAGAAGACTCGTCTTTTGAGGAATGAGTGATAAAACGGGTAGCAGCTGATTCCAGGTAAGGGTTGGAATTTTCCAATCACGGCAGTGTCACAAGGATGGCTAGTGAAATCACTCTTCGCAGCTGTTCCTCAAAATGGGTAAACAATCAGATGGAGGTGAATGATCAGCCAATGGAAAAGTGGAGGTGATGGTGCAAACATGACCAAGGCTTTAATGGCTGATAATGTTACATTCACGGTGGTTATTTACCGGAGGATACTTCATTTTTTAACGAGCTTAAACGTGGGTTGAAACACTTGCTCGATCTTATGTTTATTTTTTAACGAGCATGAACTATGCGCTAAAACTACTCGATAAGATGGTCTTGTTTTGATTTTTTACCATAAATAGCTTTTCTTTTTCAAAGATAGTACTGTTCTTTCAATTGCTTCATCAAACTAGTTAGAAATGAACAATATTTGCTTGAAAATGAGATTAAAACGCTAATATTTTACTTTGAACTACGTAAAAAGCAATTAAAAAGTGTTTTTACCTCTCATTTTACCATTTCATTTGAACTTGGTTTGTTGGAGCTTTGGAGGTGCCTCTTCCCCCTTGATTTTCATCAGCTGATTTCGGGAGATTCTGTGGACGATTCTCGGCGCCGTCTGGACCAGGTAGGAGCTAAACCTGAGCTCTTTCATTTCATGGTTCCTTTTCTGCATTCTGTGCTTCAGTCCCTGCTTTTCTGAGCCCCTGGGGTTTGATGGGTGCGTTCTGCCATCAACGCACCCTAGGCATATCGAAACTTGCGCTAATTGTGGGTCATCATGAAGGTGACTTGACATTCAACGCACCCATAACACCTGTGTAGGTGCGTTGGGCGCAGAAAGGAAAGTTGTTGCACAGTTTTTAATGGAAATTTTCCCTGTTTCTCATCAAAACCAGGATCTAATCTCCTCTCTTGTTTGTTTTTGCAGAGATATTGGAGAAAAATGACCCTTACATGGTGAGAACGAGAACATGAAGAAGAGGACATGATTGCCCTACATGATCCTGTTACAGTGAACGCGCTGTGGAACTGTGGTTTGCTGAAGTTCTTTCGCATCTCTAGCATGAGACAGCAGATCAACCTACTGCAGTATTTGCTCGATGCTTGGGATCCTATCAATCAAGTTTTCCAGATTAGGGGCAAATCTATCCCCTTGACCGCAGTAGACATTTACTTCTTGACT
Organism: Pinus tabuliformis; assembly: GCA_031772625.1. Taxonomy (NCBI): domain Eukaryota; kingdom Viridiplantae; phylum Streptophyta; class Pinopsida; order Pinales; family Pinaceae; genus Pinus; species Pinus tabuliformis. Next base: position 914,888,063 of record CM062809.1, read on the forward strand.
GGCTTGTCGAGGCGGGGTGCCCCCATTTCTTTGTCAGGTTCGGCCCGAGGGAGTGACTCTGTGAGAGATTATGTCCGCCAGTATTGCAGGGAAGGATCTCAGCCGAGTAAAGACGGCAAGATCATCATCCGAGATGTCACTGACAGGTCCCTCAGGTCTATCCTGTTTACTTTTGGTAGGATGGCCGGGAGTGCATCTCTTCATGTAGCCAACAGGTCCTATATGCAGCATGCCTTGGAATGCCTCCAACCGAAAATATTCAACTGGTGTGATGCAGTACTTCTTGTGATGAAGAGTCAGTTGACCAAGATAAAGGACGGGAGGTTGAAGAACTTTGGATTCGGTTCTATTTTGACCGCCTTTGCCTTGGAGAAGATACCACTGATGCAGCCGCAGTACATTGCACTCGACATACCTCCTCCTACTGAACCACGTATGCAGAGATGGGTTGACCATATGTCTAGGCATGCTGGTCAGTCTCAGATTTCGTTTTCCGATACCTTCTTCAGGTGGTTTGATCGGCAGGAGATGGCTTATGCCAAGTATCCATATGCTGGCATGGACTTCCAGGGTGATCCGGATTTAGTACTGCCGGATGGCGAGCAGTGGGGCGCTATTGGTAAAATCTTTGACCATATCACTGTTTACTGTTTTTATTTATAATGTCCTTGTGCTTTATTCTATCAAGACTTTAATCAAACTCTTGTGTTGATGCAGATGTTGGTCCTGTTCGTCCAGTAATCCGTCTGAGAGTTCCGGCCGTTGCCCCAGTAGGAGAGGCTGCCGGGAGGGTTATTCTTCATGACCTTGATGTGGTCGAGACTCTCACAGCTGTGCAGGAGCAAGTTGAGAGCCTTACTCTCGGTATTCTCGATGTGAGGATCGACGAGCTACCTTTGCAGTTACAGCGGCATACAACTGGTGTGCCTAGATGATGGACTCGTCTCTTACGCATGATCGCACAGGCTGTGACTTGCTATCACGAGCATCATTAGACTAGGGTGCCCCCTAGCATTTTGAGTTTTTGGGTCATGTGACCGATTTTGTCTTGGTTACAGAACATTATATGTAAACCATAAACAGATATATATATATTTTGATTTTCGGGGTTTTATTCTGGTTGAGCTATATGATCCACATGTAAAACATTGATGATGTGTTTCTTTTTCACAAATGTTGCAAATGTCTATCTAACACATAGTTTGCTAATGAGTCGGTTAATGTGTTTAAGTTTCTGGAAATATGTTGGTATTGAATAAAATCAAATTGTCTTTCCAAAATCCTAACCCTTAGGAACATGCGATAGATAGCTGGGTTTCAGACGGAATATATACCATTGAGTTGTAGTATTACGAGTTGTGAGTCTAGCCTAACGATTAGTCGGCGTATACCATGGGTGATGGCATCAGAGAGAAGTTCTATCAACGCGCTATATTCAACGATGTTATTTGTTGATTGACCAATACATACACCTCTGAAACTTACTAACTCGCCGCTTGGATAAAAAATGGCCCAGGCTGCGGAGGACAGGTTCCGTGAACTACGACTCACTCCGTCAGCATATCCAACACATGTCTCCAAAAGGTTTGACATCTGCAATAAATGTAAAAAGGTGGATTACTCGACCAAAACGAACACTTTAGTGGAAACAAAATACAACTAAATCATATTGGTTACTATTTAAGCATAGTAACGCTTGAGGTACAACCCATTACGAGGTTGCACCAGTGCAATTCCGTCATAATCCATTAACTCGTAGGCTCCTTTTGCTAACACTCATTTAACAATATAGGGGCCCATCCATAAAGAATTAAATTTACCTGCTCCCAATTTATCGGATTCTTGGTCGTAAAGCAAGACCAAGTCACCTTCTGAGAAGACACGGGGTTTGACATTTTTGTCGAACTGCACCTTGACTCATTTCTTATGGGCTTCGTTAGCCAAAGCGGCATCACGACGGGTTTCATCCAATTGGATTAATTCCAAGAAACGGGCCTCTTCTTCTGAAGTTCCGGGGAGGAGATCGATTGCGAGTTTAAGAGACGAGATTTCGCACTGGACTGGTAAGACTGCTTCCAGGCCATATACCAGTTGGAAGGGTGTGAACCCGGTTGCATTCCTTACCGATGCTCGGTAAGCCCACAAGGCTGAGTACAGGATTAGGTGCCACCTTCTTTTGTGAACTCCAATCATCCTTTGCAACATACGCTTCAGGACCTTGTTGATCGCTTCAACTTGTCCGTTGGCTTGCGGATAATACGGAGTAGAGCTATTGTGAGACAATCCTAGTTTGGCAGCTAATTCGAGCATCATGTGATTGCGAAAATGCGATCCATGATCCGTGACTATAGCCTGTGGTACGCCGAATCTGGCGACTACATGATTGAAAAAGAAAAGGGCAACTGTTTCACCAGTGTTATCTAATGTAGGCATCGCCTCGGCCCATTTGGTAAAATAGTCAACTGCGACTATGATATACCCATGCCCCCCGGTCGAGGTGGGGTTACATGTCATGAAATCAATGCCCCATTTGGCGAATGGCGCAACAACAACTATTGGCTGTAGAGGTGCGGGTGGTCTTCTGGTTTTGATATCAAAAATTTGACAAGCATGGCAACTTCTGACTGCAGTTATGCAATCTTTGAACATTGTTGGCCAGAAGTATCCTGCTCGTAAGATTTTTTTGTGCTGTAGCATATCCAGATTGATGCCCTCCACACGCGCCTGAATGACACTCATTCAGGGCTTTTTCGGCCTCCTCATGGGTGAGGCACCTCCTCAAAACTGTATCGATACCACGACGGTAAAGTGTATCACCGACGATCATGTAGTCTTTTGCTTGGTATCATATACGTTTCTTTTCAGAGTGAGAGGTGTTAGGCCTAAACTTTTGGGTTTGGAGATAAATTATTATATCTCCATACCACTCATTGCTTGTGGATATCAGAAACAAATTCTCGTCCACGATTGATTCCTCGGATGTTTCATCGTTGGATGACGATGGGAGATCGCATAATAATTCTGCAAAGACTAGAGCTTTCTTTGATTTGGATTTTACAAATTCCATATCAAACTCTTGAAGGATTGCTATCCATTTTGAATATTTTCCCCCCAGCAACTGTCGCGACAATATATAAGTCATGGGGTTGCAATCTGACAGAATGGTAGTTTTCTGAAAGAGGACATAGTGTCAAAATCTTTGTATCGCTTGAACAACTGCAAGCGCTAGTTTTTCAACATAAGAATATTTGCTTTCTGTATCATTTAAGTTTTTACTTAAATAATATATAGGGTGTTCAATTCCATCGACTTCTTGAACTAAAACCATTGCGATGGTTGTATCTGCTGTAGCCAGATACAGGTTAAAATCTCTTTGATAATCGGGGGCGTACATTAATGATGCTTTCATTAAGGAATCTTTTAAAGCATCAAAGGAAGCTTGCGCAACCTGATCCCAGACGAAGGGTACCTCCTTTTTCAAAAGACGTGTATAACCTTTAGCAAGTTCGGCGTAATTTGGAATGAACCTCCTCAGAAAGTTTGCTTTCCCTTGGAGTTTCTGAATCTGAAGCAAATTTGAAGGTGGAGGCAAATTTATGATTGCCTGTACCTTGCACGGGTTGAGATGAATCCCATCCTTGGAGACTACAAAGCCAAGTAAATGACCAGAACTGACGCAAAATACACATTTGTGCAGATTGAGTCGTATCTTGTAGTGTCGGCAACGTAGAAATATCGCTCTTAAATGCTGCGGATGATCAGTCCGCTTTCGCGAATGAGCCGGAAGGTCGTCGAGGTATGGTTGAACGATGTTTTTGATGTCATGGAAGGCATAATTCATTGCCCTCTGAAACGTCGCCCTTGCGTTCTTTAAACCAAAGGGTAATTTTCGATATGGGAATGTGTCCCATGGATAAATGAATGCAGTCTTTGACTGGTCCTGTGGGCGGATATTTATTTGATTATACCCGGAAAATCCATCCATGAATGAAAAGATTTCGCATCCGGTGCATTCATCAATTATCTGGTCGATGAAGGGTGTAGGGTAGTTGTCTTTTGGACAAGCTTGATTTACATCCCTATAGTCGACACACACTCTAATTGTCCCTTGTTTTTTCATAACAGGGACAATATTTGATACCCAATCGGTTAGAGGAACTGGGTAGATGAAACCAGCATGGAGAAGTTTTTCAACTTCTGCCTTAATGGCAGCGGCTTTCTTGGGGTGCACCTGCCTGAGCCGTTTTCTTACCGGTTTGACATCTGGATACATCTTAATTTCGTGTTCAATGATACTCGAGTCGATGCCTGGCATTTCACTGTACGACCAAGCAAACACATCTCTAAATTCGCGAAAAAGAGCGTTATATATTTCCAGTTCTGAAAGAGAACAACATTTGCCAACATATATATTCTCTACAACATCTGTTTTAGTCAAGATATTTATGGCTATAGTCTCTTCAATGTTGGATAAGTTTCGCTCGGAATCCACCGTAGTTACAGTATTTGAAAGGAATTCAAAAACTGAAGGATGATAAAGGTCATCTTGAGTATCTTCTTCATAATCTGGAAGAAGGGAACAATGGTGGCAATCATTCCATGGTGCCCCTTCAATCAACATTGATTGTACAATTCCTTCATCGGTTCCATGCACTCGCGACCAAGGATCTGAAGGGGTACCATATTCTCTAGACCTATCTACCCAAACGCTTGACGAGCGTTGATTCGGGTTTGCCTCCCATGCTAGAAACATTGATTGCTACAATATTTCTATTGGGCTTGGGGGCAAAACCATTGCATGATCCATGTTGATATCGTTTTCTGAAATCTTTGTGGAAGATATCATATTGCAGGTTCCTATCGACGCTACTTCCGCCAGATTGATTGGAGGTGGAAGAGCGAAAGTTCCCATTAGTATAGGATCTTTTAGTAGGCCTACTCCGATATTCTGAAGCGAATGGGGGCTTCCATGGATCATGGGAATGCTTCCTGTAACTTGTGAGCCATTGGGGAGGAAGTTTTGTTGGTCGACGATTGTAATCCCCCCCTGAAAGGGAAATGCAATCTTTCTAAAATAGGTCGACACAACAGCTGCCATGGCATATATCCACGGTCTTCCTAGTAGGATGTTGTAATCAAGATTTCCATCGATGACTTCAACATCTATTTCTACTATTTTTCCCCCTAGTTCAACTTTCAAGTTATTTAGGATACCATATGGGGTATATGACCTTCCGTCGAATGCTTTTAATGTCGTCGAAGATCGCGACAAGGTTGGAGATCCTAAAGTTTTCCAGCAACTCATCGACATAATACATGTAGATGCCCCCTCATCAATAATTGTTCGATGAACAGTTTTGTTGAGGGCTTTCACTTGAATAAGGAAAGCTAGTTGGGCTGGTAACTGAGGATCGTATCCTTTGTGGTCGAAGGATACAAGATTGGAATCCTTAGGATCAACCCCACCAATGGCTGATAACAAGGCCTGCCTTTGGGATGGGCAATTTTGTAGTACTTCAAGAGTCGACATAGCGGATGGCGATTGGGCCAAATCTTCCACTATATTATAATGTTGCGCCGCTCTAGCGCGGGGATTAAATGTCGACTTGTGTACTACTCCCTTTGGTGGTTTTATTGTTAATTCAGGAATGATGGGTGGTACAACTTCTGTCGAAGTTGTTGTCGAACTACTTCGTTGATCTTTTTCCTTGCCGTTCGATAGCTGCGGATTCCCGTAATCTTTGTTCCTTGTCGAAATCAAAGCATCATTTTGTTGCTTCGAAATCGACAACATTAGCACTTGCGACGGGGAAGCATTTCCACTATCAACCAGATTTGTTCCTGGATTTGGAAACGGATCAGTTAACACGGCTGAGGTTTTCGAAATCTTAAAGAATCTTTTAAGCTCAGCTTTGTATGGACATTCTCTCGTCCAGTGATTCTCATCACATATCTGACACCCAAAGGGGGGTTTCCTATTTCCAGGAGGGTCTGAAGAAGTTTTTTCAGGAGATGACTCACCCTGTTTCTTCTTCTTCCCTTTGCCTTGTTTCTTCTTTCTTCCTAGTTGTTTGGTTTCTCTGCCTTTATCTGCTGATACGACATTTACTTCTGAAGCAAGAATTTCGTCTTTTGCATTTTGATCTGAAATCTTACGGGCTTTCTTGGACGTAGCCTTTGACGATTTCGTGTTTGTAGTGCCAATCACGCCATCGCCGGCGTGAGAGTCATTGTTTGATTTAGGAGGAGGAGGAATTGAGAATTCCGGTCTAGGGGCGTCAGGTATTTTGTTGTAGAGCGTGCCAGACTGAGTATAGACCAACTCTAGATATTGCGCACGAGCGATAACTTGATCTTCCGTTACGACCCCCCCCTTTGCCACATCTTCCGTTATGGCAGGAAGTAACGACTTGATAAACCATTCAGCTAATAGCTGATCGGGAACGTACATTTTTACCATCCTGCGACGACGTCGCCACTCATGTATATGATCAGATATGTGAGTGGCCGTTGTCTGTTTGAAGTTGGTTAGGAGTTCCGTTATTGTTTCATACCTTATCGGTAATTGAAAATGGGTTAAGAAAGTCGTGGCTAAGGTACTGAAGTTGTCGAATGAAGCTCTAGGCAATTCAATATACCATTTTGCTGCTGGACCCGTTAACGTCCTCTGAAAGAGGCGAAGCCTTATCGAATCATCATTCAGTGTGTTTGATGAACACCATAGATGAAATGTCATCACGTGATTCGATGGATCTTCACCTGGATTTCCATTAAATTTAGGAATATCTGATGGAAGTTTATGAGGGATCGCAGGCCACCAAGGGGCGTAAGCAATTGGATCATTTGTTAACCGGTGTAAATCAGGTAACTCTAAATTTGCCACGAATGGTAACTGTTGATTCAGGTTAGGTGAAGCATACCCAGGATATGATGGAATTTCCTGAGCAGTTGGCCTTTGCATACCAGCATAATGTAGTTGATGCTTGTATGATTGATAAGGTTGGTGGACATGACCATTGTAAAGTGGTTGATTTTGACCGTTTTGAATGTACGACTTTCCACTGTTTGCAAAGATCTGCTACTCAGAACCTTGGTATACTTGTTGGAATTGTGGTTGTTGGTATTGCACCAGCCACGGTTGTGAAGCCATGTTCTGTTGCGCTATACTAACCATTGGACCAAGGTGTGGGGTAATTGTATCCGTTTGGACCTCTGTCATCCCACCAGTTGGCGATTGTGGTTGAGTCACAGGGTCGAGGGGCTGTTGCATTACAACCTGAGAAATCTGAGGTTGACATACAATAGGCAGCGTTTGAACTTGTGACACTGTCACAATAGCCGGTGTAGTAGGTATATTCGACACAGGTACGCATTGTTGCATCGAATATACAACCCTTGGTTGTTGGGGTAGTATAGGTACCCAACCACTTGATGTAACTCCAGTATAACCTGAATACTGTTGTGAACTCCCGTATGGATATCCTCCCGGAGGGGATAATGAAAGGGCATACTGCCCCCCATACGGTGGTAACCCGGAACTCAAGGGGATTGTTTGCCCTTGGGGACTGGATTTCCCAAATTGACCTCCAAATGGATCAATTTGGCGAGTCTCAACATAAGAGTTGTTGGATATTATTCCGGAGGAAGAAGCAGGAACGGACCATACTGTCGAAATAGCCCCTGGATGGACTCCTTCTAGCGGTTGTGAGCTAGTCGGGACAGATGGTACGCCGTGCGAACATTGTCGGAGTGACGGCAGGGAGTTCTGCTGTCGCTGTGTCGGTCAACACAGTCCTAGATGTTGACGGTTGTTCAGACATTTTGAGTCTATCCAAAAGATTACCTAGCGATTCTACAGGAAATTCCACTGGTGGTAGACTAACTTCTGTTGTCGAAGGAAATAGAGTGACCCCGACTCCAAAATGTGTTGGAGTACTTGCTTGCGGATCTTCTACAATTTCCTCTATCGCAATCAAACCAGGTGGAAGGGGAAGACCGTCAGGTCCGTAAAATATTTCTGGTGCCGAAGAAGGGGTTGAATCGACAGCGACAGATGTTTGAGGAGCAAGACTCTCCAAACTGGTTGCGAATGGAACTGGTTCAATAACACAAGTGTTTGCTCTCAGACTAGGATCAGTATCACTGTCCCTCTGTGGTTGTTGAACTTCTTCTGTAGAGGCAGGGTTTCCAGAAATGTTTGGAGTAACCAGAATCTCGGATGTTGTTGGAACACTTGTTCTAACTTCAATAGGAGATTTCGAACCGGTTAAACGAGTTCACTTTGTCCATACTGTTTTCGATTCCGGAGACAAAGACGGTTGACTCGTAAGCCTCCGTGAACGACGGGGTTTCAATTGACTTTCTTCCACGATTGCGGTTTACTCGATCAATTAGAATACAAAAGGGGAAATGTGTTTCCGAATTAAATGAATTTTAGACGCTTTAGACACAACTTGCTTTTTCAATTTTAAAGAGTCGAGAAAAAGCAAAAGATGACTCTAGTCTCCTTCGATTTTTAATAAGCCTAAAGTGACAAGTGCTCATATGGACCTTTTCTGTTAAGGAGTCTGAAAAGGAACGAAAGGGACTGCTCTGGAGTTCTAGGTAGAGGGTGTGCCAAACCAATCGCAAAACCGCATAATACTTTTTAGGGTACGGGCGGTCAATCTTCCCGAATGTTGTGTTCAGTGCATTGCGATCAGTAGGGCGGCCGACACGACTTCCTATGGATAAAGGTTTTATGCCTATAGGGGTCTCCCAATATATACTTGACGGTACGTGGGAGCACAATCCATACTGGCACTTATCGTCTCTCAGGAGGAATCACCCAACCATCAGTGAGGCCGACAGTCACCAGGTTTTACGACGTCGGAACACGTCTCTAGCCTAGACCTCTATGTTGTGCGTTAAGTTACAAAGCGTTGTTAAGTTCATTCAATTTATTTTAGGTTGATCTTTCTTAGAAGTTTGCCTTTTTGGATCACCACGAGATGTAGATACAATTCCTAAATGCAGTCTAAAGATGATAAGCAAGCTTTTATCTCTTTTCAACAATGAAAATCCTAGCTACAAGGGGAAAAGAAAGATACAATCTTTTCTCAAAGAGCATAGAGCACACTGTAAATGCACTTTTCCTAAATCAAACCATACAAACTATCAATATGCAAATGCACAAATGCATGTATTTGTTTTCACTTTCTTAATATTGATGCCTAAAAAGAAAGCTGTTGTACAAATTTGAATTCCATTTCAAGTGAAAAACACAAACAAGTTTCTTTTTGAAATCAAAAAGACGATTACGACACTTTATGATTTTGAATTAAACACTTGTTTCGACACTAGAAATTCACAAATTCAAACCAAAAGACAAAAGTAAAAGCGCAATCAACTGTCAACAACAAACAAATTTACTCCTAAGATCAAAACGACACTTACGACAGGTCTAGATCTAAGGGCGACAGTATGACTAGTTTACTTTTGTAATGGGAAACTGCAAATGATGTAACAAATACACAAAAACAAATACAGTTTCTTTTATACAACTGAGGCGGAATTAAGGCAAAGAAAAGGGGTTTTCAGATAGGTACACACACTGATAACAGGCTGCAAAAATCAGAGATAAAACTGAACAAAATGAAGCAAAGAACCACAGTTGCACAGGGCAAAGGCTGATCAGCGCACCTGTTGCATAGAGAAACTGAATTGCAGCGCAGGTAGCCCTCTCGGGACCTGCGTTGAAATGCAGAACCTCTTCACAGAGCCTGCGCTGAAGCAGAAACGAGAGTTTCCTCTGGGTTCTGGGTCACGGTTTGCAGTTTAATCTACGGTTTTTGGTCGGATAAAAGCTATCAATAAGGTACAATTAGAAGGATGATTTAAAGGAGGACTAAGAGCTATCACAAAGGGCAGTTAGAGCATTTGTGGATCAGCTGTTCAGATCATAAACGGGCCTAGTGAATGGACTAGAGTAGCCGATCTCTACTTTGCATTTGTAAATGGCAAATGCAGTTCGATTCTCCACTCCTAAGTTTATGAGAAGAACAACAATAGAAACACAAATAAACTAACTAGATACGATCCCCAGTGGAGTCGCCAATTTGTTGTTGGGAAAAGTATCTATTCAGAACGCCCCTATCCCACTCTAAGGTGTGATAGTGCCTTAGCAACAAACAAGGAAAACTACTTGAGTATTCTTCTTTATGAAATGTAAATGAAGAGGAAGGAAGTAACTAACCTGTGTCTTTCGCTAGTTTGTTGATCTAATCGCTCCTCTCTTCGATAGCTCCCAGCTCCCTGCTCCCTTACCGGCCCAGCTTCACCGAATTCCTGCAAGATCACAGAAGAGAGAAACTACACGAAGATATAGATTTACATTCATAAAAAGCTTAGGATCAGATTAAGCTAAACATGCAAATATAACAAAATATCATTGATACACAGCATGTAGGAGAAACTCAAAAAATTTTATTGATATGATAAGAACGTCCAAGAGGAGATACAACCAAGTGAGTCCCGATCCAGCATCTACCTCCCAGCAAAGGAATCCCTTCCTCTCCTCCAACAAAGCATAAATCACCCAATGTACTAATCTCATTCTCAAACCAACAGCAATTCTCTGCAAAGTACAAAATTCCAGCCCCTAGATCTCTGGGATGAGGGATCCATATATAGATGTAAGCAGAGAGGATGAGTCAGCTTATTTTTTGACTTGTGGCTTCTCTCTGTCAGTTCTTTCTTCCACTTGGAGACTGAGAGCCTCTTACTCATCACTGGTCGAATGCAGTGAGGCAAGTGTCATTGGAGAAGATTCTGGAAGCTTCCATTGTCTCTCCACCTCGTTGAATGACTCTGCCACTTGTCATTTCCCTCTCAACGCACCTGGGTAGTGCATTCAAGTGTGTTGCAACGCACCTAGCCAGTGTATTTGGGTGCTTTGCAACGCAGGCAGCTAGTGGAGCTTCTGAATTGATCCTGATTTGACTAGTTTTGAGCAGTTTCTGGTGGAGAACTTCTGGGAGAAGCTGTCATTGGTTGACCTTGTTCCTTTAGGGGCAGGAACAACACTTTTAGGGACTTTGGATCCCTTGGATTATGGACATTTGATGCTTAGAGCTGTAAGGCACAAAAATGTCTATAATAGCTAGGCTAAAATCCATTGTCATAACCCAATAATACCATGCCACCAACAACAAGAGAACCATACACCAACATGCAAAGATATGCATGTCCAAACCAGCTAGGAAATCACACATGCAAAAGGTTACCTGGAAGTATTCTTGTTGAAGGTGCTTGATCCTGCTTTCCTTTCCTTGATCCCAAACTAGAGTGCTCCAAGAAAACTCTAAGTGATGAAGAGGGTGAGAGAGAGAGAGAGAGAATAATAAGAAAGCTCCAAAATTGAACTGACAAAAGCCATGAATTGATCTTCAGAGGCCTTTTTTATGCATGAGGCCTGTAATTTCTTCATTTTTTATTATTTTCCTTTATTTTCCTCCTCACATGCAACCTATGACCTTTCACCTTACTTTTCTCCTAATTTCCTTTATTTTCATAAATAAATGTGCCAAAATGCCTTTTTTCCTTTTAATGCCTTTGCCTTAGCCTTTGCAAATTTTCCTTAGCAAAAAACATGCATCTAGTGATGCCCACTAGGATATATTTGCCCAACATTCAACTTGGAATATGTATCCCTTAACTGGTCTTATTTTTCCTTTATTAACTTTTATTACATGAACGTTTCACTAGGATTGTTACAAAAACGTTATATGAAATGAGTTACGGTTTTTTGAGCATGTCATATTAGAAAGCTTGGCATTGACTTATGGTATCTTAACAAACTCCATTTATAGATTAATTATCTCCATAGTAAAATAGGGTATATCTGCTCGGTTAAGAATCTTATTATATATATTTTTAAAATGTGTATATGTTTAATTTTTATGTTAATTATTTTTATCATTAATGATAGTTATTATTATTCTAAATATTATAAATTGATGTCTATTCACATTTACAAACATTTAATTTATATAATTGTGCTAATATCTACTATTATTAAAATTTACTAAATTCCTTATCCATAACTTATTCCAACTTTATTTTGAACAATGTTAACTATATAGGAAGTATATATGAATTTTAAGCATATTTATACTCCAACCACACCTTATGCAATTTCAATGTTTTTGAACCATCCTAGATCAATGTTGTAGTGTTTTCTTCTCAAAGATGTACGAAAAGAACCCAATTAAGACTGTGGATGACAATCAGTCTCAACAATATAAAAGGTTGCTAAACATTGTAGATCTGCAGCAACTGATAGAAACAAAACCTTCCAAAGTCCTGATCTATGTTACAATCATAGTTAAACAACAGAAAGAAATAATAATAACTCAAATCATCCAATGGAAACCAGATATATAAAGAATAGATTTTATTATAACACCTGTGAAGGGAACGAATAAATGTTACCAATCCCCCTCTACAGGATGGGTTCTTGGCTATCCTCAAACATCTTCAGCTTGTGTAGCGTCTCTCTCCTCTATAATGTATAAACCTAGCAAATAAAATGTTTGAGCTCAAGGGGAACTGAAAATGGAAGAAAAATGGTGTTGGACAATGAAAATAATCAGAGTTACAGCAGTGAGTGCAACAATGAAGATAATCAAAAGTGAATAATGAATTGAAAAGCCTTGTATTTATAACAAAATATTGAGTTATCCTCGAATAATGAGCAATAATAAAATATGATTAATCCCATTCTTGGAATAACCACTAGGAATATTTTATTATATTTTGTTAGGAGGGAAAAAGTATTTAAACTTGTAATTAGAAATAATAAATAAATAAATGATTTATTTATCATCTCAAGAAATTGGTTAAGAAATAATAAACAAATAATGATTTATTTAATTATTCTTAAGGGATTTAGTCAAATTTGACAAAGAATAATAATTAATTAACGATTAATTAATTATTCTTTAGAGAAAAATAAGATAATTAATGATTTATCTGTTTATTTTTCATAATTTGGTCAAATATGACAAGGAATAATAATTGAACAATGGTTTAATTAATTAATCCTAGAAGAAAATTAAATAAATAGTGATTTATTTAAGTATTCTTCATGGGTTTGATTATACATTACTTAACAAAGGTGGTTTATTAAGTAATTTCTCGTAGTGAAAGAAATTTTACTATGGTAAAATTGGCTTTACATGGTGTACTTTGATCCATCTAGTAAATTAGGCTAGATGATCAATTTTTTGGTGATAATAGATTGGCCCCCAACATACGAGTGTTAGGAGAAAAATTTATGGCTGAAGTATGTTGTAAAGAGACAATCACTAGACAACACAGTGGAGTCAGAGAGAGAGAGAGAGAGAGAGAGAGAGAGAGAGAGAGACCAATAAAGCTAAAATGAAAGAGGATAGTGACAGAGGGGGTGAGACTAATGCAATTCTCCTTTTATGTTATGGTACCGGACATCAATGAGGCTGGGGAGGCATACCCATACCCGCCGAGATAACTTAGTACAAAAATAATGTTGTGCCCAGAAACATAAAACTAAGCAATAAAGTATATGTGAATGGTACATGACATGCTGACATAACAGAGCTAGAAAATAATACAATGTATCCCCTATACGTAATGCACCTGGAAAAACATGAGCCAAGACTGAATACAATAATATCTGAGTACATGAGATATAATTTCCCTTCCCTTGAAATTGGGTAGGAGGGAGGGTAGAACAACTGGAGAAGCCCCGTTGAACAGGGAAGGGCTCTACAAAACTGAATGGATCATCTGAAGGAGACATGCATGCTATGAACACTGCAATCGATAAGAACTAAACCCATCAACTCTACAGAAATTTATCGGAGGTTGTAGCATAATAGGAATGAATCCGGGCATGTGGGGGGCTACCTAAAGGGCCACCCCGTCATGAGGTCTAATGCATCTCACACACACCTGGGAATCACTAGTAAAATCTGTTGCATCACTGGACCATCAAGTGTATGAATCACGAACATGAAATGATCAAGGCAAAGGGAAATAATGAGTCCCTCTTCTCGATCTGAAGCATCGAACAAGAATGGAATCTGGAACCAAGATACACCGCTCTCTAGGTCGTTCTTCTGGAATAAATGAGCTAATGTCGACACAATAGGGTTCATAATAGATGAGGCACTGAGGATCCTCAACTAAGGCATGAGGGAATATAATAATGTGATTGAGGGACTTATACTAGGGATAATGGAAAAAGTGGGACTGAGGGACAAACAGACGACTTCCCTTGTTAGAGCATAAAGTGCATGGTTGACCTGGTAACGACTAACTCAACTCCGAAGGGGATGGGGACAATATGATTGGAGGCCAAAATGGTCAACACAGGATGAAGAGTATGCAAATATGGATGGAATATTGTGACATGATAGAATGGGACATGAAACAGACTCCATGGATGCAAGGGTGACTCATCACGGATGCTCTGAACAAGGGTGACTCGATGACGCTGCCACACAGAATAGGCTTGGTGGGGACCATGAAAACATGAGTAAAATATGGTTACTCATGATGAAAATCAACAAGTGGTATGACAAGTATTAAGAGGAGGTAGACCTTAAAATACAAGTTTCTCTTTATGAAGAAATTCGATTTTGAGAGGCGACGAAGTGACCCTTCTTGGAAAAATGATTTCCTGGTGAAGTGTCAAATCATCAAAAAATGAGGAAGAGCCATTATAGTAATCGATGAGAGATTTCCAATGCTATCGACGGTTCATCAAACTGAGCTACAGTTTAGTTGCAAGGGGGAATAGAAAAATTGTGTATTAATCTATGAAAGGACGTTTTCCCTCCAATTTGAATTCATTTTCTAAGTGACTTGTGGTGAATTTGGAGAGGAGTAAAAGGACATCAAGTGTGGATATCGTAGCAGACAAACCGACCATCGGAATCAGGATCTGCAACTTTCAGGAAAGTGGCCTTACTTATCTAAACATGGCCTTAATGCTTATTGGAACAATGGTTCCTAGTGAAGAATTAAGGGAAGAGGAAAACAAGAATGAACTACTAGAGGAGGTCTAGAATCATCCTCACCCACTAAGTCAAACATGGGGACTAGGTGGTATGACATAGAGTAGAATATTTCAAGATATGGTATAAAACATCTATGATATGCGATGCAAATATGGCTCGTCGGAGAGGCCGGTAGGACAAACTATCCAAGGAATGGGAGGATAATCAACCATACCTAGATCCGGTAAAGATATAGGCCGAGAATTATGTTAATCAATTGAGAAGATGGCCAAGGGAAAACCATCATGCCCCCAAGCATGGGATACTGCTTGCAAACATATGTGATGGAGGGGACTGATCTGGTATGCAAAGGTGGGGATGATGCCCCCTAGCAGGAGGAGTTTGTGGAGCACCATTTTGTTTCGAGTGCTCAAAAAGGATTCAATCATCTCGAATCAACTTGGCATGAGATCCTCCAAAGGAGATGTAGGGGCCTATGTGCCCCCCAATATGCTATGGGCATGCTGGATGTATTTAGAGTGGTGGACTCCAAATATGGAAGGAAGTATGCACGATGGTGCACATCATCCCAAGGATAATGAAGGGTAGTTATGGCTTCCATGATGTTCTTATCAGAATGGAAGATGGGCGGATGAGAGAAAGATTGCCTACATGATGCAGTGGATGTACCTAGTGCATCAACCTGAGAAAGAAGGTTCACATACACATCATCTGGAATGGTAGACGACGAGCTGGTAGATGGAGGATCTACAAATGTTGATACTTGGGATTTTGTAGAAAGAGGTTCGATAGAAGTGTGTGTAGAAACCTCAGAAAGGTTTACCTGCGAGGAACTCAAGGATGAAGAAAGGTAAAGGATATGGCCCGTGGTGTCCGTCATCTCGATATCGGGGGGAGGGATCACGATGGTGGGACCAAAGTCCCCTATTTTGGTTTACTAGTGGTACCAGAATCCACAGGTAGAGGAGTAGGTGTTCCAATATGAGTGGCCTCGTATTCACAAAGTGCTTCAAGGCAATAACAAAATTCATCAAGACGAGGGAAATAATAGGAATAATGACCTTGATGATCACACAAGACACAAAGGTGATTTGTCCGTAACGTTCTAAGTTTCTTGGCTGGACCTGTGATCCAAATGGAAAATGGCATCAACCCATGGTACTCATCCACCCATATTATTCATTGACCCATGGAATTTACCCATGGTACTTGTAAATGACATCCGCCTGTGGTATTGTAAAATCCACCCATGCTATTGACCCATGGTATTGTAAATGCATCAGCGCGTGGTATTGTAAAATCCATCCATGGTATTCATTCACCCATGGTATTATAACTGGAAAAATACTATAAGTAACAAGTCACATTTTGTAAAAAGACAGATTGTCCGCCACAATGTAGCCTTTACAGTTCAGAGGCAAGTAGCCACACATCGCTTCTCAGAGATAAGCTACCATCACCCTAGCTGGTTTATTTCCATTACTATTTTAAATAAAAGTTTCTTTGTGGTTTTGTTTATTGGGAATTCTCCTTATTTTTCTTCTCGTAATTCAAGTTTTCAGATCTTGGGGGTCTCTCTACCCCAAGATCCATTTCAATTTTTTAGATCTTGGGGGCCTCCCTCCAAGATCTGGATCAGTGGTATCAGAGCAGGTTATGATTCCATGGGAATGAGGGTTTCATGCATATTTCAGTCTCAATTTTTTTGCAGGAATTTTTTTGGGCGGCAACTTTGCAGATCAGATCTGAAACATCTGGTACAAAATTTACAGAAACAAATATCAGATCTGGATTCCTCTCGAAAAATCACCCAATTTCAAAAAAAATGGGTCGAATCGGAGTTCAGATGTGGGAGATATCGCTGATTTAAAATCAGCGATTTTATCAGAATTTTTGTGACGACGGAACTGTTGCAGCGCGAATCTGAGATCTCAGAGTGCCCAGATAAGGATTTCCAACTCATGGGAAGATGCGAAATGATCCTTCCGCTTCCAAAAACAGGTTATAATAAATATTCTGAGTTATATTGGCTGAGTTATGTCCATTTTAATTCTGAAGCAACATTCGGCTTGGGTTATTTGGAGATGTGCCCTCCCACCCCAGGCTATGTAGGCACCTGCTACTTCATCAGCAACCAACATCATGGTTATGGGTCAACCGCATAAAATCCTTGTCATCGAAGTCCATTTGCTAGGCCGCACACTGTCAGAATCACAGTTGGTCACAAGCATTACAGGGTATCTCTATCCTCGGATCTTCGTTTATCAGGGTTTTGGGTTAACCACATAAAACCCTTATCTTCAGTGGCTCTTCATATTCAACAAAGGCTTCGTAAGAGGGAACTTCACACAATGGTGACCATTGCTTCTTAAGGAGGGAGGAATGATCCAAATGGAAAATGGCATCAACCCATGGTACTCATCCACCCATATTATTCATTGACCCATGGAATTTACCCATGGTATTGTAAATGACATCCACCCGTGGTATTGTAAAATCCACCCATGGTATTCATTCACCCATGGAATTGACCCATGGTATTGTAAATGGAATCCGTTCGTGGTATTGTAAAATCCACCCATGGTATTCATTCACCCATGGAATTGACCCATGGTATTATAACTGGAAAAATACTATAAGTAACTAGTCACATTTTGTAAAAAGACAGATTATCCGCCACAATGTAGCCTTTACAGTTCAGAGGCAAGTAGCCACACATCTCTTCTCAGAGATAAGCTACCATCGCCCTAGCTGGTTTATTTCCATTACTATTTTAAATAAAAGTTTCTTTGTGGTTTTGTTTATTGGGCATTCTCCTTATTTTTCTTCTCGCAATTCAAGTTTTCAGATCTTGGGGGTCTCTCTACCCCAAGATCCATTTCAATTTTTTAGATCTTGGGGGCCTCCCTCCAAGATCTGGATTAACCTGGTAAGTTGACATGGACTTTAGGGATATTTGACTTAAGGAACATTTCATGAACCAAATATTTGAGATCAGGAATCTCAGGACAATTATTGGTGGCGTTCCCAAAAACTTTTCACAAAGTGCACTGAGGTGACAAATTTTGGGCCTTAGGGGCTAGAGAAGCTTGGGGAGCCTTGTCCTTAGGTTCTTTCCTTTTAGCTCTACCCCACTATCCGGATGCTTTCGCAAGATGAGTGGGTTCATGTTGAGGTTGTGATGGATCTGAAGCAATGGTAGGGGCTGTAGGGACCTGCTAAACCCGGGTCAAAGCATGATAAGGTCTTAGCTGACCAGGAAAAATGATTGCAAGGGGATCAATGTACCATACTAGGATCCCCAAAGTCATGTTAAGAAGAAACAACGAAGCCATCACAGGGACAAAAAATATTCTCGGAGGGGGAAGTAAGAAAGGTATATGGCCTACAGGGTAATGTCCTAATGAAATAGCTCTTGGATGGTTGACACCTGGAGGAACAGTTCCTTGTGGAAACATAGGAGAGGAACCCACAAATGGAGGAGGCCCTGGGGGGTGGATCCAAAGGGCTCGGCTAGGATGGTAACCATAGGGTGCTGAGGAGCTCGTTGTGGATGAGATGTACCAGAATTCTTAAGAGTGTCCCGTGATGCTTGTAACATGCAAACACTCATAGAGTTAGGCTCTGAGATGAGAGGTGGAGGACCATGTAAAGCACCCAACAATGAGGAATATTTATAGATTCCAGGTGAGACATCGGTGATAGGAGGTGAGGATTGCTTATCTGACATTGAGGAGATAATGGACTCGAGGGAGGTCATGGATGCCCAAAATCGTAGTAGGTCAACTGATCAATGGTAATGATCTTCCCTTCATGGGGGAAGAAGATCTTGCGAAAAATTGCAGATGTGACGATTGACATGGCATATGTGTAACTATGACCTAAGATAATGTTATAATCCAAAGGGGCATCAATGACCTCGATGTTGACATGGACAGTCTTCCCCGCAAGGGTCACTTGAAAGTTGCGGTATATGCCAAGAGTCTCGAAGGAGTGTCCATCCAAGGCACGCAAAGTAATGGTGGAGGGGGACAACTCAGCGGACTTAAGTTGTTTCCAAACGGTGGCCGGCATCACACAGGTAGATGCACCTTCGTCAATAATGCATTGGGAGATGATGCCATTACGAACTCGGGCTAGTATTTGGAAATCAACGAATGAAGGAAATGGGGGATGTTTTGATGTATTAACATGGACGACAATCAAACGATCATTTGAAGGATCTACTGGACCCAAAGAAGCTAGTATATCTTTATTTTGAGATGGGCATGACTGGAGTACTTCCAGCATCGACATGGCGGAAGGTGATTGTGCCAAGTCATCTACTATACTGTATGTATGGCCAGCTCGGTGAGAAGTAGCATTATGATGTAATGGTCCCTTTGGGATCTTGGGAATGGCCTCAACTTTAGGTTGAGGGATCTGTAGCAGACCATTTGGTGTCATAAGAGGTTCAGCAGATGCTTTGGTTTTGGACTAAGTGGCAGATGAAGTCAATGGCTTGTCATATTGACATGACCAAGTTTACAAGTTGATATCGGATGGGTTAACCTCATCAGAATTCATCACAAGGATCTAGTAGTCACCAGGACCAGAAGGCTTTGGGGGATGGGCTGTTTGATCAGGCTGAGGTTGAGTAGCTACAAATCCTTGCTGAGGCAAAGGATTTGAATGCACTGTCGGTTGAGATGGCGTAGGATTCTGAGGTGATTGTTGACCTCTAAAAGCTACTTGAGCTTCCCAAATTTGGCGTATATGGGGTAAGAGAGGATACTCATGTGTATAATGGCCATGTACACCACATCATGCACAAGGATTTTTCATATGAATATCCTTGTTATGCTTGGGTTGGCTACCCTATTGTTGGTCATTGGTGTTAGGCTAGTTCCCCTCAGGTTCACTAGGTTGATTACCTTGATTACCCTGGTTACCCTTATTACCCTTCCCCTTATTCTTTTTATTCGAATTTTTTGGATTGGTCACACTCTCCGGCACAAACACTTAATCTTGAGGGGGTGGTGGCTGTTTGGGATATAGATGCATGGGAGTTTGCGGTGCTAATGCTTGAGGGGTTGGAGTGCTCCACTGTGTATAAGGAGGAGCAACAATTTGGTATATAGGTTGGGGCCCTGAAAAACATGTTGCTAGCAGGAGGGACATAAGTGTTAGAGGAATTGATGCTCCCCCTGAGGATAGCCTTAACTTTGCTGAGTATATGGTGACAGGTGTGAAAGGGTTCCAACAATACTTTGGCGGTGTGAGATGTCCCCAGTGCATTGGTACTTCCAGGATGAGGGAAGTTTAGAATGACGGGATAGATATAATAGGATTGTGTGTAAATCAGGTCATATTTTAGAGCAGTTTGGAGAGCTTATTCCTCTATTTGAGGAAAATGGGACGCGAAATCTTTTCTAATGGGTGCTAAAAGGCTCCTAAGAAACTAATCTAGATAGAAATGGTCTTCGAAGGATGGGGCATGGCATGTGCTCCTCCTTCTACACCACTCTTGAACATAGTCGAAAAGGCGAGTGGCAAAGGACTGACAGAATGAGGTCAATAGCTCCATACTAGTGTTGTACCAGAGAGGTAACTGGAAATATGAGAGGAACACTTTAGCAAGAATCACAAAAAATGAAAAGAGATGCGAGGGGCTGGTCTATATACCATTTTGCAGCATCTCTAGTGAGCGTGCATTGGAATAGGCGAAGAACAAATGGAGTCATCAATAATGGAGTTGGACGAACAACACATGTGGAAGGGTTAGACATGGTCAATAGGATCTTCTCCAACATTATGCTCAAACTTTGGGATGTCTGAGGGAAGCTTAGTTGGAATAGAAGGCCAACCAGCATCGTGGTGTATGGGGTCATTTATCAATTAGTTAAAATCTGATAGAATTAATCCAGCCATAAAGGGGAGCATGGGGGCTGCCAGAACGGTTCCTAAGACTGTTCCACTTGATGTGACCACTGGGATAGAAGTCAAACCAACACCAAGTTAGGTTCTTACACTAGTTGTGGTGCACCAGCTGTGGTTCCAGACATGGTGATGATATGCAATGAGGGAGACTTGGAATCAGACGAGGAATCGGGAGACTAGGAGAAGAGTCGGTATGGGAACTCGGAGGGATATGAACTTGGATCCAATAGGGAGGGGTAATATGCCTAATCAGAAACCGAGGTGAAGGCATAATAGTCTCCATAACAAATGCCTTGGTAGCACAATGGTGGTAAGACACACGTGACACATAAATGGTGAAGGGAGATCAACAATATGCCTTTTTCTCGATGAGGAGAGATAACTTTATTATGTTAAGTCTTGGCTTGGTAGTGTAAACCAAGCACCCTTCGCTTAAGGTGTGCTTGTGTTTTCAAGTGTATTTATTGATTAAGCCCAGATCATGTTTGTAAAAAAAGAAAAAATCTTGTTGAAAATAAACTAAAATTAACAACAAAACAATTAACTAAACCCCACCCAAATTGGGTTTGAAAACACTATGCTGGTTAGTGGCTAAATCGATGGAGAAAACACTAAAAAGGGAAAGAGATCTAATTTTTGGTGTGACTGAGATAAAATGACACGAAGCTACTGGAAAGTGGTGCAACATTAGAAAAAAACCAAAGAGGAAGATTGTTGCAAAAACATAGGGAGATGGGTAAAACACCTAGGGAAACTGATGGGACCCTAAGGCCAATGACCAAACAAGTTGTAATATGAAACTATGGATGGTGACAACCTATTTTTATAGATCTGAAACAGAAGGGTACAGATCTGGAAAATATGGTTGAAAGTGACGCAAAAACTCAGACTACTCACTCAGGTAAAGTCCTCCTATAAAGGTTGAAGCATACTAGAAGCCCTAGGAGGGCTAAATTCCACTTCAACGAGTAAATCAGAGTCGATCAAGGCGTAAGCAGGATGAGACAGAGGTCAAACATCCCAGCAGATAGTGCTCGGAAAAACCTAGAAACAAATATGATAAAAACTCGAAAACCCTAAAATCACATGTATTGACCTGTTTTAAGGTGAGAACACACTTTTTGGGCTGAAAGGTGCGCTCTGGCCTCTAGATCACACTTTTTGGGCTAAAAAGTGTGATTTCTGCTTCGTGGATCCCAATCGGCAAATCTCGAAAAATTTGTCGTCTTTATCACGGCTGGTTCCTATGACCTACGGAAAAGACCAGAAATCTTGTGGAAGTTAGAAATTTAATAGATCTAGGGTTAAAAAGAAAGGAAACATTAAGAGAATAAAAAAATAAACATTAAAAAATAAATAAAAATTAAAAAAAACCCACTTAAGACTATGGATGACAAACAGTCTTAACAATATAAATGGTTGTTAAACATTGTAGGCCTGCAGCAACTGATAGAAACAAAACATGCCAAAGTCCTGATCTATGTTACAATCATAGTTAAAAAGCAAAAAGAAACGGTAATAACTCCAACCATCCAATGGAAACTAGATATACAAAGAATATATTTTATTATAACACCTGTGAAGGGAATGAATAAATGTTACTAGTCCCCCTCTATGGGATGGGTTCTTGGCTATCCTAAAATGTCTTCAACTTGTGTAGATTCTCTCTCTTCTATAATGTATAAACCCAGCAAATAAAATGTTTGAGCTCAATGGGAACTCAAAATGGAAGAAAAATGGTGGTGGACAATGAAAATAATCAGAGTTACAGCAGTGAGTGCAACAATGAAAATAATCAAAAGTGAATAATGAATGGAAAACTCTTCTATTTATAACAAAATATTGAGTTATCCTCGAATAATGAGCAATAATAAAACATTATTAACCTAATTCTTGGAATAACCACTTGTAATATTTTATTATATTTGGTTAGGAGGGGAAAAGTATTTAATTAGAAATAATAAATAAATGAATGATTTATTTATCATCTCAAGGAATTGGTTAGGGAATAATAAACAAATAATATTTTCTTTAATTATTCCTAAGGGATTTAGTCAAATTTGACTAAGAATAATAATTAATTAGTGATTATTTAATTATTATTTAGATAAAAATAAGATAATTAATGATTTATCTGTTTATTTTTCATAATTGGGTCAAATATGACTAGGAATAATAATTGCACAATGGTTTAATTAATTATTCCTATAATAAAATCAAATAAATAATGATTTATTTAATTATTCTTCATGGGCTTGATTATAAATTACTTAACAAAGGTGTTTTATTAAATAATTTCTCATAGTGAAAGCAATTTTACTATGGTAAAATTGGCTTTACATGTACTTTCATCCATCTAGTAAATTAGGCTAGATGATTAATTTTTTGGTGATAAAAATCCATCTTAACCTTGGATGTATCAAGTCGAGGTGCAAACATCTTTTTTTAGTGTAAAACTTGAGGAAAGGTTTGCACCTCGATAGATTTGATCCCTCTAGGCGCTTGATAAATATGGGGTTAAGATGGCTCTAAGTTGGTTATATAATACCATATTTATATCTATGTGTCTCTTTCTTATTCCCCCTCTCTATTTCACCCCCCAAACATACTCTCTCTCTCTCTCTCTCTCTCTCTCTCTCTCTCTCTCTCTCGCTTATCTCCTTCTCTCTCTTTTCCCCTTATCTCCTTCTCTCTCTCTTGGTCCCCATACTCCTCTCTCCCTCACTCTCTCTCCATCGCTCCCTTGTCACTCCCTCTGTATATCCACCTTTGTCTCGCTATGTCTTTTTTCTTCGTTCCCTCTCTCTCTGCTCCAACACCATCTCTCTATTGAGTCCTCTCTCTCTTCCTTCCTCTCTTTCCCTTTCTCTCCCACCTTCCTCTTTCTCTCCCCTCATCTTTGCCTCTCTCTCTCTCCCCCTACTCTATCTCCCCTCCATCTCTTTGTCTATTTGTCTATCTCTTTTACCCTTCTATCCCTATCTATCTCCCTTCCTCTCCTCTCTCCCTCACTCTCTCTCCATCTCTCCCTTGTTACTCCTTCTCTCTAACCAAGCATACTTACCATTTAATAATAGTACAACCAAATTAAAAATATTAATGTTCTTGTACACATTTATCTTATTAACCACGTATAAAATGGTTATGGGTCAACTTTAACTTGATAAAAAAAAAAGGAATTACACATCTTATTATAAAATGGATAATTTTGCTAAATAAGATTTGCTTATATATTAGCTTATTAGAATTGGAATAATCTCAAATCCCTATGAAATTGGTCAGCAGGGAGCCATGTAGTAGGAATCTAATTTAATTTGAGAGAAAAAAAGGAATTACGCATCTTATTGTAAAATGGACCATTTTCCTAAATAAAATTTGCTTATATATTAATTTACCCATCTAATTAGAATATGAACTTATTAAACTTGGAATAATCTCAAATCCTTAGGAAATTGGTGGGTAGGGAGCCATGTGGCATGAATCTAATTTTTAAATTTATTAAAAGTCAATGCAACCTAACAAACTCTGTAACACACTACAGTCCTTGATAAGCATTAAGGCTAAGCATAAGTTGAACATATTCCGTTGAGAATCAATATAGGGGGTCAATTAAAAAATAAAAATAAAAATTCAACTGATCCTCATCCACCTTAAGTTGAAATAAAAAGCCTTTAGAAAATATCCATGGTAAAGTGGGGGTGAATATCCATGATTAAGAATTGTGTCATATCTTTTATGAAATATTTTGATTGTCAAATAAGTTATGATTTTTTGGCATGTGGTATTGATAGGTCATTGTATTAGGCCAAGGCATTGTAACAAAGCCTATTCACAAGTTCATAATGTCATTGAGAAAATGGGGCTGAGTATCCATGGTTAAGA
The DNA here is from genome assembly GCA_031772625.1 of Pinus tabuliformis. Lineage (NCBI taxonomy): Eukaryota > Viridiplantae > Streptophyta > Pinopsida > Pinales > Pinaceae > Pinus > Pinus tabuliformis. The sequence goes on from CM062809.1 coordinate 914,912,905, forward strand.
ATCTTGCCATATTGTTATAAAATATTTTGATTGTGAAATAAGCTTTTTTTTATAGGCATGTATTATTGGTAAGCCATGGTATTAGCCCATGGGATTGTAACAAAGCCTATTTACAAGTTAATAATATCAATGGTAAAGTGGTGGTAAATATCCATGGTTAAGAATATTTTCATATTGTTGTTGAAGGCTTCTTATTTCAACTTAATGTGGATGAGGATCGGTTGACTTTTTTTTATTTTTTTTATTTAGGGCTTACATTGATTCTCAAGGTAATATTCTCAAAATATGCTTAGTATTAATGCTTAGTCTTTAGCAAAATGGTTCATTACTTTTAATAACTTAAAAAAAAAAAATTTGTGCCACGTGGCTCCACACCAACAAATTTCCTATGGATTTGAGATTATTCCAATTCTAATAAGTTCTTCCATTATAAGTTCCTCATTATTATTTATAACATTCATTTATAAAAAAAATTAATCAGGTAAATGTGTGCATTAGTAAGGCATTTTTCGTGTTACAATAGTTTTTTTGGTTATATTTATGAAGACTTCAGCTATATCAACCACATTAATTTTTTTAAAGTGGTTGCACTAGTTATAAATATTTTTATGGTGAAATAAATTATATTTTTTGGGCATGTGATATTGATAAGTGATGGTATTGGCCTACTGTATTGTAACAATGCCTAGTTTTTCATATTGTTGTAACATATTTTGGTTGTGAACAAAGCCTATTCACAAGCGAATAACTAAATCAAAATATATACAAATTGAATTTTATTATTTTTATTACTTTAACTTTTTATTATTAATTGAGGCAACATTGATATCACTTTTAACTCTCTTTTTCTTAATTAAGCTTATATTTAAAATCGTTTGCATACTTAAACTACACCTACACATCTACCCTATACTTTTTTTTCTTAATTAAGTTTATATTTAAAATTGTTTACATATTCACATTACACCTACACATCAAAGCCTATTTCACAAGTTAATAAATAAATCAAATTATAATAATAAATTAAATTTCTAATAAAATAATAAACTAATATCATTATTTAAATATTAGCCATTTAATATAGCCATTACTTAATAATATTTGTTTTTAAAATACTAATATATTAATATCATAATTTAAATATCAGTGTTCAAATATAGTCGTTACTTGAAATTATGTCTCTACGTTACTCTCTATTTAAGTCTTTTCTATGGTCTGCCTCTTCATCTGGTTCTGATGATGAACCACACTTGTTGATTTCTACCAAAAAAAATTGCTTAAATCGAATTTTATTATTTTTATTGCTTTAACTTTTTTTTATTAATTGACAAATTGAATTTTATTAATTTTATTCCTTTAACTTTTTATTATTGATTGAGCCAACATTGATATCACTTTTAACTCTCTATTTTTCCTTAATTAAGCTTATATTTAAAATTGTTAGCATAATTACATTACGCCTACACATCTACACTATACCAAGTTTCTCTCGCTCCAATCTCTCTCTCTCTCTCTCTCTCTATATATATATATATATATATATATATATTCTACATTTTAGAAATTTTTTTGGGTATATTTTAAAATCCAATTTTCTTGAAATTAGTGCTCCTATTCATCCATTCAAAAATGTTATTAGAGTGTATAAATTTAAGCATGCAAAATTAACAATAATATTGATTTGAGTATAGTCTAACTATTTTATATTTTGGCCTTTTCTGGTCAGTTTTAACTAAAATTCCATAGGAAAATATGTAGTATACACAATTTAAGAGTCCTAGGAGCTTTGAAGAATTGTATAGCTAAATTATAATGAAAAAGACAAACTTAGAATGGTTAAGATGCATTGTTGATTTGTCTATCCAAAGAAATACCATTTTGAATGGCTCAATAGCTATAACACTCAGGAGGTAGTTGAGACACTTAGCAGTTAGTTAAGTTCAACTTAGTCTATTGTGTCTATTACTTAAATGTGTGTTTCTAGGAGTTACTTAAGTTTAACTTAGCCTATTGTGTATATTACGTAAATGTGTGTTTCTTTAGTATACAATCTAGGTGATATGATGCCTCATATTCTCCTCAGTAGTAATGGTTGTTGATTTGTAGCTTAACACCTGATTAATACAAGATCGACCCGATTAATCCATGATTTCTATCTAAAGAGGGTATCGATAGTGGAATTTTTTTTATGTATTTTTTTTCTTTTGCATTAATAAAATTACCTCACATGATAGATTTGACAAGGTTCGAAGAATGTTTCTCTACTTAAAAACATTGACATTGTGATCCTTGATGGTTATTGGAGGTTTTTATTCTACATGGAATACCCTTCTTACTTGAACATCTTAAAAACATTGACATTGTGATCCTTGATGGTTATTGGAGGTGTTTATCCTACATGGAACCCTTCGTACTTGAACATGGTATCAAATCCTATTTGAAGAATTATTATGTTGGTGATCGAAATCTTAAGTCTATGCTTCTAGATTTATGAGATCTACTATTTATTTATCATTTTGGCCTAAATAGTCTATTCCATTACATCTAAAACATTGTTTCATTTTTCTAGATGTAAAATGTAAGCATAAAAACAAATTTTCCGCCATACAAAGGATTTCACAAGGCTTTATCAAAGCCTCCACATCATTAGATAATTATTCTCTAATTGAGCCGAGAGGCTCATTCTACAACTCAATATGAGGAGGATGTGTAAGTTTATTGTCCATAGAGTTGACACGTGCCCTATGTTGTGTAAAGTTGGCACGTGCTGTGGGTTGGTAAAGTGTCTCAATGTACATGTTATGTAAAATATTTTAATATAAATTATATATATCTTGAAAAAAATAGGTTTGTATGGTTAAAATGTTTGTTTGGTACTGCATATACTCTATATAGCATTAGAAAATATAATTTAAATAATGAAAAATTACACATTGTATTTTGTATTCTAACGTGAATAAATTTGATCATATACTCTATATAGCATTAAAAAATACAATTTAAACATTGAAAAATTAAACATTGTATTTTGCATTCAATAAAAATTTGTACATAAAAAAGTTTGATCCCTCTAAACTCAGATTAAATCCATACTTAACATAAATCTATATTGGTAATACATTTAATATATATTATTTAATCATTTTCATAATCCTCTAATAATGTAAACACACACAACACTAATATTTTGAAAAAATTAAAATATGCCCTCCCATTATTAAAATCTCTATTGTTTTCCTTTCAAGCCCATCTACATGCATTTCCTATTTTATAGAAGGCATATCACCGCAACTATAATATCCTTGATATGATTAAGCTCTAGAAAATGAACAAAAATATCCCTCAAGCTCATGCGTTGTCTATTGAGCTACTCATCTTAGTAGTTCACTTTTCGGTTCATCTTTATAAACCATTGGAAAGTATGTTCTTACTATGGTACAAACATCTTTCGGTCTATCTTTATAAACCATTGGAAAGTATGTTCTTAGTATGGTACAAACCTCTTGGCGGTTAAAAACAATATAAGTTTTGAAAAAAATGTATAATCTTTTCATCAAAAGAACCTACTATAAAGTTGGGGCAATTACTTAATCTGAGAACTTTTCACAACATCCACTATGGAATGCATTGCCCACAAACATGGATTATATTCAAATTAAAAACTTCCAATGTTAAAGTTTTGTAAATTGTAGACCAGAAAACCCAATAACTGGTGGCACTCCCATTTAATCCGAACATATTACATCCATAAATGGTTTTAAGATGGCTATACACATATCTGGAACACACAACCACACCTGACACAATTTCAATTTCAAAGTTTATAGAATACAAAGATAAAATAATATCAATGACATAATTTTTAGAGCCGAACACTGGAAAGACTCCCTTCATATATTAAAAGACAGGACAAGAAGGAGCCAAAAAGAGACTCCATTAATATATCTATTTCATACCCTTTCCTAAATGAAATCTTCCCAACAAAACCCCAGAAAAGCACGGATGATATTAGGTATATTAATGGTCTTATCTCCACCGAATACTGTGCGTATCACGAAAATGTTACTATTCACTTTAAAAATTTTAAAAACAAACTTCTTACGTTTCAGACAATGGCATTCTGCCGTTTATTTTGAATATCATCGACAACAACGGCCGTCGTAAGGTTATTAAAAGTCATATTTGCCATTTCGGCTCTGGGAGTACAGATTTGGCTTGGCGAAGCGCGTCTTGTATTTCCATCTGGCTGGGGTTGGCCCCCTTGGCTTTCTCCAAACATTCGCATGCCGCCGGACATTGCCTCAGCCCGACCAGAGCGCGGCCTTTCCTGTAGAGCGCTTTGAGATTGCCGGAATCGATCCCAAGGGCCTTGTCGGAATCCTCCAGCGCCAGCTCATATTCCTGCACCCGAAGCCTCGTCTCCGCCCGGTTGGAATAGGCGTGCAGGAGGCTGGTGTTGATATTATTATTATCATCTGCGGACCCCTTCCTGAGCTGAAGCAGAGCGGCGTCGATGCATTTCGTATAATGTTCGCCCGCTGCGACCCATTGTTTGTCTCTGAAGCAGTTGTTGCCCTTCTTCCTCAACTCCTCCACGTCGGCATGCAACAGGCTCTCCGCCTGCTTTCACGTTCGGAGTCACGAGGATCTCGACGTTCGCAGGGTTGACAACGGCTAGATTTGATTGGATTAAGGGAATAATTATTATTTAATTAAAAATTAATTTTGGTTCGTTAAATTTTTAAAAGTAAATTTTATTAATCATATTATCATGATTTGATTCATTTCAAACTATTTAGTGTGGTTTATTTTCAAGGCAAAGGTGAAAAAATCAATCTTCTCAAATAATTAGATAACAGAGATGCATCTGGTTCTAGGGTTAGTCTTTATGAATTAGTAATTAAGAATTAGTTAGGAATCAAGTCCAATTAGAATAATTTGATATTTAATAAAAAGTTAAAAAATCAAAATCAAAATAAAATAAATTTAGGTAAAACAATAAATTAAATAAATTCAGGTAACTAATTCATAATGGCTAACTCTGACCGGGATGCATTTTTGCTATTTAATCATTTGGAAAAAATTTCATCTTTGTCTTGAAGATGAACCACATTAAATAGTTCGAAACATCGACCAAATCCATGATGTTATTAATCCTAAAGACAATCTCATTAATTAATAATTAATTTTCTGAATATAATTATTTATTTATAAGAGAATAGTGAAAAAAAATTACCAATAAATAATTAAAAATAATTATTAAAACTTTAAATATTATATATAAAAGGATGTGATTTTATATTAGTTAAAAAAATTGATGTTGTGCATTTGTTCTATGTTTTGGAGGGTTTTGATATGTTTTTAGGTCTAATTTATCTAAAATCCAGCAAATTTTTTTGAAATGACTAAACTCTCCACAATCTAAATGCTCCATAAATTCGTTATATATAATCAAAAACTTATTTTAAACAATAACAAAAAAACGTAACATTATAACTAAATACTTCTAAATATAACATATTTAAACAACCCAATAAAATAATTACTTACCAAATGGATAAAATTATAAGTAATTATTGAAATTCTAATTAAATAAAATAAAAAAATAATTAATTAAATATTCCAACTTTTTCATTATTATTATTATTTAAATAATAATAATTTTATATTAACTTTTCGTCCAGATTTAAAATACCATTTTCTTTATTCAACTTAAATGAAATTGTAATAAAAAAATATATTAAAAAATTCCAAACTAAGATTAAAAACAAAAATCAAATAAAATTAGGTGTTCATAAATATTTGTTTTTGAAATTTTAATAAATAAAAATCGGAAAAAATTGTTAATATTTTTAAATAAAAAGAAGATTAATATTAACTATTATGATTTAAAAGTATTAAATAGATTATGATGATGATTAAGGTTTACTAAGACCAATATATTTTGTTGGATTTTAAGAAAGTAAGAAATTAATTGAGATTTTTTAACATTTTATTTTTTTGATAAAAAGGAAGGGAGAGAATCCTTCCTACATCATTGTAGTTTGTTTATTTAACAAGTCAAGAAGGCTAGTTGTGTGGAAAAGATTTTGAAAATTAAAACATATATGAGTAAGAGCTGAGCAATCCAAGAGGAAGTGCTTTTCATCTTCAACCCACTTAGTATTTCAAAGGTGAGCAATCCAAGAGGAAGTGCTTTTCATCTTCAACCCGCTTAGTATTGCAAAGGTGACAGACTCTTTCTTCCCAAGGAGTTTTTAGAATTGACCAACGCTCGATTTCACTTTAAAGCTCATGAGAATTAATTCTTATCTTGGTAATGTTCATTTTCTTCTTAGCATAGGTCAAGAGAAAAAGATAAGTCTGAGAATGTTCGTTAAGTTTAGAAGTATAATATTGTTAATGTTATCCTTATTCTTCAAGATGATCTTCTCCTTCACCTCCCAATGGTCTAGGCAAGATTGAGCTTCCTTGTGGTGACCTCACTTGAGCCAGAGGTGAGGGATTTAGCTAGAGTTAGAAGTAAATTTTGGAAACCTTTTGGATTTTATGTTGTATAGTTTCTTCTTATACATGATATCCCTAGTCATAGTCATTCCTCCAATGGGGGAAAGGCTAGGTTCACAATAGGATAGGGTAGTGTTGTAGCTGCTACAACCACCCTCCAAAATTTTGCATATGTCTTGATTTTGGAGCCTCCCTTCTATCCACAGGAGCTTATCGTTTACTATCTTCAAGAACTCATGATTTGATAAAGACTTATTATTTTCATATGTGTTTGTGTTTTCTTTTTTTCATACTTATCTGATCTTTCAATTCATAAAATAACCTTCTGACTTGAACTTATAGCAGTTCTGGTCTTGCCTCCAAAAACCGCGTAATCCATGTGGGCAAGCCAACCTTGAGGGTTGAAATTGTGCAATTTGGGATGGTAACTCCACCTTGAGCTTGAGAAATTCCCAGTCATGGATGGAAGCCCAACACTAAGCTCAGAGATTGCGCAATCCATTCATTGAGCTCATAAATTGCATAATGCATTGGGCTGGGAAGTTGCACAGTGCCCTAGAATTGCAATCTTGCTTGAGAGTGTGCATGGAAAGTTTCTTGCAAAAACAAAAATAAAAAAAAAGGCGAAAAAACATCCCTAGAAAATAGGGAATCATTATTACTTTCCTGAAGGTGGCACAGTTGTTATTTTAGAAATTTCCGCCAAGTGTCGATTTTTCCTTAATTTTAGGCATGCATGTCATAAACCCTAATCCACTCATATCTATATAAGAAATGCCTCTAAGCTCATTTACACATTCGATATTGGAGCTCTAGCATTCGCAAGGAGATTAAGGAACCTTCAGTGGAGTTTGCGTTTCTTTTTGGGTGATTTTTGCTTTTTTCATCTTTTGCTGCTTTTTCTATTTCTTTTTGACATTTCGCTTTTGTGAGTATTGTTTTTTGTTTCTCTTCATTGTTGTTGGTGTTTCACTTCATATTATCTTGAACAAGTGTTGGTTTGGTCTGTCATTCGCCATTACAAGTGTCGCATAAGTTTTCTTGTTTTGCCTATTAGAAAGTCGTCATTTCGACAACCCTCCATGCATGCTTGATTTTCCTTTTGCATGATGGTTTTTTGTATTTGAGTTATATTTATCTATCCATAATTAGTCAGATATGCACTCAAACTTGCACCATCACTCAGATCTTCTATTTTCTCACACCCTCACTAGGCATATCTACTCATCCTTTGGCCATGCACTGCCTTGCCCAACTGGGCATTGGGCAAGTCCAAGGCTCACACTGAAGCTTAGCCTCTGAGACTATGTAATGTGCAGTACAGGCTAGCCCAACTGCACATTGCGCAATTCCAGGGCTCAGTCTTGCCACCTTGGCCATTGACCCAGGCTGAATTACGCATTATGTAGTACCAAGCCTTGAGCTGTATCAGTAGCTACTGAGACTGTGTAATGTGTAGTTTCCTCAACTAGCCTCTCTCCCTTAACCATGAAAATTTTGCAATCTCTCTCATCATTTCACTGGTTTACTACTTGATCTTGCTTTGAAAGTTGATTTGCAAAAGCTAATTTATTCTTACCATGAGTGAATTTTCCTCCCACATGTATTGCAGGTGTTGAGGACCTCTCTTCATCAGTCACTATTATGATGGAACCCATGATAACTTCTTCAAAGGATACCAATGAAAGCAGTGTTGGGGAGGCAGTTGAGTGTACACTAGTTTACTTGTCAGTTTATTTAGACACTCAATTGTTTATAGAAAAGGAATCAAATATCACATGGTAGAAGGTGAATGAAATGATTTTGGAAAATACCTTCAAGGCAGATCTAGAATATCACCATGTTTATGTCAATGTATGGAGATCAAGGTTTCATAGGGTTGCATGCAAGTATCAAGAATGCATATGTCATCAGTTGGATATTGTCTCACACATATCTAAAGATAATGATTCTTAGTAGTACTAGCTGACAGAGGCTTGCTTCTTTTTTGGCATTATATTATCATCTTAGGTATCATTTTCCCGAGCCATAATTACTCGTGGATTCATATTTCTATGGAACCAATAGTTATTTGAGCACAAAGGATATCGTCAAAGGCTACGTGAAAGAGCCTACTAAATTCCATTAGATTCCCATCAACATGTACAAGAAACAATCACTTAGGGGGGCCTATCAGTTGTTGATCATCCTATGTTGCAGAATCTACAGTCATCAGAGTACATAGACCTTTCCTGAATGGTGGGCTTTCTTTCCAGACTAGGTTGTGAGTGAAGGAAGACTGTTCAACTAGTTAGACTTATTGGCTCAAAAATTGAATATCCATGTAACTAACACCTTGAATCCTCCCAAGGGAGCGAACACTATATTTAATATGTCTGCATATCTTCTAGATGCAATCTGCTTGCACAATTCATTCCCTAGCATAAATTGGACTTGGACACCACGAGAATTTATCGTGCATGTTTATTGTAAGATGATCTCAGCATGCAGCCACAAAGAAGTAATGGAGAAGTTGATTGATCACTTCCTCTTTCTGTTTTACAAGATGATCTTTGAGCAAGAGCCACTCTGCATGTCACATGAGGCAATGGAAGTAGTATTGCATATCACAGATTGGTTTTCCTCACCGGATGGCACATTCCTTAGAATATTCAACAAACATAAGCCTCCACATCTTTTGCCAATCTATGCCACCAATAAGCTCATCATACAAGATGTTGCGTACCATATCTACATAGGGTTATCAACATCTCTACACAGGAAGAAGAAAGCACCTTGGCCAGTGCTTCCTTTGCAGATTAGATTATATGAGATCAAGAACCTGAAAGCTGCAGATACCGAAGGGAAGGCGATAGAGAAATTTTCATTCAGTACTCGGGACTTCAATCTATATGATCCGAGGGTGATTTGTAAATACCATTGTGTGAGAATCCATTTTTAGTGGCTAAGTGGGACATTCCACTAGCTTGAGGAGGAAGGATGGAAGAATTATTATAATGCCTCCAAGTCCCACGAGCCAGTCAACTTTGCAGGTACATCGCAGATTACTCCGCAGAAGGAAGCTACTCCAAAGGCAACACCAACATAAGGGATAAACCCCATGCAAGATAAGGGAAAGAGGAAGGTTACAGATAGCTCAAGAGGAGAGTGAAACCACAAGATGAAAAAAAAATATAGGTATTATGAAAGCGGCTATATAAGTAAATCAAAAGAGGAAACAGAGGATGCAGGAAGTAGAACAGAAGCAGAGGGAATAACATGAGCAGAGGAGGAAAGAAGAAGACGAGAAGAAAAATAAAGAATAAGAAGAAAGGTGAGGAGCGGGAGAAACAATAGTAGAGAGGAAGGCTGAACAACAAGAATAGAACCATCAGTCAGAGGAGGAGAGAAAACAAATGCAGGACAAGGATTTTGCTTCGTAGATTGAATAGTTGATTGAAATCCAATACACGGAGGTAGAACCAGAGCCACATAATGAAGTTGTTGACCTGATGCCGAGCACACAACAATTCACCTTTCAGTCTCCACCACCTCAAGTAGCAGAGTTAGCTCCAAGTGAGGAAGGAGAAATTGTTCCTCTTGATGATGATTTGGTAATGGGCACTTACAATTTGTTGTACGATAAACTTCAGAAGAATATTGTACAAGCACAGAGAAAAAAATTCTGGATGAAATCGCATCTCCTGCTTTTATGAGGGAAAGGGTGATTGTGGGTGACACCAACAAGAATCCCAATGCCATTGTTGTAGCTAACTTGGCCTTCGCAGTGTATAAATTCCTTGTAGATTCAAATTTCTTACGTGATATGCTAAAACAAAAGACTTGAATCTACTCTACTCATCAGTGGAAACATTTAATTGATTGAGAAATCAATAAGTATACAAGAGAAATAATTCGGTCAACACATTACACAATGATTTCCTCACGAAAGCCACAATTAAAAACCCCTGTTATTTGTATATTGCTTTATTCAGAAAATATGAGAAGATTATTATGCATTTCCCAAGTCCGAGAAGCCTCTACACTATCTCTATATGTCTCACAACTTCCTAGACATGCCTAGGCCAATAATTAACCAAATTTTTGATTACACAAATCCCTATTTCCTTGCATTGTTTCCTTTGTAATTAACCCCCTATTAATTAGGGAAATTCCTCAATTGGAATTGCGCAATCCTCACAGGCTTTCCTCTGACTGCATGCATGACCTATACAATTTGGATGATTATACAACTGATAGTACACTGCCCTTGAACTCCAATCTCAAATGGGTAACTCTCATATGTGACATGCATGAGTTATATATCAGTGAATCATCAGTTAACTAGTTGAACACATGAAGTAATACCCCACTGTCTAACCTCCTACCAGTTCCTCCATCAGTTGGAACTAGTTTAACTAACTTTAACTCAGTTAAATTGAATTAATTAATTACATGTAACACCCTCCTCCCACATTTATCCAAACAACCATCCAATCGGGGTAAATATGCGATGAGAGGCCACTATGATATTATTCGACCTCCTAAGTCACGTTCAGGAAGTGGAACAGACAAAAACACACCATACAGACGTTCAACATCATCTTCAGGACCCCTCAAAACCATGCCAACACTTTAGACATCTTGCCTTTGGGTCCCACTAAGATGTTGGACAACTTAAGCCCCAATCGCTCTCATGCTATAAGCATGATAGTGTCTAGAAACCTAGATTCTCTCTCACAGGCTTGCCTGCCAGCATCCAAAGACTCATTTAGTTAATGCTATGCTGGTGTATCCGAGATTTGAGCCACTTTTGTAGATTCAGAGCCTAGGTCACTGCCCAGAATTGAACCATCTCTTCAGAAAAATAAATTAACATGGAAATGATAGTACTAAAGCAAATACTTGTTTAGGACCTTGGTTGGACCCCTACTAGCCATGAAAAAAAATTCGTCAAACATATCACAACTATGTAAACTACAGGTGTAAAGAAAAATTCTGAGCATAGGGGCACGTACTTAGTTGAGAATCACTAAGGACCATTGATGCCTCCACACGTCAACTTCCATTCCATCCATTAGGTTATAGCTACATTGATCATTCAATTACAATAAAAAGCATGATGAGAGCCATAAATAGTTGTTGTCATAAAAGACATACATAACCAACATAAATACCAACGAAAGTATAGCTATATGGACCACATATAATCCATCAAATTCTCATAGAAATACAAGGAGAAATAACCTTTCAGTAATTATGCAAAATCCAAACTTGGGATGGGACTTCCACGTTGCACTCGACTATAGAATGGCTAAGCCAAATATCTCTTCAGTCATTCACCCCTGTGCCATATTCTAATCATGAATTTTGGATCTTATAGAACACATCAATCAAAACTCATCCAGGGGTTCTAGAGTCCATCCAGCTCATCCCATCGAACAATGATTCCACATCATGGTCATACATCACAAAACCATCATCATATTAGTCTCCATCCAAGCCTTCCAGGGCTTCCATAGCATTGGTCCAACCAAGGCTTCCAGGACAAATAACTCAACCCACAACTTATACAGGGCTTCCAAAGCATTTGTCCAACCTGAGCTCCTAAGACTAGTAACTCAACCCAAGATGTTACGGGGCTTCCATAGCGTTTGTTCAACCAGGGCTTCTAGGACTAGTAACTCAACCCAAGCTAATGAAACACAAGAGCCAACCAAAAACAAACAATGAAAATAAACCCACAAACACCATAACTATATAGGAAATGGCAAGGCTAGTAAATCCACTATCAATCCCAGCCATCCTCTATTCCAATGATAGATCAAAACCCACAAACCACATGCATATGCCATGCATGCCAACACTAGTGAAGGAAACATACATGCAACTCTGTACCTAGAATAAAATATGTTGTAGTTATTAATCCCGATGCCTTCTTGCTCCAAGAATCCAACTATGCCACACCGACTAAGAGTGCTCCAAGAAAACTCTAAGTCTCCAAGAGTATGTGAGAGAGAGAGAATAATGAGAGAGCTCCAAAACTGAACTAACAAAATCTTACCAACTGATCTTCAGAAGCCTTTTTATGAATGAGGCCTCTATTTTCTTAATTTTCCATTATTTTCCTTCATTTTCCTCCTCACATGCAACTTGTGACCTTTCACATTCCTTTCCTCCTAGTTTCTATTATTTTCATAAATAAAATTCCAATTAATGCCTCATGCCTTTCCAAAGCCTTTGTCGTTACCTTTTCCAATTTCCATAGCCATAATAAACCAAGTCAACACCCACTAGGATGTTTCTCCCACCATTCACCTTGGAATAAGTGTCCCATCATCTGTGGCCTTATATATTTTTTTACATGGATTTTTACCAAGTTTGTTATAGAACTCTCCCCCTTGGGGGAACACCATCCTCGGTGTTCAATGACACCTATAACCAACAAGACTTCTAAAAACAAAACATATTTCCCATGAAGCTTTATAATAAAGCTCATTGTGTAGTATTTACAATGACCATTTGCTAAAACATAACAAACATACCGTTTATTGGTGCTTTATAACACAACTCATTACGATATTTACAATCCACATATACTTATACACATACACATTTGCTTCAACCAACAAATAACCATACTACTTATGGAGCTTTATAAAACAGTTCGATACAATATTTACAATGATATACACATACACATATGGAAATTTTCTCAAATAGAAAATAAAAGCATATGATGTTTGCATTCGGAATAAGGGAATCCAGAGGCTCACACCTCCATCCTCAAAGTAATACTAGGATTCATCTCCTTCCTAGGAAGTCCAGAATCCACTACCAAATTCAAATCTTTATCCAATGTCCATCACTATAATCGAGCACCACTTATCCTCTCAGTGAAGAGTTACTAGCTCATTGTTCCAGGGAGTGCTCCTAATGTGCATTTGATTCCATATGGAAATGCTAATGACCAAAAAAAGTATATCCCCAATGTTCCCTTCTCTACTAGACAATACCCCGGCAATCTGGTCAAGCCCTTCCATGCAGTCACTCACCTTCAGAAGCTACAAAAAACAAGGCATATCCCTGCCGAGAAACCATCATATCGGTCATAACATGCTCATGGAAAACAATGGACACTATTGGGTACCAGTGTCCCACAATGGCCCTACTCCTGAAGTTCTTTACTAGCATCTTGCTACATTTTCCAATTCCTTTCACAGACGCTACGAATTCTTGCAGTTAATTTCAATCATCCCACTAGGATTTTCCATGCTTCTTGTACCAAGCACAAATTTCCATTATATCCAAAATCAACTGAAATAACTTCAAATCATACCTCACTGATAGCTCATCAATAAGGTACACTTGCAATCCTGTTTACTTCTTGTCACAACAAGTCAAACTAACATCTTTGACCAAGTCATCATGTATAAATATATCATATCAGGTTAGCTCTAAACATAACCATCATAGATCAACATCGTAAATCACATGTAACAATCATAAACCAGAATCATAGATCACATGTAGTCATCATAGACCATAATCATAAATCTCATGCATAATAAAACTAAAATAAAATACTGATACTTATCCTTTAATCAATCCTTATCTTCTTCCTTCATCTTTATTTGTATGCACATCGGATTGGTTGCCACACCCGGCAACACCCAGTGCCTTCTCCTCAACCATGTTCACATACACCTAGTGTGCATCATACACATACAACCAACATGACATACAACACCATGCAATACATGCATCTACACCTAATACACAACACATATACCTATGCCCAGTGTACAACACAACAAAATACTTGCGCCTTCATCCAGTGTACAAAACAACACAATACATGTGCCTACACCTAGTGTACACCCACCACACAATACATAGATGTACATAGAGTACAACATAATTAATACACATGTCACAATACCATGGCTACACAATGCACATACATAGTATTGGATGCCCGCAACACAACATGTATGACATGTACACAATACCACACGTACACTAGAACCATATGTACAACACGTACACAATACCACCTGTACGAAACACCACCTACACAATGTGTGCACAACATCACATGTACATAGAACCTCTTGCACAATGTGTACACGATGCCACATGTACACCAGACCACTTGTACAATGTGTACACAATACCACATGTACACAGTACCACATGGACAACCTGTACACGAAACCACATGTACACAATGCCACATGCACGACATGTACGCAACACTACCTGCACACAACATCTCTTGTACAACATGTACACAACACCATACGTACCTAGCATCACATCTACAACATGCATGCAATGCCACAGGTACATAGCACTGCATCTCCAACATGTACATAGCATCCTCTATACACAATACTACATATCCAACATTTACATAGCACTATCTATACCCATGCACTGCATATGCAATATTCACACCACACTATCTGTACCACTCTATACATAACATTGCATAAACAAAATGTACACACACTATATATACGCCACATTGCATGCACACAACATCACAGATGAAACATGTACAACATCTACAACATATGCACAATAGTAATACCACACATCTTGAACCACATTGTCTCCACCAAGAAACCTTGCTTCCGGTGTCTCTCTACCATCCATGCTTATCCTATCATGTCACAAAGCACATTCGTTTCATTCTACTGATGTATCCTTCAACGTTACTTGCAATAACATAAACACATACATTATACAAGCATACGATATCAATTCATATCCACGTGATACTAACCTCATATATTTCTCATGACTACCTTTCCCACTTGATTCCCGTAAGACCAGGAACCTCTTCATGTCATTCACCTACATAAGAAATCATTCCTCCACAAGAATGATCCTTGACAACCATGTCAGATAGATACATAGATACATACATATAAGCATTTGCATAGAAAAAATCATGATCCGTGATGACCTTGTCAGACACGACATACATACATACATACATGTATACATATATAAACATTAGCATAATCCTGATCACAACGTAATTTAGTAGATATCATAAGGTCAAGGTTAAAAGAAATTTCTTTATCTTTGCACAACATTGAGAACAACCATTCCCAACATAGCCAAGGAATTTGATGCCTCAAATCCATTTACTTTACCTTTTCTGGTTATCTTTCTCATGTTTCTACTATAACCGTCCATTTACCATAATGGACCCAACCAGTCCAACCAACTATCATAGTCTTTCCTTCCACTACGCTTACTCATGCACCAAGCTTCATCTGTGTCTTATATTACCTGTTGGGTACCATTCATCCATTTTCGAGCTCCACTAACTTTCCTCTTTCCCAACCAATTCCCAAGACTCAAAACATAAAAGGTAGGCCAAAAATAAAACATGAGAAGACCATGAAAACCAATAACAACATGACATCACAAACAAAGTGGCAAGGCCTTACATTAGACATAAACAAATCCAGAAATCAGGCGCACAAATAAAAAAAGACTAAAAGCACAAGACTAGAAACCAACACCATGACTCAGTCCTCATGGTTCCCAAGGAAAGCTCCACCCGAGCCTTCTTTAGAATTTCATGGCAATCCCTTTTCCATGTGATCCCCTGCATCATACTACCATAAACACATAACTGTCAGTGTATAAATAAATATAACAATACATTGGTTACTTTATCTTGTTGTACAAAGAATGTTGCTTGCAACTGAACACATCCAAGCCATCTCTCAAGGGCCTCCAATCCTCTTGACAAATCCACCAGTAACTAGAGACTAGCTAATATACTTGTCAAATAAATGTTCATGAATCTATCACATATCCACATAATGTTAGATAAGATTAAGGTTAATAGGACTTCCTATATGCAAAGCACTCATTCATATGGGATTAGGGTTTCCAAACATAGCCAAAGGAATTATTTCCCAATTCATTTCTCTTACCTTTTACCTCACTTCAATTGAGTGTTACTATGCATTGTCACATCACACAACTGTTACTTATATAAACACATCCATTATTACCTTTCCATGCTAATACTAAGCATGTTTCTTGCAATTGTTTACACATGTCAACCACATGTTCCAAATATCAAGACAATCATATCTATCAATTTTAAATCAACCTTTACCAAGACTAACAATCATGTCATAATCCATAGTTAACTCATAGTCATTAGACATAATGCTAGAATTTTCACCTACTACACTCAAGTACATATCAGTTGTCTCAGCGCATATGTGTTAGTACAATTTGTTAAACATAACCATGGTAAAGATAAGAGTGTAAAGGATAAGCATTTAATTGCATATATCATTCACAATGATATATATTTATAATACATTGGAGTGAACATTGGTTTCATATTCCAAGTGGTCTCTTGGCCTCCCTTTGAATATTCATCTTTCACACCAACCCTTAGAGGATTAGATGTCCAACATTACCCCCCTTAATTCGAAGGGGTATGTATGAGTCGAAGAGGATATTTGTGATAAAAAATGTGCAAAAATGCATGGCAGGACTAGGTTGAATGTGCTCCCTGAAATTTTGGCATAAAGTGGTGGTTTAAGGATGACCACCAACACTAGAATTCTTAGTGCAGTTCCAAAAACTCTTCCAAATCTGGCACAAAGTTGAAGTCTTCTACTAGAAGAAGTTCTTGTAATTCTTTGAAGAGGGAGACCTTCAACCTGGAAAATGGAGGTCTATAACTTGCATAAAAAAGGGATGACCTCAACTAGAAAAGGGAGGTCTCAACCTGTGGTGGTTTAAGGATGACCACCAACTCTAGAATGCTTAATGCAATTCCTAGAACTCTTCGAAAATTGGAAAGAAGCTGAAGTCTTCTGCTAGAGGATTTTTCCTAAATTGTTTGAAGAGGGAGAATCTCAACCTAAAAAGGGAGGTCTCAACCCCACATATATGGTTTAAGTTTGACCACCGACCTAAGGCATGCTCATGGGCATCTATGTCTCTGGCTACAACTCTGAATCTGGTATGGGAGGTTGTGGCTCAGGCCCACTTGAAATGGCTTTGAAACTTGTAGATGACCATCGTTTCCCTCCCTATTTGATACAAGGTGAGAATATGGATAAAAATCAATTGTAAGACTATTCAATACTCTAGAATAAATTCTGATATACGATTGAAATATCCTTTTGGCCGTTGAATCCCATTACCAAGAAGCGATCCAGCCAATATGAATCTTTTTTCTTTCAGGAGGCTTGTTTTTGAAGCATCTTTTTAAAGAATTATTGGTTTTATGATAGTTCTCACATGGATGAAGATCAAAATAGTGATATTTCAGATGGCCAACTCGGTCACAATGTTGGCATTTAACATTCTATTATTGTTGTTGTGGAAGAGGATCAGAATCTGAAGTAGTTGAGGATGAACTATCATAAATAAATCTAGCACTCTGAAACTAGATGGGCTTTGAGTAATATGGAATATGAAAGGACACATCCTTTTCATATCCAAGATCATTTTTGTTCTTGTTATGGACATGGTCTTCCGAAGGTCCGATGAAGGGATTGGGAAGTGTATGCTGAGTTTCTGCTTCTGCATGCAACTCTGCTCTTGCACTAGGCACTAAATGTGAATCAACCTCAAAATTAATGATTTCATCACTTACTAGTTATTGATGTGTATTTTTTCTAACCTTGAACAAAGAATTTTTTTGAGCGAAAAACAATTTAGAATGAAAAATCTACTAAATTTCATCTCGCTAGAACTTAGATTCTAGTTGCAAATAATCAATATTTTATTGTGCATTTTGAAGATAGGTTTTAATGTCTCTAAGAACGTACTTGTCAATCATGATTGTATTGTTGACAATAGAATGTATTAGATTGTTCATTAATTCCAATATTCCAATATCCATTTTCCAACAATTCAAATTTTCTCCCAAAAGAAAAAAGAGTATTTTAATGTTACACCAAGCCCAATGAAAAATTAGAGTGTCAATATAAAGTGCAGAAGGACTATTTCTGACACCAAATCTAAGTGTAGTGTCGAAATTGGATATCAAGAACAATAACAAGATGTTATCCTTTTCAGATGCTAAATAATACAAGGTCAAACTCACAAGGAGTTTGTTTTAGTTGTTGATCAATTTTTGATATATTGACAACAAGGAAACCCTATCTGCCCAAAATAAATGCTATTATCTTGCGCTCCACTTCTTCAAAAAAAATTGCAGTAAAGGTTACACAAATTTTATTGCAAAGAGAAGGCTCAGGTTCTTAATGATTTGGTGCTTAAAATAACCCTACACTCATCAATTTTAATTTATCAATATTCTCAAGTCGATGGAACATTCTGACTCCTTTGCAAGTGGCCTCAAACCACCCTTTGTGGCCCTCTAAACTGCTCTAATATGATCCCTATGGTAGAGTAATTTGCATTAACAGTGGTAGAAGATGGGAATTCTCACAAAAACTAGTAGGAGGTTGCATAAGTTGATTATGAAAAAGGTGTAGAGGTTTTTCATCTCCATTATTGAACAACCTAGACCAATGACTCATTGCAAGTAGGTAAGCAGTGGTAGGTATGGTCCGAGTGGTGGTAGGCAAGCAGTGGTTATACATTATATGGAAGCAATGGTTATACGTAAGACACAGTCGAGAGTGGGATTGGTAAAAACAATGTAAAACAAAAACAGAGTGGGATTGGTATGGATGGTATGGGACTGTGGCCAAAATGAAGGAGTTATGGAAGAGCAGCGAATAGTAAGCGGTATTATATGGGAGAGCGGAGGTATCACTATAAATGGGAGGAAGAGTTATATGGCAGAGGAGAAGGGCATGAGCCAAAACATCAAATCCACTTTGAAGTCAATGCCAAATACACTTTTCTTGTGGCAAAATATGGAAAATATGGATGATGGTGTGGCTTTTCCAATATTGCCCCTGCTAGCCTTGAAATGTAATGCTTACCTACAAGTCATAATCCCAAAGTGTATACAAATGTTGAGGAGCGTAATATTTTCTGATTGAATTTGGGTGACAACTTCACCATCTACAAATCGGAGGAGACCAAGGCCCAATGTCTCGAGTGAATTCCCTCACCGCATAGAAGATTCACACCGCACTAGGAGATTAAGTATCTAATAACAAATATTGGATGCACAGGTCGACAATTCAAAGTTCACATTGACCACATCATTTTAATTCTCCCTAGCTTGCTTTACTATGGCTATTTCAGTGTACTCATTCTTCAAACAGTGTACACACTTGTATTATTGGACCAACATACATGCAAATGATGGGCCAACATAGATTTGAACACATACTAGGAAATTATTCAACGTATTTCATATAATTCAACTTCAATGCACATACCAAGAGATTATTCAATACATGGAGAAGAGAGATTGTTATTAAACACGCAGGTAATAAAACAAGGAGCTCCAAAGAAGCATAACCTTCAATTATTCACTAGAGATGCCTTATGCAATTTGCAAAATTCATGGGATTTGAACATAAAGCTGGCTATTCATGGCATTCATTGACATAGTCACAAGTTGTATCCTTTCTATAATACTTTCACATCGTTTAGATAGTTAAAAGCTTCACAATGTCGGGGCTCATGACTTTGGGAAGGCGTAAATTCTTAGGATTGTACAGTCAAAGCATATGCCAAATGAATATTTGAGCTATAAGAAAAGCGTTAAGCCTATGGGAGATGAGGAAGAAGCACATTTACCAGTGAAACAGACATGTGCACAGTGAAATGGATACTAGATTTTTGGAATCTATCATAGAAATGATAAGGATTCACACAAAGATGAATGCACCATTCAATGCATATAACTCATGCTCCAATATTCATAGAGGATAGAGCATGCAATATTCCTCTCCGTGGTCATAAGGACAAGTCTACTTAGGACAAAGGAATGGAATAACTGAGAGACGTTAGCTTTGTTAGAACCCACAACGAGGAGAGTGTTTACTATGATTTCACTGAGAGAGAGGACTGTTCATTGGTTTTATGGGTGACACGATGGTACCGCATTAATAATTCTTCTAATTCATGCATAAAACTAAGTGGAGAGGTTTGTTGTATGGAATCAAAATTGATAGGCAGAGAAATTCCATAGCAACAATGGAAGGAAACACAGTGTTGTCTTTGATACCATGTTAAACATAACCATGATAAAGACAAGAGTGTAAAGAATAAGCATTGAATTGCATATATTATTCACAATGATACATATTTATAATACATTGGAGTGACCCTTGGTTTCATATTCCAAGTGGTCTCTTGGATTCCCTTTGACTTTTCAACTTCCACACCAACCCTTAGAGGATTAGGTGTCCAACACAATCATCTTAAAACAAGACCGTTTCTTCATCCAGTCCTATAGACTCATACTCATATCATGCAATTAATAAAACATTCAACAATAGATAATCGACATAATAGAAACCAACACTCAAACACCAAATAAATAACATAATCAAACATTCAAGCACAAAGTAGATGACATAAGAAAACTCATACCTTAATGTATCACAAGGGAGGCGATCTTATTTGCACAATCAATTCAGATTAGAACGATATAACTTCACAACATGTCAAATCAATCACAATTAAAGCCATGATGTCCATAATAGTCACTAGATAACATGTTAACATCATAAAATCATAAAAAATTATCATTCACACATATGCAAAGTCCATCTAGATTAGTACCACACCATATCACAAATATGTTGTCTCATACCTAAATGTTGTAACCCTAACCCTCTACATAGGCCAATCCAATTTAACATGATACACATAACATCAAGATCTTATTGTAATAACCCTAATCATCAAGTTACTACCATATAACAACAACAATTAACCTATCATGCTCATCAACAACATATAACATAATCATTAGGTTATAAAATATAAAACAACAACAATAATGCAGACAACTACAAGTTACTATCATTCTTCACTATCTGACACATGTGCACATAACTCCACTAATCAACTAACACCTATCATGAATGTAACCATAACATCAAAAGACATGTACATAAACCTAATGCATATCACCCTAATGCATATAACAATCCTTAACTTTACATACTTGCATGCCCAACATCCAAACCTGTATGATGACATGCTCTTGCCACGAGGTCCAATGTTGCAACTTCACTTTGATGATTTGCATCTCCTTATTTACCTCATTCAACACATTAGCATCATAACATTCCAATATAATCATGATGACCTAATTGCATACATTGACTTCACAAGGCTTGTTTGACCTACTATTCATGCATAACTATAACCAAGACCATACATGCCTAACAACTGCATATAGACATATAACACATGAGCACCAAGCCATATACACATCATTCTAGTTAGAGTCTAGTCACCAATGCATGACCATATCAACAACACAAACCATGACCCCATGCATGACAACAACCATTACTCCATTGTACACATTTCCACATGAAACCATCCACATGCATAAGAAATTACTTATCGACTACACATATGCATGAACACACGTACTCGAGCATAAGTGATCAATTCTTGTAACCAACCTATAATACTTATATATGTAATCAAACATACAAGAATGCAACCTAACATACAAGGATGTAAGCAAGTGACATCTAGAAACATGTAAGCGACATATAACAACATGTAAGAAGTCATATACTCATGATGATGCATTCCACACAATCAATATAAAATTCTCCAAGAAAACCTTACTACAACCATGATCAGCATTATGAAATGCAACAAGCACATGGAATGTAAGTGTAAGAGACCCACATGCAACTAACATGCATGTATTACCAACACGCAGCACCCATCTAGTCCAAGGGGTGAACCATGCTCTGATACCATTCTGTAACACCCTCCTTCCACATCTACCCAAGCAACTAGCTAGCCGAGGTAAACATGCGGCGAGAGGCCACTACGATATGATTCGACCTCCTAAGTCACGTTAAGGAAGTGGAACTGATGGAAAGACACCATACGGACATACACCATCAGCTTCAAGACCCCTTGAAACCATGCCAACACTTTAGACATCTTGCCCTTGAGACCCACTGATATTTTGGACAAATTAAGTCTTAGTGGCTCTCATGTTCTAAGCATGAAAGCACCCAGAAACCCAGAGTTTCTCTCATAGGATTTCCGTCCAGCATCTAGAGACTCATTTAATCAGTGCTATGCCAACATCCCAGGATTTGAGCCACTTTTTCAGGCCAAGAGCCCATGTCACTGCCCATAATTAAACAATCTCTTCAGAACAGTAAAATAACATGTAAATGACATTACTAAAGAAAATACTTGCTTAAGATCTTGACTAGACCCCTACTAGCTATGACAAGAATTTTGTCAAATAGATCATAAATATTTAAACTATAGTTGTAAAGAAAAGTTATGAGCATAGCAGTCTGATACTTAGTTGAGAATCGCTAAGGACCATTGATGCCTCAACACATCAACTTCCATTCCATCCATTAGGTCATAGATACATTGATCATTCAATTACAATAAAAAATATGATGAG
Source organism: Pinus tabuliformis (assembly GCA_031772625.1). Classification (NCBI taxonomy): domain Eukaryota; kingdom Viridiplantae; phylum Streptophyta; class Pinopsida; order Pinales; family Pinaceae; genus Pinus; species Pinus tabuliformis. Next base: position 914,935,946 of record CM062809.1, read on the forward strand.
CCTTACATAGCGATTGTCATAAAACACATACATAACCAGCATAATAGCAGTAGAAATACCAACGATAGGACAACCATAAAGACCACATATAATCCATCAAAATGATCATAGAAATACCAGGATAAATAACCTTTCATTATTGATGCAAAATCAAAACCCGGAATGGGACTTCCACATTCCACCGAACGATAGAATGGCTAAGCCAAATCTCTCTTCACCCATTCACCTCCATGCCATATTCCAAGCATGAATGTGGGATCTTATAGAACACATCAATAAAAACTCATCCAAGGCTTCCATAGGCCATCCACCTCAATCCATCTAACAGTGATTCCACATCATGGTTGGACATCACAAAACCATCATCAAATTGGTCTCCATCCAAACCTTTTAGGGCTTCCACAGTGTTTGTCCAACCAAGGCTTCTAGGACTAGTAACTCAACCCACAACTTATACAGGGCTTCCAAATATTTTGTCCAACTATGGCTTCCGAAACTAGTAACTCAACCCACCAAGATCTTCCAGAGCATTTTTCCAACAAAGGCTTCTCGGACTAGTAACTCAACCCAAGTTGTTATAGGGCTTCTAGAGCATTTGTCCAACTAGGGCTTCCAGGACCCTAGTAACTCAACCCAAGCTAAGGAAACATGAGAACCAACTAAAAACAAACAATGAAAATAAACCCATAATCACCATGGCTATCTAGGAAATGGAAAGGCTAGGAAATCCATTGTCAATCCCGACCATCCTCGATGCTAATGACAAATCACAACCCACAAACCACATGCATATGCCTTGCATGCCAAAACTAGTGAAGCAAACATACATGCAACTCGGTACCTGCATGGAAATTTGATGTAGTTGTTGACCCCGATGCCTTCTTGTGCTTTCTTGATCTTCCTTTTCCTTCTTTCTCCAAGAATGCAAGTATTCCACACCCACCAAGAATGCTCCACGAAAACTCTAAGTCTCCATGATTATGAGAGAGAGAGAGAGAGAGAGAGAGAGAGAGAGAGAGAGAGAGAACTCCAAAACGGAACTAACAATAGCTTACCAACTAATCCTAAGAAGCCTTTTTATGAATGAGGCCTCTATTTTCTTCATTTTCCATTTTTTTCCTCCTCACATGCAACTTGTAACCTTTCACCTTCATTTTCTCCTAATTTCCATTATTTTCATAAATAAAATGCCAATTAATGCCTCATGCCTTTCCAAATCCATTGTCATTACCTTTGCGAATTTCCTTAGCCATAATAATTTGAATCAACACCCACTATGATGTTTCTCCCACCATTCAACTTGGAATATGGGCCCCATCATCCGTGGCCTTATATATATTTTTTACATGGATTTTTACCAGGTTTGTTACATTACAACTCAAAATAAACTCAACCAGGACTCCTATAAAGTAGGAGACACTCTACATGACTCAAGTTAGACCCTTAACTTGAAGTAACTAAGCCAACTAAGTCAAATTAACTTAGTTAACTCATACAAGTTTTCTTGTCATGTGCAATTACAATTTTATTCCTAATTTATTTAAAGGAAAAAATTAAATCAGGATTTTCACGTTGCATTTTGAACACTCCCTCTTAACAAGAAAGGGATTATCAAATACCCCAATCCTGCCTCTATGGAACTCGAATTTTCCTCTTGACAGTGCCTTAGTGAAGATGTCTACATCCTATTCCTCTGTAGGAATATACTCCAACAACATGATTGTCCTCTGCACACAATCTCGTAGATGGTAATACCGGATGACAATATGCTTGGACCAATCATGAAAAATTGGATTCTCAGAAAGGTCTGATATAACTCTAATTTACACAATAAATCAATGTAGGATCCATCTATTGACCAAATAACCCAACAAAGATATTCCTCATATAGACAACTTCACAAGCTACTTGACTAGTGGCCATGTACTCTACTTCTGATGAACTGAGTACAATTGATCTCTGCTTCCTACTGTACCAAGAAACTATTGTTGACCCAATACTAAAGATTCCCCCTGATGTGCTCTTTTTTTCGGATGGACTCCCTTCCCAATCTACATCTGTGAAGCCTTGTGCCTTAACTCCCTTTGTTTGTATGTACCAAAGACCAATATGAGTGGTTCCTCTGAGGTATCTCAACACATGTTTAGTTGTCTTCCAATAGAGTTTGGTTGGATTAATCATTGCTTGACTAATCTCATTAACTGCAAAACATATTTCCAGTCATGTGTTCACCAAATACATAAGTGAACCCACAAGATGCATGTAAATAGTAGCCTTCACTACTTCACCTGAAGTAGCATCTTCCTTCCTCCAATTCCCTACTAGAGGAGTATCCATGGGTTTGTTGCTCTCCATGTGGAACTTCTTCAATATCTCATTGTCATACTTTCCCTGAGAGACAAATAGTTCCTCATCACCTTTCCATACTTCCATACCAAGGAAATAATGCAAACATCGACATATAATACTATAATCAATAATTTACCTTAAACCACAATATGGTAATGGTTTGCATCTGCTTCACTTTGGGTGAAGCCCAACCTGGTGAAATAGATGTCAATCCTGGTGTACCAAGCATGTGGTGCTTGTTTCAATCCATATAGTGCTCTCTTGAGTATTCACACATGTGAATCTGTGTTGAAGGTCTCAAATCCTTTTGGATGCTCAATGTACACCTCTTCCTAAATCACTCAATTGAGGAATATTGTCTTCACATCCATCTGATCTATCTTCCATCTCATCTATATTGAAAGTGCTAGAATATATCTGATTGAAGAGTACCTTTCTACTAGATCAAAGGTCTCCTCGTAATCAATTCCCTCCACTTGAGATAACCCTCTAGCCACAAATTTAGCCTTATGTTTCTCCACACTTCCTTTTGTTGCTTGATTTAACTTGTAAAGCCATTTGGAACTCACCACCGACTTTTTTTCTGGTCTTAGGACCACTTCCTAAATGCAATATCTTATAATGGAGTCATACTCCTTTACCATGATATCGACCCATACTAGTTTATGCTGCTTCCTCAAATGAGGATGGCTCAATCTTGACCCTCTCACTCATCAGAGCGATGTAGCCAGTGTACCGATATGGTGACCTCCTCTTCCTGTGTTTTAATGTGGGTGCTCTCACATTCTCTCGAGCATCACGCATCAATATTTCAGCCTCTCTAGTGCACTTCCTTCCATCTCTAGAAGTCTCTGCATGAGTGGGTTCTTCCACTCTCTACTCCTCTACGTGTGGCTACTCCACATGATCTTGAGGTTCTTCCTTTTGGAGCCAAAATATCCCCATCTGCATGTAACTGAAGTTCCCTCTCAAGGGAACATCTCATAGGATTCTCTTCATCAAAATTCACATCTCTACAAACCATTGTCATCTTGTGAGATGGCAGGTACACCCGATAGTTGTGAGGTGTATTAGTGTACCTATTGTAGCGGCTACAACTACCCTCCAAAATTTTTCCTTAGCCTATTTTGGAGCCTCCCTACCAACCTTACACAACACTTTGTCTTGCTTTGTCAAGTACTCAAGCTTCAATTATTTTGATCCAGGTGGATAATGGTGGCCACCCACCAATTCTACTTGGACCCCCACCATTGTTTCTTTCAATTTTTCAGTTTCCTTAATTGTAGCACAATTTACTATTTTTAGCAATTTTTCGAGTCCTAAACTTCCGGAGCTGTTTTGAGGCCCTAAACGACATTTTTTTGGTAATCTACTACCAGCAATTTTTTTTTAAAATTGTCTTTTCTGTTGCAATCCTCGAAGAGATCTTTCCAACAGGTTATCATGCACATCAAACGAAGATAATATGACCAAGTCGCGACCCCGGGAAGATGGTTGTCCAACTCACCCCAATGACACCCATAAAATCTTGGTGTTACATCTCCTTGGGTTAGGGTTTTGGTTGTTTAGGGTTTTATCTTATTTTTCAATAATAAAAATGCCCTTGAGCCTCATTGTAATGCAATTCAGAGGCATGTAGCCGCCACATCACTTCTCAGAGATAAGCTACCATCGCCAAAGCTAGTCTTATTTCCATTCTATTTGTAAGCATATTTCAGTATTTGATATTAATGGAATGAAGTGTTATTTCTATTGCATCTTTGTATTTATGGTTATATTTGTAATTTGTTGTGTTATTGTTTAAATCCAGATCAATGGTATCAGAGTGGTTTGTTCTTTCTCTATTTTTCTTTACATGTCCCCAACGGAGTCGGGATATAAGGAGTTAGGGCTTGAACTGGTCGAACCTTTGCAAGACCAACCTCACAAATCCCGACGGCCTACTATGGTGGATAAAAAGAAAGACGAGGGGCTTGGAGATCCTATCAAAATCTTGCTCGCAGAAGCCCTCGAGTGACAAAGGAACACGATGATGGACAAAATTTCCCAGATCCTTCAACGACTACCCAAAGGCAATGCATCTACTTCCAGTAGCTACTCTGGAAGCGCCACACCCTTTAAGGTACAAGTTAACCTTCGAATTCCCATATTTGAGGGTCAGATAGATGTAGACATTGTAGATAAATGGTTAAATCTGCTAGAAGGAGATTTTTCCATTCATGATTTTTCCAGCCGAGAAAAGATCACCTTTGCACTTCTCAAAGAATCAAGGATTGGTGGGAAACCTACTGTGAGCAGAAGGATGAAAATACAAACTCACTGTTTTCAGCCGCACCCACTTGGAACTCATTCTAGGATGCCATCAAGGAGCAGTACTACCCTATCAAGAGCTATGAGGATAAATACATAAAGTGGAAAATGCTGCGATAGGGAAGGGACCAAGATGTGTCGGAGTTTACCAATGTTTTTCATACCCTTCGCATGAAGGTGGGTATCAAGTATTCTGAGAAGCATTTGGTTCTCAAGTACCTTGGCTGCCTGTACAGGTACATCTAGGATGAGATGGAATTCCTGGACATCTCCTCGCTTGGCACAACATACTGATATGCAGTCAAGATCGAGCAAATGTTTAAACAAAAGAAGCGGGACTTTGGATTTGTGAATCTAATGCAAGGGAAAGTTGCCCCCAAACCGCAAAACAAAGGACAAAAGCAAGGTAGGGCAGCCCAGGACAACCCGCCAAAGCCACAAGCAAATAAAAATGCCACGAAGTTGAAGAAGGACACGGGAAGGTGGTGTGATTTCCATAAGAGCTCCACTCACAACACAAGTGAGTGTCGGGCCAAGCAGTCACTGGTTGCCGACCTAAAGGCTTCAGAATCATATGCATGTTACGACTCTGAGTCAGAACTTGACAAGGGGGATGACAAAGGGAATCAGATTATTGATGAAAAGCCTAACACCATAATTTCCACCACGAATATCTAGAAGGAGGAACCTGAAGATCGAGAGGAGGAGTGTCTCTTCCACTCCCAAATGTGGGTAAAGGGTTCCCCGCTATAGTTCATTGTCAAAAATCGGAGTCAAAGGAACCTCATTTCGGTAGAGGTCATGAAGCAGTTGGGCTTACCAACCACAGCACATCCACAATCGTACACCATCATGTGGCTTCACCAAGGACGGGATCTTCGCGTGAGCTAGCAATGTCACCTTCCATACAACATCAAGCCCTTCACGGATGAGGTATTATGTGACATTGCTCCCCTTGATATTTGTGATGTATAATTAAGTCAACCATACTTATGGAAGCAACATGCTATGTATGAGTCAAGGCCTCGTGTTGTTATTGTTACTTTTGGAAATAAGTTGTACAGGATACTAGAGGTAGCACCGCCTACCACCATCTCTTTGGTTACTGCAAAAAATGCAGTAAGCTCATTTCCAAAACTGGGAAATTTGTTTTCCTGATGATATACCCTCAGGGAAAGAAGAAGATAGTGGCCACAACCTCCAGACAGAGCCTCCCCACATAGCAACAGCAGATGGACAAGGTTGTGGAGGAGTACGAGGACATCTTCACCTCCCCCACAAGGGTTGCTCTTCACTGTCAAGTCAATCACTCCATCAATCTGACCCCAGGTGCACCACTTCCCAATGGACCAATCTATTGGTGCTCCATTCTATAGAATGATGAAATCAAGAGGCAGATTCAGGAGCTACTAGAAATGTCACACATATCTGAGTTCATCGCCCTGTGGGAGCCCAATCGTTTTGGTAGAGAAGAAGGATAGGACTTAGAGACTCTGTATTGACTACCGAACACTGAATAAGATCACTGTATGGAATAGGTACCTGATCCCACAGATTGATGACATTTTGGACCAACTGAAGGGGGGAAATATTTCAACAAGATCGACTTGAAGTATGACTATCACCAGGTACCAATCGAACCCTCTAATGTGTGGAAGTCTGCCTTCAAAGCCAAGGAGGGCATTTTTGAATGGTTTGTTATGCCTTTGGGTTGACGAATGCTCCTGCAACCTTCATGAGGCTAATGGATGACATGTTGTGGCCATTCACCAACTCATTTGTAGTGGTATACTTGGATGACATCTTGCAAAGTTTGGAAGAGCACCTCCACCACATTTGAAAGGTTCTCCAAACACTGCGAAAATACAACCTCTGTGCCAATTTCGAGAAATGCACTTTTGGCATGATCCAAGTTTAGTATCTTAGATACATTATTGATGAACGAAGGGTGCATGTGGATCTAGCTAAGATCCAAGTCATTCGGGATTGGCCAACCCTAACCACTCTGACATAGCTCCGTAGCTTTCTGGGTCTTTCCAATTTCTACCGCATGTTCGTATTGGGATTCTCTCATATCACTTGGTCCTTGAGTCAAGTCACCAAGGGAGTAGCGAAATCAAAATTATTTTTTTATGAATATTAACAGAAGGTGTTCACGGAGTTGAAACATCGTCTCTTCTCTGCATGAGTGCTCAGTTTACCAAACTTGCAACAACCATTTGAGATCAAGATAGATGCCTCTGACTATGTTATTGGGGCAGTCCTTACTCAACAGGGGCATCCAGTGGCATATCACAGTGAGACACTTTCAGACACAGTCCGGAAGTATCCCACTTATGACAAAGAGATGTATTCTATTGTGCAGGCTTGCCGACAAAGGAAGAATTACATTTTTGGGAAGAAAATGCTCATCCACACAGACCATTGACCCCAAAAGTTCATACAGATGCAAGGGAAGTTGCATAACGATCGCCATCAAAAGTGATCCACATACCTACAATAGTTCCATTTGATTATCATGTATAAGAAGGATAGCACCAATAATGTTGCAGCCTACCTCAGCTGACCACGGGTCATGGCGTTAATCACCGTGCTCAACTCTTATGGGCATGAGACCTTTGATTGTCCAATTCTCTGCAAAAGGGACCCAAAGTTCAGCCACACATACCAGATTCTCTTGGAGGGTCATCAAGTACCAGATTTTCACCCCCAGGATGCCCTGCTATGCCACCTGGGACACCTTTGTGTTCCTTCAAGTGACCGAGCCAAGATTATTTTGGAAGCACACTACAGTTGGGCCACTAGGAATTTCAAGGTCGATAAAACAGTGGCAGTACTGCATAAGTATTTCTACTGGCCGAATCTTCAATAGGATGTCGGGAAGTACATCAGATCTTGCAATGCCTACACCATTGCCAAACTGACCATCAAGAAGCAAGGCCTCTATACTCTGCTACCTACCCCTATTCGACCTTGGGAATCCATCTCCATGGATTACATGTCGATCCTTCCTTCTACTAAGCATGGCAATGACTGTGTTTTTGTGGTCATCAATAGATTCTCGAAGATGGCCATTCTGGCAGCTTGCAAGAAGTATATCATAGTAGAAGCCACTGCTAAACTCTTCTTTGAACAAGTGTGGATACACTTTGGGATCCCACAATCTATCATCTTAGATAGGGTAGAAGGTTCCTTCGTACATTTTGATCTAGTATGTGGTCAATGCTAGATGCCAAGCTCACTAAGTCCACAACTTTCCATCCCCAAACTGATGGCCAAACAGAGGTCGTCAATAGGATGATCGTACACATTCTGTGCATGTACAACTCAAAGCATCCACACACATGGGATGAGAAACTTCCCTATGTCCAACATAGCTATAATCGGGCTCTCCATAGCTCAATTGGCCATAACCCTTTTCAGGTGGGCTTGGGATTTTAGCCACTATGTCCCATTGATGTGGTCATACCATTTGCAGCTACTTAGGCAGATTCGGCTCATGTCTAGTCGAAAGCCAATAAGGAAAACAACTTAATTGAGCACATTAAACATATCCTCCGGCAGTTCCATGACATTCCGGAGAAATCAAATGCCAAGTATAAGCAGCAATATGATCAACATCGGGTGCCACACAAATTTTGGGTGGGCGAAAAAGTCTGGTTGCATTTGCACAAGGAATGCCTTATCGGAGCCTATCGTAAACTCATACCACTCTAATATGGTCCTTACACTATTACCAAGGTTGTGGTCGACAATGCATTTGAGCTCAGCATTCCCCCATTCCTTGGCCTACACCCAGTGTTCAATGTGGACCGCATTCAACCATACTTCCCACCATTGTTGGACACATCAGACATTGTAGAACAACTCACACTTATAGAGTTAAATCCAGATTGCATGGAGCAAGCCACAACTGATCAGATCATGGACATGCAGATTAAGAACACTTCCCAGTAGAAGATCCAACTGTATCGAGTTGTCAAAGCAAGCCAACTCCTTCACCAGGGCAAGTGGCTCACCAGGGACAAAGTTTAGTAGAAGTTTGCTCATCTCATGGAGGAACTCAATGCAATGGGGACCATTTCTTCCTAAGAGGGGAGGAATGATCTAGGTGGATATTGGTGGATACCCACCAATTCCACTTGGACCCCCACCATTGTTTCTTCTAGTTTTTCATCTTCCTTAATTGTAGCACAGTTTACTATTTTTAGCAGTTTTTTGGGTCCTAAACTTCATGAGCTGTTTTGAGGCCCTAAAAGACGTATTTTTTGGCAATTACTGCCAACAATTTTGTAACTAAAATTTTCTTTTCTGTCATAGTCCTCGGAGAGATCTTTCCAATGGGTTATCATGTGCATCAAATGGAGATAATATGACCAAGTCACGACCCCGAGAAGTCGGCTGTCCAACTCACCCCAACAGGGCCCATAAACTCTTGGTGTTACATCTCCTTGGGTTAGGGTTTTGGATGTTTAGGGTTTACTGTTATTGTTCAATAATAAAAAGGCCCTTGAGCCTCATTGTAATGCATTTTAGAGGCATGTAGCCACCACATCTCTGCTCAGATATAAGCTACCATTGCCCGAGCTGGTCTTATTTCCATTTTGTTTGTAAGCAAATTTCAGTATTTGATATTAATGAAATGAAGTGTTATTTCTATTACATCTTTTTATTTAAATTTGGATCAGCTTTCCTCACACAATGGAAACCTGTCGAACACAGTTGATCCATTCCCCTCATAGGCTGCTTACCTGGACTTGGTCCAGCTGCAGGCTGAGAAGCTTCCCCTTAAAAATTGTGCATTCCTGGAGGGAAACCAACCTTTCCCTCTAGGAATTGCACAATCCTCTCTAATAGCCTACTGGTATTCTAGATTGCATAATCCTACCAACCAACCCTCCCAGCATGAATTGTGCAAATTTTCCCATCAACAGGAAGTTCAACCCAATATTTGCATGAATTTGGGCAACAGTTAGCTATCGGGCCCAGAAATAGTGCAATCCCCTTGGGCAGGCAGCCCAGCTTACAATCAAGAATGTGTATTTTTCCCAAGAAATTGAGCACTGGCATGCATGGACAGTCTGGTTGACCAATTCCACCCAAGACCGAGGAAACTTGACTTGCATGCATGCATGACTTGATATTCCTGGAATAGCATGAGGCAGCATGCAAAAGGTATCCCATGATTTAGGGAGATATTTTTAACAGTCGGGGGTTACATGCAAAGTTGTTTTAGAAGTTTCCCTCCAAGTTTCGTTTTATCCTAGATTTGTGGCATTTTCATCTTGAGACCAAACTTATTTATTTGACACATTAGAGCTCATTCATTCACATCGATATTGGAGTTCTGACATCCCACAGAACATATAGGACTCTTCAACACATCTGGCTCAGCTATTCATGGGTAAGTGGCCTCAACTTGTCTTTTTCAGCATTTTTGTCATTGTTTGTGTATTCACTTGTGTGAGTGTTGTTTGTTTGATTTCTTTGAACACCTGCTATCATTTACATATATTCTAGCTTGCCCTAGCCTTGTTTCAGTTTTCATTGGTATCTCACTACTGTCACATGCATGAAACTTTTTTGCATAGAAATTCGCCCAACGAGTGAACGACCTCACCCACGTGTAGGTTGATCTGTTTGCTCAATATTCCATTCATATTTTGCATGCACTATTTATCACTTCTGCTATCACTTAGTGTCGCCATGCATTCCATTGACTTACCTGCTTTAAGTTTCCTGTTGGCGAGTCGAGCCAACCTTGACCGGGTCTTTGCCTTCACCATGGCTGCATTGCAAAATTTGGGGAAGGAAGGATCACCTTCTTATCATGATTTGGGAATTATGGCCCATCACTGACCTCCTAGACTAAATTGTGCATTTCTAGAGGTTAGTGGCTACTTGGCCCAAAATTTTGCGCAAATTTGTCCCTCGGCCAACAGTCTTGCCCAGCTGGAATCATGCATTGCACAATCCCAACAACCAACTGCTTGACTGGATTATGCCTTGCACAGTTCCAGCATTTAGTCAGTCTCTCGGCAGCCCAGACTGTGTCTTGTGTAGTCCTGGAAGTTAGTCTCCCGACCTCCCGACCAAAATTGCGCAACCTTCATGATCTTCACCGAGGTATGTTGCAAGTCATTTCTCATGTTCATTTTGGTTTTCAACTTACAGATTGCTTTCTATGAGTGTTTCCATGTCTCCAGGTATCACAGGTGTTCATCTGCCTCTCAGTAGTATAGGTACAATGGTTTCCAAGAGAGAAGAGACGAAGACACCATTCAGAGGACACTTGGGGATGCAGTCGATCAAGTGTCCATGGCCTTACCTACTCATGAAGACATCAAGTTGTTCATGGACAAGGACATCAAACAGCAACATCACAACAAGTAGCATCACAAATAGTAGTTGAAGGCAACATACCAAATGCAGCAAATGCAAGAGGAAGGTTGTTGACAACATAGAGGCAGAGCAAAGTTGCAAGATCAAGAAGATCCACTAATAATGAAATCAATTTTGGAGACTCGGGCTATGAAGTGACAGTGCGACATCAAGATCGCGCAAAGGTAGAAGATGGAACAAAGAAGGAGTTGCATCTGTTGAAGCATCAAATCAGGAAGAACATGAAGCTTCAAAGACAATTCAATGAGTTGCAGCAGGAACAGAAACAACAGTGAGTGTAACATGCACTCGTGGATGAAACTGCACCAGTACGAGTTAAGGATCTATCCCAGTAGCTGACATAGAGCAAACATGGTGAGAAATGTTGTTGATTTCATGCAAGGGATCCAATAACATGGATCTCATTGAGCGCATGCATGCAATCCAACCCATTCAACACACTCACCAAGGCTAAGACAAGAAGCAAGTCCAACTGGGGCTGAACATGTACTTCAGCAAGTTGATGTACATGACCACCAGCATACACTTGAATATCAGCATGAACACTACGCATTAGTGTGTTTCCAGTTCAACCATACCCAAGTGACCATGCGCATGTTAGCAGACAAGTTAGATGAAGGGGCCAAACCAATGCACCGGCTGCAACAGAGGCAAGAGTTTGTTTCAACAAGATGTCACTATGAGGAGCATCTACATCATCACAGAAGACTAGGCTTGGCATCAGCTCACCATCTTCAACATTACAAGAATGTCAAAGAGTTGGTCTCATCACAATGGACCAAGTGTCAGTGATGTCTTGCAAGGCTTACTCAAGCCATGTTGTCTCACATGAGTACATGTGCATTGTAATGTTGAGTCATGTCAAGTGTAAGTCAGGTGTCAATAATTGGATGTAACAGTCATAGAGTAGGTGAAGAGTCATGAGGGTAGTTGAACTGTCACAAAGAGGAATGTCAAGGGTCAACCCACCGTTTGCTATAAATAGTCCCTCATAACTCATTGTGCGGTCTTTTAGTCGACCAAGCTTCTACTAAGACTATCTTGAAGAAGGCTTGGACATTATTGTAATGCACCTTGGCTTCTCCATTGCACGGAGCTAGTACATCTTTTTGGAGGAGCATGTAGATGTGGCTGTAATTTTCCACTGATGGGGCTAGCAAATTTACATGGTGTATTGTATGATTGTGACTTACACTTCTTTAGTAATCAGAGCCAACACATTTTCATGCATATGTTGTTATTGTAGTTGGACTGCTCCAGTTTCCTTAATGATATATGTTGTTTAACTTACGTACTTTTGTATGAAATGGTTCACATGCAATTATATGAATCTTGTTGTTAATGTGTTGCATATGTTTTTAATGTTGTCACCGTCCATGCCGAGTGCTCTACTAGACATCAAACAGACCTTTCTCTGAACCTTGTTATATCAACCATCACATTTGTCTCGGACTGATCTGTGAGTGTTGTTTGTGTTATCTTACCTTGTATGTTGTGACTTCCGCATCCATGTCAACTGCTCTGCCAGATGTTGTGCATGTCCTTTGTGTTGTGAGTTCCTAGCCGAGTTGGGACTGATCACTTTCAACCTAGAACTCACCTTCACCTTCCTCTCTCTTTGAAGTGTTGGAACCTCTCGTACTCATTCCTTGACTTACTGCATCAGTCACACCCTTGCTACTAACAGAGTTATCTTACTTGCCTCTATGCAACATTGCGGTCAAGGCACTACCTTACGACCCAATGATGGGACTCCTACACCAAACGGTCTGAGGTATAATTGGGAGTTCTTACCGAGGAGATTCCCTTGACATGTTGGGAGGTCCAGCACCGTCAACATTTCTGGCACTAGAAGGAGGGCCTGACGAGAAGCGATGTCCTCTCATCCAAGTTTGAACCTTTGCTTATCTTTCTTGGAGTCTTGCATTCCTCTTCCCCCGAGATGTTTTTCGAATCGTGAAGATGTCTCCATCTCAGGGAATATTTTCAATCTCTTGTCCACTCACACGTATGATGGTGAAGGTGAAGTGGTCTGGCCTGAGCACTTACATAACTTCCTTTCCATGATTTATGAGGAAGATGAGTTTTCTGACGAATAGGCCAGTCTGCTTCTTGCATTCACACTTCACAAATCCCCATTTCGTTGGGTGCTCAACCTACCGATTGACACTGTGCACTCATGTGAGCACTTCTATGATCTTATTGAAGACACATTCCATAATTTTTATCGAGACCATCTTGATCGGAAACTTGTACAACAATGGAGGGCTCCACATGAATCTGTTATTGATTTTTGGCAGCGCTTCCGTGACTTACAGTTTCAAGCTCTGAAGAGCCAGATGAAGTTCGCTTATCTCTGGGACCGGCTCGAGTACTGTCTTAAGCAATCTACCTGTCTTAAGCAATCTACCTATCCCAAGAGGCATTGTCTTAAGAGATTGTCTGCCTGCCTCTCATTCAATAGTTCCACCATCGCCCAATGATGTTTAGGATCATGTTCGCACATTTTTTCATCCTTCACACCCTCCCAACATCACTTCACTCAATTTTCGCACAGAGTTGGTTGTGAGTCCTTCGATTTCGCATATGAATTATTTTCTTCGGCCTCTGTCTTTGCACTCAGGTGTTCCTTTATATGATGTTGTCTTGTGTTCATCCATTTTGGGCTCTTCACTTGTTGTGAATGAGGAAAAACCCGCTAACGGAGTTGGTGTTGCACAACCAACATGCGTTGTCATTCATGAAGAGTACAAGTCGGAGCTTGAACATCAAAACTCGGAGAAGGATGATTCCCTTTTGTCTGAGCCCCCTTTGTTCTTTCCTAGCTTCTTTGGCGAACCTGCCATCCATGATTTAGCATGTGTGTCCTCATCCATGGATGCACCCATTATTGATCACTCACAGGACTCACCAGATGTTAGTCCATCATTCAACAACTAAGAAGATAAGTTATTCATTGAAGATCCACTTGATCCTTCATCTGTCTTTTCCAGAAACACAGAGGATGAGTTCGTTCGCTTTTAATCTACCCCTTTGTTTGATTCATTTGATCATGAGGATGCTGAAGAATTCATTGATTTTTTTGATCGTGACGGTCCTGATTCATTTGCTTCCATTTTTTATCACGATCATGAATCTATCACAGTTGATCTTTTGAAGCCACCAATTTATGATGATCTACCTGATGATGAAGTTGAGATACCCAAGTCTGTCGAGTCACTTCAGCCCGAGCTGATGGTTATTTCAGGTCCTTGCTCGCTTGGGGTTAGTCTCACTTCCGATCATGAAACTGTTCAATCACCCAAGGCTCCTCATCACTCATTTGTATGCATTGAAGATCCATCTCACACATAGATCACACTTCCACCACTTGAACTGTACGATCCCATTACTCATGCATTGGAGGAGACTTATATTGCAAGTACTCATGCGCGATGTAAGTTATATTTGTTTCTTTCGTTTGCTTGCATGTCTCAGTCAAGGGTGTGCTTTTGCTTTAAAGTTTCATGTAGTGTCAGACAACACCATGATAGTTCCATGGATTGTCTGTCATGCACTTGAACTCACTTATGTCCCGTGGGCACTTTGAAACATGAAGTGTGGCTATCTTCACTATCATATCTTTCATGTATGCTGGTCCACACAACTGGGTTACTCGTGAACCAAAATTTCACCCACATGGGTCTACCAATGCACCAGTGGTTGCATTGGAAGTATCACTTCACTTGATCAGGCCCATGCACTATTAGTATAGGAGTAGGAGTAGTGTTTGCTTTCAATTGTTTGCTTGCATGCTTGTATTCTTACATGCTTCGTTTGCTTGTTTGTGTGCTTTCTTGTTTTATTACATGTTTTTCTTTCAGTTTTACTTCTGCTCTTGTTCTGCTTTGTTGTTTGTTTCGTTCGCTCATAGGTTAGTTTGCATGAAGCCATGTGTGGCTCATGAAATGAGCTGGGTAAAGTACAAGAGGGTTAGTACAGCTATTACTAGTTTGTTATCTATCATCTTTCCTCTGTATGATGAACTTGTTACTCTTATTCCATGATACATCAAAGGAAAATATGTATTGTTCAAAGCAAACCTTGGTGTGAACACAACGCTTACACACTAACTAGTGTCACCTTCTCTAGTTGATTGTTTTTGGGTTAGCACTTGTTATCTTATTCAAGTAGAGTAAGGTGAGGGGGGAAACTTAATAGGTGCGTCAAAGATATAATAAACTACTTCTCTGTTGGAACAACCTCCTCTGCTCTCAATAAGTCGTGATCCCTCTTCCACCTCTGAAATGAATAAGTGCTATGCATAGTAAAAATGAAAAAAAATAAAAAAAATTGAAAAGTCAAAAAATTCGAAATGAAAAATGAATAAGGAAAAAGAAGAGAAAGGCTTCCTGCACAGGGAGGTGATGCAAGCAACTTCGCCGAGGTACTGACCACGCTCGCTGGCAGCAGAGCCATGTTGGAAATAATACTACTGCAATTCGTCTTTATCTTCTTTTAATAAGAAACTTCTTTTTACAATATTTCTGTACTGGTTCAGTCTTATACCAGTACGTAGGGTTCTACTTGTATAAGGCTACAACCTTGTCTCAATCTCCAGCTTCTCCTCGAAGGTAGCTACCACCCCCTTAGCTCTTGTACTAGTTGATGTACTAGTACGTAGGTGCTAACTTACAGAAGGCTACAACCTTCTCTTTTCTTCCAAGGACCACATTTTATAGATTTTCAGACTGCGTATACGCCGTTTTGAATTACCGCACTAGCGTGTATACACGCCTTCTCTATACTAAATCTGCGTACAGATCTGTAAAAGATAATTTACCCTTTTCAACTATTCAGACATCAGTTATACCAAGATTATCAGATTTACAGATCAAGACACGCGCCAAATATAAAAGATCAAAATCACACAAAGATACTTCTCATCAAGCCTTAGTATCTTGACCCATCAATAGAACTTATCCTTCTTCTAGCACTCAGGTTCCTCCTTGATTCAGATCCAGCTATGCACCATAACCTAATCACCAGTATTCTAGATCTTTCTCTTCATTAGATATTTAATGCTTGAGTGCCTTTGCCTAATGATCTCCTCCTCCTTTTATAGTCTTAGGCCTTACTCAATACCATGGTCCAAAACCACTTAGAAGCAATACCTTGGACCAAATACCTAGAGTCAACACTTTAGTCAAGATACCTTGGATCAATAACATAGGTCAAAATATCAGGAACCAAATACCATAGACCAAAACCAAATTTTCCAACATGTACATGCTTTTCCTTGTGTGAAAGTGCGTGTATACCCATACGCGCCTTTTGGACTTCTAACGCGCGTGTATATGCGGCTTGTTCAAGGGGAACCTATGTATATCTCTTTTCCTTCATTCTGAGAGCCTGCACTATGATTTGTCATCTGAGTGAGTTTCCATCAACGACAACACCTGTGTCATAGCACCAAACCTGTGTCATAATTCCAACATTCTCCCCCTTTGGATTAGATGCAACCCCAAGTTACTCAAAGTTATTCTCCCCCTTTGTCATCAAGGGAAAATGGCAATGCTCCCCCTGAGTACATGCTAAAATCTCTACTCTGTTGTGTTGTCCATGCTCTCGCTGACTATAGGCAAGGTCTGCAAAAAGATGTTCTACAAGAAAGAACATGACTCTATACATCATAAATGACCTTCGTATCACCAAATACTCACACATACGTCCATCTCCCAACCAAGTGGGGATATACCAAAAATTTATACATGATAAAACAAGAATATTACATCATCCATGCCAAGCATAGTGGGGAAACAAAATAGGTCATTACATGACCTTGATAATAAAAGAAATACATGACATGGAGACCAAATATCTAATACAAGACTATGATAGTCATCAGCAACTATCATCAGCAGCATCTGTCAATCACCATCCAGACCAACAACCATGATCTCCCTCTGCACCTATTCCACCTGAATAAAAAACAACTATGAAATTGTACCAAGATCTTCTAAGGTAATGCCAACAATGCACTATTATAAGTATATGCTCCCCCTGAACCTGTGCCAGATGATCAGACCCACATCAGACTCTTTTCATCCTGAGTCTGGCCCACTGATATTCTTCAAACCAACATATACACGATTGTATCCACAGAAACCGGTGTATGTACACAGATACACTTCATGAAAATCGTGTACAACCATTGTTCTTTGAAACAGATAAGTGTCAACAGAAAGATGATGCATCAACTACTCCTAGCTTCTGTCTGAGGTATTCAAATGTCTCTCTGGGCAGTGGTTTGGTGAATATATCAACAACCTGTTCCTTGGAGGGAACATACTCCAATTTGAATTTTTGTTCAAGCACTTGTTCCCAAAGAAAATGATATTTGATAGGTATGTGCTTGGTCTTGGAATGCATGATAGGATTCTTTGAAATGCTGATTGCACTTGTATTATCACATAGAATGGAGATGGGTGGAGTACAAGTGATTTGAATGTCTTGCAATGTTTGCATCATCCAAACGAGTTGTGTGCAGAAAGATGCAATAGCCACATATTCTGCTTCAGCTGTAGATAATGCAATTGAACTTTGTTTCTTGCTTAACCAAGACATTTATATGGAACCCATAGAGAATGCACCACCACTAGTGTTTTTTCTGTCATCCACATTTCCTACCCAATCTTCATTTGTATATGCATGAAGTGTGAGATCTGTGTCTCTAGGATACCATAAGCCATAGTTTTGAGATCCTTGAAGATATTTGAAAATCCTTTTAATTGCCTGAAGGTGTGCTTCCTTTGGATTTGCCTGAAATCTTCCAATTATTCCCATTGCATGCATGATGTCTGGTCGGGTACTTGTTAGATAGAGAATACTACCAATCATGGATCTATAGGTTGGTTGATGTATTTCTGCTGATTTATCATTTGCACTGAGGCTGCATCCTGCTACCATAGGGGTACATACTAGCTTTGAATCTTCCATGCCATATTTCTTCAAGATCTGCTTAAGGTACTTGGTTTGTGATAGAAAGATACCATCTTTGTTTTGTTGGACTTGTAAACAAAGAAAATATGTGAGCTCACCAAGTAGGGACATTTCAAATTCTTTCTGCATCACCAAGGAAATGTATTAGCAATTTATCATTGTCAATTTTTACATATAGATTGCTATTTGTCGATCCTTTTGAAAAACCTTGTTGATGGAGGTATTTGTCCAGACGGTAATACCAAGCCCTTGGAGCCTGTTTAAGGCCATAGAAGGCCTTTCTGAGTCTGAATACAAGTTTTGGATCATTTCCAATGATGAATCCATCTGGTTGCTCAATATACACTTCTTCTTCTAAGTCTCCATTTAGAAAGGCAGATTTCACATCCATTGGATATACTTTTAACTTCTGAAACCTAGAAAGAGCAAGGAACATTCTTATGGCTTCAAGTCTAGCAACAGGTGCAAAGGTTTCTTCAAAGTCTATACCTTCTTGTTGTGCATACCCTTTACAAACAAGTTTGTCCTTGTTTCTAATGACATCTCCATTTTCATTCAGCTTGCTTTTGAATATCCATTTGGTCCCTATGACATTCTTATCATTAGGTCTAGGAACCAATTCCTAAGTGTTATTCTTTTCAATTTGCTCAAGTTCTTCATTCATGGCCTTGACCCAGCATTCATCTTTTCATGCTTCACTTATATTTCGTGGTTCGACAGAGGAGAGAAATGTTAAATAGTTTGAAGCTTCTGTAATAATTCTTCTTGTTTGTACACCTGCCTCTTTCTACCCCAAAATTTGAGTCTCTGGATGATTCTTTTGGATGTACCTAAATGGAGTCTTTTCTTCTACCCTTATATGTTCTTCTGGTGCTTCATAGGTTTCTTCTTCAGCATTAGTCTAATTTGATGTTGAAGGATAGTCCTCATCATCTTCAAAATCTTCAGATTTTACCTGCTTTGGATTGTTGCCTGCTTCATCAACCATCACATCAATACTTTCAACAATTTTTCCAAGTCTTTTATTGTAACACTTATATCCTTTACTTCAGGAAGAGTAACCAAGGAGAATGCCTTCATCTGCTCTAGGTTCAAACTTGCCAAGATTTTCATCAGTCCTTTTGATGTAACATTTTCTTCCAAATACTTTGAAGTATTTTATAGTAGGAGTCTTACCATACCAAAGTTCATGAGGAGTTTGAGTGTTGTTTACCCGGATGTTTTTTTGTTGAGAATAGTAAAGGCAGCAAATGCAGCTTCACCCCAGAAGGTTGTAAGAGTTCCAAACTCATCAAGAATAACATGAGCCATCTATTGAACTATTCTATTCTCTATTCCATTTAATCGGTCCCTTACCTTTATCAAGCTTATCTTTATGAGGACATTTGGTTGCATAGTGATCGACTCTTCCACAAGCAAAGCATTTGAAAGGTAACTTAACTATGAATCTTCTAGAACCCCATTGAAGGTTCTTAAAAAAATGTGATTCTTCCTCTCCTTCTGACGTATGTCCTGACTCATTGTATTCTCCTTTTCCTGAAGCTTTGAATGCGGCTTTTCTCATGTTTTATGGACCCCCTTTTCTCATTTCCCAAGTAGTTAGGATTCTGTGCAGCTGTGACATAGGAGTAATCTGAAGATTATGCTTTTCTTCTATGGCAGAAACTTTTGATTCAAACTTAGAAGACAAGGATCTTAGAACCATTTCAACTAAAGTAAATTTTTTTATCTCTTCACCCAAGTTTTTCATGCGATTAACAATCTCATCTATATGTGGGAAATAATTAGCTACACTTTCATCATTGTGCATTTTGAGAGTTTTATATTGAATTCTGAGAGATTGTAGTTTTGCATGTTTTACCTGATCGTCTCCTTCAAGGGCGGTTTTGAGATGCATAACCTTGATGAATTATGATTGTGATAGACTCCCCAATAAATTGACAACCTTTGCATTTGTTTCATACTGCTTTTTACCTGCCGTATCTGTAGGAGTTGCTGCTGGAAATGTGTATCCTCCTTCTACAATATCCCAAACTTCTGTTCCAAGAGATTGAAGATAGGTTGTGATTCTTACCTTCCAATAGACAAAGTTGCTCCCATCAAAAATTGGTGGCTTGATGGATGCCTCTTTTTCGTAGTTGCTCATGATGATAAATCTTCCTTCAAGCGATCAAGCTTCTTCTGAAGGACTTGCTCTGATACCAATAGTTGGAAATAATACTACTGCAGTTCGTCTCTATCTTCTTTTAATAAGAAACTTCTTTTTACAATATTTCTGTACTGGTGCAGTCTTATACCAGTACGCAGGCTTCTACCTGCAGAAGGCTACAACCTTCTCTCATTCTCCAACTTCTCTTAGAAGGGAGCTACAACCCCCTTAGCTCTTTACTAGCTGATGTACTAGTATGTAGGTGCTCACCTATAGAAGGCTACAACCTTCTCTTTTCTTCCAGGGACCACGTTTCATAAATTTTCAAACTGCGTATATGCTATTTTGAATTACCGCACCAGCGTGTATACACACCTTTTCTATATTGAACCTGCATATAGATCTGTAAAAGATAATTTACCCTTTTCAACTATTCAGACATTAGTTATACCCAGATTATCAGATTTATAGACCAATACATGCGCCAAATATAAAAGATCAAAATCACACAACGATACTTCTCATCAAGCCTTAAGATCTTGACCCATCAATAGAACTTATCCTTCTTCTAGCGCTCAAGTTCGTCCTTGATTCAGATCCAGCTATGCACCATAACCCAATCACCAGTATTCTAGATTTTTCTCTCCATTAGATATTCAATGCTTGAGTGCCTTTGCCTTATGATCTCCTGCTCCTTTTATAGTCTTAGGACTTACTCAATACCATGGTCCAAAACCACTTAGAAGCAATACCTTAGACCATATACCTGGAGTCAACACTTAGGTCAAGATACCTTGGATCAATACCATGGGTCAAAATATCAGGGACCAAAACCAAGTTTTCCAACATGTACGTACTTTCCTTGCGTGAAAGTGCGTGTATATGTATACATGCCTTCTGGACTTCTAACCCGCGTGTATACATGGCTTGGTCAAGGGGAACCTGTGTATATCTCTTTTCCTTCATTCTAAGAGCCTGAACTGTAGAGGCTAAAATATGATCTGTCATCTGAGTGATTTTCCATCAAGGACAATACCTATGTCATAGCGCCAAACCTGTGTCATAATGCCAACAAGCCATGCTTATGCTCCTATGTGACTCCACTGGGGTACTGTTTAGGCCTACTGGCAATGGAACAACACCAAAGATGAAACTAAGACTCTGATGACTATACTAATTGTGCACCTATATACCCCCCAACCCCAATCAAAACAATTGTGTTGCTTTGGCATGGAATGTGTGTCAATCGACCAAGGGCTTGGTAGATGCTACATCTTACAATCATGTTAGTGTGAAACCAAGATGAGCTAAGAACTGAACAATAATTCCAGAGGTGTTAGACTTTCTGTTCATGAACAAGGTCTATGTAGAGAGCTAGAGTTTTACTAGTGTATTGCCAACTGTTGAGTGGCTACAACCACCCTCCAAAATTTTTCCTTAGCCTATTTTGGAGCCTCCCTACCAACTTTACACAACACTTTATATTGCTTTGTCAAGTACTCAAGCTTCAGTGCTATCCTCGCACAAAGGTAGCCTTTATAACAAAATCGATCCATTTCCCTCACAAGCTGCTTACCCAGACTTGGTCCAACTGCAAGCTCAGCAGCTTCCCCTTGAAAATTGCACATTCCTAGAGGGAAACCAACCTTTCCGTCCAGGAATTGTGCAATCCTCTCTAATAGCCTGCTAGTCTATTGGATTACACAATCCTGATAGCCAACACTCCTAGTAGGACTTGCACAATTTTTCCCATCAACATGATGTTTAACCTAGGATTTGTGCAAATCTAAGCATCTATTAGCTATTGGGCCCAAAAATTCTGCAATCCCAGCTTACAGTCAGGAATGCGCATTTTTCCTAAGAAGTTGAGCACTAGTATGCATGGACAGTCTGGTTGACAAGTTCCACTCGGGACCAAGGAAACTTGACTTGGCTACATACATGACTTGATCTTCCTAGAATAGCAAGAGGCAACATCCAAAAGGTATCCCATGATTCAGGAAGCTATTTTTAGAAGCTGGGGGTTACATGAAAAGTTGTTTTAGAATTTTCCCTCCAAGTGTAGCTTTTTCCTAAATTTGTGGCATGCGTGTCTTGAGACAAAACTTATTTATTCAACACATCAAACCTCATTCATTCACATCGATCTTGGAGCTCTGACATCCCACAACACATCTAGGACTCTTCGACAAATCCAGCTCAGCTATTCACAGGTAAGTGGCCTCAACTTTTCTTTCCCAGAATTTCTGTCGCTTTTTGTGTATTCTCTTGTGTGAGTGTTGTTTGCTTGATTTCTTTGAATGTCTATTGTCATTTACATGTATTCTAGCTTTTCCTAGCTCGGTTTCAATTTTCATTGCTATCTCACTGTTGTCGCATGCATGAAATTGTTTTACACGGACGTTCACCCAACAAGAAAATGACCTCACCCACATGCATGTTGATCTATTTTCTTAATATTTCATTCATGTTTTGCATGCACGGTTTATCACTTCTTCTATCACTTAGTGTAACCATTCATTCCATCGACTTACTTACTTTCAGTTGCCCGTTGGCGAGTTGAGCCAACCTTGACCCAGTCTCTACCTTCACCAATGATCCATTACACAATCTGGAGAAGGAAGGCTCACCTTCCTCTCTTGATTTGCACATTCTGGCCCAACACTGACCTCCTGGACTAAATTTCACATTTCTGGAGGTTAGTGGCTTCTTGGCCCAAAAATTTGTGCAAATATATCCCTCGGCGAGATGTCTTTCCCAACTGGATTCACGGATTGCGCAATCCCAGTAGCCAACTGCCCAACTAGACTATGCATTGCACAATTCTAGTAGTTAGTCAGTCTCTTAGTAGCCCGGATTGTGCCTTGTATAGTATTGGCAGTCGATCTCTCGAGCTCTTGGCCGAAATTGCGCAACCTTCATGATCATTCACCCAGGTATGTTGCAAGTTAGTTCTCATGTTAATTTTTGTTTTTGACTGATAGATTGCTTGCTATGAGTGTTGCAATGTCTCCAGGTGTCAAAGGTGTTCATCTTCCTCTCAGCAGTACAAGTACAATGGTTTCCAAGATAGGAGAGACGAAGACACCATTCAGAGCAAACTTGGCGATGCAGTCGATCAAATGTCCATAGGTTTACCTACTCATGAAGACATCAAGTTGTTCATGGACAAGGACATCAAGCAGTAGCATCACAGTGAGAAGTATCATGAACAACAGCTGAAGGCAGCATACCGAATGCAACGAACATAGTGAATGCAACGAATGTAAGAGGAAGGTTTTTGACAACATAGAGGCAGAGCAAAGTTGCAAGATCAAGCAAATCCATTGATAATGAAAGAAACTTTGGAGGCTCAGGCTATGAAGTGACGACGTGACATGAACTCGTGCGAAGGAAAAAGATGGAACAAAGAAGGAGTTTCATGTGTTGAAGCAACAACTCAGTAAGAACATGAAGTTGCAAAAACAATCCAAAGGGTTGCAGTAGGAACATGAACAACAGTAGGCGCAACATGCACTTGCAGATGAAATTGTGCCAGTACAAGTTAAGGATATATCCCAGCAGTTGACACAGAGAAAACATTGTGAGAAACTTTTTTGATCACATGCAAGGGATTCAACAACGTGTATGTCATTGAGTGCATGCATGCAATCAAACCCATTCATAGCACTCACCAAGGCGAAGACAAGAAGCAAGTCCAACTGGGGTTGAACATTTAATTCAGCAAGTTGATGCACATGGCCACCAACACACACTTGAAGATCAACATGAACACTATGCATCAATGTGTTTCTGGTTCAAACATACCTAAGTGACCATGCACATGTTATCAGATGAATTGGATGAAGGGGATGAACCAATCCCCGGTTGCAATGGATGCAAGAGTTCACTTCAACAAGATGTCACCATGAGGTGCATGCACATCATCATGGATGATCAGGCTTGGCATCATCTCACCACCTTCATCATCATAAGCATGTCAAAGAGTTGGTCTCATCATAGTGGACCAAGTGTCAGCGATGTCTTGCAAAGCTTTCTCAAGCCATGTTATCTCATATGAGTACATGTGCATTGTAATGTTGAGTCATCTCAAGTGTAAGTCATGTGTCAATAGTTGGATGTAACAGTCATAGAGTAGGTGAAGAGTCATGAGGGTAATTGAACTATCACAAAGGGGAATGTTAAGGGTCACCCCACCCTTTGCTATAAATAGTCCCTCATAACTCATTTTACAAGCTTTTGGTCAGCCAAGCCTCTAATAAGACTATCTTGAAGGAGGCTTGGACAATATTGTAATGCGCCTTGGCTTCTCCACTGCACGGAACTAGTACATCTCTTTAGAGGAGCAGGCAGATGTGGCTGTAACGTTCCACTGATGGGGCTAGCAGGTTTATATGGTGTATTGTATGATTGTGACTTACACTTCTTTAATAATAAGAGCCAACACATTTTCATGCATATGCTTTTATTGTAGTTGGATTGCTTTGGTTGCCTTAAAAATATATGTTGTTTAACTTACGTACTTGTGTAGGAACTGATTCACAGGCAATTATATGAATCTTGTGTTAATGCTATCACCGTCCATGTCGACTGCTCTTCTGGACATCACACAAACCTTTCTCTGAACCTTGTTATATCAACCGTCACACTCATTTGAGACTGATCTATGAGTTCTATATGTGTTATCTTACCTTGCATGTTGTGACTGTCGCATCCGTGTCAACTGCTCTACCAGAAGTTGTGCATGTCCTTTGTGTTGTGAGTTCCTAGCCAAGTTGGGACTGATCCCTTTCAACCTAGGACTCACCTTCACCTTCCTCTCCCTTTGAAGTGTTGGAACCTCTCATACTAATTCCTTGACTCACTACATCCGTCACACCCTTGCTACTGACAGAGTTATCTTACTTACCTCTGTGCAACATTGCGGTCAAGGCATTACCTTATGACCCACTGCTGGGACTCCTACACCAAACAGTCTGAGGTCTAATTTGGACTTATTACTGGGGATATTCCCTTCATATGTTGGCGGGTCCAGAACTATCAACAGTACCCAACAAATACGCCGTACTAAGCTATTGGTTTTAGTTTTTTCCTTGCATACTTGGTAACATGATAGTAAACTAATGAATCAATGATCGTGAAGTGTGCCACATCTAGATTCTTACCTAACAAATATTTGTTTAGTGTACTCATCCTGAGAATCCGATGAGGACTCTTGCTTTGCATATATAAAGTTGTGTTGCGTGCTTCAGACCACAAGTGCAACAGTAGACCTTGTTCATGTAACATTTCCCGTACAACTCCCATAATACTTTTGTTCTTCCTTTCAAACACACCATTGTGTTGTGGGTTATGGGATGCTATTAACTCCAGTCGAATTCCTTCTGATGCAAATAAGTTCTTGAATTAATTTAACACATATTCTCCATCTTTATCGCTCCTGAGAGCCTTCACTTTCCTACCAATGTATTTATCAACAAGTTCTTTAAATTCAAAAAATCTAGAGAATGTATGATCTTTCTTCTCCATGAAGAAAATCCAACACTTACATGAGAAATCATCTACAAATATGACATCATACATGTGCTTGGATGTGGAGGCTTTCAAGAACGATCCACACACATCTGAGTGAACTCTTTCAAGGATCACTTGCACTCGACTATCCTTATCATGAAAGGTGGCTCTGGTGTACTTCCCCAATGTACACCCTTTACATGTATCTCTCTACTCTCATGCACCCGTGGAAGTCCTGTAGAAGTGTTTCATTATATTCAAAGCTTCATGGTGAAGATGACCCAATCTTCTATGCCATAATTTAGCAATGTCTCAACTCTATGCCTTCTTTTCTTTTGTGCTCAATGCTGCATAATCTTCTACATCCAATTTGTAGAGTTTCTTCACCCAAACCCCATTCCACTTCAATTGTCCTATGGCTATGTGATGAAGGAAATCCTTTCCTTTACTAAATTTCACATCATAGCCATGGTCCTCCAACATAGCAACTGAAACTAAATTCTTCTTCAGACCCATAATATACATGGCATCTTTTAATGTACGAGGAGAACTAGTCTCCCTCTGAAAAGTAACAGTACCGATGTTGATGGTGCTATACCTTCCATCATCTCCCATTTTGATGTGCATCTAGAGGTCCTTCTCCTCCGTGTCACTAAAAAACTATTTTTTGTTGGTCATGTGGAATGAGGCTCTGCTATCTATCTAGATACCACACACTACTCATCACCGATATCACAATGCAAGCAATGAGGGTGAAATCCAACTTGAATTGTGAAGCAAGAGATTCATTGGCATGGAGGATTTCCTGGATTGATAGTGGTTTTTCCAAGCCTTGCCATTTCCTGGATAACCACAGTGTTGTGGGTTTTCCCATCTTTTTTCTAGTTGGTGCTCATGTTCCCTGCGGTTGTGGGTTGGGTTATTAGTTCCTGGAGTCTTGGTTGGGAAAATGCTCTGGAAGCCCTGGAACAACTTGGGTTGAGTTACTAGTCCTAGAAGCCTTGGTTGGAAAAACTTTTTGGAGCCATTGGTGGGTTGAGTTACTAGTTCTGGAGCCTTCGTTGGACACACTCTTTGGAGCCCTGTGATAGTTGTGTGTTGAGTTACTAGTCCTAGAGGCGAGTTGGAACAAATGCTCTGGAACCTTGGACAACTTGGGCAGAGATATATCTAGTGATGCTTAGTGATGTCCAACCATGAAATGGAATCACTCATTGAGCGTTGAGGTGGTTTTTCCTCTCGATGCTCTGGTTTGGTTTTGGTCAGTTATTCCATGAGATCCAAAATTCATGCTTGGAATATGGCATGAGGGTGATTGGGTGAAAGAGAGATTTGGTTCAGCCCAATCTATGGTCGCATGGTACGTGGAAGTCCCTGACTTGGTTGGATTGCATATGTTAATATGAGTTCCTTTACTCTTGTAATTCATGATTATTTATACTTGTTATTATGTTTCTTTGATGGTTGTTCTATAATTGTTATTATGTTGGCTATATGTTGGTTGCAAGCATCGTTTTATGAAAGATTTTGGTTATGGCTCTTAACATATTTTGATTAGTAAATGAATGGTTATTGAATATATGTCTAAATAGATGTTTTGCATATATTATGGGAGGGGATTAGTCCTTCTTTGTTAATTCTCAAATAATTATGAAACCCCTATGTTCAGATATGTAATTATGAGTTGTAGTTTACATGTTCATGATGTGTTTTAGGAAATGCTTTTCATGGTTAGGATGTGTCAGGTTAATTATTTGATCAAATTTTGAATTAAAGGATGTGTCTTTGTGTCATTTATCATTTCTCAGAGTTTCATCAAGTTATGGACAGAGGTCTGGATCCTAGCCCTAAAAAAGTGGCTCATATTTCATGGTCGTTGGTAGAAATATGAGTGAATTAGTCTACATTTGATGGGGAACAAGATTATGGGAGTAATTGGAGGGTTACAGTCACTAGTTTCCCTTATCATGGGAGCGAACGAGAGTTCAGGTCAATACAAAAGAAATTTAACTCAGGGTTTGGGCACCTGGAGTGGTTGTTTGGCTCTTGGGGATCTTGTAGCTCCTTAGGAAGGTCAATATGGTTTTATTCTACCGATTCCACTTCCTTAACTATACTTAGGAGGATGAATCATGTCATAGTAACTCTTTGTCACATATTTACCTTGGTGGACCGATGAACTTGGGTAAGTATGGGAGGAGGGTGGTTACAATCCAAACATCTAGCCACAAACTTTGCCACTTACTTCTTTAGATTCGGCTAATAATAAAAGTTCTTCACCATTGTCAATGTCTTCTGGTATCCTAGGTGACCTGAATACAACTTATCATGAAATTATAGCAAGATAGTCTTCTTTTGCTCATTATCAATCATAACATAGATGTTGTCCCTAAATCTTACCAAACCATCCGCTCTGAGATGATAGCCTCCATCTTGGTCACCTGTACCCATCTGTAACCTATGCATAATCTCTTTATACCTGTCATCTTGCTGACCTATGTGCAATATCTGGAACCTGTAATTTTGTCCATTGGATCTCATATCTTCCATGTAACTTACCTGTACTCTTCTTCTAAGAGCATCTGCAACCCTGTTCTCTTTACTCTTGATGTACTTGATATCAAAATTAAACTCTAATCATGGACAACCACCTAGCTTTCATAGCAGTTAGATTTGGTTGTTCAAATAGATACCTCAATCCATTGTGATTTCTCATCAATACAAACCTCCTACCAAGAAGATAGTACCTCCACATATTTAATGCATGAATTATCACTGCCAACTGAAGGTCATGTGTTAAATAATTATGCTCATGCTCATTCAGTTTCTGTGACTCATAGCATACCACCTTTCTTTCCTAAATCATATCTCTACCAAGTCCCCTCTTGCAAGCATCTATACCCCAAACTTTTTGTTCGGATCTACAATCTTTAAAACTGGAGCATTTGTCAACAATTGCTTCAACTACTAAAAAACGTTTGAACATTCATCTATCCATTCAAATTTCTTACCTTTCCTCTACATTGACGTATAGGATATGAAATACGAGATAAGTTCCTGATGAACCTCCTATAGTAACTTGTTAGTCCCATGAATTATCTTACCGCATCCATATTCCTAGGAGTTTCCCATGATAGCTCTTATCTTTTCTGGATCTACTACTATGCCTTCCTTGGAAACCACATTCCCCAAGTAATGTACTTTTATCATCAAGAAACTGCATTTACTGAGCTTAGCATACAACTGATTCTCTCTCAGCAATCCCAATATTGCTGCTAAAGGTTTGACATGCTCTTCCTCATTCTTAGAATATACCAATATATCATCAATAAATACAATAACAAACTTGTCCAGATAAGGACACAGAACACTATTCATCAAGCACATAAACATAGTTGGAGCATTAGTCAAACCAGACGGAACTAAAACAAACTCATAATGCCCATACTTGGTCCAGAAATAAGTATTGTAAATTTCCTCTTCATTGGTGTGTCCTTGATGATATCCGATTATCAGATCAATCTTCAACTGATCAAACAAGTCATCAATCCATGACAAAAGATACCTATTCTTTATGGTTACCCTGTTCAACTACCTATAATTAATGCATAACCTGAATGTACCATCCTTCTTCTTCACAAAAAATACTGGTGGACCCCAAGGCGATACACTTGACCTAATGTATCCCTTGTCAAGCATTTTATTCAACTACAACTTCAACTCTACTAACTCTGGTGGGCTCATTATGCAAGGTGCCTTTAATGTC
The DNA here is from genome assembly GCA_031772625.1 of Pinus tabuliformis. Taxonomy (NCBI): domain Eukaryota; kingdom Viridiplantae; phylum Streptophyta; class Pinopsida; order Pinales; family Pinaceae; genus Pinus; species Pinus tabuliformis. The sequence continues at coordinate 914,965,417 of CM062809.1, forward strand.
GATGCTACCCCTGGTACCAACTCAATGGAAAATTCCACTTCCCTATAATGTGGGAACTCTAAAATATCTATTGGAAAAACATCCTAAAATCGTTGTAAAACTGGGCACTTGTTTAATACCTATGTGTCCTCAACATATTTACCTTTATCGCCAGAGATATGTGCACCACAAATAACACATACCCTTTTTTGCTACTGCACTTTTCCTGCATATTTGTGACCATTCTGGCTGATGTTTCTTTCTCCTTGCCCTGCAAGATTCTTTGTTCTCCATTGTCATCCAAGCATTCAATAGATTTGTCATAACATTCCACCTTAGTCTTGTGAAGATACAACCAATCCATACCAAAAATAATATTACATGATCCCAACGAAATTACATTCAAACGTTCTAAGGTAGGCATACCATTCAACTCGAATGCACAAACTCTTACCCAATCATGATCTCTCTTCTTTATACCTGTAGCCAACTCCACTAACCAAGACTCTACATGCACTTCCTTATTCAAACCACAGTTATCCACCAGGTCAAGACTAACATAACTATAATTAGATCTAGGGTCAATCAAAATAGAAACAACTTGACCGCAAAGCTTACCATCCATCTCGATAATAGATGCCTGGTGATCTGCCTCCCTGTTATCCATCACTGCATAAACTCGTGGAATTCTTTACCCAACATCCCAAACTATTTGTGCTTCCTATGCACAATAAATATGAGGCCTACCACCCTAATTCTATGGACTATCTCTCTTTAGACGCTCCTTATCACATTTCAAACACTGCAACTTCCCCTTACCATCACCTTTATTCAACTATCCTCCTGACTATGACCCATGTTCTTATCCAACTACATTAAACTTCTTATAAGGTGAAACATTTTCATTCTCTTCTTCATTATGAGGTGTTTATCTTTTCGAATGCTGTTTACCTTTAGCTTTGTCTTTCCCCTTCCAACCATGTTGAGACTCTGTCTTACGCTTTGGTTGTGCATAGAAATGCTTCAATTTTCCAATGATTTCTTCAAGCAACCGAGGCTCATCATACTCAATCTGATCTCTAAATTATAGTGGTAATCCACTGACAAATCTTTGAACCTTGGATTTTTCATCCTTAAGATATAGTACATACCTCAATAAATCCAAGAACATGGTCGTATACTCTTCATCTGTGATTGATCCCATCTTTATCTCATAAAACTCCTTGGCCTTACTGTAGTAGTACCTATGTGACAAGTATTTCTTCTTTAAGAGTCCCTTGAATTCATGCCAACTAAACTCCTCTGTCCTGATGTCTCTGACCCACTTCACATATTCCCACTAGATGTTTTCTTTCCCTCTGAGGCTAAAAATAATTATTTTGGCCTTCATATTCTCTATGTAATCATGCAACTCAAAGAACTTCTTCATCCCAAGTAACCATTCCTATCCATCCTCTGACTTCTTCAAATATCCATCAAATGTAGGTGGCTTGGCTTTCTTTAACTCATCTAGAAAATATCCTATGTCACTCCTCCTATAAGGATGATAATGATGACAATCGTAGTGCCTGTCAAAAGCATAAATAGAATATACCTTGTGTCCATCACCTCTCCTATTCGGTGTATCCAAGAATTTTCCATATTTGATCGTGTCATCTTTATCCAAACTATGCCCACCATGAGATCTACTACCATATTCCCCACTAGTCCTATCTTCCTATCCATGATTGATTCTAGGTGGTCCTTGTCTTTGTAAATATGAAAAACTCTGAAGAAAAACTGCATTAACTTCTACTTGTTTCTCCAGTGCCTGAAGGATTCTACCATTATATGATTTGCAACTCCTTATTTTTTCCTTCAAAATTCTCAGTGTGTATGCTAAGTCAAAAGAGTTCCCATCACCATGTTGATCATCTGATCCATAAGGAGAGTCTTATGAACTGTAGTCTACCATCTTGCTAGTCATCTTTGATCTTCTTCCTACAAGCATACTATGTCAGATAAACCAAAACATAACCATAACCAACGTACCTTAGTATATCTATAGGGAGGATATCTCATCTGCAAGATCAACTAGATTAGCACGATACATGTATAATCATAATCATAACCGTATATAGACATCATATTAACCATAATTTAGTTACCATGCATGACCATAACCATTGCACACCATGACCTCATTCACGACAACCCTAACCATGAAAATGCATGCATAAAAATATACATTGATAGGCATAACGAATGAAATTTGACATGCACTCATGACAACCACATTCCAACAAAAACATTATTATCCTTCACATGGTGACACAATTGCAACCATGACCACCGCCATGCATACACAACAAACTCATAGACCACAAGCATAAGGAACACATATGCAATCAACATGTATGCATGACCAACACATTCCACCCATCTAATCCAAGGGGGTGAACCATGTTTTGATATCACTCTGTGGTATTAGATAACACCCAAAGAGAACAGAAACTACATTCCCCGGAGAGAATGGAACTTACTTTGATACCACTCTCTAACACTCTCCTCCCACATTTACCCAAATTAATCAATCCACTGGGGTAAACATGTGATGAGAGGCTACTATGATGTGATTTAACTCCCCTTGTATAGTTAAGGAAGTTGAACTGACAAAACAAAACCAATCTGACCTTACTCAAGAGCTATAGACCCTTCAGGAGATAACCAACCTTGCCAGGTGCCAAACCCCCAAGACAAATTGTCATTTTACTGACCTAGCACCCCATTCACTCCCTTGAAAAGCCATTAGTGTAGTTGTAACCATCCAATCACTCTCACAGTAAGGAATCCCAGCGATTTTATTCTTTTTCAGGTAGTTCTGTTCAAGTCACCCTAGATTCTGAGCCACTTTTTTAGGGCTAGGACTCAGGCCTCTTCCTAGAACTCCCTGAGACTTCTAGAAATGATAAATAACATTGAAACAAAGATATTAATGCAAAACTTGAACAAGGACTTGACTTGACCCCTACTAGCCATGACAAGAATTTTGTCAAACATGTCATGAGAATGTAATCTACAGGTTATAATAACATATTTGAGCATAGGGGTCCATTACTTATCTAAGATTCATCAAGAAGGATTAATGTCTTCTCACAATATTTTCATTATCATCTATTAGTTCATACATTCATCATTCATTCATTTACTAATCAAAACATGATGAGAGCCATACACGATTACTGTCATAAAACATGATTATAACCAACAAATAAATAGTGATACATCAATGATAGAACAACCATTAAAGCCACATAATAACAAGTACATTTACATATAGAACACAAGGGAAAATGATCTCTTATTAACTTATGTAAATTCCAAACAAGCTAGGGACTTCTATGAACCACCCACCGATAGATTGGGCTGAACCAAATCTTTCTTTCAGCCAATCACCCCCATGCCATATTCCAAGCATGAATGTGGGAATTACAAAAAAACCAGTGAGTGCTTCCTCAAGCTTTATAGCATATCCCATCCCGGGATTATTAGGCCCTAAACCCTCAGCAATATAACCAGGATTTATTGTAATCCACACTGGATCACTAAGCCCTAAACAAGCATGGATGCCTCCGAATATCTCCACCTAAACCATGAGGATTTTTATGTCTCCACTCTGTAGGCTTTACCATATATCCTTCCATTCACCGTTCGAGGATTTCTAGGCCCAATGAGAGCATTCACATATAGGATTTACCATATATCGAACCATTTAGCGGTTGAGGATTCCTAGGCCCAAGAATGTTCCCACCCTCTAAGATTTATATTATATCCTATCATTCCAGTCAAGGGATTCATAGGTCTAGTCAAGGGTGTTGACATTCAAGATTTACCATATATCCCATGCAAGGATTCAAAGGCCTTGTGATTAATTCTGAGATCACCCCACTCAACTTCGAATCCATTCGATAATCTAGCTCAACCAAAACATGAGAAACCCATCACACCATGGCTATCCAGAAATGGAAAGGCAAGGATGAAAAACATGTTCACACTTAGCAAAACCCATGCCAACAATAGCAAGAGAACCAAAACCCGACTAGCAAGGAAATCATACATGCAACTCGATACCTGCAAATAATCTCATTGTAGCCACTTGATCCTACTCTTCATTTCTTGATCTTTGCTTCCCTTTGATTTCTTGTCCTTCCTTTGACTTCTTTTCTCCAATACTAGAGTTCTCCAAGGATACTCTAAGTGTCCAAGAGTATGACAGAGAGAGAGAGAGAGAATAGCGAGAGAGATCCAAAACTAAATTGACAAAAGGTTGTGAAATAATCCTTAAAAGTATTTTTATCAATGATTCCTCTATTTTCTTCATTTTCCATTATTTTCCTTCATTTTCCTCATCACATGGAACCTATGACCTTTCACCTTCCTTTCTCTCAATCTCCTTTTTTTAATAAATAAAATGCCAATTAATGCCTCATGGCTCTCCAAATACTTTGCCAATTTCCTTAGCCATAGCAAACCAAATGAACACCCACACTAGGATGCCTTGCCCAACATTCATCTTGGAATAAGTTTCCTATGACCTTGGTTATTATTTTTCCTTTATTAGCTTTATTACATGAATTTTTGACCACGGTTGTTACACCAAAACCTTAGGCACAGGTTACAACAACAGGTTACAGGTGAAGAAGATGTGGACTATCATCTCACAACAGATGGTTTGGTTAGATTTAGGGACAAAATTTATGTTCCAGACAATACTAAACTCAAGAATCTTATCTTGAGGGAATTTCATGCTAAGTTGTATTCAGGTCACCCAGGATATCAAAAGACATTGACAATTGTGAAGAAGTTCTACTACTAGCCAAATTTAAAGAAATAGGTGGCATATTTTGTCGCAAGATGTTTGGATTGTCAAAAGGTAAAAGTAGAGTGTAAGCATCTAGGTGGATTACTACAGCCGCTTACGAATCTAGAGTGTAAATGGGAGGTCATTTCCATGGAATTTATTATATGTTTTCCGAGGACATCTAGACAACATGATTATATTATGGTTGTGGTTGATAGGTTGACAAAGGTAGTGCACTTCATTCTAGTAAAGTCTACAAATTCATCTAGTGAAGTAGCACAGGTCTTCATTAGAGATATAGTGAGGTTGCATGGTGTTCTGAAGAAGAGTGTCATATAGGGATGCCAAGTTCACTTCTAGGTTTAGGAAAGAGATATTTGTAGGTTTGGGGATATAGTTGGCCTTCAATACAACTTATCTTCCATAGAAAAATGGATAGATAGAGAGGGTCAACAGGATTTTGGAGGACATGTTGAGGATGTATGTCATGCATCAACAGTGAAAGTGGGAAGAGTATCTTCCACTGGTGGAGTTTGCATATAACAATGGGTATCAGGAATATTTGAAGATGAGTCTATTTGAGGCACTTTATGGGTGAAGTTGTAATACTCCTATAAGTTGGAGCGATCCAGTGAACATGGTGTTGATTGGACCGGACATGTTAGAAGAGATGGAACAAGAAATGTAGGTAATCAAGAAAAATATAAAGGTAGAACAAGATAGGAAGAAGAGCTATGCAGACCAACACAATGTGTTTAAGGAGTTTCAGGTTGGGGAACAGGGGTATTTTCACACCAAGCCCAATAAGAGCTCCTTGAGGATTGGATCATGTGCCAAGTTGGCACCTCAGTATTATGGACCTTTCAATATTCTTGAGAGGATTGGACTAGTATCCTACTGACTTGCACTCCCTCCGATAGTGAAAGTCCATGATGTTTTACATGTGTCATTACTTAAGATGTATTTGAAATATGTTGATCATGTTATTGATTGGTATTTATTGCAGCTGGAGCTAGAAGGAGAATTTCATAAAAAACCTCAATTCATTTTGCAGCGAAAGATGTTCATGCTTTGAAATTGAGAAATTGAGCACGTTAAGGTGTAGTGGAAGCACTTTGAGCACGATGAAGCTACATGGGAGATGGTTGATAAGATGCGAGCTATGTATCCTTATCTATCCGTTGGTTGAGTAGATGTCTTTTGGGATATGTTTGATGTTTTTTTTGGTTATGTTTATATATGCATATGTATGTAAATACGACATCAAGTTGTGCTATAAAGCTCCAATAAGCGGTATGGTGTTCATGATATGTTGGTTATATTTTAGCAGATGGATATGATGTAAATTCTATATCGATTTGTGCTATAAAGATCCATAGGAAACATGTGCTTGTTGGTTTATAAGTGTCATTGAACACCGAGGAAGGTGTTCCCCAAGGGGGAGGGTTCTGTAACAACCCTGGTTAAAAATCCATGTAATAAAGTTAATAAAGGAAAAATATGACTAAGGTCATGGGACACGTATTCCAAGCTGAATGTTGGGAAAAAAAATAGTGATGGATATCTGTTGTGATTAATAAATGGCTATGGAAATTGGCAAAGGAAAAGAGGCATTAATTTCCATTTTATTTATGAAATAATGGAAAATAGGATAAAATGAAGTGAAAGATCACAAAATTGCATGTGAAGAAATTTGAAGGAAAAATAGAGAAAATTGAAGAAAATAGAGGCCTCAATGATAAAAAGGCTTATGAGGATCATTTCACAACCTTTTGTGAGTTTTAGCTTAGATCTCTCTTCTATTCTCTATGTTTCATACTCTTTCTTTCACACTTAGATTTTTCTTGGATCACTCTTGGAGGATTTTGGCATACCTTGGATTTGGAGAAAGACGATAAAGGAAAAGAAGGAAAGCACAAGAGCACAACGAGATTAGCAGTTACAATGGGTTTTTTTTGCATGTACTAAGTTGAATGTATGGTTTCCTTACTAGTTTTGGCATGCATGGAATATGCATGTGGTTGTTTGTGTATGATTTTTCATTGGCATGAAGGATTGCCTGGATTGATAGTGGTTTTGCCTAGCCTTGCCATTTCCTAGATAGCCATGGTGTTGTGGGTTTTCCCATTTGTTTTCTGGTTGGCACTCATGTTCCTTATGGATGTGGGTTGGGTTATTAGTTCCTGGAGCCTTGTTTGGAAAAATTCTTTGGAATCCCTGGAACAACTTGGGTTGAGTTACTAGTCCAGGAAGCTTTGGTTGGACAAAGAGTATAGAGCCCTTGGTGGGTTGAGTTACTAGTCCTAGAAGCCTTGGTTGGACAAACGGTCTAGAGCCCTTGGTGGGTTGAGTTACTAGTCCTAGAGTCTGGTTGGAACAAATTCTCTAGAGCCCTGGAAAGCTTGGGTAGAGACCAATCTGGTGATGGTTAGTGATGTCCCACTATGAGGTGGATTCAGTATTTGAGGGTTGAGGTGGTTTCACCTCTAGAAACCTTGGTTTGATTTTGGTTGGTTATTCCATGAGATCCCACATTCATGCTTGGAATATGCCACAAGGGTGATTGACTGAAAGAGAGATTTGGTTCAACCCAATCTATGGTCGTGTGGTACGTGGAAGTCCCTAACTTGGTTCGATTTGCATATGTTAATATGAGCTCCTTTTGTCTTGTATTTCATGAGTATTTAAACTTCTTATTATGTGACTTTGATGGTTGTTCTGTCATTGTTATTATGATGGTTATATGTTGGTTGTAAGCATACTTTTATTACATATTTTAGTTATGGCTCTTAACGTATTTTGATTAGTAAATGAATGGTTATTAAATGCATGACCTAGTATATGATTTTGCATCTATTATGAGAGGGAATTAGTCCTTGTTGTTGATTCTCATATAAGTGTGAAACACTTATGTTCAAATATGTAATTGTGACTTGTAGTTTACATGTTCATGATGCATTTGACAAAATATATTTCATGGTTAGGATGTGTCAGGTTAAGTCCTTGATCAAGTTTTGAGTTAAAGGCTTTGTCTTTGTGTCATTTATCATTTATGAGAGTTTCATCAAGTTCTAGGCATAGGTCTGGATCCTAGTCCAGAAAAAGTAGTTCGGATCTCGAGGTCGCTGGCACAAAACCGAGTGAATTAGTCTACAGTCACTGGAAAGTATGCTTATAGGAGTGACTAGAGGGTTACAGTCACCAAATTTCATTGTCATGTGAGTGACTGAGAGTTAAAGTCAGTAAAAAATAAAGTTAACTCAGGGTTTTGGCACCTAGAGTGGTTGTTTAGCTCTTGCGGGTCTTGTAGCTCTTGAGGAAGGTTAGTATGCTTTTATTCCATCAATTCCACTTCCTTAACCCTACTTAAAAGGATGAATCATATCATAGTAACTTTTCGTCATATATTTACCCTTAGGAACAGATGAACTTGGGTAAGTGTGGGAAGAGGGTGGTTACAGTCCAACTCAGGGTCTCCAAATCAAGTAAAAGACTTGAATGGTATATTTAAACCTCGAATATTGTTTATCTGTATGCATTCAATAAATCATAAGTTCAGTAACGAAATATCAAGTGAGTTATTAACCACATTAACTTCCTAAAATTTTACAATGAAGCTTTTGTAAACAAAGATAGTAATATGTAATTTTAATATGCAAAAGAAAGATTAAGGAAACATCTTCATGCATGTTATCTAACATATAGCTAAGAAATTAACAAAAAAAAACCTAAATGTTCTTTCATTAACGATACAACTTGAATAGACATATAATAACAATTTTCAAGACATAGGCACTTAGAGATTATAATTTAAACAGGCACATAAATGTCCAGGAGTATCATAATGGATAATAAAATTGTTTATATAAATTATTTTAAAACAAACTTTAGGTACATGTGCGGCATGCACAACTAAGCAAACCTACAAATCATAGGTATCACTTTCAAGTCTGCTAAGTGGAAACTTGGTTTATCGGTCATGGTATCATGCAGGAAGAACCCTGCAAGGCCAAAAGACTATAACGACCCTTATTACATGCAATAACCAGTTGTGACTCATAAAAAGAAAAATACAGGCATTTCACCCGAAGGGTGTTGGTATCCATATGATCTCTCGGTGAATCCTTGGAATGAAAAAGAAATTAAATTAGTAAGGAACTTGGATCTTGTAGAGGAATCAAACTATATTAAGTTGAAGTAAGCATGCCATAATTCAATTTAGGTGACTACTATTTCGAATGGGTAGAAACCATAACTATGATTCACCCAACACGTGCAAAAAGGGAAAATATTAGTTCTGGTGTGTTTTGGGAAAATATTAGTTCCGGTGTGTTTTGTTAAGTTGAAACTGGAGCTCTGAGAAAAGAAGAGTAGAGAACAAATAAGTATACCTATAGCCAATGGTAGAACCTCTTGAACTATGGAAGGTCTGAATAGTGACTAAACATTATGGAACTTCCAAAGTAATAAAAAAATTAAATAATAATATCTCAAAATAGTTTAGTTCTACGAAAGCTCAACATATAAGATTTACCTATGCAACAAATAATTGCGCCATCCAAACCCTGAAGGGTTTGACCATGAGACAAAGCTTTATTTTCTCCAGGGAATTTTGTTGAGGTATGTCAGGTAGCCATAACATGTCAACTCATAGAGACAAAGCTTACGAGGAAATGTGAGAAAGGGTGAGAATTTAAACAATGACATCGCCACCATCTCGAGAAAATTACCTCAAATATCATGTGAAGTGAAACGAGGAGACTTACCTCCTTCTTAAGGGTTCACTCGTTGCAGGGTGTCGGTTGAGAAAGAGTAACAAAAGGTTATGGATTAGGGTTAGTTGCATAAGTTAATTGCAACTGAGGCTGACGAACAACAAAGAGAATGGGGTAGTTACCATAATAATACTCCTAGTCTATTCTTCGTTGGATCAAAACCCCAATTATAACCACCGTTTATCGAGTTCTAGCTCATGGCATAATAATATATGATCATCCATCTCTAGAACCATCGAAACATCAAACCCAAGCTATGCATAAATAATACAATATTTTTTTTATATTTCCAGTCGAATCCCTTAATTCTAAAGGGGGGGCTTATACATATTAAAATAAATAACATAACACAAGGTAGGAGTCAGTGCAGCCTATATGAGGTCGATACAAACATAGAACATGATGATGAATTACCAAACTCACATTATATACATTTATATATGGAAGGAGGGTGTTCACCTAAAAAAACCATTACTTACAGTTACAGTTTCACCATTTAAATGGAGTACTAAACCACTAGTTTTTACCAAGTCATGAAAGTAGTATATATATATATATATATATATTTTTGTTGATTTGGTTGAAATATGTTACAAGACCTACTATTATATTTATATCTATTTGGTAATTCAATCAAGATCCATGGAAACTCCCTTAACTATTCAATGATTTAATAAAAGAATAAGGAATTAGAAAAGTTGAGATGGCTTTGATTTAGCGTTAAATTTATTTTAATTAAAAATGTTGGTTAAAAATGTAGACAAGGCTCGAATTCAACTACATTCAATTTCTGCAACCAATCGAGCTATATCTTATTGACTACTATAATAGAATGTATTACTAAAAAAATATTTCAAAAATTAAATTTACAAATATAAATAATAACTTAAAATATCTTATTTTTTAAATTTTCACATTTTAAGTTTTAAATAAAAGTTAATATTTCGCATTATAAAGAAATTAAAATTAGCGATTGCCCCTAAATGTGCAAAGGTACATCGAAGCAACTGAAGATTTAAGAATATCATCTTGAAAAATTAAATCACTGGATATAAAAACTCTTTAGTTCTAATGAGGTAGATGAAAAGGCTACATAAATCATCTTTGAAGTTATTTTTCCAAAGAATCTTTCATTGTTTATTTATTAATGTAATGAGAAATAAATAACAAGTTATATTATTTTGTAAATTGCAAGTATAAGTACAATTTATGAAACATTAAATTATACAAATTTAGGAAACGTATCGAAATTACTTTCCCAATTTATTGTTTCCATGCCAATCAATTTCGGTCATAACAACATCACATAGCAATGGGCCTTTCTTTTGTCAAATTAAAGGGAAGCAACTTTTGTTTAAAAGTAGGATGGAAGAATGTGGTGTTTAGGTTACAAAGAAACTCAAAACCGACTTTTTTCCTTCACAAGGAAGAGAGGAAAAGAACCAATGAATCACTCCTATGAAGGGTTTAGCTTAGCTTTAGTTAACTGTGATTCAATGTCGTTATCCTTAAATATGGATTTGGCACATAAGAAATCTGATGGAGAAGGTAAGTCAAGTTGATAGTTAACGGTAGAAGAATTAGAGAAAGAAGAAGAAGACTAAGGAGAGGATGAGGGTCCTATATTTCTTAATGGAAACATCACTTCTACCTATTTTTATTAACGTCTTAGACAGATCCCTCCTACAAGACACCCCAGAGAGGCTCAAGAAGAGAGTCATCCTCTGAGGCGCCTCAGAGGGATTTGAAAATAGAAAATTGAAGAATGTTATTAGCTAGATCTTCCCAGCCAAATCTCGCAAAGGAACACCTTTGGTGTAAATATATCACATCTAGCCTTTCTATTCAACTTTTGTTTCTTAATACATACTCTACTTTCTCAAAAGATGGATTTTCTATTCAAATTCTCTCTTTTAATATATTACCTTCTCAAAAAATGATACTCACATATTGTCATTTGCAGATTCTCTTTTAATACATGTTTTTCTCAAGGATGAGTAGGAAATATCCTCCAAAGACTATTCCTCTTGGAAAACCATGTCATTATTTCAATTATAATATAGTCAATTTAGTTATCATTGCGATGAAAGTAAGACAAGTAAGGCTCTGGAGCCATAAATATGGTATACAGTGGGCTCTTGAATGTAGTTAGATATGAGGCCATATGTATTACAAACAACATATTTGAGTTCAGGTCTATTAACAACACCAAGATTCTATAGAAGATATTTTGTGGTAGCATTGAAGTTGACAACCAATTCATTCTCCACATCAATGCAATGTCCTGATTTTATCTTCTGACTAGGTTGGGAAAAACTGCACCTTATGGGTCCAACACCCTATAAAACAAATCTATGTGCTCCCAAATTATATATTCTTTGCATATATAACATGAAAAAATGGCTCCCAGATGCGGGTGGTACAATTGTTTTAAATGTTCATCATGCAAAATAGTGAATCCTGGTACTACCAGCTGCAGAGCAGCGTGGCTTCCCAGGACTTCACCTCGTGCAAGAGGGATGGAGTTATTAAGGCTGGATTCTATAGGATATATGCATTTATGGAGTGCGATGTTCAACGCAACATTATGGCTGTTATAATCATGTCGATCCTATATGTTTTCCTCACACCATGCGCTCAGTTTTACTGCGCGGGCTCTGGTTAGCTGTGGTATATGGTGATAGGCTAATACTTGAAAACAGAGGCAAGCTCCAGGCCGACTCTATGTATCTCCGGAAGAGGTTCAGCACGACTTTAAGGGGTAAGCTCTCCACAGTTCTTGAATTCAGCTTTGGAAGTGTTGTGTCTCTGTCTTGGGCTTTCTCTGTGCATTCAATTCGGTCTCTGTATCATTTTTACCATCCCTCTATTGTTGTCTCTGGTCTCTCTGCGCCCTACCCTTCATCTTTCATAATGGTTAGACAAGGCAAAAGGAGTCGCTCCGGGGGGCGACGTGGAAGCGGCAAACACTCAACCGCTGGTCACTCTGTGGAACCTGAGCAGTCGCCTATTAATCTTCCCCCCTCTCATGAGGATGTGCCACCTTTGAGCTCTGGGCGCAGGCCAATTCCTAATAGCGCTTTCCAAACCACGCATTTTAAATTTCAAAGCAATTTGAACAGGCCTCTGATTACTGCTCACATTACTATAATCCTTTCGGAAGAAGAAAATCAAATCTCCCCTCTGGCATGCATCGCTCCTGATCCTTCCCAAAGCAGTGAGCATTCCATGGATAAAGATAGCCCGGAGAATTGGAAGAGTGATAAGTCTGGTCAGGAGGAAATTCCTAAAGGTATTCCGCCCCTTGAAGACATAAGCCCAGTTGATGGGGAAGGGACTCTTGGCGCCACAAGTCACTCCATGGCGAACCCTGTCAGCGAGACGGATGGCAATGAGAGTCTGAGGATTGGCAGTGCGTGTCTGGTTGCGGAGAAGACTCCTGGTAAGGTTAAGGAAGTTTAGCGCCACCTGGGCCTGCTTCTTTCCTTTTTGTTTTTTGTTACTGCTCAGATGACCACCTCCAAGCATCTTCGCTCACAGTCAAGGTTCAGCATTTTTGTCCTGTTGTTTTGGCATCCCTTTGGGGAAGTGGTGGGTCACTTACCGGCTGGTTTGCAAAGAATTTAAGCTTTCTGCTGCTAATGTCTCTATCTTTGCTATACAAGTCATCCTCTGGGTTTTATATCTATTTTCTAGCTATATGTAACTGGTCTCCCCAGCTTCTTTTTGTAAGGGGGCAGTTCTGCTATGTTGAGTGCCCTCGAGTTCTGATCTCTGAGGCCTCAACTCCATGTAAAAATATTCATCTTTTCAGTTAATAGAATTTAGTATTTGCAGAGAAAAAAAAAAACATGAAAAAATGGTACTCATGAGGGAAGTAGAAAAATATATATATGACATGAGATCCTACAAATGCTAAAATCTTCACTTGAAATTTGGTTTTCAATGTAGAGATCAGAAGATCTATATACTGTTGAGTGGTATACTTGTACAAGAGATGAGATTTTGATTTGAAATAGTTAAGAAGGTCATTACTTCCTATAATATTTAGGAGCATATATTTTGACACTTAGGAGCAGAGATTTAGGATCACTCTAACTTTTTTTCTACCGATCTGAGTTGCGAGGTTTCCATACACTATTGCATAGTTTCCCTTCTAGACCTTAACACCTATATAAGGCATGGGGAAATAAAGTTTAACCCTTCTGGACATTAACACCTTCTTTTCAACCTAAATCTCAATATCCAAATCAAATTATTAAAAATGGATGGTAAAATCTAAAGCCAAATATTGATAGATCTATAGCCTATACTTCTATCACTGCAATGATTCTGTCGACTATATCCTGTATACAAATTTTGTGATTTTTTTTCAATTTTGCAAGGTAGTGTAGTGCTTTATATTTTCATCAAATAGACTTGCATGCGTATTTATTTTACTCAAACATGCTTAGAAGTTTATAGTTATTGAAAAATTATACAAAAAGGAAAGTCCTTACAACTACATCATGTGTTATTACCATAAATTATACGGTTTCTAAGCTAGTATATTGATATAAGTTACTAATATTACATTTGGATTGAGGTAGAAGAATGATAGGCTTAAGAAATGAAAATCTATAATCATATCATTTGACCCAATAACAAATCCATCATTACACCCAACCTTCCATCAAACCATAGAAGATTGCATATCCCTTGAGATTATGAGAAACAAGAGACTAATGATATATATTTCTTCAATATTTGCAATTTGTAATGTAACACTCTATTAGTTGTTAAAGCACAAACAAGTCAAAATTTTATCTAAGGGGAAAACAAGAGCCTCTAATATAGTACAATACTAAATATCCTCATATATCAAAATGACATAATATTTTGGATGGCCTAAGATTCAATGGCACAGTTTGTTATATCTGATTTCCATTGTTCAGATGCTCAAGTCAGTCCGAAAATATAACCTAGAAACTACAAATCTCGTAAACTAGTCAATGTTATGATGATCCCAAGCTATGATAAAAAATCACTGAAATGTGACTAGTAGTACTTCACCTTTGAAGATTGCAGACTCATGATCTAAGATACATTGCACCTTAGAGTCAAGAAAAAGAGTAAATGTGCTTCTCTTTGTGGCATGGAAAACCCCAAATACTAAACTCAATAAACATTCCTCTGATACATATAAGATGTATCCAATTCTATGAGGTTACCATATGAGCTCCCCAATAAGGATGCCAATGTTCTCACTTGGCCCTTGGAAATTTTGATGCTTGGAACTAATTTTCTTATGGCTATCAAAAATAGTTCTTCCTCTAGAATCAGTCATTGTTTCGACATAATTGTTGCTTCAACTTCCTGGGAAAAAGTTGGCAATGGCATGCATCCATGCATAGATCCACTGCTACTGACAAGGCTACAAACATTGCAACATCCTCCATGCAGGTAACATGTCTCATTTCCAGTTAGAACATAGGCCTACAATTTGTTTCTCCTTGAAAAATAGAGCTCATCACAAAGCCACAATAAGATTGGTAAGGCCACATGCTAAAACTAAATTCTCCACTGCTATGAGAGATTAAAGTAGGGGAGTTATATATAGGTGTGATTGACTTGTCGTGACCACTATCTATAAGAAACTTGCCACCCTTATGATCATTAATAATTGATTATGCTAGTAGAAGTCCACTGCATATTCGAGCCAAACCACCATCATCTACCACAAGCTAAAATTTGCACCACAATTCACCACCACTCCCTTGTTCTCTCCAAGCTTCCAGGAAACCCCATGGTCTCCAACTATCTACACCCCCGTGGTTGGGTCTAAGAATGAGATAGGAATGAATATTTGAGTGGCTTACACGATCAGATCCAGGTAAAGGAATAAAGGGTGTGACCATGGATGCAATTGTTAGAGGAGATTCAGACAAATCATGAACCATTACTAACCATCCTTCACATTCCCTCCTATCTCATTCTCGGTCTTGAACATTTTTTTGAATGGGCACAACCAATTTTTCTTGTTGCTACTATCATTTTGCATTAAACTGCAAAAAGGAATAATAAAATCTAATCATACATTGCACTTCCAACATAATTAGACCATTTCCCATCAAAACCGATTAAAAAGCTTAACATAAATTTTCGCCCCATATATCTTTTCTTATAATGGCATTCAAAACCACCCTATACACCTTTAGTAATCTCACAAGAATGACTTAGCAAGGTACACAATTACCAAAATTTTATGAAACCTATTTTCTTAGCACCACACTAACCTACCCTTTAGCTCATAGGCTTTGAAAATGAGATTTAAACTAATGTAACATTAGGATTTATCTTAGAAACCAGATGCCCTTTTGATTTTGGGAAGATGCAGTTCAAGGTTCAAACATAACTCCATGCTTATTAGAAATACATGTTCTTCACATGGGTTGGGGGGTGCAGGAACATGGCTTGGGAGGTGCAAGAACATGGCCTGAGAAGGCCATGCCAGCCAAATCATAGTTTAACTGCTTGCAATTTTTCTCATTGCAGCCTTGGTGACTTGAGACACTCTATCACTCTCCCAAAAGGATCCAATGGTGTTTGTATGAACTATAAAATCCCAAGCCATTCAATCCACCTCTCTATCTCTATGGGTTAAATTTTACTAAAATAGATCTATCATGGATTTTAGTTGGGTTGATAAGTTGACAATTATTCAAAACATTGTCCTAATTTATAACCAATTGACCTACTGACCTCAAATGTTTGATGTTATTCAAAACATTCCACTAATTTGTTTATCCCCCAGAGGTAATGATCTTATATGTCTACAATCTTTATAATTTCACTCTTCCTTTGTGTATGAATGTGTGTTCATGTGTGGAAATGTCAATGATTATGAAAAAACATGCAGAAATAAGAAGAGACATTGAATACTAACCATAATCTGAAGCTTCTGTCAAAATTGAACTTGCAGCTAAAAATTGGTTGTCTAATATTGCATTGAATCTAAAAAACATAAGTACTTGATCATATTTCCCCATCAAATTAAAACACATACCTAAGGTCTAGCTGTGCTCTAACATTCAAATGTAGTTGTTCACTATCTAGCTTAGATTTTCCAATTGAGACCTATCCACTGTGGAAAACAATGGGTTTCTCATGGGTGCTCTCAAGGTCCAGAGGGACTTTGAATTTATCCAAAAGCTTTCCCAGAGACACACCATAGGTTGACCTCTGCTATCCCACATATATTAGTGTAACAACTCTGGTGAAAATTCCATGTAAAATATATAAGACCATGGTTGATGGGACATGTATTCCAAGATGAATGTTGGGCGGGACATCCTAGTGGGTGTTCATTTGGTTGTTTATGGCTAAGGAAATTGGCAAAGGCAATGGCTAAGGCTTTGGAAAGGAAAAATGGAATTTTTGGCACATTTATTTATGAAAATAAAGGAAATTAGGAGAAAAGGAAGGTGAAAGGTCACATGTTGCATGTGAGGAGGAAATTGAAGGGAAATGGTGGAAAATGAAGAAAATAGAGGCCTTATTGATAAAAAGGCTTCTAAGGATGAGTTGGCAAGGCTTGATCAGTTCAGTTTTGGAGATATTTCATTATTCTCTCTCTCTCTCATACTCTTGGACACTTAGATTTCTCTTGGAGCACTTTGGCATCAGAGCAAGAATGGAAAAGAAGGCAAGAGGAAGGAAGGATCAAGAAGGGAAAGGCAGGATCAAGTAGCTAGATCGGGCTTCATTGCATGTGTAATTTCCTTGCAATATTTTACATGAATGGTATTTCCTATAGTTCTTTTATTGTTTTGGCATGGTATTTTCCAAGTGTAACAATGTTTTTCAGCCTAGCCTTGCCATTTTTGGATAGCGATGGTGTGACGAGATTCTCATGTTTTGGTTGAGATGGATTGCCGGATGGATTTCAAGCTGAATGAGGTGGACCTCTGAAATTATAGAACACATGGCCTAGTAACCCTAAGCCAGAATGTGGGTTGCGGTAAAGCTAGATTTTGTGTTTCCTCAGATGTCCTAGAAATCCTTTTGAGTGAATGGTTGAATATACGGTAAAGCCTAGAGGTGATTTTCTCTCTGTGGGGCCTAGTAATCCCGGGTTTGGGATATGCGGTAAAGATTGGAGAGTGTGTCTTAGTTTAGCGCCTAGTGATCCGATGTGGATTGCAGTAAATCCTAAGAGACAGGGGTCTCGGTCTAGGGCCTAGTGATTTGGGTTTGGATTGCAGTAAAGCCTTAGAGACTAGGAGATAGGAAAATTCCTCATAGTGTTCGTGAAGAAATTCGGTGGCATCCATGCCTGTTTGGCCTAGTGATCGGGTGGAGATCATAGCAAATCCAGTTATGATGTGTTCATTGTGTTGGCCTAGTGATCCAAGATGGATTACGGTAAAGCCCGGTTTCTATTGATGAGGGTGAGGTGGCTTAGCCTCGGTATGCCCTGGTTGAGTTCTTTTAATTTGAGTCCCACATTCATGCTTGGAATATGGCACGAGGGTGAATGACCAAAGATAGATTTGGCTTAGTCATTCTATTGTCGGGTGGAACCTGGTAGTACTATCTCTGGTTGGTTGATTGCATTGATTAATGAAAAATTCATTCCCTTGAATTCCATGTGAAAATGTAATGATGTATATATGGATTTTTATGGCTGATATGTTTATGGTGTTTCTATTCATATTAAGTTGGTTATATGTACATTTTGTGACAGTAGCTATGTATGACTCTCAACATGTTTTTACTTGTAATTGAATGGGTACGGTATCTATGACCTAGTAAGTGATAAGGCAACAAATGGCATGAGAGAACAATGGTTCATAGTGATTCTGAGATAAGTATGAGATCCTTACACTTAATTATTTTATTTACACTTGTGGGTTACAAATTCACAATATGTTTGACGAAATTCCTATCATGGATAGTAGGGTTCTGGTTAAGGTCTTGATCAACTATTTACTTTTACATCATTGTTTCCATGTACTTTACTTGAGTCTGAGCTTTCATTCCATTCTTGGTAGTGGCCTGGGCTCTGGGCCTGAAAACTTGGCTTAAATCCCAGGGTTGCTGGCACAGAACTAGAAACTTTAGTCCACAACCACTAGTAAGAAGGCTTATGAGAGTGACTTTAGGTCTCTTGCCACTCCCCTACCCATAACATGAGAGTGACTATGGCCTAAGAGGTCCAGAACAACAGTGGAACCCCGACATGTTGTTTGAGTGGTTGACTTGTCTTCTGAGGTTTATGTTGATGGTATTGGATTACTGTGTGGGATGTTTCATTGATTCCACTTCCTTAAAGTCACCTAGGAGGTCGAATATGATCATAGTAACCTCTTGTCTCATGTTTAGACCAGTTGGCATGGTTACTTGGGTAGATGTGGGAGGAGGGTGTTACAGAGTGGTATCAGAGCATGGTTTAACTCTCGGATTGGATTGGTTGAATTTGTTAGTCATGCATGCATTTTAGTTGCATATATGTCTCTGACACTTGCATTTTATGTGCTTGTTGTATTTCCTTGATGATTGAGTGGTTTGTAGTATGGTTATCATGGAGAATTTAATTTTGATTTCGCGAAATGTATTTTTCATGAGTACGTGACTAGTTGCATATGGTTATATGTTGCTTATATGTTGATTTTATGTCGCCTACTTACATCCTTGTATTATAGGTTACATTCTTGAATATTTTGGATTACATGTATCATTCTTGTAGGTTGATTACAAGAATTGATTGCTTATGTTTGACTACATGCATCTATGCGTATGTGTGGTTGATTTGGCATTTCTTATGCAAATTTTTGGTTGCGTGTGACAATGTGTACAATGGAGTAATGGTTGTTTTCATGCATGATGTTAAGAAACCATCTCACAAAAAGATAGAAAAGATAGATCAACGACTTCAGAGTTAGCCTCTTCGAGGGGGAAACCTCCTTTACATTACACAAATGAACAATTCTTGGATGATACAAATGAAAAAACCTCCTTTCCATAAATAGGAGTCTAAGGGGTCACAATATAATCAAAGCTGAAATAACAATAATAATATAAGGTCATAGCAATAACAATAGTGGGCTTCTATGGGGCACAATAATAACCATATGGGGACAATAAGGGAACAACAATAACAATAAGGGCTACAATGACAATAGTAATGGGGGAATCACTAGTATTATAGGGACCTAACATGCCCATCTCCTTCAAAAAAGTGTTCTCCTCAACGCTTGAGTAGTTCTAGATGCTTATGTATAAAATTCTCATCCTCCCATGTGGAATCTTCAGTGGGTAATTTCTTCCACTTGACGAGATACTCCAAAATTGATCGATTTCGTAGCTATCAAATTCTTGTTTCTGTGACTCCTTCAGGTTCCAATATGATTTTCTTTCCTCGTCAAGTTCTAGAAATATTGTTTGAACTAGAAGCTTGTCACAAATAACTTTCTTAAGCATGAACATGGAAAACTGGGTGCACTCAGGAAGCTGCAGGAAGCTTCAATTTGTATGCCATAGTACCAATCTTTTGCAAGACCTTATACGAACCATAATACTTTGGTGATAATTTATTATCCTTCTTAACTTGCTTGAGGGACATTTTTTTATATGGTTGTAGTCGTAGAAATACACAGTCACCTACATCAAAAATTCTTTCACTACGATGTTGATCTCCCTGTTGTTTCATTTTATTCTGTGCCAAAGTTAGGTTATCTTTTAAGAGTTCAAGAACTTGTTGTTGATGCTTGATTTGATCTTCCACTACTTGAACCTTAGAATTTTCTCCTAAATATGATGTGATGGATGGTGGGTGATATCCATAAAGTGCCAAAATGGGGTCATTTTTGCTGCAGTATGGAAGGAAGTGTTATACCACCATTCAGCCAGAGGCAACCATTTGACCCATTGTGTATATTTATCAGATACAAAGCAACGAAGATATCCTTCCAAACATTTGTTTACTATCTTAATTTTCCCATAAAACTGAGTATGATAAGATGAGCTATGAGCTAACTAAGTACCAAGACAAGAAAATAATTTTGTCCAAAAATTTCCAATGAAAATGGGATCTCTATCACTTACAATAATCTTTGGGTTTCCATGTAGCTTTTGAATTGTTTCCATAAATTAAGTAGAAACTATAGTGGCTTTAAATGGATGAGATAATGCACAAAACTGTGCATACTTCGTACGTATGTCAACTACCACCATGATGACACTCTTTCCTTCAGACTTGAATAAACCTGTGATGAAATCCATTGAAACCTCCTCCCAATGTTGACTTGGAATGAATAAAGGTTGTAATAGACCCGAGGTCTTAATTGTTTCAACTTTATTTTGTTGGAAAACCAAACATTCTGCCACAAACTTTTGGATATCAAATTTAAGGCCATCCCAAAAAAGTTATTTCTTAACCATGTGGTAAGTTTTTTAAAATCCTGAGTGCCCTCCTAAGGGAGAGGTGTGCAATTCCATAAGAATCTTTTTTTTGAGTTTGGAATGCTGACATAGGTATAAGCGATCTTTGTACCATAACGAATCATTTCTCCAACTAAATGTATCAAATTTACTGGCATCTTGTTGTAACTTTTGAATGAGTGCCCACACTTCTTCACCATTCTTCCATTCATCCCTTGCTTTGTTTATCCAATCTAGTTGGGTAATAGAAATGGCAGAAAACAATGTTTCCACAGCCTCATCCTTTCTTGAGAGTGCATCTACCACAATATTTTTCTTCCCTTTTTGTAGATGATTTCAAAGTCATAACCCAACATCTTTGTGACCAATTTTTGCTTCTCTTCTGAAGATAATCTTTGTTCTAAAAAGTATTTAAGACTATCATGATTCGTTTTTACCTTGAAGTATCTTCCCATTTGGTAGGGTCGTCATTTCTTAAGTGCATGTAGTATTGCTAACATTTCCTTCACATAAATAGTTTTATGTAAATAATTTCCTTTGATTGGACGACTTTCAAAAGAAATGGGTCTTTATTCTTGCATTAAAACAACACCAATTCCATTTCTTGAGGCATCACATTCCACAATAAAGGTTTTGTGAAGTCCAGCATAGCTAATATCGGTGCTTGGCACATTGCCTCTTTAAGATGTTCAAAGGCCTTCATTTCTTCTGGAGTCCATAAAAATGCATCTTTCTTCAATAATGTTGTTAGAGGTGCTACTATTCTCCCATAATTCTTAACAAACTTGCGCTAATACCCTGTCAACCTAGGAAATCCTCACAGATGCTTTATGGATGTTGGGATTTTCCATTCCTTAATGGGTTTAATTTTTCTAGGGTCTACAATATGACCCAGATATTCCACCTCTTGTACTCCAAAGAAACATTTGGATTTTTTTGCATATAATTGTTTCTCCTCCAATAATTTGAGCACCCTCTCAACATGTTGAACATGATCCTTCCAAGACTTGCTATAGATCAATATAACATCAAAAAATACAAACAAAAATTTTCAAAGGAAGGGTTTGAAAATGGAATTCATCAAACATTGAAATGTAAAATGTGCATTGGTAAGGCCAAAAGGCATGTCCAAAAATTCATAATGACCCTCATGAGTTCTAAATGTTGTTTTCAAAATGTCTTTAGTCTTCATTCTGATTTGATGATATCCTGAATGAAGATCCAACTTAGTGAAGTAAATTGATCCATGCAATTCATCCAATAGTTCATCAATGACCCGAATGGGAAATTTATCTTTAATAGTGAGCTTGTTGAGCTCCCTATAATCTGGACACATGTGCCATGATCCATCCTTTTTGTGAACCAACACTACTAGAGCAGACAAAGAACTTTAACTAGTTTGAATTATACCAGCCTCTAGCATTTTAGCAACCATACATTCAATTTCACTCTTTTGGGCATAGGGATATCTGTAAGACCTGATGTTTGGAGGAACAATTCCTGGAATCAAATGAATAGCATGATCAAGATCACGAATAGGTGGGATACCTTTGGGAGTCTCAAATACCTTGGAATGATTGTCCAAAACTTTTTGGAGATGTGGAGAAATAGATGATTTCGATGTGGGAACCTCTAGCGAACATAATTGTGTAATTACAACTCATTGTTCTTTCTTTAGAAGCTTTATCATTCCATTAGAGCTGATTATCTTTCCTAGTTTCCTTACAATACCTCTTAATTCAACTTTCTTTCCTTCTACAGAAAATTTAATGAAAAGTTCTTGAAAATTAAAAGCTATTGTACCCAAGGATTGTAGCCATTGGACTCCTAGTACAACATCACCACCACCCATTGGAATGGAAAACATTGGGTTATTCAATACATATTCTCCCATGGATAGCTTGATATTATGGCACTTTCCAGAGCAATTTATGGTTCCTCCACTTGCAACCATTACTTGACACTCTGGTGTTGGATATAGGAAGCAATTCAATTCCTTGGCTATCTTACAATGAATAAAATTATGGGTATTGCCTGAATCAATCAACACTATTACCTTTTTCTTCTTGATATGTTCTTCTATCTTGATAGTTTGAGGAGTGGTAACTCCGGCCAATGCATTAGAAGATATGGTCAGATTCATTTCTTCTTTTGCTAGGGTTTGTTACTAGTGTATATCCTCTTCTTTTGACATTTCTTGTTCCTTTTCTTCCTCCTCTTCACAATCTATGCAAAATAATTTCATCTCAGCACACTTATGACCTTTAGTGTATTTTATATTATTTGGTGTGATTTTTTACCTATTTTCCGCACCTTGTTTCCCCAATTTTGATCCTCTTATCCTCCAGGACCATGAAACTTTACGTGATTAGTCACCCTTTTTCTCATTTTATACAACCTATTCCACTGTCATGTTATTTTGCCATATTTTGTTGAATAATACGATACCTTATTCCTTTTTGTGCATAACTAGGGTGAGCATTGGAGGAGTATTATAGAAGGTCTTCTCCTTTTCAAGTGTTGCTCGTGGGGACAAGACTATGGAGTAAACAGGAAGCACTGATCGATTTCAGAGCAGGGTGGAGCAGTTTGCTGTTACATCCTGTATGTTGTTATAGGTTGTTGTTACACACTGAATGTTGTTATATGATTCTATTACTCTACGTGCTAATATATAGGACCGTTGTTACACCAAGGCTGTTGTCGCCTATGATTTTGGTTACATCCCGAACCACTATTCACTCTCAGGATGTTGTTGCACCGAGATGGAAAGTTGTGGGTACTATTCCACATAACAGGTGTCGGGTGTTGGAATTGTTTAATTTAGAAACAACAAACCCAAGTGGTTGCAATCCTAACCAATATATCTGAGAAGTATTTGTATTTAGAAATGGGTTGTAACTACTTTTATTTTTTATCAACATGAGAATCATGAGATTCTCATGACTGATCTATTCCTAATTTTGGGCATGTAATAATTATAAAAGAAACTTTATTTCCTATGTACGAGGAAGGCATATAGAAAAGAACTGTTACTCTGCTTTTGTAACTCTAAATTATTTTTAATATTAAATCACTACGGTGATGTTGTTACTGCTCTTCATCAGATTTGTTAATTAATCTCGTGTTATTTCTGTGCCCCTGCTAGGGAGGAAGGGCCCTCCTCTTTAGCAAGGACTGCAGTGGTAAAAGTAGTGTACATTATTGTTTCTTTTATTGTCATATGGTTTTTTGATTTTCTTGTACAAATTGTGAATTACATCCACTTCTGTTCTAGGTTATATTGTGTTGTTACACTGGTTTAATTAAATAGAATGATAGTGACCAGCTAGTGTAGTCATTAGTTACTGTGTGGCGCGCCCTTTAGTAATTCCGAAGTGTGATTTCAACTTTGTGGAATGTTTTAATTCCTACATGAATGATTTGATTTTTACAATTTGATTCAGCAACATCTTCGCGTGCTCTTTCTATTTTTCATTCTTGGCTGTAGTGTATCGGCACAAACAATGTGAACTCCATTGAAACAGCAAGACCTACCCTCGGTTGACAATTAAATGTTGCAGTCTTAGTCAATTAGGATTGATTAAAACAACATTACATTTTCGTTCCTTTGTCGAGGATGGCAATTGATGATACCGTCAACCAAGTTGTTTGTTTGTTGATAGAGTGTTCCTAGTCCACAATCGTTGGGCAGTAAGACAAGAGGTAAGAGCCTGCGCATCGCTCTAACATACTTGGGCGGGCTCACTGTTGTGATCACTAGGGCACTTAGAGCATGGTATTTTGGTGTTTTGTTTTGCGTGTCTTCAGTTCTTCAGTTGTTGGGCAGTAAGATGAGAGGTAAGAACTTGTGCGTCACTCTAAAATACCTGAGTGGGCTCACCATTGTCAAAGAATTAGACACTTCTAGTGTGAATCAATACTCATAGGGTCCATGTGTGCAATTGTAGGAATTATAGAAATACCAAAACTACCCCCACTCTAATTAGTCACAAGAAAAAGGGGTTGTAAAAAGGAAACGAAGAGTGTAGATTTGGGAAGGAAAAAATTTATCGAGGAACTAATCTCTAAGGCAAAAAAATAAAAATTAAGCTCTCAAAGGGACGTAAGGAAAACAGAGCCACAAAAAGCTATTACTCCCATAACAAGGGCAAAAACCTCTAATTCCTCTATCCTGGGGCCATATCTTTCTAAAGCTAGCACCCACACTCCCAAGATTAAGAATCCAATCTGGGAGCAGCAAGGGGAAGCTAGTAGCTAGAACTTTAGGACTGAGGGACAAGGGGAAACTGAGGGGGAACATCAAACACCTGAGATGGGAGAGAACCTATTGGTTTATCAATATCCAGATTCAGGTAGTGCGGTGAAACAACTAGCCTTGGGGTTATCTGAGCCATCAATCACACCTGCAAGACCATCACAAGAACAATTTGAAGAACATCTATTACAACAAGGGTTAGAGGGATTAGCCATGGGGGACAACAATGACAACAACGCTAAAATAGATGCTACTATTACCTTCTTTAAGTTCCCAATTGGGGATATCAGAGGCAAAGCTCCTATGAAAAATATTCCTCTATCATCCTCACCATCCTTTCAGAGGATGACTGTGGAACACCCAAACACCTTTTTATTTGAATTTGATGTCTTATGTAGGAGTTATGACTATATCTCAGATGCTCAGAAACTGAAATTATTTCCTTCTACTTTAAAAGGGGCAACCTTGAGATGGTTCATGGGATTGGGCTCCACATCTATTCGAACATGGAGCGATATGAAGGAGACACTCTTATCAAAGTACCAAGACTATTTCAGAACCATGGACTTGAGAGAGGAAGTATGCAGAATGACATAGAAGGAGGATGTGAGCCTGGAATACTATGTAAAGTGGTTCCACTATAATATGCAGAGGTCTAAACATAGTGATTTATACCATGAAACCTTGAAGACCATATTCATAAGAGGAATGAGGGAGGACTACCTTGACACCCTAAACCTACTAGGGAAAGGGGATATATCACAGGAACCATTTGCTAAAATCATAAAGCTCTTTCTAAGATGCTCTAGAGGATCATCTAAGGGGATAAGCACAATTCGAGATGTCTCTACCCAAATACAAAAATCTGCAGGAGGAGGAGTAACCTGAGCAAAGATCGGGAATCTGTTCGAAAATTTCAAGACCAATATCCTTAGTACTCTGTCTGCCCATATAACAACAGCATAGACCAAGAAGACACAAGCAAAAGTTGATACGCCTCCAGTTGTGTTCTGTCCGAATTGCTGGAAGAAGCATCCCTTGAGGGAATGTGAATTGAACAACATCAGCTTGTGAAATATTTGCGACCTGGAACATTCGATAGGTCAATGTTTGGAGCTCCCTAGACTGAAGGCAATACTTAGAAATTCAAGCGAGGAGGTGTAGTCCTCTTTTTTCATCACACCAAGGAGGCCATGGCAGCCATGACCTCCAGGTATGTGTCAATATTTTTCCTCTTTCAATTCGTGGAACAATGCATATAATACTCAACAATATCCATGGCAATATCCTTCCCCTTCTTCAACACAATTTCCTTCACTCCGGAACAAGTGGTCTCCATATTCCTCTATCTAATATCCTCCATCTCAACCATACCCTTGGAACCAAAACTAGAGAGGAAATGCCCATAATACAACTTTACCTAGATTACCAATGCAACAATAGCTACAATTACCTACTTTCCAAACTCCTGCTCCTACACTACCTGTGCGACCCCAACTACCTGTGAAACCTAACCCAAACCAAACAATAAAGCAGCTCGGGGTATAGAGGCTCTGACTACCTTCCAGACCTACCTTATTACCCCCATGGGGCTTAATGAAATTCAATTATGATTGGGTAAGGTAATTAAACCAAGTCACTCCTCTATCATTACAGAGGAGGAATGTGAACCTTTCAGAGGAGATACCATAGGCTCTGAGGCATATTTTGTACCTATAATAGTCGATATAGAGGATGTTGTTACGTTTGTAACAGCCAACCTGTGAAGGACTATTACTACTATAACCACCAACTCGAGAAAGGCTGAGACACCTGTAACAGCCAACTCGACTACTTTAACTCAGGACCCTCAGTATCCTCAGAGATCGACTGGACCTGAAATGACCTCACAGCCCAAATATGATTTTCTTAGGGACTTGCAAAATTTGCATGTATGAATTCCTCTATTGCAAGCCCTTAAAGAAGTACCTATTTATGCTAAAACAATGCGAGACTTGTGCATCAAGAAACTTGGGAGGAAGCATAAAGACCCTGCTACCATACATGTGATGGGGAATTTATCCAAATTAATGTCCGCTCAGCCTCTTCTAACTAAGTATAATGATCCAAGAAATCCTATAGTTATTTTCTACTTTAATGATCAGCCCATAAATAACACATTGATCGATCTTGGGGTTTCCATTAATGTGATGACAAAGGACCTCTTTACCATCCTAGGGCTATAGGGGCTTAGACATACTCCTACTGTACTTGAATTAGCAGACAGATCCTGTTTTAAACACGAGGGGTGTTAAAGGACTTAGTAATTGCAATATCTTCTTGGAGATATCGTGCAGAATTTCTTATCTTACAACCCGAATCCAATTTGGGGGGACATCCTTTGATATTAGGGAGACCTTGGCTAGCCACTACAGATGCATTTATAGCCTGCAAATCTGGGTCTATGGTGATCTCGAATGTCCTGGCGAAAAAGAACCTTGATATTTACCCCCAAAAACGAAATGTGGATTTATATAACCCTTGGTGGGATGATTTTGAGCCTAAATCAGATATTTCCCTACCACTCCTCTCTATGGGGAAAGCCTAGTACTTCAAGGATGAGATAGCAGATGACATCATTAATGATTTTACTAGTAACTTGCTTTCTGTTGCTTCCATTAAAAACTCGAATAAGGAAGAGGAGGTAGAAGATATAGATTTTGAACACATGGGAACCACTCCGAATACTAACAGTAGTCCAATTGAAATAGAACTAGGAAATTTTTTGAACATTAAACCCAATCTGATTGCTGAGCAAAACCAACCGTTGTTACAGCTATTACAGAAATAGAAAAAGGCATTTACATGTGACTATATGGATATTAAAGGGATCCACCCTAAGCTATGCACTCCTCATATTTATTTGAAGGATGGCTGCAAACCAGTCAAACAACCACAACACCGCATGAACCCTACACTGAAGGAGGGTGGTGAAGAAAGAATTACGAAAACTCCTGAGTACGAATTTTATTTATCTGATATTTGAAAGTTAGTGGGTATTTGATATCTGACAGTCAGTGGGTATCTCAAAAGGACCATTTTCCTTTACCATTTATAGATCAAGTCCTTGACACCCCTTTCAGAAAAAAATCCTTTAATTTCTAGATAGGTTTAATGGCTAAAAACAGATACAAAGTGCTCCCCTTTTTACTCTACAATGCACCAGCAACCTTCCAGAGGGAAATATTGGGGATTGTTTCTGATTTGTTGAATGATTTCCTTGAAATATTCATTAACAATTTTACACCTTATGGAGATGCTTTCGAAACAGCGTTAGCTAATCTGGAAAAAGTGTTGGAACGTTGTGTATAGACTAATGTTGCTTTGAGCACTAAAAAGTGTCACATGATGATGATTGAATGGATCGTGCCAGGACACTACATTTTTTATGATAGGATCAAGGTAGACCCTGCAAAAATAAAGGTAATTTTGAAAATTCCAACCCCCAAGATGAAAAAAGAGGTATGTGGTTTCTTGGGGCATGCAGGGTATTACAGGAGATTTATAGAAAAAAATTCAAAAATTGCATTTCCATTATTTTCTTTTCTCATGAAGGATGTCGATGTTTCATGGATAGTGTTATCACTCAGGTTGTCCCCAAGTTGGAGTAAGGGATACGGCTGAGGTAACCACAAACCAACTTTGGATTGCAGGTTCTAGCCCACGTGCAATCAGAGAGGGCTCTCTCTTTGGGATTTATCTTTGTTGAAATTGATCTTAGGCTAGCTATTGAGTTCAAGGGTTTTTTGTTCTGTTTTGGTGTGAAAATTGATGTTTCAGGTAGAGAGGCAGAGCACAGTCTGAGTGTTTCAAACCATTGGGTGTGGAGTCAGGGAGGAGGACTGCTGGTGCGTTTCCTTGGTCACAGTAAGGGAAAATGGAGCAAGATAGCTGCGCATGAAACAATGTTTCAGGTTTAAATGATGGAAAGAATGCTAAGTAACAAGAGGCAGTTAAGAATCTCTCAATCAGCTTAACAGATGTAGGTAACAGAGCTCTACCTAGGGGCATTTAAGAATCCCTAGATAATTGGCAAACACAGGTGAATAGGGGTAAATATGAGCCAGGAGGAATTCATATTCATAACCAATTCATTCAGAGGAAAACATAAGGAAATAGCAGAAAATGAGCATAGAGTGTATTTAAACAAATTCTAAGCTATTCTTTCTTTCTGCTATTTAGATAGTGGTAAACAATAAAACAGAGGTAAGATGCACTTATTGTTTCAGGCTGCAGCACAAGAATTCCATCTTCATTTCTTCAAAACATTCATTAACAACAGGCAGTTTGCTCTCCAAGCTTTCAGCAATCTTTGGTTATAGAAAAAAATCAGGTATACAATGCGAGTCTCTAGTGAAAATTCTCAATTGACCAACGCTTGAAACAATGTAGAGAGCGGTATATATAGGGAAAAACTCTCTACAATTGCTTTTATTACATCTTGACCTAAAACTGGTCATAAAAAATGATTAATTGACCTAATTCTATCAGAAATAAATGCATGAAAATATCTCGGGCTGTGCTGAGGGCGGCCGTATCAAAACTGAGTAAATGATGTAGTCCTCGGTGGCTTGGTGCAGTGTTTTCTGTAATAAATGTGTATGGGATTCTGCTTCTTTGCTGTCTGTCTGCATTTAAAGCTTTAACTGTGATTTGAGGGCAAGGATGGGCTTACGCCTCTTAATTTGACTTTGCTGAGGGGGTTCATCAATGCTCAGGTGCTTCGAGCCCCTAAAACGTCTTCGGCTGATACTCTTTGGCTCTTCTTCCTTCTCTGATACTCTTTGACAATAAATTGGGATGTTGTTCTGATGTGCTATGCGTTAAATCAGCATTTAATGGCCGTTGTTTAGCTTTGTCTTCCTTAAAACTATCTTCGGCTCCTTCATGAATGCTTCGTGAAGAAAAACGGGTCATTTGGCGCCTTTCGGGCTTGCTGGGGGCTGCGTGATGAAAAGATTCCCCAAAGATTCCCCATTTCGGCCTATTTTATCTAACGATGAGTGATTTGCGCTAGGCGCAAATTGCTCATCAAAAACTGCCTCAGAAACTGATTCGGGGGCTCCGGAGTGCGATTTTTTCCCTTTGCGCTAAAACTGATGACGACGTCAGTATGACGGGACTTTGTACGGTAGGTGATGTCAGTGATGACGTCAGCAAGATGACATGGCGGGATGACGTCAGCATGATGATGTCATCACGTACGGAGGTGACGTGGCAGTACGGCAGATCTGATGATGTGGCAGGACACGTGGCAGGTGACTCGGCGGTACAGTGGCAGGAGGGCCACGCAGGCAGATGATGTGTCATGGTGACTGGGCAGGGGGGTGACGCAGGCAGGTGACGTCATTGCGCAGGAGTGGTAAATGGTTTTGGGCACACCGCCTTAGCGCCTTGGCGGTTTTGGAGGGAGGGGCTCCGCCACAGCCCAGAAGGTGACGCGTGGCGGGAGTACGGCGGCAATACCGCCCATCTCCCGGACGCTAACCTTCGGGCGCGTTGGGAGACGGGAAGGCCCGCCAGTCGTTGATCTGGGCGCAGGACGATCGGACGGCTGGCAGGAGGGACGGGGCGACGACGGGTTAGTGGGCGGGGATATCCGTGGGAATATTTCGATTTAAATATAGTGCGGCGGGGGTTTTTAGACTTAGGGAAAGTGGGTTACAGGGTTTAATGAGCACAGGTTAATGTATTTATGCACAAAAACTTAGGATAAGGGCGAAGTGTGGGTTTTTTGAGGGTTTTTACAGCTAGGGGGGAGGCTATTAGCATGACCAGGTGTCATCTAAATCCTGCTATGACATGGATGGGCTAAAAACAGCCCCAGATGGACTATTTTTCCCCGGAATTAGAAGGAAAATGGCTATATTTCCAGGGAGGGGATATTTACATAGGGGAGTTTTATATACATATTTTTAGTAGGGGAAGGGGAAAAACTGATGGGGAGTTATATACTAGAGTTAGTAGTTAATATGGTGATGATAAGTAAGCGCTAAGGTAAGAGACCTTAGGCTAATTTTGGGAAAAAGAACTTTTAAAGAAATGAAATCCTTGAGCGAAGCAGATCTCCACTAAGGCAAATGACATGGAAAATGATGAAACTAAGAGGAATCAAGTAGATCTTGACCTCTTTGGGAAATTAGTAAGTGACATGGGAAATGAGAAGAAGGGGAAGTTAGTGATGTTCAGCTTGAGCTCCATCAAATGAAAAACTGCCTGGACTATGATATGAAGAGATAAAACACTTTGTAACACAAAATTGATCATAAATCATCATTCTGCAACCTCACAGCTACCTACCCAGCCTACTCACCTAACATTTTTTCTTCTTTTTGGTTTGGGTGCACTTAGACTTGCAAACCCGACTTTACAATTTCTCTTTTGAATGATTTCCTATCTAAATCTACACTTATTTCTGCCAAGGGCCCAGATTAAGCAGTTGGGTCCCTTTGATTCTCTACCTATCTACAGATTTGCCAAGATTAAACTGTTTGGACAGATATCATTCTCTATATTATAAAGCAGGAAATTGAAACCTAGGGAGACCAAGATTAAACTGTTTGGACCTCCCTTAAATGAAACTCTTCAAAAATGGAATGACTCATCAAAATTGGAATACGGCAGTGCCTTTGAACTAGCACACTTCATGGCATCTTGTGGAAATATGGAACATTGCAGCCTGCAAAGTATGACATATTTGGCATGTAAAAATGTCAATCATGAAAAATGAAGCCCTGTTGCAATAGGAGGCTAACAGTGGCTCCACTTGGGGATGGCTTTTCCTTGTGAAAAGTCAAGAACAGCAGGTCAGACTGCCTTGATCTTCTATGGTTGCTCTAGACTGGAAACATTTGTTCTGGCTGCTGAAAATGTAAAACTTTGAACTATGAACAACCTCCTCCTCAACTGAATCACTGTGAACTGTGTAGCATCGCCTGCTTTCTTCTGCATGCTTGATAATTATGAACAATGACTGCAAATAGTTCTTTTCTACCATGAATTGCTTGTAATGTGACAGTTTTTTCTCTTGATACTTTGTTGAAAACTGGTGTAGAAACCGAGCTTTAAAAACTATGTCTTTCACAAATTTACTGCTTTTCCTTAAACAATTGGCCTGCTTATACAAAAATAAAAACAAAGTGTTGATATATACACACAAAACTGTACAAAGATATATACAAAGCTGCATCGTATCCCTTAAAAGGGGTCATGGTAATGTTTCAGCATACGGCCATTGACAGGGCCTTCTTCAGCAGTGCTGGCTTCTATAGATCTGAGAAAATATGTGCTATTTCCCTGAGCAACAGAAATAACCAATGGTCCTTTCCATAAAAAATCAAACTTGGCATGTTTGCCCTTGTCTTCCCTTCTTGAGTCCCATTTCAGAACTTTGTCACCAATATTGAAATCCTCCGCTTTAGCTCTCTTATCAAACATCTTTTTAAGCTTTTCTTTCAAAATTTGAGCTCTGTCATAAACTTGTTCTCTGGTTTGCTGAAGATGAATGGTCTGATTGATTCTTCTTTGAATGTCATTTGGTTCAGCCTGAATTTCTTGTAACAATTTGATAGTAGGAATGCCCAAGGATGAAGGAAATCTAGCCTCCATACCATATACTAGCTCATAAGGGCTCATCCCAATGGATCTTTTGCTCGAGAGTCTGTCTGCCCGTAGGGCATTTACCAGCTTTTTGTGCCAGTTCTTCTTGTTTTCTTCTAGCACTTTCTTTATGATGTTGATGAGGCTTTTGTTAGATGATTCGGCCAAGCCATTACCCTGAGGGTAATAAGCTGTAGAGTGGCCCAAAGTAATATGAAATTTGTGGCAAAAATTGATCATCTTTTTGGACTTAAAGGCAGCGGCATTGTCAGTGATGATTTTCTCAGGGCAGCCAAATCTAGACAGGATATTGCACTCAAGGAATTGGATAATGATGGTGTCATTGGTTTGTCTGCAGGAAATGGCTTCAACCCACTTGGTGAAATAGTCAGTGGCTGTTAGGATCCATTTGTGCTGGCCTAAGGAAGAGGGATGGATTTATCCAGTGAAGTCAAGACCCCATTGTTGAAAAGGTTGTTCGGTTGAGATGGGTTTCAGGGGTAGGGGTAACAACTTTCTCTTGCCCTCAAAAATTTGGCATTTGTGACATGACATGGCAAACTTCTTTACATCTGCAAAAAGAGAGGGCCAATAGAAACCAGCCCTTAGAATTTTATCAGCAGTAGACTTCCAGTATAGATGTCCTCCACAGTCACCTACATGGAATTCTTTCATGACATTGTTAGTTTTATTCATGGTTAAACAATTAAGCAGTATACCTTCATGATTTCTCCAAAATAATGCACCATCTATAACACAAAACTTTAAAGCCTTCATTTTCAAAAATCTTTTCTTGGTCCTGGACAATCCTGGGGGAGCACACAGGTTTAACAATACAAAGCAAATATCAATGTACCAAGGGCATTGCAGAAATATTTCACTGATCTGTGGAGTCGCCAGCTCCGGTTCATTGTCCAGCTGGTTTATGTCCAGGACTTGAAAGTTTGTTTCGGACATCAGTTTGGCTAAACCTTGTCCCTTTATTAGCATGGTTGGTTTTATTTCTATGTCATATTCAAGGATGCTTGCAATCCACTTGCCTCTTTTGCCTTCTAATCCATCTTGGGTCAATATGTCTTTTACTGCAGCATGTGGGACATAGGCAATCACATGTGAACATAAAATGTACACTCTGAAATCCTTGATGGCCTTAACAAGTGCGTTGGCCTGTTTTTCCATGATTGGGTACTTCAAAGGGGCGTCTCTTAAGGCTCGGCTGAAAAAAGCAATTGGCTTTTCATCTCCCTGTTCATCCTTTTGTAAAAGGACAACGGCTATTGTGTGATCAGATGCAAATGAAAATATGATAAAATCTTTGTCAAACTGTGGACTGGTGAGTACAGGGGTTTGTGTCATTGTCGATTCAATACTTTCGAATGCTTGCTTGGTTTCCAGGGACCATCTTACCTTGGCATCCTTTTTTAACATGTTGCTTAACAGTCTTATTAATTCAGCTAGATTTGGGATAAATCTTCTTAGGAAGTTGATTTTCCCAAGGAACGCTTGTAGCTCTTTTATGTTTCTTGGATATGGAATTTGGAGGATGGCTTGGATTCTTTCAGGGTCAATTCTGATCCCATCTTTTGATATAATGTGGCCAAGTAACTTGCCTTCTTCGAGGCCAAATAGGGATTTCTTGGGATTCAAGGAAATGCCATACTTCCTACATGTCATAAAAATTTTCCTAAGATGCTTGAGGTGTTCTTCATCAGATTGCGAAAATGGGGTCAAGTCATCAAGATAAACAACTAGGAAATCATGTATTTCTTTAGCAAATGCAATGTCCATTGCTTGTTGAAAAGTTGCACCATCGTTTTTAAGACCAAATGGCATCTTCACATACTTAATGTTCCCCAGGGTGTGGTAAAAGCTGTTTTTTCTTGGTCGTCCGGGTGAACAAGTATTTGGTTGAAACCTGAAAACCCATCTAGCAAAGAGATTCTAGATGACCCCACTACTCTCTACAAGATGTGGTCCATTTTAGGCAAAGGGTAATGGTCTTTTAGGGAGACTTGGTTTAAATTTCTGAGATCTACACAAAGTCTGATTTCACCTGTCTTTTTTCTCGTAGGAACAAGATTTGATACCCATTCAGAAAATCTAATGGGTGCTATGATGCCTGCTTCAAACATCCTCTTTACTTCCTTCTCAATTGGGGGAAGAAGCATAGGGTCGATCCTTCTAAGTTTCTGTTTGAAGGGTTTCTGGTTTGGTTTTAAGGGAATTGTGTGTTGGATCACCGAGGTGTCATAGGATTTCAATCCTCATAGCTCCAAGAAAATACATCCTGAAATTCTTTGAATAGGTAAATGTACTTGGGCTTTTGATTAGGTGGTAAATTTTTGGATAGTTTGATCATTTTTGGATTTTCTGCCGTCCCAATGTTGTGTTCCTCTATATCAGTGTTAATGGGTTGCAATTTTGGCTTTCTAGGAACGTCATTTGCGTAAAACATGTCTTCTAATGGGGTTAGGCCAGCTGGCAGAAAGTTATCCTTTAAGTCAATGATCTCTGCCTCTTCTTTGGCAATGTCTTCCAAATGCATTTGTTTCAGTTGTTCTATGTTTTCTTTGTCAAAAACAGTCGGGTTCAGGATTTTCTTGGTTGTCGCAGCTGTTACTGTTTGCTGATTCTCATTTGTTTTCTGTTCTGGATCTGTCATAGCATCCATGTCAATGTTGACATTTGAAAACTCATGCTCGAGGGTAAGGAATTTATTAATCTGGGCATCATTTTCGAATACTTGCCAATCTTTAACGTTATTTGGGACAGTGGGCCTATGTTTTATTTCAGCCGTGAAGTGATGGTTTGGGTCAAAAGGAAGCTTGCATGTACTAGCAAATGTGGCTAGGCTGTGCGCATGAATGTTTTGATTTCTGGAAATCTTGTCAAGCTTGAATTCAGTGAATGCATTGAGTATATTAGTGGTAGCAGTCCTATAGGCTCTCATTCTATTGTCATTGGTAACAAAATTACCTTTCATTTGTTGTATGATTAAATCAGAGTCTCCTAAAATAGACACTTTAGCAGCTCCTAGTGCTTTGAGCAGTTTAAGGCCTAACAGCAGAGCCTCATACTCTGCCATGTTATTTGTGCATTTAAAATTCAGTCTGTAGGCATGGCCTTCTGCATGATTGTTACATGTGTTGTGAATCCAGACACCTGCCCCTGCTCCTAACTTGTTAACAGAGCCATCAAATTCTAAATACCATGTGATTTCTTGCTTGTGGTTGATGCCTAAAGTGTCAATCAACTTAGGATTGGGCAGTTTTGAAATTTCTGTTTGGGGAGGTTCTTCTTGCATGCTGGTTGCAATAACTGTTGTGACAGTTTCATCAGTGTGTGCAACCGATTCTTCATTGATTTGTGCTTTTTGTTCTTGGGCCAAGGGCTCATTCTTGGTTGGAGAATTTGTGTCATCATTAAACAAAATAAAGGAATCCATATCAAAATGGATTGAGTAAATGGGAAAATTTTCTGGCTTGCTCTCACTACTTACCACATATTTCATCAACGTTTCTCTGTACAGTCTCTTTGGTTGCCCAAAGACTGAAATGGTGGCATAGGAAAGGTCTAATTGAACGGATCCTTGGAGCTTTGCTCCCCATGATCTTGATAGGAGCATACCGTACTTTGGTGGAATGCCAAAAACTACCACATCCATGAGGATGGTCTTATTCAGATATTGAACTAAGGAGACACACAAGTCTTTGATGAGGCCTATACATTTCACTTGACTTGAGTCAAATGAGTACAAGTCTTTGTAAGGTCTTGTAACTTCAATGTTTAGTTTTTCCATAACTGCTTTGGGCATTAGATTGTGTGATGCCCCTGAGTCGAACATGGCATTGTGCAAAACTTTGTCATGTATATGCAAACTGACATAAAAGGGTGGGGTAGGTCCATGTGTTGACATTCCATTAACTTCTGGACCAAACAACAGTCCAGGGGAATCATCCAAAACATTTACATCATCCTTGTTTTCTGGAATTTGAAGTGACCTTTGAATTTGTTTCCTATATACATCATGTTTGGCAAGTTTTGAGATGGGGATGGATATTTTCAACTTAGATATTTCTGCCTCTAAATTAAATGGTTTTTCCAATGGAGTCTTGGTGTTGATAAAGGCATTTTTTTCCTTTTCACTTAAATTATCTGCGATTTGCTCTTGTTTATCAGCGTTATGAGAACTGATAGCTTGCGGTTCTTTAGTTTCAGGAAAGTTTTTTGGAACACTGTTTGAGCTTTCTTTCGAGGAAGAAGGTGGCAAAGGCTGATCTTTGGAAGGCTATATTTCTGTTATGTCTTCTACAGTCACTTGATGCGGGTTTGGAACATTTGTATCAACGGGTTCTATTATGATAGCCTTTCCTTTGGTCATGTTGGGCTGTTTGCCATCCTTTCTTTTACTAGGTTCCAAAATGTCAATGGTCCTAGTTCTCAGCTTATATTGTTTGTGTACTTCATACACAGCAGTATCATATCCTTGTTTAAAATCAAAAGACTCACCAAATTTAGTTTGAAACTGATTGTAATCGAGTTCATTTTGGTCTTCTTGGGATAGGACAGTTTGGTGCTCACCCTTTAGGTCCATCAGGTTCATGTGAGTGTCCTCTATGGGTTCACTAGAAGTAGATCCTTCAACATAGTTGTGTTGAAAAGGGGGTCTTATGTCATGGTCTTGGGTAGACCTACCAGCATTTGTGTTCTGCGTTTTCCTAAAATTTGGATTCCTTATGGTATTGGACTATTGTCCTTCCCATGATGCTTTTCTCTCAACATTTTCTACTCTTTCTCCTAGCCTTTGTAGGCCATTGATAATAGCATCAAGCTTTTGATCAAAGGCTGAGGGTTCTTCCTTAAAGGTGGTTCTTCTTTCCATTCTAGCTCTATTTCTCTTGGTAATTAGGTTAGCCTCAACACTGACAGCAATATTTTGCATGCCTACAAGGGTCTGAGGAGCTCTTTCTTTTAACTGATATGCCATATCAGGGTCAAAACCATCCGGAAATTTGTACAAGGCCAGATCAGGGGGAGGTCTTAGGTTCTGAGGTATTGGGTTGTAAACATTATTGAATCTTGCACAGTACTCCAAAACAGTCTCTTGAGGACCTCGTTTAATTGTATCATATTCGGCTAGTATGTGCAAGGGGTCTTTCTTTTTCTCCCATCTGTTGGTAAAGGATTGGTAAAGATCATCTGGGGTGGTTATTGAATTTGCAGCAAGTGATCTGAACCAAGTTCTCACATCACCTGTTAGACTCTGAAAAAAAATTCTCATTCTCACATTATCATCATTTATTTCGTAGTTTTCAAAATAGTCTTGCATCCTTTTAGTATGCTGAATGGTAGTAAAAGGGCCAGTACTATCAAAATATGTGATTTTAGATTGGTACTCTTGAGGTAAAGCCCCAGCATTAGCAAGTAATTGCAGGGGTGCATATCTATTAGCCATATTGGCAGGGATAAGTGGTACAACGGGGATAAATAGAACAACTGGAGTAACGGGGATCACAGGAGTAACTGGAATGCTGGAAACAACAGTAGTATGTGCAGTGAATGAAGGTGTAGAAGGAGTACTTCGAGATGTAGATGATGAACTAGGGGAAACAAGGGTCGAACGAAACAAAACCTTGACAGGAGTCGGAATACAACTAGGGTAAGCTGTTTCAGGAGTTTTATCAGCGAAATTTTCCTGTCTTTCTTGCTTTCTAAGGATTTTCGGGATTATGTTAGGTTTTTCAAAAATAGCTGGAGGGTTTGGATCGGGATTTGACCTTGTATATCGTGGATTCTTCTTGGGAGCCAACTTCCGAATTGTTTTTTGGGTATTTTTATGGGAATATTTTTGTAATTAACAAGAGACAGATCAGATTTTGGAATGGTTGTGTATATCTTAAAACTAGCATGAAGATTGACTGAAGCAGCTTTTATTTACTTCTGCTAATGTAAAACAGAAACAGTTTCAAAGGCTTCCTGGCTTACATTCAGGATTCATCTGTAGTTTTAAGAAATATACAACAATTTAGAAAATTGACCTTTTTAGGGGATCTTTCCAACCTTCTTCGTGAAATTAACTGAGGAGGCTCCCTAGCGGAGTAGCCATTATGTTATCGCTCAGGTTGTCCCCAGGTTGGAGTAAGGGATACGGCTGAGGTAACCACAAACCAACTTTGAATTGCAGGTTCTAGCCCACCTGCAATCAGAGAGGGCTCTCTCTTTGGGATTTAGCTTTGTTGAAATTGATCTTAGGCTAGCTATTGAGTTCAAGGGTTTTTTGTTCTGTTTTGGTGGGAAAATTGATGTTTCAGGTAGAGAGGCAAAGCACAGTCTGAGTGTTTCAAACCATTGGGCGTGGAGTCGGGGAGGAGGACTGCTGGTGCATTTCCTTGGTCACAATAAGGGAAAATGGAGCAAGATAGCTGCGCATGAAACAATGTTTTAGGTTTAAATGATGGAAAGAATGCTAAGTAACGAGAGGAAGTTAAGAATCTCTCAATCAGCTTAACAGATGTAGGTAACAGAGCTCTACCTAGGGGCATTTAAGAATCCCTAGATAATTGTCAAACACAGGTGAATAGGGGTAAATATGAGCCAGGAGGAATTCATATTCATAACCAATTTATTCAGAGGAAAACATAAGGAAATAGCATAAAATGAGCATAGAGTGTATTTAAACAAATTCTAAGCTATTCTTTCTTTTTGCTATTTAGATAGTGGTAAACAATAAAATAGAGGTAAGATGCACTTATTGTTTCAGGCTGCAGCACAAGAATTCCATCTTCATTTCTTCAAAACATTCATTAACAACAAGTAGTTTGCTCTCCAAGCTTTCAGCAATCTTTGGTTATAGAAAAAACTCAGGTATACAATGCGAGTCTCTAGTGAAAATTCTCAATTGAACAACGCTTGAAACAATGTAGAGAGCAGTATATATAGGGAAAAACTCTCTACAACAACTTTTATTACATCTTGACCTAAAGCAGGTCATAAAAAATGATTAATTGACCTAATTTTATCATAAATAAATGCATGAAAATATCTCGAGTTGTGCTGAGGGCAGCCGTATCAAAACTGAGTAAATGATGTAATCCTCGGTGGCTTGGTGCAGTGTTTTCTGTAATAAATGTGTATGGGTTTCTGCTTCTTTGCTGTCTATCTGCATTTAAAGCTTTAACTGTGATTTGAGGGCAAGGATGGGCTTACGCCTCTTAATTTGACTTTGTTGAGGGGGTTCATCAATGCTCAGGTGCTTTGAGCCCCTAAAAAATCTTCGGTTGATACTCTTTGGCTCTTCTTCCTTCTCTGATACTCTTTGACAATAAATTGGGATGTTGTTCTGATGTGCTATGCGTTAAATCAGCATTTAATGGCCGCTTTTCGGCTCTTTCTTCCTTAAAACTGTCTTCGGCTCCTTCCTGAATGCTTCGTGAAGAAAAACGGGTCATTCGGCGCCTTTCGGGCTTGCTGGGGGCTGCGTGATGAAAAGATTCCCCAAAGATTCCCCATTTCGGCCTATTTTATTTGGCGATGAGAGATTTGCGCCTCATCGCTGGATAAAATAGGCCGAAAGGCGCAAATCGCTCATCAAAAACTGCCTCAAAAACTGATTCTTGGGCTCCGGGGTGCCATTTTTGCCCTTCGTGCTAAAACTGATGATGATGTCAGCATGACGGGACTTTGTACGGCAGGTGACGTCAATGATGATGTCAGCAAGATGACGTGGCGGGATGGCATCAGCGTCATGACGTCAACACGTACAGAGGTGACCTAGCAGTACGGCAGATTTGATGATGTGGCAGGACACGTGGCAGGTGACTCGACGGTACAGTGGCAGGAGGGCCACGTAGGTGGATGACGTGTCATGGTGACTGGGCAGGGGGGTGACGCAGGCAGGTGACGTCATTGTGCAGGAGTGGTAAATGGTTTTGGGCACACCGCCTTAGCGCCTTAGCGGTTTTGGAGGGAGGGGCTCCGCCACAGCCCAGAAGGTGACGTGTGGCGGGAGTATGGCAGCAATACCGCCCATCTCCCGGACGCTAACCTTCGGGCGCGTTGGGAGACGGGAAGGCCCGCCAGTCATTGATCTGGGCGCAGGACGATCGGACGGCTGGCGGGAGGGATGGGGTGACGGTGGGTTAGTGGGTGGGGATATGAGTGGGAATATTCCGATTTAAATATAGCGCGGCGGGGGTTTTTAGACTTAGGGAAAGTGGGTTACAGGGTTTAATGAGCGCGGGTTAATGTATTTATGCACAAAAACTTAGGATAAGGGCGAAGTGTGGGTTTTTTAAGGGTTTTTAGGGCTAGGGGAGAGGCTATTAGCATGACCAGGTGTCATCTAACTCCTGCTATGACACGAATGGGCTAAAAACAGCCCCAGATGGACTATTTTTCCCCGGACTTAGAAGAAAAATGGCTATATTTCCAGGGAGGGGATATTTACATAGGGGAGTTTTATATACATATTTTTAGTAGGGGAAGGGGAAAAACTGATGGGGAGTTATATACTAGAGTTAGTAGTTAATATGGTGATGATAAGCAGGCGCTAAGGTAAGAGACCTTAGGCTAATTTTGGGAAAAAGAACTTGTAAAGAAATGAAATCCTTGAGCGAAGCAGATCTCCACTAAGGCAAATGACATGGAAAATGATGAAACTAAGAGGAATCAAGCAGATCTTGACCTCTTTGGGAAACTAGTAAGTGACATGGGAAATGAGAAGAAGGGGAAGTTAGTGATGTTCAGCTTGAGCTCCATCAAATGAAAAATTGCCTGCACTGTGATTTGAAGAGATAAAACACTTTGTAACACAAAAATGATCATAAATCATCATTCTGCAACCTCACAGCTACCTACCCAACATACTCACCTAACATTTTTTCTTCTTTTTGGTTTGGGTGCACTTAGACTTGCAAACCCAACTTTACAATTTTTCTTTTGAATGATTTCCTATCTAAATCTACACTTATTTCTGCCAAGGGCCCAGATTAAGCAGTTGGGTCCCTTTGATTCTCTACCTATCTACAGATCTGCCAAGATTAAACTGTTTGGACAGATATCATTCTCTATATTCTAAAGCAGGAAATTGAAACCTAGGGAGACCAAGATTAAACTGTTTGGACCTCCCTTAAATGAAAACTCTTCAAAAATGGAATGACTCATCAAAATTGGAATACAGCAGTGCCTTTGAACTAGCACACTTCATGGCATCTTGTGGAAATATGGAACATTGTAGCCTGCAAAGTATGACATATTTGGCATGTAAAAATGTCAATCATGAAAAATGAAACCTTGTTGCAACAGGAGGCTAATAGATAGGAAAGTGTGAGCTGGGCTTTTTGAAGTTGAAATGTTGTGTAGCAGCA
Source organism: Pinus tabuliformis (assembly GCA_031772625.1). Taxonomy (NCBI): domain Eukaryota; kingdom Viridiplantae; phylum Streptophyta; class Pinopsida; order Pinales; family Pinaceae; genus Pinus; species Pinus tabuliformis. Next base: position 915,007,693 of record CM062809.1, read on the forward strand.
ACTCTGGTTTTACGAGGACCTAATTTGGAACTTCCATTTCACATAGCTACAGATGCATATGATATTTCTGTAGGTGCTATTTTGGGCCAACTGGAGGATATGAAACCTTATGCCATTTATTACATAAGAAAAAATCTAACTCCAGCTAAACTAAACTACACGGTGACCGAGAAGGAATTCTTAGCAGTCATGCACACCATCAATAAATTCCGACATTAGATCACCAGGTATCAAGTATTTGTATACACTGACCACTCTGCAATTCATTTCTTAATGAATGAGACAATTACCAATGGTAGAATTATACGTTGGTTATTGCTATTACAACATTTTAATTTCACAATTGTTGATAAACTTGGAAAAGATAAAGTAGTAGCTAATTTCCTTTCTATGTTAAATGTTTATGACAATTGCATTCCTACCGAGGACTCTTTTCCCGATGAATATCTCTTTTCTATTTCTACTTACTCACCTTGGTATGCAGATATAGCTAATTATCTTGTTGTGGGGAAGTTTATGTCGGTTTTAACCCCGTATAGAAATTACCTGCATATGAATTCTAAAACGTAGAAAATAAACAATGTGAGAGCATAACACATAAAACACATATACACAGATATTTTCCCCTAGATACCAAAACCGGGACTACCAGTTTGATTTTTCATTATGTTCCTTTTAATGTTACAATACATATATATACATGCCGAAGAATCCAATACCATGGATTGAAAACCATCGCGCCCAAAACCATGCACAAAACCATAGTTAGGTTCACCCCACCTAATATAGCGTTCAAAAAACATTTCCCCATGGCACTACCCCAGACCTTGCAGAGGGGGGCTAACCAGCCCCCTCAAAACCCCCTATGACCCCCTTACTGCACAATCGGCGCAATGAAGGGGGGGCTCCACCCCCCCTCTAACCCCTCAGTTAACTAGGACAACTATTCGTGGAAAGAATATAACACAATGCAATAGTTTCCACAGTATTTGTCCTCCAAGGAGAAAAGAAAGATTATACAACAAAGTGCTAACTATACCTGGATATATGGGAATCTATATCACACTGGACTAGATTTCTAGATAAGACGAAGATGAGATATTTGACATCCTTAAGGCCTATCACAAAGAACCTTGTGGAGGGAATTTTGCAGACAAGCGGATAGGGTACAAAGTTCTTTCGACAGGGTATTATTGGCCAACAATATTTCATGATGCTAAGAAGTTTGTGAAATGATGTGATAGTTGCCAAAGGATGGGATAACCACTCCATTCAGATGAGATGTCGTTACAGCCCCAAATCGTCTTAAAACCTGTTAAGAAATGGGCCATAGATTTTGTGGGACCAATTAATCCTTCATCTAGAGAGAAATCTTACATCTTGGTTTGCACTGACTATGTTACAAAATGGGTTGAGGCAAAGCCACTAACTAGAGCCACGGAGCAGGTTATTTCAGACTTTCTGTTTGAAGACATCTTTGTCTAATTTGATATACCCAGGGAGATAGTCACAAATGGAGGGCCCCAATTTACATCTCATATGATCCAGAAGTTGGTTGAAAAATATAAAATCCATCATAGAATCACAAAACCTTATCATCCAAGAGAAAACGGCCAAGTGGAAAGCACTAACAAAGTCATTAAGGGGATCCTTACCAAGACTGTGGCTAGTCATCGAAGGAATTAGGCCGACAAACTTCCAGAAGTGCTATGGGCATACAAGACTACATAGAGGAATACCACAGGATTCTCACCATATGGACTTGTTTATGGAAAAAATCCCTTATTCCCTATTGAATTCAAAATCAAGACACTGAGAACAACATTGCAGGTAAATTTGGATCTAGCTATAGCACAAAAGCATAGACTGAACCAGCTTAATGAATTGGAGGATAAATGGATAGATGCTATCCAGAAAACAGAGATTAACCAACAATAGAGAGCTAAGTGGCATGATAGATTCATCAAGAAGAAGAAGTTCTAGAAAGGAGATTGGGCTCTCTTATATGCCTCAAGATTCAAAGACTTCAAGGGTAAGCTCTGCACCATATGGCTAGGTTCCTATGAGGTAGATGCAGTATGTAACAATGGGACTGTAAATTTGGTTACCATTGACAGTGCGAGGAAACCATTGCTTGCAAATGGGCATCGTCTTCGGTTATATCACAAACCTACTTCAATGGATTCATTTGTCAACATTGTCACAAATTTGGATCTTCAGATTACAGGAATAGGGGAAAGCCCCCCTGTTCTGCAAAAATTCTAATTTTTCCAATAATTGTAACAACTAAAAATCAACTGTTGTTGGCGGCTATTACACCTTCAAACTAAAAAAAAAAAAAAAAACTACCTGTGAAAATCTTTTCCGAGCGTAGACACACAATTTCTGTAGCAATTGAAAACCACTTTGTGGTGGCTGTTACACACTCTGTAACAACATTTTTTATTTCAATCATACTTCACAATAATGCTGTTACATGACCTTTTTCTTTGTTTTTTGTAAAAATTAATAATACATAACAGTCGTCTTAGTTGTTACACTGTAACAACCAACGACTTCTAGAAATAATTTGAGTAAGATGTTTTATTGCAACAAACAATAGGAATCATCTTGGTTCGAAAAGAAGTTACCATGACCACCAGAGTTAAGTTCACACATCTCGCCACCAACGACTTCTCCCCGTGTCACCTAAGTACATAATCCAAAGGTAATATCATTATCTACTTGTATTCGGTAATTATAGCAATTTAACACGATATCCCTTTTGACAATTGAGCTCAGTTGTCACATTTAAGCTGGGGGGCGAATCATATTATGACATGACCTTTCCATGACCTGTGATTATTTAAAAAAACCAGAAATTGAAGCATGGTGATCTGGTAATCATTGTCACTTAATGACCGATCATACCAAAAAAGGGAAGTGTACCTCTGAATAGACCTCCCCTAACCTAGCATTAATAGGGAAACATTACTGTGCAGTACGAACCATAATTGAAAATCTTAATTTGAAATTCTCCCCTGCGCCACCCTACCATTTACCCATATTGGAGCATTGTATCCCCATTCAGAGTGCTCAGGGAAGCAGAAAAGAATAGTTTCAATTTGAAACAACTATGTAGTTTGTTGATTGCTCCGGAACTTCTGGAAGGAGAAGAACACTGAAATTGTGTAGCGATGGGTGGAGCAGCAATTCCGCATGAGCGAGGGTCGACAGAGGCTTTAGAGAATTTCCCCAAAGCATGCTATATTTTTAAGGACGTGGGCTGGTTTGAGTTCTTCCAGAGGCTAGAGGGATCAGACGGTGGAGTTTAAAAATAGTTGTGCATCCAGAAACATGCGTCACCAACCATGGCCTCATAAAGCTCATTGTGTTGGATGCCCTAAGCCGCCAGGGAAGGAGTTGGGAGGAATTCATGAGGAAGAAGGCCAGAACTGCTTGCAAGAGACAAACTCTGATGTCTGAGAAAGCTCCAGTAGTGACAAAGGAGCAGCCCTAGCCTTCAAAAGTAAGGGTTGCTAAAAGGCTAGTTGACAAACGAATTGGCGATAGGCGGCCAAATCAGAGAATGAGGGTTAGCGGGCACCCAAAGTCCTCATCCATGTCAAAGAAGAATGAAGAGGCACTAGAGTAGAAGGATGAGGAGCAGGCTTAGTTGGAGGAACCTTCCTCACTTGGTAAGAGCAAAACTCAATCCTTGCTATTAAAAATTGAAAATTTAGAAAAAGAAAATAGAGAGCTAAGGGAACAACTAGGAGAGGGGAAGGTGGAGGCAAGATCCCCGGGGTTAGACACTTTGGCTGAGGCCATAGACAAGGCCAGGAAGGGAGATGTACAGGGTGTTGTGTGCATGACCTGTGTTGAGAAGCTAGTGACAATAGGGATTAGAGTTTGTATAGTAGATACCATCTCGAGGTAAACACAAACAGAGACTTGCGAGGCTGACACACAAAAAACCGTTGAGGACATTGCTATTGCAAAAGAAACAACAATTAAGATGGCATAATCCACAGAAGGTAATGTGGTAGCGGATACAAAGGAGCCCTTGGCTGACACTGCTGTTACAAAAGAACCAACATTGGAGACAGAAGCCCGCCAAGGGGAAAATGATACACAACAACCTGTGGATGACACTGTTGTTACACAAGAACCAGCAGTGGGAATGGAAGCTCACCAGGGAAAGAAAGAAACTTTTACACAAAAATCCATTAATGACACTACTATTACACAAGAACCAACAACCAAAATGGAATAGTTTCACCTTCAGGAGGCTGTTACACCCTTGATTGTTAGTGTATGTTGGAGAACACCGGGTCCTTATAAGGGATGGTGTTCTGAAAAGATGTTGTTTTTACTAGAGGTACAAAAATGGAAGCAGCAAGAACTCTCTCTACAAGAGGGGGTGATCTCGCTCAAGGAAGACAAAAGGATGATGAATTCCATTAGGGAAAAGTGGTTAAAGGAAGAATGGGAAGCACGGATGCATAAAGAATCCATGAAGAAAAAGGATGAACAATTGCATCTGTTACAGCGATAGGTTTCAAACCTTATGAATGACAAGACAAAGCTCCATGATCTCACCTTGAACCTACTAGCATGTAGGCAGTCATCCCCATCGTATCCATTATTCCTCTAGGAACGATATTATTTATTTCAGTTGAAAGCAGTTTTTTGAGAATGTAGGAATATACAGGGTAAGTTCCTCAGACAGAACACCAAAAGGACACCGCTCACAACTAGATCGCAGATCAATACACCAGTATTTTAACATGGTTAAAACCCTCAAAGAGGGAAACAGTCCACGGCCTGAGCCAACGCGGCCACTTCAAGAAATTTATTAATAAAAGAATGAAAATTTACATATGTTTCTCTCATGCACGGATTACCCTACAAATGACCCTCCATGTGCTTTAAATAGAATTCATGGACTAATCGGGTGTCAAGCCATGGATCAAGTGTCGGTAATACCGAGGAGAGAATGCACCCTCGAATCACTACATATCGTGACCATCGGATTGTAAGTTACAAAATGTACAACGGTAAAGAAACACACTTTACCTAACTCTATACCTAACTCTACACTAGACCAAGTTGTACTTAACTATTTCCTATGTGTCGGAATATCCTAACATCCCCCGTTAAGAACAACTTGGGATAGGATTGAAGGATTTACAAATATGACACAATAGGAGAAGGAAGGAGGCACTAGAGCCTATCCCCCCTTAGTGACAACTTCCTGAACTCCAACCATAAATCAAAGTTTAGTGAACTTCGCCTCTGTGAGAGCCTTTGTGAAGATGTCTGCAACTTGATCATCTATTGAACAATATTGCACTTCAAGAACATGGTCGTGAATGAGATTTCTGATGAAGTGCATGTGCAGTCTAATGTGTTTGCTGCGCTGATGTTGGACTGGATCTTTGCATAGCTGAATGGCACTTTGATTATCACACCAAAGTGTAGTCGGATGCTGCTGCTGAAAGCCAAACTCTGACAGGATCTGACGAAGCCACAAGGCTTCCTTACTAGCTTCTACGGCACCACGATACTCTGCTTCTGCTGATGAAAGAGAAATGGCAGCTTGTTTCTTACAATCCCATGTAATAGGTCCTCAACCAAGAGTGAACACATAACTGGCAGTAGACATCCGATCATCAGGGTCACCAGCCCAATCGGAATCAGTGAAACCAACCAATAGAGGAGATGCTTCGGCACTATAATGAATCCCAAACTGAACTGTACCTCGAACATAACGAAGTGTTCTTTTAGCTGCTTTCCAATGACTTTCAGGGGGGTTTTTCATGAACCGAGCAACAAGGCCAACAGCAAAGGAAAGGTCAGGACGAGTATGGGTTAGATACAAAAGTTTTCCTACAAGTTGACGGTATAAGGTAGCATCAACTTCAGGAGAAGTACAAGTGACTGAGAGTTTGACTCCAGACTGAAAGGGAGAAGGGGCTGGCTTACAGTCTTCCATGTGAAAATGACGTAGAATATTACAAGCATACTTGGACTGGGAAAGGGAAATACCCTCCTTGGATTGCAAGACTTGAAGACCGAGAAAATAGTGTAAGTGTCCTAAGTCTGTCATTTCAAATTTCCTTTTGAGGCTAGACTTCACATGGTTTATAAGGTTGGGATCACTACCAGTAAGGATAAGATCATCAACATAAAGAACAAGGATGATAAGAGAGTTTCCCACTTTCTTGGTGTAGACAGTATTGTCAGAATGACACCTAGAAAAGCGAGATTCTAAAAGAAAGCTATCCATTTTAACATACCAAGCCCGAGGAGCTTGCTTGAGACCATAAAGGGATTTCTTAAGTCGACATACAAGGCTGGAGTCTGTTTGTATGAAGCCAATGGGTTGTTCCATATAGATTTCTTCATGCAAGTCCCCATGCAAGAAGGCAGATTTAACATCCATCTGATGGACTTCCCATTTGAAAGAGGCAGCAAGGGAAAGAACAAGGCGGATAGAGTTCATTTTGGCAACAGGGGAGAAGGTTTCAGTGTAGTCAATCCCTTCAACCTGTGAAAAACCCTTAGCAACAAGACGAGCTTTATGTTTATAAATTTTCCCATCTGGTCCATACTTGGTTCTGTAAACCCATTTGCATCTAACAAGTTTTCGTCCCTTTGGTAGAGGAACAAGATCCCATGTATCATTTGCCAATAATGAATGATATTCTTCATTCATAGCTGCTTCCCAATCTGGATGGCCTGAAGCTTCTGCAAAGGTGTCAGGATCATAATTTACTGGAGCTTGAGCCAGTAAAGAAGAGGCTCTCTTGAACTGAGAATGTGTGCGTCGCTGATCTGTAGGATCACCGGCAAGATCACCTGCTGCATCTCGAGTAGCACAAACCCATTTTGGAAGCTCAGGAGCTGAAGGACGATCCTGAGATGGTGGGAGAGGATTGTCATCCTCACTTTCATCATCTTAAGAAGAAATGTTTTCAAAGGTAGAAGAGATAGGGAGAGGTGGCACATCCGCCGGACTAGGCTCGTAGGCCGATATATTTTCATCAAATTTTACATCTCTTCTAATGATAACATTTTTGGACTTAAATGGAATAAGTCTATAGCCTTTGACATCTTCAGAGTATCCAACAAAAGTACATTTTTCACTCTTAGGTTCTAAAGCTTTATGCTTTTCATCTGGAATATGGGCCCACGCTTCACTTCCAAAAACACGAAAGTGACTTACATCTGGTTTGATTGAGCTCCATGCTTCTTCTAGAGTGATATTATTTAAAGCATTAGTAAGAGTGCGATTTATTATGTAATTTCCACAGTTAATTGCTTCTGCCCAAAAACTAAGACCAAGTCCTTTAGATTGTAGCATACAATTAGCCTTTTCCTTTAAGGTGCGATTCTTCCTTTCAACTACACCATTTTGTTGTGGAGTATATGGAACAGTATGTTGCATTTGAATTCCATTTTCAGTGCAATAGTTGATGAATGTGTTTTTGACATATTCTCCGCCATTATGAGATCTTAACTTAAGAATTTGATGTCCAGATTGTTTTTCAACAAAGGCCTTGAGGGCCAAAAAAGTGTTAAATACTTCACTCTTTAGTTTTAAGAAGTATACCCAAGTGCGTCTGGAGAAATCATCAATGAAAGTTAAGAAATACTTGCAGCCAGAAAATGACACAACTGGGAGTGGACCACATAAATCACTATGCACAAGTTGTAAAGGGGCTGAGGCGTGCCAAGAGGCACGTTTTTCAAAACTGTCCCGATGATGTTTTCCGAGTACACATCCGGAACAAACACCATCTCTGCAAGATACCATAGGAAGACCTGTCACCATATTTTCTTTACATAGATGCTGAAGGGAGCGATAGTTTAAGTGACCAAATCGCTCATGCCAAAGTTTGCTCACTTCATCGTTATGAGCAACAAATACTGAGGGAAGATTTGATGACCCAAAGTTGTGAAACTTATACAACCTTGTGGAATCATCAGCAATGCCAGTAGCCAAAATCTGTTTAGGATCTCTTAAGTCCTTGATTATAACATCATGAGGTGAAAATTCAACGATTTTACCTTCACCTGAATGAGTTATCTAATATACAGATAAAAGGTTGCAGGATAAGGTTGGAACACATAATACATCATTAAACTGACCATTGTCTAGATGAACAGTTCCAGTCCCTACAACATTAAGAGATCTATCATCACCAACATATATATTTTTGGTGTTACAATCATTTAAAGAATAAAACATGGCTTTGTTTTTGGCCATGTGATAGGAAGCTCCAAAATCAATGAGCCACTCATGAGAATGAGAAGAAGAAGATACATTTAATACATAGCCAGACCGAGATGCTTGACAACCACATGCAGAAAGTGCCATTCCTGAAGATGAAGTTGAAGTTGAAGATTGCCCCAAATGGATGTTATGCTTCTTCATTGCTGCTTCTAAGGCTTCCATCTTCTTAAAGCATTTTGATTCTAAGTGGCCATCTTGATTACAAAAATTGCAATGTCTATCACTCTTCTTCCCTTTGTTTTTATTTGTCTTATCATTTTGTTGAAATGATTTTTCATTTTGGGGCTGAAATTGCTGAGGACCCTTGTTTGGTTTAGGACCATTCTTTTTAGGATATGACTTCTTGGGATTCTTTGAATTTGGTTGCTGCTAGGCAGCTAACGCTTTCTTGGAAGAGTTTCCAAGATTAAGAAGACCAAGTTGTAAGAGTTTTTCTTGTTCTCTTATTAAAGAATCACAAAAAGAGTCAAAGGAAGGGGACTTGTAGTCTGTTCCTTGAGAAATGAAGGCTTTTCTTGTAGAATGGAAGGTGGAAACAAACACAGAGTAGGCTGGTCCCAACTTTGTAAGAATGGAATAGATAAGATTACTATCTTCTTTCTTAACTTTAACACCTTCCAAAAGATATCTAAGGGTCTTGAACTTGGACAAGAAATCTTCAATGCAAGAAAAATTATTAGGGTCCAATGTAAGCAACTCATTTTCAAGTTGATGGGCTCTAATTTCATTTTTAATGCCAAAAACTTTATTTATTTGTTTCATTGCTTCATCAGGAGAATCAATTTCTACAATATGAAATCTAAGATCTGGAGAAATAGACATCCCTATCAGTCCACGTGCTTGATCTTGCCTATTTTCCCATTTAGCAGCCTTATCTTCATCCTTTGGTTTCTTTTCTTGGCCTGAGGCTATTCTGAAGAGACCTTTACTTCTAAGTAAATCCTCAATGTAAGCCAACCATTGGAAGTAGTTGGTGCTGTCAAGGGTAACTTGGTATTGACTTTCCATTTCAATGGAAACTGAAGCTAAAGATGCTGAAAATAAGTGTTCCAATGGATAAATCTCGAAAAATTAGGCTGGTTTAAAAAAAACGGCTCTGAAAACGGCTTCCGGATGAAGAAGTTATGGCTTTTTTAAAAAAAAGTTGTTGAAGTTGCCGATGAAGTGCGGGAATGAAAAAAGTCTGCCCCCACAAAATGGAGACTTGAACCCAAGACCTCTACTCTCTTAAAATAGCTTTGAACCAATTGATCTATACAAAAAATTTGAGAGAGAGAGAGAGAGAGAGAGAGGGGGGGGGGGGGTGCTTTGGGTTGCGTGCTTGCTTTGAGAAAGCTCTTTTTCCCTACAAAACAAAAAACACAAAACCCAACACGAACATGCAAAGAAAATGAACCTTATGGCTCGAAGTTTGCTTTAGCCGAAAAACTAAATATTTTCCTCAATGTTTCTGATTTTCTGAGATCACCCTAAGGCGCAGGGAAAAGAGCATACGCATGAGAAAAATCCTTCCTTTCTGTTTTTGATTTGCCCAGATCGCACAGAGTCGCAGGGCAAAGAGCATACGCAGAAATGAAAGGTATAGATCCGGTAATAAAAAGGCTAAATAAACCGAAACCGAAATAAACAGAGAGAAAATAACAGTAAACTGCAAATAAATAGTGTATACCTCCAGATCTTAAAAATGACGCAACTAGGGCTACCAGAAACCTTTTCGCGTGAAACGAAAGGGGTTCCTCACTGGAACATATGCTCCGAACACAACAGAGCAGTCCTCTCGGCCCGAAAGCAGTCAGAAATAGCAGATCTAGGAAACGGCAGTCAGATGCAGTTCTACCGGCTTCAGATTTGGATCACCAACAGACGCAGCCCTCAAATAGCTCTGATACCATGTAGGAATATACAGGGTAAGTTCCTCAAACAGAACACCAAAAGGACACCGCTCACAACCAGATCACAGATCAATACACCAGTATTTTGACGTGGTTAAAACCCTCAAAGAGGGAAATAGTCCACGACCTGAGCCAACGCGGCCACTTTAGGCAATTTATTAATAAAAGAATGAAAATTTACATATGTTTCTCTCATGCACGGATTACCCTACAAATGACCCTCCATGCGCTTTAAATAGAATTCATGGACCAATCGGGTGTCAAGCCACGGATCAAGTGTCAGTAATACCGAGGATAGAATGCACCGTCGGATCACTACATATCGTGACCGTCGGATTGTAAGTTACAAAATGTACAACGGTAAAGAAACACACTTTACCTAACTCTATACCTAACTCTACACTAGACCAAGTTGTACTTAAATATTTCCTATGAGTCAGAATATCCTAACAGAGAATAGGTATTATTTGGGTTCTTCTACCCGAACTTTCCTTGATATTTTTTGCACTTGCGATTTTGATGAACAAAGATTTCTTTGCGAGCTATTTTTTCATAACATCATGTGTGACACAAAAATGGTAGAAATTGTCTTCTCCTATATGGGAGATTTGCAGTTGCGGGATTTTCTTTCATTTATAAGAAACCAGATTGAATGGCATCTGGCCATGAAATCAACATAAATTATTGAAGAAAGGAAAACATTATGAGTCAGAGCAGAAGCAGGGATGGTTTACGAACTCAGGCATGAGTTTAAGCTATTCCTAAGAATTCCAGAGATCAGGGAACAATCAACCATCTATATGAAGAGGATTGTCAGGATTTGGCTCAATTTGTATGCACAGATGAAAAGTCGAGCGCTAATAGGATGTCTTAAATGCACCGAAGCATGTAGCACTGAGTTGCAAGAATGGGATCCTTTTGAATACAGAAATTGTGTGGTTGTTGTTACACAAGTGCCCGAGTATGCTCATATCGTGCAAACATTAGTGGCATCTTGGATCGGTCTCAGATTTAAATTTCCTTTGATTTGGTTACCAGTAAAAGAGTATTAGTAATACTACCACCTATGTGATTATGAGGAAAAATCCTCGCCACGTCAGTTGATCTCCATTCAAGGGTACAGAGCTCCGAGTGAAGACGCTGCTGGTTCTTAGAGTTTTACAGACTTGCATTGGGGGTATAGTAGGAGAAGTTGAGGGTCTACATGGGGACATGTAGTTTCTTCAGTTGGGGGGGGGATTTTGGTGTGACATTTTACCTATTTTCTGCACCTTCTTTCCCAAGTTTTGATCCTCTTATCATCCAGGCCCATGAAACTTTACGTGATTAATCACCCTTTTTCTCATTTTATACAACCTATTCCACAGTCATGTTATTTTTCCATGTTTTCTTGAATAATATGATACTTTATTCCTTTTTGTGGCTAACTGGGGTGAGCATTGGAGGAGTATTTTGGAAGATCTTCTCCTTTTTGGATGTTTCTCACGAGGACAAGGCTATAAAGTAAACAAGTAGCACTGATCGATTTCAGAGCAGGGTGGAGCAGTTTGCTATTACATCCTGTATGTTGTTACAGGTTGCTGTTACATACTGAATGTTGTTACAGGCTGTTGTTACACTATGTGCTGATACAAAGGACCGCTATTACACCAAGGGTGTTGTCGCGAGTGATTTCCGTTACATCTCGAACCACTATTCACTCGCAGGATGTTGTTGCACCAAAGCTGGTAAGTTGTGGGTACTATTCCACATAACAACTATCGAGCGTAGGAATTGTTTATTTTAGAAGCAACAGACCCAAGTGGTTGTAATACTAACCAATATATCTAAGAAGTATTTGTATTTAGAAATAGGTTGTAACTACTTTGATTTTTTATGAGCATGAGAACCGTGAGATTCTCATGACTGATCTATTCCTAATTTCGGGCATGTAATAATTATAAAAGAAACTCAATTTCCTATGTATGAGGACGACATATAGAAAAGAATTGTTACTATGGCTTTGTAACTCTGAATTATTTTTAATATTAAATCACTACGGTGATGCTATTACTGCTCTTCATCTAATTCATTAACTAATCTCATGTTATTTCTGCACCCCTACTAGGGAGGAAAGGCCCTCTTCTTTAGCAGGGACTGCAGTGGTAGAAGTAGTGTACATTATTGTTTCTTTTATTGTCATCTGGTTTTCTGTTGTTGCTATTAAAATTGTGAATTACATTTGCTTCTGTTCGAGGTTATATTGTACTATTACATTGGTTTAATTAAATAGAATGATAGTGACCAACTGGTGTAGTCATTAGTTACTGTGTGGCGCACCCTTACTCTGGTAATTGCAAAGTGTGATTTCAGTTCTGTGGAGTGTTTTAATTTCTACATGAATGATTGGATTTTTACAATTTGATTGACCGACATATTTTACTACTCTTTCTATTTCTCATTCTTTGTTGTAGTGTATCGACACAAACAGTGTGAACTCCATTGAAACAGAAAGACCTACCTTGGGTTGACAATTAAATGTTGCAGTCTCGGTCAATTAGGATTGATTAAAGCAACACTACAACTATCACAACTGTAACAAATTCCTTTTTCTATTTTTTTTCCAATTATTGGGGTGTAAACCTTGTAGGTTGTGGAAAGCTAGGGGAAACAACACTTCCATCCGTAGAGTTATGAGTGGTAGGCTTCCTTGTTGCCATAATTTTTCTTTCCATTTTTCTTGCCAACTTGAATACCTTCTCCAATGAATCAGGTTCCCAAAGGCGAAGCTCATGTTGGATGTTATCCTTTAAAATCCCTATGAACACATCAATCCTATGCTCCTCTAGAATATCTTTTACCCTTATATTTAATTTTTGGAAGTCCTGAATGTGCTCCATCATTGAACCCTTTTGTTTGAGGTTTATCAATTGGCTAAGAAAAGTGTTGCTTTTTATATCCTCATAATGTGCTATCATTTCTTCTATAAAAATTGTCCATGTGAAAATGTGTTTACGAGAGAAAATCCATTGATACCATACAAACTGATTTGGTTCCAAATATAAAGTTGCAATGCGTACCTTTTGTCTATTTTGCACATTATGGAGATCGGAATATTGTTCCATCTTTAGTATCCATGTTAAGGGATCCTTGCCATCAAAATTCCTCATATCAATCTTTGGAACATGGTGGATCTTCAATCCAACGTTATGGTCTATGAAATCATGATTAACATTTCTTTTGTTCTCATCATGTGTTTCCTTTACTACCCTTTCACTATCAGTAATCATTTCTTGTAGCAACTTAGTCAAATCTATCTTCAAATATTCCATGTCACCTTTTAGTTTTCCTTCTATACCATCTATATTAGTGTCCATGCCATTCATCTTAGCTTCCATGCCATCCATACTAACTTCCATGCCACTCATATTAGCTTCCATTCCATTCATCTTAGCCTCAATTCATTTCTTTAAACCATCAATCTTAGCTTTTGTTACCTTTCGTGAGAGTGAAATTTGTTGCAGTTGGTCTCATAATTTTGATATATCATGTTGCATTTCTTCCTCTTCTTCATGACTCATGTTAGAGCTTTCTAGTTTCTTACTAGTTGTTTCCATTTTCTTTCTTCAAGGCATCAATTAGTGATAATTATGCTTCATTGTGCCCTTTGAACTTCAAACTAATTTTTCAACCCAAACTTATGCAAAATTTTAAAAAGACTACACACCCTTTTTCACTTTGTATAAGCTCGATATTGAGTCGGTTGTATCTCTGTAATTGCAGATCTCCAAGAGCTGAAATTTCTTTCTATGGTAGTCCTCTAAGTCTTATTTCCAATGACACTAGTCTGATCAAAATTGGATTCTCCAAGAAAGACTTATTCCCAATATCCAAAACTGACCTCATTATATAAGCTTTCAGTACAACTAACTTGTACGATGTGCCACGTGTCACTGTTTTGACCTTTATATCTGGAAATGATATACAAGAAACTATAATCTGTACTCTTTCTGTAACTTCTTACGAAATTTCAATCTGATGCTCAGAGAGAAAGTTATGATAATTTTTCCAAAGTCACCTATTTGGAATGTAATTCGGGAGTCTACAAAAACCCTAACTTCCTCATATCATATCTCTAAAAATTTAACGCAACAAGATCTAAAATTTGGACCCGAGGTTTAGAACTATTTCGGCTCAAATGGGTTTTGTTTTAGCTTCTGAAACTTTGTAAAGAAAATTTATAGAGAAAAGGCCACAATGGCCTGTTTGGAGCAATGAAACCCTAGAATCCAAACCTCTCATACCAAATGTTAAGAAACCAGCTCACAAAAAGATAGAAAAGATAGATCAATGACTTCAGAATCATCCTCTTCGAGGGGGAAACCTCCTTTACATTACACAAGTGGAAAATTCTTGGATGATACAAATGACAAAACCTCCTTTCTATATATAAGAGTCTAAGGTGTCACAATATAATCAAAGTCAACATAACAATAATAATAAGAGGGCACAACAATAACAATAGTGGGCTTTTATGGGGTACAATAATAACAATATGGGGATAATAGGGGTACACCAATAACAATAAGGGCTACTATGACAATAGTAATGGGGGAATCACTTAGGGACCTAACACATGAGGTCATGGTTTTTGAAGTTGATATGGTCATGCATTGATGAATGGACTCTTGCTAGAATGAGGTGTATATCGGTTGGTATTCATATGTTATATGTCTATATGTAGTTGTTATGCATGTATGCTCTTGGTTATAGTTATGCATGAATAGCAGGTAAGACATGCCTTGTGAAGTACTAGTTTTCAATTTAGGTAATCATGGTTCTATTCATATATTATGATGCTAATGTGTTGAATGAGGTAAAGCAGGAGATGCAGTTCATCAAGTGAAGTTGCAACATTGGACCTTGAGGCAAAAGCATGTTGTCATACAGGTTTATATGTTAAGCATGTAGCTATGTAAGTTAAGGATTTTTATATGCATTAGGTTTATATACATTAGGTTTATGTACTTTTTTTATGTTATGGTTACATACATAATAGATGATAGATGATTAATATAGTCATATGCACATGTGTCAGATAGTCAAGAATGATAGTAACATGTGGTTGTAAGCATTTCTATTGTTGGTTAGGTTAGATAACTTGATGATTATGTTATGTGATATGTTGTTGATGAGAATGTTATATGTTAACTTATTGTTTTTATATTACAATTAGCTTGATGATTAGGTTTTATGTTGTTGATGAACATGATATGTAGCTTATTGTTGTTATGTGCTATTAACTTGATGATTAGGGTTATTTCATTGAGATCTTGATGTTGTAATTTGAATTGGTCATATGCGTGATGGTTATATTCATTGCATTGAAGATCTTTGATGTTATATGTATTGTGTTAACCTGGTTTGACCTATGCAGATGGTTATGATTGCGATATTCAAGTATGAGCTGACATATTTGGGATATGGTGCTATACTAATCTAGATTGATTGTACATATGTGATTGTTATGGATGAAAGACAAATGATTATGAGTTTATGATGTGAATGTGTTAGATAGTTACTGTTATAGATATCATGATTTATGTTTGAGTTGATATGTTGTGAATTTGTATCATACTAAACTAGCTTTATTGTGTAGACAAGATAGCCTCCCCTAATATACATTAATGTATGAGTTTTCTTATGTCGTATATTCCGTGTTTGAGTGTTTGGTGGCTAGTTGATTTTTTTAACACGGTATGTTTGCAATTTGGTTGAATGTTTGATGAATTTCATAACATGAGTATGTGTTCCAATGATATTGCTTTAAGATGGTTTTACTAACAAATATGTGTTGAGACAGTTGATATGTACTTGAGTGTAGTAGGTGATAGTTGTAGCATTATTTCTAATGACTACAAGTTGATTATGGGTTATGAAATGATTGTTTGTAAAATTTGATTTGAAATTCGTAGATATGATTGTCTGGATATTTGGAACATGTGGTTGAGATGTGTGAGAAATTGCATGAAACATGATTGGTATTAGCTTGACAAGGTAATAGTTGATGTGTTTATATAACTAATAGTCGGGTGATGTGACAGTGCATAGTAACACTCAATTGCAGCAATGAAAAGGTCAAAGAAAAAAATTGGGCAAGAATTCATTTGGCTATGTTTAAAAACAATAATTCCAAACGAATGAGTACTTTTCATATAGGAAATCTTCTTAACCTTGATTTTGCTTGACATTATGTGGATACATGATATATTCATGAAAATGTACTTGACAGGTATATTAGCTAGTCTTTAGTTACAAGTGGATCTGTCAAATGACTGGAATCCCTTGAGAGATGGTATGGATGTGTTCAGTTGCAAGCAACATTCTTGGCACAACAAGATGAGGTAACTGGTGTATTGTTATGTTTATTTATGCACTAATAGTTATGTGTTAATGATAGCATGATGCAGGTAGTTGGATGGAAAGAGAGATTTCCATGAAACCTTGAAGAAGGCTTTGGTTGAGTTTCCTTAGGAACCATGGGGATTGAGTCATGGTGTCTATTGTTAGTCTTGTGATTTTGGTCTTTTGCGATTGTTACGCTTGATTTGTGATTTTTATTGTGTATCATGCATAGCTATGCTACTTTTTTGCGGTGTCATATTGCTTTTGGTTTTCATGGTTTTGTTCTTGCTTGTTTCTAGTGTTTGCATTTTATTTTTTGAGTCCGGGGAATTGGTTGGGAAAGAGGAAAGTTGATGGAGCTCGAGGAGAGATGTGTGGTACAAAACATGTAATGTAAGACATGGATGAAGCTTGGTGTATGAGTAAGTGCAATGGGAGATAAGAATATGGTATCGGTTGAACTGGTTGGGCACATTGTGGTAAATGGAAGATGATAGAACCATCATGTGAAAGCTAACTAGAAAAGGTAAATTAAATGAATCTTAGGTGTCAGATGCCTTGGCTATGTTGGGAACGATTGTTCTCAATGTTGTATATGTTTTACATGGATAAAGGAAGTTCTGTTAACCTATACCTTATGTTATTTGGTAATTATGTCATGATCATGATTATGTTGATGTTTATATATGTATGCATGTATGTATGTATGCCGTTGCCTAACAAGATGATCATGAATCATGATTATTTTATGTTAATATCTATATGTACATATGAATGTATGTATGACATTTTCTAATGAGATCATTATTATTTTATGATGCGTGTATGTGTACATGTATCTATGTCACTTTCTGACAAGGTCATCAGGAATCATTCTTGTGGAGGAATGATTTCTTATGCAGGCAAATGACATGAAGAGGTTCTTGTTCTATGAGGAATCAAGTGGGAAGAGTAGTCATGACAAACATATGAGGTCAGTATCATGTGAATATGAATTTATATTGTATGCTTGTATTATGCCTATGCTTATGTTATGGACAGGTTATATTGAGGGATACATCAACAAAGTGAAAGCAGTGTGGTCTGCGGCATGCTGGGACAAGCATGGATAAGACACTAGAAGCAAGGTTGCTTGGTAAAGAGTCAGTGTGGTTTTGGATGTGTGGTACGACTGTTGTGCATATGTCGTATATGTTGTACTTGTTGCACCTGTGATGTTGTGTGCATGCGGTGTGGTGTATATTTAGTGTGTGTACATGTTGATTATGTAATGTTGTGTACAGGGTGTTAGTACAAATAGTGTTGTATGAATGTTGCATATTCAATGTTGGGTATAGATGGTGTTATGCATGTGTTAGATATGCGATATTGTGTACATATTGTATCGTTTGCATGATGGATATGCATTGTTGTGTGCATATGGTGTTGTGCACATGTTGGATATGTAGTGTTGTGTACAGATGATGCTACATACATGTTGGATATGCAATGCTATGTACATATGTTGTTTTATGCATGTTGCACATATGGTGTTATGTACATATGGTGTTGTGTGCATGATTGTACAAGTGGTGTTGTGAGCATGTCATGCCGTGTACATATTGTACATATGGTGTTGTGTGCATGTGGTGTTGTGTACACATTGTGCAGGTGTTGTTGTGTACATTTTGTGTAGGTGGTGCTTTGTATATGTGGTATTGGTGTACATGTGGGATTGAGTGTGTGTCATACATGTTGTGTTGTGGGCATGCAATACTATGTATGTGCATTGTGTAGTCATGATATCATGACATATGCATTCATTGTGTTGCAATCTATATATGTATTTCTGTTGTGTTGTACACCATGTGTAGGTGTATGAGTTGTGTTGTACACCATGTGTAGGTGTATGAGTTGTGTTGTACATCGGGTATAGGTGTATGAGTTGTGTTGTATATCAGGTGTACGTGTATGCATTTTTTGATGCCACACGTTGTGTATACATGTATGTCTTGTGATGTACATTGTGCACATATACATGCGTACACTGGGTGTAGGTGTATGTGTTGTACGTCAGATATAGGTGCATGCATTGCATGGTGTTGTATGGCATGTGTGGTTGTATGTGTGTGATTCACACTAAGCGTATGTGCACCTGGTGGTGGAGAAGCCACTGGGTGTTTATTGGATGTGGCAACCCATCCGGTGTGGATACAGAAAGAACAAAGGCAGAAGTGAGGATCGATGAAGGATAAGTATCGATATTGTATTTCAATTTTACTATGCATATGATTTATGATTCTGGTCTATGATGATTACATGCGATCTATGATTTTGGTTTATGATGGTTACGTGTGATTTATGATTTTGATGGTTATGTTTTGAGCTAACCTTATGTGATATTTTTATACATGTTGATTTGGTCAAATATGCTGGTTTGACTTGTTGTGATAGGAAGCGTATATGATTGCAAATGTACCTTATTGATGAGCTACCAATGAGGTATGATGTGAATTTATTTCGATTTATTTTAGATCGAATGGAAGTTATGTGCCTGGAACAGAAATGCATAAACATGCCTAGTTGAGTGGTTGAAATCGATGACAAGAATTAGCAACAAGAGCAAAAGAAATTGGAACATGTAGCAGTATGCTAGTAAATCATTAAGGAGTAGGCCATTGTGGGACAGTGGTACCCAATAGTGTCCATTGATTTCCATGAGCATGATACGACCAGTATGATGGTTTGAGGTGGGTATATGCCCTAGTTGTTTGACCTTCCGATGCGAGGAAGCCTTACCAAGGGATGGACTGCTTGGGATGGGGGTGCTAACAAAACTTGGAAGGTGAGTGACTACATGGAAGGGATTGACCGGATTACCCAAGGGACTGTGTAGCAGAGAAGGGAAGGCCAGAGATGGATTTGTTTTGGTCATTACCATTACTAGATGGAATCAGATGCACATTAGGAGTGTGCCCTAGAACAATGAGCCAATAACTGTTCACTGAGAGGACAAGTGGCGTAGGATTATAGTGCGGGACACTAGATCCAGATTTTACTTTGCAGTGGATTTTGGACTTCTTTGGAATGAGTTGAATCTTGGTATTAAATTGAGGGTGGAGGTGTGATCCTCGGTATTCCCTTGTTGATTGATACGGGCATCGTATCCTTTTGTATTTTGGCTTAGGAAATGTGCATATGTGTATATGTGGTTATTGTAAATATTGTAATAAGTTGTGTTATAAAGCTCCAGTATGCGTTATGGTTGTTATTTGGTCATGTTCTGATGTTTTTCTTTTGAGTGGGTCATTCATTGTAAATACTGCAATGAGTTTTGTTATAAAGCTCCATGCATAGTATATTTTTTTTTAACAATTTTGTTGGTTATAGGTTTCGTTGAACACCAAGGACAGTGTTCCCCCAAGGGGGAGGGTTGTGTAACAACCCTGATGAAAATTCCATGTAAAATATGTAATACCATGGTTTATGAGACATGTATTCTAAGCTGAATGTTGGGCGGGACATCCTAATGGGTGTTTATTTGGTTATTTATCGCTAAGGAAATTGGCAAAGGCAATGGCTTAAGCTTTGGAAAGGAAAATAACATTTTTGGCACATTTATTTATGAAAAGAAAGGAAATTATGAGAAAAGGAAGGTGAAAGGTCAAAGGTTGCATGTGAGGAGGAAATTGAAGGAAAATAATGGAAAATCAAGAAAATAGAGACCGATAAAAAGCTTCTAAGAATCAGTTGACAAGGCTTGATCAATTCAATTTTGGAGCTCTTTCATTATTCTCTCTCTCTCTCTCATACTCTTAGACACTTAGAGTTCTCTTGGAGAACTTTGGAATTGGAGAAAGAAAGGGAAATAAGGCGAGAAAAAGCAAGGATCAAGCAGGGAAATGTGGAATCAAGCAGCTACAATGTGCTTCATTGTAGGTTTCGACTTGCATGTGTATTTTCCTTGCTAGATTTGGAATGCATGGTATTGCATGTGGTTCTTTTGTTATTGAGGCATGGTTTTTGTCAGTTGTAATAGTGTTTTCCAGCCTAGCCTTTCCATTTCTAGATAGCCATGGTGTGATGGGGTTCTCATGTTTTGGTTGATCTGGATTGCTAGATGGATTCAAAGTTGAGTGAGTTGGATCTTTGAAATGATAGAACACATGACCTAGTAACCCCTTAGATGGACTGTGGGTTGTGGTAAAGCCAGATTTTTTGTTGCCTCAGATGGCCTAGGAATCCTTGCCGGTGAATGGTAGGATATACTGTAAAGCTTAGAGGTGGTTTTCTCACCATTGGGCCTAGTAATCCTAGGTTTGGGATATTAAGTAAAGCCCGAAGAGTGGGTCTCGGTTTAGGGCCTAGTGATCTGGTCTGGATTGCAATCAAGCTTGAGAGCCTGGGGTCTCGGTTTAGGGCCTAGTGATTCGAGCTTGGATTGCAGTAAAGCATGAGTGACTAGGAGACAAAAAAATCCTCACAGTGTAGGTGGAGAAATCTGATGGTATTCATGCTTGTTTGGCCTACTAATTGAGGGGAGATCATGGTAAATTCAATTATGATGTGTTCATTGTGTTGGCCTAGTGATCCGAGATGGATTACGGTAAAGCCTAGTTTCTATTGATGAGGGTGAGGTGGCTTAGCCTCGGTATGCCTTGATTGAGTTATTTTGATTTGAGTCCCTATTGGCTTAGGGGGTCCTGACCCAAGTTCAGAGTTAGTTGTGCCAACCAACAAAACCCTACACTACTAGCCCTTTTAGCAACAACCCACATAGTGTAGGCTGCAGTCTCACCCAAAGCAGTATGGGGGGAGTGCAAGAACCAAGTTTTTTCATCCAGAGACTAGTGTGATGTCTTCTAGCATCTTGGATATACATTCGCGTAGATCAATAAACTCCTAGGGATCAATACTGTAATTCTGTTAAAGTGACCTTTAGACCTTCATGAAGGTACACGATCAGTCCTTGCAGACCTCTAACAATAAATTTACCTATTTACGCACATCAAGAAGCAATCTTAAATTTCCATTCATGAAAATCTACTCAAGTTGTCAGTAAACATAAGAGAAATGACCAGAGTCTTTGCAGAAGTTGTTAAATATTTGTTGCGTACATTATTAAGATAGATCTAAGATAATCACATAGCATTTATCAATAATTCATAAGACATGTCATTTATCAGTAGCATATAACATTAACAGAGATAAACAAAAATACTTAGTAATTCTTCAAAAAACTATCTTTATTAATCTTCAATTCAATGATTACATACTCAAACTGCTTTGCACACACAGCTGCAAGGGTTTGCGCACTCAATTGCAGACTCTACTTAGGCCTCTGCACACTCAGCTGTAGAGCCTTTCTTCTTCTAAGCCTTCCTGAGCCTTTCACTCTTCTATCTCACCCTCTTCTACTCTACTACCTTACACTCTCTAAGACACACCTATTTATAGTCTTTTTCATACAATTCCATGGTCCGCGGACCATGGGTGGATCTCAAAACCAACTCAAAACTTGCCAAAAACAAGGGGCAAGCCCCTTTGACTCCTATTCATCTACGCACCCCACATCCACAAATTGCAGAGACTTTACATTATTTACAAAATTGTACCAAAATTTGGGTTATCTTAACCCCAAACTAACCAAAGGGACCCCATCCCAACAGGCTCCCAACACAAAGATCGTGACTCACCCTCGAGTCACTCTGCTAGCGTCGTAATCTTATTGTGAAGATCCCTAAGCTCCACCTAGATCACTGCAACTTTATTAACACTCTGTGTTGTTGCCTGCTGAACCTCCTCAACCAATTTTTTAGTGGTTGGTCCTTCTACTACCAGCCTCATCATCCGTTGGATCTTCTGCACTCCCTTAAGCTTATTTTGAATGGAGATCGTAACCTGATAAGCCTCATCCAACCAAGGTTGCAACCTGGCCTTTAGCAAGGCCTCTTTCTTCTACGCTTCCTCTCCCTATGCCAGTAGCTACTTTCCTTCCTGTAACTTGGCAAGGCGCTACGTTGGTGCTAAGGTGTGTGTAGCTGCCCTGACCTCATCATATTAGTGTTGCATCTCCCTTACCTTTGTGTTCAATATTTTTAGGTTCATATACTCTTGCAGATTGGTCAATAGCTCCATAGCTTGATCAAACAATGTCACACTGTCAGTGATTGTGGTATCTAAAGTAGCGACGCCCTCCTTAATTGTGATTCCCAGTTGCTCTCGGACCTTAGGCAGACTCATCGGCTGCAACTTCAACTACAACTCTGCAATCTTCATGTTGAACTCGAAAGTTATTTGTCCAACCTCTGCTCTAGCCTCACACACACTAGCAGGTAATTTTTTGATGTTGGCTTCAAGTTGTGCATCCTCGAGGATGTAAAGTTCAGGCATATCCTTACAGGCCTCTGCTACTACTGACTCCAGAATTGAACTACGTGCCTGAAGTGCCTCATTTTCCTTCACAGCCTACGTCTTTCCAATGAAAATTTGTTCATTGTTGACTTTGTACTCACTTATGAGGTTGAGGGTGCACTGCTCCCTGGTTCTCAATTCATCTGCCACCCCCTTACGCAACGCATGGAGGGTTTCATTGGAGAGAGCTGCTAGATTCAATCCTATATCCTTGACTGTACCAATCACAATGCGATCCTCAGCGGAATCTGTGTGAATGGATCCGTTTGACAACTGTATAGTTCTGAGATCCAAGGTCCTTACTAGCTTTACTGCTTGGATTATCCCAGGTATCATGCTCACTTTCTCTTCACTTTCTTGTCCAACACCCGCCTATATTCTACTTATTTAGATCTACAACTCACGTAGATCCTTTTGGATGCTCCTTAACATCTACATGTATTACTGCTCAAACTACTGCAACACTTCTACCGTGGTATCCATAATTTTATCGTCGATCTCACCAAGATCGCTTTCTGTTAATACCATGGGATCAACCTATGTTTTATCAGAATTTTTCTTTTTTCGTGTTCCACCTTGCTGCTCCATGCAATGTCTTTTCAAAATAAAGGGGGTGTTTTGCCCCTCATCACCTCCTCTGCCTTGGTTTGAAATATCTTCTTCCTATGTCTCCGGCGAAGGTGACATATCAAATTTTTGCGACTCGCACTGCAATTTGTCGCCTGCTCCTTAGCAGTGTGTTTTTTCTCTATGCAAGCCTTTTCTGTAGCTTCCTTCTTTTTCTAGTCTGCTAGGGTACACGCACCTTTCTCAGCGGCCTCCTTTCTTTTCTATGTAGCAGAACTCTCCACACCCGTGCTTGTTCCAACATCTAACTCTGACGGGGCACACCACTCTGTAGGCCATAAACCTACAATCTCTTGCACATCCATTTCTAACACCAAATAGGGAAACTGGTGCCATTTCTGCTATGGATCCTTCCACACTTGGATATAGACTCTATAGAAGTCAGCCTTGAATTCCGCATAGGCTGTAGCTACATGAACAAGGTTGGGGAAAACATCGGAAGATGATTGATTACCATATGGAGATCCATTTCCATAAAAGTCTAGAATATATTGGTTGTGTAATATGTGCGACATACTTCGTAGACCATAAAGAGGCGAATTGCACGACCTATGACAATCCTTCCTTGAGAGGAGGAAATTGGTTGTCCTCCGGAAATCTCCATGCAATGAGCACAATTGATGGCAGCAACCAAGCGTAGTGGAACGACTTGGTTTCCTCCTGGGCCTCGTAACAATTCTTTAGGAACTCTTGATAAAGGTACCTAGCCCAATTAAATTGTATGCCTTTCGCGCATTGTGCAGCAAGTGAAACCATTGCCACCAAAACTTTTTCCGCGTGACATTTTCTCATAACCTTTCCTGCTAAAATCTGGAAAAAAAATTGAACTTCTTGGTCTATAATAGAGAGAATGGAATACCCTCGTGACTTATTGAGGTGGCCGTATTCCTTCTTCATCTTGTCTACAAGCTCTTTCTCCCCAATCTTCCTTCCAAACTCCTTGGCAAGGTTCGCACCTTTATAAGGAAGTCGCGTGATTCTGTGAATCAACGTGTCAGTGATGGGGATAGGCTCTCCTAGCCATAAGCACTCATCATGCACCAGCGTGAGGAGCTAGCGCACACACACGGTATTGATATTAGAGTGGTGATAATGCGGCACCAGTAGCATGTTCAACAATCCCGTCTACTCAACTCTGTGGACCCATGCCATCAACTCCAACACTGTAACACACATTTCTTCATAATAAATATTTCTCATATATTTTTTTGTCACCAAATGTGGAAAATTAGTATGGTCCATGAGGTACCAATCCTCCATATTTAACAATGGGATCTGTGCAAGCCGAGAACCTTTAAGGGGACCTTCTCAGGCAACAAGGGTGTGGATACTGTAAACTTCCAGGTATCAAGGTCCTTCGTTACCTTTACTTTTCCCTTGCACAAAGTGACATACTTTGGAAGCCTCGTCATGGGTTCCACCCCTTCAACATCAATATCCTTCATTCCCTAGAATTCTTCTGCCTCCAGGTCCACTACTCTCTCTGGCTACTTATCTTTCTTCCGCCTTACCTGTACTTCAATATGCTTCCTTGGGGATGCATGCACTGGCACCTTCTTCTACTTATCCTTCATGGATTTTTTTGGCTTGGCTGGTTGGTTTTCTCTGGTAGGGGTGTGCTTCGGCTTAGGCGACCTCGGCACCGCAGGCACAACAACTGGAGCTTGCATACTTACAACTTTCATGGTTACTGCATTAGAGACAGCATCGCTAGCACTCACAGCTTCATCAGGGCTTGGTACAGACATTTGCTCAAGAATAAGCTTTTAGTTTATCTCAAGAAATTTGGAAAACACGAGGCTCACAACTAAATCTTCCCAAAAGGCTCAGCTAATAGGTGACAGACAGTGTAATTCAGTGACAAGTCTTAGAGAAAAAAGTGTTCTCTGTTGGAATAGTATGCATAATTTATAGGGGCTTTTAAATTTAAATCTAGCCATTCCCACCAAATTCTGATAATAAATGATGTTTTGGCAGTAGATCTTCAAATATTTTTTCCTTAATTGCTGCCACCCCGCTCCTCTTAACCGTTTTCAGACCGTCAAGTCATGAACAATAATTCCAATGGTCATTTTCCTATTGCGTTGTGTGGTACCTTCCCCCATGGAGCAGCTTCCTGAGTGTAGCCATTGGTTGCATCTTCATCATTCTCTATGCAGCCTGCTCACTGCATTGTCCTCCAATCCGGGCAGTGTAGTTTGTAGTCCTGCACTCCCTTGCAACTTCCTGGAGCACTAAGACTATCTTGCTACCATATAGTCATTACGCAGGATCCCCTGTATAAAACTTCAACCTGCTCCCATTCATTCTTCCTGGGAAGGGTTCCCCATTCATCTTCGTGAGCTGAACTGCACCTCCATCTATAATTTTTTTAACAATATAGGTACCTTAACTAATGCGTTTGGAATTTGCCCAGAAATTTAGTGAATTTACTATCATATAACAAGACAAGATCGTTTACCTTAAATGTGCGAAGCTTGATATGGCAATCATGTCATGCCTTTTTGTGTTCCTTCTGTACTTGTTGATGGAATCCTACCAAGAATCGATCTTCTTTGAACTCCATCAGTTGCGCGAGTCATTCCTCCCAGGCCTCGTGACCCACCATATCTGTCAAAGCTGTTATGCACAGACTAGGCACAATGTACTCTATCGACATTATGACTTCAACCCCATATACTAATCTGAGTGACGTTTGCCCCGTTAGCTTCTTACAAGTAGTCCTATAAGCCCAAAGTACTATACATACGTGCACTTCCCAATCATTCCGTTGCGCGTTACAGATCTTCGTCAGTGTGTTCTCCAAAATCTTGTTGAAAGCTTTGACAGTTTCATTTGTCTACAGGTGATATGCTGTACTCTTCTAATGGTAGACCTGGAACTCCTCAATCAACGTGTTGATTGTTTCATTCAAAAAGTGCATACCCTTGTCACTCATCAACACTTTTAGGTAGCCAAATCTGGTTAAGGCACACTTAAACAAGAATTTGGCTACCATAGCCCCTATACAATCCTTAACTGGTTATGCTTCTGCCCATCTGATTAGATATTTCGTTGCAATTATAATATATCGCGAATCCATTTTCTTTCTAGGGGGATGAATTGACCCCACAAAATCAATCGCCCACTTCTCAAAGGGTTGCAAAGATACCTGAGAGTGTAGTGGTAGCTCATCTCTTCGCGACGGTATTCCAGTTCTTTGACATGCATCGCACACCTTACAATATGCCTTGGAATCCTTGTGCAATGTTGGCCACCATAGACCCGTGTGAAAAATCTTCTGCACAGTTGCCTTACCTACATAATGGCCACCCGTGGCTCCCCCATGAGCTTCAGTCAGAATGTTGACCCGCTCAAAGTCCAGCACATATCTTCACACTATTTCATCCGCAGCATTTTATACAAATGTCCTGCAATAACTGAAAAATCAGTCGTGCACACTACTAGTTCCTTCTTTTTATGACTTGTATATCCTTCCGGTGTCATCCCCGTAGTTAAGAAGTGAATAATGTCTACAAAATGGTCAGTTTCTATGCACATCACAAATATTTGTGCATCTAGAAACCCTTCCTCCAAATTATTAGGTTCTTCTCCTGTTTCGATTTGCGATAGATGGTCAGGTCCAACATTTAACCTCCCCAGATTCACAATGAATTCAAATTCATACTCCTGAAATAATGGCAACCATCTGTGGATATTCCCCCCAAACATAGGCTTGTTGACCAGGTATTTCAAGGTAGAATGATCTGTGTACATCTTAAAATGCCCTCCTAACAGATAATTCCTAAAAAAATTTAGTGCGTACACCATGGCCAACCCTTCACGCTCAATCGTTGAATAATTTTTCTCGGCCTTCAATAACTTCCTACTTGCAAAGGCTATAGGATGGTCCATTTCTCCTTCACCGGCCTGCATTAGCACTGCACCCAACACAGTGCAAGAGGCATCCACATGTAAATGAAACTCCTTTTTCCAATCAAGAATACCAAGATTAGCGCAGTGACCATCTTTTCTTTCAACACATCGAAGTTGCGCTGACATTCTTCATTCCAAATGAAGGTCGTGTCCTTCTTTAGCAGTTTCTCCATGAGCGTGGTAATTTGAGCATAAGCTTTGATAATTTTATATAGTATCCCGTATGTCCCAACATCGCGCACAGATGCTTAATGTTCCTAGGGGCCTCCAAGTTCACAATTATCACAATCTTTGCAGGTTCCACCATCAATCCTTGCTTGCACACAACATGACACAACAAGATCCCAAAAGGAACACAGTATATGATTTTTTCCAAATTCAGCATGATCTGGTATCTACGACATGTATCCAACATCAGTCATAGACTTGATACATGGCACTTCACTAATCCAAACACCGTCCAATCATCAAAGTATACTTGTAAAAACTTTTGAATGAACTCCTTGAACGCTGCTATGACAACGCGGGAAAATATCGCAGGCGCATTCTTTAGTACAAATGACATCACAGTGTATTGGAAACAACCCCACTCCATGGCGTAGGTCGTTTTTCTTCTATCTTTAGGCACGATCTTGATTTGATGGTACTGTGAAAAGTCGTCAGTAAAGGAATAGGCCTCCTACCCTCCAACATTGTTTGATACTTTGTCTGTAAACAACGTTGGGAATGGATCATGGACACATGCATCGTTAAGCTTCCATAGATCTACACAAATCCTTATTTCACCATTTTGTTTCTTTTCTTGAACCACCATCGGGCTCACCCAATCACATTCTTCAACAGGTTCTATGATGCCTGCCTCTATCATTTTATCTAGCTCTTGGTGAATTTTTTCCTTACACATAGGATTAAGGCGATAAGGCCTCTATTTAATGGGCTTCGCGTCTGGTTTCAAGGTGATCTTCATAATGCCCAAATCACTGATTATGCCCTTTAGATTTGAAAACTTAGTGGGAAAGAAATCCTGGTATTCGTAGACTAATTCAACAACTTTATCTACTGTAGCGTCATCCCAATAATCTCCAATCTTCGCGAACTTCGGTTCTTCTTCAGTGCCAACGTTTACTTAATTTGTATTCAAAGGTGCAAATATGTCCATTTTTTGTATTTGTGGACCCTCGACTTCGCGATTCCCTTCTGCCTTCAAAATATTGATGTTCCTTAGTTCATCTTCTTCTCTTCAGTGGCCACATTATAGCATTCCAATGCATGGCATAGCTGGGTGCTTCAGTTTGGTTGGGTCCATTCCATAGGTTCCTTTGGTGTTCTGAAGATAAATGCCTTAATCGCAGTGCTTCATCGATGCTTGCAAAGCCGTCTTCAAAGATGATATTCAATAAGAACCCTTCCTTCAATAGATCCCACTCCATAGTGCCATGGTAGAGCTCTGCTTCTAGATATTAGTTCATGGGAATTATGTCCAAGGTATGACAAAATATGTGTACCCACTTTGGCTGTGGTTCTGTTCCCCATGCTTTAGTCCACTTCGCTATCATGTGGATCGTCCCTTCCATTGTACTTCTCAGTCAATCTAGTATTAGCATACCCAAATCATAGCTTCATCATTCTCTTGTAGTCTCGACAGCTAGCAAAACTATCCTTATGTGTACCACACCATCATGAAGGTGTAGCGTGCAGTGCCGACTCTAATGCTTGGAAGCGGTGGTCTTCAAGGACTTCACGCTAAAATTCATCCAAAAATAGATCTACGTCAATTAAACCATCATAATAAGGTAACTTTCTTACCTCCGATGAAATGCATCGTAGTTCCTTTGTCATCATGTTGCATCGCAATGTAGAGACTTAATGTAAGAGATTCTACCAATGCTTTAAATCCTCATTTGAATCAGAGGTGCAGGAACTCTCTTGGTCCCATGTAATTCGCCCATCTATCGTCCGATTGATCCAGTCCTAATCTCGTGCTATTATTTTGTAAATTTCACCCAGTTCATCGTCACTTTCCTCATAATCACGGACTAGTTCAGTATAGCGCACCCATTCTACAGAGTCCAACGACACTATAACCTAAAGCAAATTCCTTTCAATCGACATTGTCCTCTTCTTTAGATTAATGACCCCATTCATATCAATAGCCCAGTTAATTCCTAGGAGCACAGGGTAGGGATTATTGTCGTCAATGATTTCTATAACTTCAAAGTCTGCTAACACGCTCACACCTTCCATATCAACTGTTATTCCATATAACCATCCCATGTGGATGATTTTCTGCTGGTTCGCCATTCTGAACTGAATTGGAGACGACTGCAATGCAGGTCTCCCCATCCTTTCCCATGTCTGTTTTGGTAAAACATTTGCATCGGACCCGAGATCTAAGATGACCTAATCCATTTCATAATCACCTATCTACGTGGTTAGCCTCATCTCTCACCTTATTAGTGCCTTATGCTTGCCCATTTTTCTGACCACTCGGTGTCCATCAAGGACTTTCTATTTTCTGGCACATTTATTTATTAATTCTTGTAGGCCTTCCACAACCTTTCTATCACGTAGAATCTTTATGAAATTTTCCAAAAATGTAGTGAGTACAGAAGGATCAACCTCTGCAGGCACGCTGATTTCTTACATCTTGTCGTGGCTTCCTGAGGTGGAGGCCTCAGTGACCCTCTTCTTGGCTTCCATAAATATTTCCTTAGCATGATGTAAATCAAATCCAACTTCTTTCCTTGGCACTTTGCAGACCCATCCCTCTTCTTCAGGCGGTTTTCCCTTATCGCTGTTAGTTGTCATTCCACTTCTTAACATAATATTAACACTTCGATCTTCTTCATGGGGCTTAACACTCATCATCTGTAAATTTTGTGTTGGTTATTGAGGCTGTGTTTTCTTCTCTTGTATTTTAGCTATTAACACCGGGAATTCTTCTATAGTATGGTCAAACTGTCTGTAGTATTGACATGACCGATGTGTATGATTCTGGCAGTCTCGTGCATAATGCATCGATTGTCCATCATTGTAGCAAATAATCTGACCGCAAATGGTTGTTCGCAGGTGTAGCAAATAATATAACTTCCATCGACTATCCGCAGTTGTAGCAAATAATATAACTACCACCTCTACTAGGTCCTTCTCTACCTCGACCTTCTCCTCAACATTGAAAACCTTTGCGCACCACAATTGTGCCTTGATCTGGAGGCTGAGTTTCTACTTTCATACGGTAAGTAGGGGTTATTTCCATCATTATCTCCTAGCTTTGATAATGGCATTCATCATGGCCCACATATTTGTAGAAGTTATAAAACAACTGTTGGGGTGTCTGGACGAACTTTTGAAGTAAATGGCAATTATCCGTCGCATGTTTTCCAACAACCTAAAAAGTAGCACACCATAGCGCAACCCCCATGCTCGGCCCTATTGGGGCTTCTGGCTTTCGAGGAATTGGCGCCCCTCTTGTAATATAATTCACGTACATGGGATGATGATAGTTTTTATGCCCATGGCCCTTGCACTTCAAGAACCAGACTTTTGCACACACTTCTGGTATAGTCTCCTTGTATTTCTTCAAACTCTGTAACTCTAGGTGTAAGATTGTTAATTGTGAGTGGATCTACTATACTCTCAGGTTCATATCTTGATTCGGTGATTCCTGCAGCCTCATTCCAATCTCTAAGGCTTATACCTGTGTTTTTATCTATTGTTGTGACTGATAAATCCTCAAGTGGGGCAGAAGCGACGCTATAAACCATTCGTAATGCTGGCTATCTGTGATCTGCATGTTAGCCTCTTTGATCAGACACTTCAACCTCTGATCAAATTCCCAAGCCATCTCATCAACCCTCATCATGATCTATTTAAATACAATTACTGACTATGAGTCAAAATTAGGCTTACTAAACTCTTTGTTTAAAGTCGTCCTAGTCTCTGCTAGCATTGCAAGAGGATTATCAAAACAATACTTAATGTCCCAAGTTAGCATGTGATCCTGCAAAGCGGTAACCCACTATGCCTTCTTTATATTTTCATGAGTAATATGTTGTGCTATCCATACAGAATTTGCAACAAACCATAACTGGTCTTCATCTTCACTTCTTATGCCCTTGAAGATTGGCATCTTCATTGCGTTCGCCATGTTGAATGGTGGTGGTGGAGGTGGAGTGGAAGGATGATTTTCTCATGGAATCCCCTGAGTGATTAGCTGAATAGAATTTCGTGGCATATTCTGCCCTGCCCCTTCATCATCACTTGAAGGAGGTCCAATCAATGGACTTGTTGTAGCGACTACAACCAGCCTCCAAAATTTTCGCCTGCACCCAATTTCGGAGCCTCCTTAAGAGTTTCACTTGATGACTACACACACTCGGGTTCACTCTATGAGATCATGTGAGTCCTTACATCCACCTTGCTTGTTCATTTCTTTCAAGTTTCCACATGTTGGTGTCTAAGTCATGCTTGCGACCATGTTCTAGTTACCCTCAAAGTCTTCACTTCATGTGTACTTGTTGTGTTTTCTATGAAGGAATTTTTCGAACTCACGCAAGGAGTCACATTGATTTCGCACAAGTGTTGTCATGGTTGATCAACGATCGATCATGAGTGTCACACTTGTCACTTGCACCATTGATCAGTTAGGTTGAACATGTGTGTTTGGATGGTTTGAATTGTATCTTTGTCAAGTCAGTAGAGTGTGTTTGCATGATCACCTATGCATCTTTCAATTGTTCACACACTTAGTCATTTTTGTTGAAGTTCTAATGATCAGACTCCCCTCTGATAGTCAGAACATCACCCCACCAGTGACTCGATCGACTGTCAACCAAAAAAGCACTGAAGCACCAAGAAAGCCTTTTCAAGTTACGTTGCCCCCAAAAAATTCAACCAAATTTCATGCTGACCACTCAGACAGTCGGACCCGGCAGTCACCCCAGGACTAACTCCCCGCAAAAATTGCACAGAGGTCACTGATCTTACTCACTCAGTTGATTGAGGAAATTGTGTAGATAGGTCAAACATACACCAGGTGCTCATCCCTGTCTCCCTTAGAAAATTGTGCATTTTTCCTAGTCAGTCATCCCGACATTAGATCGATTACTCATCCAAGAAATTGTGTAGTTTTCATGAGCAGGCCTTCTACTGCCAAACATTTTGCTCAACTCAGAAATTATGCAGAGATGATCAACGAGCTAGCCTCCTAGCCTCAGTGTAGTTTCCCTCGCCAGTAGCTCCTAGTAGTAGACTACCATTTCCCTCCAAGAATTGTGCAATTTCTGCTGCCAGTGACACAGCAGCCAACTGCTAGTTCCCTCTTAGAATTGCACAGTTTTGGTTGCCAGTGACCAAGAAACCAACTGCCTATTCCCTCTGGGAATTGAGAAATTCTGGCTGCCAATCTCCCAGGTAGTTCCTCCATAAAACTGCACAATCTATCCCTACTCACCCTCCTTGCAGCTCGGCCTATTCCCCCATAAAATTGTGAAAATTTGGCCTTCAAGCCCCTGTTGCCCACTCGTTCCAGAAATTGTACAAATCCTTCCTACCTTGCCTTCCTATAGCCTGGATTTTCCCTCCCAAAATTTGTGGAATTTTGCCTTCTAGCCGAGCCATACCTCGCAGATAGTCACTATCGACTTGGATTGCCCATCTCCATCACTCAGTGACTCTTGCGCAGTTTTCATCAACAGTGCCCGGAGCCATCATCACGCTTCACAACCTTGTTGCCTCTCCTAGTGACCTGCATCCAAAATGATCATGTATCATGGTAGACTAGGAGGTTTTTGATTTGATGTCCTCTCATCATGAGTGACTGAAGGTATAGGTACACAAACAAACATGGCGTGACAACAAATGGGATGAACGAAGGGAGCACATGCAGAATGACAGGTTCACCAACTAACGAACCAACGATGCATGCGAAGAGATGCGCTTGTGAATGAATGATCATGCAAAGATGTGTTCACGGATGAACGAACTAAAAAACATGTAAGATGTTCTCACAGATGGACGAACGGACAAACTTGTACCTTTCTCGAATAGATAATCCTGTCAAGCCTTCCAACATGCAAGAAAAGAACAACATGCCAAAGCTTCATCAAGCAAACCAAAGACCATCAAAGACTCCAAGCACTTTGCCATGTGTTGGGTCTTGAAAATGTCATTCATTTCCATTACACTTTCACTATTATGTCCATTATATCACCTCCATTTCACTACTATGTCACTACATTCATCCCACTTTCATTATCATTGGGCCACATTTATGTTTTTCCAAACTTTATTAATTCTTAGCCTTTTTAAGTGAATTTGTGGTTAAAATTAGAAAATAATGTGCACATGCTTATACCTAACAAGTGGGTTGAGATTGTTGACATGTGTAGGTCAAAAGGAGGCTTCTAGAAGACCTTTATGTGGCACTCTAAGGCCAAATTCGAATTTGAGTGGAGAGAATGATGGGATCATGAGGATATGTGTCACATCTCCTAATTGTATTGAAACTCTAAGAAAACATGTGTCTTATCAGTTCCTATTTTGATTAGGACTCTAGAGGTAGAGGGAGAGATTCATGGACTCTCATTAATGAGATGGCTTCTCAACTTTTTGTATAAATAGGATATCTCTCTCCTTCATTTGTTAGCTTTTTATTTCTTAAGCTTATAGCTTTTTGGTAGCTCTTTAGCTTGGAGCTTGTAGTTCTTCTTTGATAGCTTTGGAGAGCTTTGTTGTAATTTGTAATTTTGAGGAATTTGAATAAAGCTTTGATGTTTTCAACATGGAAGGAGATGTGCAGTAGATGTCATGGAGCATATTAGAATGTAAGGTAGAGTAGATTTTATTTTGTAGTTTTGCTTTGATTTCATTTCAAGTATGTCATTTTATTGCTTTCAAGTTTGATAGTTTAGATTTTCCATTCATGCAATTTTAATTCATGCAAATGTGTTCAACCGGTTGATTGTAGATTAGTCTTTTTTACATGTTCTTGCTTTTTGCTTAGTAGGATACTCATTACATAAGTTCATGTTTCCCAAGCCTTTCTAGATCCTTAAGAGTGAAATTGGTGATATATGAAGTTATGAATGGGATTTTTTTTCTTTTAAATACTTTTTGCTTAGTAGGATACTCATTACATAAGTTCATGTTTCCTGAGCCTTTCTAGTTCCTTAAGAGCGAAATTGGCAATATATGAAGTTATGAATGGGATTTGTTTGATTTCAATGCTTTTTTCTTAGTAGGATACTCATTACATAAGTTCATGTTTCCCGAGCCTCTCTAGTTCCTTAAGAGAAAAATTGTCGATATATGAAGTTATGAATGGGATTTGTTTGCTTTTCAATGCTTTTTGCTTAGTAGGATACTCATTACATAAGTTTATGTTTCCTGAGCCTTTCTAGTTCCTTAAGAGCGAAATTGGTGATATATGAAGTTATGAATGGGACTTGATTTGTTTCTTTTTCTTTCTGCTTATTGTAGTCTTTTATTCTCTCATCATTATATGATGATGTTTCTAGAGCCAACATTGGCGGAATGTTATGATTACAGATGAGATGACTTGCTTTTTCATTAGTGTAACATTAGTTTTGATTTATTTCATTTTCTCTTCCCTTTAGAAATTGGATTCTAACATAAGAAACAAAAACCCCCAAAACACAAACTATAAAACAATGAAGTAAGAAAAAGGGTTAACTAAGCACATATGGTGCACCACACTTCATTAGTTTACGATACCTGGATTGATAATTTATGTAGAGCAATTTAGGATACTAAATTGACTAAACATTTTGGCGTCGTTTCCAAGGAAGTGTAATTAAGAGACCTTATTTCTTACATCTAAAAAAATTAATAATTTCTTGAGCATGTTCTCCTCCTCCACTTTGTGTGATCTGGAGGATCAGAAAAAGAATATTTATGTTAAAAAAAAGGGACAAAATAAACTTTATCATTTCTTTTGATTCAAAAAAAAAAATCATTGTTTTGTTTAATGAAATATATATGTATATTTTTTATTTTTGAAAATATAACATATGTAATTTTATTAACAAAAAAACAAACAAATAAAATTAAAAACCAACTCCATGAAAACCACGTAGGGCTAAGAAAATAAAAGTTTTTTTTTTGGCAAACGAAATGAAGTGTAACAGGTGATTGCACTTGGAGTATAAACAATAAGTGAAGGATCGAAACTGTGAAACGAAGCTACAGTGAATTGATGCTTCATCCTCAGTGTCGGTTTCAACAAACCTGCAATATAAAGTTTATTCCATTAGAGCTGAGCTCAATAGTTGAATTTCAAAATGCAAACTCGGTAGATCAAAATTACATAAACTAGTGTGTTGATTTAGGTAAATCCGACGGACAGATGCTATCTCCAAGCGCATAAAATCAAAGAAAATCTCCATGTGGTAGGTTATCGCAACTATGGCTGCTCATAACACTGCTGCAAGAATTTTCCAAGATGCTCATGAACCTGCAAATGAAAAAAAATTCAACCACAGTAATCCACAAAAACGCAAAATAGAGAAAAATGTCAAACTTCAACTGCATGATCCAGCCAAACGAAGATGAATTAGGGAAAAATAAAACATGGGTTTTTCAGAAATAGGGTCAGTTAGATACCCCAGAAATCGTTTTAAGTAATTTGAAGCAATTTAGGAGATTTTTGTATTTCTTTGAAGCCCATTTTTGCAGACCACGAGAGGAAAAAACAAAATTTGAATTAATGCACTGATAGTTTGATTTAATTCGGTTGTCTAGGAAAGGGAATTCCAATTTGGAGACATAGTATGTGCTTACATTCAATCTTATTTACACATATTTAATGACTAACAGTCTCATGCAACCTCTGTGACTGTACTTCAGTTTCACGACCGACAGAAAAGACGTATCCAAAAATCATACAGCTCTGTTTTAACTCCATTACATGAACCGAGCTTTGCACAGATAAGTCGAGGACTGGATTCTTGTGAATCGTAAGCTGATTGAATACGGCTCTCTCTCACCAAAGTTTTCGTTTTCTACTCCCGAAGCCCTTTTTATGAACTCAAACCACTCGGACTCCATTCAGTCTCGTGGTTCTGTTCATGAGGGATACTCTGCCTCCACACAGTCTGTCTGTACACCAAGCTTTACAGCCTTCATCTATTTCCATTCATACGAGTCTTCTTACTTCGTAAACCCTTCTTAACGCAACCTCATACTCATCGTTTTCCCAGTTCCATACCCATCGATTCTCTCTCCACAGTCTTCTTCCATCGTCTATATAACCATTTTGTTTTCATATAACCGTCATTTACAGAGGTATTTACACAGTGAAAAAAGGCAGAATGGGTCTCATTGTGAGGACAAAGCCCGAAAGAGTCAAATTCATGGAAGGATACCCTCAGCTGAAGGGAACATTGAACAAGGCTGGCTGGCTAAAATTCATCAAAAATTTCAAAGACCATCACAAGGAGGTTACCAAAACATTTGCAAGATCTTTTAGTTGCGGAATGCAGCTCTGTTCCGCAGCTAACTAGCAATTCTACAACCATTTTCATAATTTTGTAGGTTACAGGTGTCGAGAGACGAAACGAGCCACATGGGTAGCTAGGAGAATGTCAATACATGGATGGTGTCCTATTCATTTGATCTAAGTTTACAAAAAAGACCCCAGTCAAAGGAAAGTCAAGATGTGTGTTATCACTAAGTCATCACACTAAGTCACTACATGTGAAGAAGAAAAACAATTTTGAATCAGTGAAATGAATAAGTTATTTACTCACTTTTCTGAATGTATTGATTAATTTTGGACTGATGATGAAAATGAATGACTAACTTTTTATTCAAGATTTCTAGCTACAGAAATTGTGCGCGTTCCGCAGCTAAAGTCATTCCGCAACTGAAAAATATCATTGTTCAAGTCAGCCTCACTTTGTCATACAAAATCAGATTTTGATGATTCAAGTGTCATTGGAAAGATCTCAACAAGATCTACACAATGAGAAATCCATCATCAGAGTTTGAAACAGTAAATAATGAAATAAATTGCTGAAAAGAAGCAACATTCAACTTGAGGCACCAATTCCAAAGAAGGTATAAATTCTTTTTATTTTCCTTTGAGAACTTGTTTCATTAATACAAATTCTTAGTTTTGTGTGTAAATATCATAACTAGAGAGATTTATCACCTCTCTCCCTTGATAATCTTACATTCTATTGCAGAAGAAGTATTAGTTTTTTTGCAGGTTCTAGGAGGAAGGACAAATGACTAAAAGTGAATGGTGTCTCTCTAAGAGACCAATTTGTTTCATAAAAGGATGATCATCAACAAAGAAGAAATATGATAATGCCAAATCAGATCCAAATACTTGAAAAAAGTTTCATATACTATTGTCTCCATCACATCCATACTTCATAATAAACCGTTCACCTCATTTCCCTTCATATTTTCCATTTGCATTCACATACTCTTTCCATTTCTTTTTGTCCATTCATAACCCACATATAAAAGCAAGAGGCTCATTCACATGCTTATTGCCCATTTCCATTTCTACTTTCCAGCGTCATCTTCCATTTTCATCTTCCCTTTCTTGTCATTTTCATTCCACAAATAAGCCCTGCTTCAATGCAAATTATTGAGTCCATAGTCCTTTGGTTCTAAGTTCCTTGTAAACACACCTTGAGGCTTGCATGCCTTAATGGAAAGTTCTCATGCTAACAAACAATGGGAATACATTAATGTCCCTTGTTCATCAGATCTTCTAGGTGAATCAACATTGGAAAAACTATTTGTACCTAGCAAGATGTGTTTGGGCATCTTGACTCTCATTGTCATCAATGGTGAGAGTTCTCATGTTGACTAGTGCATCCATTAATGGCAACTAAGTCAACAATTTCCTGCTATGTTCAACATTAGAACATCTTTTCACATTGTAGGAATTGTGCCAATGAATTTTGAAGACATGAAGACTATTATTTTCAGCATTTTGGAGCAGATTCAACAAGTTTTAGTAGAAGCAATAAAAAGTAATCTTAACTCTTTATCCATGACTCTTCTTGTTCAGTCACTTGAAGAAGAATATGATCAGCATTTTGCAGCCACCACACATACAACTCATCCATTCCAAAGGGTAAGTTAAGATATGTCATATTCTAACTTTTGACCATAGAATTCCATAAAAAGCTAGAATGATAATTGTTGGAAAAACATTTCTCTTCCTCATTTCATACAATTGCCAATACCATCAGTTGGGGGGAATATATTCATACTCATATCTTTCCATGTCCATATCATATTTAGGAACCCACATACTTCCAAAATATATTAACTATTAAATTGTTATTATGAGCATACAATGCCTTTCCAAAAAGTGCTTAAAGGATAAATTGGATACAAACACAATCATGGTTGTCACACAAGAACCAACCATCATGCAACCCAATAAAGATATGCTTTGTAACAATAATCAAAATATCATTATGAAAATTTCAAAGATAAAAATAGAATGCAACAACAAAATATGGTTGTTACACAAGAACCAACCATGTTGCAATTCAAGAAAAACACTTTGCGAAAGTATGAAGTTATCAAATGATATCATGCAAAGTTAAGCTAAAGCTCAAGGGTCAAAATAATTAATGTAATATATATTACATGAGGACATGCAATAGCTTCAGTTGGGGGGTATGTTGGGTCTTGAAAATGTCATTCATTTCCATTACACTTTCACTATTATGTCCATTATATCACCTCCATTTCACTATTATGTCACTACATTCATCCCACTTTCATTATCATTGCGCCACATTTATGTTTTTCCATACTTTATTAATTCTTAGCCTTGTTAAGTGAATTTTCAGTTAAAATTAGAAAATAATGTGCAGATGCTTATACCTAACAAGTGGGTTGAGATTGTTGACATGTGTAGGTCAAAAGGAGGCTTCTAGAAGACCTTTATGTGGCACTCTAAGGCCAAATTCGAATTTGAGTGGAGATAATGATGGGATCATGAGGATATGTGTCACATCTCCTAATTGTATTGAAACTCTAATAAAACATGTGTCTTATCAGTTTCTATTTGATTAGGACTCTAGAGGTAGAAGGAGAGATTCATGGGCTCTCATTAATGATATGGCTTCTCCTCTTTTTGTATAAATAGGAGATCTCTCTCCTTCATTGTTAGCTTTTTAGTTCTTGTCGTGGCGGAAAAAGTCGTTTGTGCGGACACAGCTGACCTCCCTAGGAGTCTAAACTCTCTAGCGACAAACAAGACAAAATGGAGCTATCTTTCTCTAAATACACCTTTTAAAACATGAAAACTACAAGTGTTTAGGCTTACCTTATTCCAAAACGCTGTTGTTGTAGCCCGTCCTTGCCGATCCGGATGAGCTCCTCCTTCACATCAATTCCTGCAACCACAAACAATCAAACAATTACCAAGCACTTGCATCTCATATAATAAAACATATATTCAACATGCAGACCAAGGAACACATGAAATAACTCATTAACACAAGCTATTGAGAAAAATGAACCAGTTTGTATTAATAACGAAACAAAGAAACTCTTACAACCTGGCCTTGGTGTTGTGCAAGTTCCTCCCAGGGTCCATCAAGGGTTTTCCTCTACTTTGACAAAGCTCACCCACTTCCAAGTAGAATCAAGCAAAGACAATCTCTCCTCACAAGGCTCTAAATGGGAGTCCTAATTCCTGCAGCATTTACCCAAAGAAAATGTATAGCTTCAACCTCTCCTCCCTCTGGCTCAATGCCTTTATTTATAGTGCTGTAAAGAGGTTATTCAGGTCCACCATCAATGGG
Source organism: Pinus tabuliformis (assembly GCA_031772625.1). Taxonomy (NCBI): domain Eukaryota; kingdom Viridiplantae; phylum Streptophyta; class Pinopsida; order Pinales; family Pinaceae; genus Pinus; species Pinus tabuliformis. The sequence goes on from CM062809.1 coordinate 915,047,988, forward strand.
ATAATCCCCCTCTTTGGGTGGGATAGCTCCCTTATTGATGGGATAAGATCCTCCTTAATAGAGATACATGAACCAACTGGAGGCGCATCCATTTCATCAAACCGACCTCTAGAAAGTTCTAGAAGTAACCACAAGTAACTTTTTTAAGATGAAAACTTGCGCATTTTTCCTTTTACAGAAGGACGCACCTGTCCCTTGACATACAGAGCGTCCAAAGACGCAGACTTTGTGAACATTGTGAGCGTCCCCGCAAGTAAGGCTTGAGAGAACCTGCGACCCCAGAGATAAACACATTTTTTACAAGACTTTCTCTCTTCTTTGAGTTTGAGATGGATAACAGAGGCATAAGACTTGCCTAAGAGGGTAGCATGACTGTTGATTTGAGCCATACTAACTGTAACTAGTCATGGTGACATTTTTTAGTGTAACAGATTGCCCCCTAAAGTGCGAAGCCTGGAATAGATTAGGGTTTTGTAATTCTAGGAAGGGTGAAGCGCTTTATCATTTCAAGGATTGTCTTGTGGATGACCTGGTTGGAACCTGCAATTTTCAACACAAAATACATGTATAAGATTATATCATCGCTGAGGTAGGCATTCCCATACTCAGATTCAAAACTTTAACTAATGGACTAACTACTCTGATACAGGAATGATCTTGCAGTACATCATTTTTATAGACTTTTGTAGATACAGTATGGACACAGCCATCTGTTTATGATTAGTCTACATAGATAATGAATACAAAACTCCTTGCAGCCTGGATGGTAGAAACTAGATCCAGGGTCTTCACTTCTACTTCCCGAATTGGTACGATTCTAGCCATGTGATTAAATGATTTGATGTCGAACATGTTAGAAACCACTTGATTACCAGTCGATGATGTAAACTGTTAACAAGCGTGAGAGAGACCACCAGTAATGTCAATGGTTCTCAAAGTACCAAGCACAACCCGTGAAATGTGAATAGATGTTTTGATGTCGAACACTTCACGGAATCCTTTGATCGAAAGTCAATGATGTAAACTGACGTCAAAGGCGAGAAACCTGCCATTGATGCATGCAGACTTCAAGGTACTGTCGATTCCTAAGTCATCTTTCTAGATAATGTGTCGATGTCGATAGAAAGCGACCCATTGCAGGCAAGCCCGCAACACGAAATCATTGTTCAAGTTGAAGAAATGTTGCTGTAAGGACTGACTCAGGGATGGTCAAATGGATGACAAGTATTTTGCAGATGAAAGTTTTTCCTGCAGACCTCTTGAACACATAACGACACGACAGATGGCTTGGTGACGAATAACTCAAAGTTAATCCCCAGAACCCGGTTAAAGACTTTCAAAGTGGTTTGATCAACTGTGAGGTAAAAGATTTCCCAACCCAGGTGAATGAGACAGTGTCGTGTTCAAGAGCGGTGGTAAAGTTTCTTTCGAGACAAAAGGTAACAAACAGGTTCATTCTTCTCTCTTTTCCCCCACCATTTCTGGCAAGTACATCTTTATTTTTAACAAGCTTGAGGAGGATAACATATGCTTGATTATAAGCTCATCCTTCAGACGAGTCCAACCTAGTTTAAATTCGAACCCTAGGAAGGAGTGGTTCGTTCCTGTTTGTAATTGAACAGGTCCTCTACTGTAAAAATTTAACGAGCCCAGTATAGGAGAAACTCGGCGTTTTTCAATTTTAGAGAGTCTGAAAAAACTAAAGGAGACTCCACGTTGAACTTTTTCGTACATTTGTGTCCCTCAAGCCCGAAAAAGTATAAAATAATACCTGGGGGAACCGCTTGATCTTGCGACCAAGAAGTACTTTCATAATAGTGTCGTTGACCTGAAAAGTAAAAAGCGATCAAGGACACGTCGTTTTATTTCCTTATCGAGTTTGAAACGACAAAAACCCGGCAATCTTTTCCTGATTTTGCGGTCAGAAAAGAGCTAAAAGGGGACCGTCTTTTAATTCCGTTTTAACGAGTGTAAAAGAAACGCTCGGCGATCTTTTCATGTTTTAGGAGTCAGAAAAGGGCTTAAAAGATGACTCTGATATTTTTGTTTGTGAAAAATTACAATTTCCCTCGAAATCCCTTTGTCCTGCACAAAAGCAACACATTACTCATACCTGTTTAAAATAGGCAAAAATACATCGAGAAATACCTTTTCATGGTAAAAAATGAACTAATTCATCCAAAAAACCTATAAAAAGACCTTTTACCATGTCATTTTTACCGTTTCACTGTTGAGGTTGAAAAAGGAGCTTTTGACAAGAAAATTTCCCGTGGTCGCTGCGGAAAATCCGACCGTCGGAATCGAACGCCGTCTTATCCAGGTATTTTACACATCCTACTCTGCATTTCTATCCGTTTAGAATTAATTTTTAGGTCTTAGTTTTATTTTTTGGGGGGGTTTTGGTTTTGGAATGCGCCTCTCGGCGGACGCGGGTGCCCTTCGGGTGGCCCGCGTCCCCCGACTTTTTCTCACACGGGAGAATAGTCGGAAGACGCGGCCCGCCTTCAGGCCAGCCGCGTCTGGGCGCCCTGTGCTACAAAGCCGGGGTGCGTCTTCCGAGAAGTGCGCATTTCAAAACCCCAACTCCCTCAAAAAACTACCAAAAATTCCCAAATCAATTTCTAATTGCTATTTCTGATGTGCAGGGTATTAACCATGTTGGATTGGAGAGAAAGAGAGCATGTAGAGGATGATGAAGTTGCAATAAATCATGAACCTTCTCTGGATGCCCTAAGAGCATGCGGATTATACAAATACTGGACCATACCGGGCATGAGGGGCCAGGTAAGATTCTTGGAGTGGCTGGTTGAGCGATGGAACGTTCAAGAACAATGCTTTTACATAGGAGGGCACCAGCTCAGAGCCCTCGGATGTATACTTTCTCACTGGCTTGCGAACAGAGGCGAGCAACTCAGTCTTGCGGGGACTAGGCCGGGTGGCCAATCCCTTGATAGTCTCCGCGACGAGTGGTGCACACCTGGGGCTCACCATGCGAAAGGCATAGAGATAAAACACATTACTCTGCGTGAACTCAAAGTCATAGCGTTCACGGTTACCAGAATTTGCGGCGCGACCGCTTTACACATTGCTTCCGGATCCCAAATGCGGATGGCAATTGACTGTTACCAAGGCACCATTTTCAACTGGTGTGAAGCTATGTCGGCTCATATGAAGAGCCAACTGACCAAGGCAAAGAACGGACGACTAAAGACTTTTGGATATGGGCCTCTAGTCGTGAGCTTTGCCTTGGAGAGAGTTCCAATGCTGATCCCTCAGCAACTCACCGTTGATATCTTGGGTCCTCGGGAGCCAAAGCTGATACGATGGGTTGCGGTGATGGCCCGGCATCCTGACGAGGGCACGGCGGTGGTTCGATTCTCAGATAGTTACTTTCACTGGTTAGAGGACCAGGTTTTTTCGATACAGGACTTTCCGTATGCCGGAGTGGATTTTAGAGGTGATCCGGACATGGTTCTTCCACCGGGAGAACAATGGGATGACAGAGGTACTTTATTTTTCACAAGTTTTCTAGTTATGTATTTTTTATTTTTCATATATATCGTCTCAAAACTAACAGTAAAATTTTCAAAATGCAAATGTTGGTCCACAGCGTCCAGCCAACCTCCGGCCTTTTGATAGACTACATCCAGCTGCAACGGTACCGGCCCCACAGGACGCGGCTGCAGAAGTACTAGCTGAGTTGGAGCATGATCTAGAGCGTCTCACGGCAGATATACCTGAGACTACTATGGATGACATTCCTACCAGGTTTCAGCGCTTCGTAGTCGCGGTCCCTGGACCGTTTAGGAGATTTTTGCGTAAGGTAGCCCGTGCAGTGGTGTCATATAGAGAGCACCACCAGTGATTGACTAGTCACTTTTGTAGTCACATGTGACATTTTGACTTTTTGTACTTATCATTTTTGCCGATCATAAGGTGTTTTTCAACCTATGATCGAAGACGATGTATATTTTTTGACACACTCCTATCTATATATATCACTATTACCGGCTTATCTTGTTTAACATATGTGATGAAATGTTTTTAAATTTACTTGCATGATTATCGTAAATGTCTGTCCAACATTCGAGAAGCAATTGCATCTGCTAATGTATTTAAAGACCTTGGAATATGCTGATATTCAATGTAATCAAATTCACGTTCCAAGGGACGCACTCTCAAAAACAACCTTAATAACACAGGATTTCTAATGGCATAAACTCTATTAAGCTGTAATACAACAAGTTCAGAATCTAACCTCACTATCAAACGTCGAATTCCAAATGAAATAGATTCGGATAATAATTCAACCACTGCACTGTATTCTGCAATGTTATTCGTTGTTTGACCGAGGCTTACCCCATGCATAGAAACTAACTCGTCAGAGGGCGAATAGATAACCCAAGCTGCGGAAGAGATATTCCGTGTACTACGACAAGCACCATCAGCAAATCCAATGTATGTTTGGAGAGGCGTCGACATCTGCAATATCAAGAGTAAAACCAAGATAAGCCAGAATAACGACGAAAAAACACACTCTCTAAGCTAAGCACACTGACTAAACTAACAAACACGCTAGCTAGAAAGAAAATCTAACCTATCTAAAGATTTCTCCATCCACCATTTAAGCATAATACCTCTTTAAGTAAAGTCCATTTCTGGGTTTACCCAAAGAGTCCCCATCAAAATCAACCAGCTCATAAGCCCCTTTTGCTAGCTTTCGCTTTACAATGTAGGGTCCATGCCACATAGGAACGAATTTTCCAGCACCTAGCTTATCGTTAGCTTGATCATATAATAGCACTAGGTCTCCTTCCGAAAAACTTCGAGGGTTACATTTCTATCATACTGAGCTTTCATTCGTTTCGCGTGAGTCTCGATTGCCAATGTAGCGTCACGTCGAGTCTCATCTAATTTAGCCAAGTACAATAAACGTTTCTCCTCTTCGGAAGTAGCTGGAAGTAATTCGACAGCCATTTGAAGTGATGGGATTTCGCATTCAATGGGTAACACAGCTTCCAAGCCATAAACTAGCTGGAAAGGAGTGAACCCTGTTGAATTTTTCACTGAGGTCTGGTATGCCCATAGCGCTGAAAATAACATGTTGTGCCAATTCGACCGATGAACACCAATGGTTCGTCGGATCATGATAACCAGAACTTTGTTGATAGACTCAACCAAACCGTTGGCTTGCGGATAATAAGGAGTAGAGCTATCGTGGCGCAAACCAAGCTGGCTTGTAAGCTCAGTCATCATGATGTTTCGAAAATGGCTCCCATGGTCAGTAATGATTGCTTGTGGGACACCAAACCTAGTTATGATATGATTGAATACGAAAACTGCAGTTGTTTTGCCGCTTGCGTCGAATGTAGGCATCGCCTCGGCCCACTTAGTAAAATAATCAACCGCAAGGATGATATACGCATGCCCCCCGGCCGAGTGAGGGTTACAAGTAATAAAGTCGATACCCCATTTGGCGAATGGACCAGCGGCAATTATAGGGTGGAGAGGAGCAGGTGGAGCGCGCATCTTGCGATCAAACACTTGACAGTTGTGGCATTTCCTGACGGCAATGATACAATCCTTAAACATAGACGGCCAGAAATAGCCAGCGCGCAACACCTTCTGAGCTGTGGCATACCCAGACATATGACCGCCACATGCTCCAGAGTGACAATCATTCAAAACTCTCTCAGCCTCTTCGTGAGTTAAACAACGTCGAAAAACTAAGTCTGCCCCCCGGCGATAAAGTGTATCTCCAATAATTCTGTATGGCTGGGATTGAAACCGAATTTTTCGACGTTCCGCTTTGGAAGCTTCAGGCCGAAAGGTTTGGGTTTGGAGATAGATGATTATATCCCCGTACCACGGATCTACAGTACTGATAAGAAACAAAGATTCGTCCGCAATGGACTCTTCTGCCACAGTCTCTGTGTCAGCACTAGGGAAATCACACATCAATTCCGCGAAAACTAAGGATTTCTTAGACTTGGACTTCTCGAACTCCAAGTCGAACTCTTGCAGGATAACGATCCATTTAGAGTACTTGCCCCCTAGCAATTGTTTTGTCAAAATATAAATCATAGGGTTGCAATCCGAAATAACTGTAGTTTTGCGGAGAAGAATGTAGTGACGGAAACGCTGGACAGCTTGAACGGCTGCCAGGGCCAATTTCTCCACATGCGAATATTTTAGCTCAGTGGGATTCAAGGTCCTACTAAGATAATATATCACATGCTCCGCTCCGAATTCATCTTCTTGAACTAACACCATTCCAATGGTGGAATGCGAAGCTGCGAGGTATAAGAAGTAGTCCTGGTTGTAGTTGGGAGGATGCAACAACGGTGCATGGGTCAACGCGTGTTTAAGTGCATCAAAAGATTGTTGGGCAATCTCGTCCCAAAAGAATTGTGCGTTCTGTTTCAACAACCGTGTAAAACCTTTAGTGACCTCGGCGTAGTTTGGGATGAATCGGCGTAAAAAGTTCGCTTTCCCTTGCAAACTTTGGAGTTGGCGCAAACTCGAAGGAGGAGGCAATTTGATGATAGCCTCGACTTTCGAGGGATCGACGCGAATGCCGGCTTTTGAAACAACAAATCCCAGCAATCGACCTGTTTCTATACAGAAAACACACTTGTGGGGATTCAACCGAATTCGATAATGCCTACACCTCATAAAGATTGCTCGTAGATGGACAAGGTGATCAGCTCGATGTAAAGAATGAGCAGGCAAATCATCGAGATAGGGTTGCACAATGTGCTTGATGTCATGAAATGCATAAGACATCGCCCGTTGAAAAGTAGCCCCGGCATTCTTAAGCCCAAAAGGTAATTTGCAATAAGCAAATGTCCCCCATGGACAAATGAATGCCGTTTTTGGTTGGTCGGCAGGTAGAATATTGATTTGATTATAGCCCGAAAAACCATCCATAAAGGAAAACATTTCACTTCCGGCACAATCATCAATAATTTGATCGATATAAGGCGTAGGATAGTTGTCTTTTGGACAAGCTCGATTTATATCCCTATAGTCGATACAGATTCTTATTGTTCCTTGTTTCTTGTTAACCGGAACAATATTCGATACCCAATCCGTTAACGGGATCGGATAAATGAAACCTGCTTTCAACAGCTTTTCGACTTCTGCTTTAATCGCAGCCGCTTTTCGAGGGTGAATCTGACGCAACCGTTGCCGGACGGGTTTAGCATCCGGGTAGGTCTTTATTTCATGAACAACAATGGCAGGATCGATTCCCGGCATTTCCTCGTAAGACCAGGCAAACACATCGCGGAATTCTTGGAATAGGGCCTTGTAAGTTTGGATTTCTTCTTCAGTACATGCGGCACCTATATGAATGTTCTCCTCAATTCCGGGCTTCACTGAAATATCAATGGGAATAGTACGAGAAATATTCCCTAAATTCAGCTCTGAATCAGAATGTTTCGTTGGATCCTGAGCGTCTTTGACATATTCAGCGGTAAAGATAGATGAAAAATCATTTTCAAATGCATCATCCTTAGGTAAAAACGAAGATCTGTGATGGAGATCCTCCCATGGTAGATCATCTACACTTAGGATTTCGCGAAGTTGTTCGTCAGATGACACGACTTCGGGAAACGCTATCCGTTCTAAGGTTGAGGTGAAAAGTGATTCTTCACTGACCACATTCATTTGGTCGATTTCGGTTGAATGCGAGTCGGTAAAAGACATGACAGCTTCATAAGCAATTTCATATGGACTCAAAGGCATAGCATCACCGAATGAGTCTATCTCAGAGTCAGATGGGACAATCCAAGGATCATCATAAATAATGTTTTCTGATGTAATCATATGAATTGTCGCAAATGAAGGGTCTACGTTGAGTGGAGGGAGAGGAAAAGTTCCCAGTAAACCGGAATCCTTAACTAAACCTACACCAACGTCCCTATAAGGGATTGTCGTCTTACCGACATGCTGGATACTCTCTGAAGAGGCTGGGTCGGATGAAAAGTATGTCAGCTGATCAATAGTCACGATCTTACCGTTATGTGGAAACTTAATTACTCTGAAGACCGATGAAACGACCGCTGTCATAGCATATGACCAACTTCGACCCAAAAGAAGGTTGTAGTCTAGAGGGGCATCAACCACTTCCACATCCAGACTAACGGTTTTACCTTCTACCCCTATAGGCAATTCTTGTAGAATACCAAACGGACGGAACCCACGGCCATCAAAGGCCTTAAGGATGGTGGGGGATTGGTTCAACGAAGGAGAACCAAGGGATCTCCAACATTGAATCGACATAATACACGTAGAAGCTCCCTCATCAATCACAGTCCGATGAATAGGCCTGTTTTTGACTATCACTGGAATTTGGAAAGCCATTTGATGGGGGAGACGCGGTGTACTATTTTCTAGATCGAAGATCATTAGATTTGGGTCCTGAACATCAACAGCTCCGATAGCCGACAAAAGCAATTTTCGTTGTGCTGGGCATGATTGCAGCACTTCTAACGCCGACATTGCTGAGGGTGAAACAGCTAAGTCCTCAACAATGTTGTAATTCTGGGCTGCTCTCGCATGTGGATTGAAAGCAGACCTTCGAAGTACACCCTTGGCGGGCGGCTTAATCACTAAGTCTGGGTTAGGTTTTTCGATCTGTAGTGGATCGGAACCAGGAGCTGAGGTTGATGGGTTAGAGTGAGAAGATTCTGCTTCCTTACCATCAACAGGATTCTTACTACCATAATCTTGCGATCGAGTCGCAATCCTCACATGAGACATCATCAAAATGGGTTCTTCACTGGCATTCGAAGAAGAACCTATCATCTTATTCTCCTGCTCCGGAAATGGATTTTTTAACACAGCAGGAGTGGGAGAACCTTTGACTATTTTCACAACCTCGGCCCGATGAGGGCAATCTCTCGTAAAATGATCCTCTTCACAAATAAGACAAGGATATCGAGGTTTGCGCTTTTCGTCATTGGTTTCCGACTTTTCTGTTTTCTCCTTCGGAGCCTTGTCTGCTTTAGCCTTCTTCTTTCCTTTCTTCTTTCCACCGTTTTTTGATTTGGCCGTAGATGACTCTACAGCGTGAATATCGGCGGTAAGTTCAGGAGGAGAAGACTCTCCTGTCGGAGAATCAGGCAAAGTGATAATTGGAGTATTTGAAGCCTTGGAAGACTTCTTCTTACTCTTCGTAGTCACGATACCAATCATACCATCAGCGGCATGAGATCCCGAAGGAGCAGCAGCGATTTGATTCGACTTTGGAAGATCCGGAATCTTCTCGTGTAATGTACCCGACTGAGTGTAAACTAAGTCAAGGTATTGTGCCTGAGCAATGACTTGCTCCTCAGTAACTACTCCGGCCTTAGCTACATCTTCAGTAATCTTCGGTAATAATGATTTGACAAACCATTCAGCTAAGATTTGGTCCGGGATAAAAACTTTCACTAACCTCCTACGACGTCTCCACTCATGGATGTGATCAGAAATGTACGTGGACGTCGATTGTTTTAGTGAAGTTAATAACTCCGTGCCGTTATCGTATCTGACCGGCAACTGAAAGTGAGTTAAGAACGAGGTAGCTAACTGGCTAAAGTTGTAAAAAGAGGCCCGTGGTAACTCAATGTACCACTTGGCCGCGAGACCAATGAGTGTACGTTGAAAAAGACGTAAGCGGATGGAATCATCTGAGATAGAATTCGAAGCACACCAGAGGTGGTAAGTCATCACGTGATTGGACGGATCCTCTCCAGACTTACCTTCGAACTTGGGTATATCACTGGGCAACTTATTTGGCATTGGCGGCCAGAACTGAAGATATTGAATTGGATCGTTCGTTAGGCGCGTCAAGTCTGGTAAATCCAAAGTTGCGATAAACGGTAACTGCCGGTTAGGATCTCTAAAACTCTGGGTCACAATACCAGCCCCAGGAGGAGGATATCCAGGATAACTAGGAACAGGAGTCGCATTTGGGATATTATATCCTCCTGGAAAACCAGGATTAACCGGACCGTACTGGGGTTGTTGAGGTTGTTGATAAGTGTACCCAGGATACGGTTGATACTGGTAAACCGGTTGTTGGACAGCTTGCCCATGTTGGTACTGTCCCTGGTACGGAGGTTGAACAAATTGAGGTTGAGTAGTAACAACCGTACTTATACCAGGCTGACCTATAGGCATCTGGACCGTGGTTTGAATCGTAGATCCAGACAACGGTAAAGATGTCTGAGGTGTGGTAACAGGGACAGTAGAAACTGGAGCCGTCGATACTCCAGAAGTAAGTATGGTAGATGTAGCGGTAGTTGCAGCAGCCGTTTGAGATGGAGTACTAGGTGCAATTGGCGGCTGAGTAACTACCGAAGTTACAGAAGTTTGAACATTTGGCTGGACAGGTTGCGGTTGCTGGGTTGGACCAGAAACTACGGGTTGTCCAGCTTGAGGAACCATCTGTACACTTGGCTGCAACACCTGTTGACCCTGTGATGGATCCCATACTAACATTCCAGGGTATTGACCCGTAACAGGTTGAGGATACTGAGATCCATAACCGGATTGAGGGTAGGATTGATAATTGTAAGGTGCAGTTCCCATACTTGGAACATATGACTGACCTTGAGGCGGTTGATAACCTTGACTCGAGTATTGACCTTGAGGTTGATAACCTTGAGGTAAATACTGATACTGGGGTTGACCTTGACCTTGAGGTTGGTACCCTTGAGGTTGATAACTTTGGGGTTGATACCCTTGAGGTTGCCATCCTTGAGGTTGATATTGATACTGGGGTTGACCCTGGGGTACATATTGAGGCTGGGGTTGACCTTGAGGCGCGTATTGCACCATAGGTGCATACTGACTTTGAGGTTGCCCCCCAGACACGATTTTTGTACCTTGAGGTTGCCCCCCAGGCGTGAACTGCGGTTGCCCCCCAGGCGGTAATTGGCCACCTTGAGGTTGAGAAACGGGAACTGAACCTGACATCATGTAAATGTCTCCTACACCCAATGGTACATTACCACTGTTTCCAGTTAATAACCCACGATCAATGGGTTGAGGAGATGCCCCCGCAAAGGTACCAGAAAGAGACTGATACCCAGTGGGAACAGAAGGACCGCCGTGTAAAAAAGATTCAGGACTTTGAGTAAACACGGACGACTGACCAGTCATATTTACAGGAGTATAAATACCTCTAGGTGGAAAAGGAGTACGAGGTGGAGAAAAACCTACCCCTGAGTTGTCCAAATAATTGGTTAACGAAAGGTACCAAGTAGTACTTCTAGGAGGACTGTAAAAGATGGATTCACGCTCCCTTAGATCAATAGTAAGTTGACCTTCAAGGTTAGAGACACCTATATCCTCCTCTGGAGCAAGTTCTTCTATAGCAATCAAACCAGTAGGAAGATTTTCGGTGATAATTCTTTCTATTCTTGGTGAATCTGGAACACTAGAAGTTGGAGTAACAGGTTCAGATATTTCAGGTTCTTCGCCTGTATCACTAGCAGACGAAAAATTATCGACAAGCTCAGAAACTGAAACAGCTTCGGGATTATAACCTGTCTCTAAACTTTGGTAATCTGGATGGACTACCAAGGAAGATTCTCCTTCTTCAGGTGAACCTACTCTACTGTCACTAGGAGGAGTTACAAGGACCTTTAAACCTTCTAGATTACCCGGGTCGTCTCGAGGAGGTGATCCCCTAAGTCTACGGGATCTTCTCAACAATTCGGCCACAGAAACAACTTCAGGAGACTGGCCCCGAAGTCTACGGGACTGTCTCGGTAATTCCGCCACAATTAAAGATTTTTAACTACAACACACGAAAACAAAGTAAAAAATTTCAAATCAAACCACCTAAAGTCTTCTAAAGAAGCAAACAAATTTGAAGCACACGCCTAAAAAATCTAGAGCGTCAAACCAAACACAAACAGTAGTCTTCCGGACCAAAAGCGCTAGTTGGTGATGAAATCCAACCTCGCTGGATTCAGTACAGAAATGGCGGGTGGAACAGTTACCCCGGCAACCTGCTTAATGAATAGACCGGCACAAGTTCCTCCACTTTAACCGTCTCGAAGTGAAGTGAACCCCCCGGAAAATCCAAGTGAGTATAACCGACGTCTGTTCCAGGTACAGTGGGACCTTCCCTCCACCGTCACCTCGGTAGAACCCTAAAGATTATGGTCACTAAAGTTACCAATCACAACAATTACACCTGGGGGAACAGTCTAAACTCCGACAGCACGCAAGGGCAGAGTAACAAGCTCAATCCCCTTACCAGCTCCTTGACAGTAATCCAAGGTTTACCGATAAGTGACCCCTGGCTCCTCGACAATGGTTAATCCGAGGTTTACCGTTTGTAATACGTACTGTCTGGCGTCGTTCCCAACGAGGGGGGAATGATCCCCTCACTGGTTCGGACACGAGCTCGTGCTTCTCCTTTAAGAGGAGCTTTCCCAGAATGCAATTGAAACAATTGGATTTATTCTACTCAAGATAAACTATCTGTTTGGTTTTGTAGTCTTGGAGAGTTAAGTACTCACCTACTCCAAGACCCTAGCCTAAGCTATGTTGGTGTTTCAGAGCCCTAGAAAAATAAAAATTACTAGATTGATTTTAATTTAAGCGTTACTTTTAAGGTTGTTTCTTAAGTCAAAAGGTGATGGAAGTGAAACCAGTGGTGTGTTGACTCGACTCGAAACCACTACAAAATGCACCTAGGATGATTTACCCACTACTTTACTTTTTCGATGAATTTCTTAACTAAAAAGTTGAGAGAATGCACTTTTTATAAAAGCAACTTCTTAATTAAAGACAATCAAAGAAACAATTCGTTTGTCTTTTCCAAGCATAAAAACATGACCACTCTTTACTTGCACGAAAAAACTCTTTTTCTCTTTCAAAAACAAAAAGCTACTTGAAACAAGACTTTTAAAGAAGATGTTTTTGTATTTTTTTTATTTAACGAAAAACATAAATCTATTTTAATAAAAAGCAATTGCAAACTATGAAATCTATGAAAATTCACTCAAAAACAAAACAAATCAAAAGGAAATTACCCTAATTAATCCTAATGAGGCAAAGCCAACAATGATTATTCTAAGGTGTTTTACTTGATCACAATCAAATCAAGGACTAGCTTATTGCAGAACCAAAAACTAGTCAAAACAAAACTCTAATCTTTTTGTTCTTTTGTAAAATGGAAATCAACACTTTATAAACAAGTAATTCGAAATTTGACCCAAAAGACAACTTAAATGGCAAGCTTCTCACACAAGGAGACTTTATGATAGGCCCGACTTCCAAGAAGGCTGACAAACCAGAGAGATCTAAGGCTGGACAACTTTCTACCGTCAAAGTCACTACAGGACCTATTCAAAAATCAAACCCTAGGCCTAAACTTCGTTGAAATCCACTAAAACACTCAAAGCTCACAAAACAAGTTCAGGTGAAAATTTTTGACAGAGTACTAAAGGATCTGGGCAGAAAACACTAAGAAAAATCAAAATCTAAAAGCAATTAAAGCAAAAATGGAGTTTTCCTAAATTCTACAGGAAGACGCAGGCAACCCGTTAGAACAGGCGCGGGCCCGCTCTGTGCAAACGGCAACAGCGCGTCCAAAGACGCACTGTGCAGCACTCAGAGGGTGCGTCTTTCTGGAAAAGTTAAGAAAAACCAAATCTAACTAATTCTAAAGCTAAGCCACCCAAATACTAATTCTCACAGTCAAAAACCAGAAAATAAAAATTATTTTCTCAGAGCAAAGTTCACACAAAGGAAAAGACTTTCACATTAATGGATCCCCAGTGGAGTCGCCAATTTGTCGTGGCGGAAAAAGTCGTTTGTGCGGACACAGCTGACCTCCCTAGGAGTCTAAACTCTCTAGCGACAAACAAGACAAAATGGAGCTATCTTTCTCTAAATACACCTTTTAAAACATGAAAACTACAAGTGTTTAGGCTTACCTTATTCCAAAACGTTGTTGTTGTAGCCCATCCTTGCCGATCCGGATGAGCTCCTCCTTCACATCAATTCCTGCAACCACAAACAATCAAACAATTACCAAGCACTTGCATCTCATATAATAAAACATATATTCAACATGCAGACCAAGGAACACATGAAATAACTCATTAACACAAGCTATTGAGAAAAATGAACCAGTTTGTATTAATAACGAAACAAAGAAACTCTTACAACCTGGCCTTGGTGTTGTGCAAGTTCCTCCCAGGGTCCATCAAGGGTTTTCCTCTACTTTGACAAAGCTCACCCACTTCCAAGTAGAATCAAGCAAAGACAATCTCTCCTCACAAGGCTCTAAATGGGAGTCCTAATTCCTGCAGCATTTACCCAAAGAAAATGTATAGCTTTAACCTCCCCTCCCTCTGGCTCAATGCCTTTATTTATAGTGCTGTAAAGAGGTTATTCAGGTCCACCATCAATGGGATAATCCCCCTCTTTGGGTGGGATAGCTCCCTTATTGATGGGATAAGATCCTCCTTAATAGAGATACATGAACCAACTGGAGGCGCATCCATTTCATCAAACCGACCTCTAGAAAGTTCTAGAAGTAACCACAAGTAACTTTTTTAAGATGAAACTTGCGCATTTTGCCTTTTACAGAAGGACGCACCTGTCCTTTGACATACAGAGCGTCCAAAGACGCAGACTTTGTGAACATTGTGAGAGTCCCCACAGGTAAGGCTTGAGAGAACCTGCGACCCCAGAGATAAACACATTTTTTACAAGACTTTCTCTCTTCTTTGAGTTTGAGATGGATAACAGAGGCATAAGACTTGCCTAAGAGGGTAGCATGACTGTTGATTTGAGCCATACTAACTGTAAGTAGTCATGGTGACATTTTTTAGTGTAACAGTTCTTAAGCTTGTAGCTTTTTGGTAGCTCTTTAGCTTGGAGCTTGTAGTTTTTCTTTGATGGCTTTGGAAAGCTTTGGAGAGCTTTGTTGTACTTTGTAATTTTAAAGAATTTGAATAAAGCTTTGATGTTTTCAACATGGAAGAAGATGTGAAGTAAATGTCATAGAGCATATTAGAATGTAAGGTAGAGTAGATTTTATTTTGTAGTTTTGCTTTGATTTCATTTCAAGTATTTCATTTTATTGCTTTCAAGTTTGATAGTTTAGATTTTCCATTCATGCAATTTTAATTCATGCAAGTGTGTTCAACTGGTTGATTGTAGATTAGTTTTTTTACATGTTCTTACTTTTTGCTTAGTAGGATACTCATTACATAAGTTCATGTTTCCCAAGCCTTTCTAGTTCGTTAAGAACAAAATTGGCGATATATGAAGTTATGAATGGGATTTCTTAGTAGGATACTCATTACATAAGTTCATGTTCCTTGAGCCTTTCTAGTTCCTTAAGAGTGAAATTGGCGATATATGAAGTTATGAATGGGATTTGTTTGCTTTTCAATGCTTTTTGCTTAGTAGGATACTCATTACATAAGTTCATGTTTCCTGAGCCTTTCTAGTTCCTTAAGAGCGAAATTGGCGATATATGAAGTTATGAATGGGATTTGTTTGCTTTTCAATGCTTTTTGCTTAGTAGGATACTCATTACATAAGTTCATGTTTCCTGAGCCTTTCTAGTTCCTTAAGAGCGAAATTGGTGATATATGAAGTTATGAATGGGACTTGATTTGTTTTTCTTTCTTTCTGCTTATTGTAGTCTTTCGTTCTCTCATGATTATATGATGATGTTTCTAGAGCCAACATTGGTGGAATGTTATGATTATAGATGAGATGACTTGCTTTTTCATTAGTGTAACATTAGTTTTGATTTGTTTCATTTTCTCTTCCCTTTAGAAATTGGATTCTAACATAAGAAACAAAACCCCCAAAAACAACATAAACTATAAAACAACGAAGTAAGAAAAAGGGTTAACTAAGCACATATGGTGCACCACACTTCATCAGTTTACGATACCCAGATTGATAATTTATGTAGAGAAATTTAGGATACTAAATTGACTAAACTCCATGTGGAGGTAAGGCTGTCACACACCATGAAGACATCCATCACCCAGCAGCACTGTAGACCAACATGCACTCTAGCAGCAGCACGGATGTACCATCAATGTCATGCTGAGTCATGTCGTGAGTCATGTTACCCACATCTCTACTATGGGCTATGTTTTCAATCGATGTAATGTAACGTGGAAGTCCAAGAGACCCACTTGTTGTACAAATAGTCATGTAAAGTCGAAAAGTCATGGAAGTCAAATAGTCATGAGGGTATTCAACCAACCGCAAGGGTCAGTTTTACCCTTGGCTATAAATACCCCCTCGTTTGTACATGGAGAGTGATTTTCACCTCAGCTCCTCCCACATAGCCAAGAGAGTTTGTAATAGTTTCTTTGAGTAAGTAGTGGCTCCAATGCCTCGCACTTGGGGTTAGTGATGTATGGTTTAACGATGTGTCTTGGAACTTTCGCTTAATTCAGAAGCCTGCTAACATGCCAGCATGTTTTCACACATGCATTGTAAATGTTGTTAGACTAATCTTGAATACTTGTAATGCATGTTGCTTTCACTTGTGTTGAACACGAGAACTATTTCGTAATACATAATATGTTAATGGAAATGTGTTGTATATGTTTTTAATGTTGTCTCGCCCGTGGTGGCTATCTTCCCGGAAATCATATAGACCTTTCACATAAAGCTTGTTGTAACAACCGTTACACTCAGACTCCTCTGTTAAGTGTTGTACATGTTATCTTACCTTGTATGTTGTGACTGCCACATCCGTGTGGACTGCTCCTCCGAAATTTGTGCACATCCTATTGTGTTGTTCATTCCTAGATGAGTTGGGACTTCACCCCAACCAACTTGGGACTCACTCTCACCCTATCCCCTTATAGTGAAAGAACCATTGACACAAGTACACTAGCATTCAGCAGGCGTGCGAACCTCACTCCTTGAAGGAAAAGTAGACCACTCTCCTGTGCTGACAAGCAAGAGTTGAGGCAAATCCTTAAGACCATCGAAAGTGGGCCATCATATCGTATGGGACTCCCACACCAAATAGTGTGAGGTATAGTTGAGACTTCATTCTGGGGTGATCCCCTGAATGTTGGCAAGTCTAGCACCATCAACATTTCTGGCACAAGAAGGAGGGCAACCAATTTTATATGGTTGAACATTCCCTCCCACTCATTCATCAACTATCTGGTCAAGGTAGTAACTCGCACTCCCTCTCACCTACACGTGACTCTGTAGTCGGTTACTCCTCACCTCCCAGAATTGAACACGAGATTCAATATCAACACCTTCACTTCATCCATCCCATCACCTTCCAGTTCACGAAAGTAGTCAGATTCATCTCAAGCATACTGGATCTTCCACACACATCTAGGAAGCCAAAATCCACTCCCATATGAGGTGTTTATCATCGGTGGAAGAAGAATTCCTTGCCACACTTGAAGGTCTAGAAGAAGCTATTGAATATAGAGAGGAACCTATGGTCTTCTGGCAAGGCGAATGAGACACTCTTGTGATCTTGGGATCAAAATTTGGTATAGGAGACAGAGGGGAAGGTAGCAGAGGAGGCGAAGGCAAAGACGAACCAACAGACTCAGAGAAAGAACAATCAGACTTTGGAAGAGAGCAAGAGGATGAAGAAGAATAAGATATGGTTGACCCAAATCTTGAATGGATGACTCAGGGACCATTAGCTCTCCTGGCTGTTCTGTACAAGATGCCAAAGTGAGCAGAGAGGATGAACATCAAGTTCAACTCTGACAATACAGTGAAGGCAGAAGACCACTTAGACAACTTCTACCTACATTTGCAGACCCTTAAGGTACGTTTTGATGGCATAGCATGTAGATTGTTCCCATGTACCTTGGATGGTCATGCTGCTTCATGGTATCACAGCCTTCCACCAAACTCTATACAGAACTGGGGTGCATTCAAATGCATGTTTCTTGAGAAGTTCGCTCATGACAAGACCCCATCCATGCTACTCAAAGAATTGGGAAGCCTCAAGATGGAGGGAAAAGAGAAAGTGAAATATTTCAATCAAAGGTTTACACGTATATTGAACAAATTTGTAGCAGACACTAAACCTCATGACTCCATCACCATTGATTACTACACATATGCACTGCTAACCAACATTGTACAGTTCATCAAGCGAGCTGTGAAACCAACACTGTTGGAAAAATATGAAGAGGCCATCGTTGTTGAGAAAGACTTGTGTGCAGTTGGAGTCATCAAGGATGACGAATCAGCAAAAGACTCCAAGGATGTGAGCAGGAAGTCCCAAGCAGTGGCGAGTAAGGGTAGAGACAAGGAAGCAACTGATATTGAGACCCTCACTCATCTTGTCAAGAGCTTGACCACTGAAGTGTCTGAACTCAAACAATGTAAAACAGACACATTTGCAAGTAGTCACCCGCCTAGGAAGAGATAGGCAAGCAACTCATCAAGCACTAACCAGTTCATTTCAAAAACTGCGCAGAAGCCTGTGTTCCATCTCAAACAATGTGTAGATCCTAAGTTCTGTTCTTTCCATGAGGAACATCACCCCGAGAACTCTTGTTCGGACTGGAAGCGAGTCACAAATTCTTTCTGCAGTCATAGACTCAATGCGGGAAGCAATATGAAGGAGCAGCTAGAAGACACTGATGATGACAAAGAGGTTTCACCTAATGAGACATCAAGCTCTAAGCATGTGGTGAACACGTATCAGTGCTTGCAAACGATATCAAAGACAAACACCGAGAAGCAGCCTTGAAAGCAAACTAACCATTACAATATTAGAAGTAAAGGGGCTCCCGCTACACTTGGGGAGATGTAAGAAAAGATCAGACTGTTGATAAGGAAGGCCGCCCCAAAGAAGAAAACACAAAGCAAGTCCGGGAAGACAATGGCAGACAAAAGCGCATCCATGAGCAACAAGCTGCAAAACACTCCGCCAGACAACACGAACACCCGTTCTACCCTGAAAACCTCGATAAATCTACCACCTCTAGACTACAACATTGTTGATGACATGAAGAAAACTCGAGCAAACATCAGTTTTTTCGAGTTGGCTAAGATCCAGAGTTAGCGATATATCGTGCTGTGTGCATTGGGATAGACAACAACAGACAACGCAACCTCTACCAACAAGGGATCAAGGACACCTCATGGATCACTTTCCACTGTGCTCAATACACTCCGGATGGAAGAAGCAAACTCATGTTGCCCTCCATTCCTACTTTCATTTGAATTTTTTGACTACAATGTTCACAACTACTTGGTTGATTGTTATGAAACCAGCTCAAGAAAAGATAGAAAAGATAGATCAACACCTTAGAATTCAGCCTCTTCGAGGGGGCTACCTCCTTTACATTACATAAATGAACAATTCTTGGATGATAGAAATGAAAAGACCTCCTTTCTATATATAGGAGTCTAAGGGGTCATAACATAATCAGAGCCGACATAACAATAATAATGTAAGGGCACAATAATAACAATAGTGGGCTTTTATGGGGCACAGTAGTAACAATATGGGCACTACATGGGTACATCAATATAATTAGTGGGTTATACTAATAACAATAAGGGGTTACACTAGTAGTATAGGGGCCTAACATGCCCCTCTCCTTCAAAAAGCGTTGTCCTCAACGCTTGAGTAGTTCTTGATGCTTCTGTATAAAATTCTTGTCCTCCCATGTGGAATACTCAGCAGGTAAGTTCTTCCACTTGATGAGATACTCTGAAATTGATCGATTTCGTAGATGTCGGGTTCTTGTTTCTGTGACTGCTCTAGGTTCCAACATGATTTTTCCTTCCCCTTTAATTTCTGGCAATATTGTTTGAATTGGGATCTTTTGCAACTTTTGAATAAGTGGCCATACTTCTTCGTCCTTCTTCCATTCATCCCTTGCTTTTTTTAGCCAATCTGGTTGGATAATATAAATAGCACAAAACAATGCTTCCACATCCTCATCCTTGAAGAGTCTTCCCATTCGGTAAGGTCTCCATTTTTTAAGTGCCTGTTGTTTCGTTTGATTTTGCACCGAAGTGGCGTTATCCTTTAAAAGTTGGAGAACTTTTTGTTGATGCTCGATGTGATCTTTCACTACTTGAACCTTTTTCTTCTTGATATGTCCTTCTAGCTCTAGAGTTTGAGGAGTGGTAATTTCTTCCAATCCTTTACAAGATATGGTTGGATTTATTTCTTGATGCTCGATGTGATCTTTCACTTCTTGAACATTTTTCTTCTTTATATGTCCTTCTATCTTGATAGTTTGAGGAGTGGTAATTTCGAACAATGAATTACAAGATATGGTTGGATTCATTTCTTCTTTCTCGATGTGATCTTTCACTTCTTGCACCTTTTTCTTCTTGATATGTCCTTCTATCTTGAGAGTTTGAGGAGTGGTAATTGTTGCCAATGCTTTACAAGATATGGTCTGATTCATTTCTTCTTTCTCTGGGGTGGGGTCCTGGTGTATATCTTCTTATTTTGTTGTTTCTTGATCCTTTTCTTCCTCCTCTTCATATTCTATGTAAAATAATTTCTTCTCAGCACACTTATGACCTTTAGTGCATTTGCTATCACAATTGGAACAAAGCCCTTTTTCTCCTTTTTCCTCCAATTGTTGTGGTGTAACCCTTGTAGGTTGTGGAAGGCTAGGAGAAACAACACTTCCATCTTTATAGTTGTGAGGGGTACACTTCCTGGCTTCCATAGTTTTTCTTTCCACTATGTCACAAAGCCCTTTTACTCTTTCCAATTGTTGTGGTGTTTCTCTAAAGAAGGTGTTGCTCTTTGTATCCTCATAATGTGCTATCATTTCCTCCGTGAAAATTGACCACGTAACAAGTTGTTTACGAGAACAAAGCCCTTTGAACCATAAAAATTGATCTGGTTCTAAATATGAAGATGTAATACATACCTTTTGTAACAGTTGTACACCATGTATATCAAAATATTGCTCCATCTGAAGTATCCAATTTATCGGATCCTTGTCATCAAACTTCCTCATATTGCTTTTTCTTCATTTTAGGAGCTCTACCTTGAAACGACTGTAACTCTGTACTTTCAAATCTTTAAGTTTTGAAATTGTGATCTGTAGTAGCCCTCTGTGTCCTCTTTCCAATGCCACTAGTCTGATCCAAATTACATTCTCCAAGAAAGAGTTATGCACAACCTCCCAAGATGACCTGATTATAGACTAGTTCAGTAGAGCAAACTTGTACGACGTGCCACGAGTCACTGTTTCAACCTTTGGATCTAAAAAATGCAGACAAGAAACTAAAGTCTGTCCTCTTTTTGTACCTTCTTATGAAATTTCAATCCGATCCCCAGAGAGAAAGTTATGACGATTTTCCCCAGGTCACCTGTTTTGACTGTAATTTAGGAGTCTGTAAAAAGACCAACTTCCTCAGATCATATCTCCGCAAATATCACGCCAAAAGCTTTGAAATGCGGACCCAAGGTTCAGCACGATTTCTTCTCAAATGGGTTTTTTTTGCGACTTCTGAAACGTCACAGAAAAAAAAGTTATAGCAAAAATTCCATGATGACCTGTTTGGAGCAACGAAACCCTAGAATCTAAAGCTCCGATACCAAATGTTTTGAAACCAGCTCAAGAAAAGATAGAAAAGATAGATCAACGCCTTAGAATTCAACCTCTTCGAGGGGGAAACCTCCTTTAAATTACATAAATGAACAATTCTTGGATGATACAAATGAAAAGACCTCCTTTCTATATATAGGAGTCTAAGGGGTCATAACATAATCAGAGCCGACATAACAATAATAATGTAAGGGCACAATAATAACAATAGTGGGCTTCTATGGGGCACAATAGTAACAATATGGGCACTACATGGGTACATCAATATAATTAGTGGGTTATACTAATAACAATAAGGGGTTACACTAGTAGTATAGGGGCCTAACATTGATTCTAGCATGGCAGCCAATGTCATGCCACTCTCCATTTCTAAGAAGATCAATGCACAATGGAGCAAGACATCCGTGTGAATCATCCAACTTGATTGAACATCACTACCAGCCATTCATGAACTGTGAAATGTCATTATCCGACTATCTCGTGATAGTCGAGTCCACCAATGCATCAACATAGTTGTTGTGGACATACCGGATGCATATGGTCTATTACTTAATAGAGACTGGTTCAGCAAGCTAGATGGATATTTTGCTACAAACTGGTCTCACATGTGGCTTCCGTACAAGGGAAATTGCAACCAAATCTGGGTAGAATCCGAGAGGTACATGAAACATAATTTCACTCCCCTCAATGGTGAGAATGAACCGTTGGCCTTCACAGAACTCGTGTTCGGCAACTGCGTCGTTGAGACAACATTGGGGTGTTATCCTTCACGGCCAACTCCAACCCCACCAGTCATGCAGTTGGGACTCCTTCCTTGTCCAACTGATCGTAATGAAACTTCTACAACACATTGTACCAATAGTAGTGGTAGTAGCAACAATAGTACTAGCATTAGTACTAGCACATCAAGCGGTTCGTGTATAGATGAGTTGTGGACCATGTACTTTGATGGATCAAAGACACAAGAAGGCTTAGGAGCCGACTGTGTTCTGATCAACCCATGCAATAGGAAGCAAATGGTTTCAATTCTCTTAGAGTTTGAGCGCACAAACAACAATGTTAAGTATGAAGAACTCATGTTAGGCTTACAAAAATCCATCAACCTCAATGTGATCACAGTCAAAGTGGTAGGTAATTCAGAGATAATGGTGGGGAAGGTACGTAACACCATTAATTGTTTATCGCTTCATCTTAAAAGTTACCAACAAGAGGTATGGTGACTAATATCAAACTTCCAAGCATTTAATATCATTGTTGTACCATGTACCCATAACGCAGATGCTAATGCACTGGCAAATGCAGCTTCGAGAATGTCACCGATTAGGGATAGATTTACTATTGAAATTTTGTACAAACCATCTATCCCAGACAACATAACTAACTTACGCATGTTTAACAATGACCAACAGATACTGCATTTCATGGCCAATGCTGACGTCTTCAAAGATGCAGTGATAGACGATGATGAGCATGAGCGCTCTCTGCAAGTAGAAGCTAGTAACAGGAAAGGCCACATTATCACAAAAGTTGTGGAAACATTGGAAAATCTATAATACTTGCAAGAACATTTTCAAGGGCCAAAGAAAAGCAAGACCCATAGTTCCACCATGAGGCACGAACTGATAAACTTGGGTACAGAACAAGATTCGAAGTTTGTCAATCTTAGTAGGTGTTGTACACAGCAAGAGTGGCAGGCCTTTTTCTGCTTGTTCAAACAGTACCGAGATGTGTTGACATGGATGTATGATGATCTAAAAACTTATGACACACGGATCATCCAACATATCATCCCAATCAAAGAAGGGTTCAAGCCATATCAATAGAAGTTGAGGAATGTACATCCGTCGTTTGAACCCCTCATACAAAAAGAGCTTACTAGGTTGTTGGATGCACAAATCATATACAAAGTTTTCCATTCAACATGGGTCTCCAACCTTGTTCTTGTACGTAAGAAGTCTGGGTAAATCCACTTATGTGTCGATTTCTGGAATGTAATCTACGCCTCGAACAATGACAACTACCCAGTACTGTCTATGGAACACATTTTCCAAACAGTATCTAGAGCACAGATGTTCTCTCTTCTTGATGGTTTCTTCGGATACAACCAAGTTCTTGTAGTAGAACCTGATAGACTCAAGACTACTTTCCGTACAAGTGGGGTACGTTCTCTTATAGAAGAATGTCGTTTGGGCTTGTAAACACAGACGCAAAATTTCAGCGCACTATGGACATCACCTTTCGCGGACCCATTAGATAGAGCGTGGTGGTATACCTCAATGATGTAACTGTGTTCTCAAGAAAACGAGAAGCCCACATATGCCATCTGAAGAAAATATTTGAGCAATGTCGGAGATACGAGATTTCCTTGAATCCAAAAAAGAGCATATTCGCAGTGTCGGAGGGGAACTTCCTTGGACACATTGTTGCCAAAAGTGGGATCAAGGTGGATCCAAACTGGGTCAAAACCATTACACAGATTCCTTACCTAGTGAATAAGAAAGCCATGCAATTTGTTGACTAATAAAAGGTTCCTTTTAATTATCCTCACATTAATTATCAACCCGGGCAAGTCCTCTTATTTCAATAGTGTACACAATATGTGGTTGCTATTTAATTCAGAGAGTAATGTTTCCTAAATTGCAGTATAGATCTTTAAATACAAGAGTAACTGAATGCATCTAATGAATTCCAATAGTAATCATTAAAGGGAATATAACAACTGAACTTCAAGACTCAAGCTTCTACCAAATCATAATCAATTCTTACTCAAGCAATTCAACTAGCAATGGCATTGGCTGAGAGTATAGTAGCAATAACTCATCTCTTCTGAACTGATTTAATCTAAATCAAACTCATTCTTCAGTAAGTAATCTAAACAGCGATGATATCAATCTGAGAGTTTCAACAACGATAGTTAATACTCTTTACAATTTATTAAATCAAGCATAATATTTATCTAAGTAACTCAATCCGAAATGAAAATAAACTGAATCAACGACAATACTATAAGTTACGTAAAGAATATATATTCTGTCAACACTGGAAAACGATAAACAGTGGAGGAGATAAAATCAAAAAAAGCAAGAATACTATCAAACCATCACACTTGCGAGAATTGGAAATATATGACACAAAGAAAGCATTTGAATCCACCAGAGGCCGGGCCCTTAGCTACCAGCAAACACTGAAAAGTTACTTCAGATAGCTTGAGGGAACAACAACTTCATGTACGTATTAATCATCGAATATAAATAGCATTACAATATCATTTTGTTCTCTTAAAAACAAGAGTCTGTAATTAAAATTACAAATTCAATAACAACAGAGATTCCTCCCCTTTCTCCTTACAATCGTCTCCTTTTATAATCAAAAAGGGTGAAAGATAAATGGTAAATGCAATCCCTTAGGATCTATCGATCCTGAGGGATTTGCAACAGATTTCTAACTTTAAACATCCTTTCCTTTCTCGCGTTGATCCTTCTGATTTGCCTTTGGCCTTGTCCGCAACCGCCGCATTCTTCTCTCCGCTTGTTGATTTTTGTTGTTCCTTCATTAGGGAACAACAATTTTCCTTTTTGTTGTTTTCCTGCATAAAGAAGGGTAATAATTAGCTAAATCGTAACTGCAGATAATTCCTTCATTTCTTACCATAATTTCTCAATATATTACTGCATTAGGATATAGAAAAGATAAGAATAAAGGAAAAGTATGATGAGATTAATAGTAAACACATACCCTTTCCATGACTCAACATACTCCCCTGCTTACCCTTTTTCATGGCCTCATGAAAAGAAAGTAATTTGTATGCAGAGTAGTTAAAGAATAAGTTGGAGAAGGAATGTCGTAAAGTGGTCTAAAACCATGGTTCTTGACCAAGAGCTCAAAGATGGGCCCTATCTGTCCTTCAGACAATTCGTATATAGCCCGATAACCTTCAGTAGGATACCAAATGATAGGGCTATGGAACTGACATATGAGCCAATAAGGACCTTCTCTCAAAATGAGATTGCCATATGTAGCAAAATGGTCTGCAGTTAGCTTAAAATTTTTATAATTAAAAGGATCTCTATTCTATACATTAGTAGTGGAGACTGTCCACTTGAGCTTGGCTACAGCTAAGGAGCTCTCCTGAATGGAGAGGAAGTATTCTACTCCCTTTTGTATAATCTCTTTCTGAATAGGTCCAAAAATTTTAATTACTCCTTCCCTTGTCATTAGACTCTTGTGATTGGCCAACATTTGTAAAGGATTTTTGGGTTCACTTCTAACCCAAATATCCAACCCATGCTCTTGCCTTTGGAATGCGTTATGAGCCTTGAACCACTTCAGTTGATTGATAGCAAGTGAGATAAAGGCTTGGAACTAGACATCCCCTACAAATGGGTTGGGGTTCTTTTCCACTTCTTCCTCTAATACAAAATTGTGTAAGTAAAATTCACAAAGTAACCTTTGAACTTTTACCCCATGCTGTTTGCAACAATTTATAAAATCCTCAATTGTTTTTAATTCTATGGGTTTTATAGTTCTCACGGCTTTAATTTTTAACAGCAAATATCGTTCTAACAAAAAAAAGGCATAATTATTAGCAAGAGATCTGCATGCCAAGGCATCAATGTATAGAGAGAATATAATGTCTGTTTGACTCATGACATTCTCTAATCTGAGCTTCATTTTATCAATTTTCTCTTCTGCTTTTCAATATTTGTTGAAGATTTCGCTACCTGATGTATTCATGTCTTGAAGCTGCCTCTGTAATTCTTGATATTTTTGTTGGAAGACCGTTTCTTTCTCAAGTTGTTCTACGGCAAGCTGAGCCTGTGCTAAATCTTCTTGGAGATTCAATATATTGGGGTCATTTCTTGCCATGATATCTTTGGCTTGAATGGTTGTCTGAGTACTTCTGTTATGAGAAGAAATGCCTATTGTCTGTGCTTATTTATTATGGGAGGTCAAAAACTACGTCTGGGTGGCCATGTTACAGGAGGTTACCATCTCCGTCTGAATAGCTACGTTACAATAGGGTAGAGCCTCTGTCTGAGTAGCTACTTCTGCAAGAATTGTGTGCTGTTCCTTAGTGAGTATGGGCTCCATTTGAATCCTTGTAGTTCTTCTTTCACAAAATTCAATTTGAATTGTTGCGTTTACTATCTCTTGGTTTTTTTCTAGAACCTTCCCCGCTGATATTTCTTTTATCTTTCTCTTGAGCCTCTTTACTATTTTCCGGAGCCTCTTTTGTTCCTTCCTAAGAATTTTAATTTTGGCCTTGTACCTTTTCATGGGAGCAGTTGTTCTATTAATAGTCTCTGCTCCTAACAAACTCGATTGCTCATCCTGACTCTGTTCTACAAGAACCGTGTCCCCAGATTGGTAGTCGTCTTCCTGGTTTATTTCTGCTCCTTCTGTTTGGCCTATATTCTCCATGTTTAGGCCTACCTAGCTGGGTTCTCTTAGAGGCATGTCACTAGGTCGGTTCACCTCTTCTTCAATGGCCTTTGTGCCTGTTTTTGCTTCTCGGCTTACATTTTCTGATATAATTCTGTCATAGCCATAGTTCTCCATAGACTGAGTTATTCCCAAACTAAACGAGCTTTCAGGTTGTATGAACTCATTCATATTGGCCAGAATTTGGTCAAATTCGATATCATGTAATAAATCTCCTCGAGGACTTATATTTGATGTTGAGGGGAGTCCTGATTCATTTCTTTCCTCCTCTCCAGAATTCCCTATTTCTTCCTCATGGTCTAACTCAGGGTCATCCTGTCCTTCTAACTGTAAATACTACTTGCTCCCTAGACTGGATAGTTTTATGGGTTGGCTGATACTGCCCTGGGGATTTTTGGCTGCTCCTAAGTTTGTCGTTAGCCTGGCGGAATGTCTGCACTTTTTGGGAATGTTCGCTGCAAGGGTAGTCCTCTTCCTTCTCAGAACAGGGTTAGGTGCAGGCAGAGCCAAACCTCCTTCAAGAGAAAATATTAGCTCCTCCCACCTTGATTGCTATTGGGCGAGGTTGTAGCTAACTATCAGCCTAATCAAACAGCGATGGCTTACTACAGTTTCTATATGTCGGGACCGTCTGAGCCTCTCGGTGGTGTCATGGAGTAAAAATTTTGATAATGCAGGTAAATTTATAAAGCATTTTTGTTTCATAACTGCTAAGAGTTTAAGTTGACATGACCTTACCACGTCTTTGCGTCCGTCGCAGGTAATGTAATTCTAAACGATCCTTGCTAATTCTCCCCATGGTTCTCCAAGTGAGGATGGTTGAATGCCTTTTCCTTTTTTGATGAGCTCCTGTCCTTCGTCCTTAAAGGTTTTGATGGCATCATGCAACTTCAATTGTTTGTTAGCCCATACAGATCCTTCGGCTGGCAACCCGGATACTTCTGCTATCAGAGCTTCTGATACTGTGATTTGTCTTCCCCTTATCATGGATTGTCCAATCTGTAAATTTCGTAGGAATTCAATGGAAAATTCTTCGTTGGGTGGCTGAAATCATGTGAAGTATGCTATCCACCCAGCTCAGGCTAAAATTTCTTTGGCTGCATCAGAAACAGCCAATATTAGCGACTCCTTGCGCACTATTCTTCCTCCCATACTGTCTGAATTATACAAACAGTCAGTGTAGCAGAGATAGCACAGCAATAAATAGAGCCAAGTGATGGAACAAGAAGCTGTAATAATGGTTATATCAGATGATACATTACAAGCATAAATACCGTTATCTAGGACTTGCTATTATACCACATACTCCATGATCATGGAATGCCGTATTGACCTGCAAAATCAAATAAAGAGCTAACACGCATGCATAGTACACTGGAGGTTGCTCCTTGACCCTCTTTGAAATGATAGGTTGCCTTCGACCGAATGAGTGAAGGGATAACATGCTGGTGGTGAAGTACAGGGATGATGAAAGTGGCAAGGTATGCATATTAATGAAAGGATCCCAAAAGATGTCGGAGTGCTGAAATCAATGCATATAACGAGAATTATCAATAAGTGAGGAGATGCCGTGAGGTGATTCGAAAAGGGAAAAGGACAACTGACGTAGGAAAGATACTTTACCATCACCATTCCACTTAAATCTATTATGATTGATTTTTAAAAGATATCACATGCATAAATGTTCAAAATAAATTAGGAACATAATCTCTCTATAGTAAGGATAAAAAAATAAGAAAAGGGAATTATAATAACTATTGATGTTGAAAATACGACTTCAATACCATCAACAGAGCTTCTGTTTCTTGCAGGCGTCTATAGCCTCAACAAAGTTGCTTTCTCACCCTTCAGAACCATGATCCTCTATGGAAAATTTGGGAAGTGCATTATGATATCAGAGTAGAGACCAATGCGCTGGCATGGTAACCAGATGAACACATTGCCATTCACTGGGAAGGAGCGAAAAGTGGACAAGCTGGCTCGTAATGAGACCTCCTATTCCAAGGACTTTATTTCTTGATGCATCCATTAGATCATATCCCTGGTGTGGTGGCCATAGTGGGAATGCCACTTCGCTACTTCATTATGATCATGGTAAGCTAGCTCATGATGAGACCCCCTATTCGCCATCTGTAAAAATCATAGAATTGTTAGTAAACATTTGTATATGTCTATATATAGATATTGGAACACTTCCTATTTATATATAGAGGGTGGCTCAACACTCCTTAGGAGTAGTGATGGTGGAAGAAGTCTGAACATATCAATAGAAAAAAGTATGCCCTTAAACTTCTTTGATGATAATGAACAGAGAGAATTATAGGGGTAGGGGAGAACCAATATGGTACAAATAATTAATCAATTCGATTTATAGTGAAAATGAGGACAGTGAAGTGATATAGATGGTTGTGTCCTTCCTTTTTCGATCAATACCAAGCAATCTTGTTAAATATGATAATATTCACTATATTTGTTTGTTCCAGTGAACTTCAGATTTGTATCCTTACATATATATTTGTACACTTGCACTCTATAGAGGATCATAAAGAGTGAGCAAAGGAAAGAAAGGGTGTTCTCAAACAAATATTCACAAAGTGCTCTTTCCTAAAGGAAATATCAAAAGAAAACCTCACACAAAAATGTTGTTCCTTATAGGGAACAACAAGGAAAGACACACAAAAAAAGGTGATGTTCCTTAGAGGGAACAACAATTGTTCCCTATAGGGAATAACAAAGAAAATACATACAAAAATTGTTGTTCCTTAGAGGGAACGGCAGTTGTTCCCTGTAGGGAATGACAGTTGTTCCCTATAGGGAACAGCAAGGGAAATACACGCTGAAAATTTGTTGTTCCCTGTAGGGAATAGCAAAGAAAATGCACAAAAAATTGTTGTTCCTTAGAGGGAACAACTGTTGTTCCCTGAAGGGAACAATAAGACAAAATGCACACTGAAACTGTTGTTCCTTACAAGGGAATAACAGTTGTTCCTTAGAGGGAACAACAAGAAAAAAAATTCACACGAAATTGATGTTCCTTAGAGGGAACAACGTCTATTCCTTAGAGGGAACAACAAGAGAAAAAAAATTGGACACGAAATTGTTGTTCCTTAGAGGGGATAGCAATTGTTCCTTAGAGGGAACAATAACTATTCCTTAGAGGGAACAACAGCTGTTCCTTAGAGGGAACAACGACTATTCCTTAGAGGGAACAGTAGTTGTTCCTTAGAGGGAACAACAAGAAAAAAGAAAAAAATTGCACACGAAATTGTTGTTCCTTAGAGGGAACAACAAGAAGAAACAAATGAAAAATATTGCACATGAATTTGCTGCTCCTTAGAGGGAACAACAGTTGTTCCTTAGAGGGAACAACAGATGTTCCTTAGAGGGAACAACAACTGTTCCTTAAAGGGAACAGCAAGAAGAAAAAAAAGCACTCGGAATTGTTGTTCCTTAGAGGGAACAACAAGAAAAAACAATCCATACGAACATTGTTGTTCCTTAAAGGGAACAACAGTTGTTCCTTAGAGGGAACAACGAAGGGAAAAGAGAAAAAAAAAACAAACTTATATACAATTTATTATACAAGCGAATTCAATCAAATAGAAAGGGAAATTTATGTACAAAAAAACAAATAAATTCTTCACTGGACCGATGTTGTAGATGGCTTGCCTTCCTCAACAAGAATTTGTATAGTGGAATCTTCCCCTAACTGTTCGCAAAAGGACTCCCTAGTAAGTAGTTTGTGATAGAGATGCACTCGATGTCCATTCGCTTTAAAGGAGTAGCCAGACCCATCAATGGTGGCTAATGTGAGCGTGCCATTATCATGCACCTCTTGTATCTCATAGGGCATAACCATCTGGTCTAGTGTTTTCCTGGGAAATCCCGGAACCTAGAATCATACAAAAGTGCCCAATCACCTTCGTGGAAGATCTTCTTCTTGATAAGGGCATAATGCAATTTTGCTCTTTGTTGTTGGATTAGTGCAGTATGTTGAAGAGCTGATAGCCGAATTTCATCCAATTCATTGATTTGATGTAGCCTACTAATCTATGGTTCGTTTAAGTCCAAGCCTACTTCCTAAGCTATCCTCAATGTCTAAATTTCAAATTCAATTGGGAAGATAGGTTCTTTGCCAAACACTTGCTGATATGGGGAATATCCCGTGGTATTTCTCCATGTCGTGCAATATGCCCACAGGGCTTCTGGCAATTGGGTAGCCCAATCACGTCTATGTGATGCAACTGTCTTTGTGAGTATTGCCTTGATTACTTTATAGGTACTTTCTACCTGGCCATTTGTCTAGGGTGGTATGGAGTTGTGATTCTGTGCATGATATGATGATTTTTTAATGTTGCAGCAATCTTATGGCCTATAAACTGTGGCCCTCCATCCATGGTTATTTCTCTAGGCAAGCCATACTGCAAAAAAAGTTGGAAAAGGAAGTGGATTATTGAGTCCTCCGTTGCCCTTGGTAATACTTCTACCTCTACCCATTTAGTCACATATTCTGTTATAACTAGTATATATGTCTTTTGATTAGATGATGAGTTTATTAGACCAATGAAATCCGATGCCCATCATTCAAAAGGTTCTATGACTAACTGTAGATGCAGGGGCATCTCATCAGACTGCCCAGGGCATCCCATTCTTTGGCAACTATCACATGCCTGGACAAACTTCTTGGCATCTTTAAAAATAGTGGGCCAATAATAGCCCGTTTGTAAGACTTTGTGACCAGTCCTGCGGTCTGCAAAATTCCACCACAGGGCCCATCGTGGCAAGCTTTCGGGATTTCGAAGACTTCGTCTTCCCTGACACATCTTTGAATGTTCATATCGGCTCCTTATGAAATAAATATCCTTCGATCCAGGGGAACCAAGTGCTACGTTGTACTATTTGTTTTCTTTCACTGGGCGTCAGGTGCTTGGGTAATTTTCCCACTGCTAGGTAGTTTGCAACATCCACGTACCATAGTGTTTTCATGGAGACAACGAATAAGTGTTCATTAGGGAACTTGTCTTCTACTGCTGCCGAGTCGTCTGTCTTTGGCATACATGAAAGGAAGTCTGCTACTAGATTTTCTTTTCCTTGTCGACCTTTGATTGTTATGTCGAATTCCTGCAAAAGTATCAACCATCTAGTCACTCTTCCATTTGTAACAGGTTTATTAGCTAGATATTTAATAGCAGAGTGATCAGTGAACAAAACCACAGGGTATCCTGTTATATAATGTCTGAATTTATTAATAGCATAGATTACAACCAAAAATTCCTTTTCGGTCACAGTGTAATTCAACTCAACCGAAGATAGATTCTTGTTGATGTAATATATCACATAAGGTTTCTTATCTTCCTCCTGGTTGAGAACTACTCCAATGGCCGTATCAGATTCGTCGGATGAAATATGGAATGGAAAATCCCAGTTTGGGCCCCGTAATACTGGGGCTGTTGATACTAGCCATTTTAAATCTTCAAAAGTAGTGTCACATTTTTCAGTCCATATGAAATCAATATTTCTTGTTAATGCATATAACGGTGCAGAAATTTGAGAGAAATTCTATATAAATCTTCTATAATGACCAAAAAATCCCAAGAAACTATGTGCCTCAATTTGTGTGGAAGGGGTAGGTATTAAAAGAATGATCTGAATTTTTGTTGGATCTACCTGAATTCCAACTGCTGAGATGTAGTGACCGAGGATGAGGCCCTCGATCATCATCATATGGCATTTTTCATGGCTTAAACAGATCCTGGTAGCAATGCATCTTTGCAGAAATTTCTCTAGCATTTGTAATGCCGGCTCGAAGTCATCTCCATAAGGTGTAAAGTCATCCATGTACACCTCAAGCCCCTCGTTTATCAAGTTTGAAAAAATGCTGAGTATAGCCCTCTCGAATGTGGCAGGTGCATTACATAGTCCGAAAGGTAAGACCCTGTAAGCAAATGTCCCCCAAGGGCAGGTAAAGGTCGTCTTATCCTAGTCTTCATAGGCAATTTGAATTTGATTGTAGCCGCTGAAGCCATCTACGAAAGAAAATAATTTTTTTCCTGCCAATGTGTCCAAGGCCTGGTCGATGAACGGAAGGAGAAAATGGTCTTTTTGTGTTGCTTTATTAAGCTCTCTATAGTCAACACATATACACCACTTTCCATTATTTTTCGACAACACTACTAATGGAGAAACCTATTTGCTATCAGATATGGGATATATGAAATTTACATCTAGCAATTTTTGTAGTTCATCTTTAACAATATCTTTAAGGTGGGGGTTTAACCTCCATTGAGATTGTCAAATGGGCCGGGCATCTTTCTCTGTATAGATGTGGGGTATGAATAATTGGGGATCAATCCCTTTCATGTCTGGGTAATCCCATGCGAAAGCCTCTTTATATTTTCTCAGAAGTTGAACAAGCCTCTGCTCCTGGTCATCAGTCAGGTTTTTGTTGATATTTAAGGTTTTCCCTGGCTCAATTTCTATGGTTTTGCTATTATAAACAGAAGTTGTTGGTATTGACTGGTCATTAATATCCTTTAAGGGATCTTCTTCAATTTCATTATCCAAGGCTACTTCGATCATGTGACATTTTGGATGGGATACGACATCTAGTTGGTTAATGTAAGTGTTAATGATGTCATCTTCTATTTGATCCTTGAATTCGAGAGCATCTTCTATAGTTAGTGGTGATCTAATGTTTTCAGTTAGATATGATACAGGTTGTTTTCTAGTTTTTATTATTGTTAAACTTGGTTGAGCTGGAGGGTATGAGGATAAATTCTTCACATTACTTCCTCTTGCTATAGTCATGATGCCTATTCGACAGCTTATGTAAGCATCTGCGGTTGCTAGCCAAGGTATTCCTAGAATTAGGGGATGTCTGTCTAGCCGGTTTCTAGGATTGATGATCAAAAAATCTGCTGGGTATTCCCAAGAATCTATAGACACCATTACATCCTGTAATGTGCCTTCTAGTTTGACTACTGATCAGTCAGCCAGTTCCAATAAGGTCGTGGTTGGGTCCAAGGATGTAATGGCAAGTTTTTGACAGGTTGTTGTTGTGAGAATATTGATTGCTACTCCTAGGTCAACTAATGCATTGGGGAAGGAGCATCCATTTATTTTTACCATGACTATAGGGTTTCCTGGGTCCTCATATTTTACTGGTGTTTCTCTGCCTGATAATAAATCAGACAAAGTACCGACTACATGGATAGTTGGGGTTGGTTTTATTTTCCTCTTTGGCTTTTTCGTACACAATTCCTTAATAGTTTTTGCATAAATTGGAATGTCCTGAATAGCCTGGAGGAGAGGTATTTTTACACACAATTTTTTCAATTCTCCCAAAAGATCGAAATCGGGATATTTGATTGAGCGGGGTATAATTAATCTCTCTAGGAATGGTGAAGAAGAGGTAATAGTTTAATCGTGGATTTTCTGTTTAACTATATTCTCCACTTGTGGTGCTTTTTCTACAGGTAACAGAGCTTCAATTTGTATATTTTTATCCCCCTCTAAATCTATTATCCATCCAGACCTTAATTTAAGCTCATTACACTCCCTCAACTGAGTTTCTAGCTCTGGTCCTTCAATAATTTGCACAAATTGGACCAGTCTGTTCTTGGGATTCGGGTTGGGTTGGGCTGGGAGCTGTCATCGTAGGTTGGTCTGAGGGTTCTGTTGCAATGTGTAGGGTGCTGGTAGTGTAGGTTGAGGTAGGGAGATTGTTCCTGCTGGCTGGTCTATAGATCTTTGCCAGCTTGACTTCCAACTCTGGTTTTGTGAGGTGGAGGGTGGCCATTGAGATGGATATCCATTATTTTGCCAGAATGGTGGGAAGTAAGAGGAATTTGGCCAATTGTTGTTTTGATTTGATTGGTTGGACCAAGGTGGCATAGAGAATGGTTGATGTGACCAATTAGGAAAAGGTGGCTGGTTCTGCCGCATAGCTCCTGGATATTGTTGTGATTTATATTGTGAGTGTTGAAAGAAAGAAGATGGGTCAGTAGGCATACCTATTTGTCGTGGTTGCCATTGGCAATGCTGATTTAGCAGGTAGACTGGTTTTGTTTCTTCTTCTGCCTCCTTATAAGCTGCTTTTAACCCTGAGAGTGATGGGAAACTTTCTGTGGCGTGATCTTTGGTACATATGGCATAGGTTTGTACCATATCCAGCGGGCACTCTTTATGACTATGCCTTTTCTTGCATCTAGGACAAAATATCACCAAGTTTTCGTATTCAGCCTACTTCTGCTTGGCTTGCATGATGTCTAGTTGTGTCGTCAAATTTCCCAAGATATCTATTTTTAAATCCTCTAGGAGGTTGCCAATTTTTGCACAGGTAATGCTTCCACTAGAGATTTTGCTATTTCTGTTGGTCATGTCGTGTTCTGCTAGTTTTAATCTCGTACTGCCTCTTGAGAACCTCATACACAATTTAGTAATATTAGCATGGTATTCTTGATATATATCACCTTTACCCATAATATTTAATGTCTCTATCCATTGTCCTTTCATTCCTTTAATCAATGTAGTTTTTAGCACATTATCAAGCAAAGGCAGAGTTGCATAGGGAGATCGCTAGAGGTTATATTGAAAACATTCCACATATTCTTCCAACGTTTCACTAGGTCTTGCTACCATTTGGAATATTTTGTCTTTCAATTCCCTAGATCTGCAATAGTCTTGATATTTTTTAAGGAAATCGGTTTTCATTTGATCCCAATCATTTATGGTTCCCCCACCTAGCCCCATAAACCAACGCAAGGCTGCTCCTTTTAATGTGGAGGGAAACAACTTTAGCTTTTGGGGGTCGGTGGTGTAATCATAACCCCAACATAATACATCAAATTCAAACAGAAATGCATCTGGATCCTCTGATGTGAGTCCATGAAAGGTGGGGATATTTTGTAGAGGGATAACTTTCATGGGTGTGTTGATAGCTGTGTCAACGATGGGATACTGCAATGTGGAGGTTTGGGGTGCTTTTGGATTGTTGGCCATTTGATCAAATATATGCTAGTACCCTTCTGGGATTTCTAGAGAGTTATTCCTAGGGTGATTAGAAGGGCTGAGAGTGATCTTAATAGCACTCCCTCAATCTGGGATACTAGGTGTTCCTTGCTCAATTACTACCTGAGGGGATCTTGGCTCCTCTGTTTCCCCTATTTCTCCTTCCCCTTCAAAAATATAACAAGAATTTCCTTCTTGTGAGGAAATCCGGTGCGAATTTTCATTTTCTTGAAACTCTGTTCTGTTCCTACTGTTTTGCTGTGGACCTCAGCGTAGGCTACAGATGGTGAGCCTGTGGCCCGAAGGGAGATAGTAGGTTGTCTAGAAGCAACATTTCGAGGACCTAATGATGGCTAAGATTCAACTTTCTTTAAGATGCCATCAATGAAATTTGATCGTCCAAGAGTCACTGGTCCCTTAGATTTGTCGGGTTTGGGTAGAGGAATTGGATTGTTTTCGGGTTTTTTCTTCTTAGTCAATCATGCAAACAATTCAAATGTTTATCTCTACCCTAAGATGCTAACAATTTTGCCGGAAAGCGGGCAGGGGAGCAGGCATTTTACGTGCTCTGTACGCAGGTTCTTACCTTTCATTTTAATACCCAGTTCTCTCTCAACAAACAAGCATCAAACACCTAATTTAGCTTTCTGTAATTGTGCTGAAAAGCAGGCAGAGGAGCAAGCACTTTACTTTCTCGTTACATAGGTTCTTACCTTCCGTTTTCAATACCCAATTCTTCCTCAACAACAATTATCAGATGTACATCACTCTTTATAAATGGCTACACTCTCCCCGGCAACGACATCAAAATGTTGACTGATAAAAGGTGCCTTTAAAACTCCTAATTATCCTCACATTAATTATCAACTCGGGCAAGTCCTCTTATTTCAAGAGTGTACACAGTATGTGGCTGCTATTTAATTCAGAGAGTAATGTTTCCTAAATTGCAGTATAGATCTTTAAATACAAGAGTAAATGGATGCATCTAATGAATTCCAATAGAAATCACTAAAGGGAATATAATAACTGAAATTCAAGACTCAAACTTCTACCAAAATCATAATCAATTCTTACTCAAGAAATTCAACTAGCAAAGGCATCAACTAAGAATACAGTAGAAATAACTCGTCTCTTCTGAACTGATTTAATCTAAATCAAACTCACTCTTCAGTAAATAATCTAAAATGCAATGATATCAATCTGAGAGTTTCAACAACGATAGTTAATACTCTTTACAGTTGATCAAATCAAGCGGAATATTTATCTAAGTAACTCAATCCGAATTGAAAATAAACTGAATCAATGACAATACTGTAAGTTACATAACGCAAATATATTTTGTCAACACTGGAAAACAATAAACAACAAAGGAGATAAAATCATAGAAAGCAAGAATACTATCAAACCATCACACTTGCAAGAATTGGAAATATATGACACAAAGAAAGCAGTTGAATCCCCAGAGGCCGGGCCCTTAGCCGCCAGTGAACACTGCTAAGTTACTTCAAATAGCTTGAGGGAACAACAACTTCACTTATGTATTAATCATCGAATATAAGTAGCATTACAATATCATTGTGTTCTCTTAACAACGAGAGTCTGTAATTAAAATTACGAATTCAATAACAACATAGATTCCTCCCCTTTCTCCTTACAATCGTCTCCTTTTATAATCATAAAGGGTGAAAGATAAATGGTAAATGCAGTCCCTCAGGATCTCTCGATCCTAAGGGATTCGCAACATATTTCTAACTTCAGACATCCTTTCCTTTCTCGCGATGATCCTTCTGATTTGCCTTTGGCCTTGTTCGCAACCACCACATTCTTCTCTCTGCTTGTTGATTTTTGTTGTTCCTTCGTTAGGGAACAAGAGAAGAAGGGTAATAATTAGCTAAATCGTAACTACAGATAATTCCTTCATTTCCTACCATAATTTCTTAATATATTACCGCACTAGGATATAGAAAAGATAATAATGAAGGAAAAATATGATCAGATTAATAGTAAAGACATACCCTTTCTGTGACTCAACACAATCCTTCTCGGGAAAAATAAACTTCCTCCGGAAGCTCATCTCGGATTATGCATAGATAGTCATGCCCATGCAGAACATGATCAAGAAAGATGTAGTCTATAGTTGGGTTAAGAAGGAAAATTATGCATTCACCCAATCAAGGAGGCCATTGCAGAAGCGCCTGCGCTCTATAGCCCATATTTCAAGAAAGATTTCCTGCTATACACCTTCTCTTATGATAATTCACTAGCTGTAGTACTCACTCAGAAGAACAAAGCTAATGATGAACATCCCATCTCCTTCATGAGTGCAATCATGTAGGGACCAGAGCTCAACTACCCTGCCATAGACAAGAAAGCTTATGCAGTTTACAAGGGGGTGAAACACTTTAGGCCCTACTTGCTGAAGAACCACTACATAGTCTTAATCCCCCACCCAGTGGTCCACACATTGCTTGTACAACAAGAACTAAGTGAACGATGCATGAAATGGATGACAATATTGTAAGAGTATGATCTTGAAATCAAGCTAGTGCACATGATCAAAGGACATGGGCTCTCCATACTTGAAGTTGAAGCAGTACATGCTCCAAAGAGAGAAGAAGATTTCGACAGTTGGGAGCAGGAAAGTGACATGTATGACATAAGGCGAGAAACACCCACTGAAGACATAACCTCTTGGTACGCAGATGTGCTCCAATACCTTGAGCACGACACCATACCCTCTCACTTTTCTATCAGATAGAAGAGGGAATTGTGCCTGAAAGCCTTAGCATATCAGTTAGTGCACGGAGTTCTTACAGAAAGAACAATAATGGAGATTTTCTTAGGTGCCTGGAGGCACATAAATTGGAGAAGGTACTTCAAGATCTGCATGACAGACCGCTGGGGGTCACTTTGCAGGAAATTATGTGAGCTGGTTTTTAATGGCCCACATTATTCAAGGATGCACCACAAGTGCTCGGTCTATCAACGATGCGCCAACAAAACATGAATATCAGCAACCCCACTGCACCTTGTTGCAGTAACTGAGCCATTCCAATAGTGGGGTCTGGACATCATTGGGGAAATTTTCCCTCATTCATTAAAACAACACCGCTATATACTAACAATAACTAACTACTTCACACAGTGGATAGAAGCAGTTCCACTTAAACAAGAGAATGACCAGGAGGCCATCAGATTCCTCCGGCAAAACATCATTTCATGCATCGGTGTTCTAGTATCACTTTTTTTTATAATGTAACTTATTTTTCATCTTTGAAACTCTATGACTTTGCATTACAGAGTGGTATTGTGCTAAAGCATTCATCTAACTACTACCCACAAGGAAACGGTCTAGCAGAGTCCATGAATAAAAACCTCATTCGTATAATCAAGAAGACTATTTTCTTTGAGCAGTGTAACTGGCATACCACCCTAATGAATGAATTATGGGCTAACCATGTAACACCCAAGCCCTCTCTAAATACCTCACCATACTTCCTAGTTTATGGTAAAGAAGCCATCCTTCCACCAAATATCTACTTGCCTACACTTCAGCTTTCCCAAGAATCCCAAGGCAAGCCTTGCCAGCTAGTTCAGCGTAGGATGGATGCTCTCCATAAGCTTTAGGAAGAAAGGATGAAAGAAAAAGAAAAATTCACACTCCACCAAAACCGTATCAAGAGATGGTTCAATAAGAAGTCTGCAGGGAAAGCTAACTTTGATGTTGGTGACTTAGTTCTGAAATGGGATAAGCCCCATGAAGACAAAGGAAAACATATGAAGTTCCAGTCCCTGTGGATTGGTCCATACATAGTCCATGAGAAGCTTGGCCCACACACGTATCATTTGCAATCACTTGATGGGAGGATTGACAACCTTCCTGTCAATGACCAAGATCTCAAGCATTATTTTTAGTAGGTTGGGCCATGCCTGTGCCATGTACATAATTTGCTTACTGCTTGTTGTTTTCATCTTGTTTGCTTTGCTTATTACCTTTGTTTTTACTTTGTTTGATTCTGCTTACTATTTTTGTTCACATTCATTTTGCTTGTTTGATATATTACTATTTTTGTTTCCAGAAATAAGTGCTGCCAACTACTACGTTCTGGCTTCTGAATAGAGTATGTGGCTAAAATTTGAAGAAACTTGTGACACTGTAGCACTTGGCCAGTCTTGTGTCTGTCTTCTTTGTGCTTGCTTGTAATCTTCGGCTGATGAAGTCTTGATGGAAAATATGAACCATCTGCAAGGGAAGTTTTGGTCCAACCATGAACCTGCGTCCACACTGGGAAACCCCATGTGTATACTCAGCCTTCTGCTTTCTGTGTTCAAGCTCATCCAACTAGTAGAAACGAAGAAGGGGAAAATCTAAATGAGCAAACCTCTGTCGGAGGTCTTACATGCTTCTCTGAACGAACAACCTCTTATGCTATCAATAAGTTGGGATCCCTCTTCCGCCAAAAAAATAAATAAATGCTTATGCACAATCCTCCTAAAAAGTACAAAGGCGAAAGAAAAGAAAGGCTTCCTACGCAAAGAGGTGAAGCATGCAACTCCACCAGGGTATTGACCAGGTTCGCTGGCAGTGAAGCAATGTGTGTGTTCCTGCGTTACTCCGTGGGGGTATTGTCTAGGCCTGCTGGCAGCGGAGAAACACCAGATATGAAAATTTGTACTCTGAAAATTTTCAACTCGCGAGCTAAACTACCCTTCCTGAATTCAAAACACTGAGATCAAACTGAACTTTTGATTTTTTTTTATTGAATTGGAAAATGGTGAACCATGTATGTCCATGGGGTAAGTGGGGAAGTCGAAGTAACCCACACAACGATTCAATACTCCCCAAAAGACCAAGGCCCTGTGCTAGAAATGAACCACAACATAGAAGCTAGAGTTCTACTAGTGTGTCGCCAAGTGTTGTAGCAGCTACAACCACCCTCCAAAATTTTGGCCTACACCCAATTTCAAAGCCTCCCTTGAGAGTTTCACTTGTTGATTGCACACACTCGGGTTCACTCCGTGAGCTCATGTGAGTCCTTGCAACTACCTTGCTTGTTCATTTCATTCAAGTTTCCATATGTTGGTGTCTAAGTCATGCTTGTGACCATGTTCTGGTTACGCTCAAAGTCTCCGCTTCGTGTGTACTTTTTGTGTTCAATATGAAGGCATCTATCACACTAATGCACAGAGTCACATTCACTGTCACACAAACGTCATCATGGTTGATCAACGATCAATCACGAGTGTCACGCTTGTCACTTGCACCATCGATCAGTCAGGTTGAACATGTGTGTTTGGATGGTTTGAGTCATCTCCTCCTCAAGTCAAGAGAGTGTGTGTTTGCATGATCACCTATGCATCTTTCGGTCATTCACAAACTTAGTCATTTTTGCTGAAGTTCTGACGACCGGACTCCCCTCTGATAGTCAGACCATCACCTTGCCAGTGACTCGATCGACTGTCAACCAGAAAAGCGTAGAAGCACTAAGAAAGTCTTTTCAAGTTGCGCTGCCCACAAAGAAATTCAATCAAATTTCATGCTGACCACTCGGACAGTCAAACCTGGCAGTCACCCCAAGACTAACTCCCCTCAAAAATTGCATAGAGGCCACTGATCTTATTCACTCAACTAACTGAGGAAATTGCGCAAACAGGCCAGACAGACACCAAGTGCTCGTCCTTGTCTCCCTCAGAAAATTGTGTAGTTTTCCCAGTCAGTCATCCTGACAGTCGACCGGCTACTCATCCAAGAAATTGCGTAGTTTTCATGAGCAAGCCTTCCGCTACTCAGCAGTCTGCTCAGCTCAGAAATTGCGCAGAGATGATCACCAAGCCAATCTACTAGCCTCAGTACAGTTTCCATTTTCCAGCAACTCCTAGTAGGAGACTGCCAGTTCCCTCTAGGAATTGCGCAGTTTCTGTTGCCAATGACCCAGTAGCCAACTACCAGTTCCCTCTTGGAATTGCACAGTTTTAGCTGCCACTGACCAAGCAGCCAACTGCTAGTTCCCTCTCAGAATTGCGCAGTTTTGGTTGCCAGGCTCCCGGACAATTCCTCCCAAAAACTATGCAATCTCTGCCTACTAACCCTCCTTGTAGCTGAGCCTGTTCCCCCAGAAAATTGCGTAAATTTTGCATTCCATTCCCTACTACCCACACATTCCAGAAACTGCGCAGATCCTTCCTACCTTTCCTTCCTGCAACACGGACTGTCCCTCCCAAAATTTTCACAACTTTTCCTTCCAGCATAGCCAGACCTCGCAGAAAATCACTATCAACTTGGATGGCCCATCTCCATCACTCAGTGACTCTTTCTTAGTTTTCATTAGCAATGCCCAGAGCCATTATCTCGCTTCACAACCTTGCTGCCTCTCCTAGTCACTTGCATCCTAAATGATTATGTGTCATGGTAGACTAGGAGGTTTTGGATTTGATGTGGTCTCGTCATGAGTGACTGCAAGTACAAGTACACCAACAAACATGGCGCGAAGAAAACTGGGATGAAAGAAGGGAGCACATGCAAAAGGACAGGTCCACCAATGAACGAATGAATGATGCATGTGAAGAGATGTGCTTGCAAATGGATGATCATGCAAAGATGTGTTCATAGACGAATGAATGAGGAA
Organism: Pinus tabuliformis; assembly: GCA_031772625.1. Taxonomy (NCBI): domain Eukaryota; kingdom Viridiplantae; phylum Streptophyta; class Pinopsida; order Pinales; family Pinaceae; genus Pinus; species Pinus tabuliformis. Next base: position 915,090,643 of record CM062809.1, read on the forward strand.
ACATGCAAAATGTTCTCACGGACGGGTGAATGGACAAACATGCACCTTTCCCGAAGAGATGAGCCTATCAAGCTTCCAACATGCAAGAAAGGAACAAGATGCTAAAGCTTAATCAAGCGAACCAAAAACCATCAAAGATTTCACACACTTTGCCATGTGGAGGTGAAGCTGTGACACAACATGAAGACATCCATCACCTAACGACATTGTAGCTCAACATGCACTCCAGCAGCAGCAGGAATGTACCAGCACTATCATGTCGAGGCATGTCATCCACATCTCTACTATGGGCTATATTTTCAATCAATATAATGTAATGTGGAAGTCCAAGAGACCCACTTGTTGTACAAAGAGTCATGTAAAGTTGAAAAGTCATGGAATTCGAACAATCATGAGGGTAGTCGAACAACCACAAGGGTTAGTTTCACCCTTGGCTATAAATACCCTCTCATTTGTACATGAAGAGGAATTTTCACCTTAGCTCCTCCCACATAGCCAAGAGAGTCTGTAATCTTTTCTTTGAGGAGTAAGTAGTTGCCTCAATGCCCCGTACTCGGGGTTTGTGATGTATGTTGTAACGATGTGTCTTGGAACTTTCTCTTAATTCAGAAACCTGCTAACAGGCCAACACGTTTTCACACATGTATTGTAAATGTTGTAAGACTAATCTTGAACACTTGTAATGCATGTTTCTTTAACCTGTGTTGAACACTTGAACTATTTCACTTGTTGTAATACATAATCTGTTAATGGAAATGTGTCGTATATGTTGTTAACTCGATCTCACCCATGGTGGCTATCTTCCAAGACATCAGACATACCTTTCACATAAATCTTGCTATAACAACCGTTGCACTCGTTCAGACTCCTCCATTGAGTGTTTTATGTGTTATCTTACCTTGTGTGTTGTGACTGCTACATCCGTGTGGACTGCTCCTCTAGAAGTTGTGTGCATCCTATTGTGTTGTGTGTTCCTAGCTGAGTTGGGACTTCATCCCAACCAACTTGGTACTCACTCTCACCCTCTTCCCATATATTGAAAGAACCATTGACACAAGTACACTATCATTCACCAAGCACATGAACCTCACTTCTTCAAGGCAAAGTAGACCACTCTCGTCTGCTGACAAGCAATAATTGAGGCAAATCCTTAAGACAATGGCAACTGGGCCATCATAACGGATGGGACTCCCACACCAAACATTGTGAGGTCTAGTTGGGACCTCATACCAGGGTGATCCCCTGAATGTTGACGGGTCCAACACCATCGACAGGACTATACTCTGGTCCCGATCCTTTTGCGATTTCTAGAGAATCGTCCACTTCGCATAGCTACGAACATCAAGGTAATGACATCACCCATTTTTCACATAATATCATTTTAATACAAGTATTCAATGATCTTTAATACTTACCTCGCATTCCTTTGAAAAATCGTCACTCCGCTTCGCTATAGCTGACTGAGGTATCAACTACAAATTATGTAACAAATCCTCCTAGAATTCGATCAAGTGAATGATCAACACCACGCGATCTTGTTTTCAAAGGCTTCTAATCATCACACTAATTCTAGAGTCCATATTATAGGACTATCGAGCTTCCACCTTGCTTGATTGTCTATCAATTTAGCTAACCACTCATACAATTCAATGGGGAAGGTGCAGAAGAAGGTTTCATGTATATCAGTATACAGATATTTGTTCAACCACTCTTCTTTTGACAGATGCAGATTCCTATTTTCCTGCATTGCGAACTCGTGAATTTTCTGATCCAACCACTTTTAAATTTCTTTCTTAGTCAGATTCCAATGATGCAACATCACATATCTCTTTCAAGCAGATCCCTGTCCTGGCAATGTAACCATTTGTTGGCTTAGGGGGTCCTGACCTAGGTTCGAAGTTAGTTGCGCCAACTAGCAAAACCCTACACTACTGACCCTTTCGGAAAAACCCACATAGTGCAGGCTGCATTCTCACCCGAAGCAGTATGGGGGGAATGCAAGAACCAAGTTTCTACATCCAGAGACTAGTGTGATGTCTTCTAGTGCCTTGGATATTCCTTCACACAGATCGATAAACTCCTAGGGCTCGATATTGTAATTCTGTTAAAGCGGCCTTTAGACCTTCACAAAGGTCCATGATCAGTCCTTGCGGACTTCTAATAGTCGATTTACGTATTTACACACATCAGGAAGCAATCCTAAATTGGTTCGCGCAGATCTCAAGTCGTCAGTAAACATAGGAGAAATCACTAGAGTCTTCGTGGAAGTTTTTAAACATTCATTATGTACATTATTAAGATAGATCCAAGATAATCACGTAGCATTTATCAATAAGTAAGACATTTCATTTATCAGCAGTATATAAAACTAACAGAGATAAATAGGAATACTTAGGAATTCTTTGGAAAACTGTCTTTATTGATCTTCAATTCAAGGATTATAGACTCAAACTGCCCTGTGCACATAGTTGCAGGGGTTCGTGCACTCATTTGCAGACTCTACCTAGGCCTTTGCACACTCAGCTGAAGAGCCTTTCTTCTTCTAAGCTTTCCTGAGCCTTTCGCTCTTCTATCTCACCCTCTACTACTCTACTGCCTTAGACTCTCTAAGACACACCTATTTATAGTATTTTTCATACAATTCCATGGTCCGCGGACCATGGGTGGATCTCAAAACCGACTCAAAACTTGTCCAAAACAAGGGGCTAAGCCCCTTTGACTCCTATTCATCTACACGCTCTACATCCACAAATCGCGGAGACTTTACATTATTTACAAAATTGTACCAAAATTTGGGTTATCTTAACCCCAAACTAACCCAAGGGACCCCATCCCAACAATCCCACATTCATGCTTGGAATATGGCACGAGGGTGAATGTCTGAAGAGATATTTGGCTCAGTCATTTTATGGTCGGGTGGAACATGGTAGTCCCATCTCTGGTTGGTTGATTGCATTGATTAATGATAAATTCATTCCCTTGATTTCTATGTGTAAATGTACTAATGTATATATGGATTTTGATGGTTAATATGTTTATGATATTTCTATTCCTATTATGTTAGTTATATGTACATTTTGTGACAGCATCTATGTATGGCTCTCAGCATGTTTCTACTTGTAATTGAATGGATATGGTATCTATGACCTAATAAGTGATAAGGAAGCAAATGGCATGAGGGAACAATGGTTCATAGAGATTCTCAGATAAGTATGAGATCCCTACACTTAATTCTGTTGTTTACACCTGTAGGTTATAAGTTGACAATATGTTTGATGAAATGAATGTCATGGCTAGTAGGGGTCTGGTTAAGGTCTTAATCAACTATTTATTTTTGCATCACTGTTTCCCTGTACTTTACTTGATTCTGAGCTTTCATTCCATTCTGGGAAATGGCCTGGGCTCTAGGCCTAAAAAAGTGGCTTAAATTCTGGGATCGTTGGGACATAACTGGCAACACAGTCACTATCAGGCAAGCCTATGAGAGCGAATTTAGGTCTCTGGGTGCTCTCTTGCCCATAACATGAGAGTGACTATGGCCTAAGAGGTCCAAAACAATGGGGAAACCAGGGACAGGTTGTCTGAGTGGCTGACTTTGCTTATGAGGATTTTGTTGATGGTGTTGGAAGGTTTTGTGTGATGTTTCATCGATTCCACTTCCTTAAGGTCACTAGGAGGTTGAATCTGATCATATCAGCCTCTCGTCTCATGTTTACCCCGGTTGGCATGGTTACTTGGGTGGATGTGGGAGGAGGGTGTTACAATTACAATCTCCAAGCATGATTTCGAAGACCCAAAACAAGAATAGGACTTCTTCAGCTCAATCTACTAAATATGGAAGATGGATGAGATGTTATGGACATCTAGGTCAGATGACCTTAGAAAATTAGGGGGACTACTACAGTTTGAGGGGCTATATTGGAAGCCCGATGTCATGAAAGCATGGAGAAGTAGTAGGATGGACCCCTGGTAGGCTTGTATGAGACTAGGATCCTCTTAAAGGATTATCTTTCTTAATAGATTCTAAAACCTTTCTCATTTTCACATCACGTAAAAGAGATTTACCAAAAGGTCATTTTTTCCAAGGGAATTTGAAACACATTTGTCCTAGACAATGTATTGCCCCAAAAAAATACTCTTACAAAGGCATTAACAATGACTAACAAATTCAAACATCCTAAAGGATTCAAAGCGAATCTGGTCTATGATAAGAGAACAAAATCATAGTAAATGGAAGACATAACAAATCAGTTTGAAGATACATTGTAAAATTCCTCCCCTCAACTTAATAATCGAAGAAAAAACATAGAATATTTGTGAATGTAATGTCCCTTTTAGCATGTCCAAGAATGATTCAACATGCGAAGCATTGTAAAGTACTCATTTTGATATAGGACTCCCAAATAACCAATATTTTCCTAGAGCTTCGCATATACTGGAACTATGCTTGTACTCCTATCCAAACCTAATAAGTGTCATAGGCTCTTTGGACATTTTCCTGACAAACTTTGAGAAAGTGCATTTTTCTGTATATTTATTATGTAATGCACAATGAAAGTTTTCAAAATTGAAAATAATTACCTCCATATATAGATATCACTTAGCAAGATTTTGCAGTGCAATAGAACAGTGTGGAACAAAATAATATAACACATCAATTTATAACCTGACTTAATAAGAAAAACAAAATGATTGCCCATTAAAAATAATGGGTATACTAAAAATAACTTACAATCTCTTCATAATACCAAAAACATTGTGACCCTTGTAACCCCAAAATGCTCGAAGGAAAACTCATAATAAATAACACTAAGCCTCGCAAGAGTTGTTTTCTTTGGGTCATGCCAATAATGGTTCTCTTCAACCTAAGAAAAGAGTTTTGCACCATGAAATTAGTGGCAGTTGTGCTTGTAATATAAATTAATCAATAAATAACTCCAGAAATTAAATTAAAATTTTGCAATCTAAACTAGAAATCAGAAAACCATTAACATAAAAATATTCCCTTTTACACTTTAAAGAGAGATGCTTTTGTACGTAAACAGAAAAGAGTTTTGCACCATGAAATTAGTGGCAATTGTGCTTGCAATGTAAATTAATCACTAAATAACTCCAAAAATTAAATTAAAATTTTGCAATCTAAACTAGAAATCAGAAAACCATTAACATAAAAACATTCCCTTTTACACTTTAAAGAAAGATGCTTTTGTACATAAACAGATGAAAAAGTTATATTCAACATTACATGGTAATGGTGAATATCCTTAAGATGTGGATAGTACAATACAAACAATTAGCTTATCAATTTTGAGTGCACTGATTTATTGTGTAAACAAAAATAAAGTCTAATCAACCTTACATGAAAATCAGTACAATAGAAGCAATTATCTTTCCAGACATAGAAAGTTTGTATCATGCCAACCATATTAAATCATTATTACTATATCTAATGTGATGGATCAAAAGTCTCAATAATTAAATACAATACATAGAAACAAATTCGCTTCGAGGTTAGAACCTCATAGTTAGAATCAAGTTATTATACCTGCCCGCAAGGCAAGGTATATAGCGATCGATATCGCTCTCCTTAGTATTAGTTTTAACCAAAATAATAAGCTTAATACAAAAAAAAAATCTATTCATATCTTATTAAATATTTTTTAAATATTTGTCTACCTATCAAATATGGACAGCTTCGCTCATACACTTCAGAGTCTTATTGCAAGTAATCTTTCATTTTCTGAAATAAAGTTAGGACATAGATCAAGATATAGATCAAAATTGAACTGATGAGGATGATTAATGCTTGCTCTAACACTAGCATTAAAGCATAACATTTTATGTGAACTACTTTGGGCGTATAGTTGGTATATTTTGCATTATAGTTAGTATGTTTTGCATAACATTTTATGTGAACTACTTTGGGTTATTTTTGGTATGTTTTGCAGCATGACGGTGGATTGCTACCATCTACCCCCTGTGGCATATTGCTCCCATCTTCCACCTGCGTTAGTCTATGACTGTCGGCATGTGGTTGTTCCCATGTTAGCCAACCAACAACAAGAAGTCAGGATGTAGCTGTTCTCATGTTCACCAGCTAACAACAACAAGTCGAGATGTGGCTATTCTCATGTTCACCAGCCAACAACTTGTGACAAGGCCATGAATGTTGTTAATTACCAAGATTGTTGGTATTCTTGTTAATTACCAAGACTAGAAGAAGCATTTTTTGTACCAGAAGCATTTATATTTTCCTGCAGAATTGAAGCATTTATATTTTCCGGCATAATTGAAGAAATTTCTTGTAGAAGAGATCCAAGATCTAATCCATGCATTTTCATTTTCCTGTAGAAGAGATCCACAGTCTCATCCATGGTGTCGAGGAAGATCATATTCCTGTAGAAGATATCCAAGATCTCATCCTGTAGAAGATATCCAAGATCTCATCCATGGTGTTGATCTTGATGAAGATCGTAGGCTTAACTTGGCGTCACAATAAAGAATATTCATGTATATTTCAATGTGCCAGAGGAAGGCTACGAAGGATGTTGGCATCATGGTTAGGTTGAATGTGATCTAATAAAAAAAACTTGTGCTAGTTGAAAAAAAACTATGCTAGTTGAGTTGGGTTGGCCTGCATTCTATAAGCTGGAAGTGCTAGTTGAGTTGGGCTGGGCTTGTTGGGTATTTTTACATGGAGAAAATACCAAAAACCAACAATATAAAACACAACAGAGGCAATGCTCTGTTTTACCTCCACAAGATCTTTTTGTGCACAGGAAGACTTAAAAAAATTTCACTGAGAGACAGAGTATTTCACCACCAAAAAAAACATTCTATTCATTAAAAAATGATACAAACTTCATCCTCTTTTACTGAGAGGGATTTACAACTGTAAAATCCTTTCTACATTCACTGCTGTGAAAAACAACTTACTGCTGTAATAAAAATTTACATAAGTTTACTGCTGTAAAACAAATTCATTATACGCTCATGGATTTTACAAAACCTTCAGCACATAAAAAATTACGGGCTTTGTTCTCATTTCACCTTGCGTTTTCACCGTTCCATTACAAAGGGTCAAAACAAATCATTACCAAATATTTCTTGTGCACTGCTGTGCATACACCCTCTGGTTCTCTTTTACGCTGCTGCGAACACAAACATTCTTTACCTCCCGTATGGCATACAAAAAAAATGTCAACGCAACAACGTTGAGCACATTTTACATGGCTCATATATATGAAACTTAATACAAAAAAAAACATATTAAAACATACAACTAACACATATAAAAGAAAACTTCACGTGCTGTATGTCAAACTTAAGTATTCACCTAATCCTATGACAATGCATTAAAAGAAGTATGGTCAACGAAAATTGAGGAACACTCCACGCAACTTGATTTAATGCTGGTCGTATGCAGGTTCAATCGATCAACGGCAGAGAACAATCAATTAAATCGGACGGTGGACAACAATATCGGAAGGCACTTTGTCACCTAACTTTATCGCCCGAGAAAACTACGTTGCATTACGTCAGTGGTGAACCACGTGTCAGCTCCATATTATATCGGAGCTCCTTGCCGGATTATTCCTTCGTCGGCAAATTGCTCCGAGAAAATTCCGGTGAACGGTTTCTGGCTTGGTACATCGGCGTTGAAATTAGATTTCAACACTCCCCTTTAATTTCAACAGCTGGGCATTCGGTCATACCGAGACACTTCCTCAAAAATTCAAAGCTCTTCTGATCCAGTGGCTTTGTCAAGATGTCTGCTACCTGTTCTTGAGTCCTGCAATGTTCTAGGACAATTTCTCCATTGTTCACCAATTCTCTGATGTAGTGAAACCTGGTATCAATGTGTTTCGTTCTCTTATGAAACACTGAATTCTTTGACAATGCAATAGCTGAGCTATTGTCACAAAAAATCACTGTCGCTTTTGCCTGCTCTTGGCCTAAGCTTCTCAACATTCTTCTCATCCACACTGCTTGACATGCTGCTGCTGCAGCTGCCACATATTCAGCCTCTGTTGTAGACAATGCTACTATGGACTGCTTCTTAGAAGCCCATGAGATGGCTCCTGAACCCATATTAAAAACATAACCGGAAGTGCTCTTCCGATCATCTACACTTCCAGCCCAATCACTGTCAGTGTATCCAACCAAATCTGAATGTTCTGAGGCATTATATAAAATTCCAAACATTTTGGTACCTTTGACATACCTCAAAATTCTCTTTGCTGCCTGCCAATGTGCCTCCTTCGGCCTCTCCATGAACCTGGAAATTAAACTAACAGCATACATAATATCAGGCCTAGTAGCTGTTAAATACATAAGGCTGCCTACAATACTCTTGTACAAACTAGGATCAAAATCCTTGCTGCTGTCCTCTCTGCTGAGTTTTAATCCCATCACTGTGGGAGTGATTGCTGCCTTGCATTCTTCCATCTTAAATCTGCCCAAAACTTGATTTACATATCTTGCTTGAGATATAAAAATTCCTTTTTCATTTTGATCTACTTCTATGCCTAAGAAGTATCTCAACAAACCCATGTCAGTCATTTCAAATTCGTCCTTCATGACTGATTTAAAATTCTCAATAAGATAAATATCATTTCCAGTGAAAATAACATCATCTACATACAAGACAACAATTAAAATTTTACCATCCTTTTCTTTGATGTAGACAGTGGGTTCTCCTTCACACTTGTCGAATTCATTATCCAATAGATAAGAATCTATCCTGCTGTACCATGTTCTTGGCGCTTGCTTCAGCCCATAAAGAGCTTTCTTCAATTTGCACACTTTGTGCTCTTCACCTTTCTTCTCATATCCGAGAGGCTGTTCCACATAGACCTGTTCCATTAACACTCCATTTAGGAATGCTGATTTCACATCCATTTGGTAGACTTTCCATTTGTTTTGTGCTGCTATGGACAGCACTGCTCTCACGGTTTCCATTCTTGCAACCGGGGTGAAAGTCTCCTCATAATCTCTTCCATACTGCTGCTTGTAGCCTTTGACAACCAGCCTTGCTTTATGCCTTTCAATCTTGCCTTCAGCATTGCTCTTGGTCTTATAGACCCATTTCACACCAATGACTTCTTTGCCTTTTGGTAACTCAACCAAATCCCATGTTTTGTTTCTCTCTATGGCATTCATCTCCTCATCCATAGCTTCTATCCATTTCTTGTCTTTGATTGCATCCTCGAAATGAATAGGATCATCAACATGACAATACAAGGCAAATAAGGAATTCATTCCTTCATCATAAATGTCACTTAGATTTCTAAACTTCTTACCTCGTTCATTTGGTGTGCAAGTGCTTGAAGATGCACTTGAATTTCCTCCTTGTGGTGTGCTTGGAGAAGCACTCTCATTTATCCTCAATGGTGTCCCTTGCTGTCCTTGTGTTGGCGCTGCTATTTGGGGATGTACTTCAGCCACCTCCTCTTCATCTTCATCATGAGACAAACAGTTCTTGACATTCACTGTTTTCTCTATGCTTCCATCCCAAGCTTCTTCCTCAATGAATTGAACATCCCTGCTTACAAAGAACTTCTTGGTAGATGGGATGTACAGCCTGTAGGCTTTGGATTCATCACTGTATCCAATGAAGATGCATTTCTCCCCTTTGCTGTCCAACTTCCTCCTTAGCTGATCTGGTATGTGTGCATAGGCCACACACCCAAAAACTCTCATGTGGGTGACTCCTTGCTTTCTCCCACTCCATGCCTCTTCTGGCACTTTGTTCAAGACTGCTTTTGTAGGACACCTGTTCAATATATAAACTGCACAATGTACAGCTTCAGCCCAATACTCATTTGGCAAATGCTTTGCCTTCAGCATGCTCCTCGCCATATCCATGATGGTCCTATTCTTCCTTTCAGCAACTCCATTTTGCTGTGGGGTGTACCGAGTTGTGAACTGTTTATGTATTCCATTTTCTCTACAAAACTTTAGGAATTCATTGGAGATATACTCACCTCCTCTATCAGTTCTCAATACTTTTATGTGCAGCCCGCTTTGGTTCTCCACAAGTGCTTTGAAATTTTGGAATTTCTCAAAGACTTCACTTTTGTTCTTGAGGAAATATATCCAAGTCTTTCTTGTAAAATCATCAATGAATGTCAAGAAATATAGGCTGCCAGCTAATGATGGAGCTTGCATTGGTCCACACAAATCTGAGTGGATAATCTCTAAGGGTGTCTTTGCCCTTATGCTCTTCCCTGATGGAAAACTTTCTCTGTGTTGTTTTCCCAAAATGCAGCCTTCACATAGGCTGTCCGGTTTCTCTATCAATGGTAATCCCTTTACCATTCCTTTTCTACTCAATAAGTTTAGACCTCCAAAATTTAGATGCCCGAATCTCAAGTGCCATAACCAGTTCTCATCCTTTGGCACGCTTTGGAAGGCCTCTTGGGTGACTGCTGCCATTTCCCTTTTGTTCTTCATGTCTGCCCTGATCCGGAGAGGGAACATCTTGTTCCTTGTCATCTTCACTTCAGCAATGCATCTTTTGCTGGGTGGTATATCCATGATGGTGCATACATCATTTTTAAAGAAAACATTGTACCCCTTATGGACAAGCTGTCCAATACTCAAGAGATTACATCTCATTCCGGGGACATAGTAAACATCTGCTATGGTTTTCCTTTCTCCTTGCTTTGAAAATATTTTTACTTCTCATTTTCCCATAACAGACACTTTACTATCAGTTCCTAGTGTGACTTCTGATTTTACACTTTTATCTAGGGCAGAAAAGAAGGTTATGTTTCCGGTCATATGGTTGCTGCAACCTGAGTTTAAAAACCATATGTCCTCACTATGTGTTTCAGCCATGTTACAAGCTAACAAGACATTTTCTTGACTGCTGTTTTCTCTTGTAACATTTGCATTTTGTCTGCTGTTCTTATCATGTTGTTTCTTTCTACAATCACTAGCATAATGTCCATACTTTTTGCAATAATAGCATTGAACATTAGATTTATCATACCTTTGTCCTTGAGCCTGATACTGATCTCTTTGTTGGCTGTTGCCTTGACCTTCGTTCTGATTTGGATTGCTGCCTCTTCCTTGTGCATTTGATGGGCTGTTCCTTCCACCTCTGTTCTGGCTTCTGCCTCTTCCTCTTCGGTTTCCTCTTCCTTGACCTCTTCCTCTTCCAAAGGACATCTGGGTCTTGAAGGCTTGCTCAAGAGATGAGTTTTCATTCCTACTCAACCTCTGCTCATGAGTTATCAGTGATGCATGTAGCTCATCAACTGAATAGTTTGAGAGATCCTTTGTCTCTTCAATGGTGGTGACTATGGCATCAAACCTTGAGGGTAAGACCCTCAATATTTTCTCCACAATCCTTCTATCTTCAATGGTTTCTCCATGAGTTCTCATCTATGTGATTACACCAATCACATGAGTGAAGAATGAGTCAATGTTATCTGACTCCTTCATGTTCAAGTTCTCAAAATCCTTTCTCAGCAATTGTAGTTTTGCTGTCTTCACTCTCTCCATGCCTTGATAGGCTGTCTTAAGGGTTTCCCATGCTTCATTTGTTGTCTTAGCTGCTGCTAACCTTGGAAATATACTCTGGTCTACTGCTAGATATAATAACACACGGGCTTTTGAATCCTTCTTCCTATTGCTCTTCAGCAGATCCTTCTCTCCCTGAGTTAATGCATTGAACTCAGTTTCATCTGCTGGTTCTTCAAAACCATCTTCAACTATTTCCCATAAGTCTTGGGAAGCAAGCAAGGCTTTCATAGTTATTGACCAGTAGTCATAGTTCTTCCCATTAAACTATGGGAGCTGGGTGTTAAACATTCCCATACCAGTGCTTGTGCTGGCCATTCCTTGCATTCTGATCTATGCCTCTAAATCCTTGACTGTGTGTTTAAAACAACTGCCTGTTTCTTCAGCAACACAAAAAAAACTTTGTGAAATACCTGAGTATTTTCCTGACTGAGCCTTCACTCTGCTTGAGAAGTTTTACTGCTGCAACAAGCTCCTCCCTTCAGCTTCTTTAACTTCTTTAAAGAGCCTAAGCCGGCTCTGATACCACTGTTGGGTATTTTTACATGGAGAAAATACCAAAAACCAACAATATAAAACACAACAGAGGCAATGCTCTGTTTTACCTCCACAGGATCTTTTTGTGCACAGGAAGACTTAAAAAAATTTCACTGAGAGACAGAGTATTTCACCACCAAAAAAAACATTCTATTCATTAAAAACTGATACAAACTTCATCCTCTTTTACTGAGAGGGATTTACCACTGTAAAATCCTTTCTACATTCACTGCTGTGAAAAACAACTTACTGCTGTAATAAAAATTTACATAAGTTTACTGCTGTAAAACAAATTCATTATACGCTCATGGATTTTACAAAACCTTCAGCACATAAAACATTACGGGCTTTGTTCTCATTTCACCTTGCGTTTTCACCGTTCCATTACAAAGGGTCAAAACAAAACATTACCAAATATTTCTTGTGCACTGCTGTGCATACACCCTCTGGTTCTCTTTTACGCTGCTGCGAACACAAACATTCTTTACCTCCCGTGTGGCATACAAAAAAAATGTCAACGCAACAACATTGAGCACATTTTACATGGCTCATATATATGAAACTTAATACAAAAAAAACATATTAAAACATACAACTAACACATATAAAAGAAAACTTCACGTGCCGTATGTGAAACTTAAGTATTCACCTAATCCTATGACAATGCATTAAAAGAAGTATGGTCAACGAAAATTGAGGAACACTCCACGCAACTTGATTTAATGCTGGTCGTATGCAGGTTCAATCGATCAACGGCGGAGAACAATCAATTAAATCGGACGGTGGACAACAATATCGGAAGGCACTTTGTCACCTAACTTTATCGCCCGAGAAAACTACGTTGCATTACGTCAGTGGTGAACCACGTGTCAGCTCCATATTATATCGGAGCTCCTTGCCGGATTATTCCTTCGTCGGCAAATTGCTCCGAGAAAATTCCGGTGAACGGTTTCTGGCTTGGTACATCGGCGTTGAAATTAGATTTCAACAAGGCTGTATATTGCGAATTGGAAGTTGAGTTGGGCTAGGCTGCATTTTGCAAACTGGAAGAACTAGATTCTGCAAACAGGAAGTAGGATATATTGTGAAACCTGAAAGTGTTGGAAGTGCTAGTTGAGTTGGGCTAGGCTGTATTCTGCAAATTGGAAGTTGAGTTGGGCTGGGCTGCATTCTGCAAACTAGAATCAAGATATATTGTGACACCTGAAAGTGGAAAGCTATTAAGCTATTAAATATTGTGAAACTTGAAAGTGGAAAGATATTAAAGGTGTCACTATAATTCATTGACCAAAAGGTTCTAGGTTAGTGCCATCATTGTCCCTTACTTCTGGGTTAACGGAAACTGTCCGTGTAAAGTTTCCAACCTGTGTGAAGTTTCGAGGGAAATCATTTCTAGCTACAGGATATTGTCGTATCCTATAGATAGCATAGATTAGATGACTAAACACGTGCACATATTAGAGATCATTAAAAAATAGAATATGGATATAATATGTGTTGGTATGTGCTGGTTCATCTACAGGATGCACTGTCAAGCTTCACTATCAAGAGCTACCTTTTGCTCTGCTTCAGCTACTCTTGCTTCTTCCTCTGCAACTATTGGATCAATTTCAACCAGAAAAGATGTTGCTCTTTCCTTTACTCTTGTCGCTATCTCCATGTTCCTTCAAGGGCTTTGGTCATTCTTTTCATTCTTTTTATAATGGAGACAAAGCGCTTCCACGTAAGATTCATCTCAAATCCTGAAATAAACGTGTGGACAAGTGGGCTTCCCATTTACAAGTGGAGATATTTGAGCTTTGTTGAGCATTCCATTTACAAGTGGAGTTATTCGAGCATACATGGTCAGACCCAGGAAGCTTATCATTGGCAACTGTAATTGTACTGAATAGTTGGTATCTATACTGGTATGGCTCTCGTATCTCTTTGTGAACATCGACTCTCATATGAAGGTAGGCCAAGCTTTTCACCAGCTTGCCTAATAACAACCATACCAGGATAAAGAAATGCCTCGTGAATTGCCTTTCTGGCCTTACCGTTTGGACATCACTGTGGAGCTCCACTCCCTGGGCTTCCGGAACCACATAGAGTATTCACTAAAGGAGTGCATGCACACCCGCCTTTTGCCTATTCTCTATGATGAGATCTTCGAATCATATGGTTTATCCGCATCTCGTCAAGCGTGCAATCTCCCAAAGGTTTATCTGGGACTCGTGTATATGGAGGGGCATTTCAGTACATTTCAAATAGTTGTCCATAAGCCTTGTAATTGTTTAGGCTGGTATTGGGGGATGTATTCGTGAAAGTTATGGTAGATGCTTGCTCAGGTTGTATTTAAACCATAAGGGCTAAACCTTTTGACTTCTTCCTTTTTTTTGGGAACCATTGGAAATTTGTAACAATTCATCATCATTCACACAAACATTTAATTAACTATGATATTATTGGGAATCAAAATTCAATAATTTGAGTTCATTTAATCTTCGAAAGTTTAGAGCGTAAGTTACAGTTAGAAATAATGAAGAAATGGTTATGTGGTTGTAACGTTACCTTCTTACTTTAGGAGTTGTTCCTAGAATTTAGGAGGTTGGTTTCAACTACCTATTTTTCAGTCATGTATTTAATATGTAATATCATTCATTGTAATGTATTGAGTGAACGAGAGAGAGAGTCTCCTCCTTGTATGTTGAGTGCAGTCTCCAGGTGGTGTTGTCACCTGTGAGCTGCAACTCCTTCTGATTAATTCAAAGTTTAATTATTTTTATCTTGGTATCAGAGCTTAGGGTAGAGGTAGCCTTAAATTTTTTCTGGGATGTATTATTAGTTACACATCTGTAGTGGTAGGAGTACATGTAGAGATAGTTGTGTGATCAGGTGGAGCTGCAGTAACACCTGAAGCGAGAAGGCATCAGATGACTGATCATCACTGAGCCGAAGGAAGGGTTGGAGCGAAAATTCGGAGCGGAATTTTTTTTTTTACAGAAGGTGCAGTGATTGGCGCGGTTTTTTCAGGAACAGTCGCGCAATTGGCGCGGGTTTGGGACTGTAAATCGCGCCAGAGAAAAGAAAGACCATTTTGGCGCGGATCCGTGGTCGATAAGCGCGCCAAAATTCCTGCACTCCGCGAATTTTCATTTTCCGGAATTGGCGCGGGTTCTGCGCTGTTTTGAGCGCCATCCCTTTCTTTCTGTAAATCTGCAATCTTTGTTGCAGATCGGAGTTGCCCGGTGGAGGCACGTGAAGGTTTCTGCTCGGTGGTAGCAGATTTGATTTGCCCATTGGTGGCGAATTGAGGATCCTTGATCAGCTCGGAGGTAGCAGATCGGATCTGCCCGGTGGTGGCGAAGTGAGGTTCTGTGATCCGCTCGGTGGTAGCAGATCGGACCTGCCCGGTGGTGGCGAATCAGAGCTCTGTGATCTGTTCAGTGGTGACAGATCGGTTTTGCCCGGTGGTGGCATAGTGAAGTCCCTGATCTGTTTGGAGACAGCAGATCGGACTTGCCCGGTGGTGGCACAGAGAAGTTCCTGATCTGTTCGGTGGTAGCAGATCGGACTTGCCCGGTGGTGGCCAGTTAGAGTGTTCAGTGGTGCAAAAATGAACAACAGTCTGGAATCATACCTCCACGAGTCTGGCAAGCTCGATGGAACGAATTTTTCCAACTGGAAGTTCAAAATGCAAACCTTGCTGGAGAGTGCGAACGCGTGGTCGATCGTCTTGGGAAATGAGCAGAGATCCGGAAATACAACCCAAGAACAGGATTGGGATAAAAGAGAAACAAAAGCAAAAGTCATACTAAAGATGTCTGTCAAAGACAACATTATCCCTCATATTCGAGATTGCAAGTCAGCCGCAGATATTTGGAGCACGATCAATGGTCTGTATGAGACACAGAACACAAATCGTGTTCTCGCACTGAAAGGAAAATTGTATGCACTAAAGATGAATGAGAATGAATCTGTTGATGGATTCACAGCCAGAATTAAGGATCTGAAAGACAAATTGGGATCCATTGGAGAAAATGTATCAGACTCAGATCTGGTTACCCTCACACTAAACAGGATGACTGATGAATATCAGACATTCATCTCAGGGTTGTCAGCGAGGGAGAAAGCCCCCTCTTTTGATGAGCTGACAGCGATTCTGCTCCAGGAGGAGGAGCGAAGACAAAACTTGAAGACCCAGAGCAATGACCTTGCTCTGATGGCAAAGAAAAGACAGCACAGAGGAAAGCAGCGCCAACACCAACATCAGCACCAGCAACCGCAGCAGCAGCAGAAAGGGGTCAACTCCTTTCAAAGGAGACCATCTAGAGGTATGAATGATAACTATGCTAAGAGATGTTTTTACTGTGGAAAGCCTGGTCACCAGATCAGAGAGTGTTATAAGAGGCAAACAGATGAAAGGAGAGGTAAACAGCAGAAGCATCAAGGCTGTTTTGCTGAAGAAGAGGAAGACCACAGCTATGATCTTCGGCTATTTACAGTCGACTGTGCACTTTCAGCATCAAGAGGAGATGAGGACAATACATGGTATGTCGATTCAGGCGCATCCTCGCACATGACTGGTAAGAAAGAATATTTTGAGTTTCTTGAAGAATCTGCATGTGGATCCAAAATTTATTTGGGTGATGACAGTGGGTATGAGATCAAAGGTTGTGGAGATATCCCTGTGAAACTACCAAGTGGCGATATTAAACATCTCAAAAATGTTTTATATGTTCCAGGAATCAAAAAGAATTTGATCTCTGTCTCTATGATAACAGACCAGGACATGCAGGTACAATTCTTCAAGAATGGATGTGTCATTCAGGATAGCAAATTAGAGACAGTTGCAACAGGAGTACGTGTGGGTAATTTGTATAGACTGGATGCAAGGAGCATACCACGACAGGCGATGGTTGCAGCAACATCAACAGCTGAGAATCTCTGGCACCAGAGATTTGGACATATCAATTTACAAGATCTCATCCTGCTTAAAAATAAAGGTATGGTCGATGGACTTCCTGCTTTACATAATGTCAAATTGGAATGTGATGGTTGTGCACTAGGGAAGATGCATAGAGATGAATTCCCTGTGCATGTCAACAGAAAACAAAGAGACATCCTAGAGCTAGTGCATACAGATATTTGTGGACCTATGCAGACTAGGTCTTTAGGAGGTGCATATTATTTTCTACTGTTTGTAGATGATTGCACTAGGTTCTCCTGGGTGTATTTTTTAAGCAACAAGAGTCAAGCTTTCAGATATTTTAAAGAATTTAAAGTGATGATAGAGAACCAAACAGCAAAGAAGATAAAAATTCTCCGCTCAGATCAAGGGGGGGAATACAGGTTAAATGAGTTCATGAACTTCTGCAAGCAACATGGGATTATACAACAGTTTACAGTGCCACACACTCCACAGCAGAATGGAGTAGCAGAACGCAAGAACAGGACTCTGGTGGAGTGCGCCAGGAGCATGCTTCAAGGTAAGGGCATTTCTAATGGTCTTTGGGCAGAAGCCATTAATACTGCTGTTTATTTAAAGAATAGAAGTCCTACCAAATGTTTAGGCTTCAAAACACCTTTTGAAGCATTGTTTGGACTCAAACCAGCAGTTGATCATCTGAGAATATTTGGATCTAAAGCTTTTGCTCATGTACCGAAACCAGATAGGAAAAAGCTAGATCCCAAAGCCTTGAAATGCATATTTGTAGGATATGGCACAGAGTATAAAGCATACAAATTATATAATCCTGTGACTCATAAAGTGTTTGCAAGCAGAGATGTTATCTTTCATGAACAGATAGAAGATGGAAAGAAAGACTCTGACAATGATGGCCATATTCCATTCTTGATAGAACTTAACAGTGAAGATGAAGAAGAACAGGAGCAGGAGCAGAAACAGGAAGAAGCAGCAGCAGATGGCATAATAAGTGATGATACAGGCCTGGACAGTACTGAAACAGAAAGAGTTGAGGTGAGTCCTTTACCTAGAAGATCAGGTAGAAAGACTAAACTACCTGCAAAATTTAGAGACTATGCTTTAATGTCCAAGATTTTGAACATTGTAGAACCCTTAAATTATGAAGAAGCAAGTAGATCAGATGAATGGAGGGCTGCAATGCATGAAGAAATGGAATCCATATATAGAAACCATACTTGGGACTTAGTTGAGCTGCCAGAAGGAAAAACCCCTATAGGTTGTAAGTGGCTGTATAAACCTAAGATAAATGCAGATGGTACTGTAGAAAAATTCAAAGCAAGACTGGTAGCAAAGGGTTATTCACAACAGGAAGGAATTGATTTCGATGACACCTTTGCCCCTGTAGCCAAACTTAATACAATTAGAATGCTAATCTGTTTAGCAACAAAACATAAATGGAAGCTACACCAGTTAGATGTTAAATCTGCATTTTTGAATGGGGAATTAAAAGAAGAAATATATTTAGTACAGCCCCCTGGATTTGTGAAAAAGGGGCAAGAGCATTTAGTGTGTAAACTGCATAAGGCACTATATGGATTGAAACAAGCACCCAGGTCATGGTATGACAAAATTGATTCATTCTTTATTGAGCATGGTTTTCATAGGAGCCTCAACGATCCAAACCTGTATACCAAAATAAATAAACAGAGGCAGATCATTTTGATTTCTTTGTATGTGGATGACATGATAATAACAGGGAATGCAGATAGTTTAATCAAAGAAATCAAGCAGCAAATGTCACAGGAATTTGAAATGAAAGACCTTGGCGATCTTCATTATTGCCTAGGACTGGAAGTGTGGAAAGATTTTGGTCAAACTTTTCTAACTCAAGGAAAGTATGCCAGAAACCTGTTGGAAAGATTCAGAATGGAACAGTGTAAAACAGCAGCAACACCATTGCAGCAGAATCTCAAGCTAAGCAGTGATGATGGCACAAAACAGGTGGATGCCACTTTGTATAGACAGCTAGTGGGAAGTTTGATCTATCTTACGACAACTAGGCCTGATCTGGCATACTCTGTTAGTGTGCTGAGCCAGTTTATGTCCAGACCACTTGACAGTCACTGGAATGCAGCGAAATGTGTGTTGAGATACCTTAGTGGTACTTGTAATTATGGTATTTTATACACTGACAGTTCTGATGTTACTTTAGCAGGTTATTCTGATTCTGATTGGGCAGGTAACCTGGACGATCGTAGATCCATCACAGGTTATGCATTCAGCATCGGATCCGGGGTTATTTCATGGTGCAGCAAAAAGCAAAGTACTGTAGCGTTATCGTCATGTGAAGCAGAGTACCAGGCGTTGTGTGCAGCTACATGCGAAGCCATTTGGTTGAGGAGATTGCTTAGTGATGCAGGCGAAGGACAAAAAGCAGCAACCAGCATCAAAACAGACAATCAAAGCACAATAAAGCTTGCATACAATCCAGTTTTCCATAAGAATACTAAACATATTGATACTCAATTTCACTTTGTACGGGAAAAGATACAGTCTAAGGAAATTTGTGTGGATTATTGTAATACTTGTGATAATTTAGCTGACATCTTTACTAAGCCTCTAGGGCGAATAAAGTTTGAATTACTTATAGGGATGTTAGGTGTGCACAATAACCCTTTCTTCATTAAGGGGGGGAGTTAGAAATAATGAAGAAATGGTTATGTGGTTGTAACGTTACCTTCTTACTTTAGGAGTTGTTCCTAGAATTTAGGAGGTTGGTTTCAACTACCTAATTTTCAGTCATGTATTTAATATGTAATATCATTCATTGTAATGTATTGAGTGAATGAGAGAGAGAGTCTCCTCCTTGTATGTTGAGTGCAGTCTCCAGGTGGTGTTGTCACCTGTGAGCTGCAACTCCTTCTGATTAATTCAAAGTTTAATTATTTTTATCTGTTACAACTTCAACTTGTTCGAAGAAGGGGCAGGGCTTGCAAGTTAAGTAGTGGTTAAAGCTTTGGCTTTACCCAAATATGGATCTCTAGACATCTGGGTAGGGGATTCGAATTTGGGAAATGCATAAGCTATCATCGATGGAAGGGATGTTTTTTCTTCAATTTGAACACTATAATAAGCACAAGGGAAGCAGAGCTGCCCTAGGCCTTATTTGAATACAGGGTAATCATGCTAATATGGCTTCAGTCTAAAATGAATAAATTTTAATTGACAAGTTGGGCTGGAAGAAGCCTTTCTATCATCGATCGAAGCCCGAATGACCAAACGGAGTTCAAGTCCTTGAAATTCTAGGATGCAGTTTTGAAATAGACGGACGAGAAGTTTTACAACAAACTCTACTCAACGTGTTTCACAACAAACTCTACTCAAAACCCTACTCAACGTGTTTCAAATATAGTAGTTGAGCTAGAGGAATCCTAAATTCAAGTTTAGACGACTTACTTGGAAGAAGGCAATTGACGAATCGATGCATCTTGTGTGCCCACGCACTCTATATAATTGCAAGGGATAATTCCAAAGGGAGGTGTCCAACAAACTCTGTCTGACCCTGTGTAAAAGGGACCACGTTATTATCCCAATCTAACTCTCTCCTGGGTGAACCCAGGGAGCATAAAATGTGAGACAAGTTAAATTGGAGAAATCATATAAAATCTTGGAGAAAGCATATAAAATCCATGTACATTGATTGCAATAGAGATGAACGAACGAAGTCACAATGCTAGAAAGGAGCAATAAACTTGGACAAAATCTAAATTTGCATCAAAGTGGAAAGCTTGGATGAAATCTAAATCTGCATCAAAGTGGAAAGCTAATCAGTGAGATACCTAAACCGCAATGGCATACATATTTCCACTGTAAATAAGATTCATTCAAATCATAACCCCAAACATTTTAAGGATAAAACTTAACAGCAAAGGCAAGTCAACTTTGTCTTTTCCAAAATCAAACTCCCTATACACAAAATAAGTAAGAAAAATCCAAGTTAGGTAAGGGCTTCTATGGAGAATCATCTAGCTGAACAAGTAAGGATAAGAAAACTCCTGACAGATTATGTGGCTTTTGACAAAGAAAACAAGGGTGAAACTTCAAACAAAACAAAGACTGGCAAGATGATTACAGTTAAATTAATTCAACTGTATTCTATGGTGTGGATTCATTTGGAAAAGATATTAATTAACTATTTACAAACTCCAAATAGTTATATCTCCAAATATTTATATCGTCATCTTAGAGGTGGTGAGGCTAGGCCTTCTGAGAATGAATTAAAAATGTAAATTCTCTAATCCATCTCAGTTTATGAGAATGAATAAAAAATGTAAATTCTTTGATCCATCTTAGTTTATGAGTAGGATATGGTCAAATTGAAAATCACTTATTAGGAATACAATCACAAACTACATTCCCTGCAGGGCTAAGAAACTAAGCATATCCAAGCATAATGAGGGACACATTACCAGATGCCATCCTTGCTCAGCTACATTCTATCTCAGAGTGGACAAGTATTCCATCTTCCATGCAAACTTGTTAAAATACATGTGTGCACTCCAGTAAAATATACATTTATATATGGTAGGAGGGTGTTCATATTTAAAAAACAGAACCATTACATACAGTTTCACCACCGTTTATATGGAGTATTAACACACTAGTTTTTACCAACTCATGAAAGTAGCAGTTAGGTAAGTAAACTGAATAAAAAAGTTTTCCTAATATTATATTTATATCTATTTGTTAATTCAATAAACCTCCATGAAAAATCACTTAACTATTCAATGTTCATGCCAACTAACTCAACTATTTTTAGTTCTTTTAATTATAATTTTAAAAATTGTTTATATTTTAAATTATTTAAAAACTATTTTTAATAAATATTTATAATTGAAAATATATATATATATATATATATATATATATATTTCTTTTAAAAAATATTAGTTGAACAAGAACAAGAAATTATTTTAATGTCTATTAGGCTAAAATAGCTTATGAGACAAATTGTTTTTCCATTTGGTTCTTGTATGCAGCCTTTTTCTTGTGAAGCCTCACAATACATGCTCTTAGCTTGGCTGAATAGATTATTCCAAGAACTAGCTGCCAGAATATATGCATAACTTTCTTCAATGTCTTTGAATACCTCACATTCCAAAATGAAATGTTTTTCTATTTCCACTTTTCCCCATAAGCAAAAAATACATGCTCTTTCCTCCCACACTTATTTTTCCCTTATGTTTACTTAAAAAATAGTGGAAAAACCACAATTATTAAGATTCCTGTTTTCCTTTAAATTGTTTCATCTCCCTAACAAAATGCCATTGTATTGTATTGATTGATTTTTGAATTCAATTAATTTGTCAGCACTTCGGCAGCCTAAGGGTCTCCCCTCCTGAATACTATTATTTTTTCTCATTCAATTTTGTCTTACATTATTTCTGGTTAGTATCAGAGGATAGGGAGAATCGAGGGCGAGTGATGTGCCAAGTAACTCTAGTGTGATGGGTGCAATATACGGTTGGAGCTAACCAGCCATATATTGGGTATTTAATGCTCTCAGAGCAGCACGTCATTTAGCCCGATAACGCAGGAGTGGGCAAATATTATTTAATGTCAAATTTGCCCGCTCCCGTGTTATCGCGTTAAGTCGCGTGCTGCTCTGAGAGCATTAAATACCCAATATATGGCTTCCGCAATATACTGCGTGAGAGATTGTCTCATCGGGTCGTGTGAGCGTGGGAGAAGCAGTTTTATATATTTTAGTCGTTAAATCGAGTGAAAGGAGTCTGCGTGTTGAAGTTTGTGCATGTGACTCGGCGGAGGAGTTGGAGCATTTTTTTTTCACAGCTCTGTGGGCTTGACGAGAGATACCGGCCATGATTTGACCGCGATGGTTTCGAACGGATTGAAGTCTTGGATTGAATCGAGCCACAGTTTCCTGCAGCACCCTTGTTTGGAGACGGTTTCCTGCACAGTGGAGACGATGAGCCTAGCAGCCTATAGCGCTACCACTGCCCGTAAGTTGAGCTATCTATAAGCTCGATTTGTTGGAGAGACATTGGTTATATGAGTTGAGATGTTGGACGAGTTGAGTTGTCTTGAGAGATTCAGAGTCGGAGCAGCCTGTTTGAGCTCTCCGCCACTTTTTCGAGACGAGTCTGCATTTCCGGTGATGAATCGAGTCTGCTGAAGCTTGTGAAAGAGTGGATATGCCGAATAGAGCCGGAGAAGATTTGGTGAAGCCAACAACCAATGTGTTGAAGTTGCGTGGTGAGAAGCAGTGTGGCGTCGAGGAGATGGAGGAAATGAAGATCACTTTTCCGGATTGCATGAGCTGGAGCAGCACTCGGTAAGCTTAATTTTTTTTTTTTTTTATTTCCACTACCGCATCCTCCAACTATGTTACAATTGTCTCGATGATGGCAAACTTATGAAACCCAGAAATTTACGAATGCACCGCTCCTATGGTAGGTCGAGATATGCGTTGCACATATAAGTCAAAATCACATTTGACTTCTTTTCCTTTGTTGAGTGTTGTGTATTGGGTAATTACGCGGTAAGGCTTTCCTCTTTGAAATCAATTCCCTTCTTGCCCACCTGTCCTCATTGTGAACCCCAGGATTGTGTGTTAGACGATTCAAAACAGCATAATCGTCCGATCATGAGACGGTAGTTGTAGACTGCAGGCCCTTAACCTCCCTCGCGAAGGAGGAGAACAGAGATGGTTTAAAAAATGATCTCAGAAGACGGAGCGGTTGGGATAACCATTTGTTTTTGTGACAGAGAAAAAACATATACCAATAAACTGAAATTCATGGATAGATTATCTGAAACTGAAATAGAGTTACTTAGCTTTTTTCTAAGAAGGAAAAAACGCCGTTACCTCAAGGGCTTTGGTATTATCGACTGAAGGTCTGCAAACAGGAAATACGTCTGTATTTCTCTCAGAAAACGATTTCTGAAACTTGAACCCCGCAAATGCAAATGAGAATGGACTTCGACTTGGATGTTTTCTCTTTGAAAATCCAAAATAGAAGCCCAATACAAAAAACCGCATAGATAACCACTACGGAAGCAATCGATACTATTGTTATTATCCACTACGGAAGCAATCGATGCTATTGTTATTATCTTCTTCTTCTTGGTAGAATTGGGCTTGTTCAACGAGCAATCTCGTAAGCCAAAACATTTCCCACAGAGTCCAGGATTTCCTAAAAACACCGTATTTTTCAGGTTTCTGAACGCGCCAGTACATGGAATGGGGCCAGATAAATCATTATAGGAGAAATTCAAGAGCCGAAGCATTCCGAGTTTGGATACAGGGTCGGGAACTGGCCCTGTTATTTTGTTGTGAGACAGATCTATGAACTGAACCAGAAAGAGCGGGTCGCCGATCGATGACGGAACTTAGCCTGCGAGACGATTGAAAGAGAGATTGAGGTACACCAGACCGACCCACTGCGTCATTTGGAAAAGATTTGCAAATGTCAATGTCCTCGGATTTGAACCCTGACGTGTCTGGTGTATCGTCCTACGTTGGTCAGTTTTTTCACCAATTCACTTGTCTTTACATAACAAGATAATCAATCGATCCAGAGTATGCAAAAGATTTGCAAATGTCAATGTCCTCGGATTTGAACCCTGACAGTGTCTGGTGTATCGTCCTACGTTGGTCAGTTTTTTCACCAATTCACTTGTCTTTACATAACAAGATAATCAATCGATCCAGAGTATGCTTTGAATGTCCAGTAGACTGTATTTTGCAGGCATGACACTTGCATTTCTCCTTTTCCGATTTGCATATATTGTCCCTCTGTGACCTATTCATAATAACAGAATATCATATTTTTCTTTACGTCCACTGAAAACCATGGAGACCATTTAAGATTTATGAGACTAAGAATTCTCAAAACAGAATTTCATTTATAGTCTTGATGTACTTGTATTTTTCAGGTATTGGAGGAAGGAGGTATCTGTGTGGGCTAGGCTCCTCCCCACCTCGTTGCACCTCTAAATGTGGAAAATGCACACCATGCAAGCCTGTTCATGTGCCTGTACCCCAGGAACTCCTATAATAGCTGAATACTACCCTGAGGCCTGGAGATGCAAATGTGGCAACAAATTATACATGCCCCGATCTTCAGCACCCAACTGATCTTCATGCACATGCAGCTACAACACATATCATTCATGATCATAGCAATATCTCTCTCTATATATATCTAAATTGTTTATATACTCACTTGTAGGGTTTTTCAGGCCCTAAGCATCTCTCCATGATCTCTCCATGATCTGGTACTAACAGCTTCTCTTGTAACGTGCTCGTGTCTTAATTTTAATTATGAGTATAGATCTTTTTGTCTGCGAATACAGAATTGCATTTACAGTCTTGATGTACTTTATCTCAAAAATAATGTCTCAACAATATGTCTCAACAACCTGCCATGTCTCAACCTGCAATATGTCTCAACAACCTAGCATTTATATTGCCAGGACCTGTTGATGTACTTTATCTCAAAAATAATGTCTCAACCTGCAATATGTCTCAACAACCTGCCATGTCTCAACCTGCAATATGGCTCAACAACCTAGCATTTATATTGCCAGGACCTGTTGGCCGTGGTCAGAACCCACCAGACCCTTATCAGAACAATTTTTCTTGCAAAATTCCCATTGCATCTTACTGTTCCCAAACCCACTCTCCAGTCTAACGAACATGGGTAGGTGTTATTGCTCCAATGACCATAATTTAATGGATATTTAGTGTTTCCTCAATTATGCTGTTCACAATCTGCTAGATGAAAGGCTCAGTTGGAAAATTGATTGGGGTAAATTGAAGCAAAGAGGAGTTGATTGTGGCCTTTTCAGACCTGGTTATGAAAATTGCCTAATTGGGTTACCCTACCATGGAAAGAATCTCATCCTGCTTACTCTGTATAGCTGAGCCAATGGAAGATCTTGCATTGCAACCCAGCTGGAATCAGTTGCCTTTGCTGTTATGATATTTTAGTTTATTTATATTTATGTGTTTCTGTTTTTTGTTTGTAGTTGATCAATATGTTTGATAGCATTCTCGTCGCTTATGAAGCAGAGGAACATTTCTATTTGAACATCTCGTTGTTGAGTTCATCCACCTTAGAGACAAGTTAGTCTGACCAAGTTAGTCTGGAATGAAAAAATTTTATGTATATATTTTCTGTGAAATATGTATCCTGTAGAAACTCATTGAGCACTACCCGTCATAAGATCAGCCTCTTTCATAAGAATCTGAAGCCTGAGCTTCCATGTAACAAAATTGTAAGTTCCATCTAATCTATCGCACTCTCGAAGACTGAGTCACCTTATGCATACCGAACAAGTTTCAAGTGCAGAAAGTCAACAATACATGAAGTAGAAACAACCCTTCCAAGGGGCAAGGTGCTTCTCTCGAGCAACCTAGGATTTGAAAGTGATGGATGTTCCACCAAGACTCCGCCTATGTTGTTTTTATGACCTGACACCAATCAATGATTTGATTTTGATTATTTAGTAGAACTAGAGAGGTTTAACTACAGCAGCCATAACAATAACAACGGCAAGTGAGAAAGAAAGAGAAAGAATCATGCATTAAGAAATAGGTTATTCTATACTCATAGAAAATCTTGACTTCTCTATAGACTTTCTTTCCAGCATAGAAACCACAAGGCTGCATTACGGAATCATTCTATTATACTTTATTGGATTACATAATGGGATCAGAGAGATCAAACACCTACCCGCTATTTGCTCCTCGGTGGAAATAATATAGACTGACTTTCTTGCTCTTCTATTTATTATACGACCTTGTTATTACTGGAGATAGGAATCGATACTGCATCATGGAATCTAATCATTGGTTAGGAAGGACCGAACAGAAGCACATCTATTTGTTAGATTCATATCTATTAGTTGTAGGAATGAAGACATCTGAAAACAGAACAACATAACTGTCAAATAGGGCTTTCAAAAAATTACAGTTTCTTGGGAGAAATTATGTAGCTAAAGATAGGGTAACAAAATTAGAGATGCACAATAAAAAAAAGCTCAAAGTTCTGAAACAAATTCCTAAAATTGTGTTAGACATACTCATAGAGTGCTAATTTTCTGTAGATCTCAGCAAACTCTGCACCAAGTAGGCCTTTTGTTTCACATTGCAGATCCTCGTCTATCCCTCCAAATATTGTTGTCTCCCCTGCCATCCCTCTCCCCTCCTACCCACTCTCCGGTCTAACGAACATGGGTAGGTGTTATTGCTCCAATGACCATAATTTAATGGATATTTAGTGTTTCCTCAATTATGCTGTTCACAATCTGCTAGATGAAAGGCTCAGTTGGAAAATTGATGGGGGTAAATTGAAGCAAAGAGGAGTTGATTGTGGCCTTTTCAGACCTGGTTATGAAAATTGCCTAATTGGGTTACCCTGCCATGGAAAGAATCTCATCCTGCTTACTCTGTATAGCTGAGCCAATGGAAGATCTTGCATTGCAACCCAGCTGGAATCAGTCGCCTTTGTTGTTATGATATTTTAGTTTATTTATATTTATGTGTTGTTGTTTTTTGTTTGTAGTTGATCAATATGTTTGATAGCATTCTCGTCGCTTATGAAGCGGAGGAACATTTCAATTTGAACATCTCGTTGTTGAGTTCATCCACCTTAGAGACAAGTTAGTCTGACCAAGTTAGTCTGGAATGAAATTTTTTTATGTTTATATTTTCTGTGAAATATGTATCCTGTAGAAACTCATTGAGCACTTCCCCTCATAAGATCAGCCTCTTTCATAAGAATCTGAAGCCTGAGCTTCCATGTAACAAAATTGTAAGTTCCATCTAATCTATCACACTCTCGAAGACTGAGTCACTTTATGCATACCGAACAAGTTTCAAGTGCACAAAGTCAACAATACATGAAGTAGAAACAACCCTTCCAAGGGGCAAGGTGCTTCTCTCGAGCAACCTAGGATTTGAAAGTGATGGATGTTCCACCAAGACTCCGCCTATGTTGTTTTTATGACCTGACACCAATCAATGATTTGATTTTGATTATTTAGTAGAACTAGAGAGGTTTAACTACAGCAGCCATAACAATAACAACGGCAAGTGAGAAAGAAAGAGAAAGAATCAGGCATTAAGAAATAGTTTATTCTATACCCATAGAAAATCTTGACTTCTCTATAGACTTTCTTTCCAGCATAGAAACCACAAGGCTGCATCACGGAATCATTCTATTATACTTTATTGGATTACATAATGGGATCAGAGAGATCAAACACCTACCCGCTATTTGCTCCTCGGTGGGAATAATATAGACTGACTTTCTTGCTCTTCTATTTATTATACGACCTTGTTATTACTGGAGATAGGAATCGATACTGCATCATGGAATCTAATCAATGGTTAGGAAGGACCGAACAGAAGCACATCTATTTGTTAGATTCATATCTATTAGTTCTAGGAATGAAAGACATCTGAAAACAGAACAACATAACTGTCAAATAGGGCTTTCAAAAAATTACAGTTTCTTGAGAGAAATTATGTAGCTAAAGATAGGGTAACAAAATTAGAGATGCACAATAAAAAAAGCTCAAAGTTCTGAAACAAATTCCTACAATTGTGTTAGACATACTCATAGAGTGCTAATTTTCTGTAGATCTCAGCAAACTCTGCACCAAGTAGGCATTTTGTTTCACATTGCATAGATTGATCATGAAAGTGTTTGAATTAACCTAATCAAAAGCTTCAAAGATGTCAATGCTGGGCTGATGGATGGTACAAACAACATTTCGACCTGTATTGACTGTGTTGCGAACAATATGCATAACAATTGCTGCAGCACAGGCATCTAGTCCTGAAGTTGGCTCATCCATGAAGATTATAGAAGGGTTGGAAACTAGTTCAACTGCTATGGAAAGTCTCTTCCTTTGCTCTGTAGAAAGACCTGTCACTCCAGGAAGCCCTACAAGAGCATCTCTCAGAGGAGTGAGCTCTACGAGCTCCATGACTTCTGTCACAAACATCTGCACTTATTGTAACATCAAAAAGATGTGAGTAAAAGCTGCTTGCAGAGTCTCATTAATAAGAAAGATCTTCAATCTGAAGAACTGCATGCAAGGGGGAGAAATTTAGAACAACCATTCTAGTTTTCTCGTCAACCTCGCAAGGAAGACGGAGCCAAGCAAAATACATGAGTGATTGAAGACTGACATTTGGAGATTGGATATCATTTTATTCACAATACCCTAAGATGCGAGCAAATGTTTTTTGCTTCTTGGGAAATCCAGAGATAATTGTCGGCCTACGTACTCTTGAAACCCCAACGGAACCAAGAAACCTCCATGAACCTGTCCTCATTGTGAACCCCACGATTATGTGTTAGACGATTCAAAACAGCATAATCGTCCGATCATGAGATCATGAGACGGTAGTTGTAGACTGCAGGCCCTTAACCTCCCTCGCGAAGGAGGAGAACAGAGATGGTTTAAAAAATGATCTCAGAAGACGGAGCGGTTGGGATAACCATTTGTTTTTGTGACAGAAAAAACATATACCAATAAACTGAAATTCATGGATAGATTATCTGAAACTGAAATAGAGTTACTTAGATTTTTTCTAAGAAGGAAAAAACGTCGTTATCTCAAGGACTTTGGTATTATCGACTGAAGGTCTGCAAATAGGAAATACGTCTGTATTTCTCTCAGAAAACGATTTCTGAAACCTGAACCCCGCAAATGCAAATGAGAATGGACTTCGACTTGGATGTTTTCTCTTTGAAAATCCAAAATAGAAGCCCAATACAAAAAACCGCATAGATAACCACTACGGAAGCAATCGATACTATTGTTATTATCCACTACGGAAGCAATCGGTGCCATTGCTATTATCTTCTTCTTCTTGGTAGAATTGGGCTTGTTCAACGAGCAATCTCGTAAGCCAAAACATTTCCCACGGAGTCCAGGATTTCCTAAAAACACCGTATTTTTCAGGTTTCTGAACGCGCCGGTACATGGAATGGGGCCAGATAAATCATTATAGGAGAAATTCAAGAGCCGAAGCATTCCGAGTTTGGATACAGGGTCGGGAACTGGCCCTGTTATTTTGTTGTGAGACAGATCTATGAACTGAACCAGAAAGAGCGGGTCGCCGATCGATGACGGAACTTAGCCTGCGAGACGATTGAAAGAGAGATTGAGGTACACCAGACCGACCCACTGCGTCATTTGGAAAAGATTTGCAAATGTCAATGTCCTCGGATTTGAACCCTGACAGGGTCTGGTGTATCGTCCTACGTTGGTCAGTTTTTTCACCAATTCACTTGTCTTTACATAACAAGATAATCAATCGATCCAGAGTATGCTTTGAATGTCCAGTAGACTGTATTTTGCAGGCATGACACTTGCATTTCTCCTTTTCCGATTTGCATATATTGTCCCTCTGTGACCTATTCATAATAACAGAATATCATATTTTTCTTTACGTCCACTGAAAACCATGGAGACCATGTAAGATTTATGAGACTAAGAATTCTCAAAACAGAATTTCATTTATAGTCTTGATGTACTTGTATTTTTCAGGTTTCTGAACATGCCAGTGCATGGAATGCGGCCAGATAAATCATTATAGGAGAAATTCAAGAGCCGAAGCATTCCGAGTTTGGATACAGGTCGGGAACTGGCCCTGTTGTTTTGTTGTGAGACAGATCTATGAACTGAACCAGAGAGCAGGTCACCGATCGATGACGGAACTTAGCCTGTGAGATGATTGAAAGAGAGATTGAGGTACACCAAGCCGACCCACTGCGTCATTTGGAAAAGATTTGCAAATGTGAATGTCCTCGGATTTGAACCCTGACAGGGTCTGGTGTATCGTCCAACGTTGGTCAGTTTTTTCACCAATTCACTTGTCTTTACATAACAAGATAATCAATCGATCCAGAGTATGCTTTGAATGTCCAGTAGACTGTATTTTGCAGGCATGGCACTTGCATTTCTCCTTTGCCCATTTGCTTATATTGTCCCTCTGTGACCTATTCATAATAACAGAATATCATATTTTTCTTTACGTCCACTGAAAACCATGTAAGATTTATGAGACTAAGAATTCTCAAAACAGAATTACATTTATAGTCTTGATGTAGTTTATCTCAAAAAGAAAGTCTCAACCTGCAATATGTCTCAACAACCTAGCATTTATATTGCCAGGACCTGTTGGCCCTGGTCAGAACCCACCAGACCTTTATCAGAACAATTTTTCTTGATGTAGTTTATCTCAAAAAGAAAGTCTCAACCTGCAATATGTCTCAACAACCTAGCATTTATATTGCCAGGACCTGTTGGCCCTGGTCAGAACCCACCAGACCTTTATCAAAACAATTTTTCTTGCAAAATGCTCATTGCATCTTACTGTTCCCAAATGTGTTTTTCATCCACAGAACCTAATTACCATGATCAAATGCTTTGTAACGCTGATCTCCCCATTTAATTCCCACTTCAATTTTTCATGTGAAAAGTTTTGATAGTCAGAAACATTTATTTTTGTACCCAAAACTTTCATTAATTCATTTTCAAACTGGGTTAAGATGAATTTATGATAATCCATACACAAAACTTTCATCATTTCATTTTAAATCTGGGTTAAGATGAATTTATGATTATTCATGAATCTGTAAAGCACTTTAAATTTCTAACAATGCATCAATGGTAGTTTTCCAGTTGCCTTTTTCTTGTTTTGGAAGTCTTTTCTACTGACTTAAAAATCATGACTGAGCTAGAGATCATTAATGTCAGAGACTATAGATGACTAATCATGATTTTGCTAACGTTGATATCATGGTCATTAACAGAGTTGTCAATCACAAACCCTTGCAGTCTGAAACAAAAAGGACTGGTGAACTTTTCAAAAGATATTAAGGTATAACCTAACTCTGTATTCTCTTCAACTCTTCTATCTACCACTACATTACTTTTTATTTATGATTTGATCCAATAACATAATATTTCATTTTTCATGGGTTACAGGAAACAACATTAGATTTGCAGCAGCAACGCCATGAAAATGGAGCCTTGGATTACAGAATTGGAGGAAGGAGGTATCTGTGTGGGCTAGGCTCCTCCCCACCTCGTTGCACCTCTAAATGTGGAAAATGCACACCATGCAAGCCTGTTCATGTGCCTGTACCCCAGGAACTCCTATAATAGCTGAATACTACCCTGAGGCCTGGAGATGCAAATGTGGCAACAAATTATACATGCCCTGATCTTCAGCACCCAACTGATCTTCATGCACATGCAGCTACAGCACATATCATTCATGATCATAGCAATATCTCTCTCTCTATATATCTAAATTGTTTATATACTCACTTGTAGGGTTTTTCAGGCCCTAAGCATCTCTCCATGATCTCTCCATGATCTGGTACTAACAGCTTCTCTTGTAACGTGCTCGTGTCTTAATTTTAATTATGAGTATAGATCTTTTTGTCTGCGAATACAGAATTGCATTTACAGTCTTGATGTACTTTATCTCAAAAATAATGTCTCAACCTGCAATATGTCTCAACAACCTGCCATGTCTCAACCTGCAATATGTCTCAACAACCTAGCATTTATATTGCCAGGACCTGTTGATGTACTTTATCTCAAAAATAATGTCTCAACCTGCAATATGTCTCAACAACCTGCCATGTCTCAACCTGCAATATGGCTCAACAACCTAGCATTTATATTGCCAGGACCTGTTGGCCGTGGTCAGAACCCACCAGACCCTTATCAGAACAATTTTTCTTGCAAAATTCCCATTGCATCTTACTGTTCCCAAATGTGTTTTTCATCCACAGAACCTAATTACCATGATCAAATGCTTTGTAACACTGATTAATGAATAGTTTTCTCTGCTCTGTGGCAGTGGATCTCCCCATTTAATTCCCACTTCAATTTTTCATGTGAAAAGTTTTGATGGTCAGAAACATTTATTTTTGTACCCAAAACTTTCATTAATTCATTTTCAAACTGGGTTAAGATGAATTTATGATAATCCATACACAAAACTTTCATCATTTCATTTTAAATCTGGGTTAAGATGAATTTATGATTATCCATGAATATGTAAAGCACTTTAAATTTCTAACAATGCATCAATGGTAGTTTGCTAGTTGCCTTTTTCTTGTTTTGTAAGTCTTTTCTACCGACTTAAAAATCATGACTGAGCCAGAGATCATTAATGTCAGAGACTACAGATGATTAATCATGATTTTGCTAACGTTGATATCATGGTCATTAACAGAGCTGTCAATCACAAACCCTTGCAGTCTGAAACAAAAAGGACTGGTGAACTTTTCAAAAGATATTAAGGTATAACCTAACTTCGTATTCTCTTCAGCTCTTCTATCTACCACTACATTACTGTTTATTTATGATTTGATCCAATAACATAATTTTTCATTTTTCATGGGTTACAAGAAACAACATTAGATTTGCAGCAGCAACGCCATGAAAATGGAGCCTTGGATTACAGAATTGGAGGAAGGAGGTATCTGAGTGGGCCAGGCTCTTCCCCACCTCGTTGCACCTCTAAATGTGGAAAGTGCACACCATGCAAGCCTGTTCATGTGCCTGTACCCCCAGGAACTCTTGTAACAGCTGAATACTACCCTGAGGCCTGGAGATGCAAATATGGTAACAAATTATACATGCCCTGATCTTCAGCACCCAACTGATCTTCATGCACATGCAGCTACAGTACATATCATTCATGATCACAGCAATATCTCTCTCTATATATATCTAAATCGTTTATATACTCACTTGTAGGGTTTTTCAGGCCCTAAGCAACTCTCCATGATCTGGTACTAACAGCTTCTCTTGTAACGTGCTCGTGTCTTAATTTTAATTATGAGTATAGATCTTTTTGTCTGCGAATTTTATTTCGTGAAGACACAGAGTTATTGTATTATATTTTATATAATGGCTGATGATCAGGAACATACTGACAATGTAATCAATGCAGAGGAATTGGGTTATAATGTTCAATATTTAATATTTCTGAAATCGACTTATTGATTTGCTTAGCCTCTGTATCTCGAGATTCGAAAATGAGGCTAGCGATTTTGGCAGGATTGTTGGATGTCTGCAAGAAGACCATTGCCAGTGATGGTATTGTAGGCCTATACAGGGGCTTTAGTGTTTCAATTATAGGCATCACTGTATATAGAGGGCTATATTTTGGAATTTATGACACAATGAAACTTGTGATTCTTGTTGGATCCCTCAAGGGAAATCTTCTTGTTAGTTTCATGCTAGGGTGGAGTGTGACAACAATTTCTGGTATTATTGCATATCCTTTTGATACACTTAGATGCAGAATGCTGATGACTTCAAGTGAAGCTACTAAATATAGCAACACCATCCATGCTTTTCAACATCTTGTACGCCAGGAGGACATCCTTGCCCTCTTCAGAGGAGTAAAAGCTAATATTATGTTAGGAGTAGCAGAGGCTGGAGTTCTTGCATTATATGATCAGCTTCAGCTACTAGTTCTGAGTAAGTTGAACAAGTCAATATTGATATGTAACGGATGCATGGACAGTGTTTGAAAAAATGCCTGAACGGGATGTGGTGTCATGGAACATTATGATTGTTGGATATACAAAAAATGGGTATTGTCAGGAGGCATTAAGGCTTTATGGCTGGATGCAATGGACAGCTATAGAGGCGGATCATGTTACCTTTGCCAGTGTACTTGGTGCGTGTGCTGGCCTAGAAGCTCTGCAGCAGGGAAACACGGTGGCTTATAAGATGTTGAGACGAAGCATATCCAATTTGCTTCAGAAGATAGGTGCAACAATGAATGATGTGCATGCATCAAATGACCAAAGTTCTACATTTTAGTTTGTGAAAATCACAATAGGAAAATATTTCAGTCTTGCCATTATTCTTATAGTGGCAAGATTTTGAATTTTAGTTGTTCAAGAAAACTATTTTTAGTATGTAGTATGTAGTATCTATTTGTGATGATTGTTAATATGAAAAATAATTTGTTTTGCAACGCCATATCATGTGAATTGAAGATTCACATTTGGTTTCATACATTTGATGAAAATGGGGGTTTCATGCTAAGTCAGTCCCTCTATCTTCCGGTAGACAGAGTATTTGCTCAATAATGTGTAAAGCTTCCCTTGTTTCAAAATCAGAAGTCAACATGAAGGCATTGTCCATTTCAATAATGTTGAGACGAAGCATATCCAATTTGCTTCAGAAGACAGGTGCAACAATGAATGATGTGCATGCATCAAATGACCAAAGTT
Source organism: Pinus tabuliformis (assembly GCA_031772625.1). Taxonomy (NCBI): domain Eukaryota; kingdom Viridiplantae; phylum Streptophyta; class Pinopsida; order Pinales; family Pinaceae; genus Pinus; species Pinus tabuliformis. Next base: position 915,125,935 of record CM062809.1, read on the forward strand.
CTACATTTTAGTTTGTGAAAATCACAATAGGAAAATATGTCAGTCTTGCCATTATTCTTACAGTGGCAAGATTTTGAATTTTAGTTGTTCAAGAAAACTATTTTTAGTATGTAGTATGTACTATCTATTTGTGATGATTGTCAATATGAAAAATAATTTGTTTTGCAACGCCATATCATGTGAATTGAAGATTCACATTTGGTTTCATACGTTTGATGAAAATGGGGGTTTCATGCTAAGTCAGTCCCTCTATCTTCAGGTAGATAGTATTTTCTCAATAATGTGTAAAGCTTCCCTTGTTTCAAAATCAGAAGTCAACATGAAGGCATTGTCCATTTCTTTAATTTCTCAGTGGCATGTTTATTTCCCAAGTTAATGAAGCTTCCATATTACTCTGCAAATTGTTTTAGCAGATATGGATAATTTAGGCCTTATGATTTGTAAGTCAAAGTTATTTTCACATTAAAAAATCGTTGTTGATATGGCACTGGTTGTCTTCCTTCCCTTTTGTTCTAATGTCTTCTCTCTCAATTTGACAGTCTTCCTTGATTGAAAGAGTTGTGGGTACATCTGATCCCTGACAATCATTCAGTTCAATATTTGATGGCCTTGAAACTCCTAAACCCAATTTCATGTTGTTCTTGCATGTACAATAAAAATGGTCCCATACAAGTCACTATTTCTTTGAGTAGCATAGAGAAAATGTCTTAAATTCAAAATATTAAAAGGAATGAATGCAAGGTTTTAGAGACAATTCAGATCGATCTAAAGAGAGATGCAGGAAAATGTAATATTTTCAAAGGAAAATGTATCATGGCCCAAAAGGGCCTCTATACAGAGACAAGACCTATCATATATTCAATGGATAGCTACTCTGACATGGAATACTTGTAACAGAGATGGAAACCAAATGGTTGCACCCTACCTTGTTTCAATTTTAACATCATTCTTAGAATTCGTAAGAAGTTGTGCACTTTTGTTTTGCAACGCCATATCATGTGAATTGAAGATTCACATTTGGTTTCATATATTATTGATCTATGAGGTAAAGTCCCCTACAAATGCTCGCAAGAAATTTATATCATTTCGTTTGCAGGTATACATGAAAGGATAATTGCACAAATGTAGCCATAATTATAGATATGAATTTTAGTTTGATGATTTAATTCCATGTACCATGTTTAAGTCTAATTAGATTGTTCATGTTGTTGGAAAAATGACTCTTGAGTTTTCATAGAAATTGGATTGATTAGACACTGATGTCTAATCCTCAAGTATACCAGTTTCGTCTCTGGCTCACGGTGAGACATGTGAAAATTAATATTATGAAGCCACCACCTACTATACAATTTCTAATGATTTTGGACTCCTAGGATTCTGCAGCTCTATATCAGATGCAATATCATAAAAGCATAGGGGAAGAGCAATGGAGTTTGATTTAGATGTTTACAAGTAAGAAATATGACATAAAATCTACGTTCTTGCTCATGTTCTGAGTTTGTGATGTTAGTTTTAGCAACTATGATGGATCTCACAAAAAAATTTCTGTCAAGTTGTTTTTCTAGAAACAAGTTATAGCAACACCGTCCATGCTTTTCAACAGATTGTGCGCTAAGAGGGCATCTGTGCCCTCTTCAAAGGAGTAACAGCTAATATTATGTTAGGAATAGCAAAGGTTGGAGTTCTTGCACTATATGATCAGCTTCAGCTACTAGTTCTGAGTAAGTCGAACAAGTCAATATTGATATGTAGCGGATGCATGGACAATGTTTGACAAAATGCCTAAACGGGATGTGGTGTCATGGAATACTATGATTGTTGGATATACTAAAAATGGGTATTGTCAGGAAGCATTAAGGCTTTATGGCCGAATGCGATGGACAACTATAGAGGCGGATCATGTTACCTTTGCGAGTGTACTTGGTGCGTGTGCTGGCCCAGAACAACTATAGAGGCAGATCATGTTACCTTTGCCAGTGTACTTGGTGCGTGTGCTGGCCCAGAAGCTCCGCAACAGGGAAATGAGGTGCATGGCCCTGTAATTAGAAATGGGTTTGACGTAGAGGACCCTGTAGGGAATGCTCTTCTTACTATGTTATGAATGTCCTAGCTTCTACACATGTTTATTATTCCCTACGTTAGTGTTCCTTGGCCTTGATTTATAGTATATTGGAAAAGGTTATGAGATATTTTACAATCTTAAGCCAATGCACGCCTTCTCATATAACAATCACATTGTCCAAGATAAATCAGTTTGTCAGATAAATTTTGTATCTTTTGGGTGAATTATGTTAGGGCAGGTAGAATCTGCCATGTATAGCTTCTCTTCAAATCTTCTACACATAACCTTAAATAACTATGCTCGAAATACCGTCTATATCAATGAAATATGATCACATGATGTGTCACCATTGGCATACCACCCAACAACACTGCATTATGAAAATTGCTAGCAATACTATACTCAATGTAACCCCTATTCAACATTTTTTGTAAAATTGTGGCCGATATGAAGAAATGAATCAAGTAGAAATTCAATCTGTCTTATGAAAATGTCACTAACTATCCAGGTATGTTTTTGCTATGTATGCACCCTAGATTACACCGAACAGAAACTGATACACATCAAATATTTTACTAATCCCCTCTGCTTTTGCATTTGTCCATTTTTCTCTATCAAACATATGCTTCCCACAAAGGGCAAGTAATTGCTTATGCTTGCAGTCACACTATTTTGTACGAGACGATTTACGATTAGCGTTACAATAATTAGTGCAAGAACAGAGTCCATTCAATAAACAATGGAAACAATTTGCATCTCTCACAACAATTCCCTTCTCAGTGATCATCGAAATGAGCTTTGTGGGATTGTGGCAACGCCTTCAAACGCGAGGTTCTTGGTAATCTGTATAGCTGATCTAGGCATTTGTTGATGATAAAAAATAAACACCAGTAAAGAAACAAAATTGCATAAAATTTGGACTTCTTTCTTCTATGCTATTGTTTCTTATGTCATTGCATAAAATTTTGACTTCTTTCTTCTATGCTATTGTTTCTTATATCATTGCCTTACGGCGTTTCCTTTGCAACATGTGGTGCAAATGCTAGTTATATATATTTTTAAAACAAAACAGGAAGCGTCTAGATGAAAGATCAATTTTTTTAAAAGGGATTTCTATGTTTTTTTTCAATAGATAAAGGAGTTTCAATATTTTTTTTCCCTTTAGCCTTTATTTAAATCTATTTGAAGCGGGTGGAAGTACTTTTTGGAAGACATCGGGAGAGGATGGTGAATCCTCTTGCGGAGACATATTTGAAGAAATATAATAAACTAGATGCCACAAACTATGTTTATTGGAAATTCAAGCCGCAAACATTACTGGAAGGTTATGACGCCTGGACTATTACAGAGGGGGATGAAGCAAAACTTATTGCAGGCACGATAGTTGCAACAATTCAAGACTGGAAGAAGTGAGAAAATAAAGTAAAGGTACTACTTAGAATGTTTGTATAATTCCTCATATCCGTGACTGTAAGACTTCTACTGAAACTTGGAATACACTTAAGGAATTATATGAGACTAAAAACACAAATCGAGTTCTCTTCTTGAAAAGTAAGCTCATGTACATTAAAATGGAAGAGAATGAATCAGTTAATGCCTTTATTTCCATAATTAAAGAATTGAAAGATAAGTTGGGAGACATAGGGGGGTCAGTACCTAATATTGATCTAGTAACAATCACATTAGATGGAATGTCAAAATATTACCAAGTGTTTATTACAGGTCTTGCAGATTGGGAGAAAGCGTCAAACTTTGAGGAATTGACAGGTATACTATAGTAGGAAGAAGAGAGGCACAAGAACTTGAAGCCCCAGAATCCATATTTGGCACTTGTGGTGAAGAAAAAATTCTTTGAAGGGAAACAAGGAGGAGCAAACAAAGGAGGAAGTTCATCCTAGAAAAGGCCATATCTGAAACCAAATCAAGGTATGTCATTTGGAATGAAAGGCTTTTACTGTGGAAGAAGTGGGCATCTGACCAGAGACTATTATAACAAGAAAAATGATGAATCTAGACATAAACATAGAAGACAATCACGACATTTTGCAAGAGAAGCCCTAAATTCTAATCTAAAAAATCTCATGGAATACCATTTGTCGATGCGTTTCGAACCAACTAGTGTGGTTCATCGTCAGGACAACTTGTCCTGACGATGAAGCACACTAGTTAGTTCGAAACGCGTTGACAAATGGTATTCCATGTGATTTTCGCCAAAAAATCTCTCATAAACTTGATATGGATCACAGAAGCCTGAACTCTATAACTAAAAAATCTCAAGTTATTTGTGTCTAATGTTGCGTTGTCAACTGAAATGGATAATGTTAATACATGGTTTGTGGACTTTGGAGCATCGATTCATATGACATGTAATAAGGATTGGTACAAAAACTTCAAGGAAATTAGCAATGGTGGAAACATTTACCTTGGAGATGATTGTGCATATAAGATCATGGGATATGGCGATATACCTATGAATTTATCAAATGGTAGCATCATGTGCAGTCATATTGTTATGTATGTGCCTAAGATCAAGAAAAATTGATCTTTGTGCCTACAATTACAGATAGAACTTAAAGGTTGAAGTTTTCAAAACACATTGCATAGTGAAATATTTGTTGGATCACTGCAAACTTGTTGCTTCAGGAGTTAGAATTGGAGGCCTATACAAGTTTGATGTTACTAGAAAAAGTCATCAAGCAATGACCTATACAACTATGTCAACAGAAAGTATTTGGCATCAGAGGTATGGTCACATCAATTACCATGATTTATTGTTGCTATAGAAACAGAGTGTCGTTGAAGATCTCCCTATTTAAAAGAATGATATGTTGCTTGTGAAGGCTATGCATTAGGTAAAAGTCACAAAGATGAATTCCCCTCTAATTATGATAGGACAAGACGAGAAGTATTAGAACTTGTGCATTCTGATGTTTGTTGACCCATGTAGACCAGATCCCTAGGAGGAGCTTATTATTTTATGTTGTTTATTGATGACTTCACAAGGTACATTTGGGTGTACTTCCTCAGGAAAAAGAGTGATATTTTTTAGTATTTCAATGAATTCAAAAATATGGTAGAGAAGCACACATGGAAATTTGTAAAGATCCTTCGTTCAGATGAAGGTGGATAATACAAATTTGGGAACTTCATCAAGTACTGCAAGGACCATGGAATATTGCAACAATTCACAGTACCCTAGACTCCACAATAGAATGATGTTGCAAAAAGGAATAACAAGACATTGGTGGAGTGTGCACAGAGTATGATCAAAGGTAAGAACCTCTCAAATGATTTTTGGGCAGAAGTCATTATTAATGTTGTTTATTTAAATAATAGAAGTCCAACAAGGCCTCTTAATTTCAAGACTCCATTCGAAGCCTTGTATGGTTTTAAACCAACAATTCATCATTTGAGGATATTTGGGTGTAAGGAATTTTCACATATTCTGAAGGAGAATAGAAAGAAACTTGATGCTAAAGGTATCAAATGTATTTTTGTAGGATACTATTCATAATTTAAAGCATATAAAATGTTTGATCCATCTACTCACAAAGTATTTGCAAGTAGATATGTAATTTTCCATGAATAGAGAGATGAAGGCAAAAGGGATAACAACTATGAAAGATGGCACATTCTTCCTGAAGTTAAAGACAATAAAGCAAACGATAGTGAGCAATAAAAGCTTGGGGAAGAATCCAGTGATGTGTACATCATCAACAGTCAGAGCCAAATCAGAAGTGGAGAAGTACTCTCAGAGAACAGAGGTGAAAGCAGTGAAGCACGAAGGATATCCACTCAAAATATTTGACTACCTAAAAGGTACAAGGACTATGAACTCATGACTATTGTTTTGAATTTCATAGAACCCATGAATTTTAATGAGGTTATTTAATATGAAGAGTGGAGAAAAGCTATGGAGGAAGAATATGAATCTATAATTAAAAATAAAACCTTGGAATTGACTGAAATTCCTAAAGGAGAAGGGCTTATAGGATGAAAATAGCTATACAACCCTAATTTTAAAGTAGATGGAAACATTGTTAAGATATGGTATGTTCTATGCTTATAACAGTTTACTTCTTTTTCTTATTATATTCCACAGATTAGCAATCACATGTAAATAAAGTAAAGTGCAGATAGAACATTAACCGATTGACATAAAACAAGCCAAGACAAGAGACACAAGATGTGGTGGCTAGCCAGGGACAAACCCCATAATGTGTGGGGAAACCCTTTGATCAAATCTTCTTTTATCTTCAATAATTCAGCAGAGAGAAATAGTACAATAAATCTAATTTATATCAATAGTAGCAAACCCTAGACCAGCAACATCAACATTAGCGACTTCATCATCAAACTAGGGTAGACGATATTTCACAAACCGACCATCGGATCGGCTTGATTCCACCACCAAGAGTTGCGGCTTCTAGAGGAGGTTTAGATGAACCTACAACACAGTTCAAATGAGGAGATCTTCTAGTCCACGTAGGTCAAACTTTACTTCTATAGTTGTAGCTTTAGTTTCGGCAGCTTCTGGCTTCAAACTAGGGCAGTCGATATCTTGCAAACCATCGATGGATTGACTTGATTCCACCACAAAAAGTTGCGGCTTTCAGAGGAGTTTCATATGAACCTACAATGCAATTCAAATGAGGATATCTTCTAGTCCATGCAGGTCAAACTTTACTTCTGCAATTGCAGCTTCAGTTTCAGTAGCTTCTGGCTTCACATGTGTGAGGGAGAGACACTTTTCTGCGCAGTAGAGAGAGAGAGAGATGTGATGAGATGAGTCAGTCCAAATGAGGAAAGGTCCTCTTATATTTATACACAACATTGGTGTTTGAATAGATGCGATTGTTGGGCTTTTGAGCCTACATGAGTTGTAGGTCGGCTTGATAATAATTCCATAATCAAAATAAATTCATATCTCCATGAATACTTATCAGCATCGGATGATCTTTATATCAATCCTACACCTCTCGACGAGAGGAATCTAATAAAAATATTATCATCCATGAATAAGATGACCAACATGAAGTTTTTCCCTAGTTTCCAATTTTAACACTCCCTCTCAACTAGGGAGAACTTCATCTGCAATCTGTCTATCGGTCGTTACTATTCATCCATCAAATGCACTGCCCTGTACAGCCTGACCCTTGCCCTGCTCTGCTCTATTCTTCTTGTTCTGCTTTGTCTTGTTCTGCCCTATACTGATATGTATTGTTCTGCTCTATTCTGCTCTGCTCTTGCATTGTTCTATTCTGCTCTTCTTTTGTCCGAATTATGAAGAAGAAGAAATGATCGAGGATGTATCATACTGACTCAAATTTAGTCTCAGAGTGCGTACCACTGGTCCCAGACCAGTCTCAACTGACCCGAAGTTAGCTTCATAGTAAGTACCACTCCTACCACTGGTCCCAGACAAGTATTGTAGTCTCAGAGAGTGTGTCCACTGGTCCCATACCAGTCTCAACTGACCCAGTGTCAGTGCCATAGTATGTACCACTCTCACTGGTCCCATACCAGTACTGCACTGACACGAAGTCAGTCTCAGAGTATGGACCACTGGTCCCAGACCAGTCTCAACCGACCTGAAGTCAGTGTCATAGTATGGTACAACTCCTACCACTGGTCCGAGACTAGTATCATTGATCCCAGATCAATGGAGGTCATCCTAGCGTAAGGAGTATGGTAGATACAATGATGCATCCATCGGTACTACTATGGTCCCTAACTTCATTTCCCTGCTCATTGATCAGATGAGAGGTACTTCCCATGAGTCCCAGACTGCATGAGTAGGATGCCTCGACAGGAGAACTAATAAATCTTGTCCTCACAAGAGAACACATCAATCCTGCTACAATCGCCACGGAGAACACATCAATCCAGGCCTCACAGGAGAACACATCAATCCTGCTACGATCACCATGGACAACACATCAATCTAGGCCTGACAGGAGAACTAATCATCCTGCTACACAGGAGAGCGAATCATCCTGTTCCACAAGAGAGCGAATCATCTTGTCCCACAAGAAAGCGAATCATCTTGTTCCAGTGCGCACCACCAGGGGAGGGTGAGTCACCCTGTGGTCGTATGTTGCTCCAGTAAGAACCACAAGCCCTCAGAGCTCCCAGAGCTCAATGTATGCAACATGCAAGACCCTTGTACAAGGGTTTCTTGACGACTCCAAGTCGTTTGGGAAAATCACAGATTAGATCTTTCCTTGGGGCTTTCACAAGGTGTATCGACCAGTACATCATCTTAATGCGATGAAGCCTCCTTGTCATCAAATTACCATATCCCAGATGATGTCTATTTGCTGGAGCAATAGACGAATACGGGATTCCTCAATAATCGAATCCCACCTTTGGTTGTTACAAAGGATCCAGTGGTATCCAATGTAAATCCAAACAGCTCACTGAAGAGCTTTCGCAACCAGACTGCCTTATAGGAGGCCATGCTAGTAGCAATATATTCTGCTTCGGCAGTGCTCAAAGCCACCGACTTCTGCTTCCTGCTCATCCAAGATATCAAAGCATATCACAAGGTGAAACAACACCTATAAGTTCTCTTACGGTCCACCACACTGCCTGCCTAATCAGCATCAGTATATCCAAGTAGTCTCACATCTCTAGCAATGTATCTTAACCCATTAGTAATTGTGCCACGAAGATATCTCAGAAGATTCTTGGCATCAATCCAGTGAGGCTCAACCAATGCTAACTGCAAAACATATGTTCGGATGGAGGTTCACCAAGAACATCAATGCAAATGATTTTATGAAACTTAGAGACATTTCCCAAATCTGGTCCGACATCACTACCATATAACTTCTAAAAGTTAAGATCCTTGAGGTAGTCACAGGCTTGCAGTCCATCATACCAAATCTTTCCAATATCTTTACCACATATTTTCCTTGAGATAGGAAAATTTCCCTTGGCTTCTGCCACACTTCAAGTCCTTGATCCTTCATTTCAAATTCAGAAGCCAACTCCCTCTTACATTTGTGAATTGGAGGGTATGCACCTGTTAGAAAGAGGTCATCCACATACAACACCAGTATGAGAGGCTTGTCATCTTCAACCTTAAAGTAAAGGTTAGGATCGACTTCACTCCTAGTGAATCCCAAATTCATCAAGTAGCTATTGATCCTCTCATACCATGCTCGAGGTGCTTGCTTAAGCCCATAGAGAGCCTTCTTCAACCTGCATACATGAGATTTTAGATCATAAATCTCAAATCCTTCGGGTTGCTCCACGTAGACCTCTTCTTTGATCAAACTGTGCAAGAACGCGGTCTTGACATCCATCTGATGTAGGTTCCATCCTTGTGAAGCCGCAAGGGCTATGATTGAGTGGATGGTCGTATATCTGGCAATAGGTGTAAATATCACATCATAGTCTATACCTTCCTTTTGGGAGAAACCAAGAGCAACAAAACAAGCCTTATACTTTTCCGTACTTCCATCTGCTGCATGCTTTATCTTGTAAAGCCATTTTGAAGTAACAATTGTCTTGTAATGGTCATAGCATCCTTCCATACTTGATGCTTGATGACATCTGAGAATGATGAAGGCTCATTTTGTATGATTGTGCTCATGATGGTCAGGTATCCCTGATACCTGTTAAGTTTCTTACTTTCACGGAAGGTTCCTCGGGGTGCAGCATGTCCTTTAGCATCATCAAGTATCCCCCTAAGCCATGAAGACCTCTTCCTAGAAGAGGGAGGCTCAGGTGGATAAATAAGATCCATGGGTTCCTCCACATCAGGGATTGTTACATCATCTACCCATAGCGACAACTTCCACAATCGTACGGTTCTTCCTTTCTGCCACATAATTCTGCTGAGGAGTATGTGGTGTAGTGGTCTCCCTATTACTTCCAACCTCAAATATGCCTGAGTGAACCAACTATAATATATCATAGATCTTGCTTTGGCTTGAGGAGAATGGTCCCCTTTTGAGCTTTCATTCGGCACATCCTGGACATACACCTTCTTTCTCTACTCGGAATTTGAGCATCCTTGTTACCATTTGTCTTACGCCAGGTAGAGCTTTATAATGAAGGTGGGCAAACATACGATGCCAAAGTTCGGACTGAAGTGATGTGTCATAAGATATGACAACTAGCGGACTTCCATTGACCTGATATAATGAATCAACACGAAACCCAAGATTGAAAGCATATTTAACATTATTTTTCCATATACGTACCTTGCCATCGCTGAAGGTTACCTTGTAGCCTTTGTCTTCCATTGCTAAGATGGACACCAGGTTCTTTTTGAGGTCAGGTGCATTTAATACATCCTAGAATTTCTAGCCTTCTTGAATGGTTGTCCTCTTCCTTGATTCCCAGCTCTCCTCTTACCTTTGCTGCTGAATTCATTATTCCTTTGATTGCCATCAGAGGGATTTTGATCATCGTCCTAGTGTGAGTCTTTTCTATCAGGGCACTCCCTTGCATAGTGACCTGCTTTATCGCAGATGTAACATCGTCCTTTTCTTCCATCCTTAGGTCCAGCCTTTCCTTTTGATTTAGTCCTGGAATTATTTATTTTCTTAGCATGAGAAGAAAAGGCAGAAGGAGGACCTTTAGGCATGGGCATTTCTTGTTCTTCTACCCTTGTTTCTTCTTGAATGCATCTTTCCATTAATTCCTTGAAACCAAGAATTACATTATAGTTTAGAAGAGTAGTCCTGAACATGTACCATTCGGATGGTAATCCTCCAAAAGTCGTGAGTGCCATTTCCTTATCAGTAATAGTCTCCCCAATAGATAGGATATCATTCTTGATCTCAGTGATTCTTAAGAAGTATGCTTGCATACTCCCATCTTTACCCTTCTTGATTTCCCTCAGCTTATTTCTAAGAAACAAAACTTGATTTGCATCATTAACTTTAAATAAACTCACCAGTCTATCGTACATTTCCTTGGGGGTGTCTAGTTCAGAGATGTAGGCCACCAAGCACTTGTCGATAGAGTCCCATATGATCTTCTTCGCCTTAATTTCTCCGTTCTTCCATTTTTCCCTGGCAACAGGAGGTGCATTTGATGGAGGCTCAACAATATTGCTTCTTACATGTCCAACACTCCTTGGTGTTCTAGGGTTAGATTGATAGACATCTTCCATCCGTGATAGTCAGCTTTCTCACGGAGCTTTTCTTCGACAAGAAAGAGTGTTGAGGACCCCATAGTTCTTTTAGGATAGCCTTGCCAATCTTCTCTTCGGTGATTGCTCTTGCTCTTGCTCTTGCTCGGGCATTGTCTTCACCTCAGCTCTAATACCATGTTAAGATATGGTATGTTCTATGCTTATAACAGTTTACTTCTTTTTCTTATTATATTCCACAGATTAGCAATCACATGTACATAAAGTAAAGTGTAGATAGAACATTAAACGATTGATAGAAAACAAGCCAAGACAAGAGACACAATATGTGGCGGCTAGCTAGGGACAAACCCCACAATGTGTGGGGAAACCCTTTGATCAAATCTTCTTTTATCTTCAATAATTCAGTAGAGAGAAATAGTATAATAAATCTGATTTATGTCAGTAGTAGCAAACCCTAAATTAGCAGCATCAGCATTAGCAACTTCATCATCAAACTAGTGCAGACGATATCTCACACACTAACTGTCTGATCGACTTGATTCCACCATCAAAAGTTGTGGCTTCTAGAGGAGGTTCAGATGAACCTACAACGCAGTTCAGATGAGATCTTCTAGTCCACGCAGGTCAAACTTTACTTCTGCAGTTGCAGCTTTAGTTTTGGCAACTTCTGGCGTCAAAATAGGGCAGTCGATATCTTGCAAACCGTCCGTCGAATTGACTTGATTCCACCACCAAAATTTGCGGCTTTCATAGGAGGTTCAGATGAACCTATAATGCAGTTCAGATTATGAGATCTTCTAGTCCACGCAGGTCAATCTTTACTTCTGTAGTTGCAGCTTCAGTTTCAACAGCATCCAACTTCACATGTGTGAGGGAGAGACCCTTTTCTGCGCAGTAGAGAAGAGACTCTTTTTCTGCGTAGTAGAGAGAGAGAGATGTGATGAGATGAGTGAGTCCAAATGAGGAAAAGTCCTCTTGTATTTATACACAACATTGGTGTTTGAATAGATGCGACCGTTGGGCTTCTGATCCTACATGAGTTTTAGGTCGGCTTGATAATAATTCCATAATCAAAATAAATTCATATTTCCATGAATACTTATCGGAATTAGATGATCTTTATATCAATCCTACACCTCTCAACGAGAGGAATCTAATAAAAATATTATCATCCATGAATAAGATGACCCACATGAAGTTTTTCCCTAGTTTCCAATTTTAACAAACATAGATAAGTATAAATCTAGATTGGTTGCAAAAGGGTACTCTCAGAAAGAGGGTAGTGATTATGAAGAAACATTTGCACCTGTAGCTAAATTGAACACTATTATATTGTTAATTGCATTAGCTACAAAGTACCATAGGAATTTGCACCAACTAGATGTAAAATTTATTTTTTTGAATGGTGACTTAAAGGATGAGGTGTATTTGACACAACCTAAAGGGTTCGTGAAAAAAGGGCAGAAACATTTAGTTTGTATATTAAATAAAGATTTGTATGGGCTGAAATAGGCACCTAGGTCATGGTATGAAAATATAGATTCTTTCTTTTTCCAGCAGCCAGTTTTATGAGAAGTCAAAGTGATCTAAATTAGTATACCAAATTTTATGCAGAGGGGTATGTGGTGTTGATATCTTTGTTTGTTTATTTCTTAATCATTACAAGAATTTAGTCAAGTTAATTAATGAAATTAAGATGCAGATGTCACAAGTATTTGAGATGAAATATCTCAGTGAGTTTCAATACTATTTAGGTCTTGAAGTTTGGCAAGATTTTCGTCAAACTTGTGTTTCACAGGGTAAGTATGTCAAATAAGTGCTTAAAAAGTTTAAGATGGATCAGTGAAAATTTCTGTTTGTTCCTATGCAACAGAATGTGAAGCTTCATCTTGATGATGGTTCAAAAGAGGTTGATGGTACATTGTATAGACAACTAGTTGGAAGTCTAAATTATCTTACTACCAATAGACCCAACATTGCATATTTAGTTATTGTGCTGAGGAAATTTATGAGAAGACCTACAAAAATCCATTGGAGAGCACCAAAAGAAGTACTTAGGTTTCTTAAAGGTACAATTGATTTTGATCTTAAATATATTGATTCATTTGATGTTGAGCTGACGGGTTACACAGATTCAGATTTAGTCAATAATCCAAATGATAGAAGATCTACTACAAGTTATGCATTTAGTATTGGATCTAGGATTATTTCATGGAGCAGCAAGAAGCAACCAACTGTATCTTTGTCATATACAGAGGCAAAATATAAAGTTTTGTGTGCAACAACTTGTGAATTTGTTTGGTTGAGGCGAGTTCTTCAATATATTGGAGAAGAACAAAAGAAGGCTACAATAATCAAATGTGACAACCAAAGCTCAATCAAGTTGGCAAATAATCCAATATTTCATGCAAGGACAAAGTGCGTTGATACCCAATTTCATTTTATTAGATAAATGATATAGCCTAAGGTAAATTTTATTGGATATTGTAATACTTGTGAAAATGTTGCTAATATTTTCACAAAGTCCCTTAGGAAGGTGAAATTTGAATTGTTTAGGGAGATGCTAGGAAATCAACCCTTTCTCTATGAAAGGGGGGATTTAGAAAATAATGGAGAGACTGTAATTGTTAAGATTGTGTTTGTAATTAGGAAGTAGTTCCTATTTTCTTGTAGGTTGTTTCGTCTCCCTAACTAAATGCCATTGTATAAGATTATATTGATTGATTTGTGAATTTAGTGAATTTGTTAGCGTTGTGGCCAACATCAGGGTCTCCTCTCCTAAGGACTGCTATCTTTTCTCATTCAATTTTATCTTCTATTATTTCTAGTTGCTTCAAAACAAAGTTGATGAGAATTAGTCCTTAACTGAGAAATAAGAATTTTGGCTCTCCAAGAAATATTGGCCCCTATGTATGCTTTTTGCTAATGATTATGAGTGGGATTAAACTCTTCAATATAGTACTTTTTCTTTCTCCCTAACTCCTTAGCCCAAATACTCTTTTGGAACTTATATATAACAATTTTTTATCTCTTTACTATTTATGGGACACTTGTTCAAACAATAAGCCATTTACTAAACTAATTGTTATTTTTCCATTTCCAAGTCTTCTTTCGATTGCAAAATATGTCATTAAAGACAACCTTAGGTCATCTTCCCTCTTCCATTTGCTCAATTTTTTTTAAAATACCTGATGGATCACACCATAGCAATTGCTTCAATAGGAGCAACCCCTATTTCACTTAATAAGATAGCATAAGGAACTACACTTTTAATTTTGAATTTTTTTGTAATCAAAAGCTTATGAATTTTCTCAATTTGTTTCCAGTACATGTCGAATGTACTGCTCGCCCACAGTTCATAATAGTAGAGAATCACTGGAATCACTAAAAGACTAAAAAGAGTTAGAGTGGTTTCCGAGTGCCATAACTTTGTCTCTCTACACATATTTTAAAAAGCATAAAATGCTTTCCAACCCCTCAAAGTCCTTTCCTTTCAATAGTCATCCTAGCTTATATTTCTATTGAAGTCAATTCCGATGTATTTGTAATCCACAACTTTTTCGAGTATGTTGCCTTCAAAGTAAAATTTATACTGATTATGCTTTCTTTTGTTAGAGAAAACCACTACTTTCATTTTGTTAATATTTACTTGAATCCCGAGCCTTCTACAAAAATGCAAGAGAAAATATGTGAAACATATATGTTTAAATTGTATAGAAATTCTTAATAAACAAGGTTCAAATTCAGTCATATTCAATTTCTCTAACCAAACAAACTATATCTTCTTAACTACTTTAATATAATATATTATTAAAAATAATTTAAAAGATTATAAATATAAATATTTTATTTTCTAAATTTACTTATTATAAAAGTATACCATGCTCAAATTCAACCACAACCAATTTCTCTAACCAAACGAGCTATATCCTATTTACTACTTTAATAAAATGTTTGGTTAAAAAATATTTTAAAAGGTTAAAATTACAAATATAAATATTTACTTCAAAAATTTTATTTTTTAAAATTTTAGCATTATAAATTTCAAACAAAAGCTAATATTTCACACTATTAACCCAAAAAAAAAAAAAAATTCACCCTATCAAAAAAATTAATACCAAGGAAAAGTCTAAAAAATCTATCAAAAATATTTAAATTTTAAAACTAACATAACCACATATAAATCTCAGATATATGAAACTCTCATACTACGTTCTTCATATGCACACCAACACAAGTCCTGAGCCGATATGCGGACCGAAATAAAAATCTACCACCATTTGGAGTATATAAACTAGTCAAAACCCTTCTCAAATCAACATGAGAAGAGAGAGTCTTAGACATGGATATTTAGATAAATCTGAAGTTGATCTGGATATATACTACTGGTTCAAATAATTATTCGCTACTTCCTTACCTCCACCATGATATCCCAAGAATAAAGAAATCATGTGAAGAGGATGCTCAAATCTTGAGGAACGGCTTCTCGCAAATAAAAGAAAGATCGTAATCATCCACACCAGATTTGAATGTGCCACCAGCAACCCCCGGTGTGTACCAAAGAATTCAATGGAAATTTCCCATTGTGAAAGCATCTTTTAAATTGTACATTAAGTTCGCCTCAGAATTTAAATCTTGCGAATTATATGAAATTTCGTAGTCTATACACATGAACATAATGTCAATATTCCTAATTATATGAAAATTGATAAAACTTTTTTTCCATGACGATAGAGAGACATATTCTTAATTAATCTCTAACAATACATTAATGAGGTCAAACGTTTTTCACATTGAGGTGTGGCCTCCTACACATAGACATAGAGTCTATGTAAACCCTTAGTTGAGTTAAACAAGTTCTAGCTATCGTGCATCTGGCATGATATCCAATGGCAGCCCCGACGAACAACGTTTATAATAAAATATATAATTTGATAATTAAGCTTGTGAAGAACGATTTTGGCATTGGAAAGGAAGAGGAGCTTAACTACAAATTCACACACAACTTAATTCTTACGATGAACGTGGTGAAGGGTATTTAATTTTTTCCAACTAGTGACTAGCCTAAAATATCTTAACATGCACACACACTTAACTCAATGAACTCACACTCTAAATATGGACTGCACTTAACTCTTAATCCATCACTCGACTTGAATCAATGCTCACTTCACTAGCTCTCTAATTTTAGCTAACTCTACATGCGGGAGTAATTACAATTTTTAACACTCCCCCTTAATTACTATCGTATGACTCAACATGACTCAACTATGTCGGCTAGGCTTACAATAGAAATTGACTCAATTATCACTCAAACATGCTTGTTGGTTTATGTCTCAGCTAGGCTTATAATGACTCAAGACTTTCACAATTTTGCATTTTCTTTTTTTCTTCTTCCAAATTTTAAATCCTTGAAATTACTTCATTCTTCGTTGTGGGTTCTTGTTGTAGGCTTCATATTCTTTTACTTGTTGTTGCTTCAATTTTTCTTTGACTATTCTTGAATTTGTGCTAAGACACAATCTGATCTGGTCTAGTACACCTTCCTGTAGAAATTTTGAATAATTTAACACATATTTAATGGAGATTATCCTAATCATGTACTATTGCGGAAAACATACACAATACATAAGCTCCTCTACGTTGATCATCAATATAGCAGCATCAATAACAATAAAACATCAAGAGCATTCACACATTAACACAGTATGTATCCCAGGGAAAGCATCTCGCTAAAAACCCCAACTATCTGTATATTAATGATTGAGTCATGTAACATTACACAACATAATACTTCTCACAAGTATCTCCACCTCTGTTACACACAATACAGCTCAGATCTGATCTCCAAATCTCTTCCACTGCTTGCCTGCCTCCACTGCTCAATACCTGCTCAAGAACTA
Source organism: Pinus tabuliformis (assembly GCA_031772625.1). Lineage (NCBI taxonomy): Eukaryota > Viridiplantae > Streptophyta > Pinopsida > Pinales > Pinaceae > Pinus > Pinus tabuliformis. Next base: position 915,143,012 of record CM062809.1, read on the forward strand.
ATGAGAATGGTTCACCAAACTCGTTTTTCACCTGCAAAATAGTCACTCACACTTTTTTGGACGTGAGCACAAGCTATAATGTGGGAAAATACGTGAGCAAACTCATTGGCATACTCAATCCCTTAATTGTGCAAGATCTGGTGCACAACTATAGTCACAACTGATAGCAATCTGATTCTCTACCACCTGTCCCTGTTGAACTGAACATGCACTAACATGCAACTGAGTTAACTGATGTATTCATTAGTTGTATTATGAGTTAATAACTTGTGAATTAATTAATAACTAATTCACCCAACTCATCTCTAGTCTATTTGCCAGTTAGACTAAATACAACTAGTTTAACAAAGCTAAACTGAACACAACTCCATCAACTCCACCAAACTCAACTAATTGAGTTCTAACTGAAGTCATGCATGCAACAACTCAACTGACTCATAAGAAAAGCGTATTTCCTTCTAACAGCTGCATGTGCCACCTCTGTAGCTCAAACCGAAGTGCTCCAAGAGAATAAGATTAAGTTTATAGTCCAAATATTATTGTGAGATAATAATATTTGACTTTTCTATTTTTGACAGCTAGTCTAAAAATAGACTTTGATCACTCACACTGTGATCACTCACACTTTCATCAAAAATAGAAGTCCATCTATTTTTTTCCCAACTTGATCAATCATCCATAAACAACAACCTGCAATCCATAGACATGATCCATATGTCTAAAAATAGACATAGTCTAAAAAATAGACTTGCGCCAAAAATAGCCTGCGGGCCCACTTAGTGAAGGCGACTCTTTTCACTAAGCTCCATCATCTTGTTGCAATCTCAACACTCCCTCTCGACAAGATATGGATTATCAGCAACCCCTATCCTGCCTCGGTGGTACTCGAATTTGCTCCTGGTGAGAGCCTTCGTCAGAATATCAGCATCCTGATCCTCCGTTGGAATGTACGAAAGTAACATGATCCTCTGCTGCACACAATCTCTGATATGATGGTACCTGATGTCAATATGTTTAGATCTATCATGAAATACAAGTTTAGCCGAGTGTTTAATGCAACTCTGGTTATCACAGTAAATCACAGTAGGATCCAAATGAGAACCGAACAAACCAACCAGGATCTTCCTCATCCATATAGCCTCGCATGCAGCCAAACTTGCTGCCATATACTCGGCCTCCGCTGAACTGAGTGCCACGGATATTTGTTTCCTGCTGTACCAAGAAACTGCTGTCGATCCAATACTGAAGACCCCTCCTGATGTGCTCTTTCTGTCTGTTGGGCTCCCTGCCCAATCTGCATCCGTGAAGCCACATAGCTTCACCTCATCCTCCTGTCTGTACCACAAACCATATCCCAATGTGCCTCTCAAGTAGCGCAATACATGCTTGCCCGCCTTCCAGAAGAGCTTGGTAGGCTTAACCATAGCTTGTGAAAGCTGGTTAACTGCATAGCATATATCAAGTCGTGTATTGACCAAATACATCAGCGACCCCACCAACTGTCGATAAACAGTGGCATCCACTTCTTCTCCCGAAGTGGCATCCTCCTTCCTCCAACCTCCAGGAAGAGGAGTATCAACAGGCTTGCAGCCATGCATGTTGAACTTCTCCAATATCTCCCGAGCATACTTGCCCTGAGAAACAAACAGTCAACCACTACGCTGCCATATTTCCAATCCCAGGAAATAGTGAAGGAGGCCCAAATCCTTCATCTCAAACTCTGTAGCAAGATCCTTCTTGCATGACAGTATCAACAGCTCATCACCCGTTAGAATCAAATCATCAACATACAGTACAATGATAAGCAACTTACCCTCCACCACAATCTGGTATAGGTTCGGATCCACCTCGCTCTTGGAGAATCCAAGTCCTGTGAAATAGCTGTCTATCCGTGTGTACCAAGCACGTGGTGCTTGCTTCAACCCATACAGCGCTCTCTTGAGCCTGCACACATGTGACTCGCTGCTGAAGACTTCAAAGCCTTCGGGTTGCTCAATGTACACCTCCTCCTCAATGACTCCATTGAGGAATGCAGTCTTCACATCCATCTGATGAATGTGCCATCCCATCTGCGCTGAGAGAGCAAGAATCGTCCGTATGGAAGAATACCTTGCGACAGGTGCAAAGGTCTCCTCATAATCGATCCCCTCAATCTATGAAAAGCCTCGGGCAACAAATCTTGCCTTGTACTTCTCCACACTCCCGTTAGCTACCTGCTTAACTTTGTAGATCCATCTTGAACCCACCACTGATTTCCCTTCCGGTCTAGGAACAATCTCCCATGCACTGTTTCTGACAATAGAATCATACTCTTCCACCATGGCGTCTACCCATGCGGGATCCTCCACAGCTTCCTCGAAAGAGGATGGCTCAGTCACAACACACTTGCTCATAAGAGCCATGTATCCAGTGTACCGATCAGGTGACTGTCTCTGCCTGCGTTGGGCTGTAGGTGGTCCTACAACTTTCTCTGCATCTTGAGCCAGTCGCTCAACTTCTGTCAAGCACTTTCGCCCTCTGATGGTTGGCGCTGCATGAGTGGTCTCTTCCACTCCATGAACCTCGTCCTGTGGCTGATCCACGTCCTGAAGCTCATCCTTAGGAACTAATAGCTCCTCATCTGCATGCAAGTGTAGCTCCATCACAAGCGAACACTTCATGGCTTTCTCCTCCTGAAATTTTATATCTCGTCACACAACAGTTTTACCACTGTCTGGAAAATACACACGATAGTTGTGGGGCGTATCAGTGTACCCCAAAAATATCCCAACCTCTACGGTCAGCTCCAACTTCTTCCTGGCATCCTTTGTCACATGCATGTAAACGTTAGCACCAAAAATCCTCAAATGAGAAAGATCGGGCTTCTTACCAGAATAAGCCTCCTCGGGTGTACTCATGCCAAGTATCCTATGAGGACAACGGTTCTGCACATAAACTGCTGTATTGCATGCTTCCGCCCACAAGTGAAGGGGTAGGCCCTGATCATGCAACATTGCTCGTGCAGCACCCACAATCGTTCTGTTCTTCCGCTCAGCTACCCCGTTCTGTTGTGGGTTATGGGGAGCTATGAGCTCTCTACGAATCCCTTCTGTCTTGCAGAAATCCTTGAACTCGTCCGAGATGTATTCACCACCATTATCGCTCCTAAGAGCCTTCACCTTCTTCCCCGACTCCTTCTCGACCAGTTCTTTGAATTCACAGAACTTTGAATATGTCTCGCTCTTCTTCTGCATGAAGAAGATCCAGCACTTACGAGAGAAATCATCAACAAAAATCACATAATACCTGTGTTTTGTTGTCGAAGCAACTGAGAAAGGTCCACACACGTCTGTGTGAATTCTCTCAAGGATCATCGTGGCGCGACTATCCTTCTCGTGAAAGGTGGCTTTCACAAACTTCCCCAAAGTACACCCCTTACAATGATCTGACTGCGCAAGTGTGCCTTTAGGAAGCCCTGTAGTGATCTGCTGCAGTATCTTCAAGGCTCCATGGTGAAGGTGACCCAATCTCCTGTGCCACAACTCGCCATCATCCCGGCTCACCAATCCTTCTGCCTTGCTTGCCATTGTTGCGCATCCATCTACATGCAACTGATAAAGGTTCCTCACTCGAACCCCTATCTTCCGGGTCTCACCAGTTGTCTTGTTGCGCAGGAAGGCCTTTCCCTCGCTGAAAACAACATCATACCCCTTGTCTTCTAACATCGCCACTGAGATGAGATTCTTCTTCAATCCTGGAACATGCATGACTTCCTTCAATACAAAGGGTTTACCAGACTCCCTCTCAAAGGAAATGGTACCGATACCATTCGCACTGTATCTACCATCATCGCCCATCTCAATGTGCATTCCAAGATCTTTGTCCTCCAGATCAGAGAACAAATCTATCTCTCGTCATGTGAAAAGACGCACCACTGTCCAAGAACCACACTGATCCCATCACACTTGAAACCAAGCATGCGATCAATGAAAAATCAAGCTCAAACTGAGAAGCTAAGGCCTCTCCCCCTGCAGATCCAGCAGCTTGCTTGTTCTTCTTCTTCTGCGGACAATTTGTGGCATAGTGTCCGTGCTGGTGACAGTGAAAACACTTCACCTTGGACATATCCTGCTTCTTGCCTTTCGCGCCAGACTGAGAAGCTTTCTTGCTCTTCCCTTTCTTTGCTTTGGCAGCCAAAGCACAATTCTCTTCATCAGCTCCCTTTGACGAAGATCCGTCCCTAGTACTCCGCCTGATCTCCTCCTGCACAAGATCTGACCATAGTCTTTCCCATCCTGGCAACTTCTCCCGACCATTGACAGAGTCCTGATAGGAATGCCAACTCTTCGGAAGACCAAGGAGAGCCAAGCTCACCAAGTCCTCATCATCGACAGTAACCCCCACACTTCCCAGCTCATCTCGACACTGAGTGAACTTCGTGAGATACTTGGGAATACTGTCACCCTTCTCGCATTTGATGTTTCTGAGTTTATCTTTGAGCGCCAGCTTCCTCTGATCGTTCTTGCTTTGGAATAATTATGTTAATGATTTCCACATCAAAAATGGAGTAGCCTTTCCATGGAGGCTAGACACAATGTGATCCTTCACGCCCTCCAACAGAATCCTTCGACATTTTGCGGTCTTCTTTTGCCAAACTTCCGCCTTAGCAGCATCAGTAGGCTTTGGGATATCTGTATTTATGAACTCCTTCAGCCCGTTATCATCCAATACTGCCTCCATCCTGTCCTTCCATGCAATATAGTTTGAGCTGCCCTCAAGAGCATACTCCAATCGCAATCCGTTGAAAGACATTGTTGCGTTGTCACCAAGAAAACACTGCTGCAAATTCGAATTCCACCAGCAACCAACTCAACCACCTCGGATCTAAGATTCGTGAGAACACAATATTTCTCGTACAGAAATTGACTATATGGGCATTCACCGGATATCTCACCTTCCAAAGGAAGGATGAATCCAGAGGCTATCTGGCCCGATTACAAACTCTGCCTGAAGAAATAGAATGTAGACACTTCCTGAATAGTAGATCTGATGATCAACAGCTCTCATACCATGTAGAAATTTTGAATAATTTAACACATATTCAATGGAGATTATCCTGATCATGTACTATTTCGGAAAACATACACAATACATAAGCTCCTCTGCGTTGATCATCAATATAGCAGCATCAATAACAATAAAACATCAAGAGCATTCACACATTAACACAGTATGTATCCCGGGGAAAGCATCTCGCTAAAAACCCCAACTATCTGTATATTAATGATTGAGTCATGTAACATTACACAGCATAATACTTCTTACAAGTATCTCCACCTATGTTACACACAATACAACTCAGATATGATCTCCAAATCTCTTCCACTGCTTGCCTGCCTCCACTGCTCAATACCTGCTCAAGAACTAATAAGAATGGTTCACCAAACTCGTTTTTCACCTGAAAAATAGTCACTCACACTTTTTTGGACGTGAGCACAAGCTATAATGTGGGAAAATACGTGAGCAAACTCATTGGCATACTCAATCCCTTAATTGTGTAAGATCTGGTGCACAACTATAGTCACAACTGATAGCAATCTGATTCTCTACCACCTGTCCCTGTTGAACTGAACATGCACTGACATGCAACGGAGTTAACTGATGTATTCATTAGTTGTATTATGAGTTAATAACTTGTGAATTAATTAATAACTAATTCACCCAACTCATCTCTAGTCTATTTGCCAGTTAGACTAAATACAACTAGTTTAACAAAGCTAAACTAAACACAACTCCATCAACTCCACAATCAACTCCACCAAACTCAACTGATTGAGTTCTAACTGAAGTCATGCATGCAACAACTCAACTGACTCATAAGAAAAGCGTATTTCCTTCTGACAGCTGCATGTGCCACCCCTGTAGCTCAAACTGAAGTGCTCCAAGAGAATAAGATTAAGTTTATAGTCCAAATATTATTGTGAGATAACAATATTTGACTTTTCTATTTTTGACAGCCAGTCTAAAAAGAGACTTTGATCACTCACACTTTCATCAAAAATAGAAGTCCATCTATTTTTTTCCCAACTTGATCAATCATCCATAAACAGCAACATGCAATCCATAGACATGATCCATATGTCTAAAAATAGACATAGTCTAAAAAATAGACTTGCGCCAAAAATAGCCTGCGGGCCCACTTAGTGAAGGTGACTCTTTTCACTAAGCTCCATCATCTTGTTGCAATCTCAACACTTCCTCTTCAAATATTAGTTCAACCATGGACTACTGCCACAGCATTGTATCTTCAAACTGTCTTATTTTCTTTGCTTCTTGCGCTTCATATTCCTAACTTTCTTTCTCCCATATTTCTTGATAGCAGAATCTTATCTCTTTTTTACTCCATTACTTAAAAATGGTTTCAATGCATTCATCTTTGTCTTTAGAAACATCCATATCATTATTTTCACTTTCATAATCGGGTATTGTTGCTTTTTTCCTGTAATCTACACACTCAATATCATTATTCACCATTTCATTCAGTTATTTTATTCTAGCTGCTGCTTTAAGACTCACGTCAATTTGTTCTGTTGATTTTTGAATCCAATCTTCAATGAGCTTCAAATCTGCATCAAATTTATTAACAACCTTATTTTCAACTTTTTTGTCCATGGTATTTTGAACACCTGCATATTCAAAAACAATGTTAAAAACATCTTTACTATGCTCTTCAGTCAGAGTTTTCTGCTCTACCTCTTCCTTATTTTCCACTGCATGGAGGTTGTCTTCCACTGTTGTGTTCTTAGTAGATATTCATATCAAAAACTATTCAATCACTTTACTTTGTTCTTGATCATCAACTGTTGTTAGATAACATACTGCTTCATGCGTAGTTCCAACTGCTTCATATCTTGCTGCTACATTGAAAACTTCAACCTTCAATGTTTCAACAAACATTGTGCATACCATATTTCCACAATCAATCTCTGTTTCAAAAAAGAAACCACACATAACATCAACATAATGTTCATCCACACTATGGTGGGATATCCGAGCATCCATGTGCTCATTGTCAATTTCATTTACAATTTCAACTTCACCAAATCCATCATTTGTGGCTATATTCACCAATTCACATATAACTTTGTAGTCATCATCCACATATTTCTCATCACAGTGGGATTCAAAATCATCTGCATCCTCCACATTACAATGGATTCCTTGAGCATCTATATGCTCTTTCTCTTCTTCACATACAGAGGTTGTTGCTTCTCTCTCTACAATCTTTGTCGCATCTTCTTCATCCATATGCATGCTTACATAATGGGTTTCAATTTTATGGTCTTGACAACCATCATACACTTTTGAGTGGGATTCTCCAAACTCTGTTTTCATCTTAGAGTCTTGCTCATATAATCTTAGATCTTCAGTTGACTTCTTTGCTTGTGACATAACATATTGTTGCATGTCAATCCCCTTTGTGCCAAACTCTGCTTCTAGAATCTTCCATGCTTCCTTGGAAGTTGTTTGCTTTTGCTACCTTGCACAAACACTTCTCATACAATGTCTGTTTTATAGAACTAAATGTTGTAAACATAGGAAGTGGTAGTAGATCAAACCTACACCAATCACCCTTGATTTCTTCTTTGTCCTCTGCTAGACTTCTCAATTCTTCGGTTGTGGCCTGAACCTTTCTAAACACTGCAACAATCTCTCCCTCTTATTTTCGATTCCTTTTCTTAGTCTTCTTCAATCATGTTTTGCGACCCATGACTATTTTCATTCATTTTCTTATAGCTGCTTTCGTGATTGCATGAGGCTATCTTACATATCACCCCCAAAGAAAATATGATTTTCAATATGTGCCCCCGTAAGGCACAATCTTCACCAAAAACACTGTCATGCCTAACAAAAAACCAAAATAATTACGCCGTAAGGCATTCCCCTCTGAAATCAACTCCCCTCTCTACCACCTGTCATCCTAGTGAGCCACACGATTATATGTTAGATGATTGCAAAAATTTCAGCTGTTAGATCAAAGTGGTTACAAATTCATTGCGGAAACAGTTGGCTTCAAACCGGTCATCTACCCCTACGTTGAATTCCCTTATTGAATTTCAATCTGAATCAGAATTGAGTGCATACAGATTTGTTCATTTGACCCAATTAGCTATTGCCGATGTGAAGTGGGTTCATCATGATGCACAACCCAGATTCATAAGGACACTATCTGAAGCTAATTTGCATGACCCATTGCCTAATGCTTGTTCAAGCAGGGAGAGGGTAAGGAGGGGTTCTGGTTCTTTGGACCTCTATTCAAGCAGGGAGAGGGTAAGGAGGGGTTCTGGTTATTTGGACCTCAGTGGAAGTCCCTCTACATAAATTCTGAGCAATGGCTTATTGGACGAGGCTCTACAAGAGGATTTTGATAACCCAATTTCAATTGCGTTTCAAAGCCCTAGAGAATCTTCAGAAAAAATCATGGCAGTCAATGGAACCCATGGAAGTGAGGGGCCTTTTGTCTCTGGAAGGAGGATATAGAATTGGATCAGTGATAGGATATATAGAGGTTCTGAATTGGCTTTGGTGTGCGATAGGGTTGTTGTTGGATCTAAGAATGAGACGGAGACGTGTTCTGGTAATGGAGGATTTGGTGGTGAAAATTAATACCACAAGTCATTCGATGAAAATAGGGATGAAGAAGTTATAATAGTCAATGTTGGGGCATCTGGCTTGGCCATCGCAGCATGCCTTATAGACCTTGGAATTTCTAGTCTCATTCTGGACAGAGATTTTTGCGTGCGGTCCCTATGTAAAAACTGGACGTACGATCGGGGGACACTACAGGGCAGCAAGCAACACGCCAACCTTCCTCTCATGCCTGTTCCTGATGAATATCCTATGTTCCTTACCAGGGACCATTTTGTTGCCTACTTGGAAAAATATGCTAGAAGATTTAATATTCAGCCACAGTTTTGCGAGTCCGTGGAGTCTACAAGCTTCACTCAAGAGACGAGAAGATGGCATGTAATTGCAAAGTGCTCTTCGGATAATTCTGAGAGGGAGTACCATGGAAGGTTTCTAGTTGTGGCGACAGGCGAATTCAGTGAAAATTTCGTGCCAGATGTTCCCGTGTTGGAAAACTTTCGAGGAACTATTATCCATTCGATTGATGACAAAAATGAAAAAGATTTCGAGGTCAAGAGAGTTCTTGTCGTGGGATGGGGAAATTCTGGCATGGAAATAGCACTGAAGTTTGTAAATAACGATGCAGGGCTGAGGTCGCCTATTTTAGTTCGTAGTCTAGTAATCATATGTCAAAACCCCTAAACCTTCCTTTTGTACAGCGATTTCATTTTTTTTCGCTAGGTTTTACATATTTTGCATCTTTCTTTGGAAAATTTAAAGAAACGTAATAATTGAACATTATATTCAATTTTAGAAGTGAATGTTTACAATTACATGCAGCGATTTATGGATCTTTATGCCTGAATCACGAAATCTACCTCGGAAATAAAAATAAATTCCGCAAAGCTATGAGTATGTAGACAAGAACCGGATCCACGAAAAAAATATTTATATATGCGTACAGAAATTTGTGGATATTTGATATAAGTATGTCGGAATCGTTATACTGTGATGATTTTTATCAAAAATTGGGATTTTCTGCAAAGTCGTGGTGAATTTTTTCGTCTTTCAAGTTTCCTGTTAGCGATGGAAACTAGAGGCCGAAAGTTATTTCTGTCCCAATTTATATTCTTAATGTACTTTCTTCTACTTATTATTTTTCCAAGTCCAAGAATGTAATGAGTAGAGTCCAAGAAGCCTCACAACACTGAAATAAAAACAACATTAGCATATACAGTTTTAAACCAAAAAGAGTGCGTAAGAACTTCCGACCTTTAGCTGAAAGTGAAAGAAAAACCTTACAACAAACACACAGAATACACACTACTAAAATATGAATAAAAATTCCCCAAAGGAGAGCTGACAGTCTAAAGAGACACATCTGTTATAACTAAAAAAAGTCTTGAAGGTAAAAACAGAGTTTAAATTGTCAGGGCTAGATTCAATCACCATACATAAACCTGCTTCAAGAATCAGTGTCTTTTAAGATAGAAGATCAGATACAGTGTTATGTTCTCGGAAAACATGCTGGACCTGGGTGGAAAGCCTCTTGAAAAGCCCTGATCTTGTTGTCCCAAGATTTAAGCTTAATAACCTTGAGCTTAAATCTACAATAAAACCATTCCAAATTCACTTTTCAATCCCAAAATTATACACACTTTTATGCTTGTGAAGAGAGAAACTTTCATTACGCAAGAAATCCAGCTTCTCTATTGGTTTTCTATTAATTACATGTATGGACAAGTAATGTGTTGGACAATGTTCTGATCTAGATACGCCATGATAATTTGGACGTAGCTTCCCACTCAAGTGACTTGTACAGGTTGCATTGTGCATTTAGGGTTCACACCAGATCATAACCACAACAAGTCAAATTCTTGTTCATGGTAGAAATGTTCAACACCTTCTATGTGTAGGAAATGGAACAGATCGAGTAGAGTCAAATAATGACTTGAGGTGGCCTTTTGGGCTCATTACAAAGGAAATTTAGGTAAGTACGGTGATTTTGTAGTCTGTTTTCCTTCAAACAATTGAAATATACTTGAGATTAGCTCCAGTGAGAATGCATCAATAAATAATGAAATGGAAAGGTATAAACAGAGTTTAAACTGTCAGGCCCAGATTCAATCACAATACATAAACCTGCTTCAAGAATTGATGTCTTTTAAGATATAAGATCAGATACAGTGTAAATAATCCACGCCATTTGTCTGTTAATTACATGTATGGACAAGTAATGTGTCAGACAATGTTCTAATCTAGATATGCCATGATAATGTGGACGTAGCTTCCCAACTCAAGTGACTTGTACAGGTTTCATTGTGCATTTAGGGTTCACACCAGATCATAACCACAACAGCTCAAATTCTTGTTCATGGTAGAAATGTTCAACACCTTCTACGTGTAGGAAATGGAACAGATCGAGTAGAGTCAAATAATGATTTGAGGTGGCCTTTTGGGCTCGCTACAAAGGAAATTTAGGTAAGTACAATGATTCTGTAGTTTTTTTTCCTTCAAACAATTGCATTAGGGTTTAAGGGACAAGGTTTATCACATTTTCTGTTAGTTTCATTCAAGGTTTAGGGCTCAAGCTAACCCTTATCCAATATTTATGTTTCTTTCATGAGGGCATATCTTGGCATTTTGTTTTTGTTTCATTTAAACTCTAATTTCCTGAACAATGTGATTTCAGTGAAGCATTTGTATTCGGTCTTTTCACTCTATTTCAGTTTAACTTCATTCACCGTCTATTTTTTTGTTATGAGCTAATCTTTTGTTGTGTCATGTTTATGATTTTGCAGGACATTCATTACCAAGGAAAATAACTAAGGGAAGCTACAGCTCCAATTGGTTACCATTAAACTCAGGGCTCTATATTTTTGCACGAAAATGTGCTTTTCTGTTAAGCCGCAGTGGAGGAATGCTCCCCAACTGCAAGTCCCTCAGAAAATTTCAGCACATTGGTGGATGGATAAAAGCTCTTTTAGAAGAAGCTGAGAATGAGAGGATGCACCTCATGATATTTATGGAGGTGGAAAAACCCAAGTGATATGAGAGGGCCTTGGTCTTTACAATGCAAGGAGTCTTCTTCAATGCATACACACATATTCACACATATTCTCAGTCTAATTTACCTAAGTGTAACTCGATTCTAGATTTTAGAATATTCCATGTAACTCAGAGCATTACTAGACATTATTTCCAAGTCCTGGTATAGATCGTATGACCCATATGTTGGTATTCGCCTAGAGTTTTTTGCTTGAGGCTCACTTCTTACATAGGCAACTAGTCCAAGAAGACCTTTGTGCCATTTCTTTTTTATATTTGCATTCCTGGGGCTTTCTAGGCCTTGTGTCGTTTCATAGTTTTATCACATATGTGAATAGTTTCTTCAATGGAGCCCTTTCATACGCGGGATTGAAGTTGCACTTACTTCAAGTAGGAAAATAATATTCTTGTTAAATTCAAATAATTTTCTGTATGAGTTTTTGAAACATGTTTATTGTTGTAAAATCTAAGACGATAACTTCTTGGACGTGATTTTCAGGTTACTGGGCAACTTGGCTTTATGTGGTCAACGACTGGACACACTTTGCAAGAATTCATTGGGATTCCCTGCTATAATATCCAACTCAAATTGTGATGTAGATCCAGGGAATATATCCAAGACTTCAGATTGGTGTCTTATATGCTCATTTGCCCTTTCCCTACCAAGAGTTTTGAACTTGAATTACCCTTGTGCCACTGTTGTTGCGTAGTGTCTTGGACAATTTGGAATGTATCTTGATATATTTTGACTCTGATTCACTGAATTCATTGGATGTTATCAACATCAACTAAGCCATCAGAGCGAGTTTCAAACAGAATCCTCATCGGAGCAATGATGACAATGGGTAAGGCTCTTGCTCTCCTATTCTTCTTATGGTACTATTTTTTGTACAAGAATGATGGGGTCAAGCAACCTTACACTAAAATGGAGCAACAACTCCTGCAGAAAACAGATATCCATCAAGTATATTTGCTAATCTCTTTCAACTTGTTTTCAACTTATCAGGTGGAAATTGATAAAAATCTCTCTCAAATGTGTTATATCACAAATGCTAAGCTGGTCATGTTCCATGGAGATCAGCCACATACATCTCAGGATATAATAAAGAGAATTGAAACACTTGATGATCGTGATATCATTTGGTTTGGAGGCTTTGGTACCGTGTAGAAATTGGTGATGGATGACAATAGTGCATTTGCGGTGAAGAAAATTATGAACAATGGGGTAAAGATCATATTGCCTCTTTGAAAGAGAGCTTGAGATTTTGGAAGACATCAAACATAGAAACCTTGTGAATTTGTGAGGTTATTGCAATTGTCCATCAGCCAAACTTCTTATCTATGACTACTCACCTCTACGAAGCTTGGATGAGTTACTACATGGTTAGTATATTGGCAATGCTAAATTTGTGAAATTCATGGAAATCCTTCGAGATTATTTTAGTTCTGATTCTAAGGTAGGTTATAATATTTTCAATATTGTCTGGCGTCTAGAGTTTTGGTGTTTGGAATCAATTTGCAAATAGTCCTACCAATTTTGTCCAAACCATAGAAAAATAGAATGAACTCTCGAATGGAGTTCTCGATTGAAAATAACTTTTGGAGCAGATCAAAATATGGCTTATCTGCACCATGATTTCTATCCTCTCATTGTACATCGTGATGTAAAGCCTAGCAATATATTGTTGGTTGAGAATTTGGAGTCACATGTATCAGACTTCGGTCTTCCAAGGAAGACGATGAGACACATGCGGCCACCATTATAGCTGGCACGTTGTGCTGCTTGGCACTAAGTACTAATTTCCTTTAGTTTTACCCCTTTTTAGGATTTAGAGATTCTGTATCACCAAAGGTAGTCATATATTTTTATCCAATGACTCTAAATTGAGAGAGTATCTACAAAGTGGGTGAGCAAACGAGGAATCTGATGTATACAACTTTGGAGTTGTTCTGTTAGAGTTGCTTAGTGGAAAAATGGCCAACATGCCAATAATTTGTAATGAAAGGTTTGAATGTTGTTGGATGGGTAATTTATGTTGTATTTTATCATTTTATAATTAAAATGATAATTTAATTTTAAAGTCATAGATACCATGATAATTTAATTTTAAAGTCTTAGTAATCTAAGAACTTGTTGTGATTTAAAATGCCGAGTATGCAATTTTTGACTACTAGCTTTAGCTTCACCATCGTGATTAGACAACTGCATTTCTAATTGAGTATAGAATGGAATACACACTATGACATTGATATCCCCATTCCAAATGTAGGTGAACACACTATTTGAGGAAAAATACGCTGGAATAAATTGTTGATACGCGTTGCGATTATGGTTGTATAGGTGGTTCTAAAAACCATTGTGAGGTGCATAACTTCCAATCGTAAAGAACGTCAAACAATAAACCAAGTAGTTCAGATCCTAGAAGAAGATACAGTGTGTCTCCATACCTTAATGACTTTTATGTATCTAATTCAGAGTGACCAGATAAATTCAATCCCAGGCCTTCCATACCCATTTTGGCAACTATTTTTTTCCTCTTGGTCATAAACTCTTCACGGCTTCAGTTGTGTTTTTCTGGTCTGCTTGTATATATTTGTGAGCCAATGGCTCTCCACAAATAAATCACGGTGTGTTCTTGAGACTAACAATGGTGCAAAGCATTCAATATAATTCATTGCTATAATAGAAACCCTGCCCATCACTTAAACTAGGGTAATTTAGATTTAATTTTTATAACTAATATACTGATATTTTTTTAAATATATTTCGTTGACTAGATAAATGACTTTATATATATATATATATATATATATATATATATATATATATATATATATATATATATATATATTTGTAATTGTTCACATTTATTAAATGATTAATTTAAAATCCATGCTTATATTTCTCAACCTTTACTAAGTCATAAATAAAAGGGACACGCCAAGGAAAAACAAGTGTGACTTTCCATATCACTGGCAAGTAGTAAGAGACATTAAATACAAAATTAAAGTGTTTTCAATTAACATTATTAATTAAATATTTTTTATATTTTAACTTTAAATTAATATTATTTTTTTCAAAATTTAATTATATAATTTTTTTGTTCATTTATATTATCATGTTATTTTAATAATAAAAAAATTTTAATAATATTGAATAATAACAATAGAATATTATAAAATATAATTTACACCATTTTTGCATTTTTTAGATTTTAAATTAATATTAATTTTTAAAAAATTTAATTATATATTTTTTATATTATTTTATTATTTGATTAATAAAAGAAAATTTATAATAATATCGGATAATCACATTATGAAAAAATTGAGTGTTCTTGTCACCTTTCCTCAACTAGAGTTACCTTATATTTATATTTTGAGAGAATCTGCTCCTGTCTGTGAATTGTCAACTTTGTCAAGGTCCTCAGAGGCGAGCCTTTGAGAAGGTCCTTTGACAATCCTTAGCCTAAATGTCTGTTTTCAATTCGTCCATATTTTTTCCTATGGCTTCTTTATTCTTAAAAATGCCACCAGAAGCTTTTCTATTTAAGTGACTCATTTTGTCCTTCAAAATTTTAAGTCTTTGGGCCATGGCAAACATTATTTTATCCAAACTGAATATGATTATTCCACCATTCCTCTAGTTTGTCTTTGAATTTAGGATGAGATATCTAAATGTTTACAAATATCAAAGGCAAAAATTTGCAAGCTAGATGTACCCAAATTTCCTAACACTAGTCTATGTTTAGATTTGGAATTCTTGGGGACTAGGATTCAAAACAAAAGTTACCTAGAAATCACTGGGAATTTGCAAGAAATCTCTTAGTCCCTTCTACATTGTGATTCCTCTCCACCTTTCAATCAATCCGAGTGAAGCGATCCCTCATCGGAGTTGGATGCCAAAGACAACCAATTGAAACAAAGTCCACAATCTCTAGGTTGGCTGAATTGAATCCTAACCCTCTGCTTTTCTCTGAATGTATAAGAGTTGCATTAAAATCTCTATCAACAACCATTTTTCTTCCTCCAAACGGATTGAAATGCTTCCAGCAATTCCAAACATCTCTTCTTCAGAATCGGATCAAGAGCATTGTAGACATCTTGTACACTGTATAATGAATCCAAAATTGAGAACTAAAAATGTGATAAATATTCATCTTTGCAGCATCCCACAAAATAACAAATACTGAACCCAACTCTGCCTACTTCTTCAGATTTGGTTGTTGTTTTATCTTTTCAGCACTTCATTACATTTTTCGATCCAAGTCAGTTCTTATCATTGCTGCCTCCTCTTTATTGCTAGATCTGACTTGAATTAATTCATTCCTCAAATTTTGACATTTTTCTTCTATGATATTTTTTCTTATGCCATTGCCTTACGGTGTTTCATTTGCAATATGTGAGGCAAATGCTAGTTTTACATACTACTGGAATTTTCAAAGCCCTAATCTCTCTTGCCAATAAAAACCTCGTAAAAAATTGTCCTTTCTAATAAGAAGATCCCAAAATTTTCCAGAAATTTTTTGAAAACTTTCATAAAAAACCCTTTTCAACACACCTATTAACAAAAAAAAAGCTTTAATACAAACCTCACCTATTAAAAGGACCACTCGAATTTGACCTTTGAATAAATATCGTGACATTTTATAATTTTCGTGCTCCAAAAAAGAACTACCCATGTGAGAAAAATGACTCCTTTGAAACATCTACAAATTATTTACGCTAATGCGCTACTTGTGAGATGGGCATGCGACTAATGCATTACATGACGACAAACTTCAGCGTTAGTTTTCTAATGCCACGAAAAATTGGTTTGGGCAGCGTGCTTGGAAAAGCGTGTAAGTTTGTGACTATTAACTCTATGCTGAGCCCTTATCCGTTATAACACCCTTATATAGCCTATAAGGTGAGTTGTAATGTTAATCACGATAAAATCTAAATTTCTCTTCTTTAACATGGACTGTTGTTAATTCGTTAATCTCACATACTAATTTGTTAGAAAGGAAGAGGAGACAGAACATAAATTCACACATAAATCACACGAGTTGCGGCTATTCTATGGATCACACAAAACTTGATTTTTACAATGAACCTTGTGAAGGGTATTTAACTTTTGCAGCTATTCTATTGATGATACAAAACAAAACATAAATCACATGAGGATCACACAAAACTTGATTTTTACAATGAACCTAGTGAAGGATAATTAACTTTTGTGGCTATTGTATTGATCACAAAAAACAAAACATAAATTCACATATAAATCACACGATAGTTATTCTATTGATCACACAAAACTTGATTTTTACAATGAACCTGGTGGAGTATTTAACTTTTTCCAACTAGCGACTCGTCTAAAATATCTTAACATGCACACACACTCAGTTAACTCACACTCTAAATATGGACTGCACTTAACTCTTCATCCATCACTCAACTTGATTCAACCCTCACTTAAGTAACTTTCTAATTTTAACTAGCTCCACATATGGGAGTAATTACAATTTCTAACCGCATATCATAAATTGGTCTTCAAGTATGTTGATAAGAGCTATAAACATAACTCAAAACTGTCATTGCCATTACGGAAAAAATGAATGAATATCAGTGACATAGTTAATGGCATCATTGGCGGCAAGTCTGTTAGTTTTCTATGTATAAATTGGCTGTCAATAGCGAAGCGTTTCGAATCTTTTCACATTGATTGACAAATCTCTTTTGTAAAATTCTCCAGAAACATTTTATACTCAGCAGGAGAGCATTCTTAAGATGGCTCCCAGCTTCACGAAGATCATTGGTGGCTCAATTCCATCCGCCTCGGGGGGCAAGCTCCTGTCCATATCGTCAGTGAAGCCCCAGTTCCCACTATCCAGGTGGTCCAGGCCTGCCTCGATGAGGCTTTGAATTTTTCTGAAAGTGCTCTAATCTGCTGGTTCAATGGTTTTTGGCCGCGGCTGACAGCTCTTCACAGTTGGATCTCAGAGGTATAAAAGCCTGTCATTTCTGATGAAATTAATATCTACCCTTATGCTAGGGGTTTCTTTATAGTAGATTTTGAAAACCCTGAAAGCAGACAATGTATTCTAGATTCTGGACCTTGGTTTTGGGAAAACTCAGGCCTATTCATGAAGCCATGGAACCCATCATTCAATCCCTCAACAACAGTCATAACCTCAGCACCAGTTTGGGTGAGATTGTGAAACCTACCCTTGCATCTCTAGAATCTCTCGTCGCTAAAAGCCATTGGAAATGCAATTGGGAATTTTACTGTAGGTGCCCAGAAACAGAGGAATATGCCAGAACCACCTATGTACGCATCTGTGTGGAAATGGACTTCAGTGCCAGATTCCCAGCTGAAATAAACCTAACAAGTAAAGACTATGTGTGGAACCAGAAACTGGATTATGAAAGTGTCCTCTTCAGATGTCAATCTTGCTTTGAGACAGGCCATTTAGCCAAAAATTGTCCAAAAACCTCCCAGAAAAATTCTGCTAGAAAAAATCACCACAGATCTACATGGTGGGAAGGAGCACAAAAACAACATTACACTGTCATCAAAGAAGAATACTCTCCAGAAAACTCTGAATCGCAAGAAATCGGGCAAGAAAGAAACAACTCTCAAGACAAACAGGGGGAAAGCCCCGCCCAACAGCAAAAAAGTGAACTCGACAACCCCTCAAGCATCAACAGTTATGAGGATTCCAATACCGCACAAAATAAATCTTCATTTAACAGCAAAGCAAATCTCCCAGACCAAACTTCTTCTCCGACTATCTTCAAAAGGACGAACACAACAGATCGCGAAGCTAAGACACCAATGTCCCAAGAACTAGAAGAGATGAAGGAAGTTGGAAGATTGTAGAGAAAAAAAAGAAAGCTACAACACTAATCTCGCCAAGAAAGACGAGGAGTGAGACAATTAAGAACTAAGAAAATTATAGGTACGATAGACCAATTCGGTCTCAGTGGACGTTAACCACCACCACCATCATCATCATCATTAACATGGTCGAATGTCCACAAATTGACAAGGACTATTGCGAGTATACAAATGCCCATTGAAGCTCGCTAATAATTAACTCACCAATAATTAAATAAAAAATTAATATTATTGAAACAAGGCCGACATTCATCTCTTCCCAAAACCAAATCTCCTCATTACTATTTAATCCCTTAATTGAGCTCTTCTTCTATCAAGCATACATGTAATTTTTTTAATGGGTTTTTTTTTTAGTTATTTCTTTCAATTTTGTTAAAATTTTCTATTTTTGTATTTATGTTCAAATATAGTACTTACCATGGTGAGTGTGATATTGATTGCAACAACCAAATCACGAGGATCCCCTTAACCATGAAGTTGTTGTTGTGATGAGAGATAACCCAAAAGTTATGTTCAAATATAGTACTTACCATGGTGAATGTGATATTGATTGCAACAACCAAATCACGAGGATCCCCTTAACCTTGAAGTTGTTGTTGTGATGAGAGATAACCCAAAAGTGTTCAGAAGCAATGTCAAAAAGGCCATGGCAAGGGGTTATGTGGGATCTACTTATTTCTCAAAATACATGTAATTTTTTTAATGGGTTCAAGCTTTACTGTGTGGCTTTGAACTTGATAATTGAGATATGAAATTTGTCTATCTTCTTTGGGGTATAAAAGGTATTTTTTGCCTGTCCACTATACAAATTATGCATCTTTTAATCTTTTAAAATGAGCCTAAGCTATGAGAATTTTGTAGAAAATATTGAGTTATTTCTTTCAATTCTATTAAAATTTTGTATTTTTGTATTTATGTTCAAATATAGTACTTTCCATGGTGAGTGTGATATTGATTGCAACAACCAAATCACGAGGATCCCACTAACCATGAAGTTGTTGTTGTGATGAGAGATAACCCAAAAGTGTTCAGAAGCAATGTCAAAAAGGGGATCTACTTATTTCTCAAAATACATGTAATTTTTTTAATGAGTTCAAGCTTTACTATGTGGCTTTGAACTTGAAAACTCAGATATGAAAGTTCTCTATCTTCTTTGGGCTATAAAGGGTAATTTTTGTCTTTCCACAATACAAATTATGTATCTTTTAATCTTTTAAAATGAGCCTGAGCTATGAGAATTTTGTAGAAAATCCATGCTATGAATTTTTTTCCTTTTTGTTGTCCTAGGAAGAATTGAGTGAGCTTGCAATTTGAATTGAGATATGAAAGTTCTCTATCTTCTTTTGGGTACAAAAGGTGTTTTTGGTCTTTCCAGTATATAGATTATGTATTTTTTAATCTTTTAAAATGAGGCAATTATGTATCTTTTAATCTTTTAAAATGAGGCTGAGCTATGACAATTTTGTAGAAAATCCGTGCTGTGAACTTTTTTCCTTTTTGTTGTCCTAGGAAGAATTGAGTGAGCTTGCAAGGAGAATGAAATGTGCAGAAGAAAGGTATTCAATTTCCTTCATTTTGTATGATATGAATGATGATAGTGCCCCTCACTTTTAGGGATTCTTGGAGCAAACACTCATGCAACAGAAGGTCAATTTGTCTGTGATCAATACTAAGAAAAAATACATTATATGGCAAAAAACATATATTGTTGTAAAGCAGGAATTAATGGTGATATTGGATATGATTTAAAAAGCAAAGGTTGTACTTGTGACTACTCTTACCATTATCAAATCTCATATTTATAGTTACTAATGCCATGTGAGTGTTGGTTATGAAGTAACCTGCTTATGTTCAACTTAAAATTGGACTTTCTTTGAAATTTTTTATCTAAGAGAACTTTTTTATATTGCACTAAATGTGGACTTCACTAGAACGAATGTGTGATTAGAATAACTTTCTAATCACCATTCACTGTAAGAACAACCCTTCTTGTATTGACTAATCTCTGCATGTGAAAAGGTCTTAATGATTCATTATTTTTTTAGGAATTTCTTGGATTGTGGCTTGTTTGATATTTTGTCTTGTGTACAAGTTGTGTTGTATGCAGGTTATATGGATTACAGAGATGGGTAATTGATTGATTGTGCTTTTTTTTCTTCTTAGTTTATTAATAAGAATGAAAAAGAGGCTTATGTGAAAATAGGTCAAAAATCTCATAGAAATTTATAGAAACTCCTTTATATGTTGAAGGAAGATGCAAAATGAGAGAATGAGAATAAAGGTGATCAAATTTTCATCTAAAAATAAAAAAATAATATGTATATAAATGTCTCTTATGTAGAAATATGTGGAGAGGAGATGCTTTCATCTAACAAACGGGTATCATTGCTTCTATTACCAATGACAATCCTACTCTATTGTCATGTGTGGATGATGAGGAGAGGCTCCAAATTGAGGATGGGGATTTTGTTTTTTCAAAGGTATGAGTGAGCTCAATGATGGAAAACCAACAAAAGTGATGAATGTCAGACCATATTCTTTCCACTTGCAAGAAGACACCACCAACTATATCAACAATATCCATATCTATCATTCCTAATTATTATAACTCAATTCTGCAAAGTTTAAATTTCAAAACAAAATTGCATAAAAATTTTACTTCTTTCTTCTATGCTACTATTTCCTATACTACTGCCTTAGGGCATTTCCTTTGCAACATATGGTACAATTGCTAGTTATATATTAGGTTAATAAGTATGTGTATTTAGCTTTCAAAATTTTAATCTGATTATCAATAATTATTGGGTGAAGAATAAAGTTTTAACCTCTATAGAATATTTTTAATAATATAAACAAATTAAAGACTAAGATTTTCTTTTAAAGTAGTTTTTTTTTTCCTTTTAATTGTAATTTTTAATTAAAAAATGTTATAGGAAATGAGTTAATAAACATTGACATTGCTCCATGGTAATCATTATAAAAAATATTTATAGACAATAAGGTTATCTTTTGGATTAATCATATTATTGAGATTGTCTTTCAGATTAATCACATTATTGAAATTTAATCGACATTTACAATTAATTACTATGGTTCATCCTCATAACAAAAATGAGATAATCTCTAAATTTATAAATTAAAAATCTCTATAATAAAATGAGATAAATCTCTTTAATTAAAAATATTGTTATATATTTTAAACATACATATATATATTTAACTCTCATTTTTTCCATTAATAATAACTATTATTATTTTAAATATTATGAACTATATCTATCACATTTACAAACCTTTAATTTATATAACCAGACTAATATCTAATACCATTAAAATTTACTTTTTAAATATATCCGCAACCTATTCCAAGTCTATTTTTAACAAGCTTAAGTATATAAAAAGTATAACTGTATTTTAATCATATTTATACTCCAACCACACTTCATGCAATTTCAACGCTTTTGAATAATTTTACGGCATTAAAATAGAAAGACTGCTTTCCTAGGTTAAAAACCAAAGAAAAACTAGCCCGTACAAGATTGCAATAATAAGGAACGATTCAACATTATCATGTCTCGATAAACTAACAACAAAAGAGATTCAATTAAGATATTATATCTCACACAGCTTCATGCTCGCAACGTTTAAAAATTCTTCCCAACGAGCCACCAAAAAAACATTGATATTCAGACAATTTTGATGCTCCTATCTCTGTAGAATACTGGGTATACCATGAAAATCGAAATATTAAAAACAACTCACACCAAAAAAACTGGCGCTCTGCGGAGATCAGATATGATCATCATCAATGGCAGTTGTACTTTTACTTAAAGAGATAACAGTTTGAGTGTCGTAATACGAGCGCCTTGAGAACATGTTCATGATGCCTTCCAAATACTCTGATGCATACCTCCCTCGCCTGTTGTACGGCTTCTTTAAACTGCTGGGCTACGATGACCAGGGTTCGAATGTCCCCGGGCACAGTATTTTGAATGGCCTTCATTACTTGTTCTCTGGAAGGAACGCAGTCCATCAACGTTGTGCGGAAGCAGTTGTTTGATTGTGTTCCTGCAAGATATGCAGACACAAATGACGCGCGAATCCAATTTTTCTCTTCTACCGTTTTCAACAACGGGGAATTCCTGATAATCTTCTCTGCCTCTACAAAAAGGTTTGCAAATTCTGCGCATGTCGGAAGATCCGCGTCAAAACGCTCTGAGGACCTTGCGGCATTGGTTTCCTCCAATGCTTTGTCATGCAAATCCTCGAACCGAGCGGCTATAGGCTCGAGGGCTGCCTTCAGAGAGAGCTCCAGAATGCATCTCCTACAATTGCACTCGAAACCCCAGCTTTTGCACATCGCTTGGCGCTGCGGCAATGGGACGAGGGTATCAAAATAGGAAATGGTGATCTCTTCTCCTTTCTTGATGGATTTGGAAGCATGAATAAACATAGCGCTTCCCACTTCCAGCCTTCTCGAGTTCGGTAGGCACGAATGGTTGATGAAGGACGGCAGCAGCCAGAGTCCCGCAAAAGTCTTGCCTCGTTGGACGCAAATCTTTGCAGCAAATATCTCTTCGACTCCAACGAATGAATTCTGACTTATAATATCGCGTATACGGTTTTTATCTACCAGCAATTTTTCTTTTCCCGCTGCTTGGCTTGGAGACATTTGACCCTCCGTCTTAAACAGATCCATGGCTGGAACATCCAGGCTACCAGGCCGCTCAGAGTAGTCGTGTAAACTATAAAGCTGCTGGAGCAATCTCTGTGATTTCATGGCAGCACTGACGACGGCAGCAACGAGATCTTCTTTTGTAATGTTTGTCCGGTAGGCCGAATTGATCCGGCCGGAGTTATCGTTTTCATAAGCAACTGCGACGGCGTTGCTTACCAGCAAAAGCTGCCCCGTCAATATTTCTCGATTGGCGTAAAGGCCCCGACCGCAGCCGTCATTGTTCATCCTGATCTCTACCGGGCCTATGAAATCGGCGACTTCCGGAGTAGAAGATGCGCGTCCGAGCAGGAAGTCCGAGATGTCATATTTGCCATTATGGCTCTGGTCATACAAAGTCTTGGCCTGGCTAAACGCCTCTTGTATTTCGATAATGGTGGGGCTGGCCTTGTGAGCTTTTTCCAAACATCGGCATGCGGCCGCATACTGCCTCAGACCAACGAGAGCGAGTCCTTTCTTGTAGAGCGCGTTCAGATTGCTGGAATCGATCTGAAGGGCCCTATCGTAATCCTCCAGCGCCAGCTCAAATTCTTTCACCTGAAGCCTTGTCTCTGCCCGGTTGGAATAGGCGTGCAGGACGGTGGTGTTGAGCTGAAGCAGAGCGGCGTCGATGCATTTCGTATAATGTTCGGCCGCTGCGTCCCATTGTTTGTCTCTGAAGCAGACGTCGCCCTTCTGCCTCATCTCCTTCACATCGACATCCAACAGACTCTCCGCCGGCTCCTCCTGATTTACGAGCATCTCGACGTTGGCAGGATTGTCAACACAGATTGCGAGGCTGCCGTCGTCGGCGCGCTTAAGGTAGGGCTCCCTGATAGCCACCTTGGCTCCTTTAGGGTAAAGCTTCTCGACGTTCGTCCGCGAATGAGCCGCATTGTAGATTGCCAGCTTGACGGCAAGGCCATTATTGTCCTCAAGTACGGTCATGATAGCGCTCGTCCTGAAAGCCTCAGCGCAGAGAGTGCCGTAGAGAACGCGGTCACGGTGGAGCAACTCAGTTAAAGAAATGGGTTCCAGTCTTTCCAGCGTAACCGAAGAAATGGGATGCTGGGAGGACAAGCATGTTTGAACTGAGGTGGCCAATCGCTGACGGGTTGAGTCGTGAATTTGGAGAAGGGCTTGCTTATCGAACCTCTCATCGGCGGCGTCTACCGCAGAATTAGTTGAATGCGACGCCATTAAGTGACGCAGGTTCTCCATCGTTCTTCTCCTCCCCTTCTCCCCGGGAATATTGCTCTGCAGTTAAAAAAAATTCGTTCGCCTTTTTATCCTCCCCTATTCCAAATTATATTTAAAGACAGAAAAAACGTAACCATACACACATAAAAACCGTCACACGAATGAATTTGAAATGTCGGAATTTGAAAAGGGTAGCCGTTATTATAGTTGTGGGAGTGCTCTTGATCGCCGGTGCCCAGAAAGGTTAAAGGTTTGACCGTGTATTACGGAAATTTAATTATTATTATTATTATTTGCCTCGTGTATACATGGTAAATTTCATATTTTACTCCTCTTCGTATCAATGAAGATTACTCTTTGATGGCATAAATTTAATTATTATTATTATTATTATTTAATTTTAAATTTAATAAGGTTATTATTATTATTTAATTTTAAATTTAATGAGGTTTGATGATTTTTTAAAGAGAAAACATGTTTTTAATCATCATATCCATTTAAACTATATTTGAATAAGAATCTCATGTAATTAAAATTTAATTTTGATTCTTAATTATGATTGTATTTCCAGAGATTTGATGAAAAATCATTCTTTCACATTATTTATGATTTTATTTACAGTGATCGTAAATAAAAAAAATGTTATTAATATAACTCAATGTTAATTTATCTTAACTTTAGATAAGAAGGTTAAATCTATCTAGGTGAAAACTTATTTTTTTAGTGTAAAATTTGAGGATCATATTTTTCTAGTTGAAAACCTTTTTTTCATGTACAAAATTTGAGGAATGTTTGCACCTTGAAATATATGATTTATCTCAACACTTCATCCGAAGTCTGAAAATTGTTAGTAATTTGACCAAGTCAAATTTTTTACATAATATTATAACATCTCTTACATTTATTTACTCTCCAATAAATTAGTCATTGAGAAAATTTGTACTAATAAAATTAAATAAATTTCACATAATATTAATAGCGTAAATATAAATCTAAAATGTCCTAAGGGTAGTTCAATTGGTAATTGATGATGATGATGATGATGGTGGTGGTTAACGTCCGCTGAGACCAAATAATGACCTATCGGACCTAAAAAGACAAATTATTTATTTTGATTTAAGATTTTATTCCTATGCTCAAAAAGCTTGGAGAGAAGCCTCCCGAGCTCACTATAATTTTGGCATTGCAAAAGGCTAGGAAGGTCAGTATTGTAACAAAGGTTGTGAAATTGAGATCTAATGTGGTTATATGCAGGGCACTCTAAGAGGAAGTGGTTTTCATCCTCGATGCTCCCATTCTTACAAATATGGCAGATCCTTTCCATCCATGGCGTTTTAGGAACTACCCAGCGGCCAGTTTCGCTATGGAGCTCGTGAGAATTCGTTCTAATCTTTGCTATATTAATTTTCTTTTTTGAGCTAGTTAGAATAGAGAGATACTTTTGATCTTCAAGGGTGGGGTTGATGAATTACACTAATGTCAAAACTAAGAGATCCAAATCCATTAACCCTAGATTATAACATAATGGTAGTTCCCGTCATAGGATCTACAAAATAACATGGACAAAAACCCTCATGCCCAAAACCATATGCAAAAACCATGGGTAAGTCTTCCCACCATCTAAAACCATGGATAAGTTTTCCCACCATCTTTAGGTCTACCTTACTATTATTGGGTCTGCATAAAAAAATTTCATGCGGTGCAAATTCCTCGGGTGCTGCCCTAAACCCCACTCCCAATGTAAATGCCTATCTTAAATTTAAATTAATAAAAATTATTATAAATAGTAAATTTAAATAAGAATTGTTATAAATATTAAATTTAAATTTCTTGAAACTCTTAAATTTAAATGGAGTAGTCTTTAACGCGACTTTTTGAAAGCTTTTCCGTCGATTTTTTCCGGTGAAAATCCGGCAGTGATTTATTGGAATCCAAGTTTGATAGCTAATTTCTGCACAATGAAACCGTCCCAGGGGTTTTTCAGGGTGCTGAATCCGAATATGCAGTTAAAAAACCATTTTAACTGCAACAAATCATGATTTCATCTCAATTTCTTCCGCCGGATTCCGTCACCGGAATCTCAAAAAGTCGCATTATAGACAACTCCAATTTAAATTAATAATAATTGTTATAAATTGTAAATATTAAATTTAAATTTCTTGAAACTCTAGAAATCTAGAAATTTAAGAGTAGATTGAAATTTATAAATAAATTTAAAAGATTATTTTTATATTTTTTAAATAAATACTATGGACAATAATTTATTGATTAATTTAAACATTAGAAATTAAACAAATAATTTAAATTTAAATTTAAATTTAAAAATACATATTAATTTAAAAATTATATTTTAAATAATAATGATAATTAATAAATATATATTTTTAATTAAGTTTAATTCATAATCATTATTAAAAAATAAATTTTAATTTATAAAATTAAATTAATTGTAATGTTATTTTTATAATTCAATAATTTATAAACCCATTTTTTTTACTTAGAGTTGATTTTAGAAATCACTTATATATTTTAATTTTATTATAAATATTTTGAAATTTCTTTTTAATGATTACATGTTGTAATATACGTTTTGAAAATTAATTATAAAGATTATTAGATATTGTCAGATTCTTTTAATATAAGTATATGTCACAATATTCTAAGGTAGTTTTGGTTAGAGGTTTGTACATTTTAATTGTGTGTAAAATTGATTTTGTTTTGTAATGACTATTTTTTTACATGTTTTATATACGTTGTTGTTTTTTTAGGCATGACTATGTTGTTGGCAACCCTTGCTTGAAAAATAATTTAGTGGCTCTAGGCCTAAAAGAGTGACTTAAATCCCGGGGTGGCTGGCACAAAATTGGCAACTTTAGTCCCCAGCGGCTAGAGTGGGCCTATGTAATAACCTCGGTAACTTGTAATTCTAGATAATTACTGTGGTAAAAACAATATGAGTGATAACTTGTTATTATTAAAAGACATTGTTAT
Organism: Pinus tabuliformis; assembly: GCA_031772625.1. Taxonomy (NCBI): domain Eukaryota; kingdom Viridiplantae; phylum Streptophyta; class Pinopsida; order Pinales; family Pinaceae; genus Pinus; species Pinus tabuliformis. The sequence continues at coordinate 915,170,455 of CM062809.1, forward strand.
TTTTTTTGAAAGTGAATATAATGAACTATTTTGCACATGTGTTGGATGAAATGCTGGCAGCCTCCAAAAGGAGGATTTTCTATTAAAAGAAAATTAATCAGGTATGAAACTGAAAAAACAACTGCCTCTCACCCAAGGAAAAGTCCTGCGAGGAAAACCTCTGGGCTGTTGATGAACAGGCAGAGGAAAGATTCCGGAGAGAGAGTGCAGAGTGGAAAGATTGGGTTAAGTCTGGTTGTGATCAGATAGCCCAGCACAGTGGTGCATGAGTCTTGTTGAGGGCTGCAGGCCTGCAAGACGACTCAGGGGGAGAATCCAGTGCAGTGGATCTCAAGGTTGGGAGGTTAAGAGCAAAAACACTACAGGTGACTTCTGAAAGTAAGAACTTCAGTGGCAGGAATAACCAGGTACGCTTCCTCTAGATGGTTAAAGAAAAAGATCAGGTATTTAAAGAACAAGTTTGTATTATTTCTTTTAAGATATTGTGATATGATAGCTAGGATAAAATTACGGTTCTTTTCCAAGAAACTGGGATGGGAGGTGTGACTGTGTCACATCTGCAGAATGTATTCATTTAAGCTCGCACAGTTACTATGTGCTCAGCTTGGAGCCAACTAAGAACTGCGGAAATGATATGAGGCATCGGTACCAAATAACAGTAGGAGAATCAGAGTTCTGAAGTAAACCGAAAACCATAATAGTGCATGGTTCTGAAGTGTAAAGACCTGAGAAGCCGGGAAAAGCCGAGCTAACTATATACAGTAATTTGACACAGAAACTGATAAAGGAAACAATATAAAAGTCAAGCTGTAGTTACAAACTTTCTCTGCATGCAATTATTCCTTAGAGTAAAACTGTGTAAACCGAAAACGAAGTAATGTAAATAAGGGTTGGTACATGAACTATACGGTATTAACTGGTGCCTTGCAAAAATGGAATATCATATAAAAATCAATAACCCAGAAATTATATTATCATTTCAACTAACGTCTGTATAGCGAAATATTGAAAGGAAACAGTGATGTAAAGCGAAGCATTGTATAGCATAAACATTGATGCATATCAAACCCTAACATCAGGCTTGGAACGGTTCCATTCACGGGTGACAAGCCAAGTATTTGAGCATACTGTACAGAAATAAGATATAGCATCGAACTAAATATTAAGTAAAGCATACAGTCGAATGACAGCCGTTTAACTTGCTAGTTGTGTTACGGCAAAGCTTGTGCGCGAAAGGTTAGATGCTACATTCATAATACGAATGCAGGTCTACCCTTGTCGCTGTACATACATGCATAAAAGAATGTGAGCCGAGTTGTAGGAAACGAATATCAGTGAAACCTTTCGGATCCATACCATAGAAACCCTAATGCATTAGAAATGTCATAACTGTAAATGCTATCGAGTATGGAAAGAAGCGGTAGCTAAACACTCTGTACATTAACTTTTATATACACCAGAACGAAGATTCAATTGTCCATTAACAGATATTGACATTTAAATATTCAGGAAAACAGAGTCATTATGAAACTGTGATAAAGTATATCATTAGCCATGAGAAAGTCCAGGCCGGATAAACAGCGGTAAACCGCAGATGATAAATATTACAACTGTATATAAAGTTATGCATATCCTTACAAATCTGTTAGAAGCTCGACAGAGCTTTCCCCAAACAGGCAATGACAAACAAGTCTGAGTCCTTAGCTAATTTCATATATAAAAGAATAACTAAGGCGTGGAAGCCATAACCCTAGGGTTTCAAGCTGGAAAGACCGCCAAAATGAGGCCGCCAAACTTAATCGCATAAGGGTTTGGAACCCTGTATCTAACCTGAGACATTAGGCAGAATACAAGCCTATCTCAGCTGTAATCATTCCTTAATAATGCAATAATTCATTGTCAACGAATTCGCAAACGAAATCAGGCATACCTTGAAGTGCCATGGCAGCTAACCCTCCGGCGTCCTGTGGAAGCAAGCTGTGGTCAGCGTCGGACCCGTTCCAAACTGTTAAGCCAACCATGAAAATGGTCAGGGTATAAATAGATTATATGAATAACAATAACCAGAAATCTAACTGTAAGTGTAATACTTAAGGAGTACGCGGTCGAACCTGTGCAAGGCAGAGGAGAGATGAACCAGGAAAGTTGCAGACAGAACTGTCGAAGGAGCTCGGCTGTTGCTAAAGGAGCAAATGAACCCAATGACGAATCCAATGAACATATATATGCAATGTCAAACCCTAAATTAAGCTGGGCCGTCCGATGAGGGTGAGTGATCGCCATCGTTGGATTAGGCGGGAGGCCTAGCACAAACCCCGGAGCAGGTCAAACCCTCTCGGATCACATGGGCAGCACGTGAAGATGGGCCATCTGGCCACGGAGGGTTGTAAGCTGGCTCATTCACTCTGCCATTTGGCATCAAATATTCATAGCGGATAGCAAACAATCAAAGCCAATGTTATATCACATAAGTTATCAAATATTGGTATTACAGAAGCTTAGTTAAGTATGGGTTAAGTTATATATAGAGCCGCTATATGTATTAACCAAACTTTATGATAACTATTATATGCCTATAGTTATTACATGCGTAAGGGGATTACGTTGTGCGAGTTGTGGCGGATCACGCTCAAGTTTAGGAGTACAGTAGTTTATGGGGTGGGTAATGGTGAATTACCACACTATATTATATATATATATATAAATTATCACTGTTTTTCTTGAATTATCAAGAGATCGTGACAATGTGGTATCAGAGCAGAGGTTTCAAAACTGTGGCCTCTGGAACAGCAAAAATCATCTTAAATGTATATATAGTAACAATGCAACTAATTACCTTTCTTGTGTACAACCAGGAGAACTATACCGAGACAGCTACCTGCTAACAGTTATATAGTAAGATGGAGGAAATGCCGGGAGCTGGCGGCATCCCTCAAGAAAATGCAGGGCTGTGGGTACAGCTTGGTGCTGAGACACGCAGTACCAATCAGGCAATACTGCAAACAGTTCAGGAGCTGAAAGGTGAGATGGCGCGTCTACGAGAGGACAATGCGCGATTAACAATGGAACAAGAAAGAATACTGAAAAGCCTGTCAGATAAACAAAATCCACCCTTAGCCAGCCCTAGTGCAGAACAGCAAAGGGGCACTGAGGAACGAAATTACGCACCTGAGCTTTCAGAAGAACAGGAAGACCATTCTGATAATGTGCAAGAGCAGCAAACCTCCAAGCGACAGAAAACGGAATTACAGGGAGAATTTCGAAAAATCAAACCTCCACTTTTCGATGGAGAGCAGGAAGAAGCAGCAGAAGCCTGGCTGATTAATATTAATAAATATTTCCAACTTTATGAATATGATCAAAATCTGAAGGCGCGGCTGGCTATTTTTCAGTTGCAAGGCAAAGCCACCTTGTGGTGGGAAGAGATTAAAATTGTGAAGGGAGTAAGTGAGCAAAGCATAACCTGGGAAAAATTTCAGAAATATTTTAAGGAGAGGTATTTAACTGAGCGCTTTTATGATGAGAAGGCGCGAGAATTCCATGACTTACGGCTAGGACAGAAGTCCATGGACGAATTCATAAATCGCTTCACTTCTCTGCTTCGTTATGTGCCATACATAAAAGAGGAGAAGGCCAAGGTGCAGAGGTTTGTGAGTAGCCTACCAGCTTATATAAGGGAACGAATTGAGTTTGACAATCCCCGAACTATGGATGAGGCAATTCGGAAGGCTAGAATTTGCTACCAGCAGAACAAACAAAAGGGAGAAATTCCAAACAGGAAATGGAATGAAAGAAAAGGTAGCAGAATTGCTGGAAACAACAAAGGCAGCCGCGGAAATGGTGGTAAAGGAGCTGGAAAGGGGCAGTTTAACAGAAGCACAAACAAGGGTACCTTCCGGCCTAAGCCAAGCGAGAGCAGGATTAGTGAACTCCCTGCTAAATCAGAGGTTGAGGGAACCAGACCTCCAGTTCAGTGCTGGGTGTGTGAAGGACCGCACTACGCTAGAAATTGTCCACAGCGTAAAAGAACTGATCAAATATCTCAAGTCCATGAAGCTTCAACTGTTGGGGATGTGGCGCGCAGCGTACCAAGGATCAATGCAGCATTAGAGGACCGGCAGGCGGAATACCAACCTTCCATGGTGAAATTAGAAGGTAAGATTTCAAACCTTTCTGTAGCTGTACTTATTGATCCAGGAGCTACTTTAAGTTATGTTAGTCCAAAAGTAGTGGAACACTGTAAGCTACCACCAGAAAAGTTCAAAAACCCATGGTTGGTCCAGTTAGCTACGGGAGCCAAAAGGCGGGTTTTAGCTAAAGTTAATAACTGTTCTTTCAGTATAGCTGGACAGCCCGTAACAGCAGACCTGAATGTACTTCCGTTAGGCTCCTATGACATTCTTATTGGCATGGATTGGCTGGAAAAGCACTGGTCATTGGTGAATTGCAAAACCAAGACCATATACTACAAAGATGATTTGGGACAGCAGCAGGAATTGCAGGGAATTAAACATCCTGTTCAGATTCGACCTATCACTGCAACTCAGTTAGCTAAATGTATAAGAAAGAAATGTCAGATCTATGCCATACAGGTTGGCTATGCGAATCAGAAAGATAAGATGTCTGCATTAAACGATATTCCAGTGGTACAGGAATTTACAGATGTCTTTCCTGAAGAGGTACCGGGTTTGCCTCCAAGAAGGGACATAGACTTCACTATAGAATTAATACCAGGGGCAGCACCAGTATCGCGGGCACCGTACCGGATGAGCATACCAGAGTTAACGGAATTGAAAATGCAGCTCCAGGAGCTGTTGGAGAAACAGTACATTCGACCCAGTGTGTCACCCTGGGGAGCTCCAGTATTGTTCGTGAAGAAGAAGGATGGGACCCTTCGCATGTGCATAGATTACCGGCAGCTGAATAAGCTCACGGTCAAAAACAAGTACCCTCTACCCAGAATAGATGAACTCTTTGATCAAGTGAAAGGGGCAAAAGTGTTCTCCAAAATTGATCTGCGATCTAGTTATCATCAGATCAGGATTAAGGATGAGGACATTGCCAAAACTGCTTTCCGGACACGCTATGGGCACTACGAATTTGTAGTGCTACCTTTTGGTTTAACCAATGCACCTGCTACTTTTATGTGCATGATGAATAACGTGTTTCACAGGTTTTTGGACAAGTTTGTACTGATATTCATTGATGACATATTGATATATTCTCGTTCCCAACAGGAACATGAGGAGCACCTTAGATTGGTGTTACAAACTCTTCGGGAGCATCAGCTATATGCTAAGTTTAGCAAATGCGATTTCTTCAAAGAGGAAATTCAGTATTTGGGCCATGTGATTACGAAAGAGGGAATTGCAGTTGACCCTGAGAAGATAAAATCTATTATGGAATGGCCTATACCCAAAGACGTTGCTGATATCAGATCCTTTATGGGGTTAGCTGGCTATTACCGGAGGTTTGTGGAAGGCTTTTCTAGGATAGCCTATCCTATTACCTCATTGCAAAAGAAAGGAAAGATATTCAGATGGACAGCAGAGTGTCAACAGAGTTTTGACCGCTTGAAGCATCTCCTCACCACTGCACCCATCCTGAGGATCGCTGATCCTAATAAGGATTACGTGGTGTGCACCGATGCAAGCAAGGAGGGCGTGGGAGGAGTACTAATGCAGGAAGGAAAAGTAATAGCATATGAATCAAGGAAACTAAAAGAGCATGAGCAGAGATACTCTGCTTACGATTTAGAGTTAACTTCTGTGATTCACGCACTAAAGATGTGGCGACATTACCTTCTTGGGAAGAAATTTCTGTTGTTAACAGATCATCACAGTTTGACGCATTATTTCAGCCAACCTACCTTGAATGCGAGGCAAGGCCGTTGGGCAGATTTTCTAAGTGGGTTTGACTTTGAAATAAAGCATTTAAAGGGCAAAGAAAATCGGGTGGCAGATGCCTTAAGTCGAAAGGTTCATTGCTTATGTGAACTTTCAGCCAGCAGGTGGCGGAGTTCACTGGTTGAACAAATAAAAACAGCAGCAAATGACGACTCTGAATATCAGCATTTAAAACAGCAGGTACAGCAATCTGATAATGGAAGGTTACAGCAAGGGTACACATTGGATAATGCTGGATTGCTGTATTTTAATAAAAAAATGGTTGTACCTGACTCAAATGACCTTAAGAAACTGATTCTAGATGAGTTCCACATCAGCCACTACACTGGCCACCCAGGGTACCAAAAGATGGTCACGGCACTCAAGAAAGAGTATTACTGGCCAGGAATGAAGAAGCAGGTGGTGGAATACTTGGCAAGGTGTTTGGAATGCCAGCAAATTAAGGCGGAACATCAACACCCAGCGGGACTGTTGCAGCCTTTGCCTATTCCGGAATGGAAATGGGAAACCATTTCCATGGATTTTGTAACCGGGTTACCACGAACAAAGAAGGGCAATGATTCTATTATGGTCGTGGTTGATAAATTGAGTAAAGCAGCGCACTTCATACCTGTGCAGTCCACTTACAAGGCGGTACAAATCGCGCATCTCTTTATGCAAAATGTGTTCCGTTTGCATGGAATGCCAAAGGTAATCATATCGGACCGTGATGTGAAATTCACTTCCACCTTCTGGAGAACATTGTTTGCTGAGTTGGGCACTCAGTTGAATTTTAGCACGGCTTATCACCCACAGACCGATGGTCAAACTGAGCGAGTCAATCAGGTATTGGAAGACATGTTGAGGGCGAATGTGATGCTAAAGCCTAGTCAATGGGAAGAGTATCTGCATCTGGTCGAATTTGCCTATAATAATGGGTATCATACCTCAACCCAGTTAAGTCCCTTTGAGGTTCTGTATGGGCGAAAGTGCCGCACACCCTCAAGTTGGAGTGGACTGGAGGATAAGCTGAGTTTGGGTCCGGAAATGTTAAAAGACATGGAAGATATGGTGAAGAGAGTGCGAGCAAATTTAAAGGCTGCACAAGACAGACAGAAAAGTTTCGCGGACAGGAAAAGAAGATTTGCAGAATACAATGTGGGTGACCATGTGTTTGTAAGGATTCAAACCAGAAGGAGCACACTGCAGTGGAGTGGGTGCGCCAAGCTGGCTCCTTGATACTTTGGACCGTTTCAGATCTTAGCTAGAGTGGGGCCTGTGGCCTACCAACTTGCTTTGCCCAGTCATATTAAGATTCACAATGTGTTTCATGTTTCTGTCCTAAAGAAATATGTGTATGACCCTAGACATGTTATTCAATGGCAAGATGTGCGGGTAAGAATTGATCTGGTTGGTTTGATTATACAACTATATTCAATAGGAAATTGATTAAGTACTGGTTGTTTGCAGGTCGAACCGGAAGGCGGGGTCCTGGTCGAACCACAGAGCATTCTCGACCGGAGAGAAGTGCGGCTGCGGAAACGGGTTATTACCCAAATTAAGGTGCTGTGGCAGCACTATGGCCCTGAGGAGGCTACGTGGGAAGACGAGGAACTTTTCAGAAAGGCTTACCCGAATTTATTTAATGAGAATGGACATCGGGACGATGTCCAATCCCAGGGGGGGAAGATGTAATAACCTCGGTAACTTGTAATTCTAGATAATTACTGTGGTAAAAACAATATGAGTGATAACTTGTTATTATTAAAAGACATTGTTATTTTTTTTGAAAGTGAATATAATGAACTATTTTGCACATGTGTTGGATGAAATGCTGGCAGCCTCCAAAAGGAGGATTTTCTATTAAAAGAAAATTAATCAGTTATGAAACTGAAAAAACAACTGCCTCTCACCCAAGGAAAAGTCCTGCGAGGAAAACCTCTGGGCTGTTGATGAACAGGCAGAGGAAAGATTCCGGAGAGAGAGTGCAGAGTGGAAAGATTGGGTTAAGTCTGGTTGTGATCAGATAGCCCAGCACAGTGGTGCATGAGTCTTGTTGAGGGCTGCAGGCCTGCAAGACGGCTCGGGGGGAGAATCCAGTGCAGTGGATCTCAAGGTTGGGAGGTTAAGAGCAAAAACACTACAGGTGACTTCTGAAAGTAAGAACTTCAGTGGCAGGAATAACCAGGTACGCTTTCTCTAGTTGGTTAAAGAAAAAGATCAGGTATTTGAAAGTACTAGTTTGTATTATTTCTTTTAAGATATTGTGATATGATAGTTAGAATAAAATTACGGTTCTTTTCCAAGAAACTGGGATGGGAGGTGTGACTGTGTCACATCTGCAGAATGTATTCATTTAAGCTCGCACAGTTACTATGTGCTCAGCTTGGAGCCAACTAAGAACTGCGGAAATGATATGAGGCATCGGTACCAAATAACAATAGGAAAATCAGAGTTCTGAAGTAAACCGAAAACCATAATAGTGCACGGTTCTGGAGTGTAAAGACCTGAGAAGCCGGGAAAAGCCGAGCTAACTATATACAGTAATTTGACACAGAAACTGATAAAGGAAACAATATAAAAGTCAAGCTGTAGTTACAAACTTTCTCTGCATGCAATTATTCCTTAGAGTAAAACTGTGTAAGCCGAAAACGAAGTAATGTAAATAAGGGTTGGTACATGAACTATACGGTATTAACCGGTGCCATGCAAATATGAAATATCATATAAAAACCAATAACCCAGAAATTATATTATCATTCCAACCAACGGCTGTACAGCGAAATATTAAAAGGAAACAATGATGTAAAGCGAAGCATTGTATAGCTTAAACATTGATGCATGTCAAACCCTAACATCAGGCTTGGAAACGGTTCCATTCACGAGTAACAAGCCAAGTATTTGAGCATACTGTACAGAAATAAGATATAGCATCGAACTAAAATATTAAGTAAAGCATACAGTCGAATGACAGCCGTTTAACTTGCTAGTTGAGTTACGGCAAAGCTTGTGCGCGGAAGGTTAGACGCTACATTCATAATACGAATGCAGGACTAACCCTTGTCGCTGTATATACATGCATAAAAGAATGTGAGCCGAGCTGTAGAAAACGAATATAAGTGAAACCTTTCGGATCCATATCATAGTAACCCTAATGCAATAGAAATATCATAACTGTAAATGCTATCGAGTATGGAAAGAAGCGGTAGCTAAACACTCTGTACATTAACTTTTATATACACCAGAACGAAGATTCAATTGTCCATTAACAGATATTGACATTTAAATATTCAGGAAAACAGAGTCATTATGAAACTGTGATAAAGTATATCATTAGCCATGAGAAAGTCCAGGCCGGACAAACAGCGGTAAACCGCAGATGATAAAATTACAACTGTATATAAAGTTATGCATATCCTTACAAATCTGTCAGAAGCTCGAAAGAGCTTTCCCCAAAACAGGCAATGACAAACAAGTCTGAGTCCTTAGCTAATTTCATATATAAAAGAATAACTAAGGCGTGGAAGCCATAACCCTAGGGTTTCAAGCTGGACAGACCGCCAAAATGAGGCCGCCAAACTTAATCGCATAAGGGTTTGGAACCCTGTATCTAACCTGAGACATTAGGCAGAATACAAGCCTGTCTCAGCTGTAATCATTCCTTAATAATGCAATAAATCACTGTCAACGAATTCGCAAACGAAATCAGGCATACCTTGAAGTGCCATGGCAGCTAACCCTCCGGCGTCCTGTGGAAGCAAGCTGTGGTCAGCGCCGGACCCGTTCCAAACTGTTAAGCCAACCATGAAAATAGTCAGGGTATAAATAGATTATATGAATACCAATAACCAGAAATCTAACTGTAAGTGTAATACTTAAGGAGTACGCGGTCGAACCTGTGCAAGGCAGAGGAGAGATGAACCAGGAAAGTTGCAGACAGAACTGTCGAAGGAGCTCGGCTGTTGCTAAAGGAGCAAATGAACCCAATGACGAATCCAATGAACATATATATGCAATGTCAAACCCTAAATTAAGCTGGGCCGTCCGATGAGGGTGAGTGATCGCCATCGTTGGATTAGGCGGGAGGCCTAGCGCAAACCCCGGAGCAGGTCAAACCCTCTCGGATCACATGGGCAGCACGTGAAGATGGGCCATCTGGCCACGGAGGGTTGTGAGCTGGCTCATTCACTCTGCCATTTGGCATCAAACATTCATAGCGGATAGCAAACAATCAAAGCCAATGTTATGTCACATAAATTATCAAATATTGGTATTACAGAAGCTTAGTTAAGTATGGGTTAAGTTATATATAGAGCCGCTATATGTATTAACCAAACTTTATGTTAACTATTATATGCCTATAGTTATTACATGCGTAAGGGGATTACGTTGTGAGAGTTGTGGCGGATCACGCTCAAGTTTAGGAGTACAGTAGTTTAGGGGGTGGGTAATGGTGAATTACCACACCATATATATATATATATAAAAAAAAATTATTACTGTTTTTCTTGAATTATAAAGAGATCGTGACAGCCTATGAGAGTGAATTTAGGTCTTTGGGCACACCCTTGCCCATATCATGAGAGTGATTATGGCCTAAGAGGTCCATAACAACAATGGGGCCTGTTGTCTGAGTAGTTGACTGATCTTGTTGGATGGTTTTGTGTGATGTTCCATAAATTCCACTTCCTTAAGGTCACCTAGGAGGTAGAATCTGTTCATAATAGCCTCTAGTCTCATGTTTACCCCAGTTGGCATGGTTACTTGGGTGGATGTGGGAGGAGGGTGTTACAATTACAATCTCCAAGCATGGTTTTAAAGACCCAAAACAGGAAGATGACAACTTCTTCAACTCAATCTGCTAAAAATGGAAGATGGATGAGATTTTATGGATATCTAGGTCGGATGACCTTAGAAAATTAGGGGACTACTACAGTTTGAGGGGCTATATTGGGAAGCCTGATGTCACAAAAGCATGGAGAAGTAGTAGGATGGACCCTGGTAGGCTTGGATGATACTGAGATCGTCGTAAAGGATTATCTTTCTTAATAGATTCTAAAATCTCTCATATTCAAATCACCTAAAAGTGATTTACTAAAAAATCAAATTTTCGAAAGGAATTTGAAACACATTTATCCTAGAGAATGTATTGCCCCAAAAAATAGTCTTATGTATTGCCCCAAAAAAAATAGTCTTACATAGGCATTGACAACAATTGTCAAATTCACACGTCGTAAAAGATTCAAAGCCAACAAAAACATAGTAAGTAGAACAAATAACAAATCAATTTGAAGATATATTGTAAAATTACTCCTCTCAACTTAATAATCAAAGAAAAATGTGCTTTAACTTTTAACATATCTTTTATCCCAAACACCATTTGTATACTTCACAACATTTTTAAGAAGATTTGTGTATGTAATGTCCTTTTTAGCATTTCCAAGAATGATTCAACTTACCAAGCATTGTAAAGTATTAAGTGTTATAGGCTTTTTGAACATTTTCACAAACTTTAAGAGATTATATTTTTGTGTAGATTTATTATGTAATGCACACTTCAAAATTGAAAACAATTACTTCTATATAAAATATCGCTTAACAAGATTTTGTAGTACAATGGAACAATATAGAACAAAATAATATAACACATAAATTTATAACCCAATTTAATAAGCAAACCAAAATAATTACCCATTAAAAATAATAAACATACTAAAAATAACTTACAATCTCTTTATACTACCAAAAACATTGTGACCCTTGCAACCCCAAATGCTCGAAAAAAAACTCATAATAAAACACTAAGCCTACCCGTTAAAAATAATAGACATACTAAAAATAACTTACAATCTCTCTATAATACCAAAAACATTGTGACCCTTGCAACCCAAAATGCTCGAAGAAAAAATCATAATAAAACACTAAGCCTCGCAAGAGTTGTTTTCTTTAGGTCATGCGAATAATGATTCTCGTCAACCTTGGAAAATAATTTTCCACCATGAAATTAGTGGTGGCAGTTGTGCTTTCCATCTAAATTAATCAATAAATAACTCCAGAAATTAAATTAAAATTTTGCCATCTAAATGAGAAATCAAAAAACCGTCCACATAAAAACATTCCCTTTTACACTTTAAAGGGGGATGCTTAGTACATAAACAAAGAAAAAATTATATTCAATGTTACATGGTAATGGTGAAGTCCTTAAAATGCGGATAGTACAATACAAGCAATTAGCTTGTCAATTTTGAATGTACTGATTTATTGTGTAAACAGAAATAAAGTCTAGTCAACACCACATGAAAATCAGTGCAATGCATATAGTACAATATAAGCAATTATCTTTCCAAACATATTAAATTGTTATTACTATATCTAATGTGATGCATCGAAAGTCTCAATACAATACATAGAATCAAGTTATCAAAATGCATATCTGTGCCCTTTAGTAAAATATACATTTATATAACGAAGGAGGGTGTTCATCTTAAAAAAACATAACCATTATTTATATGAAGTATTAATCCATTAGTTTTTACCAACTCATGAAAGTAGCAGTTAGGTAAGTAAATTGAATAAAAATATTTTCCAAATATTATATTTATATCTATCTGTTAATTTCATCAACCTCCATGAAAACGCACTTAACTATTCGATCATCATGCCAACTAACTTAATTATTGAATGATTTAATAAAAGAATAAAGAATAAGGAAAGTCTAATTGCCTTTGATTGAATGTTAAATTTATTTTAATTTAAAATATGGGTTAAAAAATCATAATATAAAATTTTGAAATATTAAAAATATATAAATTCACATTTAAAAAATATATTAAATATGGTTGATTAAATGTTATTTTAATATTTTAATTATAATATTAAAATTTGTTTATGTTTTAAATTATTAAAAAAATATTTTTAATGGATATTTATAATTGAAAATATTTTATATATATAATTTTTTTGAAAAATATTAGTTGTAGAAGAACAAGAAATTATTTTAACGTCTATTAGGTTAAAGATAGTGTATGGGACAGACTGTTTATCCATTTGGTTCTTGTACGCCACCCTTTTTCTGTGAAGGCTTACAATAAATGCTCTTTGCTTTTCTCAATAGATTATCCCAAGAGCTAGCTGCTAGAATATATGCATAACTTTCTTCGATGTCTTTGAAGACCTCACATTCTAAAATGAAATGTTTTTCTGTTGACATTTTTCCTCCCACACTTCTTTTGACATTTTTCCAGCGCCATGTTACTTAGAAAATAATGAACAAACCATATTTATTAAGATTGTGTTTGTAATTAAAAAATAGCTCCTATTTTCTTATAGGTTATTTCATCTCCCTAACAGAATGCCACTGTATAAGATTGTATTTATTGATTTTTGAATTCAATTAATTTGTCAGCACTGTAGGCAGCCTAAGGGTCTCCTCTCCTGAATACTGCTAGTTTTTCTCATTCAATTTTGTCTTCTGTTATTTCTAGTTGGTATTGTTATCACTCTAGGAAGCTCTCCTAGGTTGTAGCTCGGAGATGCCTGGTAACATATAAATATTCAATATTGTTCTTTGAACAATTGGAATGGATTGGGGTTAGGATCAAGGCAGATGATTGTTTCAACTTTGCTTTCACTCAAGACATGCATGAACACCGTCAGCTTTACAAGGCTTTAGATCACTAATGATCAATAGTTTATAGATTCAATGGATAGATGGAGAATACTGACTGTACTAAAAGATGCATACATAAACACATACGAATGGTTAGCTACAGAAAGTTAAATGAAGCTTGCAAATCTAATTTATCAACGCAGAGATAACATGGCAGTTGTCTGGCATTAGACACAGAAGAAAACATGAATAACCTATTCAAGTGCAAGCTTAGAACAGAGGAGAAAATGAGAATTGAGCATGTAACAACAAAATAAGCTTATATTACTGGAATGAAGATGAGACGCTGAGAGGAGCAAAGTCTCCACGGTCTCCAAAAATTGAACCCTTGTTTCTTCTAGCTTTCAACCATTTATAGGCTTTTTACAATGCTCTCGGGCTTTTTGAGGCCCGAGAGGTCTTAATCTATCCCCTCTGGCTTCTAATTGCTTGATGCCATGACTCGACACACATGAGCTTAGAAGTCTCTTTTTCTAATAGCATAGCAACCAAATTCTAGTCATTGTGCCTTACTGTTAGGTGGCTCGCTCGTGCCAGTGACGTTCCATGACCATTTTTGTTGGTTCGGTTGTGTTGCGTTGTGGCTTTTTCCCTTTTTCGGCTTTCTGTCTCCCAGCGTCTATCTGCTTGCATCCCTCTTCTAGCGTTACACAATCATTGCATAACGCGAAAAGGGGAGGTGGCCACCTATTCTGTAGCATAAGAGTGCCTTGGGCCTTTGGAACCCCTGAACCAGCCACTTCTTGCTAACACGGAGAAATGATTTTCACTGTGAAATTCTGCCAAAACTCTATTCATTCCGGACTTCAAAAGTCATTAAATATGGTCTATTCCCCTAACGGGTTTGTCCTCATCGCTATTGCAAGTCGCTTCGACCTTGCTCCTTTGTATTTTAAAAATACGTTAAAAACTTCGGAAAAAATGGCTTTGGCAAATCTAAAATATTATATATTTTCATTCCCGAAGCCCTTCAGGTCCAAGTTTTATCGCATCGGCGTTGTCTCTTTATATTTCGTTAAATAACAAAATATGTGAAAATACATTAACAAATGCCTTTCGCCGAATCTCAAAATCTATGCAATAATGCTTATATAGCCATCGGGTCGAGCTAATCGCATCACACATATACATGTGTATAAGCCCCACTCCATAATGTTTCTCTGATTGTGATATCGCGATGCGATCAATTGCAATCGCATATTGCTCATGTCCTGGGCCGTTGCAAGTGCTCTTTGTAATTTCTGATAGCGATCCTGTGACGCAACGTGGGTTGTCGATCTGTGTGCTTGATCAATGGTCCTAGCTGACTCCACCGATCATCGTCGCAAGTTTTATATGATCTATGTCGATATCCACTGATTGCCACCGCCGATTGTGATTTTTAGATCAGATTTGGATTGTTGATCGGCCAGATCTGATGGCTACTGTGCATTCATTATTCAAGCTTCCATTGCTCTATTTTTCACCATTTTCTCTATGTTTTTTTCCTCCTGACAGTGTTTTCCCGCCTGTTTGAAGGTTCCCCTTATGCAACGGTTTTGATATTTTGAATGATTTTGAAGACTTATAGGGTTTTCTAGGATCTATTTGGATCATCACCTCAAGACTAACATAGCTTATGGCCAAAGCAGAGGGAGAGGAGACATGGACCATCGGAGCTGAAACAGGGGACATTTCTCCTAAAAATAGCAACACTGCACCTCAAGGGCTAACACTGGCTCCTTCTGGGGATGAAAACCTCCCTGTGAGGTTTCAAGAACTACAGACTACTGCCTTTCTAGTAACAACCAAAAAAAACTTATTCCCTAGTGTTCCATTGGCATGGAGTTTGTTTGCATGGAAAACGAAAATTGAAAAAACCTATTACAATATTAAGGCCTTAAAGCCTCATATGAATTAAAGTTTCAAAAACTTCCCATTGACTGGGCCATCAAAAACACCTTCCCCCTCCAAATTGTGCAGAGTGAAAGTATTGTTCATTTGAACTTGAGCAATGACAAACAATCTCGTCCATAAGGCATCAAATTTACCATGGTTGCCTTTGTTTTTCTTCAATACGTCCCATTTGAGAACCCAGTCACCAACCTAAAAACTATCCATTTTTTCCTTTCTATCAAAGGTTTCTTTGATCTTCTTCTGATGAATTCTTGACTTCTCAACCAGTTTTTCTCTGATTTTCTATAATTCAACCAAGTTACTCATTCTTATCACCCCAATGCTTTAGGAATACATCATCTAAAGCCTCAATATCTACTATAGACCTTGGGGCCAGTTCTCTAAACCATTTCCTAGCCTCTCCATCTAGGCTTTGGACAAAGACTCTCATCCACACATCATCCTCACTAATGTCCAAGTTATCAGCATAACTATAGAATGATTCAAGATGTTCTTCAGTTGTAACACCTTCAGTCCTAGTGAACTTAGACATATACTTCTGATATTCTCAAATAGGCATGGCATTCAAAGGAGTGGGAAGTACTAGAGGTCCATACCTAGCAACTGTGATTCTTTCCATTTTGGCAGATGCTTGTGGTCCTGCCATAGCTGTGATGGCTATAAGGGTACTGGAAGTCTGAATAACAAAGATTTGAGGAGTGACTGATAGGACCAAAGGAGTATGATGGATAGGAGGAGAGGTTTCCTTTGGACTTGCAACAAAAGGAGAACCTAAAGAATAAGGAGCTCTATGAATCTCTGAGATTTTTTCTTCACTGCTAGTATTAGATGTTATAATCTCAACATGTATTTGCTCTATTACAGGATTTTCTTGAAGAGATATAGAATATTGTTTAGAGTTACCTGAACCTTATGCCCCTTTCTGCAATGCCTTTCTGTCTTTGATGATTTTTTCAGGGTCAGGTACTGGGTCAACTAGTGGCTTCTGAGGATTTCTCCTAGTATGCCTCACAAACTGAGCCAGCACTATGGAGTGGAGTCACCAAGAGGTTCATCCTCCAGTAGAGTTGACAAATAGATGATTACAACCAAAATAATGTCGAGACTTTTTCTATCATCAAATTTGGATCTGTGTCATTCACCAGGGAAGCTGAGCTTCAGTTTCCTGTCCCCAGCAATGGTGCCAATTATGTTACCACTCCAGGAATATCTCCTAGGTTGTAGCTCGAAGATGCCTGGTAACATATAAATCTTCAATATTGTTCTCTGAACTATTGGAATGGATTGGGGTTAAGATCAAGTCAGATGACTATTTCAACTCTGTTTCACTCAAGACATGCATGAACACCCTCAGATTTACAAGGCTTTAGACCACTAATGCTCAATAGTTTATAGATTCAATGGATAGATGGTGAATACTGACTATACCAGCAAATGCATACATAAAAACATATGAATGGCTAGTTACAGAAAGTAAATGAAGCTTGTAAATATAATTTATCAACACAGAGATAAGATGATAGTTATCTGGCATTAGACATAGAAGAAAACATGAATAACCTATTCAAGTGCAAGCTTAGAACAGAGGAGAAAATGGAATTGAACATGTAACAACAAAAGAAGCTTATATTGCTGGAATGAATATGAGACGCTGAGAGGAGCAGAGTCTCCATAGTCTCCAAAAGTTGAAACCTTGTTTCTTCTAGCTTTCAGCCATTTATAGGCTTTTTACAATGCTCTTGGGCTTTTTGAGGCTCAAGAGGTCTTAATATATCCCCTCTGGCTTCTAACTTCTTGATGCCATGACTTGACACACATGAGCTCAGAGGTCTCTTTTTCTAACAGCATAGCAACCAAATTCTAGTAATTGTGCCTCGTTGTCAGGTGGCTCGCTCATGCCAGTGATGTTCCATGACCATTTCTGTTGGTTTGGTTGTGTTGTGTTATAGTTTTTTCCCTTTTTTGGCTTTCTGTCTCCCGGCCTCTGTTTGGTCGCACCCCTCTTCTAGCATTACACAATCATTGCATAATGCGGAAAGGGGAGGTGGCCACCTATTCTGCAGCGTAAGAGTGCCTCAGGCCTTTGGAACCCCTGAACCAGCCGCTTCCTACTAACACAAAGAAATGCTTTTCACTGTGAAATTTCGCCAAAACTCTATTCATTCAGGACTTCAAAAGTCCTTAAATATGGTCTATTCCTCTATCAGATCTATCCTCATCTCTATCGCAAGTTTCTTCGGCCTTGCTCCTTTTTATTTTAAAAATACGTTAAAAACACTAAAAATCCAGAAAAAATGGCTCTGGCGGATCTAAAATATTATATATTTTCATTCTCGAACCCCGTCGGGTCTGGGTTTTATCGCATCGGTGTTGTCTCTTTATATTTCATTAAATAACAAAATATGCAAAAGTACATTAACAAATGCCTTTCAGCGGATCTCAAAATCTATGCAATAATGCTTATATAGCCATCGAGTCCAGCTAATCGCATCACGCATATACATGTGTATAGGCCCTGCTCCATGATGTTTCTCTGATTGTGATATCACGATGCGATCAATCGCAATCGCATATTGCTCATGCACTGGGCCATTGCAAGTGCTCTTTGTAATTTCCGATAGCGATCTTGTGATGCAATGTGGGTCGTCGATCTGTGCGCTTGATCGATGGTCCTAGTTGACTCTGCAGGTCATTGTCACAAGTTTTATATGATTTGCGTTGGTATCCACTGATTTCCACCACCAATTGCGATTTTCCGATCAAATCTGGACCATTGATCAGCCAGATCTAATGAGTACTATGCATTCATTGTTCAAGCCTCCGTTGCTCTGTTTTTCACTGTTTTCTCTATGTTTTTCGCCTCCTCACAGTGTTTTTCCCCCTGTTTGAAGGTTCCCCTTATGCAATGGTTTTGATATTTTGAATTATTTTAAAGACTTAGAGGGTTTTCTAAGATCTATTTGGATCACCACATCCGGACTAACACATCTTATGGCCAAAGCGGAGTGAGAGGAGACATGGACCATTGGAGCTGAAACAGGGGACATTTCTGCTAAAAATAGCAGCACTGCACCTCAAGGGCTAATAGGGATCATAACATAGGGAAAATCGAGGGTGAGTGATGTGCCAAGTAAGCGATTGTCTCATCTTGTCTCATTGAGTCGTGTTGGTATCGCTACTACAGGTCATGTGATCGTGGGAGTAGTAGTGTTATATTTTAGTCGTAATCGAGTGAAAGGAGTCTACATGTGAAGTTTGTGCATGTGACTTAGCGAAGGAGTTGTAGCATTATTTTTTTCGTAGCTCTATGAGCTCGACGATGAGAGATATTGGCCATGATTTGACATGGAAATTTTGAATGGATTGAAGTCTTGGATTGAATCAAGCCATGGTTTCATGTAGCACCCTCATTTGGAGACGGTTTCCTGCACAATGGAGATGACGAGCCGAGTAGCCTATAACATTACCGTTGCCCATAAGCCGAGCTATCTGTAAGCTTGATTTGTTGGAGAGACAATGGTTGTATGAGTTGAGCTGTTGGATGAGCTAAGTTGTCTTTATAGGAGAGAGTCGGTGTGAGAGTAGCCTGTTCGAGCTCTCCACCACTTTTTCGAGCCGAGTCTACTAGAGCTTGTGAAAGAGTGGATATGACAAACAAAGACATAGCAGATTTGGCCTACCCTAATCAGTCGATGGAGCAGATTTGGTGAAGTCAAAAACTGATGTGTCGAAGTTGTGTGTTGAGAAGCAACGTGGCGAAGGAGGTGGAGGAAATGAATATCACTTTTTTGGATCGCATGAGCTGGAGCAACACTCCTTAAGCTTAAAGAAATTGTATTTCTACAATCGCATCCTCCAATTTTGTGACAATTTGGTAATTTTATATAATTTTAAAACAAAAGGGGAAGTGTTTAGATGAAAGATCATTTTTTTAAAAGGGCTTTGATATATTGTTTTTAAAAAATGGTCATTAATTTCAAGTTTTTTTAAAGAGTAGTGAGTTTTTTTTGGGTTTCATATATATTTTGTTTTGAAAGAAAAGATGGGTTCTTTTTTTTTCAATAGATAAAGGAGCTTTAATTTTTTTTTTCTTTTTTCCTTTAACCTCTATTTGAATCCATTTGAAGTTGGTGGAATTACTTTTTAAAAGACTTTGGGAGAGGATGGCAAATCCTTTTGTAGAGACATTGATCAAGGTGGACGTTGGTGGCCACCCACCTATCCCATTTGGACCCCCACAACTATCTCTTTCAGTCTTTCAGTTTCTGTAATTGTAGCAAAATTTACTATTTTTAGCAGTTTCTCGGGTCCTGAACTTTCGAAACCGTTTTGAGGCCCTAAATGACGTTTTTTGGGAAATTTGGGAGCAACATGGGTCTATGTATTGATATTTCTCTTACCAAAGTTGTAGTGCTCGGATAGATCTTTATAACGAGCTATTGTACGCGTCAAATGAAGATCAGGTGCCAAAGTTACGACCCCAGGAAGTTGATGCACCAACTTACCCAAAACGGGGCCCACAATTTTGTGTTTCATCTTCTAGGGTTAGGTTTTAGGATGTTAAGGGTTTTCCATTGTTTATCAACAATAAATAGGCCTTCGAGGCTCATTGTAACATAGTTTAGAGGCATGTAGATGCCACATCTCTTCTCAGAGATAAGCTACCATCGCCCTAGCTAGTTTATTTCTATTTCTATTTGTAAACATATTTCAGTATTTTACATTAATGAAATGAAGTATTATTTCCGCTGCATTTCTGTGTTGACGATTATTTCTGTAATTTGTTTCGTTCCTGTTTAAATTTAGATTAGTGGTATCAGAGCGGTCCGTTTTTTCTTTATTTTTCTTTGCATGTCCCCAATGAGGTCGGGATATAAGGAGTTAGGGCTTGAACTGGTCGGAAAAAGCAAGACCAAACCCACAAAATCCTGACAGCCTCCCATGGCAGATGAAAAAAAAGACGAAGGAGTAGGAGATCCTATCAAAATCTTGCTTGAAGAAGCCCTCAAGTGACAAAGGAACGCGATGATGGACAACTTTGCACAGATCCTTTAGCGACTACCTAGAAGTGACACATCAGCTTCCAAAAGCTACTCTGGAAATGCCACGCCCTTTAAGGTACATGTTAATTTTGAAATCCCTATCTTCGAGGGTCAAATATACGCAAATGCTGTAGATAAATGGTTAAATCTGCTAGAGGGTTATTTTTTCTTCATGATTTTTCTAGCCGAGAAAATAATATTTTCACTCTTCTCAAAGCATCACCCCATGTTAAGGACTAGTGGGAACCTACTGCAAGCAGAAGGATGAAAGTATGAGCTTGTTATTTTCAGCTGCACCCACTTGGAATTCATTTTAGGATGCCATCAAGGAGGAGTTCTACCCTGCCAAAATCTATGAGGACAAATACATAAAGTGAACCACGCTGCGGCAGAGACGAGACCAAGATGTGCCAGAGTTCATAAACATTTTTCCTAGATGTTTGTGAACTCGTAAAAAATTCTCCTTCCTAATAAAAAGATTCCAAAATTATCTTATTCCAAAAAATTCTCCTTCCTAATAAAAAGATTCCAAAATTATCTTATTCCAAAATTTATAGTTCTTTTTATTGAAAGAAAACATAATTTTCTAAAACTTTTTTGAAATATTTAATAAAAACACTTTTTCAACACACTTATTAAAAAAAAAAAAATTCTTTAATACAAACCTCACCTATTAAGAAGGACCACTCGAATTTGACCTTTGAATAAATATCGTGACCTTTTATACTTTTCGTGCTCCAAAAATGAACTACCCATGTGAGACAAACGACTCCTTTGAAACGTCTACAAATTATTTACGCTAACGCGCTTCTTGTGAGATGGGCCTGCGACTAATGCATGACGACAAACTTCAGCGTTAGTCTTCTAAAGCCACGAAAAATTGGTTTGGGCCGCGTGCTTGGAAAAGCGTGTAAGTTTGCGATTATTAACTCTACTTACATAACCTATAAGGTGCGTTGGTGTGTTAATGACAAAAAAAATATAAATTTCTCTTCTTTAACATGGATGGCTGTTAATTTGTTAACCTCATTCTTACGCCAATTTGTTAGAAAGGAAGAGGCTGTTAATTCGTTAACCTCACTCTCATAACAATTTGTTAAAAAGGAAGAGGAGACAAAACATAAATTACACGAGTTGCGGCTATTCTATTGATCACACAAAACAAAATATAAATCACATGAGTTGCGGTTATTCTATTGATCACACAAAATTTGATTTTTACAATGAACCTGGTGAAGGGTATTTAACCTTTTCCAACTAGTGACTCGCCTAAAATATCTTAACATGCATATACACTTAACTCAATTAACTCACATTCTAAATATAAACTGCACTTAACGCTTCCTCCATCACTCAACTTAACTCAACCCTCACTTAAATAACTCTCTAATTTTAACTAATTCCACACCACGGAGTAATTACAATTTCTATCTTTTAGTCGCCTATCATAAATTGGTCTTCAAATATGTTGATAAGAGCTATAGAGATAACTAAGAACTGACATCGCCATTATGGAAAAAATGAATGAATATCAGTGACATAGTTTAATGGTATCAACTTATTAACACGGTAGAATCTCCGCAATTTGACAAGAACTGTTGCGAGCATACAAGCGCCCATTGAACAGATCATTTGAATGAAAGGAAACAAATCTATTCAACTCCAGTCGGTTTAGCTTTAACAAGCTAGCCAAATTAAAAATTATTAGCCATTCATAATTGAAAATTTTGAAACTTTTCAAATCCCAATTTTAATATAGACTAAACTTTTGCATAATAAAAAATAAATAAATAAATAAATAATAAAATAATATTCTTTTATTTTAAAAATTAACAAACCATTAAAAAATATGTCAATGAATAAAATTAAATGAAAAACACAATTATATAACCAGTTTAGTAAAAAATAAAATAATATGTGATTATTAAAAAATATACCATATAATAAAAGATGAAAAATTAAGTTAAAAACTATCATTGTAATAAAAAAATATATCACTACTATAATAAAATTGATGTAAAGATAAGCAAAATTGAGAGCAAGAAAAAGAAATCACTCTAATAAGTTTGATGTAAAGATAAGCAAAATTGAGAGCCAGAAAAAGAAATCACTGTAATAAGTTTGAAGTAAATTGGATAAAAAATAAATAATTGTTTGTGTTTCTAATCATTTTATTTTTTAATTGCTTTCCAAGTTAATGAAAATTAGATATATTTACATTACTGTATAAATTAGTTAATATTGATTTTAAAATAAATTTAATATTTACGCGGTAAGGTGTTTTCTCTGAAAATAACTTTCTTCTCACCCACCTCTCATTACTGTAGGCTATTGGATTATGTGTTAGAAGATTGAAAGGTGTTCAATTGTTCGATCAGATCAGGCGAAATTAGTTAGGGATTAGTTTTTCAGAGCAGAGGAAGGTAGTTGGAGATTAGTTTTTTAGTGGTTCGATCAGATTAGGCGAAGGTAGTTAGGGATTAGTTCTGCTGGATTCAGTTGCTTTGCCACTTCTCAGATTTTTCTGCAGCATAGAATCTCCTTCCCCTGGTGTTGTCATAGTGATTGCTTTTGAGGTTTGACTGCTTCCTTGAACCGTATTATATTTCTTCCATTCCCATCTTATCTTGTTGATATCACTGAAAAGCAACAGATGGAACAGGCAACAATAGATCGAACAGGGACAACTTGTGTATTCTGTGCTATTGACTTAAGCACGTGTTGGGAACCAGCAAAATGTTGTGCACGCTCAAATCAACAGAGGGAACAAGGACAAGTTGTTGTGTATTCTGTGCTATTAGCTGCTTCAGCACGTGTTGGGAACCAACAAAATGTTGTGCACGCTCCAATCCTCTTGAATAAACAGGCTGTGAAGATGGATTTACATTTCCCTGTGCTGTGCAATTTTCTGGAGGACTTGTCTAGGTTTGCATGCAATGTGACCGTGCTTCAATATTTTGTTGGCTTGCGTTCATGTTCATGAACAAGACATCACTATTCTATCTACCTCTGACATAATCTTTGTTTCTTTGTTTCTGACTCTATTCTCCACAGTGGCATTCATATTTTCTCCAAGACCAGTGGATTGGTTGTCTATGGGAGCCCTACTAGTTTCTGTAACACTTCTTCTATTATAATTTTGTGCATTTGTGTTGAAATTGTAATTTCAACTGCCGCTACAGTTGAACAGTGGCACGCAGTTAATTCCAGAAACCGCCAACAGTTTTCCCCGCACCACCTTTCACGTAGAGTGGTATTCTTCGCGAGGGCTCCAATCACATTCTCTGATTGACGCGTGTCCATAGTACTTTTCCAAAACCACTCATTCCCCGGCCGGCGCTGATTGACGCGTGTCCATAGTACTTTTCCAAAACCACTCATTCCCCAGCCGGCGTTGATTGACGTGTTTCCATAGTACTTTTCCAAAACCACTCATTCCCCGGCCGGCAATGATCGTGCGGTTTTGACCTCCGGGGAAATTGCGATAGCCATTCCATTAAATCAATGGACCTGCACCATTTGAACTTGGGTCAAGTTTTTTGTTTGACCGCCCACGTGCAGTAACTAATTGAATTTACTGCATTCTGTAAATGTTGGTAAGATATTTAATTTTAATGTTTTTTTACGTGGAAGTATGGGCACATAAATGTATTTGGTTATGTTTTTTTATTGTATATGTGAAGCAAAAAAAATGTAGTAGTGTGTGAGGTAGTTTGAAACGCGCAGCAATGCTAGTGTGTTGTTTGTGTAGTGAGGGAGCACGCAGCAGCGTGGAATTTTTCCCCCTATTCGTTGAGCAATGAAAGGAAATTTCGCATCAACGAATATAATAGCATTGTCTCTCTGTTCAGTTTGTTCGAAATTACCAAAAATTTTCAACAATCTGCAATCTCCAAATCAGTGTCCAAATTTCTTCTTAAAGCATCATTTTCAAGAAGGGGAAGACTAATTGGGGGAAAGGTGTTTCTTTCCTCTTGGACCTTCTTAGCTTTCACATTCTTTATACCATGTTGGTGTGCATTCATGAGCAAGACAACATTATTCTGGGTATATCCGACCTGATTTTTACTTTTGACTCCACTCTCCAATTTTGTAGGCAGATTTTCTCCAATAACAGTGACTTGGTTGTTTGCGAGAGCTTGGCTAGCCTCTGTACCCGCTTTTCTTTTTCTTTCATGATTCTGTCCATTCTGCGATCTCAATCTCCAAAGTAGTGAAAGCATCAGTTTGAAGGCTAATTAGTGGAAAGTTGTTACTGCCTTCTTGGACCTGTTTAACTTTCGCATTGTTCATACGGTGTTGGTGTGACACAACATTATTCTGGCCATTTCTGACTTGCTTTTTGTTTGTAATTCTATTCTCCAAAGTAATATGCAGTGTTTCACCAAGAATAATAACCTGGTTGTTTGTGGGAGTCTGGATAACCTCTGTACCCTGTGTATTTTTAAAATTTTGTCCGCCTCTGAGCGCTTTGTTTTGCAATCAAATTTGAAGGACTTTTCAGAGCAAAATAAGACAGAATTTCACCGAGAGCAGATTGAAAGAGGTTTCCATTTGATAGATCTTTCGATTTATTCTCCACGACATCCCATTTGATAGATCTTTTGATTAACTAGAACTCACTTCTTTCACCTAATTGTCCCTTTACTACTAGAATTTATTTTTATTTATAATAAATGTCAATTTATAAATGATTACAAGAAAGAAAAAAAATGTTTTTTTTTTTACTATATCAATTTTTTATTGACTCAAGGTAAATGCTAAAAATATTTTCATAATTTAACTAGGATAAGAATAAAACATTTACTATATCAACCTTTAATTGGTCCAAAGTAAATGTTAAAAATATTTTCATAAATTAACTAGGATAAGAATAAAACATTTACATAGTTTTACTAGGATAAGTATATATCATCATCCTTAAAATGGAAAAAATGGTTTGTTTTTTTTACTATATCAACCCTTTATTGGCTCAAGGTAAATGTTAAAAATATTTTCATAATTTAACTAGGATAAGAATAAAACATTTACATAATTTTATTAGGATAAGTATATACCATCATCCTTAAAATAAAATCTCACTTCATGAAATTTTGATGTAATTTCTCCTGATTCTTTTTACTACATATTGTATTCTAACTACCATTTAAGTTATCATGCAATTTCTTCTAATTACATAGTTTAAGTGTGTCTATTACATAGTTTAATATTTTTTTTCACAATAATACGATAAAATCATTTTAATTTAGAACATGAAATCCACATAACCACCTTATCTTTTGCAAATTAATGTGTTTAGAAGATGGAAGGCAATGTGTGCCTCAATATTCTGTGTGAAACCAACCCTGAATATCAACGCCATCATTTATGGGTTGGATCATCTCTTCACACTAAGTTTCTTGATTTCTACATATTTTCAAAGCATAGCATATTATTGATGCTAATATGTCTTGTTACAAAGCATTTGCACTTAGCTTTTGAAGATTGTGGGGCTACCTTCTATTATGATATCTTTTTTGAATTATTTCTTTCAATTCTATTAAAATTCTATATGTTTGTATTTATGTTCAAATATAGCACTCAAGGTGAGTGTGATAGATCCCCTTAACCATCAAGTTGTTGTTGTGATGAGAGATAACCTAAAAGTGTTAAGAAGCAATGTAAAAAATGGGGGTTATGTGGGATCTACTTATTTCTCAAAATACATGTAATTTTTTTAATCGGTTTTTTTAGTTATTTAAAATTTTGTATTTTTGTATTTAAGTTCAAATATAGTACTTCCCTTTTTGTGGCAAAGAATCTTTATAAAAATAAATGGAGTTGGAAAGTTTACTCTTAAATTTACAAAATCATCAAAAATTAGGTGGTGGTAAAAGAAGACGAAACATGTCAATTTAAATTCAATTTCATGTCATATTTTTTCTAAAATTTAATATATATTTTTTATCTAATTTGTTCATTTTCTTTAAAAGATATCATTAATATTTTACATAAATTTTTAAGTAGTGACAAAACTGCGCCCCCTATTTCTCTTTTGATTTATGTTTTTCAATTCCAATTTCTTTAAGAGATGTGTTGTAAACATTCTAAAGATTGCTAAACAAATTAAAAAATTAAAAGTAAGCATATTTTTTAATTATTATTAAAATACTAGTAAAAATGATCATCTTTTCGTATATATAAAACCGCGACCCAAGAAACTACCATTTCAAATTTATAAAATCAATTTTTTTAATAGAAATTTGAAAATAACATATAACAAAATGTTAAAATTATTTTTTGAAATTATTTTAAATATATTTTAAATTTTTTATAATAAAATTTTTAGAGTTCAGGCTTCTGTGATCCATATCAAGTTTACAAAAGATTTTTCGGCGAAGATCACATGAGACATCATTTGTCGACGCGTTTCGAACCAACCTGTAAGGCCTTCGAGTTGCGGTTGCGACAGGCACCGGCAAGTCGTGCACGAGAGCGGGCGCGCGCGGGGGCGCACGGGCTCGCAGACAAAATGTGCGACGTGAGGTGCGACGATAAATGCGACGAAACAGAAAATGTTGGCGACACTTAGAAAATGCGACTAAGTGTTGAACGAAGTTTATACGATGGCAAAGATGCTTGCAAGCCAACTTGAAGAAGTGACTTGTGGGCGTGTGAGTGCAGTTTGGGGGTCGGCCAAGGGGCTAACACCCACATGAGGGACCACATATGTAAAACATGTTAACTTGCATATATATACACTTGCGCGGAGTCATTTGGAGACATGAACTTCGCACTTGAGAAGTACACATAAAGGGAGAGAGGTAAAGTGCGGAGGTTTAAGAGGTAATGCGCATACCTCATGTGCAGGTCTTAAAGGAGCGTTTGGAATATCTCTCGTAGCCGGTTGTGGATTGGGCAAGGTGTGCCCGGGTGAATTTCTATGGTGCGGTTCTTGGTGTAAGACTTGGCAAGGATTCTTGGTGTCTTGGGTGAGCACCATCCTTTGTGCAAGAGATGCACAAGATGTTGTAAAGGCAGGATTTCCTCTCGGTTGTATTATTTGGTTAAGTGTAGACTTGGTTTGGCAAGGAACACTTGTACATTGTAATCTGATATTCTTAATCAAATTGTCTGGCAGATTCACACTATGGGGAGTTGCCCCTCTCCTTTATACTTGTTTGCAATTGTTGTTGTTCTTGGTGAATTTCATGATGATAATGAATGAGTATGGGCTTCATTAAGTATAAAGGATAATTGCTTTTACTTAGTTGCGAAACACAAGCTAAGTATGTTAATGTGAAAGTAGGCGTAGTCCACGAATGTTAGTATTGGTGAAAAGAACGCGTTCGGTGGTGCCGCACCTTACTACAAGCGGTTGGAAGACTACCGCGGGTGTAGGGGCGTGATAGTTGGTATCAGAGCAAGGTTTGCTTGTGAAGGTTTGAAGTTGATGACAGGTGATATTGAGACTTGAACAAGGTTCAGGTGTTGAAGCATTTGAAGGTAGTTTCAGAGCTCGGTTGGAGCTGGTGTTAGAGCAGGGTTGCTCGTGACGAAGTGCAAGTGTGGGTACACTTGGAAACTTGACAGCTGATTACAGTGGAAGCAGGTTTGGCAGAGGTAAAGCTTAGTGCTTGGACCAAGCTGAACGACAAGGCATGGCAAGTTTGGGATAAGGTGAAGGGAAGCTCTTGCTTACCTTATATAGGTTGAAGAGGTTGAAGGAAGAGAAGCCCCGGATCCGAAAGGAACTTGAAGTCTTGGAAGTGAATGTTGAAGACAAACTTCTTCAACTTGGATGGGAAATGGAGCAAGGTGAAGTTGCAGATTGTGCTATCAAGGAAGAGGAAGCTGTGATAATTGAAGATGTTGCAGACATGACCATGATGGAGGATGAACTTGAGGCTGATCAAGTTGGACCAGGATCGTGCAGTTTGCAGACATGGATGAATGAGGAAGAGCCTCATGATGATGAAATAATTATTGATATTTGTGTTTCATTTGGGCATTTGGTGGATGGACTGTATGCAGGGAGAGGAAAAGCCAGTTTGTCTATGGTATGGAGGATCTTGCCATGGATGTCTATGATGGGACCTTGTATGGAGGAACAAGGATTGTCGATTGTTGCAAGACTTGTTGGGGTTGTTTGTGACCTTATGGTAGAAGGTACAAAGGCCCTTGACAAGGGTGGGACTTGATGATCATTGTGGATGAATGGGTCATGCTTTAGCCACATGGCTAAGTGCCCGGCATGACTCATGGACAGATTGGAGGGCAGACTCTTGGGTGGACTTCTCATGGCCGAGACCAAGAGATAGTCTTGGTGGTACCTTAGGTGGAGGAGCTATGATGGAAGGGACTCATGATGATGATGATATGGTTGGGTGACCGAGTTCACTAAACCGAAGATTGCAGCTTGGATGAGGATGACCGATTGTTGTGGTAGGTCTACATGGTTGGACTACATGGGCAACATAGTCATGGACATCAGGTTGGAGACTTATTACTTATGAGCCTATGGAGAGGTTGTGCACTCTTGTACAACAAGACCATGGACTTGGATGGATTTGTGAGCTGATTATGGAGCATTCCTACTACATGGAGATGTTGGTTGGAGATGACTTATGGAGCTCATGTTGACATGAGATTGTTGTGACTCTTAGGGACTTCATATATGGTGGACTTAGAGGATTTGATGCATTGAGGAGCTTTGATGCAGTATGGGATGCATACTTTCAAAGTACATGTATGGGCATGGCTTGGAAGAGTGACTTGATGTAGAGGATCGATATGAGACACTTTGGAGTGATGGAGTTACGATGATCATGATGCCTTGACTTGGGCATGGGTTGAGCCGAGACTCAACTACTTTGACACATGGATAGATGAGACAAGTGCATACTTGTTTCTATGGCAGACTTGAGGGATGACACATTGTAGATATGATGGAGATTGCTTCATGGACCTAGATGTGGCACATCGAGAGTCGTTTTGAGGAAATGATCTATTCATATGGAGGCGACACACACACACATGATGATGTTGGGAGATGTGGTTGATTTCATGTAGCACATTGACACCAAACATCATGGACAACATGTTGTAGATGAGGTGGATGGAGTTCCATGGAACCTGAGCATGGATTATGGAGATGGATTCTTGAGGAGTCGAGGATGTGGCAGATGTTTTGAGAAACGACTGATGGTGGCATGAGGATGTTCACTCTCATGGTTTGAGTGTGGCAGTTGGACTGGCCATCCGACTAGTTCAGGCATGAGGTCCGGAAGTGTACAGAGATGTGTTGGCATTATGCTGGAGTATCATGACATAGGTTCACATGATGACATATGAGATGACATCTTAGGGAGAGCATACCGTGGAGGTGCATGCCTTGGTATGGTGAGCTTGGTGGCAGCTGGTCATTGAGCCGGGACATAGTGGAGAAGAGCCTCTACATATGTTGCAAGGGTGTTTGCCTTGCGAAGAGGAGTTCACATCACAGATGAGTGATGATCTTGGTGGATGGCTACCGGGATGATATGTTGTCGAGGACGACAACGATTTCAGGTGGAGGAGGATGTAAGGCCTTCGAGTTGCGGTTGCGATGGGCACCGGAAAGTCGTGCATGAGAGCGGGCGCGCGAACGGGCGCACGGGCGCGCAGACAAAATGTGCGATGAGAGGTGCGACTATATGCGACGATAAATGCGACGAAACAGAAAATTTTGGCGACACTTAGAAAATGCGACTAAGTGTTGAACGAAGTTTATACGATGGCAAAGATGCTTGCAAGCCGACTTGAAGAAGTGACTTGTGGGCGTGTGAGTGTAGTTTGGGGGTCGGCCAAGGGGCTAACACCCACATGAGGGACCACATATGTAAAACATGTTAACTTGCATATATATACACTTGCGTGGAGTCATTTGGAGACATGAACTTCGCACTTGAGAAGTACGCACAAAGGGAGAGAGGTAAAGTGCGCAGGTTTAAGAGGTAATGCGCATACCTCATGCGCAGGTCTTAAAGGAGCGTTTGGAATATCTCTCGTAGCCGGTTGTGGATTGGGCAAGGTGTGCCCGGGTGAATTTCTATGGTGTGGTTCTTGGTGTAAGACTTGGCAAGGATTCTTGGTGGCTCGGGTGAGCACCGTCCTTTGTGCAAGAGATGCACAAGATGTTGTAAAGGCAGGATTGCCTCTCGGTTGTATTATTTGGCTAAGTGTAGACTTGGTTTGGCAAGGAACACTTGTACATTGTAATCTGATATTCTTAATAAAATTGTCGGACAAACTCACATTACGGGGAGTTGCCCCTCCCCTTTATACTTGTTTGTAATTGTTGTTGTTCTTGGTGAATTGCATGATGATAAGGAATGCGTATGGGCTTCATTAAGTATAAAGGATAATTGCTTTTACTTAGTTGTGAAACACAAGCTAAGTATGTTAATGTGAAAGTAGGCGTAGTCCACGAATGTTAGTATTGGTGAAAAGAACATGTTCGGTGGTGCCGCACCTTGCTACAAGCGGTTGGAAGACTATCGCAGGTGTAGGGGCGTGACACAACCAGTGTGGTTCATCATCAGGACAAGTTGAAGAAACAGATCCAGCTTAGCAAGTTAAATAGACAGAGCAGAGCCTCCAACGGCTAAAAAGACCAACAACTACTTTGGACTGGGTACCGGGATCAAAACCCCTTTTTTTAATAATTTAAGGAAAAAGTTACCCTAGGGGGACCAATCCCTTAAAATAAAATAAATAAAAATAATATCAAGATAATAGTTAGTTAAAAATATTAATAAATAATTAAAATAATAAGTAAAAAATTAATTCATGATAATAGTTAGTTAAGATAAATAATTAAAAATTATATTTAAGGGAGAAAATTACCCTAGGGGACCAATCCCTAAAATAAAATAAATAAAAATAATTTTATGAATAAAATTATTAATAAATAATTATTAATCTAGTAAAAATTATCATTAATAACTAATTTTATGATGATAGTTAGTTAAATAATTGCAAAGTTATGTTAAATTAGTAATTAAAATAATTCATGATAATAGTTAGTTAAAATAAATAATTAAAAATTTTATTTAAGGGAAAAAATAATAATAATAATAAATAAAAAAAATAAAAAAATAAAAATAAAAATTACCCTAGGGGAGCAATAAAATAAATAAAAATAATTTAATTATAATAGTTAGTTAAAAATTATTAATAAATAAATAAAATTTTTATGTTAAATAATAAAAAAAAGTAAGTTAAATTAGTAATAAAGGAATTAAAAACAGCACTATAAAGATAAATAAAAGAAAGAGAAGGTATGAATGAAAAATATTTTATTATAAAAGTCAACTTAAAATAATAATAATAATAATAATAAAAATAAAAATTAAATTAAATAAAATTAAATAAAATAAAATTAAATAAAATTAAATAAAATAAATAAATAAAAATTAAAAATTAATAAATAAAAATTAAAAAAGAAAAGAAAAGAAAAGAAAAGTGACTAGGACGCTGGGACCCAACACCGACTGATTTTCCAGCTATCATCTGTATTGAGATTATTCGGCCTCTTTTCAATCTCCAGCGCCTCCCTAAATTTCCGATGATGGAAGCACGAAACCTTAGCAATAACACTAGCTTCCTCAATACAAACATGATGATTGGTTTTCTCAGCATGCTCAACTAAAGCGGAAGACTTAGTTCGCCTATGCTTAAGGTCTGTTGCATGCTCACTAATCCTCTGATTAATGGAGCGACCAGTTTCCCCAATGTAGGGGGTCCCACAGGAACAGGGTATCAAGTACACACATTTCATATATTTAGGGTCGATAGGATCCTTAGCTGATCGGAGGGACATGCGAATAGTGTTCAGGGGCCTAAAGGTCATAGGGACACTATGCGTCCTGAGAATCCTACCAATCTTATCAGTAGTCCCCTGAACATATGGAAGATGGACACCAAGAACTCGCTCCTTTGGTTCCTGTTGAGACAGCGAATTTTTGGAAGCTTTAAGGAAAGCCCTTTGACCCATGAATCTACTATAACCATTCTCAACAAAGACATCAAGGAGATGGGATTTTTATTTCTCAAAACTCTTCTTATCCGAGATCCTTAGAGCCCGAGTAGCAAGGGTATTGAGAACACCCATCTTTGGAGCCGAGAAATGATGGGAACTGGCATGAAGATACTGATCAGTATGTGTTTTCTTCCGAAAAACTTGGTGGCCGAGGGAACCATCACTATTCTTAGAAATAAGAATATCGATGAATGGAAGGCAACCATCGACCTCCTGCTCCATAGTGAACTTAATGGCAGAGGATTGACTATTGAGATGATTGAAGAAGAGATCCAATTCCTTTTGGCCGTGAGACCAAATAACATTGGTGTCATCCACATATCTTCTCCAAAGCTTAGGCAAGAGCCGGGAAGAGTTTAGAGCC
The DNA here is from genome assembly GCA_031772625.1 of Pinus tabuliformis. Lineage (NCBI taxonomy): Eukaryota > Viridiplantae > Streptophyta > Pinopsida > Pinales > Pinaceae > Pinus > Pinus tabuliformis. The sequence goes on from CM062809.1 coordinate 915,203,372, forward strand.
TTGGACTCAAAATCTTCCATGAAAAGATTAGCAACGACAGGGGAAAGAGGTGAGCAATAATTTTTTTATTTATTTATTAATAATTTTTAACTAACTATTATCATTAAATTATTTTTATTTATTTTATTGCTCCCCCTAGGGTAATTTTATTTTTATTTTTATTTTTTTTATCTTTTATTTTTTATTTTATTCTATTTTTTAATTATTATTATTATTATTATTTATTTTATTTTTTTCCCTTAAATAAAATTTTTAATTATTTATTTTAACTAACTATTATCATGAATTATTTTAATTACTAATTTAACATAACTTTGCAATTATTTAACTAACTATCATCATAAAATTAGTTATTAATAATAATTTTTACTAAATTAATAATTATTTATTAATAATTTTATTCATAAAATTAATTTTATTTATTTTATTTTAGGAATTGGTCCCCCTAGAGTAATTTTCTCCCTTAAATATAATTTTTAATTATTTATCTTAACTAACTATTATCATGAATTAATTTTTTACTTATTATTTTAATTATTTATTAATATTTTTAACTAACTATTATCTTGATATTATTTTTATTTATTTTATTTTAAGGGATTGGTCCCCCTAGGGTAACTTTTTCCTTAAATTATTAAAAAAATGGGTTTTGATCCTGGTACCCAGTCCAAAGTAGTTGTTGGTCTTTTTAGCCGTTGGAGGCTCTCTATTTAACTTGCTAAGCTGGATCTGTTTCTTCAACTTGTCCTAACGATGAACCACATTGGTTGGTTCGAAACGCATCGACAAATGATGTCTCATGTGATCTTCATCGAAAAATCTTTTGTAAAATAAATTTTTTAATTATGATTATAATAACATATTTTATATTATTCAAAATGTAATATATAGAATTATTTGTTTAGAAATTCTCTATATATATATATATATATATTAAAGAGTTTTAGCATTTCATTTAACTTTACATAAAGTTATTTATATTTTGTGAGTGATTAACCATAGTTTTTACCAATATTTGCTATCTGTTGACTTATTTGCAAATTTAGTATTTACTTTTTATAACATTATTTATATTTTCTAAACCCATTAAATAGGTTCACTATAGCTTTTACTAAAATTCATTGTGAGTTAGCTTTGTTACAAATTTAGCATTTATTTTTTATAATTAACAGGTATGAAACTCAACTCATTTAATTGGTATTTTTATATTATTTTTTTTTATCTTTTTTCATTTGAGTACTTTTTTGCTTTTGCCATATAATGAGACACATTAGCATGCTTTTACCCAACAACCAAATCACGAGGATCCCCTTAACCATGAAGTTATTGTTGTGATGAGAGATAACCCAAAAGTTATGTTCAAATATAGTATTACCATGGTGAGTGTGATATTGATTGCAACAACCAAATCACGAGGATCCCCTTAACTATGAAGTTGTTGTTGTGATGAGAGATAACCCAAAAGTGTTCAAAAGCAATTGCAAAAAGGCCATGGCAAGGGTTTATGTGGGATCTACTTATTTCTCAAAATACATGCAATTATTTTAATGGGTTCAAGCTTTATTGTGTGGCTTTGAACTTGAGAATTGAGATATGAAAGTTCTCTATCTTCTTTGGGGTATAAAAGGTATTTTTGGCCCTTCCACTATGCAAATTATGCCTCTTTTAATCTTTTAAAATGAGCCTGAGCTATGAGAATGTAGAAAATATTGAGTTATTTCTTTCCATTATATTAAAATTTTGTATTTTTGTATTTATGTTCAAATATAGTACTTACCATGGTGAGTGTGATATTGATTGCAACAACCAAATCACAAGGATCCCCTTAGACATGAAGTTGTTGTTGTGATGAGAGATAACCCAAAAGTGTTTAGAAGCAATGTCAAAAATGGGATCTACTTATTTCCCAAAATACATGTAATTTTTTTAATGGGTTCAAGCTTTACTGTGTGGCTTTGAACTTGAGAACTGAGATATGAAAGTTCTCTATCTTCTTTGGGGTATAAAAGGTATTTCTGGTCTTTCCACTATACAAATTATGTATCTTTTAATCTTTTAAAATGAGCCTGAGCTATGAGAATTTTGTAGAAAATCCATGCTATGAATTTTTTTCCTTTTTGTTGTCCTACGAAGAATTGAGTGAGCTTGCAATTTGAATTGAGATATGAAAGTTCTCTATTTTCTTTTGGGTACAAAAGGTATTTTTGGTATTTCCACTAGACAAATTATGTATCTTTTAATATTTTAAAATGAGGCAATTATGTATCTTTTAATCTTTTAAAATGAGGCTGAGCTATGAGAAATTTGTAGAAAATCCATGCTATGAACTTTTTTCCTTTCTGTTGCCCTAGGAAGAATTGAGTGAGTTTGCAAGGAGAATGAAATGTGCAGAAGAAAGGTATTCAATTTCCTTCATTTTGTATGATATGAATGACGATAATGCCCCTTGATTTTAAGGATTCTTGTATCAAAGACTCATGCAATAGAAGGTCAATTTGGCTGTGATCAATACTAAGATAAAATACATTATATGGCAAAAAACATATAGGCAAAAAACATATATTGTTGTAAAGCAGGAACTAATGGTGATATTAGATATGATTTAAAAAGCAAGGGTTGTACTTGTGACTACTCTTACCATTATCAAATCTCATATTTACAGTTACTAATGCCATGTGAGTGTTGGTTATGAAGTAACCTGCTTATGTTCAACTTAAAATTGGACTTTCTTTGAAAAAATTTATCTAAGAGATTTCTTTTTATATTGCATTAAATGCGGACTTCACTAGAACTAATGTGTGGTTAGAATAACTTTCTAATTAGCATTCACTGTAAGAACAACCCTTCTTGTATTGACTAATCTTTGCATGTGAAAATGTCTTCATGATTCATTGTTTTTTTAGGAATTTCTTGGATTTTGGCTTGTTTGATATTTTCTCTTATATACAGGTTGTGTTGTATGCAGGTTATATGGATTATAGAGATGGGTAATTGATTGATTGTGTTCTTTTTCTTCTTAGTTTATTAATAAGAAAGAAAAAGAGGCTTATGTGAAAATAGGTCAAAAAACTCATAGAAATTTATAGAAACTCCTTTATATGTTGAAGGAAGATGCAAAATGAGAGAATGAGAATAAAGGTGATCAAATTTTCATCTAAAAATCAGAAATAATATGTAGATAAATGTCTCTTATGCAGAAATAATGAGAGAATGAGAATAAAGGTGATCAAATTTTCATCTAAAAATAAAAAATAATATGTAGATAAATGTCTCTTATGCAGAAATATGTGGAGAGGAGATGCTTGGAGAGGAGATGCTTTCATCTAACAAACGGGTATCATTGCTTCTATTACCAATGAAAATCCTACTCTATTGTCATGTGTGGATGATGAGGAGAGGCTCCAAATTGAGGATGGGGATTGTAATGACTCCAAACCTGAATATTTTTTTATTTTTATTTTTATTTTTTATTTTTTATTTATGATTATTATTATTATTATTTATTTATTTATTTTATTTTATGGTACACGATATAAATATTGGAAACCATATAATTTCACCAATTGCACATATTTGCATGTGGCATCAGATTTTTATGTGCCTTGACGTACTAGCTATAGAATACATTTAATACACAGTTTTGGTGATTTGCATGTTTTTTCCACACAGCAAATGAACAGATGGTAACTTTCCCTTTTTGTATTTCGCCATCATATGGCTTACCTTATCTCTTACGGGTTTAATTAACACTGCCCGCTCCATTTTGTACGAGGCCGGGCAGGTTGACCGGTCTCTTTGCTCACTTGGTAATCCCGCCTCATCAACAGTTAGGATCGTCCTTCGCCATCCGACGGTGGCAACCATTCGCGGGTTTTCGACCTATACTACCGGATGCTTTGTGATGGTGCTCATTTGGATGGGCAGCGCCTTGCGGAGCCTGCTCTAGTTGGATCCATGCATTGCAACTCTAGAGAGCCGACCTATCAAATCTTTACTCAATTGCTGGCATATTTGGCATCCAATTCCTACAGGTAATCAAATGTTGTAAAGTTTTCTTTCTGTTTTCTTGTATTTGAGCGCTACTCCATTACACTACGTGTAATCTTGACTCGTTCACGGGCTTCATGCTATCTACAGCTTGGTTTGGTATTCGAGGGCTTCCTGTAGTGCCGGAATGAACTGCTCTTACGTTTGGTGACTCAACTCTTTCTGGGTAAGTCCTTTGTCAAATTAAAGTTGATTTCTCCTAATTTTTTGCGGCAGTCTGCATTCATACCCACAGGTATCTAACTATGATCTTCGTGGCTTGTTTTCATGCAGGTTGGGCATCTATCCCTCATGTGGTTGCCTAGCCTTATCTCAAGGAAACCCTCCTTCAGTGTGGCCAAGGGTTCTAGGTATGAAATGTCTTCTGGCCAAGGCCCTCGACTGAAGAGTTTTAGTTAATGGTTTCAGAAGTCTTTCTCGTGTCCATCGAAGGGTAATCCTTCCAGGTTTTATATTTTGTTTGAAATTTGAGTGGAGGGTGATGCATCCCGTCATGAGCTCTGAGTTTCTATTGAATGGAATGTATAACTTTATTTATTAATGGTAATGAAATTTGGGTGTCCAACTTGAGATTATGTTATACTACTCGGCCTTTGTGGTTGGATTATCTTATTGCACAACTGTGCTTATTATGCTCGCAACACTTTTTCTCTTTACTATTGTGATGTATTACCGTGAAGGTCTAATGGTTAAATAGACACAATAGTTCTTTTTTATTCACGTATATAGATTGTACACATCGCGTACTTGCCTTCATTGGAAATTTAAATGTAGATTTCTTTCATGGAGACTTGGTCTCGGCCAACATTTGATTCTATAATGTATTTTGTTTAACATTTAAATAAAAGTACAGTTTTTGGTGATCTATGTATTCGACACATGGGTTTGGACATGTTTCCACTGTCGCGCATATTCTGGTTGAGAAGGTTGGAGACCCTACCCTCAGAGTCACAGCCTAAAGTTTCCTCCTAATGATTCTTATGTTCTACTTGTTTCTTATCTTTTGTTCTTAATATTGGAGGGTTATAATTCTGGAGGGTTTTAGACTCGACCCAACTGAGGGTACATAGTCATGCTTTGAAACCCCAAGTCTCTTAGGTACATTCACAGCTCAAACCCTGCTCTTGGGGTAGATAACCTGCCGCACCCATAGTGACTCTAACCCTATCTTTGATACAAAAGGAGAGGCATGCTTGCAGTACCTTATGTTCTTGCAGTAAACTCTGTTTTCGGTTGGTGTTGTCTTTAAGGTTGCTCGCAGACGAGGCAACCGATGGCATCCTCTGCTTTGTTTTATTTCTGTTAAAATGCTCAGCCCTAGCATGATGCAAGCCATCTAATATTAGTACTGGAATTAGCCCTGCATAAGAATAAGTTCTGTTTTCTTTCGTCTTCTCAGGACTGACTATAATTTGCACAGTTTTCCCACAGTATTGTTTATTATTATTCTTTAGAACAGACAGCCTAATTCGATTGTCTCCTAAGATCTTATTTTCTTTCATTCTCCTAATGTATGGAACTGGTTAATATAATTTGTATGTTCTCGTTAGCCTGGCAGAATGTCTGCGCTTTTGGGGAATGTTCACCACAAGGGTAGTCCTCTTCCTTTTCGGAACAGGGTTAGGTGCAGGAAGAGCCAAACCTCCTTTAAGAGCAAATATTAGCTCCTCCTAGCTTGATTGCTGTTGGGCAAGGTTGTAGCTAATTATCAGCCTAATCAAATAGTGATGGCTTACTACGGTTTCTATATGTCGGGACTGTCTGAGCCTCTCGGTGGTGTCATGGAGTAAAATTTTTAATAATGCAGGTAAATTTACAGAGCATTTTTGTTTCAGAACTGCTAAGAGTTTAAGTTGACGCAACCTTACCACGTCTTTGCGTCCGTCGCATGTGATGTAATTCTGAACGATCCTTGCTAATTCTCCCCATGGTTCTCCAAGCGAGGATGGTTGAATGCCTTTGCCTTTTTTGATGAGCTCCTATCCTTTGTCCTTAAAGGCTTTGATGGCATCATGCAACTTCAATCATTTGTTAGCCCATACGGGTCCTTCGGCTGGCAATCCGGATACTTCTGCTATCAGAGCGTCTGATACTGTGATTTGTCTACCCCTTATCATGGATTGTCCATTCTGTAAATTTCGTAGGAATTCAATGGAAACTTCTTTGTTGGGTGGCTGAAATCGCGTGAAGTATGCTATCCACCCAACTCGAGCTAAAATTTCTCTGGCTCAGAAATAGCCAATATTAGCGGCTCCCTACACACTATTCTTCCTCCCATACCATTTGAATTCTACAAACAGTTAGTGTAGTAGAGATAACACAACAATAAACAGAGCTGAGTGATGGAACAACAAGCTGTTATAATGGTTATATCAGATGATACTTTACAAGCATAAATATCGTTATCTAGGACTTGCTATTATACCACATACTCTGTGATCATGGAATTTCGTATTGCCCTGCAAAATCAAATAAAGAGCTAACACACATGCATAGTACACTGGAGGTTGCTCCTTGCCCCCTTTTGAAATAATAGGTCGCCTTCGACCGAATGAGTGAAGGGATAACGTGCTAGCAGTAAAGTATAGGGATGATGAAAGTGGCAAGGTATGCATATTAATGAAAGGATCCCAAAAGATATCAGAGTGCTGAAATCAATGCATATAATGAGAATTACCAATAAATGAGGAGATGTTGTGAGATGATTCGAAAAGGGAAAAGGAAAACTAACGCAGGAAAGATACTTTACCATCATCATTCCACTTAAAGCTATTATGATTGATTTTTAAAAGATATCGCATGCATAAAGCTTCAAAATAAATTAAGAACATAATCTCTCTGTAGTAAGGATAAAAAAATAAGAAAGGGGAATTATAATAACTATTGATGTTGAAAATACAACTTCAATACCATCAGCAGAGCTTTTGTTTCCTGCAGGCGTCTATAGCCTCGACAGAGTTGCTTTCTCACCCTTTGGAACCATGATCCTCTATGTATAATTGGGGAAGTGCATTATGATATCAGAGTAGAGACCAATGTGCTGGCATGGTAACCAGATGAACACATTGCCATTCACTGGGAAGGAGCGAAAAGTGGACAGGCTGGCTCGTAATGAGACCTCCTGTTCCAAGGACTTTATTTCTTGATGCATCCATTGGATCATATCCCTGGTGTGGTGGCCATAGTGGGAATGCCACTTCGCTGCTTCCTTATGATCATGGTAGGCTGGCTCATGATGAGACCCCCTATCCTCCATCTGTAAAAATCATAGAATTGTTAGTAAACATATGTATATGTCTATATCTATATATATATATATATATATATATATATATATATATATAGATACATAGATATAGATATATAGATATATATACATTGGAACACTTCCTATTTATATATAGAGGGTGGCTCAACACTCCTTAGGAGTAGCGATGGTGGAAGAAGTCTGAACATATCAATAGAAAAAGGTATGCCCTTAAACTTCTTTAATGATAATGAACAGAGAGAATTATAGGGGCCGGGGAGAAACAGTATGGTACAAATAATCAATCAATTCGATTTATAGTGAAAATGAGGATAGTGAAGTGATATAGATGGTTTTGTCCTTCCTTTTTCGATCAATACCAAGCAATCTTGTTAAAGATGATAATATTCACTATATTTGTTTGTTCCAGTAAACTTTAGATTTGTATCCTTACATATATATTTGTACACTTGCACTCTATAGAGGATCATAAAGAGTGAGCAAAGGAAAGAAAGGGTGTTCTCAAAAAAATATTCACAAAGCACTCTTTCCTAAAGGAAATAGCAAAGGAAAACCTCAAACAAAAAATGTTGTTCCTTATAGGGAACAACAAGGAAAGACACACAAAAAAAAGATGTTTTTCCTTAGAGGGAACGACAATTGTTCGATATAGGGAATAACAAAGAAAATACATACGAAAATTGTTGTTCCTTAGAGGGAATGGAAGTTTTTCCCTATAGGTAATAGCAAGGGAAATACACGCCAAAAATTTGTTGTTCCCTGTATGGAATAGCAAAGAAAATGCACACAAAAATTGTTGTTCCTTAGAGGGAACAACTGTTGTTCCCTGAAGGGAACAACAAGACAAAATGCACATTGAAACTGTTGTTCCTTACAAGGGAATACCAGTTGTTCCTTAGAGGGAAAAGCAAGAAAAAGTAATTCACATGAAATTGATGTTCCTTAGAGGGAACAATGGTTGTTCCTTAGAGGGAACAACAAGCGAAAAAAATTTGGACGCGAAATTGCTGTTCCTTAGAGGGGATAGCAACTATTCCTTAGAGGAAACAACAATTGTTCCTTAGAGGGAACAACAAGAAAAAAGAAAAATACTGCACACAAAATTGTTGTTCCTTAGAGGGAACAACAAGAAGAAACAAATGAAAATTATTGCACATGAATTTGCTACTCTTTAGAGGGAACAACGGTTGTTCCTTAGAGGGAACAAAAATTGTTCCTTAAAGGGAACAGCAAGAAGAAAAAATAGCACTTGGAATTGTTGTTCCTTAGAGGGAACAACAACTGTTCCTTAGAGGGAACAACAAGAAAAAAGAATCCATACGAACATTTTTGTTCCTTAAAGGGAACAACAGTTGTTCCTTAGAGGGAACAACAAAGGGAAAATAGAAAAAACAAACTTATATACAATTTATTATACAAGTGAATTCAATCAAACAGAAAGGGAAATTTATGTACAAAAAAACAAATAAATTCTTCACTGGACTGATGTTGTAGATGGCTTGCCTTGCTCAGCAAGAATTTGTATAGTGTAATCTTCCCCTAACTGTTCGCAAAAGGACTCCTTAGTAAGCGGTTTGTGATAGAGGTGCACTCGATTTCCATTCTCTTTAAAAGAGTAGCTAGACCCATCAATGGTGGCTAATGTGAGGGCGTCGTTATCATGCACCTCTTGTATCTCATAGGGCATAACCATCTGGTCTGGTGTTTTCCTGGGAAATCTTGGAACCTAGAATCATACAAAAATGCTCAATCACCTTCGTGGAATATCTTCTTCTTGATAAGGGCATCATTCCATTTCGCTCTTTGTTGTTGGATTAGTGTAGTATGTTGAAGAGCTGATAGCCGAATTTCATCCAATTCATTGATTTGATGTAGCCTATTAATCTGTGCTTCATTTAAGTCCAAGCCTACTTCCTGAGCTATCCTCAATGTCTAAATTTCAAATTCGATTGGGAAGATAGGTTCTTTTCCAAACACTAGCTGATATGGGGAATATCCCATGGTATTTCTCCATGTCGTGCAGTATGCCCACAGGGCTTCTGGAAATCGGGTAGCCCAATCACGTCTATGTGATGCAACTGTCTTTGTGAGTATTGCCTTGATTACTTTATTGGTACTTTCTACCTAGCCATTTGCCTACGGGTGGTATGGAGTTGTGATTCTGTGCATGATATGATGATTTTTTAATGTTGCAACAATCTTATGGCCTATAAACTATGGCCCTCCATCCATGGTTATTTCTCCAGGCAAGCCATACCGCAAAAAAAGTTGGAAAAGGAAGTGGATTATTGAGTCCTCCGTTGCCCTTGGTAACGCTTCTACCTCCACCCATTTAGTCACATATTATGTTGCAACTAGTATATATGTCTTTTGATTACATGACGAGTTTATTGGACCAATGAAATCTAACGCCCATTATTCAAAAGTTTCTATGACTAACTGCGGATGCAGGGTCATCTCATCAGACTGCCCAGGGCATCCCATTCTTTGGCAACTATCACATGCTTGGACAAACTTCATGGCATCTTTAAAAATGGTGGGCCAATAATAGCTAGTTTGCAAGACTTTGTGACCAGTCCTACGGTCTGCAAAATGTCCACCACAGGGCCCATCGTGGCAAGCTTTCAGGATGTCGAATCGTCTTCCCTGACACATCTTTGAATGTGCATATCGACTCATTTATGAAATAAATATCCTCCGATCCAGGGGAACCGAGTGCTACGTTGTACTATTTGTTTTCTTTCACTAGGCGTCAGGTGCTTGGGTAATTTTCCCACTGCTAGGTAGTTTGCAACATCCACGTACCATGGTGTTTTCATGGAGACAATGAATAAATGTTCATCAGGGAACTGGTCTTCTGCTACTCCGAGTCGTCTGTCTTTGGCATACGTGAAAGGAAGTCTGCTACTGGATTTTCTTTTCCTTGTCGATCTTTGATTGTTATGTTGAATTCCTGCAAAAGGATCAACCATATAGTCACTCTTCCATTTGTAATAGGTTTATTAGCTAGATATTTAATATCAGATTGATCAGTGAACAAAACCACAGGGTATCCTATTATATAATGTTTGAATTTATTAATAGCATAGATTACGGCCAAAAATTCCTTTTCGGTCACAGTGTAATTCAACTCAACTGAAGATAGATTCTTGCTGATGTAATATATCGCACAAGGTTTCTTATCTTCCTCCTGGCTGAGAACTACTCCAATGGTCGTATCCGATTCGTCGGATGAAATATGGAATGGAAAATCCCAGTTTGGGCCCCGTAATACTGGGGCTGTTGATACTAGCCATTTTAAATCTTCAAAAGTAGTGTCACATTTTTCAGTCCATATGAAATCAATATTTCTTGTTAATGCATATAACAGTGTAGCAATTTGAGAGAAATTATTTATAAATCTTTTATAATAACCAAAAAGTCCCAAGAAACTACGTACCTCAGTTTGTGTGGAAGGCTTAGGTATTAAAAGAATGATCTAAATTTTTGCTGGATCTAGGTGAATTGCAACTGCTGAGATGTAGTGACCGAGGATGAGGCCCTCGATCATCATCATGTGGCATTTTTCATGGCTTAAACAGAGCCTAGTAGCAATGCATCTTTGCAGAAATTTCTCTAGCATTTGTAATTCCTGCTCGAAGTCATCTCCGTAAGGTGTAAAGTCATCCATGTACACCTCAAGCCCCTCGTTTATCAAGTCTGAAAAAATGCTGAGTATAGCCCTCTAGAATGTGGCAGGTGCGTTGCATAGTCTGAAAGGTAAGACCCTGTAAGAAAATGTCCCCCAAGGGCAGGTAAAGGTCGTCTTATCCTAGTCTTCATAGGCAATTTGAATTTTGTTGTAGCTGCTGAAGCCATCTAGGAAAGAAAATAATTTTTTTCCTGCCAATGTGTCCAATACCTGGTCGATGAATGGAAGGGGAAAATGGTCTTTTCGGGTTGCTTTATTAAGCTCTCTATACTCAACACATATACACCATTTCCATTCTTTTTCGGCACCACTACTAATGGAGAAACCCATTCGTTATCAGATATGGGATAGATGAAATTTACATCTAGCAATTTTTGTAGTTCATCTTTAACAATATATTTAAGGTGAGGGTTTAACCTCCATTGAAGTTGTTTAATGGGCCGAGCATCTTTCTCTGTATAGATGTGGTGCATGCATAATTGGGGATCAATCCCTTTCATGTCTGGGTAATCCCATGCGAAAGCCTCTTTATATTTTCTCAGAAGTTGAACAAGCCTCTGCTCCTAGTCATCAGTCAGGTTTTTGTTGATATTTAAGGTTTTCCCTAGCTCAATTTCTATGGTTTTGCTATTATAAATAGAAGTTGTTGGTATTGAGTGGTCATTAATATACTTTAAGGGATCTTATTCAATTTCACTATCCAAGGCTACTTCGATCATGTCACATTTTGGATGGGATATGACATCTCGTTGGTTAATGTAAGTGTTAATGATGTCATCTTCTATTTGATCCTTGAATTCGAGAGCATCTTCTATAGTTAGTGGTGATCTAATGTTTTCAGTTAGATATGATACAGGTTGTTTTATAGTTTTTATTATTGTTAAACTTGGCTGAGCTGGGGGGTATAAGGATAAATTCTTCACATTACTTCCTCTTGTTATAGTCATGTTGCCTGTTCATCAGCTTATGTAAGCATCTGCTGTTGCTAGCCAAGGTCTTCCTAGAATTAGGGCATGTCCGTCTAACCGGTTTAATATGGATGAGATGTTATGGACATCTGGGTCAGATGACCTTAGAAAATTAGGGGGACTACTACAATTTGAGGGCTATATTGGGAAGCCTGATGTCATAAGAGCATGGAGAAGTAGTAGGATGGACCCCTGGTAGGCTTGTATGAGACTCAGATCCTCTTAAAGGATTATCTTTCTTAATAGATTCTAAAACCTTTCTCATTTTCACATCACCTAAAAGAGATTTACCAAAAGGTCATTTTTTCCAAGGGAATTTGAAACACATTTATCCTAGACAATGTATTGCCCCAAAAAAATACTCTTACAAAGGCATTAACAATGACTAACAAATTCACACATCATAAAGGATTCAAAGTGAATTTGGTCTATGTTAAGAGAACAAAATCATAGTAAATGGAAGACATAACAAATCACTTTGAAGATACATTGTAAAATTCCGCCCCTCAACTTAATAATCAAAGAAAAACATAGAAGATTTGTGAATGTAATGTCCCTTTTAGCATGTCCAAGAATGATTCAACATACGAAGCATTGTAAAGTACTCATTTTGATATAGGACTCCCAAATAACCAATATTTTCCTAGAGCTTCGCATACACTGGAACTATGCTTGTACTCCTGTCCAAACCTGATAAGTGTTATAGGCTCTTAGGATATTTTCCTAACAAACTTTGGGAAAGTACATTTTTCTGTATATTTATTATGTATTGCACAATGAAAGTTTTCAAAATTGAAAACAATTACCTCCATATATAGATATCACTTAGCAAGATTTTGCAATGCAAAAGAACAGTGTGGAACAAAATAATATAACACATCAATTTATAACCCGACATAATAAGAAAAACAAAATGATTTCCCATTAAAAATAATGGGTATACGAAAAATAACTTACAATCTCTTCATAATACCAAAAAGATTGTGACCCTTGTAACCCCAAAATGCTCGAAGGAAAAATCATAATAAATAACACTAAGCCTCGCAAGAGTTGTTTTCTTTGGGTCATGCCGATAATGGTTCTCTTCAACCTAAGAAAAGAGTTTTGCACCATGAAATTAGTGGCAGTTGTGCTTGCAATCTAAATTAATCAATAAATAACTTCATAAATTAAATTAAAAATTTGCAATCTAAACTAGAAATGAGAAAACCATTAACATAAAAACATTCCCTTTTACACTTTAAAGAGAGATGCTTTTGTACATAAACAAAAAAGAGTTTTGCACCATGAAATTAGTGGCAGTTGTGCTTGCAATGTAAATTAATCAATAAATAACTCCAAAAATTAAATTAAAATTTTGCAATCTAAACTAGAAATCAGAAAACCATTAACATAAAAACATTCCCTTTTACACTTTAAAGAGAGATGATTTTGTACATAAACAGAAGAAAAAGTTATATTCAACATTACATGGTAATGGTGAAGATCCTTAAGATGTGGATAGTACAATACAAACAATTAGCTTATCAATTTTGATTGCACTGATTTATTGTGTAAACAAAAATAAAGTCTAATCAACATTACATGAAAATCAGTACAATAGAAGCAATTATCTTTCCAAACATAGAAAGTTTGTATCATGCAAACCATATTAAATTGTTATTGCTATATCTAATGTGACGGATCAAAAGTCTCAATAATTAAATACAATACATAGAAACAAATTTGCTTCAAGGTTAGAACCTCATAGTTAGAATCAAGTTATTATACTTGCCCCCAAGGCAAGGTATATAGTGATCAATATCGCTCTCCGTAGCATTAGTTTTAACCAAAATAATAAGCTTAATACAATTGCTTTTTATTCATATCTTATTAAATACTTTTTAAATATTTTTCTTCCTATCAAATATGGACAGCTCCGCTTATACACTTCAGAGTCTTATTGCAAGTAATATTTCATTTTCTGAAATAAAGTTAGGACATAGATCAAGATATAGATCAAAATTTAACTGATGAGGATGATTAATGCTAGCTCTAACACTAGCATTAAAGCATAACATTTTATGTGAACTACTTTGGGCATATAGTTGGTATATTTTGCATTATAGTTAGTATGTTTTGCATAACATTTTATGTGAACTGCTTTGGGTTATTTTTGGTATGTTTTACAGCATGACGGTGGATTGCTACCATCTGCCCACTGTGGCATATCGCTCCCATCTTCCACCTACATCAGTCTATGACTGTCGACATGTGGTTGTTCACATGTTAGCCAACCAACAACAACAAGTCAGGATGTGGCTGTTCTCATGTTCACCAGCCAACAACAACAAGTCAGGATGTGGCTGTTCTCATGTTCACCAGCCAACAACTTGTGACAAGGCCATGATTGTTGTTAATTACCAAGATTGTTGGTATTCTTGTTAATTACCAAGACTAGAAGCCGTTTTTGTGCCAGAAGAATTTATATTTTCCTGCATAATTGAAGCATTTATATTTTCCGGCATAATTGAAGCATTTTCCTGTAGAAGAGATCCAAGATCTCATCCATGCATTTTCATTTTCCTGTAGAAGAGATCCACGGTCTCATCCATGGTGTTGATGAAGATCATATTCCTGTAGAAGATATCCAAGATCTCATCCTGTAGAAGATATCCAAGATCTCATCCATGGTGTTGATCTTGATGAAGATCATAGGCTTAACTTGGCGTCACAATAAATAATATTCATGTATATTTCAATGTGCCAGAGGAAGGCTACTAAGGATGCTGGCATCATTTTTAGGTTGAATGTGATCCAATAAAAAAAACTTGTGCTAGTTGAAAAAAAACCTGTGCTAGTTGAGTTGGGTTGGCCTGCATTCTGTAAGCTGGAAGTGCTAGTTGAGTTGGGCTGGGCTGTATTCTGCAAATTGGAAGTTGAGTTGGGCTAGGCTGCATTCTGCAAACTGGAAGCACTAGATTCTGCAAACTGGAAGTAGGATATATTGTGAAACCTGAAAGTGCTGGAAGTGCTAGTTGAGTTGGGCTGGGCTGTATTCTGCAAATTGGAAGTTGAGTTGGGCTGGGCTGCATTCTGCAAACTGGAAGCAGGATATATTGTGAAACCTGAAAGTGGAAAGCTATTAAGCTATTAAATATTGTGAAACTTGAAAGTGGAAAGCTATTAAAGGTGTCACTATAATTCATTGACCAAAAGGCTCTAGGTCAGTGCCATCGCTGTCCCTTACTTCTGGGTTAATGGAAACTGCCTGTGTAAAGTTTCCAGGGAAATCATTTCTAGCTACAGGATATTGTTGTATCCTATAGATAGCATAGACTAGATGACTAAACACGTGCACATATTAGAGATCATTAAAAAATAGAATATGCATATAATATGCGTTTGTATGTGCTGGTTCATCTACAGGATGCACTATCAAGCTTCACTGTCAAGAGCTACCTTTTGCTTTGCTTCAACTACTCTTGCTTCTGCAACTATTGGATCAATTTCAACCAGAAAAGATGTTGCTCTTTCCTTTACTCTTGTCGCTATCTCCATGTTCCTTCAAGGGCTTTGGTCATTCTTTTCATTCTTTTTATAATGGAGACAAACCGCTTCTGTGTAAGATTCATCTCAAATGCTGAAATAAATGTGTGGACAAGTGGGATTCCCATTTACAAGTGGAGATATTTGAGCTTTGGTTAGCATTCTATTTACAAGTGGATTTATTCGAGCATACATGGTTAGACCCAGGAAGCTTATCATTGGCAACTGTAATTGTACTTAATAGTTGGTATCTATACTGGTATGGCTCTCGTATCTCTTTGTGAACACTGAATCTCATATGAAGGTAGGCCAATCTTTTTGTAAATGTGTTAGAAAACCTGCACAGATGAATCGAGCTAGTAAAGGTTGAACACATAGCTTTGCAAAGCAAAAACACTAAAAGAAAATCGAAAGAAGAAAAGAATGATTCATTCGAAAATATGTTACAATGCTCATGATATAGCATCACTGGGTGAAAATCCCAAGGTAATGCACTATAGTGGTGATCAATGAGAAGACTCAACACCTACAACAAGTTCTGGAGATAACTAGTCAGTTGTGGAGTTAAAGAAGGAGTAAATCATGCAAAAGGAATTTTGCATGCAATCTCATGCTCTAACTAAGATTCCGCATGTAAGTGTGTAGTAGTTCCAACATGCAAAAGGAATCTTGCATGCAGTCACATGCTCTAACTAAGAGTCTGCATGTAGGTGTGTAGTAGTTCCAACATCCCCCCTGAACACCACTATGGGGAAAAATAGAAAATGGGCCCTGGCAACTAAGACCAAAGGTCACCCAAAATACAGTGCAACTTGTACTAAAATTGAGGAAAGAGGGAAAACCTCGTGGGAAAAACCCCCCCTCAAAATACAATGTAATCAAAAGAAAAGAGGAAGAAAAAGACAGTTGCTAAGAAATCGTGTCCTTCACTCCATGACGATCACGCAAAGAGCGAAACTTCTGCTCAGTGAATGTCTTGGTGAAGATGTCTGCAGTCTATTCTGCTGAAGGACAGAACTGAAAATCAATGACCCGATCATGTACTAAGTCTCCGATGTAGTGCATATGGATCTCTATGTGCTTCGTCCGCTGCCGTTGTACTGGATCCCTGCAAAATTTGAGAGTGCTCTGGTTGTCACACCAGATGACAATGGGCAGGTGGAACTGGATGCCCAACTCAGTGAGGAAGTGTTGTAGCCACAGAGCCTGAATGGTGATGTTGACTACTCCTCGGTACTCAGCTTCAGCTGAAGAGAGAGCAATAGCAGCCTGCTTCTTGCTCGACCAATAGATAAGGCCAGATACTAGACTGAGTGAATATCCGGAGGTGGACTTGCGATCGATGTTGTCTCCCGCCCAATCAGAATCTATGAAGCCAAGAAGATTCAATGCAGTGCCTGCTGCATAGTGAATCCCGAAGGTGATGGTGCCCTGCAGATATCGGAGGATGCGCTTGGCAGCATTCCAGTGTAGCTCATGCGGCTCCTGCATGTATCTGGAAACTGCCCCTACTGCATATGAGAGATCTAGTCTGGAGTGGGTGAGGTACAATAAGCTCCCCACTAGTTGTCGGTAGAGAGTTCTGTCAACTAATGGAGTGTCACCTCCATGCTCAAGGCGGACCCCAGACAGAAAAGGAGTCGGTGCTGGCTTGCAGTCAGTCATGCGAAATCTCTCGAGGAGATCCCGTGCATACTTAGCCTGAGAGAGTTTGATGCCTGTGGCATTCTAGCTGATCTCAAGACCAAGAAAGAAGTGTAATGGACCCATGTCTGTCATCAAGAACCTATCATGCAAGGCCCTCTTGACTGTAGCAATGGCTGAAGCCGAGCTGCCAGTGATTAGGATATCATCTACATACAAAACTAAGATAAGAAGAGAATCATGTGTCCTAAGCATGTAAACATTCGGATCAGACTTACATCTTTCAAAGTTTTGTGATAAGAGAAAAGAATCCATCTTCACGTACCAAGCTCTCGGGGCCTGCTTAAGGCCGTAGAGAGATTTCTTTAGTCTGCAGACCAAAGATGAATCCTGAATGAAACCATGTGGCTGCTCCATGTAGATCTCCTCAGATAGGTCTCCGTGAAGAAAGGCATTCTTTACATCCATCTGATGTACTTCCCACTGCTGGGCAGCCACAATGGCAAGTGTAAGGCGTATGGAATCCATCTTTGCTACTGGAGCAAAGGTCTCGTCATAGTCAATTCCATGCACTTGTTGGAAGCCTTTGGCTACTAGCCTTGCTTTTCGTCTGGTGATTTGCCCATCTGCAGCACTCTTGGTCTTGTAGACCCATTTGCATCGGACAAGTTTCCTTCCTGAAGGAAGGGGGACCAGATCCCAAGTCTGGTTCTCTAGGAGGGAATTATACTCCTCGTCCATGGCGGACTCCCAAGATGGATGCCCAGCAGCCTCAGCATAAGATTGTGGATCAGAAGACTGAACTAAATGACAATGCCAGGAGGGTGATGGTTCAGTAGCAGTGAGGACAAGTGGAGGCTTAATAAACTCTGAGCTAATCCTCTGCAGATCAGAATTATCCCCCACAAGACCATTTCTAGCAGCTGGTTGGTCTTGTGCATATATCTCACGTAAGCTCCTTGTTCTCTGATTTATGACAGGGGAATATGATCCACTGCTGGAAGCCCGATCTGGGCTTGGATGTGGATCATCATTTGCATGCACTAGATTTGTATCTGAAGACTCTGTCTTTGCATCTGCATGCTCTTCCTCGGTATCTGCATGATTTGTATCTGCATCTAAGTGCACTGAGTCATCATCTCGGACATGAGGTAGATAAAAAGTGTCTGCATGCGGCGCTTGAGGTGCATGCAAGAGACTTTCTTCAAATTTGACACTTCGCTCAATGATGAGCTTGTCCGTAGAGGGAATCAGGAGTCGATATCCCTTCACACCATTAGGGTATCCAACAAATATGCACTCAATGCTCTGTGGATCAAGAGCTTTCCTCTTTTCAGAGGGGATCCGGGCCCATGCTCGAGAGCCGAAAACACGGAGGTGAGTGACCTCTGGTTTAGTGCCGCTCCAAGCCTCAAAGGGGGTCTGATCCTTGACAGACCTATGAGGAGATCTGTTCTGGATGTAGTTGGCACAATTAAGTGCTTCGGCCCAAAGCTTATCAGGCAGTGACTTGGCATGCAACATGCAGGAAGCCATCTCTTTGAGAGATCAATTCTTTCTCTCAGCAACTTTGTTCTGCTGCGGAGTGTATGGAACTGTATACTGCAACTGTATTCCGGACTGAAGGCAAAGGTTCTGAAGTGTTGTGTTAAAATATTCCCCCCCATTGTCTGTACGGAGGGCTTTGATCTTTCTCTCTGACTGTGTCTCAACTAGTGCTTTGAAATCTTCAAAGTGCTCAAAAACTTCAGATTTGTTCCTGAGAAGATACACCCAAGTATACCGTGAGAAATCATCAATAAATGTAAGCACATACCTTGCTTTGTTGATGGAAGGATGAGGAAAAGGCCCCATGAGATCACTATGGATCAGATCTAGAGGAGAGGATGCTTTTTGAGTCTTGCCGGTGTCAAACTTTTCTCTGGGATGTTTGCCAAGAACACACCCTTCACAAACTCCTTTGGAGAAACTGATATTTGGCAAGCCTTCCACCATCTCATTCTTGCTTAGCTGCTACATATACGTGTAATTTAAGTGACCAAACCTCTCGTGCCAAAGCCTACTACTATCATCAGCATGTGTAAGCAATAAGGAGGATTCAGATTCAATAAATTCAGAAAATGTATACAGTCTGGCTCCATTGTTTACCTCACCAGTTGCAATTTTGGCATTGCTATGTAGATCATATATGTTCACTGCATCTGGAGTGAATTCCACTCTCTTTCCGGTGCCGGAATGAGTGATCTGATAAACTGAAAGCAGGTTTACCGAAAGTTTTGGAACATGAAGCACATCTTCAAAGCTTCCATGTAAAAGTTCCACTCTACCTTTTCCGGTGACCTCAATAGGTGAGTCATCTCCCATGAGGATGGGAGGTCCTTTGCATGCATCCAAAGAGGAATAGACTTCCTTTGCAACAGCCATATGATGTGATGCACCAGAATCTATAATCCATGCATCAGGAGAAGAATTAATTGCAACTAAAGCATGAAAATTGCTACCTTTCCCGTGTGGCAGATCCTTAGTTTTCTTCTTGGCGCCCTGAGGGATGTGGTCCCCAAGGTTGTGCTTCTGAATAATTTTTGCCATTTGGTCAATTTGTTTCTTCATGCAAGAGGATTCTGGATGGAATCCTCTTTGATAGTAGGTGCATCTGTTTCCTTTCTTCCCTTTCTCATTTCTCGAGCTAGAGGAGTCATTGAAGGGCTTGGTGTACCCTTCCTTCTTTGGATGGGAATGTGCTTTTCCTTTGTCTTTTTGCTGCTGATTTTTCTGATTTGAATCAGATTCGTGATTTTTATTGTGGCTGCAATCATGCACAGCAAGTGCATGTGCTTTTGGAGGTTTGATTTTCCCCATGCCAATGAGTTTATCTTGCTCAAAAATAAGGGACTCCATAAATTCTTTGAGAGAAGGCATAGTGTAGGATTTACCTGTTGCGAGCCTTACTGAATGAAATGTAGACACAAAGACGGAGTATTCTAGTCCGAGCTTTGACATAATAGAGAGAACTTGGTGACTCTCCTCCTTGGATTTGTCAATTCCACAACCCTTGAGTTGCAACAATAGATCATTATATTTGGTGAAGAAGTCTTGAATTCTGTCATAGTTACATGGATCTAATGATAGCAGCTCCACTTCGAACAGATGTCCTTTCATCTCATCCTATTTCCCGTAGAGCTCTTCAACCTTTTTCCAAATCTCATTGGGAGTATTGCAGGCAGATAGATGAAACTGCAACTCTGGAGAGATGCACATGCATATGGATCCGTGGGCCTCATCCATACGGTTGAGGTACTTGGATTTCTCTATGGCTGAAGTGGGTTCCACTTCCGCAGCCATGGTAATCTTGTACAACCCTTTATGACGAAGGTATCGAGCCATTTGGTCCTTCCATTCATGATAGTTGTACGGTGTTAGGATCGATGCTTTGGGAAACTCCATTTTTCTGTCAATCTTCGATCTCCAAGCTGTAATACTTGCAAAATAAAGTACTGGTGCGCCTTTTATCTAGCAACCTGTGGGCTCTGATACCATGTAAATGTGTTAGAAAACCTGCATAGATGAATCTAGCTAGTAAAGGTTGAACACATAGCTTTGCAGAGCAAAAACACTAAAAGAAAATCAAAAGAAGAAAAGAACGGTTCATTCGAAAATATGTTGCAATGCTCATGATATAGCATCATTGGGTGAAAATCCCAAGGTAATGCACTATAGTGGTGATCAATGAGAAGACTCAACACCTACAACAAGTTCCGGAGATAACTAGTCAGTTGCGGAGTTAAAGAAGGAGCAAATCAAGGAGTAAATCATGAAAAAGGAATCTCACATGCAATCTCATGCTCTAACTAAGAGTCCGCATGTAAGTGTGTAGTAGTTCCAACATGCAAAAGGAATCTTGCATGCAGTCACATGCTCTAACTAAGAGTCTGCATGTAGGTGTGTAGTAGTTCCAACACTTTTCACCATATTGCCTAATAAAAACCATACTAGGATAAAGAAACGCCTAGTGAACTGCCTTTTTGGCCTTACCGTTTGGACATCACTGTGGAGCTCCACTCCCTGGGCTTCCGGAACCACATAGAATATTCACTAAAGGAGCGCATGCACACCTGCCTTTTGCCTATTCTCTATGATGAGATCTTTGAATCATATGGTTTATCCGCATCTCGTCAAGCGTGCAATCTCCCAAAGGTTTATCTAGGACTCGTGTATATGGAGGGGCATTTCAGTACATTTCAAATAGTTGTCCATAAACCTTGTAATTGTTTAGGCTGGTATTGGGGGATGTATTCGTGAAAGTTATGGTAGATGATTGCTCAGGTTGTATTTAAACCATAAGGGCTAAACCTTTTGACTTCTTCCCTTTTTTTGGGAACCATTGGAAATTTGTAACAATTCATCATCATTCTCACAAACATTTAATTAACTATGATATTAATGGGAATCAAAATTCAATAATTTGAGTTCATCTAATCTTCGAAAGTTTAGAGCATAAGTTACAACTTCAACTTGTTCGAAGAAGGGGCAGGGCCTGCAAGTTAAGCAGCGGTTAAGGCTTTGGCTTTACCCAAATATGGATCTCTAGACATCTGGGTAGGGGATTCGAATTTGGGAAATGCACAAGCTACCATCGACGGAAGGGATGTTGTTCTTCAATTTGAACACTATAATAAGTGCAAGGGAAGCAGAGCTACCCTGGGCCTTATTTGAATACAGGGTAATCATGCTAATATGGCTAATATGGCTTCAATCTAAAATGAATAAATTTTAATTGACAAGTTGGGCTGGAAGAAGCCTTTCTATCATCGATCGAAGCCCGAACGACCAAACGAAGTTCAAGTCCTTCAAATTCTAGGATGCAGTTTTGAAATAGACAGACGAGCAGTTTTACAACAAACTCTACTCAAAACTCTACTCAACGTGTTTCAAATATAGTAGTCGAGCTAGAGGAATCCTAAATTCAAGTTTAGACGACTTACTTGGAAGAAGGCAATTGACGAATCGATGCATCGATGATGCATGCATCTTGTGTGCACACGCGCTCTATATAATTGCAAGGGATAATTCCAAAGGGAGGTGTCCAACGAACTCTGTCTGACCCTGTGTAAAAGGGACCACGTTATTATCCCCAACCTAACTCTCTCCTAGGTGAACCTAGGAAGCATAAAATGTGAGATAAGTTAATTGGAGAAAGCATATAAAATCCATGTACATTGATTGCAATACAGATGAACGAAGTCACAATGCTAGAAAGGAGCAATAAACTTGGACGAAATCTAAATTTGCATCAAAGTGGAAAGCTTGGACGAAATCACATCAAAGTGGAAAACTTGGATGAAATCTAAATCTGCATCAAAGTGGAAAGCTAATCAGTGAGATACCTAAACCGCGATGGCATACATATTTCCACTGTTAATAAGATTCATTTAAATCATAACCCCAAACATTTTAAGGATAAAACTTAACAACAAAGGCAAGTCAACTTTGTCTTTTCCAAAATCAAACTCCCTGTACACAAAATAAGTAAGAAAAATCCAAGTTAGGTAAGGGCTTCTATGGAGAATCATCTAGCTGAACAGGTAAGGATAAGAAAACTCCTGACAGATTATGTGGCTTTTGATAAAGAAAGCAAGGGTGAAACTTCAAATAAAACAAAGACTGGCAAGGTGATTACAGTTAAATTAATTCAACTATATTCTATGGTGTGGATTCATTTGGAAAAGATATTAATTAACTATTTACAAACTCCAAATAGTTATATCTCCATATATTTATATCTTCATCTTAGAGGTGGCGAAGCTAGGCCTTCTGAGAATGAATTAAAAATGTAAATTCTCTGATCCATCTTAGTTTATGAGAATGAATAAAAAATGTAAATTGTCTGATCCATCTCAGTTTATGAGTAGGATAGGGTCGAACTGAAAATAACTTATTATGAATACAATCACAAGCTACATTCCTTGCAGGGCTAAGAAACTAAGCATATGCAAGCATAATGAGGGACACATTACCGGATGCCATCCTTGTTCAACTACATTCTATCTCAGAGTGGGCAAGTATTCCATCTTCCATGCAAACTTGTTAAAATACATATGTGTGCACTCCAATAAAATATACATTTATATATGGTAGGAGGGTGTTCATCTTAAAAAAACAAAACCATTACACACAATTTCACCACCGTTTATATGAAGTATTAACACACTAGTTTTTACCAACTCATGAAAGTAGTAGTTAGGTAAGTAAACTGAATAAAAAAGTTTTCCTAATATTATATTTATATCTATTTGTTAATTCAATCAACCTCCATGAAAAATCACTTAACTATTCAATGTTCATGCCAACTAACTCAACTATTCAGTGATCTAATAAAAGAACAAAGACCCAGAAAGGTCTAATTGCCTTTGATTGAATGTTAAAATTATTTTAATTAAAAATATTGGTTAAAAAATCATAATAAAATTTTGAAATATAGAAAATATATAAATTCACATTTAAAAATATATATTAAATAGTGTTGATTAAATGTTATTTTAGTTCTTTTAATTATAATTTTAAAAATGGTTTATATTTTAAATTATTTAAAAACTATTTTTAATAAATATTTATAATTGAAAATATATATATTATATTTCTTTTGAAAAATATTAGTTGAAGAAGAACAAGAAATTATTTCACTGTTTACTAGGCTAAAATAGCCTATAGGACAAATTGTTTTTCCATTTGGTTCTTGTATGCAGTCCTTTTCTTGTGAAGCCCCACAATAAATGCTTTTAGCTTGGCTGAATAGATTGTTCCAAGAGCTAGCTGCCAGAATATATGCATAACTTTCTTTGATGTCTTTGAAGACCTCACATTCTAAAATGAAATGTTTTTCTATTTCCACTTTTCCAGGAGCAAAAAATGCATGCTCTTTCCTCCCATGCTTATTTTTCCCTTTTCCAAGGCTATATTTACTTAGAAAACAATGGTAAAACCATAATTATTAAGATTCCGTTTGTAATTAACAAGTAATTCCTATTTTCTTGTAAATTGTTTCATCTCCCTGACCAAATGCCATTGTATTGTATTGATTGAATTTTGAATTCAATTAATTTGTCAGCACTTGGGCAGCCTAATGGTCTCCTCTCCTGAATACTATTATTTTTTCTCATTCATTGTCTTACATTATTTCTAGTTAGTATCAGAGCATAGGGAGAATCGAGGGTGAGTGATGTGCCAAGTAACTCTTGTGTGATGGGGGCAATATACTGCGTGAGAGATTGTCTCATCGGGTCGTGTGACCGTGGGAGAAGCAGTTTTATATATTTTAGTCGTTAAATCGAGTGAAAGGAGTCTGTGTGTTGAAGTTTGTGCATGTGACTCGGCAGAGGAGTTGGAGAATTTTTTTTTCATAGCTCTGTGGGCTTGACGAGAGATACCGGCCATGATTTGACTGCGATGGTTTCAAAGCGATTGAAGTCTTGGATTGAATCGAGCCACAGTTTCCTGCAGCACCCTTGTTTTGAGACGGTTTCCTGCACAGTGGAGACGATGAGCCGAGCAGCCTATAGCGCTACCACTGCCCATAAGTTGAGCTATCTATAAGCTCGATTTGTTGGAGAGACATTGGTTATATGAGTTGAGATGTTGGACGAGTTGAGTTTTCTTTAAAGGAAAGATTCAGAGTCGGAGCAGCCTGTTTGAGCTCTCCGCCACTTTTTCGAGTCGAGTCTGCATTTCCTGTGATGAGTCGAGTCTGCTGAAGCTTGTGAAAGAGTGGATATGCCGAATAGAGCCGGAGAAGATTTGGTGAAGCCAACAACCAATGTGTTGAAGTTGCGTGGTGAGAAGCAGTGTGGCGTCCAGGAGATGGAGGAAATGAAGATCACTTTTCCGGATTGCATGAGCTAGAGCAGCACTCGGTAAGCTTAATTTTTTTTTTTTTTTTTTATTTCTACCACCGCATCCTCCAACTATGTTACAATTGTCTTGATGATGGCAAACTTATGAAACCCAGAAATTTACGAATGCACCGCTCCTATGGTATGTCGAGATATGCGTTGCACATATAAGTCAAAATCACATTTGACTTTCTATCCTTTGTTGAGTGTTGTGTATTGGGTAATTATATACATTTTTAAAACAAAACAGGAATCAAATTTTTTTAAAAGGGATTTCTTTTCTTTTTCCAATAGATAAAGGAGTTTCAATATTTTTTTTTCCCTTTAGCCTTTATTTAAATCTATTTGAAGCGGGTGGAAGTACTTTTTGAAAGACATTGGAAGAGGATGGGGAATCCTCTTGCAGAGACATACTTGAAAAAAGATAATAAACTAGATAGCACAAACTATGTTTATTGGAAATTCAAGCTGCAAACACTATTGGAAGGTTATGACGCCTGGACTATTACAAAGGGGGATGAAGCAAAACTTATTGTAGGCACGATAGTTGCAACAATTCAAGACTAGAAGAAGCGAGAAAATAAAGTAAAGGTACTACTTAGAATGTTTGTATAATTCCTCATATCCGTGATTGTAAGACTTCTATTGAAACTTGGAATACACTAAAGGAATTATATGAGACTAAAAACACAAATCGAGTTCTCTTCTTGAAAAGTAAGCTCATGTACATTAAAATGGAAGAGAACGAATCTGTTAATGCCTTTATTTCCAGAATTAAAGAATTGAAAGATAAGTTGGGAGACATAGGGGAGTCAGTACCTAATACTGATCTAGTAACAATCACATTAAATGGAATGTCAAAAGATTACCAAGTGTTTATTACAGGTCTTGCAGCAAGGGAGAAAGCGTCAAACTTTGAGGAATTGACAGGTATACTATAGTAGGAAGAAGAGAGGCACAAGAACTTGAAGCCCCAGAATCCATATTTGGTAGTTGTGGTGAAGAAAAAAATCTTTGAAGGGAAACAAGGAGGAGCAAACAAAGGAGGAAGTTAATCCTAGAAAAGGCCATATCTGAAACCAAATCAAGGTATGTCATCTGGAATGAAAGGCTTTTACTGTGGAAGAAGTGGGCATCTGACGAGACATTGTTATAACAAGAAAAATGATGAATCTAGACATAAACATAGAAGACAATCACGACATTTTGCAAGAGAAGCCCTAAATTCTAATTTAAAAAATCTCAATCTATTTGTGACTAATGTTGTGTTGTCAACTGAAATGGATAATGTTAATACATGGTTTGTGGACTTTGGAGCATCGATTCATATGAAATGTAATAAAGACTAGTACAAAAACTTCAAGGAAATTAGCAATGGTGGAAACATTTACCTTGGAGATGATTGTGCATATAAGATCATGGGATATGGTGAAATACCCGTGAATTTATCAAATGGTAGCATCATGTGCATCCATAATGTTATGTATGTGCCTAAGATCAAGAAAAATTGATCTTTGTGCCTACAATTATAGATCAGAACTTGAAGGTTGAAGTTTTCAAAACACATTGCATAGTGAAATATTTGTTGGATCACTGCAAACTTGTTGTTTCAGGAGTTAGAATTGGAGGCCTATACAAGTTTGATGTTACCAGCAAAAGTCATCAAGCAATGACTTCTACAACTATGTCAACAGAAAGTATTTGGCATCAGAGGTATGGTCACATCAATTATCATGATTTATTGTTGCTGCAGAAACAAAGTATGGTTGAAGATCTCCCTATTTAAAAGAATGATATGTTGCTTGTGAAGGCTATGCATTAGGTAAAATTCACAAAGATGAATTCCCTCTAAGTATGATAGGAGAAGACGAGATGTATTATAACTTGTGCATTCCGATGTTTGTTGACCCATGCAAACCAGATCCCTAGGAGGAGCATAATATTTTATGTTGTTTATTGATGACTTCACAAGGTACACTTGGGTGTACTTCCTCAGGAAAAAGAGTGATATTTGTTAGTATTTCAAAGAATTTAGAAATATGGTAGAGAAGCAGACATGGAAATTTGCAAAGATCCTTCTTTCAGATCAAGGTGGATAATAGAGATTTGGGAACTTCATCAAGTACTGCAAGGACCATGGAATATTGCAACAATTCACAGTACCCTAGACTCCACAGTAGAATGATGTTGCAAAAGGGAATAACAAGACATTAGTGGTGTGTGCACAGAGTATGATCAAAGATAAGAACCTCTCAAATGATTTTTGGGCAGAAGTCATTATTAATGTTTTTTATTTAAATAATAGAATTCCAACAAGGCCTCTTTATTTCAAGACTCCATTCAAAGCCTTGTATGGTTTTAAACCAACAATTCATCATTTGAGGATATATGGGTGTAAGGAATTTTCACATATTCTAAAGGAGAATAGAAAGAAACTTGATGCTAAAGGTATCAAATGTATTTTTTTAGGATACCATTCATAATTTAAAGCATATAAAATGTGTGATCCATCACAGAGAATTTGCAAGTAGATATGTAATTTTCCATGAATAGAGAGATGAAGGAAAAAAGGATAACAACTATGAAAGATGGCACATTCTTCTTGAAGTTAAAGGCAATAAAGAAAAAGAAAAAGCAAAAGATAGTGAGCAATAAAAGTTTGGGGAAGAATCCAGTGATGTGTACATCATCAGCAGTTAGAGCCCAATCAGAAGTGGAGAAGTACTCTCAGAGAACAGAGGTGAAAGCAGTGAAGCATGAAGGAAATCCACTCAGAATATTTGACTACCTAAAAGGTACAAGGACCATGATCTCATGACTACTGTTTTGAATTTCATAGAACCCATGAATTTTAATGAGGTTATTTAATATGAAGAGTGGAGAAAAGCTATGGAGGAAGAATATGAATCTATAATTAAAAATAAAACCTCAGAATTGACTGAAATTCCTAACGGAGAAGGGCTTATAGGATGAAAATAGCTATACAACCCCAAGTTTAAAGTAGATGGAAACACTGTTAAGATATGGTATGTTCTATGCTTATAACAATTTACTTCTTTTCTTATTATATTCCACAGATTAGCAATCACATGTACATAAAGTAAAGTGCAGATAGAACATTAAACGATCAACACAAAAAAAGCCAAGACAAGAGACACAAGATGTGGCGGCTAGCCAGGGACAAACCCCACAATGTGTGGGGAAACCGTTTGATCAAATCTTCTTTTATCTTCAATAATTCAAGCAGAGAGAAATAGTACAATAAATCTGATTTATATCAACAGTAGCAAACCCTAGATCAGCAACATCAGCATTAGTGACTTCATCATCAAACTAGGGTAGACGATATCCCACAAACCGACCGTTAGATGGCTTGATTCCACCACCAAAAGTTGCGGCTTCCAGAGGAGGTTCAAATGAACCTACAGCACAGTTTAGATGAACCTTTACTTCTACAGTTGTAGCTTCAGTTTCGGCAGCTTCCGGCTTCAAACTAGGGCAGTCGATATCTTGCAAACCGTCGGTCGGATTAACTTGATTGCACCACCAAAAGAGAGGAGGTTCAGATGAACCTACAACGCAGTTCAGATGAGGAGATATTCTAGTTCACGCAGGTCAATCTTTACTTCTGCAGTTGCAGCTTCAGTTTCAGCAGCTTCCGACTTCACATGTGTGAGGGAGAGACCCTTTTCTGCGCAGTAGAGAGAGAGAGATGTGATGACATGAGTGAGTCCAAATGAGGAAAAGTCGTCTTGTATTTATACACAATGTTGGTGTTTGAATATATGCGACTGTTGGGCTTCTCAACCTACATGAGTTGTAGGTCGGCATGATAATAATTCCATAATCAAAATAAATTCATATCTCCATGAATACTTATCGGAATCGGATGATCTTTATATCAATCCTACACCTCTCGACAAGAGGAATATAATAAAAATATTATCAACCATGAATAAGATGATCCACATGAATTTTTGCCCTAGTTGAAAATTTTAACACTCCCTCTCAACTAGGGAGAACTTCATCTGCAATCTGTCTATCGGTCGTTACTATTCATCTATAAAATGCACTACCCTATACAGCCTGACCCTTGCCCTGCTCTGCTCTATTCTACTTGTCCTGCTTTGTCTTGTTCTGCCCTGTACTGATCTGTATTGTTCTGCTCTATTCTGCTCTGCTCTTGCATTGTTCTGTTCTGCTCTACTTTTGTCTGAATTATGAAGAAGAAGAAATGATCGAGGATGTATCATACTGACTCAAAGTCAGTCCCAGAGTGCGTACCACTAGTCTCGGACCAGCCTCAACTGACCCGAAGTCAACTTCATACTAAGTACCACTCCTACCATTGGTCCCAGACCAGTATCGCAGTCTCAGAGAGTATACCACTGGTCCCATACCAGTGTCAACCAACTCAATGTTAGCGTCATAGTATGTACCACTCTTATTGGTCCCAGACCAGTATTGCACTGACACGAAGTCAGTCTCAGAGTATGTACCACTAGTCCTAGACCAGTCTCAACTGACCCAAAGTTAGTGTCATAGTATGGTACAACTCCTACCACTGGTCCCAGAACAGTATCATTGATCCCAGATCAATGGAGGTCATCCTAGCGTAAGGAGTATGGTAGATACAACGATGCGTCCAACGGTACTACTATGGTCCCTAACTTCATTTCCCTTCTCATTGATCAGATGAGATGTACTTCCCATGAGTCCCAAACTGCATGGGTAGGATGCCTCAACAGGAGAAGTAATCAATCTTGTCCTCACAGGAGAACACATCAATCCTGCTACAATCACCATGGAGAACACATCAATCCAGGCCTCACAGGAGAACACATCAATCCTGCTACAATCGCCATGGAGAACACATCAACCCTGCTACAATCACCATGGAGAACACACCCATACAGGCCTCACAGGAGAACTATCATCCTGCTACACAGGAGAGCGAATCATCCTATTCCACAAGAGAGTGAATCATCTTGTCCCACAAGAGAGCGAATCATCTTGTTCCAGTGTGCACCACCAGGGGAGGGTGAGTCACCCTATGGTCGTATGTTGCTCCAGTAAGAACCGCAAGCCCTCAGAGCTCCCAGAGCTCAATGTATGCAACATGCAAGACCCTTGTACAAGGGTTTCTTGACGACTCCAAGTTGTTTTGGAAAATCACAGATTAGATCTTTCCTCAGGGCTTTCATAAGGTGTATCGACCAGTACATCATCTTAATGTGATGAAGCCTCCTTGCTCATCGACTTACCATATCCCAGATGATGTCTATCTGCTGGAGAAATCGAAAAATACGGGATTTCTCAATAATCGAATCCAACCTTTGGTTGTTACAGAGAATCACAATGGTATCCAATGTAAATCCAAACAGCTCACTAAAGAGATTTCGAAACTAGACTACCTTACAGAGACCATGCTAGCAGCAATATTTTCTGCTTCGGCGGTGCTCAAAGCCACCGAATTTTGCTTCCTGCTCATCCAGGATATCAAAGCAGATCACAAGGTGAAACATCACCCGTAAGTGCTCTTACGGTCCACCACACTGCCTACCCAATCAACATCAGTATATCCAAGTAGTCTCACATCTTCGGTAGCGTATCTTAACTGATTAGTAATTGTGCCACAAAGATGTCTTAGAATATTATTGGCATCAATCCAGTGAGGATCAACCAAATATGAGCTCACAATGCTAACTGCAAAACATATGTTCGGACGAAGGTTCACCAAGAACATCAATGCGAATGAGTTTATGAAACTCAGAGGCATTTCCCAAATCTGGTCCGACATCACTACCATATAACTTCTAAAATTTAAGATCCTTGAGGTAGTCATAGGCTTGCAGTCCATCATACCAAATGTTTCCAATATCTTTACCACATATTTTCCTTGAGATAGGAAAATTTCTCTTGGCTTCTGCCACACTTCAAGTCCTTGGTCCTTCATTTCAAATTCAGAAGCCAACCCCCTCTTACATTTGTGAATGAGAGGGTATGCACCTGTTAGAAAGAGGTCATCCACATACAACACCAGTATGAGAGGCTTGTCATCTTCAACCTTAAAGTAAAGGTTAAGATCAACTTCACTCCTAGTGAATCCCAGCTTCATCAAGTAGCTATTGATCCTCTCATATCATGCTCGAGGTGCTTGCTTCAGCCCATAGAGAGCCTTCTTCAACCTGCATACATGAGATTTTCGATCATAAATCTCAAATCCTTCGAGTTGCTCCACGTAGACCTCTTCTTTGATCGAACCATGCAAGAATGTGGTCTTGACATCCATCTAATGTAGGTTCCATCCTTGTGAAGCTGCAAGGGCTATGATTGAGTGGATGGTCGTATATCTGGAAACAGGTGCAAATATCATCATAGTCTATACCTTCCTTTTGGGAGAAACCACGAGCAACAAAATGAACCTTATACTTTTCAGTACTTCCATATGCTACATGCTTTATCTTGTAAAGCCATTTTGAAGTAACAATTGTCTTGTAATGGTCATAGCATCCTTCCATACTTCATTCTTGACGACATCTGAGAATGATGAAGTCTCATTTTGTATGATTGTGCTCATGATGGTCAGGTATCCCTGATACCTATTAGGTTTCTTACTTTCACGGAAGGTTCCTCGGGGTGCAGCATGTCCTTTAGCATCATCAAGTATCCCCCTAAGCCATGAAGACCTCTTCCTAGAAGAGGGAGGCTCAGGTGGATAAATAAGATCCATGGGTTCCTCCACATCAGGTATTGTTACATCATCTACCCATAGAGATAGCTTCCACAATCATACGGTTCTTCCTTTCTGCCACATCATTCTGCTCAGGAGTATGTGGTGTAGTGGTCTCCCTCTTAATGCCAGCCTCAAATATGCCTGAGTGAACCAACTGCAATATATCAGAGGTCTTGCTTTGGCTTGAGGAGAATGGTCCCCTTTTGAGCTTTCATTCGGCACATCCTGGACATACACCTTCTTTCTCTACTCGGAATTCATGCATCCCTATTACCATTTGTCTTACACCGGGTAGAGCTTTATAATGAAGGTCGGCAAACATCCAATGCCAAAGTTTGGATTGAAGAAATGTGTCATAAGATATGACACCTAGCGGACTTCCATCGACCTGATATAATGAATCAACATGAAACCCAAGAGTGAAAGCATCTTTAACATTATTTTTCCATATACGTACCTTGCCATCGCTGAAGGTTACCTTGTAGCCTTTGTCTTCCATTGCTAAGATGGACACCAAGTTCTTTTTGAGGTCAGGTGCATTTAATACATCCTAGAATTTCTAGCCTTCTTGAATGGTTGTCCTCTTCCTTGATTCCCAGCTCTCCTCTTACCTTTGCTATTGAATTTGTCATTCCTTTGATTGCCATCAGAGGGATTTTGATCATCGTCCTAGTGTGAGTCTTTTCTATCAGGGAACTCCCTTGCATAGTGGCCTGCTTTATCGCAAATGTAACATCGTCCTTTTCTTCCATCCTTAGGTCTAGCCTCTCCTTTTTATTTAGTCCCGGAATTATTTATTTTCTTAGCATGAGAAGAAAAGGAAACAAGAGGACCTTTAGGCATGGGCATTTCTTGCTCTTCTACCCTTGTTTATTCTTGAATACATCTATCCATTAATTCCTCAAAACCAGGAATTACATTATTGTTAAGAAGAGTAGTCCTGAACACATACCATTAAGATGGTAATCATCCAAGAGTCGTGAGTGCCTTTTCCCTATCAATAATAGTCTCCCCAATACATAGGAGATCGTTCTTGATCTCGATGATTCTTAAGAAGTATGTTTGCATACTCTCATCTTTACCCTTCTTGATTTCCCTCAGCTTATTTCTAAGAAACAAAACTTGATTTGCATCATTAACTTTAAATAAACTCACCAGTCTATCGTAGATTTCCTTGGGGGTGTCTAGTTCAGAGATGTAGGCCACCAAGCGCTTGTCTATAGAGTCCCGGATGATCTTCTTCGCCTTAATTTCTCCATTCTTCCATTTGTTCCTGGCAGCAGGAGGTGCATTTGATGGAGGCTCAACAATATTGCCTCTTACATGGTCCAGTACTCCTTGGTCTTCTAGGGTTAGATCGATAGACATCTTCCATCCGTGATAGTCAGCTTTCTCACAGAGCTTGTCTTCGACAAGAAAGAGTGTTGAGGACCCCATAGTTCTTTTAGGATAGCCTTGCCAATCTTCTCTTTGGTGATTGCTCTTGCTCTTGCTCGGGCTTTGTCTTCACCTCAGCTCTGATACCATGTTAAGATATGGTATGTTCTATGCTTATAACAGTTTACTTCTTTTTCTTATTATATTCCACAGATTAGCAATCACATGTACATAAAGTAAAGTGTAGATAGAACATTAAACGATCGACAGAAAGCAAGCCAAGACAAGAGACACAAGATGTGGCGGCTTGCTAGGGACAAACCCCACAATGTGTGGGGAAACCCTTTGATCAAATCTTATTTTATCTTCAATAATTCAGCAAAGATAAATAGTACAATAAATTTGATTTATATCAGTAGTAGAAAACCCTAGATCAGCAGCATCAGCATTAGTGACTTCATCATCAAAATAGGGCAGACGATATCTTACAAATTGACCGTCTGACCGGCTTGATTCCACCACCAAAATTTGTAGCTTCCAGAGGAGGTTCAGATGAACCTACAGCGCAGTTCAAATGAGGAAATCTTCTAGTCCACACAGGTCAAGCTTTACTTCTGCAGTTGCAGCTTCAGTTTCAGCAGCTTCCGGCTTCAAACTAGGGCAATCGATATCTTGCAAACCGTCTGTTGAATTGACTTGATTCCACCACCAAAAGTTGCGGCTTTCAAAGGAGGTTCAGATGAACCTATAGCGCTATTCAGATGAGCAGATCTTCTAGTCCACACAGGTCAATATTTACTTATGCAGTTGCAGCTTCAGTATCAACAGCTTTCGACTTCACATGTGTGAGGAAAAGACCCTTTTCTGCACAGTAGAGAGGAGACTCTTTTTCTGCGCAGTAGAGAGAGAGAGAGATGTGATGAGATGAGTGAGTCCAAATGAGGAAAAGTACTCTTGTATTTATACACAACGTTGGTGTTTGAATAGATGTGATTGTTGGGCTTCTGAGCCTACATGAGTTGTAGGTCGGCTTGATAATAATTCCATAATCAAAATAAATTCATATCTCCATGAATACTTATTGGAATTAGATGATCTTTATATCAATCCTACACCTCTCGAAGAGAGGAATCTAATAAAAATATTATCAGCCATGAATAAGATGACCCACATGAAGTTTTGCCCTAGTTGCCAATTTTAACAAACATAGATAAGTATAAATCTAGATTGGTGGAAAAAGGGTACTCTCAGAAAGAGGGTATTGATTATGAAGAAACATTTGCACCTGTAGCTAAATTGAACACTATTAGATTGTTAATTTCATTAGCTACAAATTACCATTGGAATTTTCACCAACTAGATGTAAAATTTATTTTTTTGAATGGTGACTTAAAGGACGAGGTGTATTTGACACAACCTAAAGGGTTTGTGAAAAAGGGGTAGAAAAATTTAGTTTGTATATTAAATAAAGATTTGTATGGGCTGAAACAGGCACCTAGGTCATGGTATGAAAATATAGATTCTTTCTTTTTCCAACAGAGTTTTATGAGAAGTCAAAGTGATCTAAATTTGTATACCAAATTTGATGCAAAGGGGTATGTGGTGTTGGTTTCTTTGTTTGTTTATTTCTTAATCATTACAAGAAATTTATTCAAGTTAATTAATGAAATTAAGATGCAAATGTCACAAGTATTTGAGATGAAATATCTCAGTGAGTTGCATTACTATTTAGGTCTTGAAGTTTGGCAAGATGTTGGTCAGACTTTTGTTTCACAGGGTAAGTATGTCAAAGAAGTGCTTAAAAAGTTTAAGATGGATCAGTGAAAAGATGTGTTTGTTCCTATGCAACAGAATGTGAAGCTTTATCTTGATGATGGTTCAAAAGAGGTTGATGGTACATTATATAGACAACTAGTTGGAAGTCTGAATTATTGTACTACCAATAGACCCAACATTACATATTTAGTTATTATGCTGAGGCAATTTATGAGAAGACCTACAAAAATCCATCAGAGAGCAGCAAAATAAGTACTCAGGTTTCTTAAAGTTATAATTGATTTTGATCTTAAATATATTGATTCATTTGATGTTGAGCCGACGGGTTACACAGATTCAGATTGGGTTGGTAATCCGAATGATAGAAGATCTACTACAGGTTATGCATTCAGTATTGGATCTAGGATTATTTCATGGAGCAGCAAGAAGCAACCAACTATATCTTTGTCATCTACAGAGGGAAAATATAAAGTTTTGTGTGCAACAACTTATGAATTTGTTTGGTTGAGGCGAGTTCTTCAAGATATTGGAGAAGAACAAAAAAAGGCTACAATGATCAAATGTGACAACCAAAGCTCAATCAAGTTGGCAAATAATCCAATATTTCATGCAAGGACAAAGTATGTTGATACCCAGTTTCATTTTATTAGATAAATGATATAGCCTAAGGTAAATTTTATTGGATATTGTAATACTTCTGAAAATGTTGCTCATATTTTCACAAAGCCTCTTAGGAAGGTGAAATTTGAATTGTTTAGGGAGATGCTAGGAAATCAACCCTTTCTCTACTAAAGGGGGAATTTAGAAAATATTGGAGAAACTGTAATTATTAAGATTGTGTTTTTCATTAGGAAGTAGTTCCTATTTTCTTGTAGGTTGTTTCATCTCCCTAACTAAATGCCATTGTATAAGATTATATTGATTGATTTGTGAATTTAGTGAATTTGTTAGCGTTGTGGCTAGCCTCAGTGTCTCCTCTCCTAAGGACGGCCAACTTTTCTCATTCAATTTTATCTTCCATTATTTCTAGATGCTTCACAACGAAGTTCATAAGAATTAGTCATTAACTGAGAAATAAGAATTTTGGCTCTCCAAGAAATATTGGCCCCTATGTATGCTTTTTGCTAATGATTATGAGTGGGATTAAACTCTTCAATATAGTACTTTTTCTTTCTCCCTAACTCCTTAGCCCAAATACTCTTTTGGAACTTATATATATAAAAAAATTATCTCTTTATTGTTTATGGAACACATGTTCAAACAATAAGCCATTTACTAAACCAATTGTTATTTTTCCATTTCCAAGTCTTCTTTCGATTGCACAATATGTCATTAAAGACAACCTTAGTTCATCTTTCCTCTTCCATTTGCTCAACTTTTTTTAAATACCTTATGGATCACACCATAGCAATTGCTTCAATAGGAGCAACCCCTATTTCACTTAATAAGATAGAATAAGGAACTGCACTTTTAATTTTGAATTTTTTTGTAATAAAAAACTTTTGAATTTTCTCAATTTGTTTCCATTGCATGTTGAATGTACTGCTCGCCCACAGTTCACAATAGTAGAGAATCACTAGAATCACTAAAATACTAAAAAGAGTTAGAGTGGTTTCTGAGTGCCATAACTTTGTCTCTCTACACATATTTTAAAAAGCATAAAATGCTTTCCAACCCCTCAAAGTCCTTTCCTTTCAATAGTCATCCCAGCTTAGATTTCTATTGAAGTCAATTCTGATGTATTTGTAATCCACAACTTTTTCGAGAATGTTGCCTTCAAAGTAGAACAAGCATAAAATGCTTTCCAACCCCTCAAAGTCCTTTCCTTTCAATAGTCATCCCAGCTTAGATTTCTATTGAAGTCAATTTCGATGTATTTGTAATCCAAAACTTTTTCGAGAATGTTGCCTTCAAAGTAGAACTTATACTGATTATGTTTTCTTTTGTTAGAGAAAACCACTACTTTCGTTTTGTTAATATTTACTTGTATCCCCAGCCTTTTACAAAAATGCAAAAAAAAATATGTGAAACATATATGTTTTAAGTCTATAGAAATTCTTAATAGACAAAGTTCAAATTCAGCCATATTCAATTTCTCTAACCAAACAAACTATATCTTCTTAACTATAATATCATATATTATTAAAAATAATTTAAAAAATTAAAATTACAGATATAAATATTTTATTTTCTTAAATTTACTTATTATAAAAGTATACCAGGCTAAAATTCAACCACAATCAATTTCTCTAACCAAACGAGCTATATCCTATTGACTACTTTAATAAAATGTATGGTTAAAAAATATTTTATAATAAAATGTATTGTTAAAAAATATTTTAAAATGTTAAAATTACCAATATAAATATTGATTTTAAATATTTTATTTTTTAAAATTTTAACATTATAAATTTCAAACAGAAACTAATATTTCACACTATTAAAAAAAAAAATATTTCACCTTATCAAAAAAATTAAAACCAAGGAAAATCCTACAAAAATTTATCAAAAAAATTTAATTTTAAAACCAGCATAACCACATATAAAATCTCAGATATATGAAACTCTCAGACTATGTTCTTAATATGCACACCAACAGAAATCCTGAGCCGATATGCAGGCCGAAATAAAAATCGACCACCATTTGGAGTATATAAACTGGATCAAAATCCTTCTCAAATCAACCTGAGAAGAGAGAGTCTTAGACATGGATACTTAAATAAATCTGAGGTTGATCTGGATATATACTACTGGTTCAAATAATTATTAGCTACTTCCTTACCTCTACCATGATATCCCAAGAATAAAGAAATCATGTGAAGAGTATGCTCAAATCTAGAGGAACGGCTTCTCGCAAATAAAAGAAAGATCGTAATCATCCACACCAGATTTGAGTGTGCCATCAGCAACCCCCGGGGTGTATCAAAGAACTCGCTGGAAATTTCCCATTGTGAAAGCATCTTTTAAATTGTACATTAAGTTCGCTTAAGAATTTAAATCTTAGGAATTATATGAAATTTCGTAGGCTATACACATGAACATAATGTCAATATTCCTAATTATATGAAAATTGATAAAACTTTTTTTACATAAGACTTTTGTTACATGATCATAGAGAGACATATTCTTAATTAATCTCTAACAATACATTAATGAGGTCAAACGTTTTTCACACTGAGGTGTGGCCTCCTACACATAGACATAGATTCTATGTAAACCCTTAGTTGAGTTAAACAAGTTCTAGCTATCGTGCATCTGGCATGATATCCAATGGCAGCCCCGACGAACAACGTTTATAATAAAATATATAATTTGATAATTAAGCTTGTGAAGAACGATTTTGGCATTGGAAAGGAAGAGGA
The DNA here is from genome assembly GCA_031772625.1 of Pinus tabuliformis. Lineage (NCBI taxonomy): Eukaryota > Viridiplantae > Streptophyta > Pinopsida > Pinales > Pinaceae > Pinus > Pinus tabuliformis. The sequence continues at coordinate 915,241,655 of CM062809.1, forward strand.
GCTTAACTACAAATTCACACACAACTTAATTCTTACGATGAACGTGGTGAAGGGTATTTAATTTTTTCCAACTAGTGACTAGCCTAAAATATCTTAACATGCACACACACTTAACTCAATGAACTCACACTCTAAATATGGACTGCACTTAACTCTTAATCCATCACTCGACTTGAATCAATGCTCACTTCACTGGCTCTCTAATTTTAGCTAGCTCTACATGCGAGAGTAATTACAATTTTTAACACTCCCCCTTAATTACTACCGTATGACTCAACATGACTCATCTATGTCAGCTAGGCTTATAATAGAAATTGACTCAATTATCACTCAAACATTCTTGCTGGTTTATGTCTCAGCTAGGCTTATAATGACTCAAGACTTTCACAATTTTTCATTTTCATTTTTTCTTCTTCCAAATTTTAAATCCTCGAAATTACTTCATTCTTCGTTGTGGGTTCTTGTTGTAGGCTTCATATTCTTTTACTTGTTGTTGCTTCAATTTTTCTTTGACTATTCTTGAATTTGTGCTAAGACACAATCTGATCTAGTCTAGTACACCTTCGTCTTCAAATATTCGTTCAACCATGGACTGCTGCCACAGCATTGTATCTTCAAACTGTCTTATTTTCTTTGCTTCTTGCGCTTCATATTCCTGACTTTCTTTCTCTCATATTTCTTAATAGCAGAATCTTATCTCTTTTTTACTCCATTACTCAAAAATGGTTTCAATGCATTCATCTTTGTCTTTAGAAACACCCATATCATTATTTTCACTTTCATAATCGGGTATTGTTGCTTTTTTCCTGTAATCTACACACTCAATATCATTATTCACCATTTCATTCAGTTATTTTATTCTAGCTGTTGCATTAAGACTCACGTCAATTTGTTCTGTTGATTTTTTAATCCAATCTTCAATGAGCTTCAAATCTGCATTAAATTTATTAACAACCTTATTTTCAACTTTTTCGTCCATGGTATTTTGAACACCTGCATATTCAAAAACAATGTTAAAAACATCTTTACTATGCTCTTCAATCAGAGTTTTCTGCTCTACCTCTTCCTTATTTTCCACTGCATGGAGGTTGTCTTCCACTTTTATGTTTTTAGTAGATATTCTCATCAAAAACTATTCAATCACTTTACTTTGTTCTTGATCATCAACTGTTGTTAGATAACATACTGCTTCATGCGTAGTTCCAACTGCTTCATATCTTGCTGCTACATTGAAAACTTCAACCTTCAATGTTTCAGCAAACATTGTGCATACCATATTTCCACAATCAATCTCTGTTTCAAAAAAGAAACCACATAACATCAACATAATGTTCATCCACACTATGGTGGGATATCCGAGCATCCATGTGCTCATTGTCAATTTCATTTACAATTTCAACTTCACCAAATCCATCATTTGTGGCTATATTCACCAATTCACATATAACTTTGCAGTCATCATCCACATATGTCTCATCACAGTGGGATTCAAAATCATCTGCATCCTCCACATTACAATGGATTCCTTGAGCATCTATATGCTCTTTCTCTTCTTCACATACAGAGGTTGTTGCTTCTCTCTCTACAATCTTTGTCGCATCTTCTTCATCCATATGCATGCTTACATAATGGGTTTCAATTTTATGGTCTTGACAACCATCATACACTTTTGAGTGGGATTCTCCAAACTCTGTTTTCATCTTAGAGTCTTGCTCATATAATCTTAGATCTTCAGCTGACTTCTTTGCTTGTGACATAACATATTGTTGCATGTCAATCCCCTTTGTGCCAAACTCTGCTTCTAGAATCTTCCATGCTTCCTTGGAAGTTGTTTGCTTTTGCTACGTTGCATAAACACTTCTCATCCAATGTCTGTTTTATAGAACTAAATGTTGTAAACATAGGAGGTGGTAGCAGATCAAACCTACACCAATCACCCTTGATTTCTTCTTTGTCCTCTACTAGACTTCTCAATTCTTCGGTTGTGGCCTGAACCTTTCTAAACACTGCAACAATCTCTCCCTCTTATTTTCGATTCCTTTTCTTAGTCTTCTTCAATCATGTTTTGCGACCCATGACTGTTTTCATTCATTTTCTTATAGCTGCTTTCGTGATTGCATGAGGCTATCTTACATATCGCCCCCAAAGAAAATATGATTTTCAATATGCGCCCCCATAAGGCACAATCTTCACCAAAAACACTGTCATGCCTAGAAAAAAACCAAAATAATTACGCCGTAAGGCGTTCCCCTCTGAAATAAACTCCCCTCTCTACCACCTGTCATCCTTGTGAGCCACACGATTATATGTTAGATGATTGCAAAAATTTCAGTTGTTAGATCAAAGTGGTTACAAATTCATTGCGGAAACAGTTGGCTTCAAACCGGTCATCTACCCCTATGTTGAATTCCCTTATTGAGTTTCAATCTGAATCAGAATTGAGTGCATACAGATCTGTTCATTTGACCCAATTAGCTATTGCCGATGTGAAGTGGATTCATCATGATGCACAACCCAGATTCATAAGGACGCTATCTGAAGCTGATTTGCATGACCCATTGCCTAATGCTTGTTCAAGCAGGGAGAGGGTAAGGAGGGGTTCTGGTTCTTTGGACCTCTGTTCAAGCAGGGAGAGGGTAAGGAGGGGTTCTGGTTATTTGGACCTCAGTGAAAGTCCCTCTACATAAATTCTGAGCAATGGCTTATTGGACGAGTCTCTACAAAAGGATTTTGATAACCCAATTTCCATTGCGTTTCAAAGCCCTAGAGAATCTTCAGAAAAAATCATGGTAGTCAGTGGAACCCATGGAAGTGAGGGGCCTTTTGTCTCTGGAAGGAGGATATAGAATTGGATCAGTGATAGGATATATAGAGGTTCTGAATTGGCTTTGGTGTGCGATAGGGTTGTTGTTGGATCTAAGAATGAGACGGAGACGTGTTCTGGTAATGGAGGATTTGGTGGTGAAAATTAATACCACAAATCATTCGATGAAAATAGGGATGAAGAAGTTATAATAGTCAATGCTGGGGCATCTGGCTTGGCCGTCGCAGCATGCCTTATAGACCTTGGAATTTCTAGTCTCTTTCTAGACAGAGATTTTTGCGTGCGGTCCCTATGTAAAAACTGGACGTACGATTGGGGGACACTACAGGGCAGCAAGCAACATGCCAACCTTCCTCTCATGCCTGTTCCTGATGAATATCCTATGTTCCTTACCAGGGACCATTTTGTTGCCTACTTGGAAAAATATGCTAGAAGATTTAATATTCAGCCACAGTTTTGCGAGTCCGTGGAGTCTACAAGCTTCACTCAAGAGACGAGAAGATGGCATGTAATTGCAAAGTGTTCTTTTGATAATTCTGAGAGGGAGTACCATGGAAGGTTTCTAGTTGTGGCGACAGGTGAATTCAGTGAAAATTTCGTGCCAGATGTTCCCGGGTTGGACAACTTTCGAGGAACTGTTATCCATTCGATTGATGACAAAAATGAAAAAGATTTCGAGGTCAAGAGAGTTCTTGTCGTGGGATGGGGAAATTCTGGCATGGAAATAGCATTGGAGCTTGTAAATAACGATGCAGGGCTGAGGTCACCTATTGTAGTTTGTAGTCTAGTAATCATATGTCAAAACCCCTAAACCTTCCTTTTGTACAACCATTTCATTTTTTTTCGCTAGGTTTTACATATTTTGCATCTTTCGTTGGAAAATTTAAAGAAACGTAATAATTGAACATTATATTCATTTTAGAAGTGAATGTTTACAATTACATGCAGCGATTTATGGATCTTTATGCCTGAATCACGAAATCTACCTCGGAAATAAAAATAAATTCCGCAAAGCTATGAGTATGTAGACAAGAACCGGATCCACGAAAAAAATATTTATATATGCATACAGAAATTTGTGGATATTTGATATAAGTATGCCGGAATCGTTATACTGTGATGATTTTTATCGAAAATTGGGATTTTCTGCAAAGTCATGGTGAATTTTTTCGTCTTTCAAGTTTCCTGTCAGCGATGGAAACTAGAGGCCGAAAGCTATTTCTGTCCCAATTTACATTCTTAATGTACTTTCTTCTACTTATTATTTTTCCAAGTCCAAGAATGTAATGAGTAGAGTCCAAGAAGCCTCACAACACTGAAATAAAACCAACACTAGCATATACAGTTTTAAACTAAAAAGAGTGCCTAAGAACTTTCGACCTTTAGCTGAAAGTGAAAGAAAAACCTTACAGCAAACACATAGAATACACACTACTAAAATATGAATAAAAAGTCCCTAAAGGAGAGCTGAAAATCTAAAAAGACACATCTGTTATAACTAAAAAAAGTCTTGAAGGTAAAAACAGAGTTTAAATTGTCAGGGCTAGATTCAATCACCATACACAAACCTGCTTCAAGAATCAGTGTCTTTTAAGATAGAAGATCAGATACAGTGTTATGTTCTCGGAAAACATGCTGGACCTGGGTGGAAAGCCTCTTGAAAAGACCTGATCTTGTTGTCCCAAGATTTCAGCTTCATAAACTTGAGCTTAAATCTACAATAAAACCATTCCAAAATCACTTTTCAATCCCAAAATTATACACACTTTTATGCTTGTGAAGAGAGAAACTTTCATTATGCAAGAAATCCAGCTTCTCTATTGGTTTTCTATTAATTACATGTATGGACAAGTAATGTGTTGGACAATGTTTTGATCTAAATACGCCATGATAATTTGGACGTAGCTTCCCACTCAAGTGACTTGTACAGGTTGCATTGTGAATTTAGGGTTCACACCAGATCATAACCACAACAACTCAAATTCTTGTTCATGGTAGAAATGTTCAACACCTTCTATGTGTAGGAAATGGAACAGATCGAGTAGAGTCAAATAATGACTTGAGGTGGCCTTTTGGGCTCATTACAAAGGAAATTTAGGTAAGTACAGTGATTTTGTAGTCTGTTTTCCTTCAAACAATTGCAATATACTTGAGATTAGCTCCAGTGAGAATGCATCAATAAATAATGAAATGGAAAGCTATAAACAGAGTTTAAACTGTCAGGCCCAGATTCAATCACAATACATAAACCTGCTTCAACAATTGATGTCTTTTAAGATATAAGATCAGATACAGTGTAAATAATCTACGCCATTTGTCTGTTAATTACATGTATGGACAAGTAATGTGTCAGACAATGTTCTGATCTAGATATGCCATGATAATGTGGACGTAGCTTCCCAACTCAAGTGACTTGTACAGGTTGCATTGTGGATTTAGGGTTCACACCAGATCATAACCACAACAACTCAAATTCTTGTTCATGGTAGAAATGTTCAACACCTTCTACGTGTAGGAAATGGAACAGATCGAGTAGAGTCAAATAATGATTTGAGGTGGCCTTTTGGGCTCATTACGAAGGAAATTTAGGTAAGTACAATGATTTTGTAGTTTTTTTTCCTTCAAACAATTGCATTAGGGTTTAAGGGACAGGGTTTATCACATTTTCTGTTAGTTTCATTCAAGGTTTAGGGCTCAAGCTAACCCTTATCCAATATTTATGTTTCTTTCATGAGGGCATATCTTGGCATTTTGTTTTTGTTTCATTTAGACTCTAATTTCCTGAACAATGTGATTTCAGTGAAGCATTTGTATTCGGTCTTTTCACTCTATTTCAGTTTAACTTCATTCACCGTCTATTTTTTTGTTATGAGCTAATCTTTTGTTATGTCATGTTTATGATTTTGCAGGACAATCATTACCAAGGAAAATAACTGAGGGAAGCTACAACTCCAATTGGTTACCATTAAACTCAGGGCTCTATATTTTTGCATGAAAATTTGCTTTTCTGTTAAGCCGCAGTGGAGGAATGATCCCTAACTGCAAGTCCCTCAGAAAATTTCAGCACAATGGTGGATGGATAAAAGCTCTTTTAGAAGAAGCTAAGAATGAGAGGATGCACCTCATGATATTTATGGAGGTGGAAAAACCCAAGTGATATGAGAGGGCCTTGGTCTTTACAGTGCAAGGAGTCTTCTTCAATGCATACACACATATTCACACATATTCTCAGTCTAATTTACCTAAGTGTAACTCGATTCTAGATTTTAGAATATTCCATGTAACTCAGAGCATTACTAGACATTATTTCCAAGTCCTGGTACAGAGCGTATGAGCCATATGTTGGTATTCTCCTAGAGGTTTTTGCTTGAGGCTCACTTCTTACATAGGCAACTAGTCCAAGAAGACCTTTGTGCCATTTCTTTTTGATATTTGCATTCCTGGGGCTGTCTAGGCCTTGTGTCGTTTCATAGTTTTATCACATATGTGAATAGTTTCTTCAATGGAGCCCTTTCATACGCGGGATTGAAGTTGCACCTACTTCAAGTAGGAAAATAATATTCTTGTTAAATTCAAATAATTTTTTGTATGAGTTTTTGAAACATGTTTATTGTTGTAAAATCTAAGACGATAACTTCTTGGACGTGATTTTCAGGTTACTGGGCAACTTGGTTTTATGTGGTCAACGATTGGACACACTTTGCAAGAATTCATTGGGATTCCCTGCTATAATATCCAACTCAAATTGTGATGTAGATCCAAGGAATATATCCAAGACTTCAGATTGGTGTCTTATATGCTCATTTGCCCTTTCCCTACCAAGAGTTTTGAACTTGAATCTACCCTTGTGCCACTATTGTTGCATAGTGTCTTGGAAAATTTGGAATGTATCTTGATATATTTTGACTCTGATTCACTGAATTCATTGGATTTTATCAACATCAACTAAGCCATCAGAGCGAGTTTCAAACAGAATCCTCATCGGAGCAATGATGAAAATGGGTAAGGCTCTTGCTCTCCTATTCTTCTTATGGTACTATTTTTTGTACAAGAATGATGGGGTCAAGAAATCATACACTAAAATGGAGCAACAACTCCTGCAGAAAACAGATATCCATCAAGTATATTTGCTAATCTCTTTCAACTTGTTTTCAACTTATCAGGTGGAAATTGATAAAAAATCTCTCTCAAATGTGTTATATCACAAATGCTAAGCTGGTCATGTTCCATGGAGATCAGCCACATACATCTCAGGATATGATAAAGAGAATTGAAACAATTGATGATAGTGATATCATTTGGTTTGGAGGCTTTGGTACTGTGTAGAAATTGGTGATGGATGACAATAGTGCGTTTGCGATGAAGAAAATTATGAACAATGGGGTAAAGATCATATTGCCTCTTTGAAAGAGAGCTTGAGATTTTGGAAGACATCAAACATAGAAACCTTGTGAATTTGTGAGGTTATTGCAATTTTCCATCAGCCAAACTTCTTATCTATGACTACTCACCTCTAGGAAGCTTGGATGAGTTACTACATGGTTAGTATATTGGCAATGCTAAATTTGTGAAATTCATGGAAATCCTTCGAGATTATTTTAGTTCTGATTCTAAGGCAGGTTATAATATTTTCAATATTGTCTGGCGTCTAGAGTTTTGGTGTTTGGAATCAATTTGCAAATAGTCCTACCAATTTTGTCCAAACCATAGAAAAATAGAATCAACTCTCGAATGGAGTTCTCGATTGAAAATAACTTTTGGAGCATATCAAAATATGGCTTATCTGCACCATGATTTCTATCCTCTCATTGTACATCGTGATGTAAAACCTAGCAATATATTGTTGGTTGAGAATTTGGAGTCACATGTATCAGACTTCGGTCTTCCAAGGAAGACGATGAGACACATGCTGCCACCATTATAGCTGCCACATTGCGCTGCTTGGCACTAAGTACCGATTTCCTTTAGTTTTACCCCTTTTTAGGATTTAGAGATTCTGTATCACCAAAGGTAGTCATATATTTTTATCCAATTACTCTACATTGAGAGAGTATCTACAAAGTGGGTGAGCAAATGAGGAATCTGATGTATACAACTTTGGAGTTGTTCTATTAGAGTTGCTTAGTGGAAAAATGGCCAACATGCCAATAATTTGTAATGAAAGGTTTGAATGTCGTTGGATGGGTAATTTATGTTGTATTTTATCATTTTATAATTAAAATGATAATTTAATTTTAAAGTCATTGTAATCTAAGAACTTGTTGTGATTTAAAATGCCGAGTATGCATTTTTTGGCTACTAGCTTTAGCTTCACCATCGTGATTAGACAACTGCATTTCTAATTGAGTGTAGAATGGAATACACACTATGACATTGATATCCCCATTCCAAATGTAGGTGAACACACTATTTGAGGAAAAATACGCTGGAATAAATTGTTGATACGCATTGCGGTTGTGGTTGTATATGTGGTTCTACAAACCATTGTGAGGTTCATAACTTCCAATCCTAAAGAACGTCCAACAATAAACCAAGTAGTTCAGATCCTAGAAGAAGATACAGTGTGTCTCCGTACCTTAATGACTTTTATGTATCTAATTTAGAGTGACCAGATAAATTCAATCCCAGGCCTTCCATACCCATTTTGGCAACTATTTTTTTCCTCTTGGTCATAAACTCTTCACGGCTTCAGTTGTGCTTTTCTGGTCTGCTTGTATATATTTGTGAGCCAATGGCTCTCCACAAATAAATCATGGTGTGTTCTTGAGACTAACAATGGTGCAAGGCATTCAATATAATTCATTGCTATAATAGAAACCCTGCCCATCAGTTAAACTAGGTTAATTTAGAGGGCTCCTCTTGCTACAGTAAAAGTCGAGTTGCAGAAGTCGAGGGGTGCTTAGGGTTCATGGGAGCGGTTGCAGGCTAGGGCAAGCAGACGACGCAGCACTTCAGAGCTGCAGGCAGGAATCGTGGGGCAGAAATCGAAGAGAGGCTCGGCAGACGGATTAAGCAAGGTAATCTCAAAGCATAAACGAATCTAAGTAATAAGTCTTCAGCAGAGAAATGAGGTTAAACATCAAAAGCATTTTGAGCTGAGTGGGGAATGGAAAATCGGCAGGGGAGGGGAGAGATCCCCTCCTATAAAAATGTGGTAGCAGGAGAAACCAGTGCAAGCGGAATGCAGCGTAATCAGAAGGAAAACTTTGCACCAGTGATGGGTAACCTATGGCAAAAGAGGATGGGTGGGAAATGCCTTCCAAGGGCACAAAAGCAACCTAGATATGGCATTCCCTGCAACAAACTTGAGGAATATAACTGCTACATGAAGGACCATGCATTGATATGCAAGTTTGTAGGGTATTGGCCAACTGAGAAAGAACTGTACATGTGGATTTATCAAAGATGGAGACCTAAAGGACATATAGATCTGAAACTGGGAGCAAAAGGGTTTTTTACAGCCATCTTTGCGAATCTGGAGGACAAGGAGAGGGTCTTTGAGGAAGGACCGTATTTTATGAATAATGCGGGTCTGTTTATGAAATATTGGGAAGAACGATATAACCCTGAAAAAGAAAGAATGCTAGCCGCCCCAATCTGGGTTAGATTGTTTGGTTTACCAGTGGAATTTTGGGATCTGGAAATACTAGAGGGGATTGGGAAAACAATCGAGGGTTTTGTCAAAATAGCAGAAGCAACAAAACGAGGTAAATATACATCATATGCAAGACTCTGTGTATACATGAATATAGCAGAACCCCTTCCAGAATATATTGAGCTGGAATATCATGATGAAATCTGGCAACAGCCAATAGACTATGAACATATCCCGTTCAGATGCCGAAAGTGCCATGAGTACGGTCATCTTTATAGACAATGTCCGTTGAACAAGGAGGAGGGTTTAAATAGAAATCAAGAGGAATTCCAAAGAGAAACAGAAAAAATGGAAGAGGCAGATAGGGACTTTCAACAGGTCACAAGAAGGAAGAAACAAGGCAAAGAGGGCTCCAAAACTCAGACATAAGAAAAACCCCTTAACACAGTGAGCCAAAACAAGTTTCAAATCCTCCAAGATGAAAACGAGGATTACGAAGTGAACCTGGAGGATGATGAAGATATTGGGAACACGCCAATGGAGATAGTTAAAGAAAATAAGGGAAAAGAAACAGAAACGGGGAAAGCAGCTGAAGAACAGACTGTGGAAAAGTCAGTTACAGTAACAAACCAAACCCAGATCGAAGTGGAAAGCCAGATGGAAAATGAGGTGGAGGAGGAAAAAATCATGAAACAGTTAATTCAGGAATGGAAAAACTTGGATAGCAGATTCATAACAATGAAACAGAAACAACTATTCAAAGAAGCATTTCAAAAGCACAAGGAAAAAAAAGGGGAGAACTTGGAGAAACAGATAACCATAGTAAGTGAACAGGAGAATGGTCAGATTGGAATGGACAGCTCTGGAAAAAACAACAGGAAAAGAGGACAGAAGACGTTGAGTGAAGCCATTCAGACTGTGGGAGAAACGCTGATAAACTCAGGTAAAGTGATACCTCCGTCAGAGGTATTCTTCCCCTCCTATCAAAAGTTTTAAATGATTATCATCAGCTGGAATATTAGGGGTCTGAATAGTAAAGGAAAACAGAGGTACATGAAAGAGAAATTGAAAAAGGAAAAGCCAAGTATTATGATTCTTCAGGAAACGAAAATTTCAGTGCAGCAGTTGGAAGAAATAATCAATAAAAATAAGCTTCAATATGAAGTTATGGGGCAAGATGCTATTGGATCTGCGGGAGGAATTGCAATTTTGTGGAACCCAAATGACATCATCCTAGAAGGCTGGACCAGTATGACCAGAATCCTTACAGGCATTGGTAGAATAGTAGGCACGAAAGAAAATGTAGTCATCTCAGGGGTTTACGGCCCACACTCCCCAGGAGAGAAAGAAAACTTTATAAAAAACATGAAAGTTATTCGTAGAATTTATCCAGAGGCTGCATGGATTATAGGAGGCGATTTTAATTTAATCTGATCCCTAGAGGAGAAAAAAGGAGGGATAAGAAAGTCAGATCAATACATGGATATGTTCAATGAAATGATAGATGATTTAAGACTTGTAGACATTCAAACTATCAATGGAATCTGCACCTGGAACAATAGGAGGGGAGGCAAGAATCAGATAGCATCGAGACTTGATCGCTTCCTAGTATCAAAAGCTATTATGAACAAGGATGTCTTCGTTGAAGCAAAGATCATGCCATCTCTTGGATCTGACCATTGGCCTATCAGACTAGAGGTGGATATCAAAGGGAATCGTGGAAGGAGACCCTTCAGATTTGAAGCTTTTTGGTTAAGAGCCCGGGATTCATTACGAAAATGGAAGAATGGTGGACGCAAAGTACAGTTCAGGGTAAAGGAAAGATGCATACTTTCCAACTGAAACTTAAAGAGTTGAAAGGGAGAATCGGGAAATGGAATAAGGAGGAATTCGGTAACATTATGGAAGACAAACAAAAACTAGAGGGAGAAATGGAATCACTGCAACAAAAGATAATAACAGAAGGCAGGTCAGAGGAGAGCATTAGAGAAGAAGGGATAATTCTTGGAAAACTAGAGGAAAGGCGAAATCAAGAAGAAATTCTATGGAGGCAGAAGTCAAGAATCAAATGGTTAAGGGCAGGGGAAAGGAACACAAAATTCTTTCATCAGGCAATGATTCAACACAGACAAAGAAATAGGATATTATCTATTAAAGACCAGAATGGCGAAAGAGTAGTGGAGCAAGAAAGAATCGAGCAAGTGCTGGTGGAACATCACAAAGATATCCTAGTAGAGCCTCCAGTTGACAGATCGGAAGCAATAAAGGAAATGTGCTCGGCCATTCCAAGATTAGTTACAGAAGACCAAAATAAGGCTCTGATGAGAACTGCCAACTTATAGGAGATAGAAGAAGTAGTAAAATCCATGAAAAAAGGTACTGCTCCAGGTCCAGATGGCTTCACGATTGAATTCTACCAAGCGGGATGGCATTTTCTGGGAAGAGAAATCCTAGAATTAGTAGAAGTATCTCAGATAAAACAGAAGGTATGGCCTGCCATTAACTCTACCTTCTATGCTTTGATTCCCGAGAATGATAATTTAGAAGATGCCAATGGTTTTAGACCCATAGCATTGTGTAATGTTATTTACAAGATAATAACAACCTTGATCGCCAAAAGACTGAAACCATTGCTGGACAAGTTAATATCTGCTGAACAAACGGGTTTTGTAGAAGGTAGACAAATCCTAGATGGCCTTGTAGTAACCCAAGAGGTGATCCACTCATTAAAGATGAAAAAACAAAAAGGCATGTTGATTAAATTAGATTTGTCGAAAGCTTATGACAGACTGAATTGGAAATACTTGGAAGAAGTCCTGGAAAGTTTTGGCTTCAGCAAGAGATGGGTAAAGTGGATTCATAGTCTAATTTCCACTCCGAACTTCTCCATACTTGTTAATGGAACCCCCTCAAAAACTTTTAATGCGTCCAGAGGAATTAGACAGGGAGACCCTTTATCTCCGTTTCTTTTCATATTGGCAGCAAAAGGCCTTGGTAGATATATTAAAAAAGAACGGGCAGTGAACAAAATTAAGGGTTTACACCTATGGGGTAACAACCTACCCTTAACTCATCAGCAATTCGTTGACGATATTATGTTATTTGGGGAACCAACTGTAAAAGAAGTGAAGCAGCTGAAGAGGATTCTGGACTTATTTGCTAAGGCTTCTGGATTGGAAATTAATAGAGACAAATCCTGTGTTTTTATATTTAATACTATGGATCAGATTAAAACTCATCTTACAATACTGATGGGCTTTAAGCAAGGAGAACTGCCTACGAAATACCTGGGGAATTTATTGGACTTCACATCCAAAAATTTGAAAAATTGGCAAGGAGTCTTGGACAAATTGAGAAACAGAGTGGCGAACTGGGCTTTTAGAACTTTAAACATGGCAGGTAGGGTAGTGCTGGCGAAATCAGTCCTCCAAGCTATTCCCATATATCCTCTGTCGATAATGGCGGCCCCTTTAGGAGTCTGTTCAAAGATTAGAGAGATCATGAGAAAGTTTATCTGGGGAGGGGCGAATCAACAGAAGAAATGGGCCCTAGTCTCTTGGAAACACCTAACAGAGAGGAAGGAAAAAGGAGGATTGGGTTTACGTGACCCGGAAAAACTCAACAAAGTGTTAGGAGCGAAGCTCTGGTGGCAATGGTTAAGAAAGGGTAATGACCTATGGAAAGCCATTTGGAGACTCAAATACAATATGCCAGACACAATAGTTGACATTTTAAGACAGAGAGAGACCCCCAAGGGTTCAACAATCTAGGATCTAGCTCGACAGAACAGAGATATAGTAGAAAACCATACTTTCTGGGAAATTCGAGGCGGAGAGGAAGCCAACTTCTGGGATGATAAATGGCAGCAGAAGGAAAAAATGAACAAAATCCAGACGGTCCAACAGCTTCAGGAAAGAATAGAGGGAAATCGAAAATGTGTCAAAGACTATTGGAAAGATAATGAATTGGACGGAATCTGGAGAAAATGGATAGAACCAATTGAATGGGATGGTGAGCTAAATCAAGGGAAACAAGAAGCTTATATGAAGGAGGTGGATTCCAAGAAAATTAGATCTCGTACAGGAAGGGACATTCTTAGATGGGGGAACTCCATGAAAGGATCTTTCACCGTCAAAGAGGCATACTACTTGGCGGACACACAGGCTATAAATGAAGAGACTCTTGATTGGAAGATTATTTGGGGAAGCAACTGGTGGCCGAAAGTATCCCTATTCATATGGCTGGCAGCTAAGAACAAGATCCTAACTTGGGACAGAATTCAAAAAAAAGGCTTAAGTGGTCCCTCAAGATGCTGTCTCTGTAAAAACGAAGAGGAAACCCGAAACCACCTCCTAATTAATTGCTCGTTCACTAAGAAATTATGGGTTGATACAAGAAAGATATTTGGTAAATCTGAGATAACTCCAAGAGACATTAACACAATAATTTTCCAATGGAATAAAGAAAAATTCCAATGTAAAGTTGTTAGTAGAGCTTGGGATCTTATTGCAGGCTTCGTGCTATGGATGATATGGAAAGAAAGGAATTGCCGAATTTTCCAGGACAAAATAAAGGATCCGGAAACTATATGGAGACGAGCGATCAGTCTAATGAGGGAAACAATCCTGGTGGAGAAATGGGACGTGGAGGACTGGAAGGCTAATCAAACTGAGGAGATGATCCTGAACAGGTTAAACTTAAAATATGAGATGGTGTATCATAAACAGGTCATCAGGCATAGTGAGCGAGTTCAAAATTCAGATAAATTTATTTATCCCAGAGAGAACTTCATCAAATTAAACTTCGATGGAGCCTCGAAAGGGAATCCTGGCAATGCTGGTTTCGGAGGTATATTTCAAGATAGTCAGAAGCAGGTAAGGTGGATTTATGCTGAATGGGGCGGGGAAATGACGAACAATGAGGCTGAATTCTGGGCGATCCACCAAGGGCTGCGAATTGCAATCCGAAATGTTATACAAACTTGGAAATAGTTGGTGACTCCCAGATTGCGATCGAAATATTGAAGAAACTTAGCAATGGAAGAGATTGGGAACGAATTACAAGCAGCTGGAGAATTGCAGGAATTGTCCAAGAGATAGCGGATCTGTTAAAAAGGATAGAATACAAATTAGTTAATCATGTAAGGAGGAATGGAAATCGCGTGGCCGACTTCCTGGTGAACTGGGGTTGTAAAGGACGAGGCAACACTGTAGACTGCCAGTGGAAAGTGGTGAGTGCAAGCAGAGATTGGGTTGACTTGGCAAAGATTATAAATGAAGATCATGATCAGGCAACGAGTGAGAATGCTAGGATTAATGAGCTGGATAGGTGAGCGGGACTGGAGATCCCGGTTAATAAATGCAGGTGAGTTTGGACAGAGGATTGATATGAGGTAATGCATAATGCAGTACACCGGCGGCGCGCATGGAAGGCATCTCAGGATCACCCCCACCGTGTAATAATTAATGCGCGCGATTGGAGAGGATGGTGGAGCGGTATGTCAGAATTTCATACAGTAAATGATAAACAAGGAATGATGGCCAGAAGAGGCATCATCCCGAATAATAAATGGCGGCAATGTAGTGCCGATATAGTGGCATGCTGCGGGGGTGGCAAGATTATAAGTACCCAGACGGGTAAGGGAAGGCAGCAGACAAGCTTCTCCCTAATTCAGCGAGCAGAGGTCAGAACAACAGTGAGGCAGCGAGACAGGAGAGTTTCTACCCGGCACCAGAGCATTCCCCGTGGCATAACTAGAGATAGCATGGAAACCAGGATGCAGTCCAGGGTGGTAGAGGAGTTGAATATGGCAGCGGACAAGAGCAGGGACAGGAAAGGCAAGGCTGTTGCGAAGGAGGAGCTCCCAGCCGAAGTTTTTGAGGTTGCGGACGAGTCTGAAGAGGAAGAACCCCGCCGCGAAGCTAATAGAAAGCTTAACACTCAGGGCAGATCAGCAGACGGTAGGTATCAGCAGTCGAAAGAGGATCAGCCAGCACCGCAGATTTAGCGCGTAAGAAGATACGGCATGAGAAGAAGTGGTAGGGGAGTGGGAAGTAGGGTGGATATGCGCAGCAAGAGAGGTCGGGGGCAGAGCAGGAATGAAGGCGAAAAGGGCGAGAACACCAATCAGGAAGCGAGAACAACCAAAAAACTGAGGAGGTCAATGAAACAGAAAATTCACCAGGCTGAGAGGGCCTATCAGCAGAACACAAATCTAGAGGTTAGAAGAATTACGCAGTATTTGGAGGAGGAGTCCCTTCAGGGCCAATCTGATGAAGAAATGGAGGACTGGGAATTCCTACTACATGACCCAGGCAACACCAGAGGCAGAATGTCTCTGTTCAAGCAATCTCTTCACATTTACTGGGTAATGAAAAGGTTATTGGCAAAATCATTAGAGCAAGTTGCTACTGAGATGGTGGAAATAGCGCAGGGCGACCCTGAATTGCGTAGGGAACTGAGGTTCATACACATTGCTCTAGAGAGGCAAGAGAAGAAATTGGATGAATTACAGCAGCTATTGAAGGGAGAACATCAGGAAGCAGTCGGAGGAGCAAACCAGCAACCTGCAACGGAAGATGCCTAAGAAAAGATATGTATAGGAAAGTTCATAGTCTAGTTAATTACAGTTTTTTGCATGGTTTAGATAAAGATATATATTTTATGTAGACCAGTAGGATTAGGAGTTCTCAGGACTGTTTAGTCTATCTTGCAAGGATAATCAGACTTTGGGCTTTCTATTTTTGGTCGGCCATTAAAAACTTTAGATGGCTTAATTACTCGGTTTCCCCATGAGGGCGAATTAATATGCTTTTGATACTATGTTCTGTTTTATTTTCTATTCAGTAATAGAAAGAGTACCACCTCAGCTTACAAAAAAAAAACTAGGTTAATTTAGATTTAATTTTTATAACTAATATACTGATATTTTTTTAAATATATTTCGTTGACTAGATAAATGACTTTATATATATATATATATATATATATATATATATATATATATATATATATATATATATATATATATATTTGTAATTGTTCACATTTATTAAATGATTAATTTAAAATCCATGCTTATATTTATCAACCTTTACTAGTGTGACTTTCCATATGACTGGCAAGTAGTAAGAGACATTAAATACAAAATTAAAGTGTTTTCAATTAACATTATTAATTAAATATTTTTTATATTTTAACTTTAAATTAATATTATTTTTTTCAAAATTTAATTATATGGTTTTTTTGTTTTTGTATATTATCATATTATTTTAATAATAAAAGAATTTTTTTAATAATATTGGATAATAAAAACAGAATATTATAAAATATAATTTGCACCATTTTTGCATTTTTTAGATTTTAAATTAATATTAATTTTTAAAAAATTTAATTATATATTTTTTATATTATTTTATTATTTGATTAATAAAAGAAAATTTATAATAATATTGGATAATCACATTATGAAAAAATTGAGTGTTCTTGTCACCTTTCCTCAACTAGGGTTACCCTATATTTATATTTTGAGAGAATCTGCTCCTGTCTGTGAATTGTCAACTTTGTCAAGGTCCTCAGAGTCGAACCTTTGAGAAGGTCCTTTGACAATCCTTAGCCTGAATGTCTGTTTTCAATTCATCCATATTTTTTCCTATGGCTTCTTTATTCTTAAAAATGCCACCAGAAGCTTTTCTATTTAAGTGACTCATTTTGTCCTTCAAAATTTTAAGTCTTTGGGCCATGGCAAACATTCTTTTATCCAAATTGAATATGCTTATTCCACCATTCCTCTAGTTTGTCTTTGAAGTTAGGATGAGATATCTAAATGTTTACAAATATCAAAGGCAAAAATTTGCAAGCTAGATGTACCCAAATTTCCTAACACTAGTCTATGTTTAGATTTGGAATTCTTGGGGACTAGGATTCAAAACAAAAGTTACCTAGAAATCACTGAGAATTTGCAAGAAATCTCTTAGTCCCTTCTGCATTGTGATTCCTCTCCACCTTTCAATCAATCCGAGTGAAGCGATCCCTCATCGGAGTTGGATGCCAAAGACAACCAATTGAAACAAAGTCCACAATCTCTAGGTTGGCTGAATTGAATCCTAACCCTCTGCTTTTCTCTGAATGTATAAGAGTTGCATCGAAATCTCTATCAACAACCATTTTTCTTCCTCCAAATGGATTGAAATGCTTCCAGCAATTCCAAACATCTCTTCTTCAGAATCAGATCAGGAGCATTGTAGACATCTTATACACTCTTTAATTAATCCAAAATTGAGAACTAAAAATGTAATAAATATTCATCTTTGCAGCATCCCACAAAATAACAAATACTGAACCCAACTCTGCCTAATTCTTCAGATTTGGTTGTTGTTTTATCTTTTCAGCACTTCATTACATTTTTCGATCCAAGTCAGTTCTTATCATTGCTGCCTCCTCTTTATTGCTAGATCTGACTTGAATTATTTCATTCCTCAAATTTTGACATTTTTCTTCTATGATATTTTTTCTTATGCCATTGCCTTACGGCGTTTCCTTTGCAATATGTGACGCAAATGCTAGTTTTACATACTACTGGAATTTTCAAAGCCCTAATCTCTCTTGCCAATAAAAACCTCGTAAAAAATTGTCCTTTCTAATAAGAAGATCCCAAAATTTTCCATAAATTTTTTGAAAACTTTCATAAAAAAAAACCCTTTTCAACACACCTATTAACAAAAAAAAAACTTTAATAGAAACCTCACCTATTAAAAGGACCACTCAAATTTGACCTTTGAATAAATATCGTGACCTTTTATAATTTTCGTGCTCCATAAAAGAACTACCCATGTGAGAAAAATGACTCCTTTGAAATATCTACAAATTATTTACGCTAATGCGCTACTTGTGAGATGGGCATGTGACTAATGCATTGCACGACGACAAACTTCAGCGTTAGTTTTCTAATGCCACGAAAAATTGGTTTGGGCAGCGTGCTTGGAAAAGCGTGTAAGTTTGTGACTATTAACTCTATGTTGAGCCCTTATCCGTTATAACACCATTATATAACCTATAAGGTGAGTTGTAATGTTAATCACGATAAAATCTAAATTTATCTTCTTTAACATGGACTGTTGTTAATTCGTTAATCTCACATACTAATTTGTTAGAAAGGAAGAGGAGACAGAACATAAATTCACACATAAATCACACAAGTTGCGGCTATTCTATGGATCACACGAGACTTGATTTTTACAATGAACCTTGTGAAGGGTATTTAACTTTTGCGGCTATTATATTGATGATACAAAACAAAACATAAATTCACACATAAATCACATGAGGATCACACAAAACTTGATTTTTACAATGAACCTGGTGAAGGGTAATTAACTTTTGTGGCTATTGTATTGATCACACAAAACAAAACATAAATTCACACATAAATCACACGATAGTTATTCTATTGATCACACAAAACTTTATTTTTACAATGAACCTGGTGAAGAGTATTTAACTTTTTCCAACTAGCGACTCGTCTAAAATATCTTAACATGCACACACACTCAGTTAACTCACACTCTAAATATGGACTGCACTTAACTCTTCATCCATCACTCAACTTGATTCAACCCTCACTTAAGTAACTTTCTAATTTTAACTACCTCCACATATGGGAGTAATTACAATTTCTAACCGCATATCATAAATTGGTCTTCAAGTATGTTGATAAGAGCTATAAACATAACTCAAAACTGTCATTGCCATTATGGAAAAAATGAATCAATATCAGTGACATAGTTAATGGCATCACTGGCGGTAAGTATGTTAGTTTTCTATGTATAAATTGGCTGTCAATAGCGAAGCGTTTCGAATCTTTGCACATTGATTGACAAATCTCTTTTGTAAAATTCTCCAGAAACATTTTATACTCAGCAGGAGTGCATTCTTAAGATGGCTCCCAGCTTCACGAAGATCGTTGGTGGCTCAATTCCGTCCTCCTCGGAGGGGCAAGCTCCTGTCCATATCGTCAGTGAAGCCCCAGTTCCCACTATCCAGGTGGTCCAGGCCTGCCTCGATGAGGCTTTGAATTTTTCTGAAAGTGCTCTAATCTGCTGGTTCAATGGTTTTTGGCCGCGGCTGACAGATCTTCACAGTTGGATCTCAGAGGTATGGAAGCCTGTCATTTCTGATGAAATTAATATCTACCCCTATGCTAGGGGTTTCTTTATAGTATATTTTGAAAACCCTGAAAGCAGACAATGTATTCTAGATTCTGGACCTTGGTTTTGGGAAAACTCAGGCCTATTCATGAAGCCATGGAACCCATCATTCAATCCCTCAACAACAGTCATAACCTCAGCACCAGTTTGGGTGAGATTGCGAAACCTACCCTTGCATCTCTGGAATCTCTCCTCGCTAAAAGACATTGGAAATGCAATTGGGAAATTTTACTGTAGGTGTCCAGAAACAGAGGAATATGCTAGAACCACCTATGTACGCATATGTGTGGAAATGGACTTCAGTGCCAGATTCCCAGCTGAAATAAACCTAACAAGTAAAGACTATGTGTGGAACCAGAAACTGGATTATGAAAGTGCCCTCTTCAGATGTCGATCTTGCTTTGAGACAGGCCATTTAGCCAAAAATTGTCCAAAAACCTCCCAGAAAAATTCTGCTAGAAAAAATCACCACAGATCTACATGGTGGGAAGGAGCACAAAAACGACATTACACTGTCATCAAAGAAGAATACTCTCCAGAAAACTCTGAATCGCAAGAAATCAGGCAAGAAAGAAACATCTCTCAAGACAAACAGGGGGAAAGCCCCACCCAACAGCACAAAAGTGAACTCGACAACCCCTCAAGCATCAACAGTGATGAGGATCCCAATACCGCACAAAATAAATCTTCATTTAACGTCAAAGCAGATCTCCCAAACCAAACTTCTTCTCCGACTATCTTCAAAAGGACGAATACAACAGATCGCGAAGCTAAGACACCAATGTCCCAAGAACTAGAAGAGATGAAGGAGATGCAAGATGAAGGAAGTTGGAAGACTGTAGAGAAAAAAAAGAAAGCTACAACACTAATCTCGCCAAGAAAGACGAGGAGCGAGACAATTAAGAACTAAGAAAATTATAGGTCCGATAGACCAATTCGGTCTCAGTGGACGTTAACCACCACCACCATCATCATCATCATTAACACGGTCAAATGTCCACAAATTGACAAGGACTATTGCGAGTATACAAATGCCCATCAAAGCTCGCTAATAATTAACTCATCAATAATTAAATAAAAAATTAATATTATTGAAACAAGGCCGACATTCATCTCTTCCCAAAACCAAATCTCCTCATTACTATTTAATCCCTTAATTGAGATCTTCTTCTATCAAGCATACATGTAATTTTTTTAATGGGTTTTTTTTTAGTTATTTCTTTCAATTTTGTTAAAATTTTCTATTTTTGTATTTATGTTCAAATGTAGTACTTACCATGGTGAGTGTGATATTGATTGCAACAATCAAATCACGAGGATCCCCTTAACCATGAAGTTGTTGTTGTGATGAGAGATAACCCAAAAGTTATGTTCAAATATAGTGCTTACCATGGTGAATGTGATATTGATTGCAACAACCAAATCACGAGGATCCCCTTAACCTTGAAGTTGTTGTTGTGATGAGAGATAACCCAAAAGTGTTCAAAGAAATTTCAAAAAGGCCATGGCAATGGGTTATGTGGGATCTACTTATTTCTCAAAATACATGTAATTTTTTTAATGGGTTCAAGCTTTACTGTGTGGCTTTGAACTTGATAATTGAGATATGAAATTTCTCTATCTTCTTTGGGGTATAAAAGGTATTTTTTGCCTGTCCACTATACAAATTATGCATCTTTTAATCTTTTAAAATGAGCCTGAGCTATGAGAATTTTTTAGAAAATATTGAGTTATTTCTTTCAATTCTATTAAAATTTTGTATTTTTGTATTTATGTTCAAATATAGTACTTGCGATGGTGAGTGTGATATTGATTGCAACAACCAAATCACGAGGATCCCACTAACCATGAAGTTGTTGTTGTGATGAGAGATAACCCAAAAGTGTTCAGAAGCAATGTCAAAAAGGGGATCTACTTATTTCTCAAAATACATGTAATTTTTTTAATGGGTTCAAGCTTTACTATGTGGCTTTGAACTTGAAAACTCAGATATGAAATTTCTCTATCTTCTTTGGGCTATAAAGGGTAGTTTTTGTCTTTCCACAATACAAATTATGTATCTTTTAATCTTTTAAAATGAGTCTGAGCTATGAGAATTTCGTAGAAAATCCATGCTATGAATTTTTTTCCTTTTTGTTGTCCTAAGAAGAATTGAGTGAGCTTGCAATTTGAATTGAGATATGAAAGTTCTCTATCTTCTTTTGGGTACAAAAGGTGTTTTTGGTCTTTCGAGTATATAAATTATGTATTTTTTAATCTTTTAAAATGAGGCAATTATGTATCTTTTAATCTATTATGTATTTTTTAATCTTTTAAAATGAGGCAATTATGTATCTTTTAATCTTTTAAAATGACGCTGAGCTATGAGAATTTTGTAGAAAATCCGTGCTGTGAACTTTTTTTCCTTTTTGTTGTCCTAGGAAGAATTGAGTGAGCTTGCAAGGAGAATGAAATGTGCAGAAGAAAGTATTCAATTTCCTTCATTTTGTATGATATGAATGATGATAATGCCCCTCGCTTTTAGGGACTCTTGGAGAAAACACTCATGCAACAGAAGGTCAATTTTCTGGTCTCTTCTACTGTTTTCAACAACGCGGAACTCCTGACAATCTCCTCTGCCTCTACAAAAAGTTTTGCAAATTCTGGCATGTCGGAAGATCCGCGTCAAAACGCTCTGGGGACCTTGCGGCATTGGTTTCCTCCAATGCTTTGTCATGCAAATCCTCGAACCGAGCGGCTGTAGGCTCGAGGGCTGCCTTCAGAGAGAGCTCCAGAATGCATCTCCTACAATTGCACTCGAAACCCCAGCTTTTGCACATCGCTTGGCGCTGCGGCAATGGGACGAGGGTATCAAAATAGGAAATGGTGATCTCTTCTCCTTTCTTGATGGATTTGGAAGCATGAATAAACATAGCGCTTCCCACTTCCAGCCTTCTCGAGTTCGGTAGACACGAATGGTTGATGAAGGACGGCAGCAGCCAGAGTCCCGCAAAAGTCTTGCCTCGTTGGACGCAAATCTTTGCAGCAAATATCTCTTCGACTCCAACGAATGAATTCTGACTTATAATATCGCGTATACGGTTTTTATCTACCAGCAATTTTTCTTTTCCCGCTGCTTGGCTTGGAGACATTTGACCCTCCGTCTTAAACAGATCCATGGCTGGAACATCCAGGCTACCAGGCCGCTCAGAGTAGTCGTGTAAACTATAAAGCTGCTGGAGCAATCTCTGTGATTTCATGGCAGCGCTGACGACGGCAGCAACGAGATCTTCTTTTGTAATGTTTGTCCGGTAGGCCGAATTGATCCGGCCGCAGTTATCGTTTTCATAAGCAACTGCGACGGCGTTGCTTACCAGCAAAAGCTGCCCCGTCAATATTTCTCGATTGGCGTAAAGGCCCCGACCGCAGCCGTCATTGTTCATCCTGATCTCTACCGGGCCTATGAAATTGGCGACTTCCGGAGTAGAAGATGCGCGTCCGAGCAGGAAGTCCGAGATGTCATATTTGCCATTACGGCTCTGGGCATACAAAGTCTTGGCCTGGCTAAACGCCTCTTGTATTTCGATAATGGTGGGGCTGACCTTGTGAGCTTTTTCCAAACATCGGCATGCGGCCGCATACTGCCTCAGACCAACGAGAGCGAGACCTTTCTTGTAGATCGCGTTCAGATTGCTGGAATCGATCTGAAGGGCCCTATCGTAATCCTCCAGCGCCAGCTCAAATTCTTTCACCTGAAGCCTTGTCTCTGCCCGGTTGGAATAGGCGTGCAGGACGGTGGTGTTGAGCTGAAGCAGAGCGGCGTCGATGCATTTCGTATAATGTTCGGCCGCTGCGTCCCATTGTTTGTCTCTGAAGCAGACGTCGCCCTTCTGCCTCATCTCCTTCACATCGACATCCAACAGACTCTCTGCCGGCTCCTCCTGATTTACGATTATCTCGACGTTGGCAGGATTGTCAACACAGATTGCGAGGCTGCCGTCGTCGGCGCGCTTAAGGTAGGGCTCCCTGATAGCCACCTTGGCTCCTTTAGGGTAAAGCTTCTCGACGTTCGTCTGCGAATGAGCCGCATTGTAGATTGCCAGCTTGACGGCAAGGCCATTATTGTCCTCAAGTACGGTCACGATAGCACTCGTCCTGAAAGCCTCAGCGCAGAGAGTGCCGTAGAGAACGCGGTCACGGTGGAGCAACTCAGTTAAAGAAATGGGTTCCAGTCTTTCCAGCGTAACCGAAGAAATGGGATCCTGGGAGGACAAGCATGTTTGAACTGAGGTCGCCAATCGCTGACGGTTGAGTCGTGAATTTGGAGAAGGGCTTGCTTATCGAACCTCTCATCGGCGGCGTCTACCGCAGAATTAGTTGAATGCGACGCCATTAAGTGACGCAGGTTCTCCATCGTTCTTCTCCTCCCCTTCTCCCCGGGAATATTGCTCTGCAGCTACAAAAAATTCGTTCGCCTTTTTATCCTCCCCTATTCCAAATTATATTTAAAGACAGAAAAAACGTAACCATACACACATAAAAACCGTCACACGAATGAATTTGAAATGTCGGAATTTGAAAAGGGTAGCCGTTATTATAGTTGTGGGAGTGCTCTTGATCGCCGGTGCCCAGAAAGGTTCAAGGTTTGCCCCGTGTATACATGATAAATTTGATTGAAGTTTCCATATTTTACTCTTCGTACCAATGAAGTTTACTCTTTGATTAAGCAAATTTAATTATTATTATTTAATTTTAAATTTAATGAGGTTTGATGATTTTTTAGGAGAAAATATGTTTTTAATCATCATACCCACTCAAACTATATTTGAATAAGAATCTCATGTAATTAAAATTTAATTTTGATTCTTAATTATAATTGTATGTCCCAGATTTGATGAAAAATCATTCTCCCACATTATTTATGATTTTATTTACAGTGATATAAATTAAAAAACTGTTATTAATATAACTCAATGTTAATTTATCTTAACTTTAGATAAGAAGGTTAAATCTCTCTAGGTGAAAACTTATTTTTTGAGTGTAAAATTTGAAGATCATATTTTTCTAGTTGAAAACTTTTTTTTTCATGTACAAAACTTGAGGAATGTTTGCACCTTGAAAGATATGATTTATCTCAACACTTCATCGGAAGTCTGAAAATTGTTAGTAATTTGACCAAGTCAAATTTTTTACATAATATTATAACATCTCTTCCATTTATTTACTCTCCAATAAATTAGTCATTGAGAAAATTTGTACTAATAAAATTAAATAAATTTCACATAATATTAATAGCGTAAATATAAATCTAAAATGTCCTTAGGGTAGTTCAATCGGTAATTACACTAATGTCAAAACTAAGAGATCCAAATCCATTAACCCTAGATTATAACATAATGGTAGATCCTATGGTAGTTCCTTTCATAGGATCTACAAAATAACATGGACAAAAGCCCTCATGCCCAAAACCATATGCAAAAACCATGGTAAGTCTTCCCACCATCGAAAACCATGGATAAGTTTTCCCACCATCTTTAGGTCTACCTAACTATTATTGGGTCTAGGTCTACCTAATTTAAATTAATAAGAATTATTATAAATAGTAAATTTAAATAAGAGTTATTATAAATATTAAATTTAAATGTGTTGAAACTCTTAAATTTAAATTAATAAGAATTGTTATAAATAGTAAATTTAAATAAGTAAGAGTTGTTATAAATATTAAATTTAAATTTCTTGAAACTCTGGAAATCTAGAATAGATTAAATTTTATAAATAAATTTAAAATATTATTTTTATATTTTTTAAATAAATACTATGGACAATAATTTATTGATTAATTTAAACATTAGAAATTAAACAAATAATTTAAATTTAAATTTAAATTTAAAAATACATATTAATTTAAAAATATTTAAATTAATATTTTAAATAATAATGATAATTAATAAATATATATTTTTAATTAAGTTTTATTCATAATCATTATTAAAAAATAAATTTTAATTTATAAAATTAAATTATTTGTAATGTTATTTTTATAATTCGATAATTTATAAATACAATTTTTTACTTAGAGTTGATTTTAGAAATCACTTATATATTTTAATTTTATTATAAATATTTTGAAATTTCTATTTAATGATTACATGTTGTAATATATGTTTTGAAAATTAATTATAAAGATTATTATTAGATATTGTCAAATTCTTTTAATATAAGTATATGTCACAATATTCTAAGGTAGATTTGGTTAGAGGTTTGTACAATTTAATTGTGTGTAAAATTGATTTTGTTTTGTAATGACTATTTTTTTACATGTTTTATATACGTTGTTGTTTTTTTAGGCATGACTATGTTGTTTGCAACCCTTGCTTGAAAAAGAATTTAGTGGCTCTAGGCCTAAAAGAGACTTAAATCTCGGGGTGGCTGGCACAAAATTGGCAACTTTAGTCCCCAGCAGCTAGAGTGGGCCTATGAGAGTGAATTTAGGTCTTTGGGCACACCCTTGCCCATATCATGAGAGCGACTATGAGCTAGAGTGGGCCTATGAGAGTGAATATAGGTCTTTGGGCACACCCTTGCCCATATCATGA
Organism: Pinus tabuliformis; assembly: GCA_031772625.1. Taxonomy (NCBI): domain Eukaryota; kingdom Viridiplantae; phylum Streptophyta; class Pinopsida; order Pinales; family Pinaceae; genus Pinus; species Pinus tabuliformis. Next base: position 915,267,854 of record CM062809.1, read on the forward strand.
GAGCGACTATGGCCTAAGAGGTCCAGAACAACAATGGGGCCTGTTGTCTGAGTAGTTGACTTATCTTCTGAGAGTTCTATTGATGGTGTTGGATGGTTTTGTGTGATGTTCCATAAATTCCACTTCCTTAAGGTCACCTAGGAGGTAGAATCTGTTCATAATAGCCTCTAGTCTCATGTTTACCCCAGTTGGCATGGCTACTTGGGTGGATGTGGGAGGAGGGTGTTACAATTACAATCTCCAAGCATGGTTTTAAAGACCCAAAACAGGAAGATGACAACTTCTTCAACTCAATCTGCTAAAAATGGAAGATGGATGAGATGTTATGGATATCTAGGTCAGATGACCTTAGAAAATTAGGGGACTACTACAGTTTGAGGGGCTATATTGGGAAGCCTGATGTCACAAAAGCATGGAGAAGTAGTAGGATGGACCCTGGTAGGCTTGGATGATACTGAGATCGTCGTAAAGGATTATCTTTCTTAATAGATTCTAAAATCTCTCATTTTCAAATCACCTAAAAGTGATTTACTAAAAAATTAATTTTTCGAAACGAATTTGAAACACATTTATCCTAGAGAATGTATTGCCCCAAAAAATAGTCTTACGTATTGCCCCAAAAAAATAGTCTTACATAGGCATTGACAACAATTGCCAAATTCACACTTCCTAAAAGATTCAAAGCCAACAAAAACATAGTAAGTAGAACAAATAACAAATCAATTTGAAGATATATTGTAAAATTACTCCTCTCAACTTAATAATCAAAGAAAAATGTGCTTTAACTTTTAACATATCTTTTATCCCAAACACCATTTGTATACTTCACAACATTTTTAAGAAGATTTGTGTATGTAATGTCCTTTTTAGCATTTCCAAGAATGATTCAACTTACCAAGCATTGTAAAGTATTAAGTGTTATAGGTTTTTTTGGACATTTTCACAAACTTTAAGAGATTGTATTTTTGTGTAGATTTATTATGTAATGCGCACTTCAAAATTGAAAACAATTACCTCTATATAAAATATCACTTAACAAGATTTTATAGTACAATGGAACAGTATAGAACAAAATAATATAACACATAAATTTATAACCCAATTTAATAAGCAAACCAAAATAATTACCCATTAAAAATAATAAGCATACTAAAAATAACTTATAATCTCTTTATACTACCAAAAACATTGTGACCCTTGCAACCCCAAATGCTCGAAAAAAAACTCATAATAAAACACTAAGCCTACCCGTTAAAAATAATAAACATACTAAAAATAACTTACAATCTCTCTATAATACCAAAAACATTGTGACCCTTGCAACCCCAAAATACACGAAAAAAAACTCATAATAAAACACTAAGCCTCGCAAGAGTTGTTTTCTTTGGGTCATGCGGATAATGGTTCTCCTCAACTTTGGAAAATAATTTTGCACCATAAAATTAGTGGCAGTTGTGCTTTCCATCTAAATTAATCAATAAATAACTCCATAAATTAAATTAAAATTTTACCATCTAAACCAGAAATCAAAAAACCATCCACATAAAAACATTCCCTTTTACACTTTAAAGGGGGATGCTTTAGTACATAAACAGAGGAAAAAATTATATTCAATGTTACATGGTAATGGTGAAGATCCTTAAAATGCAGATAGTACAATACAAGCAATTAGGTTGTCAATTTTGAATGTACTGATTTATTGTGTAAACAGAAATAAAGTCTAGTCAACACCACAAGAAAATCAGTGCAATGCATGTAGTACAATATAAGCAATTATCTTTCCAAACATATTAAATTGTTATTACTATATCTAAAGTGATGGATCGAAAGGCTCAATACAATACATAGAATCAAGTTATTAAAATGCATATGGGTGCCCTTTATTAAAATATACATTTATATAACGAAGGAGGGTGTTCATCTTAAAAAAAACATAACCATTAGTTTATATGAAGTATTAATCCATTAGTTTTTACCAACTCATGAAAGTAGCAGTTAGGTAAGTAAATTGAATAAAAATATTTTCCAAATATTATATTTATATCTATCTGTTAATTTCATCAACCTCCATGAAAATGCACTTAACTATTCGATCATCATGCCAACTAACTTAATTATTCAATGATTTAATAAAAGAATAAAGAATAAGGAAAGTCTAATTGCCTTTGATTGAATGTTAAATTTATTTTAATTTAAAATATGGGTTAAAAAATCATAATATAAAATTTTGAAATATTAAAAATATATAAATTCACATTTAAAAAATATATTAAATATGGTTGATTAAATGTTATTTTAATATTTTAATTATAATATTAAAATTTGTTTATGTTTTAAATTATTAAAAAAAAAAAATTTAATGGATATTTATAATTGAAAATATTTTATATATATAATTTTTTTGAAAAATATTAGTGATAGAAGAATAAGAAATTATTTTAACGTCTATTAGGTTAAAGATAGTGTATGGGATAGACTGTTTATCCATTTGGTTCTTGTACGCCACCCTTTTTCTGTGAAGGCTTACAATAAATGCTCTTTGCTTTTCTCAATAGATTATCCCAAGAGCTAGCTGCTAGAATATATGCATAACTTTCTTCGATGTCTTTGAAGACCTCACATTCTAAAATGAAATGTTTTTCTGTTGACATTTTTCCTCCCACACTTCTTTTGACATTTTTCCAGCACCATGTTACTTAGAAAATAATGAACAAACCATATTTATTAAGATTGTGTTTGTAATTAAAAAATAGCTCCTATTTTCTTATAGGTTATTTCATCTCCCTAACAGAATTCCACTGTATAAGATCGTATTTATTGATTTTTGCATTCAATTAATTTGTCAGTAGTGTGGGCAGCCTAAGGGTCTCCTCTCCTGAATACTGCTAGTTTTTCTCATTCAATTTTGTCTTATGTTATTTCTAGTTGATATTGTTATCACTCTAGGAAGCTCTCCTAGGTTGTAGCTCGGAGATTCCTGGTAACATATAAATATTCAATATTGTTCTCTGAACAATTGGAATGGATTGGGGTTAGGATCAAGGAAGATGATTGTTTCAACTTTGCTTTCACTCAAGACATGCATGAACACCCTCAGCTTTACAAGGCTTTAGATCACTAATGATCAATAGTTTATAGATTCAATGGATAGATGGAGAATACTGACTGTACTAACAGATGCATACATAAACACATATGAATGGCTAGCTACAGAAAGTTAAATGAAGCTTGCAAATCTAATTTATCAATGCAGAGATAACATGGTAGTTGTTTGGCATTAGACACAGAAGAAAACATGAATAACCTATTCAAGTGCAAGCTTAGAACAGAGGAGAAAATGAGAATTGAGCATGTAACAACAAAAGAAGCTTATATTACTGGAATGAAGATGAGACGCTGAGAGGAGCAGAGTCTCCACGGTCTCCAAAATTTGAACCCTTGTTTCTTCTAGCTTTCAACCATTTATAGGCTTTTTACAATGCTCTCGGGCTTTTTGAGGCCCGAGAGGTCTTAATATATCCCCTCTGGCTTCGAATTGCTTGATGCCATGACTCGACACACATGAGCTCGGAAGTCTCTTTTTCTAATAGCATAGCAACCAAATTCTAGTCATTGTGCCTTACTGTTAGGTGGCTCGCTCGTGCCAGTGACGTTCCATGACCATTTCTGTTGGTTCAGTTGTGTTGCGTTGTGGCTTTTTCCCTTTTTCGGCTTTCTGTCTCCCAACGTCTATCCGCTTGCATCCCTCTTCTAGCGTTACACAATCATTGCATAACGTGAAAAGGGGAGGTGGCCACTTATTCTGTAGCATAAGAGTGCCTTGGGCCTTTGGAACCCCTGAACCAGCCACTTCTTGCTAACATGGAGAAATGATTTTCACTGTGAAATTCTGCCAAAACTCTATTCATTCCGGGCTTCAAAAGTCATTAAATATGGTCTATTCCCCTAACGGGTTTGTCCTCATCGCTATTGGAAGTCGCTTCGACCTTGCTCCTTTGTATTTTAAAAATACATTAAAAACATTAAAAATTTGGAAAAAATGGCTTTGGAAAATCTAAAATATTATATATTTTCATTCCCGAAGCCCTTCGGGTCCAAGTTTTATCGCATCGGCGTTGTCTCTTTATATTTCGTTAAATAACAAAATATGTGAAAATACATTAACAAATGCCTTTCGCCGAATCTCAAAATCTATGCAATAATGCTTATATAGCCATTGGGTCCAGCTAATCGCATCACGCATATACATGTGTATAAACCTCACTCCATAATGTTTCTCTGATTGTGATATCGCGATGCGATCAATTGCAATCGCATATTGCTCATGTCTTGTGCCGTTGCAAGTTCTCTTTGTAATTTCCGATAGCGATCCTGTGATGCAACGTGGGCTGTCAATCTATGTGCTTGATCAATGGTCCTAGTAGACTCCACCGATCATCGTCGCAAGTTTTATATGATCTACGCCGATATCCACTGATTGCCACCGCCGATTATGATTTGTAGATCAGATTTGGATTGTTGATCGGCCAGATCTGATGGCTACTGTGCATTCATTATTCAAGCTTCCATTGCTCTGTTTTTCACCATTTTCTCTATGTTTTTTGCCTCCTGAGAGTGTTTTCCCGCCTGTTTGAAGGTTCCCCTTATGCGACGGTTTTGATATTTTGAATGATTTTGAAGACTTAGAGGGTTTTCTAGGATCTATTTGGATCATCACCTCAAGACTAACATAGATTATGGCCAAAGCAGAGGGAGAGGAGACATGGACCATCGGAGCTGAAACAGGGGACATTTCTACTAAAAATAGCAACTCTGCACCTCAAGGGCTAACACTGGCTCCTTCTGGGGATGAAAGCCTCCCTGTGAGCTTTCAAGAACTACAGACTACTGCCTTTCCAGTAACAACCAAAAAAAACTTATTCCCTAGTGTTCCATTGGGCATGGAGTTTGTTTGCATGGAAAACAAAAATTGAAAAAACCTATTACAATATTAAGGCCTTAAAGCCTCATATGAATTAAAGTTTCAAAAACTTCCCATCGACTGGGCCATCAAAAACACCTTCCCCCTCCAAATTGTGCAGAATGAAAGTATTGTTCATTTGAACTTGAGAAATGACAAACAATCCCGTGATAAGGCATCAAATTTACCATGGTTGCCCTTGTTTTTCTTCAATACATCCCATTTGAGAACCCAGTCACCAACCTGAAAACTGTTCATTTTTTCCTTTCTATCAAAGGTTTCTTGATCTTATTCTGATGAATTCTTGACTTCTCAACCAGTTGCTCTCTGATTTTCTATAATTCAACCAAGTTACTCATTCTTATCTCCCCAATGCTTTAGGAATACATCATCTAAAGCCTCAATATCTACTATAGACCTTGGGGTCAGTTCTCTAAACCATTTCCTAGCCTCTCCATCTAGGCTTTCGACAAAGACTCTCATCCACACATCATCCTCACTAATGTCCAGGTTATCAGCATAACTATAGAATGATTCAAGATGTTCTTCAGTTGTAACACCTTCAATCCTAGTGAACTTAGACATATACTTCTGATATTCTCAAGTAGGCATGGCATTCAAAGGAGTGGGAAGTACTAGAGGTCTATACCTAGCAACTATGATTCTTTCCATTTTGGCAGTTGCTTGTGGTCCTGCCATAGCTGTGATGGCTATAAGGGTACTGGAAGTCTGAATAACAAAGATTTGAGGAGTGACTGATAGGACCAAAGGAGTATGATGGATAGGAGGAGAGGTTTCCTTTGGGCTTGCAACAAAAGGAGAACCTAAAGAATAAGGAGCTCTATGAATCTCTGAGATTTTTTCTTCACTGCTAGTATTAGATGCTATACTCTCAACATGTATTTGCTCTATTACAGGATTTTCTTGAAGAGATATCGAATATTGTTTAGAGCTACCTAAACCTTATGCTCCTTTCTGCAACGCCTTTCTGTCTTTGATGATTTTTTCAGGGTCAGGTACTGGGTCAACTAGTGGCTTCTGAGGATTTCTCCTAGTATGCCTCACAAACTGAGCCAGCACTATGGAGTGGAGTCACCAAGAGGTCCATCCTCCAGTAGAGTTGAAAAATAGATGATTACAACCAAAATAATGTCGAGACTTTGTCTATCATCAAAGTTGGATCTGTGTCATTCACCAGGGAAGCTGAGCTTCAGTTTCCTATCCCCAGCAATGGTGCCAATTATGTTATCACTCCAGGAAGCTCTCCTAGGTTGTAGCTCGAAGATGCCTGGTAACATATAAATCTTCAATATTGTTCTCTGAACTATTGGAATGGATTGGGGTTAAGATCAAGTCAGATGACTATTTCAACTCTGTTTCACTGAAGACATGCATGAACACCCTCAGATTTACAAGGCTTTAGACCACAAATGCTCAATAGTTTATAGATTCAATGGATAGATGGTGAATACTGACTATACCAGCAGATGCATACATAAAAACATATGAATGGCTAGTTACAGAAATTAAATGAAGCTTGTAAATATAATTTATCAACACAGAGATAAGATGATAGTTATCTGGCATTAGACATAGAATAAAACATGAATAACCTATTCAAGTGCAAGCTTAGAACAGAGGAGAAAATGGGAATTGAACATGTAACAACAAAAGAAGCTTATATTGCTGGAATGAAGATGAGACGCTGAGAGGAGTAGAGTCTCCATAGTCTCCAAAAGTTAAACCCTTGCTTCTTCTAGCTTTCAGCCATTTATAGGCTTTTTACAATGCTCTTGGGCTTTTTGAGGCTCAAAAGGTGTTAATATATCCCCTCTGGCTTCTAACTGCTTGATGCCATGACTTGACACACATGAGCTCAGAGGTCTCTTTTTCTAACAGCATAGCAACCAAATTCTAGTAATTATGCCTTGCTGTCAGGTGGCTCGCTCGTGCCAGTGATGTTCCATGACCATTTCTGTTGGTTTGGTTGTGTTGTGTTATGGTTTTTTCCCTTTTTGGGCTTTCTGTCTCCCGACCTCTGTTCAGTCGCATCCCTCTTCTAGCGTTACACAATCATTGCATAATGCGGAAAGGGGAGGTAGCCACCTATTCTGCAGCGTAAGAGTGCCTCAGGCCTTTGGAACCCCTAAACCAGCCGCTTCCTACTAACACAAAGAAATGCTTTTCACTCTGAAATTTCGCCAAAACTCTATTCATTCCGGACTTCAAAAGTCCTTAAATATGGTTTATTCCTCTATCAGATCTATCCTCATCTCTATCGCAAGTTTCTCCGGCCTTGCTCCTTTTTATTTTAAAAATATGTTAAAGACACTAAAAATCTGGAAAAAATGGCTTTGGCGGATCTAAAATATTATATATTTTCATTCCCGAACCCCGTCGGGTCCGGGTTTTATCGCATCCGTGCTGTCTCTTTATATTCCATTAAATAACACAATATGCAAAAGTACATTAACAAATGCCTTTCAGCGGATCTCAAAATCTATGGAATAATGCTTATATAGCCATCGAGTCCAGCTAATCGCATCGCGCATATACATCTGTATAGGCCCTGCTCCATAATGTTTCTCTGATTGTGATATCACGACGTGATCAATCGCAATCGCATATTTCTCATGCACTGGGCCATTGCAAGTGCTCTTTGTAATTTCCGATAGCGATCTTGTGATGCAATGTGGGTCGTCGATCTCTGCGCTTGATCGATGGTCCTAGTTGACTCTGCAGGTCGTTGTCGCAAGTTTTATATGATCTACGTCAGTATCCACTGATTTCCACCACCAATTGCGATTTTCCGATCAGATCTGGACCATTGATCAACCAGATCTAACGACTACTATGCATTCATTGTTCAAGCCTCCATTGCTCTGTTTTTCACTGTTTTCTCTATGTTTTTCGCCTCCTGCCAGTGTTTTGCCGCCTGTTTGAAGGTTCCCCTTATGCGATGGTTTTGATCTTTTGAATTATTTTAAAGACTTAGAGGGTTTTCTAAGATCTATGTTGATCAGCACATCAGGACTAACACATCTTATGGCCAAAGCGGAGCGAGAGGAGACATGGACCATTGGAGCTGAAACAGGGGACATTTCCGCTAAAAATAGCAGCACTGCACCTCAAGGGCTAATAGGGATCATAACATAGGGAAAATTGAGGGTGAGTGATGTGCCAAGTAAGCGATTGTCTCATCGAGTCGTGTTGGTATCGCTACTACAGGTCGTGTGATCGTGGGAGTAATAGTGTTATATTTTAGTCGTAATCGAGTGAAAGGAGTCTACATGTTGAAGTTTGTGCATGTGACTTAGCGAAGGAGTTGTAGCATTATTTTTTTCACAGCTCTGTGAGCTCGACGACGAGAGATATTGGCCATGATTTGACATGGCAGTTTTGAATGGATTGAAGTCTTGGATTGAATCAAGCCATGGTTTCATGTAGCACCCTCATTTGGAGACAATTTCCTGCACAATGGAGATGACGAGCCAAGTAGCCTATAACATTACCGTTGCCCATAAGCCGAGCTATCTGTAAGCTTGATTTGTTGGAGAGACAGTGGTTGTATGAGTTGAGCTGTTGGATGAGCTAAGTTGTCTTTATAGGAGAGAGTCGGTGTCATAGCAGCCTGTTCGAGCTCTCCACCACTTTTTCGAGCCGAGTCTACTAGAGCTTGTGAAAGAGTGGATATGACAAATAAAGACAGAGCAGATTTGGCCTACCCTAATCAGTCGATGGAGCAGATTTGGTGAAGTCAACAACTGATGTGTCGAAGTTGCGTGTTGAGAAGCAACGTGGCGAAGGAGGTGGAGGAAATGAATATCACTTTTCTGGATCGCATGAGCTGGAGCAACACTCCTTAAGCTTAAAGAAATTGTATTTCTACAATCGCATCCTCCAATTTTGTGACAATTTGGTAATTTTATATAATTTTAAAACAAAAGGGGAAGTGTTTAGATGAAAGATCATTTTTTTCATATTGTTTTTAAAAAATGGGCATTAATTTCAAGTTTTTTTAAGGAGTAGTGAGTTTTTTTTGGGTTTCATATATATTTTGTTTTGAAAGAAAAGATGGGTTCTTTTTTTTTCAATAGATAAAGGAGCCTCAATTTTTTTTGCTTTTTTCCTTTAACCTCTATTTGAATCCATTTGAAGTTGGTGGAATTACTTTTTAAAAGACTTTGGGAGAGGATGGCAAATCCTTTTGTAGAGACATTGATCAAGGTGGACGTTGGTGGCCACCCACCTATTCCACTTGGACCCCCACAACTGTCTCTTTCAGTCTTTCAGTTTCTGTAATTGTAGCAAAATTTACTATTTTTAGCAGTTTCTCGGGTCCTGAACTTCCGAAGCTATTTTGAGGCCCTAAACGACGTTTTTTGGTAAATTTGGGAGCAACATGGGTCTATGTATTGATATTTCTCTTACCAAAGTTGTAGTGCTCGGATAGATCTTTATAACGAGCTATTGTACACGTCAAATGAAGATCGGGTGCCAAAGTTACGACCCCGAGAAGTTGATGCACCAACTTACCCAAAACGGGGCCCACAATTTTGTGTTTCATCTTCTAGGGTTAGGTTTTGGGATGTTAAGGGTTTTCCATTGTTTATCAACAATAAATAGGCCTTCGAGGCTCATTGTAACTTAGTTCAGATGTATGTAGCTACCACAACTCTTCTCAGAGATAAGCTACCATCGCCCTAGCTGGTTTATTTCCATTTCTGTTTGTAAACATATTTCAGTATTTTACATTAATGAAATGAAGTATTATTTCCGCTGCATTTCTGTGTTTACGGTTATCTCTGTAATTTGTTTCGTTCCTGTTTAAATTTAGATTAGTGGTATTAGAGCGGTCCGTTTTTTCTTTATTTTTCTTTGCATGTCCCCAATGAGGTCGGGATATAAGGAGTTAGGGCTTGAACTGGTCGGAAAAAGCAAGACCAAACCCAGAAAATCCTGATAGCCTCCCATGGCAGATGAAAAGAAAGACGAGGGAGTAGGAGATCCTATCAAAATCTTGCTTGAAGAAGCCCTCAAGTGACAAAGGAACGCGATGATGGACAACTTTGCCCAGATCCTTTAGCGACTACCTAGAGGTGACACATCGGCTTCCAAAAGCTACTTTGGAAATGCCACGCCCTTTAAGGTACATGTTAATTTTGAAATCCCCATCTTCGGGGGTCAAATATACGCAGATGCCGTAGATAAATGGTTAAATCTGCTAGAGGGTTATTTTTTCTTCATGATTTTTCTAGCCGAGAAAATAATATTTTCACTCTTCTCAAAGCATCACCCCATGTTAAGGACTAGTGGGAAACCTACTGCAAGCAGAAGGATGAAAGTATGGGCTCGTTATTTTCAGCTGCACCCACTTGGAATTCATTTTAGTATGCCATCAAGGAGCAATACTACCCTGTCAAAATTATGAGGAAAAATACATAAAGTGGACCACGCTGCGGCAGAGACAAGACTAAGATGTGCCAGAGTTCACAAACATTTTTCCTAGATATTTGTGAACTCGTAAAAAGCCTCGTAAAAAATTCTCCTTCCTAATAAGAAAATTCCAAAATTATCTTATTCCAAAATTTATAGTTCTTTTATTGAAAGAAAAGATAATTTTCTAAAACTTTTTTGAAAAATTTAATAAAAACACTTTTTCAACACACTTACTAAAAAAACTCTTTAATACAAACCTCACCTATTAAGAAGGACCACTCGAATTTGACCTTTGAATAAATATCGTGACCTTTTATACTTTTCGTGCTCCAAAAAAGAACTACCCATGTGAGACAAACGACTCCTTTGAAACGTCTACACGAAAAATTGGTTTGGGCCGCGTGCTTGGAAAAGCGTGTAAGTTTGCGATTATTAACTCTACTTACATAACCTATAAGGTGCGTTGGAGTGTTAATGACAAAAAAAAGCCTATAAGGTGCGTTGGAGTGTTAATGACAAAAAAAAATATAAATTTCTCTTCTTTAACATGGATGGCTGTTAATTTGTTAACCTCATTCTTACGCCAATTTAATTCGTTAACTTCACTCTCATACCAATTTGTTAGAAAGGAAGAGGAGACAAAACATAAATTCACACATAAATCACACGAGTTACAGTTATTCTATTGATTACACAAAATTTGATTTTTACAATGAACTTGGTGAAGGGTATTTAACCTTTTCCAACTAGTGACTCGCCTAAAGTATCTTAACATGCATACACACTTAACTCAATTAACTAGCATTATAAATATAAACTGCACTTAACTCTTCCTCCATCACTCAACTAAACTCAACCCTCGCTTAAATAACTTTCTAATTTTAACTAATTCCACATAGGGGAGTAATTACAATTTCTATCTTTTAGTCGCCTATCATAAATTGGTCTTCAAATATGTTGATAAGAGCTATAGACATAACTAAGAACTGACATCGCCATTATGGAAAAAATGAATGAATATCAGTGACATAGTTTAATGGTATCAACTTATTAACACGGTAGAATCTCCGCAATTTGACAAGAACTGTTGTATAACTTATTAACACGGTAGAATCTCCGCAATTTGACAAGAACTGTTGCGAGCATACAAGCGCCCATTGAACAGATCATTTGAATGAAAGGAAACAAATCTATTCAACTCCAGTCGGTTTAGCTTTAACAAGCTAGCCAAATTTTATTAATTATTTTTTAAGAAATTAAAAATGAAAAATAAGAAAATTATTTACATATATTTTATATTATTGCTTGAATTATGTATTAGATGAATAATACTTTTAAATTAAAAAATATTAGCCATTCATAATTGAAAATTTTGAAACTTTCCAAATCCAATTTTAATATAGACTAAACTTTTGCATAATAAAAAATAAATAAATAGTAAAATAATATTCTTTTATTTTAAAAATTAACAAACCATTTAAAAATATGTCAATGAATAAAACTAAATGAAAAACACAATTATATAACCAGTTTAGTAAAAAATAAAATAATATGTGATTATTAAAAAATATACCATATAATAAAAGATGAAAAATTAAGTTAAAAACTATCATTGTAATAAAAAAATATATCACTACTATAATAAAATTGATGTAAAGATAAGCAAAATTGAGAGCAAGAAAAAGAAATCACTCTAATAAGTTTGATGTAAAGATACGCAAAATTGAGAGCAAGAAAAAGAAATCACTGTAATAAGTTTGAAGTAAATTGGATAAAAAATAAATAATGGTTTGTGATTCTAATCATTTTATTTTTTAATTGCTTTCTAAGTTAATGACAATTAAATATATTTACATTAGTGTATAAATTAGTTAATATTGATTTTAAAATAAATTAATATTTAGGTGGTAAGGTGTTTTCTCTGAAAATAACTTTCTTCTCACCCACCTCTCATTACTGTAGGCTATTGGATTATGTGTTAGAAGATTGAAAGGTGTTCAATTGTTCGATCAGATCAGGCGAAAGTAGTTAGGGATTAGGTTTTCAGAGCAGAGGAAGGTAGTTGGAGATTAGTTTTTCAGTGGTTCGATCAGATTAGGTGAAGGTAGTTAGGGATTAGTTCTGCTGGATTCTGTTACTTTGCCACTTCTCAGATTTTTCTGCAGCATAGAATCTCCTTCCTCGGTTGTTGTCATAGTGATTGCTTTTGAGGTTTGACTGCTTCCTTGAACCGTATTATATTTCTTCTATTCCCATCTTATCTTGTTGATATCACTAAAAAGCAACAGATGGAACAGGCAACAACAGATCGAACAGGGACAACTTGTGTATTCTGTGCTATTGACTTCAGCACGTGTTGGGAACCAACAAAATGTTGTGCACGCTCCAATCAACAGAGGGAACAGGGACAAGTTGTTGTGTATTTGTGCTATTAGCTGCTTCAGCACGTGTTGGGAACCAACAAAATGTCTGCACGCTCCAATCCTCTTGAATAAACAGGCTGTGAAGATGGATTTACATTTCCCTGTGCTGTGCAATTTTCTGGAGGACTTGTCTAGGTTTGCATGCAATGTGCTTGTGCTTCAATCTTCTGTTGGCCTGTGTTCATGTTCATGAACAAGACATCACTATTCTATCTACCTCTGACATAATCTTTGTTTCTTTGTTTCTGACTCTATTCTCCACAGTGGCATTCATATTTTCTCCAACACCAGTGGATTGGTTGTCTATGGGAGCCTTGCTAGTTTCTGTAACACTTTTTCTATTATACTTTTGTGCATCTGTGTTGAAATTGTAATTTCAACTGTTGCTACAGTTGAACAGTGGCACGCAGTTAATTCCAGAAACCGCCAACAGTTTTCCCCGCACCACCTTCCCCGCACCACCTTTCACGCAGAGTGGTATTCTTAGCGAGGCTGATTGACGCGTGTCCATAGTACCTTTCCAAAACCACTCATTCCCCGGCCGGCGCTGATTGACGCGTGTCCATAGTACTTTTCCAAAACCACTCATTCCCCGACCGGCAATGATCGTGCGGTTTTGACCTCCGGGGAAATTGCGATAGCCATTCCATTAAATCAATGGTCCTGCACCATTTGAACTTGGGTCAAGTTTTTTGTTTGACCGCCCACGTGAAGTAACTAATTGAATTTACTGCATTTTGTAAATGTTGGTAAGATATTTAATTTTAATGTTTTTTTTACCTGGAAGTATGGGCACATAAATGTATTTGGTTATGTTTTTTTATTGTATATGTGAAGCAAAAAAGATGTAGTAGTGTGTGTGGTAGTTTGAAACGCGCAGCAACGCGAGTGTGTTGTTTGTGGAGTGAGGGAGCACGCAGCAGCGTGGAATTTTTCCCCCTATTCGTTGAGCAATGAAAGGAAATTTCGCAGCAGCGAATATAATAGCATTGTCTCTCTGTTCAGTTTGTTCGAAATTATCAAAATTTTCCAACAATCTGCAATCTCCAAATCAATGTTCAGATTTCATCTTAAAGCATCATTTTCAAGAAGGGGAAGACTAATTGTTGGAAAGGTGTTTCTTTCTTCTTTGACCTTCTTAGCTTTCACATTCTTTATACCATGTTGGTGTGCATTCATGAGCAAGACAACATTATTCTGGGTATATCCGACCTGATTTTTACTTTTGACTCCACTCTCCAATTTTGTAGGCAGATTTTCTCCAATAACAGTGACTTGGTTGTTTGCGAGAGCTTGGCTAGCCTCTGTACCCGCTTTTCTTTTTCTTTCATGATTCTGTCCATTCTGCGATCTCAATCTCCAAAGTAGTGAAAGCATCAGTTTGAAGGCTAATTAGTGGAAAGTTGTTACTGCCTTCTTGGACCTGTTTAACTTTCGCATTGTTCATACGGTGTTGGAGTGACACAACATTATTCTGGCCATTTCCGACTTGATTTTTGTTTGTAATTCTATTCTCCAAAGTAATATGCAGTGTTTCACCAAGAACAATAACCTGGTTGTCTGTGGGAGTTTGGATAACCTCTGTACCCTGTGTATTTTTAAAATTTTGTCCGCCTCTGAGCGCTTTGTTTTGCAATCAAATTTGAAGGACTTTTCAGAGCAAAATAAGATGGAATTTCACCGGGAGCAGATTGAAAGAGGTTTCAATTTGATAGATCTTTCGATTTATTCTCCACGGCATTCCATTTGATATATCTTTCGATTAACTAGAACTCATTTCTTTCAACTAATTGTCCCTTTACTACTAGAATTTATTTTTATTTATAATAAATGTAAATTTATAAATGATTATCAGAAGGGAAAAAAAATGTTTGTTTTTTTTACTATATCAACTTTTTATTGACTTAAGGTAAATGTTAAAAATATTTTCATAATTTCACTAGGATAAGAATAAAATATTTACTATATCAACCTTTAATTGGCCCAAAGTAAATGTTAAAAATATTTTCATAATTTAACTAGGATAAGAATAAAACATTTACATAGTTTTACTAGGATAAGTATATATCATCATATTTAAAATGGAAAAAATGGTTTGTTTTTTTTACTATATCAACCCTTTATTGGATCAAGGTAAATGTTAAAAATATTTTCATAATTTAACTAGGATAAGAATAAAACATTTACATAATTTTATTAGGATAAGTATATACCATCATCCTTAAAATAAAATCTCACTTCATGAAATTTTGATGCAATTTCTTCTAATTCTTTTTACTACATATTGTATTCTAACTACCATTTAAGTTATCATGCAATTTCTTCTAATTGTTTTTACTACATATTGTATTCTAACTACCATTTAAGTTACTGGTTTATAACATATTAGTAATTTACTTTTTTTTTATTTATATGGGAAAATTAATAAATGAAGGAGAGTATAAATATGAGATATGTAACTAGTTTTCTAGAAAATCTCCACATTTATAAGAGAGTATAAACATGTTTTATGTAATTAGTTTTCTAGAAAATCTCCACATTTCTATAGTGTGTCTATTACATAGTTTAATATTTTTTTTCACAATAATACGATAAAATCATTCTAATTTAGAACATGAAATCCAAATAACTACCTTCTCTTTTGCAAATTAATGTGTTTAAAAGATGGAAGGCAATGTCTGCCTCAATATTCTGTGTGAAACCTACCCTAAATATCAACCCCATCATTTATGGGTTGGATCATCTCTTCACACTAAGTTTCTTGATTTCTACATATTTTCAAAGCATAGCATATTATTGATGCTAATATGTCTTTACAAAGCATTTGCACTTAGCTTTTGAAGATTGTGGGGCTACCTTCTAGTATGATATCTTTTTTGAGTTATTTCTTTCAATTCTATTAAAATTCTGTATTTTTGTATTTATGTTCAAATATAGGACTCAAGGTGAGTGTGATAGATCCCCTTAACCATAAAGTTGTTGTTGTGATGAGAGATAACCTAAAAGTGTTAAGAAGCAATGTAAAAAAGGGGGTTATGTGGGATCTACTTATTTATCAAAATACATGTAATTTTTTTAATCGGTTTTTTTAGTTATTTAAAATTTTGTATTTTTGTATTTAAGTTCAAATATAGTACTTTCCTTTTTGTGGCAAAGAAGTTTTATAAAAATAAATGGAGTTGGAAAGTTTACTCTTAAATTTACAAAATCATCAAAAAATAGGTGGTGGTAAAAGAAGACAAAACATGTCAATTTCAATTCAATTTCATGCCATATTTTTTCTAAAATTTAATATATATTAATTTATCCAATTTATTCATTTTCTTTAAAAGATATTATTAATATTTTACATAAATTTTTAAGTAGTGACAAAACTGCGACCCCCCATTTCTCTATTGATTTATGTTTTTCAATTCCAATTTCTTTAAGAGATGTGTTGTAAACATTCTAAAGATTGCTAAACAAATTAAAAAATTAAAAGTAAGCATATTTCTTAATTATTATTAAAATATTAGTAAAAATGATCAGCCTGACCCAAGAAACTACCCTTTCAAGTTTATAAAATCAGTTTTTTTAATAGAAATTTGAAAATAACATATAACAAAATGTTAAAATTATTTTAAATATATTTTAAATTTTTTATAATAAAATTTTTAGAGTTTAGGCTTTTGTGATCCATATCAAGTTTACGAAAGATTTTTTGGCGAAGATCACATGAGACATCATTTGTCGACGCGTTCCGAACCAACCAGTGTGGTTCATTTTTTATTTATTTTTAATTATTATTATTATTATTATTATTTTCCCTAAATAAAATTTTTAATTATTTATTTTAACTAACTATTATCATGAATTATTTTAATTACTAATTTAACATAACTTTGCAATTATTTAACTAACTATCATCATAAAATTAGTTATTAATAACAATTTTTACTAGTTTTATTTTTTATTTATTAATAATTTTATTCATAAATTTATTTTTATTTATTTTATTTTAGGAATTAGTCCCCCTAGGGTAATTTTCTCCCTTAAATATAATTTTTAATTATTTATCTTAACTAACTATTATCATGAATTAATTTTTGACTTATTATTTTAATTATTTATTAATATTTTTAACTAACTATTATCTTGATATTATTTTTATTTATTTTATTTTAAGGGATTGGTCCCCCTAGGGTAACTTTTTCCTTAAATTATTAAAAAAATGGGTTTTGATCCCGGTACCCAGTCTAAAGTAGCTGTTGGTCTTTTTAGTCGTTGGAGGCTCTCTATTTAACTTGCTAAGCTGGATCTGTTTCTTCAACTTGTCCTAACGATGAACCACACTGGTTGTGTCACGCCCCTACACCTGCGGTAGTCTTCCAACCGCTTGTAGCGAGGTGCGACACCACCGAGCGCTTTCTTTTTAACAATACTAACATTCGTGGACTACGCCTATTCCAACATTAACACACTTAGTTTGTGTTTCGCAACCAAGTAAAAGCATTATCCTTTATACTTTAATGAAGCCCATACTCATTCATTATCCATATGCAATTAATCGAGAACATCAACAATTGCAAACAAGTATAAAGGGGAGGGGCAACTCCCCGTAATGTGAGTATGCCCGACAATTTTATTAAGAATATCAGATCACAATACAACATTGTGTCTTGGCTGAACCAAGTCTCACACTTAACCAATTTTTACAAAAGACAGGCCATCGACCTTTTACAACATGTTCTGCACCCTTGCACGAAGGGAGGTGCTCACCCGAGCCACCCAAGACCCTTTGCCAAGTCCTGCATAAAACCGTACACTAAAACCTCCTCAACCCGTGGCACACTTGCCAACCTTCCACCAAGATAACCTGCGCAATTTTCCAAGTCTGATGCGCATGAGATGTGCGCATCTCCTCACCCAAAACTACGCACCTTCTTGTCTTATGCGAAGGCTTTATGAGCGAAGTCTTCGTTGACCAAATGAGCTCTCCTCACGTTCATTTATATGCATCTTCATGTGGGTTTACATGGGGGTGTCAGCCCCTTGGCCGACCCCACAACTACGCCCACAAAGCTTCATTAACAAGTCGGCCACGCCCTCACGCAGCCTCCTTCCAAGTCGAGTATAAACCACGCTCTTCATTTCGTTATTTTTCCAAGTGTCGCATATCATTTCTGCTTTCGTCGCACATGGTTCGCACGATCGTCACATTTCCGCACTCCGTCGCACCGCCGTAGGTCGCGTTCGTCGTGTGCGCGCGCTCGTTCACTCGGTGCTCAACCGTGCACAACTCAGGGACCTTACATCCTCCTCCACCTGAAATCATTGTCGTCCTCGACAACATACCATCCCGGTAGCTCTCCACCAAGATCATCATCATCCAGGATGTCGACCTTTCTACACAAGGCAAACATCCTTGCAACATATGTAGAGACTCTTTCTCCACTATGTCTCGGCCTAATGACCACTGCCACTAAGCTCATACCAAGGTATGTATCTTCATCAGATGTCATCTCAATCCATGATTACCGACCTCTTGTCCTCACCATGTGTCCTCATGTGAACTGCTGCCATGATACTCCAACACGATGCCCACATCAGTTGTTTATCAAAACATCCTGTCACATCCTTGACTCATCAAGAATCTATCTCCATAATCCATGCTCAGGTCCATGGAAACCACATCCATATCATCTGCAACATGTTGTCCATATGTGTGTCTCCTCCACGTGAAGAGACCATCTCCTCAAACCAACTCTCGATGTGCCCCATTCAGGTCCATGAAGCCTCTTCATCATCTGCAATGTGTCATCCCTCAAGTCTCCATAGAAAAAAGTGTGCACTTGTCTCACCTATCCATGTGCTGCCCATGATCCTCGATCAGATCAGCTCTCATGTATAGAAAGTAGTTGAGTCTCGGCTCAACCCATGCTCAAGTGTATCACCAAAGCATCATCATCATCATCGTTGTAACTCCATCACTCCAAAGTGCCTCATACCGATCCTCTACATCAAGTCACTCCTCCAAGCCATGCCCATACATGTACTTTGAAAGTATGCATCCCATACTGCATCAAAGTCTCTTGAACTCAGTTCCTCATTGCACCAGATCTTCTAAGTCCACCGTATATGAAGTCCCTAAAAGTCACAACAATCTCATGTCATCATGAGCTCCATGAGTCATCTCCAACCAACATCTCCATGTAGTAGGAATGCTCCATAATCTGCTCACAACTCCATCCAAGTCCATGGCCTTGTTGCACAAGAGTGTACAACCTCTCCACCAACTCATAAGTAGTAAGTCTCCATGTCACATCAGCAACTCTATCTGCACAACATCCTTGTCTTGGCACTCCTCCTTGGATGTCCATGACACCTCTACAAGTGCTCCCACACAATGTCCCTGCATAAGACTGCCATGCTCCATGTCTCCAACCTGATGTCCATGACTAAGCTGCCCATGTAGTCCAACCAAGTAGACTCATCACAACAATCGGTCATCCTCATCCAAGTCTTCAATCTTCGGTTTAGTGAACTCGGTCACCCAACCATATCATCATGTCATGAGTCCCTTCCATCATAGCTCCTTCACCAAAGTGTCCACCAAGACTATCCCTTGGTCTCGGCCATGAGAAGTCCACCCAAGCATCATCATGTGTGCCCTCCAATCTATCCATGAGTCATGCCGGGCACTTAGCCAATGTGGCTAAAGCATGACCCAATCATCCACAACGATCATCATGTTCCTCCCTTGTCAAGGGCCTTTGCACCTTCTACCATGAGGTTACAAACAACCCCAAAAAGTCCTGCAACAATCGACAATCCTTGCTTCTCCATACAAGGTTCCATCATAGTCATCCATGGTAAGATCCTCCATAGCATAGGCAAGCTGGCTTTGCCCTTCCCTGCATACGGTCCATCTACCAAATGCCCAAATGAAACACAAGTATCAACGGTACTTACATCATCAACATGAGGCTCCTCCATGTGAGTATCCTCATTCATCCATGTCTGCAAACTGCACGATCCTCGTCCAACTTGATCATCCTCAAGTTCATCCTCCATCATGGTCATGTCTGCAACATCTTCAACTATCATGGCTTCCTCTTCCTTGTTAGCACAATCTGCAACTTCACCTTGCTCCATTGTCCAACCAAGTTGAAGAAGCTCTCCTTCAACATTCTTTTCCAAGGCTTCAAGTTCTTCACGGATACGGGACTTCTCTTCCTTCAACCTGTCCAAGGTAAGTAAGAGCTTCCTTCCACCTTCTCCCAAACTTGCCATGCCTTATCGTTCAGCTTTGTCCAAGCACTAAGCTTTACCTCTGCTAAACCTGCTTCCATTGTCATCAACTGTCAAGTTTCCAAGTGTACTCACACTTGCACTTCGTCACGAGCAACCCTGCTCAAACACCAGCTCCAACCGAGCTCTGATACCAACTGTCAAGTTGTGTATCAACTTTGATGCTTCAAACCTTCACGAGCAAACCTTGCTCTGATACCAACTGTCACGCCCCTACACCTGCGGTAGTCTTCCAATCGCTTGTAGCGAGGTGCGGCACCACCGAACACTTTCTTTTTAACAATACTAACATTCGTGGACTATGCCTATTCCAACATTAACATACTTAGTTTGTGTTTCACAACCAAGTAAAAGCATTATCCTTTATACTTTAATGAAGCCCATACTCATTCATTATCCATATGCAATTAACCGAGAACATCAACAATTGCAAACAAGTATAAAGGGGAGGGGCAACTCCCCGTAATGTGAGTCTGCCCGACAATTTTATTAAGAATATCAGATTACAATACAACAGTGTGTCTTGGCTGAACCAAGTCTCACACTTAACCAATTTTTACAAAAGACAGGCCACCTGCCTTTTACAACATGTTCTGCACCCTTGCACGAAGGGAGGTGCTCACCCGAGCCACCCAAGACCCTTTGCCAAGTCCTGCATAAAACCGTACACTAAAACCTCCTCAACCTATGGCACACTTTCCAACCTTCCACCAAGATAACCTGCGCAATTTTCCAAGTCTGATGCGCATGATATGTGCACATCTCCTCACCCAAAACTACGCACCTTCTTGTCTTATGCGAAGGCTTTATGAGCGAAGTCTTCATTAAGCAAATGAGCTCTCCTCACGTTCATTTATATGCATCTTCATGTGGGTTTACATGGGGGTGTCAGCCCTTGGCCGACCCCACAACTACGCCCACAAAGCTTCATTAACAAGTCGGCCACCCCTCACGCAGCCTCCTTCCAAGTCGAGTATAAACCACGCTCTTCATTTCGTTATTTTTCCAAGTGTCGCATATCATTTCTGCTTTCGTCGCACATGGTTCGCACGATCATCACATTTCCGCACTCCATCGCACTGCCGTAGGTCACGTCCGTCGTGTGCACGTGCTCGTTCACTCGGCGCTCAACCGTGCACAACTCGGGGACCTTACAGGTTGGTTCGAAACACGTCGACAAATGATGTCTCATGTGATCTTCGCCAAAAAAATCTTTTGTAAAATAAAATTTTTAATTATGATTATAATAACATATTTTATATTATTCAAAATATAATATATAGAATTATTTGTTTAGAAATTCTAATTCTATTTATATATATATTTTAAAGAGTTTTAGTATTTCATTTAACTTTACATAAAGTTATTTATATTTTGTGAGTGATTAACCATAGTTTTTACCAATATTTGCTATCTGTTGACTTATTTGCAAATTTAGTATTTACTTTTTATAACATTATTTATATTTGCTAAACCCATTAAATAGGTTCACTATAGCTTTTACTAAAATTCATTGTGAGTTAGTTTTGTTACAAATTTAGCATTTATGTTTTTATAGTTAACAAGTATGAAACTCAACTCATTTAATTGATATTTTTATATTATTTTTTTTTTATCTTTTTTCATTTGAGTACTTTTTTGCTTTTGCCATATAATGAGACACATTAGCATGCTTTTACCTAACAACCAAATCACGAGGATCCCCTTAACCATGAATTTATTGTTGTGATGAGAGATAACCCAAAAGTTATGTTCAAATAGAGTACTTACCATGGTGAGTGTGATATTGATTGCAACAACCAAATCACGAGGATCCCCTTAACTATGAAGTTGTTGTTGTGATGAGAGATAACCCAAAAGTGTTCAGAAGCAATTCCAAAAAGGCCATGGCAAGGGTTTATGTGGGATCTACTTATTTCTCAAAATACATGCAATTATTTTAATGGGTTCAAGCTTTACTGTGTGGCTTTGAACTTGAGAATTGAGATATGAAAGTTCTCTATCTTCTTTGGGGTATAAAAGGTATTTTTGGCCCTTCCACTATACAAATTATGCCTCTTTTAATCTTTTAAAATGAGCCTAAGCTATGAGAATGTAGAAAATATTGAGTTATTTCTTTCAATTATATTAAAATTTTTTATTTTTGTATTTATGTTCAAATATAGTACTTACCATGGTGAGTGTGATATTGATTGCAACAACCAAATCACAAGGATCCCCTTAGACATGAAGTTGTTGTTGTGATGAGAGATAACCCAAAAGTTTTTAGAAGCAATGTCAAAAAGGGGATCTACTTATTTCTCAAAATACAAGTAATTTTTTTAATGGGTTCAAGCTTTACTATGTGGCTTTGAACTTGAGAACTGAGATATGAAAGTTCTCTATCTTCCTTGGGCTATAAAAGGTATTTCTGGTCTTTCCACAATATAAATTATGTATCTTTTAATCTTTTAAAATGAGCTTGAGCTATGAGAATTTTGTAGAAAATCCATGCTATGAATTTTTTTCCTTTTTGTTGTCCTACGAAGAATTGAGTGAGCTTGCAATTTGAATTGAGATATGAAAGTTCTCTATTTTCTTTTGGGTATAAAAGGTCTTTTTGGTATTTCCACTATACAAATTATGTATCTTTTAATCTTTTAAAATGAGGCAATTATGTATCTTTTAATCTTTTAAAATGAGGCTAAGCTATGAGAATTTTGTAGAAAATCCGTGCTATGAACTTTTTTCCTTTCTGTTGCCCTAGGAAGAATTGAGTGAGTTTGCAAGGAGAATTAAATGTGCAGAACAAAGGTATTCAATTTCCTTCATCTTGTATGATATGAATGATGATAATGCCCCTTGATTTTAAGGATTCTTGTATCAAAGACTCATGCAATAGAAGGTCAATTTGGCTGTGATCAATACTAAGAAAAAATACATTATATGGCAAAAAACATATAGGCAAAAAACATATATTGTTGTAAAGAAGGAACTAATGGTGATATTAGATATGATTTAAAAAGCAAGGGTTGTACTTGTGACTACTCTTACCATTATCAAATCTCATATTTACAGTTACTAATGCCATGTGAGTGTTGGTTATGAAGTAACCTGCTTATGTTCAACTTAAAATTGGACTTTCTTTGAAAAAATTTATCTAAGAGATTTCTTTTTATATTGCATTAAATGCAGACTTCACTAGAACTAATGTGTGGTTAGAATAACTTTCTAATTACCATTCATTGTAAGAACAACCCTTCTTGTATTGACTAATCTCTGCATGTGAAAATGTCTTCATGATTCATTGTTTTTTTAGGAATTTCTTGGATTGTGGCTTGTTTGATATTTTCTCTTATATACAGGTTGTGTTGTATGCAGGTTATATGGATTATAGAGATGGGTAATTGATTGATTGTGTTATTTTTCTTCTTAGTTTATTAATAAGAAAGAAAAAGAGGCTTATGTGAAAATAGGTCAAAAATCTCATAGAAATTTATAAAAACTCCTTTATATGTTGAAGGAAGATGAAAATGAGAGAATGAGAATAAAGGTGATCAAATTTTCATCTAAAAATCAGAAATAATATGTAGATAAATGTCTCTTATGTAGAAATAATGAGAGAATGAGAATAAAGGTGATCAAATTTTCATCTAAAAATCAGAAATAATATGTAGATAAATGTCTCTTATGCAGAAATATGTGGAGAGGAGATGCTTGGAGAGGAGATGCTTTCATCTAACAAACAGGTATCATTGCTTCTATTACCAATGAAAATGCTACTCTATTGTCATGTGTGGATGATGAGGAGAGGCTCCAAATTGAGGATGGGGATTGTAATGACTCCAAACCTGAATATTTTTTTATTTTTTATTTTTTATTTTTATTTTTATTTTTTTAATTTTATTTTTATTTTTTATTTATTTATTTATGATTATTATTATTATTTATTTATTTATTTATTTTATTTTATGGTACACGATATAAATATTGGAAACCATATAATTTCACCAATTGCACATATTTGCATGTGGCATCAGATTTTTATGTGCCTTGACGTACTAGCTATAGAATACATTTAATACATAGTTTTGGTGATTTGCATGTTTTTTCCACACAACAAATGAACAGATGGTAACTTTCCCTTTTTGTATTTCGCCATCATATGGCTTGCCTTATCTCTTACGGGTTTAATTAATACTTCCCACTCC
The DNA here is from genome assembly GCA_031772625.1 of Pinus tabuliformis. NCBI lineage: Eukaryota > Viridiplantae > Streptophyta > Pinopsida > Pinales > Pinaceae > Pinus > Pinus tabuliformis. The sequence goes on from CM062809.1 coordinate 915,292,156, forward strand.
GTTTTGTACGAGGCCGGGCAGGCTGACCAGTCTCTTTGCTCACTTGGTAATCCCACCTCATCAACAGTTAGGATCGTCCTTCGCCATCCGACGGTGGCAACCATTCGCGGGTTTTCGACCTATACTACCGGATGCTTTGTGATGGTGCTCGTTTGGATGGGCAGCACCTTGCGGAGCCTGCTCTAGTTCGATCCATGCATTGCAACTCTAGAGAGCCGACCTATCAAATCTTTACTCAATTGCTGGCATATTTGGCATCCAATTCCTACAGGTAATCAAATGTTGTAAAGTTTTCTTTCTGTTTTCTTGTATTTGAGCGCTACTCCATTACACTACGTGTAATCTTGACTCGTTCACGGGCTTCATGCTATCTACAGCTTGGTTTGGTATTCGAGGGCTTCCTGTAGTGCCGGAATGAACTGCTCTTACGTTTGGTGACTCAACTCTTTCTGGGTAAGTCCTTTGTCAAATTGAAGTTGATTTCTCCTAATTTTTTGCGGCAGTCTGCATTCATACCCACAGGTATCTAACTATGATCTTTGTGGCTTTTTTTCATGCAGGTTGGGCACCTATCCCTCATGTGGTTGCCTACCCTTATCTAAAGGAAACCCTCCTTCAGTGTGGCCAAGGGTTCTAGGTATGAAATGTCTTCCGGCCAAGGCCCTTGACTGAAGATTTTTAGTTAATGGTTTCAGAAGTCTTTTTCATGCCCATCGAAGGGTAATCCTTCCAGGTTTTATATTTTGTTTAAAATTTGAGTGGAGGGTGATGCGTCCCCTCATGAGCTCCGAGTTTCTATTGAATGGAATGTATAACTTTATTTATTAATGGTAATGGAATTTGGGCGTCCAACTTGAGATTATGTTATACTACTCGGCCTTTGTGGTTGGATTATCTTATTGCACAACTGTGCTTATTATGCTCGCGACACTTTTTCTCTTTACTGCTGTGATGTATTACCGTGAAGGTCTAATGGTTAAATAGACACAGTAGTTCTTTTTTATTCACGTATATAGATTGTACGCGTCGCATACTTGCCTTCATTGGAAATTTAAATGTAGATTTCTTTCATGGAGACTTGGTCTCGGCCAGCGTTTGATTCTATAATGTATTTTGTTTAACATTTAAATAAAAGTACAGTTTTTGGTGATCTATGTATTCGGCACTTGGGTTTGGACATGTTTCCACTGTCGCGCATATTCTGGTTGAGAAGGTCCGAGACCCTTCCCTCAGAGTCACAGCCTAAAGTTTCCTCCTAATGATTCTTATGTTCTACTTGTTTCTTATCTTTTGTTCTTAATATTGGAGGGTTATAATTCTGGAGGGTTTTAGACTCGACCCAACTGAGGGTACATAGTCATGCTTCGAAACCCCAAGTCTCTTAGGTACATTCACAGCTCAAACCCTACTCTTAGGGTAGATAACCTGCCGCACCCATAGTGACTCTAACCCTATCTTGATACAAAAGGAGAGGCATGCTTGCAATACCTTATGTTCTTGCAGTAAACTCTGTTTTTGGTTGGTGTTGTCTTTAAGGTTGCTCACAGACGAGGCAACCGATGGCATCCTCTGCTTTGTTTTATTTCTGTTAAAATGCTCAGCCCTAGCATGATGCAAGCCATCTAATATTAGTACTGGAATTAGCCCTGCATAAGAATAAGTTCTGTTTTCTTTCGTCTTCTCAGGACTGGCTATAATTTGCACAGTTTTCCCACAGTATTGTTTATTATTATTCATTAGAACAGACAACCTAATTCGATTGTCTCCCTAAGATCTTATTTTCTTTCATTCTCCTAATGTATGGAACTAGTTAATATAATTTGTATGTTCTCTTCGCGACAGAATCACTCTACCAACACCTTAACAATTATTGATAACGCCACTGTTAACTAAAACGTGTCTCAGTTTCCATCCTGAAGAAAATTATCTAGAATAGAGACGGTTAAATTTAAACTCTAAACTGAGATTAACCCTCTTCTTGACAACTTGCCTCTACTTTTACCCTTCTAGAATTAAAGATCCTAAATATATAGAAATATGTGATCTCATTGTGTTTTTTTTCTTTTGGTAATAATCCTAGGAAACTGTAGCTCACAGAAATAAACACTTCTAATTTTAATTCAGGTATTGGTGTTGTATTGGTTAGTGCCTCATACCTGTGTTGCTTCCAATAAGTAATTCCAAAGAAAGAGGTCACCTCTGTTTTCTCCAACTAGTCAACCACCCGACCATGAGATTGTCTTTCAGGACAAAATATCCCCCTAGCTTGCTCAAAGACTAACATTATTTTACAAGTTGCACACGCTCTGTGCCCTTACCATCTGATCATCACTAGACATAGTAAGCTCCTCTTCCCTTTCCTTACTGCCTGTCCTCTACAACACAGTTTCCCCCCCACCTTCCCTTCCTTTTCTTGGAAGCCATCCACGGTTAGGGGAGCAGTTAGGGTTTTGCAACTATTTTTTTTTTAATATTAACTTCCCTCCTCAGAAGTTACATGATATCCCTATTACTAGGAAATAATTTCTCATTTTCTTTCACTAATATAAAAATATTAATTTATGCAACAGATAATAATCACCATCCTTCAGTTTGTTTCTCTTTTCTTTTTAACTATTGTAAATAAAGTATTTACAATGTTCTGGGGATATTACATCTCCCCCTCCTGAAATTAGACATCGTCCCGATGTCCTTCAGTTATGAACAGCCCTGGGTAAGCCTGTTTCATGAGTTCTTCATCTTCCCAAGTGGCCTCATCAGGACCAAAGTGCTGCCACTGCACTTTAACTTGGGTAATAGCCCGCTTCCACAGCATTACTTCTCTCTGGTCGAGGATGTTCAACAGTTTGACCAAGATTTCTCCTTCTAGTTTGACCTGCAACATGCAACATCCTAAGTCAGTTTCTTTTAAAAGAAAACATTTAGACTGATCTATTGGAGATCATTCTCACCTGTATATCCTACCATATTATTACATGTTTAGGGTCATAAACATATTTTTTTAACACGGAGACATGAAAGACATTGTGGACTCATATGTGACTTGGCAGAGCAAGCTAGTAAGCCACTAGCCCAATTCTTGCTAAGACCTGGAATGGCCCACAAAATTGAGGTGCCAACTTAGCGCACCCGCTCCAGTGTAATGTGCTCTTTTTGATCGAATTCTCACATACACATGATCACTGACTTGATATTCCTTAAACCTCCTTTTCCGGTCAGCAAAGTTCTTTTGCCTATCCTGAGTTGCCTTTAGATCAGAATGTACATTTTTAACCAGTTCCTCCATTTCCTTAAGCATTTCAAGACCTAACATCAATCTGTCTTCCAGTCCACCCCAGCTTGAGGGGGTGCGGCACTTCCGCCCGTACAATACTTCAAATGGGCTCATTTGCAATGATGTGTGGTAGCCATTATTGTATGCGAACTCAACCAAGTGTAGGTAGTCCTCCAACTTGGTTGGTTGCTGCATCACATATGCTCTTAACCTGTCTTCCACCACCTGATTCACCTGTTCAATTTTCCCGTCAATTTGAGGGTGATAAGCCATGCTGAAATTCAGCTGAGTCCCCAATTCTTCAAACAATGTTTTCCAAAAGACCGATGTAAATTTTACATCACGGTCTGAGATTATTGTCTTTGGTAATCCATGCAGTTTAAATATATTCTGCATGAAAACATGGGTGATCTGTACAGCTCTGTAAGTAGATTGCACCGGTATAAAATGTTCTGACTTACTTAGCTTGTCCACCACCACCATGATGGAGTCGTTATTTTTCTTTGACTTAGGAAAAGCCATTATAAAATCCATAGAGATGGTTTCCCACTTCCATTCCGGGATGGGTATTGGTTGTAATAACCTCGCAGGGTGTTGGTGTTCTGCTTTAATTTGTTGGCATTCCAGACATCGTGCCAAATAACCAGCCACATCTTTCTTCATACACAGCTAATAATATTCTTTTTGAAGTGCAGTGATAATTTTTTGATATCTTGGGTGTCCAGCATAATGACTCTTATGATAATCATCCAATATCAGATTTTTAATGTTGTTCTGATTAGGCACGTACAACCTTTTCTTGTAATATAGCATTCCAACAACATCCAAAGCATAATCCGGAGCTATTTTTCCTTACTGGTTGGTTGCTGAATTTGCTATTTTATTTGTTGATAAACAATATCTTGTTCTGCTTCCCTTTTAATCATCTCCCCGAAGGGGATTTTCCCTTCACTGCAAGAAATCTCGTATAGGCATTGGAATTTCCAACTCAAAGCATCCGCCACCCATTTCTCTTTCCCTTTTAAATGCTTGATCTCAAAATCAAAACCACTTAAAAAATCCACCCACCATGCTTGCCTTGCATTTAAGGTGGGCTGGCTAAAATAATTGGTCAGACTGTGGTGATCCGTCAATAATAGAAATTTTCTTCCCATAAGGTAATGTCGCCACATTTTCAGGGTGTGAATGATGGTTGCTAACTCTAGATCATAAGCAAAATATTTATTTTCATGCTATTTTAATTTTCTTGATTGGAATGTTATCACTTTTCCTTCCTGCATTAACACACATCCCACCCCTTCCTTACGTGCATCTGTGCACACCACATAATCTTTGCTAGGATCGACTATGCTTAGAATGGGTGCCGTGGTGAGCAGATATTTAAGTTGTTCGAAACTTTTTTGACATTCAGGGGTCCACCTGAAGGTTCTTCCCTTTTTCTGTAAGGAAGTGATTGGATAAGCTACTCTCGAAAATCCTTCTACAAACTATCTGTAATAGCCTGCTAACCCCATGAAAGATCGGATGTCTACCACATCTTTGTGTATCGGCCATTCCATTATGGTCCTTATCTTTTCGGGATCCACTTCGATCCCTTCTTTAGTGATTATATGCCCCAAATATTGTATTTGTTCTTTAAAGAATTCACATTTACTGAACTTAGAGTATAATTGGTGTTCTTGGAGGGTTTGCAATACTAATCGAGGTGCTCTTGATGCTACTCCACAGTCCGAGAGTAAATCAGTATATTGTCAATAAAGATCGGCACAAACTTATCCAAATATTGATGAAATACACTGTTCATCAGACACATAAAGGTTGCGGGGTGTTGGTGAACCCAAAGGGTAACACCACAAACTCATAATGGCCATATCGTATTCTAAAAGCTATCTTAGCTATGTCTTCCTCTTTAATCCTAATTTGGTGATACCCTGATCGCAAATCAATATTTGAGAAAATTGTTGCTCCTTTCACCTGGTCGAACAGTTCATCAATATGGGGTAGAGGATACTTATTCTTGATTTTCAATTTGTTCAATTGACGGTAGTCCATACACATGCGGAGGGTCTCGTCCTTTTTCTTAAGGAACAATACCGAGGCTCCCCAGGGAGACACACTGGGGTGAATGTAGTTTTTGTCCAACAGCTCTTGTAATTGCATTTTAGCTCGGTCAATTCTGGTACGCTCATTCTGTAGGTTGCTCGGGATAATGGGGATGCCCCTCGCACTAATTCGATCGTAAAATCTATGTCTCTTTTGGGTGGCAGTCCGGGAATCTCTTCCGAAAACACATCAACAAATTCTTGTATCACAAGAATGTTCTCCAATGTGGCTATTTTATCTTTCGAGTTGGCATAACCCACTTGGACGACATAAATCTGACATCCCTTCCTAATGCATTTTTCTAACTGTGAGGCAGTTATGGGCCGAATTTTCACTGGTTACTTAATTCCCTGCATCTCTTGTTTTATTCCAAGCTCGTCTTTATAACAGATAGTCTTAGTTTTACAATTAATTATGGACTAGTTTTCTTCTAACCAGTCCATTTCAATCAGCACATCGTACGAACGAAGTGGAAGCACATTTAAATCTGCCATCAGTAGCTGTCCTGCTATCTTTAAAGGGTAGTTTTTAACCTTTGCAAGTACCCGTCTCTTTGCCCTTGTTGTCAACTATACTAGCCAAGGGTCCTTAAATTTAACAGGTTGCAATTTGCAATGCTCCACGACCCTAGGACTAATATAACTTAACGTAGCTCCAATATCAATTAGAATAGTTACAACAAGGCCTAAGAGTTTACCTTCGAATTCCACCATGGTTGGCGGGTACTTCGCCTGACGATCTTCTAGAGAAGCATTAATCTTTGGTAGACTCCGTCCTACATTGCCAACTGTAGATGCTTCATAGACCTGGGAAACCTGTTCGGTTCCTTTTCGTTGAGGACAATTTTTCATGTAATGGGGTCCACCACAGCCCCAACATTGCATTGGAGGCCTTACTGTCCCTTCGTTGTATATTTTCTCGGGTTGTTCATTAATTCTGGACTCAATGGGGGGCTTTAATTGGAGCAGATTCTTCTGTATGTTTCTGTTCTTTCTCCCCTTGGAAAATCCTTTGTTACCACCACCTTGATTAACTTTAGTATTTCCAGCCAACTTGTTGCGCTTCTTATTCACCCATTTCTTACCCAGGATTTATCCCTTCTACTTGCTTTGCTGGTAGCAAATTCGGGCTTTACGTATAGCCTCGTCCATCGTCTTTGGGTTATCAAATTTGATTCTTTCCCTCATGCTCAAGGGTAAAATACTGACAAACCTCTGTACTTTATCTTTTTCCTCTTGAATATAAGGCACATAACGGAGCAATGAAGTAAAACAAGTGATAAATTCATCCATAGTTTGTTGTCCCAACCACAGGTCATGGAATTCCCTTGCCTTCTCCTCATAGAAGCGCTTGGTCAGGTACCTTTCCTTAAAGTATCTTTGAAATTTTTCCCAAGTGATTCTATTCACTTACTCCTCTTACCATCTTAACTTCTTCCCACCACAAGGTGACCTTTCCCTGTAATTGGAAAATGGCCAACCACGCCTTGAGGTTGTGATCGTATTCATATAGCTGGAAATATTTGTTCATATTAATCAACTAGGCCTCAACTGTTTCCTCCTGTTCTCCGTCAAAGTGTAGCGGTTTGATTTTATGGAATTCCCCTTGCAACTCTATCAGTTTCCTTTTGGATGTTTGCTGTTCGGAAGAATTATCTGAGCATTCCTCCTCCCTTCCTTCTAACTCTTCGGGTTCTGTGTGGTGATTCTGCTCTTCTGACATTCTTTGCTGCTCAGCGCTAGGATTCTGTGACTGCTAACTCTGTTTGTCAGATAGGCTTTTATAATCCTCTCCTGTTCCATAGTTAACCTTGCATTATCCTCCCACAATCGGGCCATTTCATTTTTCAACTCTTGTATTGTCTCCAAAATTGCTAGATTTGTATTGCGAGCCTCCTCTCCAAGTTGTACCCATAATTTGGGGTTATTCTCAAGACCAGTCGCAGGTCCCTGACCCACCACAAACCTGCGTGATGCGCTGTCTGCTCTTATCATATTGTCAATCTTCTGTTTTCCTGTGCTTAACATAAGACAAGTAACAGAGGAAGGGTCAACACATTATCTATTTTTCTTTAACTGCTCAATAGAGACGAAAATAAATTGTATGTACTCTATCTGTCTGTCAATTTCAATTCCCAGAGGCCACAGTTTTTGTAACTTGGCTCTGATACCACTTGTAATGACTCCAAACCTGAATATTTTTTTTTAATGGTATTTATGTTACCGGGATTTACACGATATAAATATAATTATATACAACTATTGGAAACCATATAATTTCACCAATTGCACACATTTTCATGCGACATCGGATTTTTATGTGCCCCGACGTACTAGCTGTAGAATACATTTAATACACAGTTTTGGTGATTCGCATGTTTTGTCCACGCGGAAAATGAACAGATGGTAACTTTCCCTTTTTGTATTTCACCATCACATGGCTTGCCTTATCTGTTACGAGTGCAATTAATACTGCCCGCTCTGTTCTGTACGAGGCCGGGTAGGCTCACCAGTCTCTTTGCTCACTTGGTAATCCCGCCTCATCAACGGTGAGGATCATCCTTCGCCATTCGACGGTGGCAACCATTCGCAGGTTTTCGACCTATACTACCGGATGCTTTGTGATGGTGCTCATTTGGATGGGCAGCGCCTTGCGAAGCCTGCTCTGGTTTAGTCCATGCGTTGCAGCTCCAGAGAGCCGACCTAACAGATCTTTACTCAATTGCTAGCATATTTGGCATCCAATTCCTACAGGTAATCAAATGTTGTAAAGTTTTCATTCTGTTTTCTTTTATCTGAGCACTACTCCATTACACTGCGTGTAATCTTGACTCGTTCATGGGCTTCATGCTATCTGCAGGTTGGTTTGGTATTCGAGGGCTTCCTGCAACGCTGGAATGAACTGCTCTTACGTTTGGTGACTCAACTCTTTCCGGGTAAGTCCTTTGTCAAATTGAAGTTTATTTCTCCTAATTTTCTACCGCAGTCTGCATTCATACCCACAGGTATCGAACTATGATCTTCGTGGCTTGTTTTCATGCAGGTTGGGCGCCTATCACTCATGTGGTTGCCTAGTCTTATCTAAAGGAAACCCTCCTTCAACGTGGCCAAGGGTTCCAGGTATGAAATATCTTCTAGCCGAGGCCCTCGACTGAAGAGTTTTAGTTAATGGTTTCGGAGGTCTTTCCCATGCCCATCGAAGGGTAGTCCTTCCAGGTTTTATATTCTGTTTGAAATTTGAGTGGAGTGTTATGCGTCCCCTCATGAGCTCCAAGTTTCTATTGAATGGCATGTATAACTTTGTTTATTAATGGTAATAGAATTTGGGCGTCCAGCTTGAGATTATGTTATACTGCTCGGCCTTTGTGGTTGGATTATCTTATTGCACAACTGTGCTTATTATGCTTGCAACACTTTTTCTATTTACTGCTGTGATGTATTCCCGTGAAGGTCTAATGGTTAAATAGACACAATAGTTTTTGTTATTCATGTCTATAGACTGTACGCGTCGCGGACTTGCTTGCATTGGAAATTTAAATGTAGATTTCTTTCATGGAGACTTAGTCTTGGCCAGCGTTTGATTTTATAATGTATTTTGTTTAACATTTAAATAAAAGTACAATTTTTGGTGATCTACGTATTCGGCACTTGGGCTTGGACGTGTTCCCAGTGTCGCGCATATTCTGGTTGAGAAGGTCCAAGATCCTTCCTTCAGAGTCGCAGCCATAAGTTTCCTCCCAACGATTCTTATGCTCTACTTGTTTCTTATCTTTTGTTCTTAATATTGGAGGGTTATAATTCTGGAGGGTTTCAGATTCGACCCAACTGAGGGTACATAGTTATGCTTCGAAGCCCCAAGTCTCTTAGGTTCATTCACAGCTCAAACCCTGCTCTTGGGGCAGACAGCTTGCTGCACCCATAGTGACTCTAACCCTATCTTGATACAAAAGGAGAGGCATGCTTGCAGTGCCTTATGTTCTTGCAGTAAACTCTGTTTTCGGTTGGTGTGGTTCTTAAGGTTGCTCGCAGACGAGGCAATCGATGGCATCCTGTGCTTTGTTTTATTTCTATTAAAATGCTCAGCCCTAGCATGATGCAAGCCATCTAATATTGGTACTGGAATTAGCCTTGTGTAAGAATAAGTTCTGTTTTCTTTTGTCTTCTCAGGACTGACTATAATTTGCACAGTTTTCCCACAGTATTGTTTATTATTGTTCATTAGAATAGACAGCCTAATTTGATTGTCTCTTAAGATCGTATTTTTCTTTCATTCTCCTAATGCATGGAACTGGTTAATATAATTTGTATGTTCTCTTCGTGACAAAATCACTCTTCCAACACCTTAACAATTATTGATAACACCGGTGTTAACTAAAACGTGTCTCAGTTTCCATCTTGAAGAAAATTATCTAGAATAGAGATGGTTAAATTTAAGCTCTAAACTGAGATTAACCCTCTTCTTGACAACTTGCCTCTACTTTTACCATTGTTTTACAACTCGGCCGAGTTGAAACCGAAACAGCCGTTTCGGACCGAGTCAAACCCCAAAACACTGACCCGGCCAGCAACCCGGCTCGGCTGACCGAGTCAGCTATGACTCGGCCGAGTCATCCAATGACTCGGCCGAGTCATAGCTGACTCGGTCAACCCGGCCGGGTCGGTATTGACTCGGCCGAGTCATTAAAAGCACGGCTGGGCAGCGTATTTTATGAATTAAATTCACTTTTTTGCTGTTTTTTGGTAAAGTTAAGTAGGGTTTGTGGATTCCAAAGGGTAATGGTAGATTGTTAAATGCTTTTGGGGTCCATTTCCCCCTCCCAAACTCTATTTAAGACAGCCAAATGCTCTCATTTCACTCACAGCAGTCTTATGCATTTGAGTGAGAGTCTTCTTTGAGAGTTAGTGAGCAGTTCTTGAGCTTGTTTTGGAGCAGCAGTGAGGAGTCTTGGAGGAGCATTGTAGCTGGAGTGAGGAGCTTCTTGGGCAGCCATTTGGAGCAGCATTGAGGAGCTGATTCTTGGAGCAAGCTTGAGGAGGCAGTTTGTGCCTGGAGGTATTTTTTTCCACCTCTATAAATCTGTTTTTACTTAGTAAATTTTAGGTGCATATCAAGATAGCTTAGAGAGTGTTTTTAGTCAAATAAATGAACATTGAATCAATTTTTTTTTATTTTTTTTTCATTTTCAGATTGTTTTCCTAGTCAAAAAATGGCACCTAGAGCAAAAGATCCTGCTTGGGCATATGTTGAAATGGTTGATAGTGAGATGTGTTGCAAGTTTTGCCATAGGAAAATTAAGTCAGGTCCTGGGGGGATTCATAGGCTGAAACAACACTTGGCAGGGATTAAAGGCAATATTACTGCATGTCCCTCTGATCAAATTGGGGAGATTAGAAAGAATTTGCTGGAAAGCTTTGAAAAATTTAAAGAAGAAAAGACTAGGCAAAAAGAGATACAGGCTGAAATTGGGAGGAAGAGGGAGATACAATGAATGATGGCTGCCAACCCCCACTATGAGTTTGAGGGTTCTTCCTCTATCCCTCAAACTGATGCATCAAACCCTTTCCGTTATGTTCCTCCCTCTTTTGCTTCTGTTCAAGATAAAGGAAAGGGTAGAATGAAGGGTGATGGGACTATCAAAAGTTTTTTCACTCACTCAGGCTCCTCTCCATCAGATGCACATGGTCCTGAAGTTAGTATTAGTAAAGGTCTTGCTCAGCCCACTTTAGATGACCATTGGAAGAAAGAATTGAGGGAGACTGCTTGTGACTACATAGCTAGATGGTGGTATGATGCTGATATCCCCTTTAATGCTGCTCGTTCACCATATTATGAGCCTATGTTTGAGGCCATACATGCTGCTGGAAAAGGCTTCAAAGGCCCTACTATGCAAGAGCTAAGGGGGTTTCGTTTGCAGAAAGAAATTCAATCAATTAATGAGTATTTGCAAGATTTCAAGGAATCATGGGCAAGAACAAGGTGTACCATCATGTCAGATGGATGGACTGGTCAAAGAAACCGTACCATCATAAACTTTCTTGTCTTCTGCCCACAGGGAACCATGTTTTTAAAATCAGTTGATGCATCTGATAAGGTAAAAGATGGCCACTTGTTGTTTCAGCTATTGGATGAGGTTATTGAGGATGTGGGGGTGGCTAATGTTGTTCAAATCATCACAGACAATGCCTCTAACTATGTTCTTGCTGGTAGACTGTTAGAGGAAAAACACAAGACCATCTTTTGGACCCCATGCGCTGCACATTGCATAGACCTCATGCTTGAGGATATTGGAAAATTAGATTGGGTCAGAAACACTGTAGATAATGCCAAAAGCATAACAAAATTTATCTACAATCATACACTGGTTTTGAGTCTCATGAGGAAACACACTGGAGGCAAGGATATTATTAGGCCTGCCATCACTAGATTTGCTACACATTTTTTGACATTGCAATCTATGCTTTCCCAACATAGAAACTTGCAAAAGATGTTTTCCAGTGATGAATGGAATCAAAGCAGTTGGTCTAACAAACCAGAAGGCAGAGAATTGAAAAGGAAAGTCCATGATGAAACTTTTTGGAGAAAGGCAGCAGAGATTGTGAAGCTTGCTGAGCCACTAGTTAAGGTGTTGCGGTTGGTGGATGGGGAAAGGTTGGCTATGGGCTTCATTTATGAGGCTATGGATCAAGCAAAGGAGCAAATAAAGACAGCATACAAGGATAGAGTGGCAAAGTATGGGCCCATTTGGGCAATCATTGATGAAAGATGGAACAATCAACTCCATCGCCCTATACATGCAGCTGGGTATTTTTTGAACCCACGGTATCATTATAAAGCTAAGGAGTCAGGAGCTTTGAGGGGGGAGGTTAGAGATGGACTGGTTGATTGCATTGAGCGCATGGTCCCATCGGAGTCTGATTAGCTGCTGATACATCAGCAGGTCACATCCTTCAACAATGCAATAGGTACCTTTGGGAAGAACCTAGCAAAGATTGCAAGAGAAGCAGATGAGCCAGGTAAACAAAAATTTCAATTTTCAATTTCTTAATGGTTTTACTTTTTTTATTAAAGTTTGTTAAATCATTTATAATTTGAAAGTTAGATATAATTTGTAATTTTGTTGAGCTTCAGCCTTCATCTAACTCATAATTCATTACACTCCTATGTTTTTTGCAGCACAATGGTGGGAGGCCTTTGGTGGCCAGTGCCCTGAATTGCAAAGGTTTGCAATTCGTATTTTGAGTCAAACTTGCAGTGCATCTGGGTGTGAGCGCAATTGGTCTGTCTTTGAGAGGATTCACACAAAGAAGAGAAACCGTTTGGAGCAAAAACGGTTGAATGATCTAGTTTTTGTCCAATACAACCTTCGGCTCAGACGGAACCAATTGCTGAACAAAAGACCTGATTCAGATCCCATTGTGTTGGAAGACATTGATCCAACATCAGATTGGGTAGTGGAGAGTCGTCTACCAGAGTTTGATCCTGATGAGGATCTTGAGATTGATCAACTTGATGTTCAACATCCACTGCAGCCTGTTCAGTTGAATGCAGATCCCGATCCACCAGCCTCAGTCTCACAACTAGCTAGTAGGACTCCAGTTGTAGGTGCTTCGCCTTCCTCTGCTCAGCCACGACAGAAGCGCAGCCGCATTTGTACTCTATCTCAGCTTGCATCTGCTGCACAGCCTAGTGGTACTGGCACCACTTCTACAGTTGCAGTTGGAGACGATGATGATGAGGAGGAGCCATGGGGCCCCTTGTCTGACTCTGATGATGATGATCCAGAGATTGGTCGAGATGATCTTGGCTCCTCTGGCAGTAGCTACTAGCCTCCTTGGTTATTTGTATTTTGTTTTGACTCTTGAGTCTTTGATCATGTATGACAGACTACAGTTGACTATGTATTTACTATTGCCATTGGGTACCATTTTGATATAATGGATTGGTTCATGAGCCTACTTTGATCATATGTTGTCTTCCATGTATATTATAATGTTGTGTGTTTGAAAACTTGAATGAAAATCTTTAAAATTATGTTTAAAATATTTAAAATTATGTTTTTTTATAAAAAAAATAAATATTTAATGTATTTTTTACAACGACCGAGTCATTGAAATCGAGCCGGCCGAGTCATTACCGAGTCGGAGTCGGAGTCAGAGTCGATCCTCGGCCGAGTCGGAGTCCGAGTCCGAGTTGTAAAACATTGACTTTTACCCTTCTAGAATTAAAGATCCTAAATATATAGAAATATTTGATCTCACTGAGTTTTTTTTTTTTCTTTTGGTAATAATCCAAGGAAACTGTAGCTCACAGAAATAAACACTTCTAATTTCAATTCAGGTATTGGTGTAGTCTTGGTTAGTGCCTCATACCTGTGTTGCTTCCAATAAGTAATTCCAAAGAAAGAAGTCACCTCTGTTTTCTGCAGCTAGTCAACCACTCGACCATGAGATTGTCTTTCGGGACCAAATCTCCCCCCTAGCTTGCTCAAAGACTAACAATCTTTTACAAGTTGCACGCGCTCTGCACCCTTACCATCTGATCATCACCAAACATAGCAATCTCCTCTTCCCTTTCCTTACTGCTTGTCCTCTACAGCACAGTTCCCCCCCCCCCCCCCTTCCTTTTTCCTGGAAGCCATCCACGATTAGGGGGGCAGTTAGGGTTTTGCAACTGTTTTTTTTTTTAATATTAACTTCCCTCCTCAGAAGTTACATGATATCCCTGTTACTAGGAAATCATTTCTCATTTTCATTCACTAATATAAAAATATTAATTTATGCAACAGATAATAATCACCATCCTTCAGTTTGTTTCTCTTTTCTTTTAACTATGGTTAATAAAGTATTTTACAATATTCCGGGATATTACAGGGATTTTGTTTTTTCAAAGATATGAGTGAGCTCAATGATGGAAAACCAAGAAAAGTGATGAATGTCAGACCATATTCTTTCCACTTGCAAGAAGACACCACCAACTATATGAACAATATCCATATATATCATTCCTAATTATTATAGCTCAATTCTGCAAAGTTTAAATTTCAAAACAAAATTGCATAAAAATTTTACTTCTTTCTTCTGTGCTACTCTTTCCTATACTACTGCCTTACTACATTTCCTTTGCAACATATGGTGCAATTGCTAGTTATATATTAGGTTAATAAGTATGTTTATTTAGCTTTCAAACTTTTAATTTAATTATCAATAATTATTGGGTGAAAAATAAATTTTTAATCTCTATACAATATTTTTAATAATATACACAAATTAAAGACTAAGATTTGCTTTTAAAGTAGTGTTTTTTTTCCTTTTAATTAAAATTTTTAATTAAAAAATGTTATAGGAAATGAGTTATGGTTTTTTGGCCATGTAGTATTAATAAACATTGACATTGCTCCATGGTAATCATTATAAAAAATATTTACAGACAATAAGATTATCTTTCGGATTAATCACATTATTGAGATTGTCTTTCAAATTAATCACATTATTGAAATTTAATTGACTTTTAGAACTAATTACTGTGGTTCATCCTCATAACAAAAATGACATAATCTCTAAATTTATGAATTAAACTTTCATGTTTTTTTTCATTATAATAACTATTATTATTTTAAATATTATGAATTAAATCTATCACATTTACACACCTTTAATTTATATAACGAGACTAATATCTACTACCATTAAAATTTACTTTTTAAATATATCCGCAACCTATTCCAAGTCTATTTTTAACAAGCTTAAGTATATAAAAAGTATAACTGTATTTTAATCATATCTATACTCCAACCACACCTCATGCAATTTCAATGTTTTTGAATAATTTTACGGCATTAAAATAGAAAGACTGCTTTCCTAGGTTAAAAACCAAAGAAAAACTAGCCCGTACAACTAGCCCGTACAAGATTGCAATAATAAGGAACAATTCAACGCTATCATGTCTCGATAAACTAACAACAAAAGAGATTCAATTAAGATATTATATCTCACACAGCTTCATGCTCGCAAACGTTTAAAAATTCTTCCCAACCAGCCACCAAAAAAAATTTGATATTCAGGCAATTTTGATGCTCCTATCTCTGTCGAATACTGGGTATACCAAGAAAATCGAAATATTTACTCGAAATATTAAAAACAACTTACACCAAAAAAAATGGCGCTCTGCGGAGATCAGATATGATCATCATCAATGGCAGTTGTACTTTTACTGAAAGAGATAACGGTTTGAGTGTCGTAATACAAGCGCCTTGAGAACATGTTCACGATGCCTTCCAAATGCTCTGATGCATACCTCCGTCGCCTGTTGTGTAATAGGCACTTGACTTTCATCCCCTATCAAACCCTCCGCTTCTTTAAACTGCTGGGCTACGATGACCAGGGTTCGAATGTCCCCGGGCACAGTATTTTGAATGGCCTCCATTACTTGTTCTCTGGAAGGAACGCAGTCCATCAACGTTGTGCGGAAGCAGTCGTTTGACTGTGTTCCTGCAAGATATGCAGGCACAAATGACGCGCGAATCCAATTTCTCTCTTCTACCGTTTTCAACAACGGGGAATTCCTGATAATCTTCTCTGCCTCTACAAAAAGCTTTGCAAATTCTGCGCATGTCAGAAGATCCGCGTCAAAACGCTCTGAGGACCTTGCGGCATTGGTTTCCTCTAATGCTTTGTCATGCAAATACTCGAACCCAGCGGCTATACGCTTGAGGGCTGCCTTCAGAGAGAGCTCCAGAATGCATCTCCTACAATTGCACTCGAAACGCCAGCTTTTGCACATCGCTTGGCGCTGGGGCAATGGGACGAGGGTATCAAAATAGGAAATGGTGATCTCTTCTCCTTTCTTGATGGATTTGGAAGCATGAATAAACATAGCGCTTCCCACTTCCAGCCATCTCGAGTTCGGTAGGCACGAATGGTTGATGAAGGACGGCAGCAGCCAGAGTCCCGCAAAAGTCTTGCCTCGTTGGACGCAAATCTTTGCAGCAAATATCTCTTCGACTCCACCGAATGAATTCTGAGTTATAATATCGCGTATACGGTTTTTATCTACCAGCAATTTTTCTTTTCCCGCTGCTTGGCTTGGAGACATTTGACCCTCCGTCTTAAACAGATCCATGGCTGGAACATCCAGGCTACCAGGCCGCTCAGAGTAGTCGTGTAAACTATAAAGCTGCTGGAGCAATCTCTGCGATTTCATGGCAGCACTGACGACGGCAGCAACAAGATCTTCTTTTGTAATGTTTGACCGGTAGGCCGAATTGATCCGGCCGGAGTTGTCGTTTTCATAAGCAACTGCGACGGCGTTGCTTACCAGCAAAAGCTGCCCTGTCTTTATTTCTAGTTTGGCGTAAAGGCCCCGACCGCAGCCGTCATTGTTCATCCTGATCTCTACCGGGCCTATGAAATCGGCGACTTCCGGAGTAGAAGATGCGCGTCCGAGCAGGAAGTCCGAGATGTCATATTTGCCATTACGGCTCTGGTCATACAAAGTCTTGGCCTGGCTAAACGCCTCTTGTATTTCGATAATGGTGGGGCTGGCCTTGTGAGCTTTTTCCAAACATCGGCATGCGGCCGCATACTGCCGCAGACCAACGAGAGCGAGACCTTTCTTGTAGATCGCGTTCAGATGGCTGGAATCGATCTGAAGGGCCCTGTCGTAATCCTCCAGCGCCAGCTCAAATTCTTTCACCTGAAGCCTTGTCTCTGCCCGGTTGGAATAGGCGTGCAGGACGGTGGTGTTGTGCTGAAGCAGAGCGGCGTCGATGCATTTCGTATAATGTTCGGCCGCTGCGTCCCATTGTTTGTCTCTGAAGCAGACGTCGCCCTTCTGCCTCATCTCCTTCACATCGACATCCAACAGACTCTCCGCCGGCTCCTCCTGATTTACGAGTATCTCGACGTTGGCAGGATTGTCAACACAGATTGCGAGGCTGCCGTCGTGGGCGCGCTTAAGGTAGGGCTCCCTGATAGCCACCTTGGCTCCTTTAGGGTAAAGCTTCTCGACGTTCGTCTGCGAATGAGCCGCATTGTAGATTGCCAGCTTGACGGCAAGGCCATTATTGTCCTCAAGTACGGTCATTATAGCGCTCGTCCTGAAAGCCTCAGCGCAGAGAGTGCCGTAGAGAACGCGGTCACGGTGGAGCAACTCAGTTAAAGAAATGGGTTCCAATATTTCCAGCGTAACCGAAGAAATGGCATCCTGGGAGGACAAGCATGTTGGAACTGAGGTCGCCAATCGCTGACGGGTTGAGTCGTGAATTTGGAGAAGGGCTTGCTTATCGAACCTCTCATCGGCGGCGTCTACCGCCGAATTAGTTGAATGCGACGCCTTTAAGTGACGCAGGTTCTCCATCGTTCTTCTCCTCCCCTTCTCCCCGGGAATATTGCTCTGCGGCTATAAAATATTCGTTTGCCTTTTTATCCTCCCCTATTCCAAATTATATTTAAAGACAGAAAAAACGTAACGATACACACATAAAAACCGTCACACGAATGATTTTGAAATGTTGGAATTTGAAAAGGGTAGCCGTTTATAGTTGTGGGAGTGGTCTTGATCGCCGGTGCCCAGAAAGGTTCAAGGTTTGCCCCGTGTATACATGATAAATATGATTTAAGTTTCCATATTTTACTCTTCGTACCAATGAAGTTTACAATTTGATTACGGAAATTTTTATTATTATTATTAATTTAATTTTAAATTTAATGAGGTTTTATGATTTGCTTGGAGAGAAAACATGTTCTCAATCATCATACTCATTCAAATTCAAACTGTATTTGAATAAGAATCCCATGTAATTAAAATTTAATTTTGATTCTTAATTATAATGGTATGTTTAGAGATTTGATGAAAAATCATTCTCCCACATTATTTATGATTTTATTTACAGTGATATAAATAAAAAAGTTATTAATATAACTCAATGTTGATTTATCTTAACTTTAGATAAGAAGGTTAAATCTGGCTAGGTAAAAATTTATTTTTTGAGGATTATATTTTTCTAGTTCAAAACTTTTTTTTTCATGTACAACATTTGAGGAATGTTTGCACCTTGAAAGATATGATTTATCTCAACACTTCATCGGAAGTCTGAAAATTGTTAGTAATTTGATCGAGTTAAATTTTTTATATAACATTATAACATCTCTTCCATTTATTTCCTCTCCAATAAATTAGTCATTGAGAAAATTTGTAGTAATAAAATTAAATAAATTTCACATAATATTAAGAGCTTAATTATAAATCTAAAATGTCCTAAGGGTAGTTCAATTGGTGATTAAACTAATGACAAAACTAAGAGATCCAAATCCATTAACCCTAGATTATAATATAATGGTAGTTCGCTTTATAGGATTTACAAAATAACATGGAAAAAAACCATCATGCCCAAAACCATATGCAAAAACCATGGGTAAGTCTTCCCACCATCTAAAACCATGAGTAAGTTTTCCCACCATTTTAAGTCTAACTAACTATTATTGGGTCTGCATAAAAAAAATTCATGGGGTGCTGCCCTAGACCCCACTCCCAATGTAAACGCCTATCTTAAATTTAAATTAATAAGAATTGTTACAAATAGTAAATTTAAATAGGTAAGAGTTGTTATAAATATTAAATTTAAATTTCTTGAAACTCTAGAAATCTAGAAATTTAATAGTAGATTGAATTTTATAAATAAATTTAAAAATTATTTTTATATTTTCTAAATAAATATTATAGACAATAATTTATTGATTAATTTAAATATTAGAAATTAAACAAATAATTTAAATTTAAATTTAAAAATACATATTAATTTAAAAATTATATTTTAAATAATAATGATAATTATTAAATATATATTTTTAATTTATTTTTATTCATAATCGTTATTAATAAATAAATTTTAGTTTATAAAATTAAATTAATTGTAAGGTTATTTTTATAATTCTATAATTTATGAACACATTTTTTTTTACATATAGCTGATTTTAGAAATCACTTATATATTTTAATTTTATTATAAATATTTTGAAATTTCTATTTAATGATTACACGTTGTAATATACATTTTGAAAATTAATTATATGTCACAACATCCTAAGGTAGTTTTGTTTAGAGGTTTGTACAATTTAACTGTGTGTAAAATTGATTTTGTTTTGTATTGAGTATTTTTTTACATGTTTTATATACATTGTTGTTTTTTTAGGCATGACTATGTTGTCAGCAACCCTTGCTTGAATAAGAATTTAGTGACTCTAGGCCTGAAATAGTGACTTAAATCCCAGGGTGGCTGGCACAAAATTGGCAACTTTAGTCGCCAGCCGCTAGAGCCGGCCTATGAGAGTGACTTTAGGTCTTTGGGCGCTCCATTGCACATATCATGAGAGTGACTATGGCCTAAGAGGTCAAGAACAACGATGGGACCCATTGTTTGAGTAGTTGACTTATCTTCTGAGAGTTCTATTCATGGTGTTGGATGGTTTTGTGTGATGTTCCATCAATTCCACTTCCTTAAGGTCACCTAGGAGGTCGAATATGTTCATAGTAGCCTCTCGTCTCATGTTTACCCAGGTTGGCATGGTTACTTGGGTGGATGTGGGAGGAGGGTGTTACAATTACAATCTCCAAGCATAGTTTTGAAGACCCAAAACAGGAAGATGACAACTTCTTCAACTCAATTTGCTAAAAATGGAAGATGGATGAGATGTTATAGATATCTGGGTCAGATGACCTTAGAAAATTAGGGGACTGCTACAGTTTGAGGGGCTATATTGGGAAGCCCGATGTCACAAAAGCATGGAGAAGTAATAGGATGGACCATGGTAGGCTTAGATGAGACTGAGATCCTCGTAAAGGATTATCTTTCTTAATAGATTCTAAAATTCCTCATTTTCAAATCACCTAAAAGTAATTTACTAAAAAATCAATTTTTCTAAAGGAATTTGAAATACATTTATCCTAGAAAATGTATTGCCCCAAAAAAATAGTCACACATGCATTGACAACAACTACCAAAATTCACACATTCTAAAAGATTCTAAGCCAACAAAAACATAATAAGTAGAACAAATAACGAATCGATTTGAAGATATATTGTAAAATTCCTCCTTTGGACTTAATAATCAAAGAAAAATGTGTTTTAACTTTTAACATATCTCTTATCCCAAACACCATTTGTATACTTCAAAACATTTGCATATGTAAGGTCTTTTTTAGCATGTCCAAGAATGATTCAACTTACAAAGCATTGTAAAGTACTAAGTGTTATAGGCTTTTTGGACATTTTCACAAACTTTAGGAGATTGTATTTTTGTGTATATTTATTATGTATTGCATACTTCAAAATTGAAAACGATTACCTCTATATAAAATATCACTTAACAAGATTTTGCAGTGCAATGGAACAGTATAGAACAAAATAATATAACACATCAATTTATAACCCAATTTAATAAACAAAACAAAATAATTACCCATTAAAAATAATAATCATACTAAAAATAACTTACAATCTCTTTACACTACCAAAAATAGTGTGACCCTTGCAACCCCAAATTGCTTGAAGAAAAACTCATAATAAAACACTAAGCCTACCCGTTAAAAATAATGGACATACTAAAAATAACTTACCATCTCTCCCTAATACCAAAAACATTACCATCTCTCCCTAATACCAAAAACATTGTGACCCTTGCCACCCCAAAATGCTCGAAGAAAAACTCATAATAAAACACTAATCCTTGCAAGAGTTGTTTTCTTTAGGTTATGCGGATAATTGTTCTCGTCAACCTTGCAAAATAATTTTGCACCATGAAATTAGTGGCAGTTGTGCTTTCCATCTAAATTAATCAATAAATACTCCAAAAATTAAATTAAAATTTTGCCATCTAAACCAGAAATCAAAAAACCATCCACATAAAAACATTCCCTTTTAAAGGGAGTTGCTTTAGTACATAAACAGAAGAAAAAATTATATTCAATGTTACATAGTAATGGTGAAGATCCTTAAAATGCGGATAGTACAATACAAGCAATTAGCTTGTCAATTTTGAATGCACTGATTTATTGTGTAAACAGAAATAAAGTCTAGTCAACACCACATGAAAATTAGTGCAATGCATATAGAACAATATAAGCAATTATCTTTCCAAACATAGAAGGTTTATATCAAGCCAACAATATTAAATTGTTATTACTATATCTGATGTGATGGATCGAAAGTCTCAATACAATACATAGAATCAATTTATTAAAATGCATATGTGTGCCCTTTAGTAAAATATACATTTATATATCGAAGGAGGGTGTTCATCTTAAAAAAAACATAACCATTAGTTGATATGAAGTATTAATCCATTAGTTTTTACCAACTCATGAAAGTAGCAGTTAGGTAAGTAATTTGAATAAAAATATTTTCCAAATATTATATTTATATCTATCTGTTAATTCCATCAACCTCCATGAAAACTCACTAAACGATTCGATCATCATGCCAACTAACTTAATTATTCAATGGTTTAATAAAAGAATAAAGAATAAGAAATTTCTAATTGCCTTTGAATGAATGTTAAATTTATTTTAATTTAAAATATGGGTTAAAAAATCATAATATAAAATTTTGAAATATTAAAAATATATAAACTCACATTTAAAAAATATATTAAATATGGTTGATTAAATGTTATTTTAAAAATTTAATTATAATTTTAAAATTTGTTTATGTTTTAAATTATTAAAAAATTATTTTTAATAGATATTTATAATTGAAAATATTTTATATATATAATTTTTTTGAAAAATATTAGTTATAGAAGAACAAGAAATTATTTTAACGTTTATTAGATTAAGATGTGTATCGGATAGACAATTTCTCCGTTTGACAATTTCTCCGTTTGGTTCTTGTACGCAACCCTTTTTCTGTGAAGGATTACAATAAATGCTCTTAGCTTTGCTCAATAGATTATCCCAAGAGCTAGCTACTAGAATATATGCATAGCTTTCTTCGATGTCTTTGAAGACCTCACATTATAAAATGAAATGTTTTTCTGTTGGCATTTTTCCTCCCACACTTCTTTTGACATTTTTCCAGCTCCATGTTACTTAGAAAATAATGAAAGAACCATATTTATTAAGATTGTGTTTGTAATTAAAAATAGCTCCTATTTTCTTATAGGTTATTTTATCTCCCTAACAGAATGCCACTGTATAAGATTGTATTGATTGATTTTTGAATTCAATTAATTTGTTAGCACTGTGGGCAGCCTAAGGGTCTCCTCTCTTGAATACTGCTAGTTTTTCTCATTCAATTTTGTCTTCCGTTATTTCTAGTTGGTATTTAGGAAGCTCTCCTAGGTTGTAGCTTGGAGATGCCTGGTAACATATAAATCTTCAATATCGTTCTCTGAACAATTGGAATGGATTGGGGTCAGGATCAAGTTAGATGACTGTTTCAACTCTGTTTTCACTCAAGACATGCATGAACACCCTCAGCTTTACAAGGCTTTAGACCATTAATGATCAATAGTTTATAGATTCAATGGATAGATGGAGAAAACTGACTATACTAGCAGATGCATACATAAACACTTATGAATGGCTAGCTACAGAAAGTTAAATGAAGCTTGCAAATCTAATTTATCAACGCAAAGATAAGATGGCAGTTGTCTGGCATTGGACACAGAAGAGAACATGAATAACCTATTCAAGTGCAAACTTAGAACAAAGGAGAAAATGGGAATTGAACATGTAACAACAAAAGAAACTTATATTGTTGGAATGAAGATGAGACACTGAGAGGAGCAGAGTCTCCACAGTCTCCAAAAATTGAACCCTTGTTTCTTCTAGCTTTCAACCATTTATGGGCTTTTTACAATGCTCTCGGGCTTTTTGAGGCTCGAGAGGTCTTAATCTATCCCCTTTGGCTTCTAATTGCTTGATGCCATGACTCAACACACATGAGCTCAGAAGTCTCTTTTTCTAATAGCATAGCAACCAAATTCTAGTCATTGTGCCTCGCTGTTAGGTGGCTCGCTTGTGCTAGTGACATTCCATGACCATTTCTGCTGGTTTGGTTGTGTTGCGCTGTGGCTTTTTCCTTTTTTCGGCTTTCTGTCTCCCAACTTTTGTCCGCTCGCATCCCTCTTCTAGCGTTACACAATCATTGCATAACATGGAAAGGGGAGGTGGCCACCTATTCAGTAGCATAAGAGTGCCTTGGGCCTTTGGAACCCCTGAACCAGCCGCTTCTTGCTAACACAGAGAAATGCTTTTCACTGTGAAATTCCACCAAAACTTTGTTCATTCCGGACTTCAAAAGTCATTAAATGTGGTTAATTCCTCTAATGGTTTTGTCCTCATCGCTATCGCAAATTGCTTTGGCCTTTCTCCTTTGTATTTTAAAAATACGTTAAAAAAACTAAAGATCTGGAAAAAATGGCTTTGGTGGATCTGAAATATTATTATATTTTCATTCCCGAACCCCTTTGGGTCCAGGTTTTATCGCATCGACGTTGTCTCTTTATATTTCGTTAAATAACAAAATATGCTAAAATACATTAACAAATGCCTTTTGGTGGATCTCAAAATCTATGCAATAATGCTTATATAGCCATCGGGTCCAGCTAATCACATCATGCATATACATTTGTATAGGTCCCACTCCATAATGGTTCTCTCATTGTGATATCGCGATGTGATCAATTGCAATCGCATATCGCTCATGCCCTGGGCCATTGCAAGCGCTCTTTGTAATTTCCGATAATGATCCTATGATGCAATGTCGGCCGTCAATTTGCATGCTTGATCAACGGTCCTAGTTGACTCCGCCGGTCATCGTCGAAATTTTTATATGATCTACGCCATATCCATTGGTTGCCACCACTAATTATGATTCACCAATCAGATCTGGACCGTTGATCGGCCATATATGATGGCTACTGTGCATTCATTATTCAAGCTTCCATTGCTCTGTTTTTCACCATTTTCTCTATGTTTTTCACCTCCCTACAGTGTTTTCCTGCTTGTTTGAAGGTTCCCCTTATGCGACAATTTTGATATTTTGAATGATTTTGAAGACTTACAGGGTTTTCTAGGATCTATTTGGATCAGCACCTCAGGACTAACACAGCTTATGGCCAAAGCAGAGGGAGAGGAGACATGGACCATCGGAGCTGAAATAGGGGACATTTCTGCTAAAAATGGCAACATTGCACCTCAGGGGCTAACACTGGCTCCTTCTGGGGATGAAAGCCTCCTTTGTGAGGATTCAAGAACTACAGACTACTGCCTTTCTAGTAACAACCAAAACAAACTTATTCCCTAGTGTTCCATTGGGCATGGAGTTTGTTTGCATGGAAAACAAAAATTGAAAAAACCTATTAGAATATTAAGGCCTTAAAGCCTCATATGAATTAAAGTCTCAAAAATTGCCCATTGACTGGCCATCAAAAACACCTTCCCCCTCCAAATTGTACAGAATGAAAGTATTGTTCATCTGAACTTGAGCAATCACAAACAGTCCCATCCATAAGGCATCAAATTTACCATGGTTGCCCTTGTTTTCCTTCAATACATCCCATTTGAGAACCCAGTCACCAACCTGAAAATTGTCAATTTTTTCCTTTCTATCAAAGGTTTCTTTGATGTTATTCTGATGAATTCTTGACTTCTCAACCAGTTGTTCTCTTATTTGCTATAATTCAACCAAGTTACTCATTCTCATCGCTATGTCATTCTCTTCATCCTATTCTTCTTGCAAGAATTTTGCCATAGGGAGAATCATCTGGATAGGAAAAACACCATCAACACCATAAAACAACTTAAATGGAGAATTTCCTATGGACTTCTTGTTGGTAACTCTGTCAGCCCATAGTGCAAACTTCAACTTGGAATCCCAACTCTTTTTGTTGTCCTCCAATAGTTTTTTTATTATCCCTACAAGACTCTTGTTAGATGATTTTGCAAGGCCATTGCCTTGAGGATAACATGAGGTAGAATGCACCAATTGAATGCCCATGGCTTCACACATGTCCACCAATTCTTCTTCCCTGAAAGCTGCTGCATTATCAGTGACTAGTTTGGTTGGGCAACCAAATCTAGTGAAAATATTCTCATTCAAAAACTTTATGATAACCTGATGATTAGCACTTTTAGTGGGTATAGCCTCAATCCATTTGGTGAAATAATTAGTGGCTACCAAGATCCATTTGTAATGGCCACTGGAATGTGGATTGATCTCACTTATGAAGTCCAAGCCCCACTACTGGAAGGGACCATTAGCATGCATTGGCTTCAAGGGTAGAGATTTTGGTTGTTGTCTTCCTGCAAACCTCTGAAATTTGTCACAAGATTTCACAAAAGAAAACACATCAGAGAACAGAGTAGGCCAATAATACCCAGCTCTCAAGATCTTGTGTGCCGTGGTGTTCCAATAATGATTCCCCGCATAGATGCTATAATGGAACTAGTGCATGACTTCCACAAATTGTCCTTTTTTTAGACATCTCAAGAGGATCCCTGATGGGCCTTTCCAATAAAGAAGGTTTTTATTAATGTAGAATTTGGTTGATCTAAGCTTAATGGCCAGGGCTTGACTTGAGCTAAGCCTTGGAGGGACTTCTAGATTTTGCAAAAAATGAACCACACTGGAATACCATTCACAGGTGGCTAGATTTTCAGCCAAAGATTGATTTTGCTCTTGCTCTTCTGCTGCTTCCTCTGTCCGTTCACCACCTGAATTTGAACCCATGCAAGTGATGCCTAACAAACTGCAATTTTCCCCAGCCATAAGCTCATCCAAGCCCTGACCTTTGACAATTTTGGTGGGCTTCACCTCTATGTTGAACTCTATGAATTTTGCAATCCATTTAGCTCTCTTTCCATCAATATCTGGCCGAGCTAGAACATCTTTTACTGAGGTTGAAGGTACATATGCAATCACTTTGGAATGCAGAATATAAATTATAAAAGCCTTTAAAGATTTTATGAGAGCATAATCTTGTTTTTCAATAAGGTCATACCTTAGTTCAGCATCCCTCAAAGTTTTGTTGAAAAAGGCCACGGGGTGCTCTATCCCTTCATCATTTTTCTGTAATAGAACTGTTGCAAGTGTGTCATAAGAGGCAAAAGAGAATATATAAAACTTCCTGGTGTAATCTAGGATGATTAGAGTGGGCGCTTCCATGAAAACTTGTTTGAAGGCTTCAAAAGAGCTTCTTGCACCATCTGTCCATTTTATTTTTGATCCTTTCTTCAGCATGGAAGTGATGTGCTTCACTAGCTCTGCAAAGTTTAGAATAAACCTCCTGACAAAGTTAATCTTACCTAGAAAAGATTGAATATCCCTTTTTGACCTTGGGATGCACAATTTCTGAATTTCTTGAACTCTTGCTGGATCGATCTTCACACCTTCAGCAGAAACAATATGTCCCATAAGTTTGCCTTCTTCTAGAGAAAATTGTGACGTCTTTGGGTTTACAGAAATTCCAAACCGTCGGCACTTTAGAAACACCTTCTTTAAATGTTGCAAATGGTCCTTGTGATTGCTGGAAAAGTTTGTTATGTCATCAAGGTAAATAAGGACAAACTTGTCTTCTCTCCCACAAAGGCTATCTCCATGGCCCTCTGAAAAGTAGCCCCAACATTCATCAGTCCAAAAGGCATCTTGGAGTACATGAAAGTGCCCCAAGGAGTAGTGAAGGTGGTCTTTTCTTGATCTTCTGGATGTACAACAATCTGATTATAACCTGAAAATCCATCTAAGAAAAACATGACTGTAACCCCAGAAACTTTTTGCAGCAAGTGTTCCATCTTAGGCAGTGGGTAGTTGTCTTTTTTAGAGAAAATTTGTTCAGATTCCTGAAGTCAACACAAAGCCAGATCTCTCCATTCTTCTTTCTTACTACCACAAGGTTAGCTATCCACTTTGAATACCTTAGGGGAACTATGATCTTGGCATCCAACAACTTCTTGATTTCCTTTTCAATTAAAGGCAATAAGAGAGGGTTGATAGGTCTTAATTTATACTTAAAAGGGATGGTGTTCATCTCCAGTGGAATCTTATGTTGAATTATGTTGGTGTCTAGGTCTTTAGATCGTTGTACTCCCAAGAAAAAATATCAGCAAATTGTTTCATCAAGGTGCAATACTCGGAACTTTTGGCAGAAGACAAGTGTGTGGACAGATTTATGTACTTTGGATGGGCTGGACTACCTACATTATGTCTATGAACAACAGACTCATTTTCTTTTTTGGCAGGTTTATAAGGTACATCATTATGATCAAACAACTTTTCTAGGGGCACCAATCCTTTGGATATATGGTTACTAGGCAGTTGAACAATGTTATCTTGGCCAATCTCATTCTCTAGCTTGGACTGGTTACATTCTTCAATGGTTTCATTTTCTTGGTCAATGTGCATTTCATAAAATTCATCAATGACCTGTAAAAACCTATTATTTTCATCATCATCTTAAAAAAATTTCCAGTATTTGACATTGTCAGGCAGAGATGGTTTATATTTCACTTGAACTTCATAAGTCAATTTAGGAGGCAAAGGAGGAATAAACATGCTAGCAAAAACAACAAGGGAATCAACAAGTTGGTTATTCATTCTAGGGATGTAAGAAATGTTGAAAATATTGAAAGAGTCCTTGAGCTTCCATACCTCATCTCTATATGCTTTCAGCCTTGGATGCTTTTCTTGGAAAGTTTTTTTGACCTGCTAAATGATAAGGTCTGCATCTCCAAACACCTTCAGACCTTTCATGCCCATTTCTTTAGTAGCATTTAAGCCCAATATCAAGGCTTCGAATTCTGCTATGCTATTTGTGACCGAAAAAGTTAACTTGAAAGATAAATGCATGCATTCTTGTGTGGGGGACACAAGGACTACACCTACCCCTATAGCTTCCTTAGAGCAAGCTCCATCAAAGAACATGTCCCAAATTTGTGGGGCTTCTAACTCTGTGATCTGGCAGACCGGTTTCTTAAGCTGCATGGAAGCCAACTGGGATTACTCAATTTGAAGAATAAAGGCTCCAAAATTAGTGTCGACAGCATAGATGGGATGATTAGTGGGATTCCTTTCATCACTGATGATATAAGCGAACTGAGCTTCTCTGTATAATCTCTTATTCTCACCTCCAAAAATTGGGACAGTAGCATAGGACAAATCATTTTGCAATGTTCCACCTAATCTCTTGCTCCAGCCTCTGGAAAGCAACATGCCAAACTTGGGGGGTACATCTGCTACCACAATATCTATCATCATGCTCTTCATAGGTAGCTGAGACAAGGTGATGGCTAGGTCTTTGATTAATCCCAAACATTTCACTTTTTTGGAGTCAAAAGAAAACAGGTCATGATAAGGCTTGGTAATGTCAAGACCTAACTCATCCATGATAGCCTTGGGCGTTAGATTATGGCTGGCTCTTGTGTCCAGAAGGTAGTTGTGAAGGATTTTGTCATGAATAGTCAAAGAGACATAGAATGATGGGGAGCTGTCATTACAATTTTCAATCATTGGGATGAGAACAACAGCTGGTTTGTCATCTTACAGATTTACATAGTCAGTGGAGGCTTGGGTGGCTTTAGGCTCAAGGGACTCGAGGATAGATCTCTTGAAGGACTCATTCTTAACTAGTTCAATCAGAGGTATAGGTATGCTTAGCTTTTGAATTTCTGATTCAAAACTAAAAGGAGAAGGAGACTTGTCAAGGCCTTTTACCTCATGAGTTGGAGCTTTGAGGATGATGGGATCAACTGTCGGTCATTTCTGCTTTTTAGCTTGCTGTATTGCAGGGATAGTGGCTCTCTGAACAAGAGTTTCCTTGGAATTATTCATCTTCGACCTCAGATCATATCTGTGCTGATCATCAGTTTGCAGAATAGCTTCACCGTCCCACTCTTGGTTGATCTAGTCATTGAATAATGACTTTTCATAGGTAGTTAAGGTCAAAAAGGAGGCACTGCCTTTGTCTTCCATACAATGAATCTCATTATCTTCTTCAAACTGATCTTCTTCCATGACTACGTTCTAGAAAGGGGTCTTCACCCTTTGGTCTTCATTGGCATCTTTGCTTCTTTGCAGAATCTACAACTGCTCATTAGTTCTTCTATATGGATGTTACACTAAAAAATGTCACCATGACTATTTGCAGTTAATATGGCTCCATCAACCGTCATACTATCCTCCTTGGCAAGTCTCATGCCTCTGCTTTCCATGTCAAACTCAAAGAAAGAGAGAAAAGTCATTTAAATTCAATTATCTCTGGGTACGCAGTTTCTCTCAGCCTTACCTGCAGGTACGCAATCCAAGTTCACAATACCTGCGTACTTGTACGCTCTGTCTGTAAAGCAATGGGTGCGTACTCCTGTAAAGGTCAAAAGGCGCAAGTTTCACTCCAAAAAAGTTACTTGTGGTCATTTCTAGAGCATTCTAGAAGCTTGTTTGACGTGTATGGAGCGCCTCCAGATGGTTCATGTATCCCTATGGAAGAGGAACTTATCCCATCAAGAGGGGAGCTAACCCACCCAAAGAGGGGCTTATCCCATTGATGGTGGACCTGATTAACTTCCTCTACAGCACTATAAATACATGCATTGGGCCAGAGGGAGGGGAGGTTGAAAGCTGAAAATTCCTAATGGTAGATGCTGCTGAGATTAGGACTTCCTTGTAGAAGCTTGTGAGGAGAGATTGCCATCCTTTCTTGTTTCATTTGGAAGTGGGTGCGTTGATCAAAGTAAAGGAAAACTCTTGCTGGACCCTGGGAGGAACTTGCACAACACCAAGGCTCAGGTTGTAATGGTTTCTTTTGTTTCCTATTAATACAAATAAGTCCATTCTTCTCAACAATTTGTTATTTACGAGTTGTTTCATATACTCCTTGGTCTGTATGTTAAATATGTTTTGTTTTATGAGATATTCAGGTGCTATTTAATCGTTTGATTGTTAGTGAATGCAGGTTTCGAAGAGAAGGAGGAGCTCATCCGGATCGACGAGGCTGGACTACTACAACAGCGTTGGGTTACAGGTAGGATCTAAACACTTGATTTCTTGTATGATAAATGCATATTTAGAGAAGGATTGCTCTTAATTGTCTTGTTTGTCACTAGAAAGCCTTAAGCTTCTAGGGAGGTTGGTTGTGTCTGCACTATCGACTCTTTCCGCATGACAAAATGGCGACCATACTAGGGAACTCCATTGATGTGAATGTTTTTTCCTTTGTCTGAAACTTTGATCTAAGAAAAGTCTTTTTCTTTCTGGTTTTTGGTTGTCTGACTGTGTGTTTGGGTGGGCTAGCTTAGGGTTAAATCAGTTTTTATTTTGTCTTAGTTTTGCTAGAAGTACGCAGCCTCTAAGTTCAGCACAGTGCGTACTTGTACGCACTGCGACTGTGTGCACAGAGCATACCCGCACCTGTGTAAACAGGTTGCCTGCGTACCCTGTCAAAATTGAGAAAATTTCAATTTTCTCCTTTTTTCCTATTAGATTTTGCTTTTAATTTGTTTTTTCCACCCAGATCCACTGGTTACCTACAAGAGATCTTCATCTGAACTTGTTTCGTCAGTGTCAAGTGTTTTAGTGGAATTCATAGAGATTTTGCCTTAGGGTTTGATTTTTAACTGGTCCTATAGTGACTTTGGCGTTAGAGGTTGTCAAACTTTGGATCTCCCTGGTTTTGTTCAACCCTCTTAGGAGTCGGGCCTGTCATAGAATTCACCCTTGTGAGAGACCTACCTTTGTGTCTTCTCTTTGCGAATCTCGAAAAGGTTTGTTGATTGAACTTTGAATTTTATTTTTGAGAGAAAGAACAAAAGATTTTAATTTTTGTTTTTGACTGGTTTTTGGTTCTGCATTAACTAGTCCTTAGTTGCATTTTGACTGAGTAAAACATCCAGGAATCATCTTTAGTAGGCTTTTGCCTCATTAGGTTTGCTTATTAGGTGAATTTTCGTTTGATTTGCTTTTAAGTAGCTTTGATTTAATTGTCATAGATTTGTAAAGGTTTGCTTTTTGATTTTTAAATGCTTTGTTAAGTAGAAAAAAATCCAAAAAATCTCCTTTGAAAGAAAAGTTTGCTTAGTGGCATTTGAGTCTTTGAATGAAAAGGGCATTTTCGCAAAATAATTAGTGGTCATGAGTTGCATGTTTTGGAAAAGATAAAGAGATTGTTTCTTTGATTGTCTGTTAAGAAAGCTGCTGGCAAGATCGTGACAATAGACCAGCTGGCTTTCTTTTCATCCGACCCAGCCTCTTCAGAGAGTATCCAGCATGTCGGTAAAACGACTATCCCTTATAAGGATGTTGGCGTAGGATTAGTTAAAGATTCTGGTTTACTGGGAACTTTTCCTTTTCCTCCGATCAACGCAGACCCTTCATTCGCATTCATTCATATGATTACATCAGATACTATTATTTACGATGATCCATGGATTGTCCCATCTGAATCTGAGATAGACTCATTCGGTGATGCTATGCCTTTGAGTCCATATGAAATTGCTTATGAAGCCGTGCAGTCTTTTACCGACTCGCGTTCAACCCAAATCGACCAAATGAATGTGGTCCGTGAGGAATCACTTTTCACATCAACCTCAGAACGGATAGCGTTTCCTAAAGTCGTGTCATCTGACGAGCAACTTCGCGAAATCCTAAGTGTAGACGATCTACCATGGGAAGATCTCCATCATAGATCTTCGTTTTTACATGAGGGTGATGGCTTTGAAAATGATTTTTCATCAATCTTTATGGCTGAATATGTCAAGGACGCTCAGAATCCCATGAAACATCCTGATTCAGAGTTGAATTTGGGAAACATTTCCCAAACTATTGCCATTGACATTTCAGTCAAAACTGGAATTGTTGAGAACATTCATATAGGTGCCTCGTGTACAGATGACGAGATTCAAACATACAAGGCCCTATTTCAAGAATTCCGTGACGTGTTTGCCTGGTCTTATGAGGAAATGCCAGGAATCGATCCCTCCATTGTTGTTCATGAGATCAAGACTTACCCGGACGCTAAACCCGTTCGGCAATGTCTGCGTCAGATACACCCTCGGAAAGCGGCTGCAATTAAAGCAGAGGTTGAGAAGCTGTTGAAAGCAGGTTTCATTTATCCGATCCCGTTAACAGATTGGGTATCGAATATTGTTCCGGTTAACAAGAAGCAAGGAACAATAAGAATATGCATCGACTATAGGGATATTAATCATGCTTGTCCAAAAGACAACTATCCCACGCCCTATATCGATCAAATAATTGATGATTGTGCCGGCAGTGAAATATTTTCCTTTATGGACGGTTTTTCCGGTTACAATCAAATCAATATTCTACCTGCCGATCAACCAAAAACGGCTTTCATTTGTCCTTGGGGGACATTTGCTTATTGCAAATTACCTTTTGGGCTTAAGAATGCCGGAGCCACTTTTCAAAGGGCAATGTCTTACGCGTTTCATGACATCAAACACATTGTGCAACCGTACCTCGATGATTTTCCTGCTCATTCCTTACATCGAGCTGATCACCTTGTCCATTTACGAGCAATTTTCATGAGGTGTAGGCATTATCGTATACGTTTGAACCCACACAAATGTGTCTTCTGTATAGAAGTGGGACGATTGCTGGGATTTGTAGTTTCAAAAGCCGGCATTCGCGTCGATCCCTCGAAGGTCGAAGCTATCATCAAATTGCCTCCCCCTTCGAGTCTTTGCCAACTCCAAAGTTTGCAAGGGAAAGCAAACTTTCTACGCCGATTCATTCCTAACTACGCCGAGGTTACAAAAGGTTTCACACGGTTGTTGAAACAGAACGCTCAATTCTCTTGGGATGAGATAGCTCAGCAATCTTTTGATGCACTTAAACACGCGTTGACCCATGCACCGTTGTTTCATCCTCCCAACTACAACCAAGACTACTTTTTGTACCTCGCTGCCTCTCATTCCACGATTGGGATGGTATTAGTTCAGGAAGACGAATTCGCCACGGAACATGTGATATATTATCTTAGTAGGACGTTAAATCCCACTGAGCTAAAATATTCGCATGTGGAGAAATTGGCCCTGGCAGCCGTTCAGGCTGTCCAACGTTTTCGTCATTACATTCTTCTCCGTAAAACTACAGTCATTTCGGATTGCAACCCTATGATCTACATTTTGACTAAACAATTGCTAGGGGGAAAGTACTCTAAATGGATCGTTATCCTGCAAGAGTTCGACTTAGAGTTTGAAAAATCTAAGTCTAAGAAATCTTTAGTCTTTGCAGAGTTGATGTGTGACTTCCCGCGTGCTGACACGGAAACTGTGGCAGAGGAACCCATTGCGGACGAATCTTTGTTTCTCATCAGCACTTTAGATCCGTGGTACGGGGATATAATCATCTATCTCCAAACCCAATCCTTTCGGCCCGAAGCTTCTAAGATGGAACGTCGGAAAATTCGATTCCAGTCCCAGCAGTATAAAATTATTGGAGATACTCTTTATCGTCGTGGGGCGGACTTGGTTTTCCGACGTTGCTCAACTCACGAAGAGGCAGAAAGGGTTTTGAATGACTGTCACTTTGGGGCGTGTGGCGGTCATATGTCTGGGTATGCCACAGCTCAGAAGGTGTTGCGTGCTGGCTATTTCTAGCCGTCCATGTTTAAAGACTGTATCATTGCGGTCCGAAAATGCCACAACTGTCAAGTGTTTGATCGCAAGATGCGCGCACCACCAGCTCCTCTCCACCCTATAATTGCCGTTGGTCCTTTTGCTAAATGGGGTATCGACTTTATTACATGTAACCCTCACTCGGCGGGGGGGCATGCGTATATCATCCTTGCGGTTGATTATTTTACTAAGTGGGCCGAGGCGATGCCCACATTCGAGGCAGACGGCAAAACCGCTGCAGTTTTCGTATTCAATCACATTATTGCTAGGTTTGGTGTCCCACAAGCGATAATCACTGACCATGGGCGCCATTTTCGAAACATTATGATGACAGAACTTACAGGCCAGCTTGGTTTGCGTCACGATAGCTCAACTCCTTATTATCCACAAGCCAACGGTCTGGTTGAGTCCATCAACAAAGTTTTGGTCATCATGATCCGACGAATCATTGGCATTCATCGGTCGAATTGGCACAACATGTTATTTTCCGCGCTTTGTGAATATCGAACTTCGGTAAAAACATCAACAGGGTTCACTCCTTTCCAACTAGTTTATGGTTTGGAAGCCGTGCTACCCATTGAATGCGAAATCCCATCACTTCAAATGGCTGTCGAATTACTTCCAGCTACTTCCGAAGAGGAGAAGCTTTTATTATACTTAGCTCAATTAGATGAGACTCGACGCGATGCTGCACTGGCAATCGAGACTCATGCAAAACGAATGAAAGCTCAGTATGATCGAAATGTGACCCCTCGAAATTTTTCGGAAGGAGACCTAGTGCTATTGTATGATCAAGCTAACGATAAATTAGGTGCTGGAAAATTCGTTCCTATGTGGCATGGACCCTACATTGTTAAGCGAAAGCTAGCAAAAGGGACCTATGAGCTGGTTGACTTTGATGGAGACTCTTTGGGTAAACCCAGAAATGGACTTTACTTAAAGAGGTACTATGCTTAAATGGTGGGTGTGAAGATTTTTTGTTAGGATAGTTAGGTTAATTTTCTCTTTCTAGCTAGTGTGTTTGTTAGAATAGATAGTGTGCTTAACTTAGATAGTGTGTTTTTCGTCGTTATTCTGGCTTATCTTGGTTTTACTCTTGATATTGCAGATGTTGACGCCTCTCCAAACATACATTGGATTTGCTGATGGTGCTTGTCGTAGTACACGGAATATCTCTTCCGCAGCTTGGGTTATCTATTCGCCCTCTGACGAGTTAGTTTCTATGCATGGGGTGAGCCTCGTTCAAACAACAAACAACATTGCAGAATACAGTGCAGTGATTGAGTTATTATCTGAATCTATTTCGTTTGGGATTCAGAGTTTGATAGTGAGGTTAGATTCTGAACTCGTTGTATTACAACTTAATAGAGTATATGCCATTAGAAATCCAGTGTTATTAAGGTTATTTTTGAGAGTGCGCCTCTTGGAACGTGAATTTGATTACATTGAATATCAGCATATTCCAAGGTCATTAAATACATTAGCAGATGCAATTGCTTCTCGAATGTTAGACAGACATTTGCAATAATCATAAATGTAAATTTAAAAACATTTCATCATACATGTTTAACAAGATAAGCCGGTAATAATGATATATATATATATAGATAGGAGTGTGTCAAAAAATATACATCGTCTTCGATCATAGGTTGAAAAACACCTTATGATCGGCAAAAATGATAAGTACAAAAACCAAAAATGTCATATGTGTCTACAAAAAGTGACTAGCCAATCACTGGTGGTGCTCTCTATACGAGACCACTGCTCGCGCTACCCTACACAGGAACCTCCTGAAAGGTCCTGGGACTGCGACCACATAGCGCTGAAGTCGGATAGGAATATCATCTATAGTCGTCTCTGGTATGTCCGCCGTGAGACGCTCTAGGTCCTGTTCCAGCTCGGCTAAGGTCTCTGCGGCCGCATCCTGTGGGGCCGATGCTGGTGCAACTGGTACTCTTCTCTCGAATGGCCGGAGATTGGCCGGACGCTGTGGACCTACATCTGCATTTTGAAAATTGTCACTGTCAGTTTTGAGACGATATAAAAACAAATAAAAAGTAAATAATTTAAAAACTTGTGGAAAATGAAATACCTCTGTCGTCCCATTGTTCTCCCTGTGGAAGAACCATGTCCGGATCACCGCGAAAATCTACTCCGGCATAAGGAAAGTCCTGAATCGCAAAGACCTGGTCCTCCAACCAGTGAAAGTAACCCGCAGGAAATCGAACAACTCCCGCTCCCTCATCAGGATGCCGAGCCATCACCGTAACCCATCGCAACAACTTTCGCTCCCGAGGTGGCCCAACCGCAACAGTGAGATGCTGAGGGATAAGCATTGGAACTCTCTCTAGGGCAAAGCTCAGAACTAAAGGCCCATATCCAAAGGTCTTTAATTGCCCGTTCTTTGCCCTAGTTAGTTGGCCCTTCATGTTGGCCAACACAGCATCGCACTAGTTGAAAATGGTGCCTCGGTAGCAATCTATCGCCATCCACATTTGGGACTCGGTAGCAATGTGCAAAGCGGCTGCACCGCAGAGCCTGGTAACTGTAAAGGCAATTACCATAAGTTCGGACAGGGATATGTATTTAATTTCTATCCCCTTCTCTTGGTTTTGATTGTTGCACCACTCTAGTTGGAGACTAGCAAGTGATTGGCCACCCGGCCTAGTCCCGAACAGAGACAGTTGCTCGCCCCTATTAGGCAAACCAGTGAGAAAATATATGTCAGAGGGCTCTATCTCGAGCTGGTGCCCTCCGATGTAAAAGCATTGTTCCTGGACGTTCCACCTTTCGACCAGCCACTCTAAGAATGGCACCTGGGCCCTCATGCCAGGTATGGCCCAGTACTTGTAGAGACTGCATGCCTTCAAAGCATCAATGGAAGGTTGATGATCTATTGCGGCCAAATCGACATCTTCGTGTTCTCTTTCGCGCCAATCAAGCATGGTGGGCAGTCTACACACCAAAAAACATTGATTAGAATTCATTAAATAAAAAATTGATGGTTAGATTTTGAGTTTGGGGTTTGGAAAACTGCTTTGCGCGGAGTACGCACCCCACGTTCAGAAAACAGAGCATGGCTACACAGCTGTTCTGAAGGTGGGCTGCGTACTCCGACCTTTTTTTCCCATATACGAAAATGTCGGGGTACGCAGGTCACCCATGGGGCACCTGCGTACCCCGAAAAGCGGATCCTAAAACCCCAAACCCTCTAAAAAATCAAACTAAAGCTTGAAATGAAATTCTAAACGGATGAAATTGAAGAGGAGGATGTTGTGAAATACCTGAAAGAGACGGCGCTCGATTCCGACGGTCGGATTCTCCGCAAAGTCCACGGGAAATTTCTTGTCAAAAGCCCTTTTCTCTCCCTCAACAGTAAAATGGTAAAAATGACATGGTAAAAAGTCTTTTTATAGGTTTTTTGGATAAATGAATGCTAGGTTTGTTTATTTTTCACCATAGAGAGATATTTTTCCATGTATTTTTGCCTATCTTAAACAGGTATGAGGAATGTGTTGTTTTTGTGCAGGACAAAAGGACTTTCAGAGAAAATTATCATTTTTCACGAACCAAAACATCAGAGTCATCTTTTAAGCCCTTTTTTGACTCCTAAAACATGAAAAGATTGCCGACCGTTTCTTTTACACTCGTTAAAACAGAATTAAAAGACGGTCCCCTTATAGCCCTTTTCTGACTGTAAAAACAGGAAAAGATTGTCGGGTTTTTGTCGTTTCAAACTCGATACTGGAAATAAAACGACGTGTCTTTGATCGCTTTTTACTTTTCAGGTCAGAGGCACTAATCATGAAAGTACTCCTTGGTCGCAAGATCAAGCGGTTCTCTCAGGTATTATTTTATACTTTTTCAAGCTTGAGGGACACAAATTTACGAAAAATTTCAACCCTGGAGTCTT
This sequence comes from Pinus tabuliformis, assembly GCA_031772625.1. Classification (NCBI taxonomy): domain Eukaryota; kingdom Viridiplantae; phylum Streptophyta; class Pinopsida; order Pinales; family Pinaceae; genus Pinus; species Pinus tabuliformis. Next base: position 915,330,072 of record CM062809.1, read on the forward strand.
CTTTAGTTTTTTCAGACTCTCTAAAATTGAAAAACGCCAAGTTTCTCCTATACTGGACTCGTTAAAATTTCACAATAAAGGACCTGTTCGATTACAAACAGGAACGAACCACTCCTTCTTAGGGTTCGAATCTAAACTAAGTTGGACTCATCCTAAGGATGAGCTTATAATCAAGCATATGTTATCCTCCTCAAGCTTGTAAAAAATAAAGAGGTACTTGCCAGAAATGGTGGGGGAAAAGAGAGAAGAATGAACCTATTTGTTATCCTTTGTCACAGAAGAACCTTACTACCACTCTTGAACACGACACCTTTTATTCACCTGGGTTGGGAAATCCTTTGTCTTAAAGTTGATTAAAACCACTTTGAAAGTCTTCAACCATTTCTGGGTATTAACTTTGGGTCAATCGTCGCCAAGCCATCTGTCATGTCGTTATGTGTTCAAGAGGTCTCTACAAATAAACCATTCATATGCAAAATACTTGTCATCCATTTTTTACCATCCCTGAGTCAGTCCTTACAGCAACATTTCTTCAACTTGAACTATGATTTCGTGTTGTGGGCTTGTCTGCAACGGGTCGCTTTCTATCGACATCAGCACATTATCTAGAGAGATGACTTAGAAATCGTCAGTACCTTGAAGTCTGCATGCATCAATGGCAGGTTTCTCGCCTTTGACGACAGTTTACATCATTGACTTTCGATCGAAGGATTCCATGACGTGTTCGACATCGACTCATTCATTCACATCTCATGGATTGTACTGGGTACTTTGAGAACCATTGACATCACTGGTGGTCTCTCTCACACTTGTTAACGGTTTACATCATTGACTGGTAATCAAGTGGTTTCTACCATGTTCGACATAAACTCATTTATTTGCATGGATAGAATCGTACCAATTCGGGAAGTAGAAATGAAGACCCTGGATCTAGTTTCCACCATCCAAGCTGCAAGGAGTTTTGTATTCTTTTTATAAGTAGACTAACTATAAACAGATGGTTGCATCCATACTGTGTCTACATGATTCTATGATTATGATGTATTGCAAAATCATTCCTGTATCAGAGCAGTAGTTAGATTGTTAGTTAAAGTTTTCAATTTGAGTATGGGAATGCCTACCTCAGCGATGATATCATATTATATATGTATTTTGTGTTGAATATTTGCAGGTTCTGACTAGGCTCTCCACAAGATAATCCTTGAAATGATAAAGTACTTCACCCTTCCTAGATGATTTGAAACCCTAAATCTACTTCAGGCTTCGCACTTTAGGGGGCAATCTGTTACACTAAAAAATGTCACCATGACTATTTGCAGTTAGTATGGCTCCATCAACCGTCATACTATCCTCCTTGGCAAGTCTCATGCCTCTGCTTTCCATGTCAAACTCAAAGAAAGAGAGAAAAGTCATTTAAAGTCAATTATCTCTAGGTACGTAGTTTCTCTCAGCCTTACCTGCGGGTACGCAATCCAAGTTCACAATACCTGCATACTTGTACGCTCTGTCTGTAAAGAAATGGGTGCGTACTCCTGTAAAGGTCAAAAGGCGCAAGTTTCACTCCAAAAAAGTTACTTGTGGTCATTTCTAGAGCATTCTAGAAGCTTGTTTGACGTGTATGGAGCGCCTCCAGATGGTTCATGTATCCCTATGGAAGAGGAACTTATCCCATCAAGAGGGGAGCTAACCCACCCAAAGAGGGGCTTATCCCATTGATGGTGGACCTGATTAACTTCCTCTACAACACTATAAATACATGCATTGGGCCAGAGGGAGGGGAGGTTGAAAGCTGAAAATTCCTAAGGGTAGAAGCTGCTAAGATTAGGACTTCCTTGTAGAAGCTTGTGAGGAGAGATTGTCATCCTTTCTTGTTTCATTTGGAAGTGGGTGAGCTGATCAAAGTAAAGGAAAACTCTTGCTAGACCCTGGGAGGAACTTGCACAACACCAAGGCTCAGGTTGTAATGGTTTCTTTTGTTTCCTATTAATACAAATAAGTCCATTCTTCTCAACAATTTGTTATTTACGAGTTGTTTCATATACTCCTTGGTCTGTATGTTAAATATGTTTTGTTTTATGAGATATTCAGGTGCTATTTAATCGTTTGATTGTTAGTGAATGCAGGTTTCGAAGAGAAGGAGGAGCTCATCCGGATCGACGAGGCTGGACTACTACAACAGCGTTGGGTTACAGGTAGGATCTAAACACTTGATTTCTTGTATGATAAATGCATATTTAGAGAAGGATTGCTCTTAATTGTCTTGTTTGTCACTAGAAAGCCTTAAGATTCTAGGGAGGTTGGTTGTGTCCGCACTATCGACTCTTTCCGCATGACAATGGATTTGGATTTCTAGGAGAAAAGGTGTTAGGAACTCTTCCTTTCCTAGGGTGTTCCTCAACCTTCACTTTGGAGATTTCAGAGGCTAATGACTCTATCATCTTGGTCATTTGATCTATCTTGGGATCTGAAAATGATGAAGATTCGCCCCTCTATCTCCTTCTATCCACATTCCCCTTGAGCTTCTCTGCAACCATGATGTTTGATTCTACTTCTAAGGTTGCATCCTGCATATAAGCCAAGGTAGCACATCATCTCTCCCTCAATAATAGATAGAAGTCAAAATCAAAGGCACTGGCATAGGTGAGTTTAGCAGAGGTGGTAGTGGGTTTTACTTCAGCTGGTATCTTGTTGTACATGTGGTTAAACTTCTTATTAAAATCAGACAACAACTCACCATTATCCTTATTTAAGTTTCCAAACTTGGTGTGGTAGTAGAGTAGATCCTTCTTATCTCCCCAATGCTTTAGGAATACATACTCTAAAGCCTCAATATCTGCTATAGACCTTGCGGTTAGTTCTCTGAACCGTTTCATAGCCTCTCCATGTAGGCTTTGGACAAAGACTCTCATCCACACATCATCCTCACTAATCTCCAGGTTATCAGCATAGCTATAGAATGATTCAAGATGTTATTCAGCTGTAACATCTTCAGTCCTAGTGAACTTAGACATATAATTCTGATATTCTCAAGTAGGCATGGCATTCAAAGTAGTGGGAAGTACTAGAGGTCCATACCTAGCAGCTATGATTCTTTCCATTTTGGCAGGTGCTTGTGGTCCTGCCATAGTTGTGATGGCTATAAGGGTATTGGAAGTATGAATGACAAAGGCTTGAGGAGTGACTGATAGGACTAAAGGAGTATGATGGATAGGAGGAGAGGTTTCCTTTGGGCTTGCAACAAAAGGAGAACCTAAAGAATAAGGAGCTCTATGAGTCTCTGATATTTTTTCTTCTCTGCTAGTATTAGATGCTATACTCTCAACATGTATTTGATCTATTACAGGATTTTATTAAAGAGATATAGAATATTGTTTAGAGTTACCTGAACCTGATGCTCCTTTCTGCAACGCCTTTCTTTCTTTGATGATTTTTTCAGGGTCAGGTACCAGGTCAGCTAGTGGCTTTTGAGGATTTCTCCTAGTATGCCTCACAAACTGAGCCAGCACTATGGAGTGGAGTCTCCAAGAGGTTCGTCCTCCAGTAGAGTCGCCAAATAGATGATTACAACTAAAATAGTGTCCAAACTTTGTCTATCATCAAAGCTGGATTTGTGTCATTCACCAGGGAAGCTGAGCTTTAGTTTCCTGTCCCCAGCAACGGTACCAATTATGTTATCACTCCAGGAATCTCTCCTAGGTTGTAGCTCGAAGATTCCTGGTAACATATAAATCTTCAATATCGTTCTTTGAACTATTGGAATGGATTGGGTTAAGATCAAATTAGATGACTGTTTCAACTCTGTTTTCACTCAAGAAATGCATGAACACCCTCAGATTTACAAGCCTTTAGACCACTAATGCTCAATAGTTTATAGATTCAATGGATAGATGGTGAATATTGACTGTACCAGCAGATGCATACATAAAAACATATGAATGGCTAGCTAAAGAAAGTAAATGAAGCTTGTAAATATAATTTATCAACACAGAGATAAGATGACAGTTATCTAGCATTAGACATAGAAGAAAACATGAATAAACTATTCAAGTGCAAGCTTAGAACAGAGGAGAAAATGGGAATTAAACATGTAACAACAAAAGAAACTTATATTGCTGGAATGAAGATGAGATGCTAAGAGGAGCAAAGTCTCCACAGTCTCCAAAAGTTTAACCCTTGTTTCTTCTAGCTTTCAGCCATTTATAGGCTTTTTACAATGCTCTCGGGATTTCTGAGGCTCGAGAGGTCTTAATCTATCCCCTCTGGCTTCTAACTGCTTGATGCCATGAATTGACACACATGAGCTCAGAGGTCTCTTTTTCTAACAACATAGCAACCAAATTCTAGTAATTGTGCCTCGCTGTCAGGTGGCTCGCTCGTGCCAGCGACGTTCTATGACCATTTATGTTGGTTTGGTTGTGTTGTGTTATGGTTTTTTTCCCTTTTTCGGCTTTCTGTCTCCTAGCCTCTGTTTGGTTGCATCCCTCTTCTAGCATTACACAATCATTGCATAATGCGGAAAGGGGAGGTGGCCACCTATTTTGCATCGTAAGAGTGCCTCAGGCCTTTGGAACCCCTGAACCAACCGCTTCCTGCTAACACAAAAAAATGCTTTTCACTGTGAAATTTCACCAAAACTCTATTCATTCCGGACTTCAAAAGTCCTTAAATATGGTCTATTCCTCTATCAGATCTATCCTCATCACTATTGCAGGTTGCTTTGGCCTTTCTCCTTTGTATTTTAAAAATACGTTAAAAACACTAAAAATCCAGAAAAATGGCTTTGGCAGATCTGAAATATTATATATTTTCATTCCCGAACCCTGTCGGGTCCGGGTTTTATCCCATTGGTGATGTCTCTTTATATTTCGTTAAATAACAAAATATGCAAAAATACATTAACAAATGCCTTTTGGCGGATCTCAAAATCTATGCAATAATGCTTATATAGCCATCGGGTCTGGCTAATCGCATCGTGCATATACATGTGTATAGGCCCCGCTCCATAATGTTTCTCTGATTGCGATATTGTGATGCGATCAATCGCAATCCCATATCGCTCATGCACTGGGCCATTGCAAGTGCTCTTTGTAATTTTTGATAGCGATCCTGCGATGCAATGTGGGTCATCAATCTGTGCGCTTGATTGACGGTCCTAGTTGACTTTGCAGGTCGCCGTCACAAATTTTATATGATCTACAACGGTATCCACTGATTGCCACCACCAATTGCGATTTTGCAATCAGATCTGGACCGTTGATTGGCCAAATCTAACGGCTACTGTGCATTCATTATTCAAGCCTCCGTTGCTCTATTTTTCACTGTTTTCTCTATGTTTTTCGCCTCCCGACAGTGTTTTTCTTCCTGTTTGAAGGTTCCCCTTATGCGATGGTTTTGATCTTTTGAATTATTTTAAAGACTTAGAGGGTTTTCTATGATCCATTTGGATCAGCATAGCAGGACTAACACAGCTTATGGCCAAAGCGGAGCGAGAGGAGACGTGGACCATTGGAGCTGAAACAGAGGACATTTCTACTAAAAATAGTAGCACTGCACCTCAGGGGCTAATAGGGATCATAGCATAGGGAAAATCGAGGGTGAGTGATGTGCCAAGTAAGCGATTGTCTCATCTTGTATCATCGAGTCGTGTTGGTATTGCTACTACGGGTCATGTGAGCGTGTGAGTAGCAGTGTTATATTTTAGTCATAATCGAGTGAAAGGAGTCTGCGTGTTGAAGTTTGTGCATGTGACTTAGCGAAGGAGTTGTAGCATTATTTTTTTCGCAACTCTGTGGGCTCGATGACAAGAGATATTGGCCATGATTTGACATGGCGGTTTCAAATGGATTGAAGTCTTGGATTGAATCAAGCCATGGTTTCTTATAGCACCCTCGTTTGGAGACGATTTCTTGCACAATGGAGACGACGAGCTGAGTAGCCTATAGCATTACCGTTGCCTGTAAGTCGAGCTATCTGTAAGCTCGATTTGATAGAGAGATAGTGGTTGTATGAGTTGAGCTGTTAGACAAGCTAAGTTATCTTTATAGGAAGAGAGTCGGTGTTAGAGCAGCCTATTCGAGCTCTCCACCACTTTTTCGAGCCGAGTCTACTAGAGCTTGTGAAACAGTGGATATGATGAACAGAGATGGAGCAGATTTGGCCCACCCTAATCAATCGGTGGAGCAGATTTGGTGAAGTCAACAACCGATGTGTCGAAGTTGTGTGTTGAGAAGCAACATGGCACAAAGGAGGTGGAGGAAATGAATATCACTTTTCTGGATCGCATAAGCTGGAGCAACACTCCTTAAGCTTAAACAAATGGTATTTCTACAACCGCATCCTCCAATTTTGTGACAATTTGGTAATTTTATATAATTTTAAAACAAAAGGGGAAGTGTTTAGATGAAATATCATTTTTTAAAGGGCTTTGATATATTGTTTTTAAAAAAATGGGCATTAATTTCAAGTTTTTTTTAAGGAGTAGTGAGTTTTTTTTGGGTTTCATATATATTTTGTTTTGAAAGAAAAGAAGGGTTCCTTTTTTGTTTTTTTCAATAGATAAAGGAGCCTCAATAATTATTTTTTCTTTTTTCCTTTAACCTCTATTTGAATCCATTTGAAGTTGGTGGAAGTACTTTTTAAAAGACTTTGGGAGAGGATGGAAAATCCTTTTGTAGAGACATTGATCCAGGTGGACGTTGGTGGCCACCCACCTATCCCACTTGGACCCCCACAACTGTCTCTTTCAGTTTTTCAGTTTCCATAATTGTAGCACAATTTACTATTTTTAGCAAACTTTCGGATCTTGAACTTTCAAAGCAGGTTTGAGGCCCTAAACGACATTTTTTGGGAAATCTGGGAGCAATATGGGTCCATGTATTGATATTTCTCTTACCAAAGTTGTAGTGCTCGGATAGATCTTTCTAACAAGCTATTGTACGTGTCAAACGAAGATCGGGTGCCAAAGTTACGACCCTGGGAAGTTGATGTACCAACTTACCCAAAATGGGGCCCATAATTTTGCATTTCATCTTCTAGGGTTAGGTTTTGGGATGTTAAGGGTTTTCCATTGTTTATCAACAATAAATAGGCCTTTGAGGCTCATTGTAACATAGTTCAGAGGCATGTAGCCACCACATCTCTTCTCAGAGATAAGCTACCATTGCCCTAGCTGGTTTATTTCCATTTTTGTTTGTAAGCATATTTCAGTATTTTACATTAATGAAATGAAGTATTATTTCTGCTGCATTTCTGTGTTTACATTTATCTCTGTAATTTGTTTCGTTCCTTTTTAAATTTAGATCAGTGGTATCATAGCGGTCTATTTTTTCTCTATTTTGCCTTGCATGTCCCCAACGAGGTCAGGATATAAGGAGTTAGGGCTTGAACTCGTCGGAAAAAGCAAGACCAAACCCAGAAAATCCCGAAAGCCTCCCATGGCAGATGAAAAGAAAGATGAGGGAGTAGGAGATCCTATCAAAATCTTGCTCGAAGAAGCCCTCGAGCGACAAAGGAACCCGATGATGGAGAGCTTTGCCCAGATCCTTTAGTGACTACCCAGAGGTGACACATCGGCTTCCAATAGCTACTCTGGAAATTCCACGCCCTTTAAGGTACAAGTTAATTTTGAAATCCCCATATTTGAGGGTCAAATAGACGCAGATGCTATAGATAAATGGTTAAATATGCTAGAGGGTTATTTTTTTCATGATTTTTCTAGCCGGGAAAATATTATTTTCGCTCTTCTCAAAGCATCCCCCCATGTTAAGGGCTGGTGGGAAACCTACTGCGAGTAGAAGGATGAAAGTACGGGCTCGTTATTTTCAGCTGCACCCACTTGGAATTCATTTTGGGATGCCATCAAGGAGAACTACTACCCTGTCAAAATCTATGAGGACAAATACATAAATTGGACCACGCTGCAGCAGAGACGGGACCAAGATGTGCCAGAGTTCACAAACATTTTTCATACCCTTCGCACACAGTTGGGTATCAAGGATTCTTAGGTGCATTTGGTACTCAAATACCATGACTTCCTACACAGGTACATCCAGGAAGAGATGGAGTTCCTCAATATCTCCTCATTCGGCACGACGTACCGATACGCTGTCAAAATTGAGCAGAAGTTGAAACAAAAGAAGAGAGACTTTGGATCTACAAATCCGAAGACCAAAGGACAAAGCCAAGGTGGGGTGACCCAAGACAACCCGTCGAAGCCACAAGAAAAGAACAACACCACGAAGTTGAAGGACACAGGAAAGTGGTGTGAGTTCCATAAGAGCCCCACTCACAACACAAGTGAGTTTCGGACCAAGCAGTCGCTGGTGGCCGAGTTGAAGGTTTCAGAATCAGATGCATGTTCTGACCCTGAGTCAGAACTCGACAAGGGGAATGGCAAAGAAAAGCAGATTATTGATGCGTAGACCAACGCCACTATTTCCACTGCCAATATCAAGAATAATGAGCCCAAATATCCAGAGGAGTGGGAGCATCTTTTCCACTCATAGATGTGGGTGAAGGGTTTACCGCTACAATTCATTGTTGACAGTGGGAGCCAAAAGAACCTTATTTCAGTAGAGGTCATGAAGCGGTTGGGCCTACTGACTACACCACACCCGCAGCTGTATAGTATCGGGTGCCTTCACCAAGGATGTGATCTCCGAGTTTGCCAGTAGTGCTGCCTTTCTTACAACATCAAACCCTTCACAGACGAGGAATTATGTGATGTTACACCTCTGGATGTTTGTGATGTAGTATTAGGCCAACCATACTTGTGGAGGTGACATTTTGTGTATGAGTTAAGGCCTCACGCTGTCATTATTTCTTTGAATAATTCATTGTACATGATCAGAGGTAGCTAGACCTACTGCCACCTCTTTGATCACTGCCAAGAAAGGTAGCATGCTCATCTCCCAGACTAGGAAATTCATTTTCTGTCTGGTTCACTCCCAAAGTAAGGGGAAGATCGTCACCACAGCCATGACCCTTGCGAATTTTTCCTCCATGTAGCAACAACAACAGAGGGATATGGTCATGAAAGAACATAGAACAACTTCTCCTCACCCAGAGGGCCACCACACAAGTTTTAGGTGGGCGACAAAGTTTGGTTACATATGAAGAAAGGACACCTTACAAGAGCCCATCAAAAGCTTAGACCACTTCGACATGGTCCTTACAGCATTACCAAGGCTATGGGAAACAATGCTTTGGAGCACAACATTCCTTCATTCCTTCACCTGCACCAAGTGTTCAATGTGTATTGCCCTCGGCCATGCTTCTCACCATTACTGGACACATCAGAGATTGCAGAACATCTCACCAGGGACTAAGTTCAGCATATGGAGGAACTCAACACAATGGGGATCATTGTTTCCTAAGGGGGGAGGAATGATCCAAGTGGATGTTGGTGGCCACCCACCTATCCCACTTGGATCCCCACAACTGTCTCTTTCATTTTTTTAGTTTCCGTAATTGTAGCACAATTTACTATTTTTAGCAGTTTTTCGGGTCCTAAACTTTCGAAGCCGTTTTGAGGCCCTAAATGACATTTTATGGGAAATCTGGGAGCAACATGGGTCCATGTATTGATGTTCATCTTACCAAAGTTGTATTGCTCGGATAGATATTTCTAACGAGCTATTGTACGCGTCAAATGAAGATCGGGTGCCAAAGTTATGAACCCGGGAAGTTGATTTACCAACTTACCCAAAACGAGGCCCACAATTTGGCGTTTGATCTTCTAGGGTTAGGTTTTGCGATGTTAAGGGTTTTCCATTGTTTCTCAACAATAAATAGGCCTTCGAGGCTCATTGTAACACAGTTCAGAGACATGTAGCCGCCACATCTCTTCTCAGAGATAAGCTACCATCGCCCTAGCTGGTTTATTTCCATTTTTGTTTGTAAGCATATTTCAGTATTTTACATTATTGAAATGAAGTACTATTTTTGCTGCATTTCTGTGTTTATGGTTATCTCTGTAATTTGTTTTGTTCCTATTTAAATTTAGATTAGTGGTATCAGAGCGGTCTGTTTTTTCTCTGTTTTTCTTTGCATGTCCCCAACAAGTTCGAGATATAAGGAGTTAGGGCTTAAACTGGTCGAAAATAGCAAGACCAAACCCCGAAAAGCCTGACAGCCTCCTATGGTAGATGAAAAGAAAGACAAGGGGGCAAGAGATCATATCAAAATCTTGCTCGAAGAAGCCCTCGAGCGACAAAGGAACGTGATGATGGACAACTTTGCCTACATCCTTTAGCGACTACCTAGAGGTGACACATTGGCTTCTAGAAACTACTCTGGAAATGCCACGCCCTTTAAGGTACAAGTTATTTTTGAAATCCCCATCTTCGAGGGTCAAATAGACGCAGATGCCATAGATAAATGGTTAAAACTGCTAGAGGGTTAATTTTTTTCATGATTTTTCTAGCCAGGAAAATATTATTTTCTCTCTTCTCAAAGCATCCCCCCACGTCAAGGACTGGTGGGAAAGCTACTGTGAGCAGAAGGATGAAAGTACAGGCTCGTTATTTTCAGCCGCACCCACTTGGAATTCATTTCGGGATGCCATCAAGGAGCAGTACTACCCTGTGAAAATCTATGAGGACAAATACATAAAGTGGACCACGCTGTAGCAGAGACGGGACCAAGATGTGCTAAAGTTCACAAACATTTTTCATACCCTTCGCACGCAGTTGGGTATCAAGGATTCTGAGCTGCATTTGGTACTCAAATACCATGACTGCCTATACAGGTACATCCAGGAAGAGATGGAGTTCCTGAACATCTCCTCGCTCAGCACGGCATATCGATACGCTGTCAAAATTGAGTAGAAGTTGAAACAAAAGAAGCGAGACTTTGGATCTAAAAATCTACAAAACCAAGGTGGGGTGACCCAAGACAACCCGTCAAATCCACAAGAAAAGAACAACACCACGAAGTCGAAGAAGGACATAGGAAAGTGGTGTGAGTTCCATAAGAGCCCCACTCACAACACAAGTGAGTGTCGGACCAAGTAGTTGCTGGTGGCTGAGTTGAAGGCTTAAGAATCAGATGCATGTTCTGACCCTGAGTCAGACGGGGAATGGCAAAGGAAAGCAGATTATTGATGTGGAGACTAGTGCCACTATTTCCACTACCAATATCGAGAAGAATGAGCCCGAAGATCCAGAGGAGGGGCAATGTCTTTTCCACTCATAGATGTGTGTGAAGAGTTTACTGCTGCAATTCACTGTTGACAGTGGGAGCCTAAAGAATCTTATTCCAATAGAGGTCATGAAGCGGTTGGGCCTACTGACTACACCACACTCATAGCTGTATACTATCGGATGGCTTCACCAAGGACGAGATCTCCAAGTTCACCAGTAGTGCTGCCTTCCTTACAACATCAAACCCTTCACAGACGAGGTATTATGTGATGTTACACCTCTGGATGTTTGTGATGTATTATTAGGCCAACCATACTTGTGGAGGTGACATGCTGTGTATGAGTCAAGGCCTCACGCTGTCATTATTTCTTTGAATAATTCATTGTACAGGACCGGAGGTAGCCCCACCTACCGCCACCTCTTTGATCACTACCAAGAAAGGCAACAAGCTCATCTCCTAGACTAGGAAATTCATTTTCTGTCTAGTTCGCTCCCAAAGTAAGGGGAAGATCGTCACCACATCCATGACCCCCGTGAAGGGTTCCTCCATGTAGCACTAGCAATAGAGGGATATAGTCATGAAAGAATAGAGGAACAACTCCTCCTCACCCACAGGGCCACCACACAAGTTTTAGGTGGGCGACAAAGTTTGGTTACATATGCAGAAAGGACGCCTTACAAGAGCCCATCAAAAGCTCATACAACACTCGCAGCTGTATGGTGTAGCTTAGCCTAGATCCTTTAGCGACTACCCAGAGGTGACACATCGGCTTCCAACAACTACTCTGGAAATGCCTCACCCTTTAAGGTACAAGTTAATTTTGAAATCCCCATCTTTGAGGGTTAAATAGATGCAGATGCCATAGATAAATGGTTAAATCTACTAGAGGGTTATTTTTTTCATGATTTTTCCAGCTGGGAAAATATTATTTTCGCTCTTCTCAAAGCATCCCCCCACATCAAGGACTAGTGGGAAAGCTACTGCGAGCAAAAGGATGAAAGTACGGGCTCATTATTTTCAGCCGCACCCACTTGGAATTCATTTCGGGATGCCATCAAGGAGCAGTACTATCCAATCAAAATCTATGAGGACAAATACATAAAGTGAACCACGCTACAACAGATACGGGACTAAGATGTGCTAGAGTTCACAAACATTTTTCATACCCTTCGCACACATTTGGGTATCAAGGATTCTGAGCTACATTTGGTACTCAAATACCATGACTGCCTACACAGATACATCCAGGAAGAGATGGAGTTCCTGAACATCTCCTCGCTTAGCACGGCGTACCGATACGCTGTCAAAATTGAGTAGAAGCTGAAACAAAAGAAGCAATACTTTGGATCTACAAATCCGAAGACCAAAGGACAAAGCCAAGGTGGGGTGATTCAAGACAACCCGTCAAAACCACAAGAAAAGAACAACACCACGAAGTCGAAGAAGGACACAGGAAAGTGGTGTGAGTTCCATAAGAGCCCCATTCACAACATAAGTGAGTGTCAGACCAAGCAGTCGCTGGTGCTCGAGTTGAAGGCTTCAGAATCAGATGCATGTTCTGACCCTGACTCAGAACTCGACAAGGGGAATGGTAAAGGAAAGTAGATTATTGATGCGGAGACCAGCGCCACTGTTTCCACTCATATATTTGGGTGAAGGCTTTACCACTGCAATTCATTGTTGATAGTGGGAGCCAAAAGAACCTTATTTCCTTAGAGGTCATGAAGCTATTGGGCTTACCAACTACACCACACCTGCAGCCGTATAGTATTAGGTGGCTTCACCAAGGACGAGATCTCTGATTTTGCTAGTAGTGCCACCTTCCTTACAACATCAAACCCTTCATAGACAAGGTATTATGTGATGTTACACCTCTGGATGTTTGTGATGTATTATTAGGCCAACCATACTTGTGGAGGTGACATGTTGTGTATGAGTCAAGGCCCCATGCTGTCGTTATTTCTTTGAATAATTCATTGTACAAGACGGGAGGTAGCCCCACCTACCACCACCTCTTTGATCACTGCCAAGAAAGGCAGCAAGCTCATCTCCCATACTAGGAAATTCATTTTCTGTCTAATTCGCTCCCAAAGTAAGGGGAAGATCGTCACCACATCCATGACCCCCGCAAAAGGTTCCTTCACATAACAGCAACAGTAAAGGGATACGGTCATGAAAGAACATAGGAACAACTTCTCCTCACCCACAGGGCCACCACACAAGTTTTAGGTGGGCGAAAAAGTTTGGTTACATATGCAGAAAGGACGCCTTACAAGAGCCCATCAAAAGCTTAGACCACTTCGACATGGTGCTTATAGCATTACCAAAGATGTGGGAAACAATGCTTTAGAGCACAAAATTCCTCCATTCCTTCACTTGCACCAAGTTTTCAATGTGTACCACTCTCGACCATGCTTCCCACCATTACTGGACACATTAGAGATTGCAGAACAACTCACTAAGGACCAAGTTCAGCATATGGAGGAACTCAACACAATGTGGATCATTGCTTCCTAAGGGGGGAGGAATGATCCAAGTGGATGTTGGTGGCCACCCACCTATCCCACTTGGACCCCCACAACTGTCTCTTTCAATTTTTCAGTTTCCGTAATTGTAGCACAATTTACTATTTTTAGCAGTTTTTCGGGTCCTGAACTTCCGGAGCTGTTTTGAGGCCCTAAACTACATTTTTTGGGAAATTTGGGAGCAACATGGGTCCATGGGCTGATGTTGCGATTCCCAAAGTTGTAGTGCTTGGATATATCTTTCTAATGAGCTATTGTATGCGTCAAACGAAGATCGGGTGCCAAAGTTAGGACCCTGGGAAGTTGATGTACCAACTTTCCCAAAATGGGGCCCCCAATTTGGTGTTTCATCTTCTAGGGTTAGGTTTTGGGATGTTAAGGGTTTTCCATTGTTTCTCAACAATAAATAGGTCTTTGAGCCTCATTGTAACATAGTTCAAAGGCATGTAGCCGCCACATCTCTTCTCAGAGATAAGCTACCATTGCCCTAGCTGGATTATTTCCATTTCTGTTTTTAAGCATATTTCAGTGTTTTACGTTAATGAAATGAAGTACTATTTCTGATTCATTTATGTTTTTATGATTATCTCTATAATTTTTTGCATTCCTGCTTAAATTCGGATTAGACATACCTGAACGAAGCTAACAAACTAGATGGCACAAACTACATCAACGGGAAATTCAAGTTGCAGACACTACTGGAAGGTTATGATGCCTAGAGTATTAGAAAGGGGGATAAAGCAAAACTTGTTGCTGGCATGACATTTGCAAAAATTCAAGATTAGGAGAACTGAGAAAATAAAGTAAAGGTACTGCTTAGAATGTCTGTCAAAGATAGCATAATTCCTCATATCCGTGAGTGTGAGATTTCTACTGAAACTTGGAATACACTTAAGGAATTATATGAGACTAAAAACAAAATTCGAGTTCTCTTCTTTAAAACTAAGCTTATGTGCATTAAAATGGAAGAGAACGAATTAGTTAATTCCTTTATTTCTAGAATAAAATAATTGAAAGATAAGTTGGGAGACATAGGGGAGTCAATACCTAATACTGATCTAGTAACAATCACATTAAATGGGATGTCAAAAGATTACCAGGTGTTTATTACAGGCCTTACAGAAAGGGAGAAAGCACCAAACTTTGAGGAATTGACAGTATACTATTACAGGAAGAAGAGAGGCGCAAGAACTTGAAGCCTCAGAATCCAGATTTTGCACTTGTGGCGAAGAAGAAATTCTTTAAAGGGAAACAAGGAGGAGAAAACAATGGAGGAATCTCATCCTAGAAAAGGCCATATCTGAAACCAAATCAAGGCATGTCATCTAGAATGAAATTATTTTACTGTGGAAGAAGTGGGCATTTGAACATATATTGTTATAAGAAGAAAAATGATGAATCTAGACATAAACATAGAAGACAGTCAAGACATTTTGCAGGAGAAGCCCTAAATTTTGATCTCAAAAATCTCAAGTTATTTGTGTCTAATGTTACGTTGTATACTGAAATGGATGATGTTAATACATGGTTTGTGGACTCTGGAGCATCTATTCATATGATATGTAATAAGAACTAGTACAAAAACTTCAAGGAAATTAGCAATGGTGGAAACATCCACCTTGGAAATGATCGTGCATATAAGATCATGGGATATGATGATATACCTGTGAATTTACCCAATGGAAGCATCAGGTGCATCCATAATGTTATGTATGTGCCTAGGATCAAGAAAAAACTAATCTATGTGCCTACATTCACATATCAGAACTTGAAGCTTGAATTCTTCAAAACACATTGCATAGTGAAAGATTTGTTGGATCAATGCAAACATGTTTCTTTAGGATTTAGAATTGGAGGCCTATACAAGATTGATGTTAAAAACAAAAGTCATCAAGAAGTGACCTCTACAACTATGTCAACACAAAGTATTTGCCATCAGAGGTATGGTCACATCAATTATCATGATTTATTGTTGTTGCAGAAACAAATTATTATTGAAGGTCTCCCTATGTTAAAGAATGAATATGTCACTTGTGAATGTTATGCATTAGGTAAAATTCACATAGATGAATTCCCCTCTAATTATAATCGGAGAAGAAGAGATGTATTAGAACTTGTACATTCTGATGTTTGTGGACCCATGCAAAACAAATCCCTAGGAGGAGCTTATTATTTTTTGTTCTTTATTGATGATCGCACAAGGTACACTTGGGTATACTTCCTCAGGAAAAGGAGTGACGTTTTTTAGCATTTCAATGAATTCAAAAACATGGCAGATAAGTAGATAGGGAAGTTCGTAAATATCCTTCGTTCAGATCAAGGGGGATAATACAGATTGGGGAACTTCAACAAGTACTACAAGGATCATGGAATAGTGCAACAATCCATGGTACCCTACACTCCACAACAAAACGATGTTGCAGAAAGGAAAAATAGGATATTGGTGGAGTGTGCACGGAGTATGATCAAAGGTAAGAACCTCTCAAATGATTTTTGGGCATAAGCAATTTTTAATGTTGTTTATTTAAATTATATAATTCCAACAAGGAATCTTGATTTCAAGGCTCCATTCAAAGCCTTGTATGGTTTTACAACAACAGTTCATCAT
This sequence comes from Pinus tabuliformis, assembly GCA_031772625.1. Lineage (NCBI taxonomy): Eukaryota > Viridiplantae > Streptophyta > Pinopsida > Pinales > Pinaceae > Pinus > Pinus tabuliformis. The sequence goes on from CM062809.1 coordinate 915,346,347, forward strand.
TCGAGGATATTTGGGTGTAAGGCATTTGCACATATTCTAAAGGAGAATAGAAAGAAACTTGATGCTAAAGGTATCAAATGTATTTTTGTATGATACTATTCAAAATTTAAAAGCATATAAAATGTTTGATCCATCTACTCACATAGTATTTGCGAGTAGAGATGCATTTTTTTATGAACAGGCAAATGAAAGCAAAAAGGATAATAACTATGAAAGATGACACATTCTTCCTAAATTTAAAGATAATAAAGTAGAAGAAACAACAAAAGATGGTGAGCAACAAAAGCTTGGGGAAGAATCCAGTGATGTGGAGATCATCATCAATCATAGCCCAATTAGAAGTGGAGAATTACTCTAAGAGAACAAAGGTGAAAGCAATGAAGCATGAAGGGAATCCACTAGACAAATTCGACTACATAAAATGTACAAAGACTATGCTCTCATGACTACTGTTTTGAATGTCATAGAACCCATGAATTTTAATGAACCTATTTAATATGAAGAGTGGAGAAAAGTTATGGAGGAAGAATATGAATCTATAATTTAAAATAGAACTTGGGAATTCACTGAAATTCCTAAAGGAAAAGGCCCTATAGGATGAAAATGGCTATAGTACAACCCCAAGTTTAAAGTAGATGGTAGCATAGGTAAGTATAAAGCTAGATTGGTGGCAAAAGACTACTCTTAGAAAGAGGGTATTGATTATGAAGAACCATTGCACCTGTAGCTAAATTGAACTCTATTAGATTGTTAATTGCATTAGCTGCAAAGTATTACTTTTTGTTATTTTTTGATGATTACACAAGGTACACTTGGGTGTACTTCCTCAGGAAAAGGAGTGATGTTTTTTAGTATTTCAAAGAATTCAAAAACATGGTAGAGAAGTAGATAGGGAAGGTTGTAAATATCCTTCGTTCAGATCAAGGGGGATAATACAAATTGCATAACTTCACCAAGTACTACAAGGATCATGGAATAGTGCAACATTTCATAGTACCCCACACTCCATAGCAAAACGATGTTGTAGAAAGGAAAAACAGGATATTGGTGGAGTGTGCACGAAGTATGATCAAAGGTAAGAGCCTGTCAAATGATTTTTGGGCAAAAGCCATTATTAATGTTCTTTATTTAAAGAATAGAAGTCCAACAAGGAATCTTGATTTCAAGACTCCATTCAAAGCCTTGTATGGTTTTAAAGCAACAGTTCATCATTCGAGGATATTTGGGTGTAAGGCATTTGCACATATTCTGAAGGAGAATAGAAAGAAACTTGATGCTAAAGGTATCAAATCTATTTTTGTACGATATTATTTAGAATTTAAAACATATAAAATGTTTGATCCATCTACTCATAGAGTATTTGCGAGTAGAGATGAAATTTTTCATGAACATGGAGATGAAAGAAAAAAGGATAATAACTATGAAAGATGCACATTGTTCCTGAAGTTAAATATAATAAAGCAGAAGAAAAAGAAAAATATAGTGAGAAACAAAAGCTTGGGGAAGAATCTAATTATGTGGACATCATTAGCAATTAGAGCCCAATTAGAAGTGGAGAGTACTCTCAGAGAATAGAGGTGAAAGTAGTGAACTACGAAGGAAATCCACTAGACAGATTCAATTACCTAAAAGGTACAAGGACTATGCTCTCATGGCTATTGTTTTGAATGTCATAGAACCGATGAATTTTAATGAAGCTATTTAATATGAAGAGTGGAGAAAAGTTATGTAGGAAGAATATGAATCTATAATTAAAAATAGAACTTGGGAATTCACTGAAATTTCTAAAGGAAAAGGCCCTATAGGATGAAAATGGCTATACAACCTGATTTTAAAGTAGATGGCAACATAGATAAGTATAAAGCTAGATTGGTGGCAAAAGGGTACTCTCAGAAAGAGGGTATTGATTATGAAGAAACGTTTGCACCTGTAGCTAAATTGAACACTATTAGATTGTTAATTGCATTAGCTACAAAGTGTCATTGGAATTTGCACCAACTAGATGTAAAATTTATTTTTCTGAATGGTGGCTTAAAGGAGGAGGTGTATTTGACACAACCTAAAGGGTTTATAGGCAAAGGGCGGGAACATTTAGTTTTTAGATTAAAGAAAGCTTTGTATGGGCTAAAACAAGCACCTAGGTTGTGGTATGAAAAGATAGATTCTTTCTTTTTATAGTAGCCAATTTTGTGAGAAGTCAAAGTGATCTGAATTAGTATACCAAATTTGAGGAAAAGAGGTATGTGGTGTTGATTTCTTAGTATGTCTATTTCTGAATCATTATAGGAAATTCAGTCAAGTTAAGTAATGAAATTAAGATGTAGATGTCACAAGTATTTGAGATGAAATATATCAACTAGTTGCATTACTGTTTAGGTCTTGAAGTTTGGAAAGATGTTGGTCAGACTTTTGTTTCACGAGGTAAGTATGTCAGATAAGTGCTTAAGAAGTTTAATATGGATCAATGCAAAGTGTGTTTGTTCCTATGCAACAGAATGTGAAGCTTCATATTGATGATGGTTTAAAAGAGGTTGATGGTACATTGTACAAACAACTAATTGGAAGTTTGAATTATCTTACTACTACTAGACCTGAGATTGCATATTTAGCTAGTGCGTCGAGTCAAATTATGACAAGACCTATAAAAATCCATTGGAGAGTAGCGGAAGAAGTACCTAGGTTTCTTAAAGGTATAATTGATTTTGGTCTGAAATATACTGCTTCATTTGATGTTGAGCTAACAGGTTACTCAGATTCAGATTGGGTTGGTAATCCAAATGATAGAAGATCTACTACAGGTTATCCATTCAGTATTGGATCTGGGGTTATTTCATGGAGCAGCAAGAAGCAACCAACTGTATCTTTGTCAACTATAGAGGAAAAATATAAAGCTTTGTGTGTAGCAACTTTTGAAGTTGTTTGGTTGAGGCGAGTTCTTCAATATATTGGAGAAGAACAAAACAAGGCTACAATGATCAAATGTGACAATCAAAGCTCGATCAAGTTGGCAAATAATCCAATCTTTCATGCAAGGACAAAGCATGTTGATGCCCAATTTCATTTTATTAGATAAAATATATAGTCTAAGGTAACTTTTATTGAATATTGTAATACTTGTGAAAATGTTGCTAGTATTTGCACAAATCCCCTTAGGAAGGTGAAATTTGAATTGTTTAAGGAAATGTTAGGAAATCAACCCTTTCTCTATTAAGGGGGAACTTGGAAAATAATGGAGAAAACATAATTGTTAAGATTGTGTTTGTAATTACGGAGTAGTTCCTATTTTCTTGTAGGTTGTTTCATCTCCCTAACTAAATGCCACTATATAAGATTATATTTTGATTGGTTTGTGAATTCAATGAATTTGTTAGCATTGTGGGCAACCTCAGGGTCTCCTCTCTTGAGGGCTGCCAGTTTTTCTCATTCAATTTTGTTTTCCATTATTTCTAGTTGCTTCATAATGATGTTGATGAGAATTAATCCTTAAATGAGCAATAAGAATTTTGGCTCTCCAAGAAATATTGGCCCCTATGTATGCTTTTTGCTAATGATTATGAGTGGGATTAAACTCTTCAATATAGTACTTTTTCTTTCTCCCTACCTCCTTATCCTGAATACTCTTGTGGAACTTATCTATAACAAATTTTTTTTATCTCTTTACTGTTTATGGGACACATGTTCAAATAATAAGCCATTTACTAAACCAATTGTTATTTTGCCACATCCAAGTCTTCTTTATTTTGCATGATATGTCATTAAAGACAACCTTAGGCCATCTGACCTCTTCCATTTGCTCAATTTCTTTTAAATACCTTATGGCTCGCACCATAGCAATTGCTTCAATAGGAGCAACCCTTATTCACTTAATAAGATGGCATAAGGAACTACACTTTAATTTTGAATTTGTTTGTAATCAAAAACTTCTGAATTTTCTCAATTTGTTTCCACTGCATGTCGGATGCTGCTCGCCCATAGTTCACAATAGTAGAGAATCGCCGAAATCACTAAAAACCCAAAAAGAATTAGAGTGGTTTCCTAGTCCCGTAACTCTATCTCTCTACACCTATTTTAAAAAGCATAAAATGCTTTCCAACCCCTCAAAGTTCTTTCTTTCAATAGTCATCCTAGCTTAAATTTCTGTTGAAGTTAGTTCCGAGGTATTTGTAATCCACAACTTTTTTGAGAATGTTGCCTTCAAAGTAGAACTTATGCTAGTTATTTTGTTAAAGAAAACCACTACATTTGTTTTGTTAATATTTACTTGCATCCCTGTCCTTCTATAAAAATGCAAAAGAAAATATGTGAAACATGTATGTTTCAATTCTATAAAAATTCTTAGTTGACAAGGTTCAAATACAACAATATTTAATTTCTCTAACCAAACGAGCTATATCTTGTTGACTACATTAATATAATGTATTATTAAAAAATAATTTAAAAAAATTAAATTACAAATATAAATATTTTATTTTCTTAAATTTACTTATTATAAAAGTATACAAGGCTCGAATTCAACCGCATTCAATTTCTCTAACCAAACGAGCTATATCCTATTCACTACTTTAATACAATGTATTGTTAAAAAAATATTTTAAAAGGTTAAAATTACAAATATAAATATTAACTTAAAATATTCTATTTTTAAAAAAATTCGCATTATAAATTTGAAACAAAAGCTAATATTTCACACTATTAAGAAAAATTTAAAAAAATAGTATTTCACCTTATCAAAAAAAAAAATAATACCAAGGAAAAGTTTACAAAAATCTATCAAAAATCTTTAATTTTAAAACCTGCATAAGCACATATAAAATCTCAGATATATGAAACTCTCAGACTACGTTCTTATTATGCACACCAACACAAATCCTGAGCCGATATGCGACCACCATTTGGAGTGTATAAACTGGATCAAAATCCTTCTCAAATCAACCTGAGAAGAGCGAGTCTTAGACATGGATATTTAAATAAATCTGAGGTTGATCTGGATATATACTACTGGTTCAAATAATTATTAGCTACGTCCTTACCTCCACCATGATATCCCAAGAATAAAGAAATCAGGACTCACATACAGTACCAGAAAGATGATGGAAACCCACATGAACGTGTGAAGAGTATGCTCAAATCTCGAGGAACGGCTTCTTGCGAATAAAGGAAAGATCGTAATCATCCACACCAGATTTGAGCTTCCCATATTCAGCAACCCCCTGAGTGTTTCCAAGAACTAAATGGAAATGTCCCATCGTTAAAGCATCTTTTAAATTGTACGGTAGGTTCGCCTGAGAATAAAATATGTAATCTGATGATTAAGATTGCGAAGAAAATGAATATCAGTGACACAGTTAATGTCAACATCAACTTATTAACCCCGCCGAATCGCCACAATTTGACAAGCACTATTTCAAGTCTACACATGGTCCTTGAAGCGATCATTGGAATGAAAGGAAACAAATGTATTCGATTCCAATCAGCCTAGGTTTAACAGGGCCGCAAAATAAAGCTAGGGAAGTTTTATTACTTATTTTTTAATAAATTAAAAGATAGGAGTACAACAAAAAAAACTAGAAAATTATTTATATATTTTTTATACTATTAATTAAATTATGTATTAAACAAGATAATCAAAATTTAATCATTTATAATTTAAAATATTGAAAATTTTGAATTCCAATACCAATATAAATCATATCTTCTGCTTAATAAAAGAATAAATAAGTAATACACTAATATTCTTTTATTTTAAACATTAAAAAATATGTTAGTTATTTTAAACCTTAAAAAATATGCTAGTTAGGAAAATGGAGTGAAAAACACAATTATGTAACAAGTTTGATTGAATATATATATATATATATATATATTATAATAAGATAAAAAAATCCATTATGGTAATAAAAAGTTATATCACTATTATAATAAAATTGATAGGAGGGAAAAACAATCATTCCAATGAGTTTGAGGTAAAGTTGATGAAAAAATAAACGATTTATTGTTTCTTTAATAATTTTATTTTTTAATTGTTTTCTAATTTAATGAAAATTAAATATATTTATATTAGTTTATAATGGTTTTAAAATGAATTTAATACTTATATGTTAATAAGTATATTTATTTTTAAATAAAATTTTCAAAATTTTAATATAATTATTCATAATTATGGATGAATGATAAAGAATAATTTTTATAGAATATTATTAATAGTATATACAAATTAAAAATTAAAAATTATTATTAAAGTAATTATGTTTTTTTAATTAAATTTATTAATTAAAAAAATGTTATATGAGTTATGGCTTTTTGATGATGTAGTATTAATAAGCCTTGGCATTGCTATATATATATGATGATGATGATGATGATGATGATGATGGTGGTGGTGGTGGTGGTGGTGGTGGTGGTTAATGTCCACGAGACCAAATTGGTCTATCAAACCTATAATTTTCTTAGTTTTTAATTCCTAGTCTTTCTTGGCGAGATTGGTGCTCTAGCTTTCTTTTTTTTCTCTACGGTCTTCGAAATTCCTTTATCTTGCATCTTCTTCATCTCTTTTGGTTCTTGAGACATTGGTGTCTTAGCTTCGCGATCTATTGTGTTCGTCCTTTTGAAGATAGTCTGAGAAGAAGTTTGGTCTAGGAGATCTACTTTGCTGTTAAATGGAGATTTATTTTGTGCAGTATTCAGATCCTCATAACTGTTGATTTGTTGGGCGGGGCTTTCTCCCTGCTTGTCTTGAGAGTTGTTTCTTTCGTGCCCGATTTCTTGTGATTCAGAGTTTTCTCTAAAGTATTCTTCTTTGATGATAGTGTAGCGTTCTTTTTGTGCTCATTCCCACCATGTAGATATCTGGTGGTTTTTTCTAGCATAATTTTTCTGGGAGGCTTTTGGGCAATTTTTGGCTAGATGGTCTGTCTCAAAACAAGATCGAATCTAAAGATGGCACTTTCATAATCGAGTTTCTGGTTCCACATATAGTCTTTACTTGTTAGGTTTATTTCAGCTGGGAATCCAGTGTTGAAGTCCATTTCCACACAGATGCGTGCATAGGTGGTTCTGGCATATTCCTCTGTTTGTGGACACTTGCAGTAAAATTTTCCAATTGCATTTCCAATGGCTTTTAGCGAGGAGAGATTTCAGAGATGCAAGGGTAGGCTTGGCAATCTCACCCAAGCTGGTGCTGAGTCGAATGATGGGTTCCATGGCTTCATGAATAGGCCTGATTTTTCCCAAAACCAAGGGCCGGAATTTAGAATACATTGTCTGCTTTCAGGATTTTCAAAATCTACTATAAAGAAACCCCTACCACAGGGGTAGATATTAATTTCATAAGAAATGACAGGCTTCCATACCTCCAAGATCCAATTGTGGAGGGTTGTCAGCCGCGGCCAAAAACCATTGAATCGACAGATTAGGGCACTTTCAGAAAACTTCAAAGCCTCATCAAGTGAGGTCTGGCCTCATCAAGTGAGGCCTGGACCACCTGAACAGTGGGAGCTGGGGCTTCAATGACGATATGGCTGATGAGCTAGTAGCTATTTTGGCGAAGCTGGAAGCCATATTTTACTTGCCCGAAGAACCCAACCCCAGAGAAATAAGGCAGAAGATAAGATTAGATCTAGTTAAGTCAAAAGTCTTAATATATTTTTTAAACTTTAATTTATATTTTTGTATATATATTTATTTACTTAAATTATAACTAAAAGATTAGATTCTTAATCGTTTATAATTAGTTAAAAAAATATCAATACTTATTTATATACTTTGACTCTATTATTTAGTTTAAGGTTAATTAGAAATATTATTAGTATTTATTTATATTTATTTAAAAATTATTTAAATTAAAAAATATATTATTTCTTCCAATTAAGTATAGTGGTTTCTTTAGTAGTTAGAATGATTTCTCTTCCTATTTAAGCTGTTCTCTGTTTCTTCATCTTATCTTGATGATGAACCACAGAGGTTGGTAACAAACTTTCTTCATCATCTTATCTTGATGATGAACCACGCAAATTGGTACCAAACTCTTCATCTTATCTTGATGATGAACCAGACAAATTGGTACCAAACTCTTCTAATATAATTTCTACCAAAAAAATATATTTCAAATATTAAAAATTTATATGGTAAAATAAAATAAATTTCTTAAATTAAAAATCTTATATATATTTTAAAAATACATATATATTTAATTTTTATATTAATTATTTTTACTATTAATATAATTATTATTATTTTAAATATTATAAATTGATTTCACATTTATAAATATTTAATTTATATAATTATACTGTCTACTGTTATTGAAATTTTAATTTATATAACTATACCAATTTTATTTCGAACCAGGTTAACTGTATTTTAAACATTTTATATTCCAACAACACGTAATGCAATTTCAATGTTTGTGAAGAATTTTAAGGCATTAAAATAGAAAGACTGATTTCATAGGTTAAAAACCGAAGAAAAACTTACCCGTACAGTATTGCAATAATAAGGAACAATTCAACATTATCATGTTTCAATAACCTAACCAAAAAAGAGATCCAATTATGATATTATATCTCTCACACGCATCGTGCTCTGAACGTTTAAAAATTCTTCCGAACGAGCCTCAGCACTCCCGCCCCAAAATGATATTCAGACAACTCTGATCCTCCTATCTCCGTCGAATACTCGCCATACCATGAAAATCGAACTACTTACTCGAAATATTTAAAACAACTTACACCCAAAAAATGGCTCTCTGCGGAGATCATCATCAATGGCGGTTGTACTGTTACTAAAAGAGATGGCACTGTGAATGTCGTAGTACGAGCGCGTTGAGAACATCTTCACGATGCCTTCCAAATACTCCGGTGCATGCCTCCCTCGCCTGTTGTGTAATAGACACTTCACTTTCATCCCGTATCAAACGCTTGGCTTCTTTTAACTGGTGGGCTACCATGACCAGGGTTCGCATGTCCCCCGGCACAGTATTTTGAATGGCCTCCATTACTTGTCCTTTTGAAGGAACGCAGTCCATAAACGTTGTGAGGAAGAAGTCGTTCGACTGTGTTCCAGCAAGATATGCAGACACAAATGACGCGCTAATCCAATTTCTCTCTTCTTCCGTTTTTAACAAGGCGGAATTCCTGATAATCTCCTCTGCCGCTACAAAAAGGTTTGCAAATTCTGCGCATGTCGGAAGATCCGCGTCAAAACGCTTAGTGGACCTTGCAGCATTGATTTCCTCCAATGCTTTGTCATGCATTTCCTCGAACCGCGCGGTTATAGGCTCCAGGTCTGCCGTCAGAGAGAGCTCCAGAACGCATCTCCTACAATTGCACTTGAAACCCCAGCTTTCGCACATGGTTTGGCGCTGCGGCAATGGGACGAGGGTATCAAAATAGGAAATGGTGATTTCTTCTCCTGGCTTGATGGGCTTGGAAGCATGAATAAACATAGCGCTTCCCACTTCCAGCCTGCTCGAGTTCGGTAGGCACGAATGGTTGATGAAGGACGGCAGCAGCCAGAGTCCGACAAAATTCGTGCCTCGTTGGACGAGTCCGCCTTCATATATGTTGGACTTTGCAGCAAATTTCTGTTCGACTCCACCGAATGAATTCCGACTTATAATATCGCGTATACGGTTATTATCTACCTCCAATTTTTCTTTTCCTGCTGCTTCGCTGGCAGACATTTGGCCCTCTGTCTTAAACAGATCAATGGCTGGAACATCCAGGCTACCAGGCTCAGAGTAGTCGCGTAAACTATAAAGCTGGTGGAGCAATCTCTGCGATTTCCTGGCAGCACTGACGACGGCGGCAACAAGATTTTCTTTAGTAGTGTTTGGCCGGTGGGCCGAATTGATCCCGGCGGAGTCATCGTCTTCATAAGCAACTGCAACAGCGTTGCTTACCAGCAAAAGCTGCCCGGTGTTTATTTCTCGGTTGGCGTAAAGCCCCCGACCGTGGCCGTCTTTGGTCATCTTTATCTCTACGGGGCCAATAAAATCGGCCACTTCAGGGGGAGAAGATGCGCGTCCGAGCATGTAGTCCGAGATGTCATAATTGCCATTCCTGCTCTGGGAGTACAGAGTCTTGGCTTGGCAAAGCGCGTCTTGTATTTCGATAATGGTGGGGCTGCCCTTGTGAGCTTTTTCCAAATAGCAGCATGCGGCCGCATACTTCCTCAGACCAAACAGAGCGCGACCTTTCATGTAGAGGGCATTCAGATTCGTGGAATCGATCCGGAGGGCACTGTCGGAATCCTCCAGCGCGAGTTCAAATTCATTCACCTGAAGCCTTGTCTCTGCCCGGTTGGAATAGGCGAGCAGTAGGCAGTTGTTGACAGTGCCATTGTCGTTAGATGTCGTCTTCTTGAGCTGAAGCAGAGCGGCGTCGATGCATTTCGTATAATGTTCGGCCGCTGCGTCCCATTGTTTGTCTCTGAAGCAGCCGTTGCCCTTCTGTCTCATCTCCTCCACATCCACATCCAACAGGCTCTCCGCCTGCTCCTCCTCATTTACGAGCATCTCAACGTTGGCAGGATTGTCAACACGGATTGCGAGGCTACCGTCGTCGGCGCGATTAAAGTAGGGCTCCCTGATGGCCACCTTGGCTCCTTTGGGGTAAAGCATCTCGACGTTCTTCTGCGAATGAGCCGCATTGTAGATTGCCAGCTTGGCGGCAAAGCCATTATTGTCTTCAAGTACGGTCATGATAGCGCTCATCCTGAAAGACTCAGCGCAGAGAGTACCGTAGAGAACGCGGCCACGGTGGACTTGCCCAACCTGCAACTCAGTTAAAGAAATGGGTTCCAGTCTTTCCAGCGAAACCGAAGAAGCTGCGGCGCTGCTGCCAACGGGATCCGTGGAGGACAAACTTGTTTGAACTGATGTCGCCAATCGCTGACGGCTTGAGTCGTGAATTTGGAGAAGCGCTTGCTTATCGAACCTCTCAGAGGTATCTTCCTTACAAGTAGTTGAATGCGAGGCCGTTAAGCGACGCAGGTTCTCCATCGTTCTGCTCCTCCTCTTCTCCCCGGGAATATTGCTCTGCAGCTAAAAAATCAATCGTTAGCCTTTTTGATCCTCCCCTCTCCCAAAATCACATTTAAAGACGGAGAAAAAACGTAATCATGCCATGCAAAAACCGTCACACGGATGAATTTGAAAGGTCGGAATTTGAAGGAAGCCGTTGTTATGGTTCTGCGAGTGCCCTTGATTGCCGGTGCCAAGAACGGCTCAAGATTTGCCACGTGTATACATGATAGATTTGATTTAAGTTTCCATATTTTACCGTTGGGCATAATGAAGTCATACAATCTATTTACGAGAATTTAATGATATTCGAATAGGAATCTCATTTAATTAAAATTTAATTTTAATTCCTAATCTCAAAAATTTTCTCCTTTATGATTTAGAGATGGGATGAAAAGTCATTTTCCCACCTTTTTATTGATTTTATTTACAGTAATATAAATAGAAATGTTGTTAATATAAATCATTAACATAAATAAATATATATGTTATTAATATAAATCAGTGTTGATTTATTTTAATTTTGGATAAGGACTAAATTTTTCCAACTGAACATTTTTTTTAGTGCATAATTTGAGGGATTATATCTTTCGAAATGAAAACTTATTTTTTAACTACAGAATTTGCAGAATTTGATGAATGTTTGCACTTTGAAAGATATCGGGTGAAGATCTCTGGACATTTCATACATCTCGAGTTAAGATGAAGATTAAGTGATTTAATTTCTATAAATATATGACTAAGTTATAATGATATAATTTTTATATAACAAAAAGTATTATAGTAATTTTAAAAAGATTATTGTTCTTTAAAAAAAATTTAGAAGAGTTATTTGAGAAGAATTTTCGGTAAAAATCATATAGAAATATTTTTCCGATGCATTTGGAACCAACCAATGTGGTTCATCGCCAGGACAAGTTGAATGAGCAGATCTTGTTATGCATTATAAATGAGCAGATCTTGTTATGCATTATAAATAGATCGGGCAGAATGTCCAATGACCAAATTTCCACATCAGGTAACAGCTAAAATGATAACAGCTAGATTGACCAGGGAACGGCTAGTTAGACCATGAAGGGAATAATTTATTTAATTAAGTTCAATGACTAATTTCTTAATAATGGAGCATTTTTATAATTGCAAATATACGTTAGACCATGAAGGGAATAATTTATTTAATTAAGTTCAATGACTAATTTCTTAATAATGGAGCATTTTTATAATTGCAAATATACGTTAGAATAAGCGAGTTAATATATTATAATTATAAAATAAATCAAGCCATAGAGATTATATTTTAATTAAATATAAGTTAATTATATTTTAAATAAAATATAAGTTAAGGGACATTTAAATCTTAATTTAAATTAAGAAAATAAATGAATAAATTAATTGGTTATCAAAGATGTTTATAAATTTTAGTTAGTTGAATAAGTTAAAAATAGAATAATCTATAAATAGTTATTTCTATTTTAAAATAAAAGCTAAAAGACCTATATTTATGAATATATTAAAATAAATAGATTAGTATCATATTTGAAGTCAAAGAGTATCCCTATAAAAATATTAGAGAGATTACAATATAGATTATTAAGGGTAAAAATAGTAAAAAAAAAATAAAAATAACAATAAAAAATAGAATAAAAATAAATAAATAAAATTAAAAATAAACAAAAAAAAAGTTTAATAGTCAAAAGTAAATATGAGAGAATTCAAGTATTCAAAAAAATAAATAAATAAAAATAAATAAATAAATAAATTAAAATAATAATAATAATAATAAATAAATAAATAAAATAAAATAAAATAAAATAAAATAAATAAATAAAAATAAAAACTAATAATAATAATAATAATCATATTAAAAAAAATAAAATCAAATAAAAATATTAATATTAGTTTAAAAGTCAAAGGGTTTAAATATTAGAGAAATTAAGGATTCGAAAAAAAAAATAAAAAAAAAATAAAAAACCCAAAAAAAAAATACTAAAGGGAGAAAGCCACTAGGAGGAGAGGGCTGGGACCTAACAACTACTGATCTTCCAGCCATCCTAAATTCTTAGTTATAATTTTATGTATTGTAATATTTTTTTTTAAATTTTATAATATTGTTTAAACAATTGTTTATCTTATTCATTTGAAATAATATCATGGAAAATCATGGGTTGTCAAAACTAAAGTTTGAAAATTAATTTGACTAAGTCAAAATGTTTACATAACATGACAACATCTCTTCCATATATTTACTATGGGAAAAATTAGTCAGTGAGAGAATTATTACTAACAAAACTAAACAAATTTCACATAATATTAATAGTTTAATTATAAATTTGAAATGTCCTTTGGAGCAGCTCAATTAGAGATCTAAGTAATGTGAGGGTTAAGAAAACTAAAATGTGTAAGGTTCAAATCTTGGCCAGAAGATTCTAGGTTTTAACCCTATACAAAAATTACTTGCAAACTAATTCTTAAAAATATAAAAAAATACATAGAGAACATAAAAATATAGGTTTACATAAAAAAAATCTTGATATGCTTCCCCACTAGCATAGAAGTTGTTGCCCACCTACAACACCCCTACACCCCTACTGCATCGGATTCAACGTAGCAATTCTTCGAGCTAAACTTGGAAAGAATACAACACATAGCCAACAAAAATTAGCTTGCAATCAAAACCCTTACCACTTCCAGGCTTACTCTATTTACAATTATCGATTGGTACCAAGTAAAATATAATTCTACGACCCACCTGCTCTTAGTTTGATGTTTTAATCTTGCAATTCATTTTTTGTTCTTCTCATTTTTCCTCGTCTGTGCATATGTAAAGTAGGTTATTGGTCAATTCTTTAAATGGTTTACGACCTTACTGGTCGATTCTTGGTATTTGAGAAGAAAATATCGATGCAGTAGAAGAAGCCCTCTCTGCAAGCTCAAGTAAATGGCTTTCCGAATTCGAAGTTTGACTGCGTATTTTATTTCTTAACTTCAAGGTTGAGGGTTTTATCCTCAAATATGCTACTTTAATTTTTCGCACCAAATCCTCTGAGTTGTAATATCTATGTGCAGGATCAAAAAGACGGTGACCTTCTTCTGTCGCTCTTACAGGTAAATTCGATAACCCCGCCCTAACTTGCTTTTCTTTGTTGACGAAAAGCCACAAGCTCACTGACAGATTTGTTGACGAAAACATACAGGTGCAACCTGCACACATTACTATGAACAAAGTTGGATTACAGCGATGTCGACTTCCCTTAGTTTCTAGGTTTTAATACTTTCTCTTTGTTATTGTTTGGCTACAGGTCCGAGAGGCTGCTGCAATTTTAGGCTTTGATTTACATTAGGAAATGTGTCTTTCCTTCCAAAGGATGATCTCTTGTATTTTTGTTATTTTGATTAGTTGAGTTGGTGGGTATTAGCCATGTAGCCTTAAAACCCTGGTTGGTTATTGAAATTAGTAGAATTTGGCTTACACTTGCAGAATAGCCTTCCAATTATTACGATGTAATGCATAGACTGGTTTAGTTTCTCTGTCAAATGTTTGGTGATTATGGCCTATGGGATTGGTTAATTCAGTTCTAAGAAATTACTCTGGATACACTTGGGAGTATTACAACTATTAAGTTCTTCCATTCAATTTTTTCATAATAGTGGCAATTATTTTGATACTATTTGATAGTTCTTACAAGTCGTTATTTCCCTTCAACGAGTCTTTCTTGTTAACCATAAGGGTTTATGGTATACAATTATTAGTTCCACTAATTTTTGTTGTTGTTTAGTTCTTTCTTTACGGTGGGGTCTTAATTCGACATGTATGGGAACATTTTTTTTAAAATGTCTTGTATTATTATTTTCAATAACAAGAATTTATGATGGGAATATTTTCTCCAAAATGTCTGGTATTATTATTATTTCTAGAACAAGTTGAGGTCTTATAGTCTGCACTTACAAATTTTGTGTATAATACGTATCTACATGTTCTCTTTTTGGTTAACCCTAAAAGCTTTTAATTCTTATTTGAGACATTAAACATATATGTTCCCTTTAGTTGGTAGTTCAAATATTTTGTTTTGTTGTACTCCAAATTTTCTTTCTATAAGAAGAAATAATTCATAGAAACCCTAATTTTTTCCCACTCAATGTTTGATTTTATATGTTGTGAAACAATAATATTTTTATTAAATCTAGAAGTTCGATGCGACATGCTTTTAGGACTTGTCATTTCCTTTCTAGATTAAGAAACAGGATTTATGAATGTTCCGAGCTAATGGAATGTTCCGAGCTAATGGACTAATGTTTGTTCAGGCATGGAACTAACCTAATCTAGTCGTATTATATTTAATACACATTTTCAGGAATTTAAACTCACATTGAATAATCATTGCATAATAACTCAGTAAATAATACATGGCAGAAAGAAAGACAAGCATCCAAAACAAATTGTCACTAATCTGCTCCTCAAACAATCGAGTCTACCAAAAAATTAAAGGGGATAGAATGTTTCACCCAATTAATGAGAATTAGTATGCTTTACTGAAACTCATCCCGAGTCAGCTTCATATCTAGAACAATTTCCATGACATGACCATACAGGTCCAATCGTGAACAACTCAGACCCCAACAAGGCTAGTCTAGGTCTTTAACTAAGCACAAAGGCTTCAATTGGAATTCCACTGGCTAACCAACTCAAGAATTCCTTACTTGGAAACGTCCTGCCTGTTAGGATATTCCGACACATATGAAATAGTTGAGTATGACTTGGTATAGTGTAGAGTTAGGTAAAGTGCATTTCTTTGCTATGTACTTTTGTAACTTACAATCCAACGGTCACGATATGCTCCAGACATGAATTGATCCGACGGTTCATTCTCTCCTTGGTATTACCGACACTTGATCTGTGGCTTAACACCTGATTGGTCCATGATCTCTATTTAAAGAGCATAGAGGGTCATTTGTAGGGTGACTGATCATGAGAGAAGCTTATGTAAAATTTTATTATTTTATTAATAAATTGCTTGAAGTGGCCACGTTGGCTTAGGTCGTGGACTGTTTCCCTCTTTGAGGGTTTTAATCACATCAAGAATACTGGTGTATTGATCTGTGATCTATTTGTGAGCGGTGTCCTTTGGTGTTCTATCTAAAGAGCTTACCCTGTAAATTCCTACATGGTATCAGAGCTATTTGAGGGCCGCATTCGTTGGTGATCCAAATCTGAAGCCAGTACAACTACATCCGACTTCCATTTTCTAGATCTATTATTTATGACTGCTTTTGGGACGAGAGGGCTACTCTATGGTGTTAGGAGCATCTCTTCCAGTGAGGAACCCCTTTCATTAAAAGTTTCTGATAGCCCTAGATATGTCAATTTTAAGATCTGGAGGTATACAATCTTTATTTTTAGTTTTAGTTATTCACCTCTGTTTATTTCGGTTTATTTAACTCTCTGTTTTTTATTATTGGATCTATACCTTTCATTTCTGCGTATGTTCTTTGCTCCGTGACTCTGTGCTATCTAGGCAAATCAGAAATAGAAATGAAGAAATTTTCTCATGTGTATGCTCTTTTCCACAACGCCTTAGTGTGATCTCAGAAAATCAGAAACATTAAGAAAAATATATAGTCTCCGGAGAAAGCTAACTTCAAGCCATAAGGTTTGGTTTTTTTTGCATGTTCGTGTTGGGTTGTGTGAGTTTTCGTTTTGTAAGCAAAAATAGCTTTTTCAAGTAAGCACACACCCCAAAGTGTTCTAACCCATTATAAAAAGTGAGTCACTTATAATTCTAAAGTCTCTTTATCTTTTATTTAAGTTACAATTTAGTGGGTAGCTCATAAAGTACCATTGTAAAACCAACTTTCACTTATTTATAAATGTGGGTCACATAATTTTTTTTAAAGTGAGCTAATTAGATTAAGTTTGGAAAGGGGGGGGGGGGGGGGGGTTTAAATATAACGTTATCATTTACTTCCGCACATTCACACACTTCGTCGGCATCTTCAATAACTTTTCTTCAAAAATCCATAACTTCTTCATCCGGAAGCCGTTTTTTTTAATCAGCCTAATTTTTCGAGATATTTCCATTGGAATACTTAGTTTCAGCATCTATAGTTTCATTTTCTATTAAACTGGAAAGTCCATGCCAATTTATTCTTGACAGCACCAACTACTTCCAATGGTGGTCCTACATTGTAGATCTACTTAGAAGTAAAGGTCTTTACAAAATAGCCTCAGGCCAAGAAACCAAACCTAAAGATGAAGATAAGGCAGCCAAATGGGAAAATAGGCAAGATCAAGCATGTTGGTTGATAGGGATGTCTATTTCTCTGGACCTTAGATTCCATATGCAGAACTTGATACCCCTAATGAAGCAATGAAATAGCTCACTAAATTTTTTGGAATTAAAAATGAAATTAGAGCCCATCAACTCAAAAATGAGTTGCTTACATTGGACCCCAATAATTTTTCTTTCATTGAAGATTTTTTGTTCAAGTTCAAGACCCTTAGACTTCTCTTGGAAGGTGTTAAGGTTAAGAAAGAAGATGGTAGCCTTATCTATTCCATTCTTACTAAGTTGGGACCAACCTACTCTATGTTTGTTTCCACCCTCCATTCTATTAGAGAAGCATTTATTTATCAAGGACAAGACTACAAGTCCCCCTCTTTTGATGCCTTTTGTGATTCTTTAATAAGAGAACAAGAAAAAACCTTATATCTTGGTCTTCTTAATCTTAGAAACTCTTCTAAGAAAGCCTTAGCCGCCCAACAACAACCAAATTCAAAGAAACCTAAGAAGCCGTATCCTAAAAAGAATGGTCCTAAACCAAACAATGGTCCTAATCAATTTCAGTCTCAAAATGAAAAATCATTTCAACAAAATTATAAAGCAAACAAAAACAAAGGGAAGAAGACTGGTAGACATTGCCACTTTTGTAATCAAGATGGCCACTTAGAATCAAAATGCTTTAAGAAGATTGAAGCCTTGGAAGCAGCAATGAAGATGCATAACATCCATTTGGAGCACTCTTCAACTTCAACTTCATCTTTAGGAATATGACTTTCTACATGTGGTTGTCAAGCATCTCGGTCTGGTTATGCACTAAATGTATCTTCTTCTTCTCATTCTCATGAGTGGCTCATTGATTCTGGAGCTTGTTATCACATGGCGAAAAACAAAGCCATGTTTTCTTATTTAAATGATCGTAACACCAAAAATATATATGTTGGTGATGATAGACCTCTTAGTGTTGTAGGGACTGGAATTGTTCATCTAGATAATGTTCAATTTAATGATGTATTATGTGTTCCAACCTTGTCCTGCAACCTTCTATCTGTATATCATATAAGTCATTCGGGTGAAGGTAAAATCGTTAAATTTTCACCTCACGATGTTGTAATTAAGGACCTAAGAGATCCTAGATAGATTTTAGCTACTAGCATTGTTGATGATTCTACAAGGTTCTATAAGTTTAACAACTTTGGGTCATCAACTCTTCCCTCGGTATTTGTTGCTCATAATGATGAAGTGAGCAAACTTTGGCATGAGCAATTTGGTCACTTAAACTATCGTTCCCTTCAAAATTTATGTAAAGAAAATAGGGTGACAGGTCTCCCTATGGTATCTTGCAGAGATGGTGTTTGTTCTGGATGTGTACTTGGAAAACATCATTGAGATAGTTTTGAAAAATGTGCCTCTTGGCACGCCTCAACCCCTTTAGAACTTGTGCATAGTGATTTATGTGGTCCATTTCTAGTTGTTTCATTCTTTGGCTACAAGTGTTTCTTAATTTTCATTGATGATTTCTCCAGACGCACTTGGGTATACTTCTTAAAACTCAAGAGTGAAGTCTTTAACATGTTCTTGGCCTTTAAGGCCTTTGTTGAGAAGCAATCTAGACATCAAATTCTTAAGCTATGATATGATAATGGAGGAGAATATGTTAACAAAAAATTCATCAACTTTTACACTAAGCATGGAATTCAATTGCAACATACTATTCCATATACTCCACAACAAAATGGTGTAACTGAAAGGAAGAATTGCACCTTAAAGGAAATGGTTAATTGTATGCTTCAATCTAAAGGACTTAGTCTTAATTTTTGAGCAAAATCAATGAATTGTGCAAATTACATAGTAAATCACGCTCCTACTAAGGTTTTAAAGAATATCACTCCAGAAGAAGCATGAAGCTCAATTAAACCAGATGTCAATCACTTTTGTGTTTTTGGAATTTAAGAATGGACCCATATTCCAGATGAGAAACATAAAGCTTTAGAACCTAAGAGTGAAAAATGAATTTTTGTTGGATATTCTGAAGATGTTAAAGGATATAGACTTATTCCACTTAAGTCCAAAAATGTTATCATTAGAAGAGATGTAAAGTTTTCTTAAAATATATTGACCTACGAGCCTAGTTCGGTGGATGTGCCACCTCTCTCTATCCCTTCTACTTCTGGAAATATTTCTTCTTTAGATGATGAAAGTGAGGATGACAATCCTCCCCCACCTTCTCGGGATCCACCTTCAGCTCCTCAGCTTCCAAAATGGGTCTGTGCTACTTGGGATGCAACTGGCGCTCTTGCAGGTAATTCTACAGATCATCGACGTACACGTTCTCAGTTCGATAGAGCCTCTTCTTTACTGGCTCAAGCTTTAGTGAATTATGATCCTAACACCTTTGCAGAAGCTTCAAGCCATTTAGATTGGCATGCAGATATGAATGAAGAATATTTTTCATTATTGGCAAATGATACATGGGACCTTGTTCCTCTTCCAAAGGGATGAAAACTTGTTAGATGCAAACGGGTTTACGGAACCAAGTATGAACTAGATGGAAAAGTTGATAAACATAAAGCTCATCTTGTTGCTAAGGGATTTTCCCAATTTGAACGCATTGACTATACTTAAACCTTCTCCCCTGTTGCCAAAATGAACTATATCCGCCTTGTTCTTTCCCTTGCTGCCTCTTTCAAATGGGAAGTCCATCAGATGGATGTTAAATCTGCCTTCTTTTATGGGGACTTGCATGAATAAATCTATATGGAACAACCTACTGGATTTATACAAACATACTCTAGCCTTGTATGTCAGCTTAAGAAATCTCTTTATGGTCTCAAGCAAGCCCCTCGGGCTTGGTATGCCAAAAGGGATAGCTTTCTTTTAGATATTGACTTTTCTAGGTGTCATTCTAACAATACTGTCTACACCAAGAAAGTGGGTAAGTCTCTTATCATTCTTGTTCTTTATGTTGATGGTCTTATCCTTACTAGTAGTGATCCAAAACTTATAAACCATGTGAAGTCTAGCCTTAAAAAGAAGTTTGAAATGTCAGACTTAGGACACTTGCATTATTTTCGTGGTCTTCAAGTCTTGCAATCCAAGGAAGGCATTTCCCTTTCCCAGTCCAAGTATTCCTGTGATCTTCTATGCCACTTTCACATTGAAGACTGTAAGCCAGCCCCTTCTCCCTTTCAGCTTGGAGCCAAACTTTCAGCCACTTGTACTTTCCCTGAAGTTGATGCTACCTTATACCATTAGCCTGTAGGAAAAATTTTGTATCTGACCCATACCTGTCTTGACCTTTCCTTTGTTGTTGGCCTTATTGCTCAGTTTATGCAAAACCCACATGAAAGTCATCAGAAAGTAGCTAAAAGAATACTTTGTTATGTTCAAGGTACAGTTCAGTTTGGGATTCATTATAGTGCAGAAGCATCTCCTCTATTGGTTGGTTTCACTGATTCCGATTGGGCTGGTGACTGTGATGATCTGAAGTCCATTGTAGGTTATATCTTCACTCTTGGTTCTGGACCTATTACATGGGCTTGCAAGAAACAAAGTGCCATCTCTCTTTCTTCAACAGAAGTAGAGTATCGTGGCGCCATAGAAGTTAGTAAGGAAGCCTTGTGGCTTCGTCAGATCCTATCACGGTTTGGTTTTCAGCAGCAGAATCCGACTACACTTTGGTGTGATAATCAAAGTGTCATTCAACTATGCAAAGATCTAGTCCAACATCAGCGCAGCAAACACATTGAACTACACATTCACTTCATTAGAAAGCTCATTCATGACCATGTTCTTGAAGTGCAATATTGTTCAACAGATGATCAGGTTGCAGACATCTTTACAAAGGCTCTCACAAGGCACAGTTTACTAAACTTCGATTTATGGTTGGAGTTTAGGAAGTTGTCACTAAGGGGGGATAGGCTCTAATGCCTCCCTCCTTCTCCTATTGTGTCATATTTGTACATCCTTTAATCCTATCCCAAGTTGTTCTTAAGGGGGGATGTTACGATATTCTGACACATATGAAATAGTTAAGTATAACTTGGTCTAGTGTAGAGTTAGGTAAAATGTGTTTCTTTACTATGTACTTTTGTAACTTACAATCCAACGGTCACGATATGTTCCAAACATGAAGTGATCCGACAGTTCATTCACTCCTTGGTATTACTGACACTTGATCCGTGGCTTAACACTTGATTGGTCCATGATCTCTATTTAAAGAGCATGGAGGGTCATTTGTAGGGTGACTGTTCATGAGAGAAGCTTATGTAAATTTTCATTATTTTATTAATAAATTGCCTGAAGTGGCCGCATTGGCTCAGGCCGTGGACTGTTTCCCTCTTTGAGGGTTTTAACCACGTCAAGAATACTGGTGTATTGATCTGTGATCTATTTGTGAGTGGTGTCCTTTGGTGTTCTATCTGCGGAACTTACCCTGTAAATTCCTACACTACCTCCCTATGCAACTTCTTGTCTAAGGGTGTTCAACTTACAACTTTATTCTCTTCTCTTGGGTCCCCTTCTAACTAGGCTCCAAGATAACAAGGTTGCCTCAGGTTTTCTTCCCTCTCCCATCTTGGCTTCCTTTTCCTAAACAAAGATAATTTATCTCTATGGAGAGTAGTTTGGGTAGGAAACTTCCTCTGCCGTAATTGCCTTTCAATTCTCTGGAATACGAGACTCTATTTTAGCATCAATTTCCACCTTAATTTTGTTGCTAACTATTTAAATTCCTTTATTAATGAAAATTAGAACATTCATGTTCATATATTATTCATATCATACCTTTAACATGGTCCATAGTTTTCCAAGTAACTTAACAAAGTAACTCAAATATTTACACATTTACTAAGGGGTATTATAATGTTACAAATAAATTTATTGCTGAATTCCAAAAGAAAAAGAATAAAAAATGTAGAATGGTTAGGATACACTATTAACTTGTCATTCCATGAATTACATTCTCAAGAGCTCAATGGATGTAACACTTAGGAGTTAGTTAAGTTCAACTTGGTCTAATTTCTTTATTACATAAATGTGTGTTTTTAATGTGTTTCTTTAGTATGCATTGGCTGAACTATAGTTCGATGGTAATGGTATATTCTAGACCTAGAGTGATATGATGATTCATATTCACCTTCATATTGATGGATATTGATACCTAGATTAACTTGATTGGTCCATGATCTCAATTTAAAGAGTGTAGAGGGTTAAGAAGGATAATCAATTGTGAGAACTCCCTTATGCATTTTATTTATTTATTTTTCATTAATAAAATTGCCTCAAGTGGCTACATTGGATAGAGCCGTGGGATGCTTCTTTATTAGAATTTTTTAACCATGTTATAGGCCATTTTGTCACATCAAGTCGATAGGCCTACAAACTGGATCCATCAACATCCATGAACACCTTGTCATCATCCCTACACAAATCCCTAAGCATAACTCTCTCAAATCCTTGAGTTTATGACCTTGGTTGCTTCATTCTAGTGCTTTTAAGGTCGAACACACCCTATATCTTTATAAACCTACATTCACAAACAAGTTTCTCAGTTCTGCACCTGCTAGGATTAGAGGAGGTTTTCTTTTGCTGGGGGTGCATTGATTCTATAATTTTGGGTAAGAAAAAATAATCTTGAAGATTCTTCTTCTAGAAACTTACAGGAGTTGTTACAACTATTTACCTTCGATAAGAACTTTGAATCTTGTCCTCCCCTACCTTGGAGTTTTCACCTGTTATCTCTTGAGCTCATACTCCCATCAAGAGGATCTCAATCCTAGATTGGTAAATGGATAAGAATTCCTAACTACCATCCTCTCTTATATATTTACTGTCATCCAAAAGCTAAAGGTTAGCTTTTGGAGACTAATCATATCCTTATGTTGTTACTTTGATCATAAGAGAGTTATGATTTGATCCAGGTGGATATTGGTGGCCGCCCGCTTATTCCACTTGGACCCTCACCATTGTTTCTTTCATTTTTTCAGTTTCCTTAATTGTAGCACAATTTACTATTTTTGGCAGTGTTTTGGGTCCTGAATTTCTGGAGTTGTTTTGAGGCCCTAAACAACATTTTTTTTTGGCAAAATTCCTATAGCGATTACAAATTTATTCACATCAGTAGTTGTATTTCTCGGAGACATCTTTCCAATGAGGTATCATATGTGTCAAATAGATATAAGTTACGACCCTCAGAAGTTGGCCGCCCAACTAACCCCAACGGGGCCCATAAACTCTTGGTGTTACATCTCCTTGGGTTAGGGTTTTGGTTGTTTACGGTTTTCTCTTATTTTTCAATATTAAAACGGCCCTTGGGTGTCATTGTAACTCAATTTAGAGGCATGTAGCCACCACATCTCTTCTAAGAGATAAGCTACCATCGCCCATGCTATCTTATTTCCATTTTATTTGTAAGCATAGTTCAATATTTTTCTATTAATGAAATGAAGTTTTTTCTATTACATCTCTATGTTTATGAGTAGATCTGTAAGTTGTTACATTCATGTTTAAGTTTGGATCAGTGGTATCAGATCAGTATGCTCTTTCTTTGTTTTTCTTTGCATGTCCCCAACGAGGTCAGGGTATAAGGAGTTAGGGCTCGATCTGGTTGAACCATTGTAGGATCAACCTCGCAAAACCCGACGACCTCCCATAGCAGAAGAAAAGAAAGATGAGGGGGCAGGATATCCTTTCAAAATGTTGCTCCAAGAAGCCCTTGAGTGATAGAGGAACACGATGATGGATAACTTTGCCCAAATCCTTCGACGGATACCCACATGTGATGCATCTTCATTCAGTAGCCACTCTGGAGGTGTCACTCATTTTAAGGTACAAGTTAACTTCGATATTCTCATATTCGAAGGCCTCATAGATGCAGATGCCATAGATAAATGGTTAAATCTATTGGAAGGATATTTTTCAGTTCATGACTTTTCCAATCAGGAAAATCTTACGTTGCACTTCTAAACCAGAAATCAAAAAACCATCCACATAAAAACATTCCCTTTTACACTTTAGAGGGAGATGCTTGAGTACATAAACAGAAGGAAAAATTATGTTCAATGTTACATGGTAATGGTTTACACTTTAAAGGGAGATGCTTTAGTAAATAAACAGAAGGAAAAATTATATTCAGTGTTACATGGTAATGGTGAATATCCTTAAAATGCAGATAGTACAATACAAGCAATTAGCTTGTCAATTTTGAATGCACTGATTTATGGTGTAAACAGAAATAAAGTCTAGTCAACATCACATGAAAATCAGTGCAATGGATATAGTACAATATAAGCAATTATCTTTCCAAACATAGAAGGTTTATATCAAGCCAACAATATTAAATTGTTATTACTATATCTAATGTGATGGATCGAAAGTCTCAATACAATACATAGAAGCAAAATTGCTTCGAGGTTAGAATCAAGTTATTAAAATGCATATGTGTGCACTTTAGTAAAATATACATTTATATATCGAAGGAGGGTGTTCATCTTAAAAAAACATAACCATTAGTTTATATGAAGTATTAATCCATTAGTTTTTACCAACTCATGAAAGTTGCAGTTAGGTAAGTAAATTGAATAAAAATATTTTCCAAATATTATATTTATATCTATTTGTTAATTCCATCAACCTCCATGAAAACTCACTTAACTATTCGATCATCATGCCAAATAACTTAATTATTCAATGATTTAATAAAAGAATAAAGAATAAGAAAAGTCTAATTGCCTTTGATTGAATGTTAAATTTATTTTAATTTAAAATATCGGTTAAAAAATCATAATATAAAATTTTGAAATATTAAAAATATATAAATTCACATTTAAAAAATATATTAAATATGGTTGATTAAATGTTATTTTATTTTCTTTTAATTATAATTTTAAAATTTGTTTATGTTTAAAATTATCAAAAAATTATTTTTAATAGATATTTATAATTGAAAATATTTTATATATATGATTTTTTGAAAAATATTAGTTATAGAAGAACAAGAAATTATTTTAAAGTCTATTAGGTTAAAGATAGTGTATGGGACACACTGTTTCTCCATTTGGTTCTTGTACGCCGCCCTTTTCCTGTGAAGGCTTACAATAAATGCTCTTAGCTTTGCTCAATAGATTATCCCAAGAGTTAGCTGCCAAAATATATGCATAACTTTTTTCGATGTCTTTGAAAACCTCACATTCTAAAATGAAATGTTTTTCTGTTGACATTTTTCCTCCCACACTTCTTTTGACATCTTTCCAAGCGCCATGTTACTTAGAAAATAATGAAAAACCCATATTTATTAAGATTGTGTTTGTAATTAAAAATAGCTCCTATTTTCTTATAGGTTATTTTATCTCCCTCACAGAATGCCACTGTATAAGATTTTATTGATTGATTTTTGAATTCAATTATTTGTCAGCACTGTGGGTAGCCTAAGGGTCTCCTCTCCTGAATATTGCTAGTTTTTCTCATTCAATTTTGTCTTCCATTATTTCTAGTTGGTATTGTTATCACTCCAAGAAGCTCTCCTAGGTTGTAGCTCAGAGATGCCTGGTAACATATAAATCTTCAATATCGTTCTCTGAACTATTGGAATGGATTGGGGTTAGGATCAAGTCAGATAACTATTTCAACTCTGCTTTCACTTAAGACATGCATGAACACCCTCAGCTTTACAAGGCTTTAGACCACTAATGCTTAACAGTTTATAGATTCAATGGATAGATGGAGAATAATGACTGTACCAGTAGATGTATACATAAACACATATGAATGGTTAGCTACAGAAAGTAAATGAAGCTTGCAAATCTAATTTATCAACGCAGAAATAAGATGACAGTTATTTGGCATTAGACACAAAAGAAAACATGAATAACCTATTCAAGTGCAAGCTTAGAACAGAGGAGAAAATGGGAATTGAATATGTAACAAAAAAAGAAGCTTATATTGCTGGAATGAAGATGAGACTCTAAGAGGAGCAGAGTCTCCACAGTCTCCAAAAGTTGAACTCTTGTTTCTTCTATCTTTCAACCATTTATAGGCTTTTTACAATGCTCTCGGGCTTTCTGAGGCTCAAGATGTCTTAATCTATCCCCTCTGGCTTCTAACTGCTTGATGCCATGACTCGACATGCATGAGCTCAGCGGTCTCTTTTTCTAACAGCATAGCAACCAAATTCTGGTAATTGTGCCTCGCTCATGCCAGCAACATTCCATGACCATTTTTGTTGGTTCAGTTGTGTTGCGCTGTGGCTTTTTCCCTTTTTTGGCTTTCTGTCTCCCAGCTTCTGTCCGCTTGCATCCCTCTTCTAGCGTTACACAATCATTGCATAATGCAGAAAGGGGAGGTGGCCACCTATTCTATAGCGTAAGAGTGCCTTGGGCCTTTGGAACCCCTGAATTAGCCACTTCTTGCTAACACAGAGAAAATCTTTTCACTGTGAAATTCCGCCAAAACTTTGTTCATTCCGGACTTTAAAAGTCCTTAAATACGGTCTATTCCTCTAACGGGTTTTTCCTCATCGCTATTGCAAGTCGCTTCGGCCTTGCTCCTTTGTATTTTAAAAATACGTTAAGAACACTAAAAATCCAGAAAAAATGGCTTTGGCGGATCTAAAATATTATATATTTTCATTCTCGAACCCCTTCGGGTCCAGGTTTTATCGCATCAGTGTTGTCTCTTTATATTTCGTTAAATAACAAAATATGTGAAAATACATTAACAAATGCCTTTCGGCAGATCTCAAAATCTATGCAATAATGCTTATATAGCCATCGGGTCCAGCTAATCGCACCGCACATATACATGTGTATAGGCCCCGCTCCATAATGCTTCTCTGATTGTGATATTGCGATGCGATCAATTGCAATCGCATATTGCTCATGCCCTGGGCCGTTGCAAGCGTTCTTTGTAATTTCTGATAGCAATCTTGTGATGCAACGTGGGTCGTCGATTTGCGTTCTTGATCAATGGTCCTAGTTGACTCTGTCAGTCATCGTCACAAGTTTTATATGATCTGCACCGATATCCACTGATTGCCACCGCCGATTGCGATTCTCCGATCAGATCTGGACTGTTGATTGGTCAGATCTGACGGATACTATGCATTCATTATTCAAGCCTCCGTTGCTCTATGTTTCACTGTTTTCTCTATGTTTTTCGCCTCTTGACAGTGTTTTCCTACCTGTTTGAAGGTTCCCCTTATGCGATGGCTTTGATCTTTTGAATGATTTTGAAGACTTAGATGGTTTTCTAGGATCTATTTGGATCAGCACCTTAGGACTAACACGGCTTATGGCCAAAGCAAAGGGAGAGGAGACATGGACCATCGAAGCTAAAATACGGGACATTTTCACTAAAAATAGCTGCACTGAACCTCAAGGGCTAACACTGGCTCCTTCTAGGGATGAGAGCCTCCCTGTGAGGTTTCAAAAACTATAGACTACTGCCTTTCTAGTAACAACCAAAACAAACTTATTCCCTAGTGTTCCATTTGGGCATGGAGTTTGTTTGCAAGGAAAAAAAAAAATTGAAAAAACCTATTACAATATTAAGGCCTTAAAGCCTCATATGAATTAAAGTTTCAAAAACTGCCCATTGACTGGGCCATCAAAAACACCTCCCACCTCCAAATTGTGCAGAATGAAAGTATTGTTCATTTGAACTTGAGCAATGACAAATGGTCCCGTCCATAAGGCATCAACTTTGCCATGGTTTCCCTTGTTTTCCTTCAATACATCCCATTTGAGAACCTAGTCACCAACCTGAAAACTGTCCATTTTTGCCTTTCTATCAAAGGTTTCTTTGATCTTCTTTTGATGAATTCTTGACTTCTCAACCAGTTTTTCTCTGTTTTGCTATAATTCAACCAAGTTACTCATTCTCCTCGCTATGTCATTCTCTTCATCCTGTTCTTCTTGCAAGAATTTGGCCACAGGGAGAATCAGCTGGATAGGAAAAACAACATCAACACCATAAAACATCTTAAATGGAGAATTTCCTATGAATTTCTTGTTGGTAACTCTGTTAGCCCATAGTGCAAAATTCAACTTGGGATCCCAACTCTTCTTGTTGTCCTCCAACAATTTTTTGATTATCCTTACAAGACTCTTGTTAGATGATTCTGCGAGGCCATTGCCTTGAGGATAATATGAGGTAGAATGCACCAATTGAATGCCCATGGCTTCACAAATGTCCACCAATTATTCTGCCCTGAAAGCTGTTGCATTATCAGTGACTAGTTTGGTTGGGAAACCAAATCTAGTGAAAATATTCTCATTCAAGAACTTTATGATAACCTGATGATTAGCATTTTTAGTGGGTATAGCCTCAATCCATTTGGTGAAATAATTAGTGGCTACCAAGATCGATTTGTGATGGCCACTGGAATGTGGATTGATCTCACCTATGAAGTCCGAGCCCCACTACTAGAAG
This sequence comes from Pinus tabuliformis, assembly GCA_031772625.1. Classification (NCBI taxonomy): domain Eukaryota; kingdom Viridiplantae; phylum Streptophyta; class Pinopsida; order Pinales; family Pinaceae; genus Pinus; species Pinus tabuliformis. The sequence continues at coordinate 915,375,069 of CM062809.1, forward strand.
GGACCATTAGCGTGCACTGGCTTCAAGGGCAGAGATTTTAGCTGTTGTCTTCATGCAAACCTCTGACATTTGTCAGAAGATTTCACAAAAGAAAACACATCAGAGAACAGAGTAGGCCAATAATACCCAGCTCTCAAGATCTTGTGGGCTGTGGTTTTCCAATAATGATGCCCTCCATAGATGCTAGAATGGAACTGGTGCGTGACATCCACATATTATCCTTTGTTTATACATCTCAAGAGGATTCTTGATGGGTCTTTCCAATAAAGTAGGTTTTTATTAATGCAAAATTTGGTTGATCTAAGCTTAATGGCCTGGGCTTGACTTGAGCTAAGCCCTGGAGGGACTTCTAGCTTCAACAAAAAATGAACCACACTGGAATACCATTCACAGGTGGCTATATTTTTAGCCAAAGACTGATTCTGCTCTTGCTCTTCTGATGCTTCCTCTGTCCACTCACCACCTGAATTTGAACCCATGTAATTGATGTCTAACAAACTGCAATTTTCCCCAGCCATAAGCTTAGCCAAGCCCTGACCTTTGACAAGCTTGGGGGGCTTCACCTCTATGTTGAACTCTATGAATTTTGCAATCCATTTAGCTCTCTTTCCATCAATATCTGGCTGAGCTAAAACATCTTTTACTAAGGCTAAAGGTACATATGCCATCACTTTGGAATGTAGAGTATAAATTATGAATTCCTTTAAAGATTTTATGAGAGCATAAGCTTGTTTTTTAATAAGGTCATAGCTTAGTTCAACATCCCTCGGAGTTTTGCTCAAAAAGGCCACGGGGTGCTCTATCCCTTCATCATTTTTCTGCAATAGAACTGCTGAAAGTGTGTCATAAGAGGCAAAAGAGAATATATAAAACTTCCTGGTATAATTTGGGTTGATTAGAGTGGGCACTTCCATGATAGCTTGTTTGATGGCTTCAAAAGAGCTTCTTGCAGCATTTGTCCATTTTATTTTTGATCCTTTCTTCAGCATGGAAGTGATGTGTTTCACTAGCTTTGCAAAGTTTAGAATAAACCTCCTGACAAAGTTAATCTTACCTAGAAAAGATTGAATATTCCTTTTTTACCTTGGGATGGACAATGTCTGAATTGCTTGAACTCTTGCTGGATCGATCTTCACACCTTCAGCAGAAACAATAAGTCCCAAAAGTTTGCCTTCTTCTAGAGAAAATTGTGACTTCTTTAGGTTTACAGAAATTCCAAAGCGTCTGTACTTTAGAAACACCTTCTTTAAATGCTGCAAATGGTCCTTGTGATTGTTGGAAAAGTTTGTTATGTCATCAAGGTCAATAAGGACAAACTTGTCCTTCTCTCCCACAAAGGCTATGTCCATGGCCCTCTGAAAAGTAGCCCCAATGTTCATCAGTCCAAAAGGCATCTTGGAGTACATGAAAGTGCCCCAACGAGTAGTGAAGGCAGTCTTTTCTTGATCTTCTGGATGTACAACAATCTGATTATAACTTGAAAATCCATCTAAGAAAAACATGACTCTAGCCCTAGAAACTTTTTGCAGCAAGTGTTCCATCTTAGGCAGCGGCTAGTTGACTTTTTTAAAGCATCTGTTCAGATTCCTGAAGTCAACACAAAGCCATATCTCTCCATTCTTCTTTCTTACTACCACAAGGTTAGTTATCCACTTTGAATACCTTAGGGGAACTATGATCTTGGCATCCAATAACTTCTTGATTTCCTTTTCAATCAAAGGCAATAAGAGAGGGCTGATAGGTCTTAATTTCTACTTAAAAGGGATGGTGTTCTTCTCCAGTGGAACCTTATGTTGAATGATGTTGGTGTCATAGGTCTTTAGATCATTGTACTCCCAAGCAAAAATATCAGCAAATTGTTTTATCAGGGTGCAATACTTGGAACTTTGGGCAGAAGACAAGTGTATGGATAGATTTATGTACTTTGGATGGGCTGAACTGCCTACATTATGTCTGTGAACAACAGACTCATTTTCTTTTTTGGCAGGTTTATAAGGTACATCATTATTATCAAAAACGTTTCTAGGGGCACCAATCCTTTGGGTATATGGTTACTAGGCAGTTGAACAATGCTATCTTGACCAATCTCATTCTCTAGCTTGGACTGGTTACATTGTTCAATGGTTTCGTTTTCTTGGTCAATGTGCATTTCAGAAAATTCATTAATGACCTATAAAAACCTATTAATTTCATCATCATCTTCAAAAACTTTCCAGTATTTGACATTGTCAGGCAGAGATGGTCTATATTTCACCTGAACTTCATAATTCAATTTAGGAGGCAAAGGAGGAATAAACGTGCTAGAAAACACAACAAGGGAATCAACAAGCTGGTTCTTCATTCTAGGGATGTAAGAAATGCTGAAAATATTGAAAGAGTCCTTGAGCTTCCATACCTCATCTCTATATGCTTTCAGCCTTGGATGCTTTGCTTGGAAAGTTTTGTTGACCTGGTGAATGATAAGGTCTACATCTCCAAACACCTTCAGACCTTTGATGCCCATTCTTTAGCAGCATTTAAGCCCAATATCAAGGCTTTGTATTCTGCTATGTTATTTGTGACCTGAAAAGTTAACTTGAAAGATAAATGAATGCATTCTTGTGTGGGGTACACAAGTACTACACCTGCCCCTACAGCTTCCTTAGAGCAAACTCCATCAAAGAACATGTCCCAAATTTGTAGGGCTTCTTCCTCTATGATCTGGCAGACTGGTTTCTTAAGTTGCATGGAGGCCAACTAGGATTTTTCAATATGAAGAATATAGGCTCCAAAATTAGTGTCGACAACATATATGGGATGATTAGTGGGATTCCTTTCATCACTGATGATATAAGCGAACTGAGCTTCTCTATATAATCTCCTATTCTCACCTCTAAAAACTGGGATAGTAGCATAGGAAACATCATTTTGCAATGTTCCACCTAATCTCTTGATCCAGCCTCTGGAAAGCAACATGCCAAACTTGGGGGGTACATTTGCTACCACAATATTTATCATCATGCTCTTCATAGGTAGCTGAGACAAGGTGATGGCTAGGTATTTGATTAATCCCAAACATTTCACTTTTCTGGAGTCAAAATAAAACAGGTCATGATAAGGCTTGGTAATGTCAAGACCTAACTCATCCATGATAGCCTTGGGTGTTAGATTATGGCTGGCTCTTGTGTCTAGAAGGCAGTTGTGAAGGATTTTGTCATGAATAGTCAAAGAGACATAGAATGATGGGGAGCTGTCATTACAATTTTCAATCATTGGCATGAGAACAACAACTGGTTTGTCATCTTGCAGATTTACATAGTCAGTGGAGGCTTGGGTGGCTTTAGCCTCAAGGGCCTCAAGGATAGATCTCTTGAAGGACTCATTCTTAACTAGTTCAATCAAAGGGATAGGTATGCTTAGCTTCTGAATTTCTGATTCAAAACTGAAAGGAGAAGGAGACTTATTAAGGCCTCTTACCTCATGAGTTGGAGCTTTGAGGATGATGGGATCAACTGCCGGTCGTTTATGCTTTTTAGCTTGCTGTATTGTAGGGACAGTGGCTCTCTGAACAAGATTTTCCTTGGAATTATTCATCTTCGACCTGAGATCATATCTGTGCCGATCATCAATTTGCAGAACAGCTTCATCGTCCCACTCTTGGTTGATCTCGTCATTGAATAATGACTTTTCATAGGTAGCTAAGGTAGAAAAGGAGGCACTGCCTTTGTCTTCCATACAATGGATCTCATCATCTTCTTCAAACTGCTCTGCTTCCATGACTACGTTCTGGAAAGGGGTCTTCACCCTTTGGTCTTCATTGGCATCTTTGCTTCTTTGTAGAATCTGCAACTGCTCATTAGTTCTTTGATCTGAATTGGATCCATGAAGAAAAGTTATTAGCAAACCATGACTGTATCAGGTCAGGACAGGCTTCAAAGAATTAAGAGCAGTGATAAAAAACACCTCTAAACAGTGGCAGTTAGTAGCCAGTGTGGAACGACGAGGACCTCGGTCAAAGTGCACTGATCGAGGCCCATGGAGACTGTGCAGGAGGTGAAACTAGCCCCTGGGAGGCTCGGATCAGGAAAAGGAGGCAGTTTTTGATGCGCAATTAGTGCTAATCACGCATCGCTGGGAAAAACCCCTCGAGAAGGAGAGGCCCCGAGCGCTCGATCACATGGGACCTGGGAAAACCATGGGGAAAAGGCTAAAGGCTAAGGCAGGACGCGCGCTCGAAAAACTGACGGTATTTATCAGGGGAACCCTTGGGCGCTAAGCAGTTTTGGCAAAAAAAGAGCGATTCCACTCAGCGACCGACGCATGGCAAGCAGAGGAGAGAGAAAACTATTGCTCATCACATGCTAATGGTCGAGCAAGTCAACCATACGAAATGTGCGAATGGCATCGGATCAGGAGGCCCTAGATCTAACAGCTGAGATCGCGCCTGATGGGAAAGCTGAAATCGACAAGGGATTAAGCCACGATCTATAAGAATTTGACGTCTAGTTTGACCGCCAAGGTGGCGAATGACTCATTCCACGATGTAACGGAAAAACCGAACCAACGAAGCAAGTTGACATAGTTGCAGGAGGACAAGTGGCCACTCCCTATGAGCCTGATGATGACGCTGAAGTAGGGAGCTCCAAGTGAAGCTGCAGCAGGTGATTCGACGGAAGTAGAAGGGGAATCAAACAGCCATGGGATCGAATGGCTTTAAAGCCATGAACAGACGAAGTAGAAGACACCGAACAAAGGGAGACAAAGAGGAAAAGGAAGAAGACAGAGAAAACGAAGAAAGACAGTGAAGCAAAAGAAGCAGAAAGAAGACAGAGGGCTGAGCTGACCAAAGGCAGTGTCGAGCACCAGAGAGCTTGAGAGATTCAAGCCATCCCTGAGAGGATCTGTTAGGACTGAGCACCACACTGGGCTCTTTCCGTCAAAGACCAGAGAGGTCAAAGAGCTGGTGAGGAAAAGAGTCTGTGCACTCTAGTGGCTTGGGGAATCCAAGAGCCACCCTGCCAGGCAAATTCTGTTTCAGGAGACTCATATTGAGCTCCTTCATTGTAATTCTCTGATTTAAGACACAATAAAAGAAGGCCACCATTGAGAGCTGGACCGGAGATGTAGCCACTCAAATGATTTTTGGGTAGAAGCCATTATTAATGTTTTTTATTTAAATTATAGAATTCCAACAAGGAATCTTGATTTCAAGACTCCATTCAAAGCCTTGTATGATTTTACAACAATAGTTCATAATTTGAGGATATTTGGGCATAAGGCATTTGCACATATTATGAAGGAGAATAGAAATAAACTTGACGCTAACAAATGTATTTTTGTATGATACTATTCAGAATTTAAAGCACATAAAAAGTTTGATCCATCTACACACAGAGTATTTGTGAGTAGAGATGCAATTTTTTATGAACACGAAAATGAAAGAAAAAAGGATAACAACTTTGAAAGATGGCACATTCTTCCTGAAGTTAAAGATAATAAAGCAAAAGAAAAAGCAAAAGATGGTGAGCAACAAAATCTTGGGGAAGAATCCAGTGATGTGGACATCATCAACAATCATAGCCCAATTAGAAGTGGAGAAGTACTGTAAGAGAACAAAGGTGAAAGCAATGAAGCATGAAGGGAATCCACTAGACAAATTCGACTACATAAAATGTACAAGGACTATGCTCTCATGACTACTATTTTGAATGTCATAGAACCCATGAATTTTAATGAACCTATTTAATATGAAGAGTGGAGAAAATTTATGGAGGAAGAATATGAATCTATAGTTAAAAATAGAACTTGGGAATTCACTAAAATTCCTAAAAGAAAAGGCCCTATAAGATGAAAATGGCTATAGTACAACCCCAAGTTTAAAGTAGATGGTAGCATAGGTAAGTATAAAGCTAGATTGGTGGCAAAAGAGTACTCTCAGAAAGAGGGTATTGATTATGAAGAAACATTTTCACCTGTAGCTAAATTGAACTCTATTAGATTGTTAATTGCATTAGCTACAAAGTATTATTTTTTGTTGTTTATTGATGATTTCACAAGGTACACTTGGGTGTACTTCCTCCGGAAAAGGAGTGATGTTTTTTAGTATTTCAAAGAATTCAAAAACATGGCAGAGAAGTAGATAGGGAAGGTTGTAAATATCCTTCGTTCAGATCAAGGGGGATAATACAGATTGTGTACTTCACCAAGTACTACAAGGATCATGGAATAGTGCAACAATTCATATTACCCTACACTCGACAGCAGAACGATGTTGTAGAAAGGAAAAATAGGATATTGGTGGAGTGTGCACGAAGTATGATCAAAGGTAAGAGCCTCCCAAATGATTTTTGGGCAAAATCCATTATTAATGTTGTTTATTTAAAGAATACAAGTCCAACAAAAAATCTTGATTTCAAAGCTCCATTCAAGGCCTTGTATGGTTTTAAAGCAGCAGTTCATCATTTGAGGATATTTGGGTGTAAGGCATTTGCACATATTCTGAAGGAGAATAGAAAGAAACTTGATGTTAAAGGTATCAAATGTATTTTTGTAGGATACTATTTAGAATTTAAAGCATATAAAATGTTTGATCCATCTACTCACAGAGTATTTGTGAGTAGAGATGAAATTTTTCGTGAACATGGAGATGAAAGAAAAAAGGATAATAACTATGAAAGATGCACATTCTTCCTGAAGTTAAATATAATAAAGCAGAATAAAAAGAAAAATATAGTGAGAAACAAAAGCTTGGGGAAGAATCCAGTTATGTGGACATCATCAGCAATCAGAGCCCAATTAGAAGTGGAGAGTACTCTTAGAGAATAGAGGTGAAAGCAGTGAAGTACGAAGGAAATCCACTAGACAGATTCGACTACCTAAAAGGTACAAGGACTATGTTGTCATGACTATTGTTTTGAATGTCATAGAACCCCTGAATTTTAATGAACCTATTTAATATGAAGAGTGGAGAAAAGTTATGGAGGAAGAATATGAATCTATAATTAAAAATAGAACTTGGGAATTCACTGAAATTCCTAAAGGAAAAGGCCCTATAGGATGAAAATGGCTATACAACATGAAGTTTAAAGTAGATGGCAACATAGATAAGTATAAAGCTAGATTGGTGGCAAAATGGTACTCTCAGAAAGAGGGTATTGATTATGAAGAAACATTTGCACCTGTAGCTAAATTGAACACAGTTAGATTGTTAATTGCATTAGCTACAAAGTGTCATTGGAATTTGCACCAACTAGATGTAAAAGTTGTTTTTCTGAATGGTGGCTTAAAGGAGGAGGTGTATTTGACACAACCTGAAGGGTTTGTAGACAAAGGGTAGGAACATTTAGTCTGTAGATTAAAGAAAGCTTTGTATGGGCTAAAACAAGCACCTAGGTCGTGGTATGAAAAGATAGATTCTTTCTTTTTCTAGCAGCCAATTTTGTGAGAAGTCAAAGTGATCTGAATTAGTATACCAAATTTGAGGCAAAGGGGTATGTGGTGTTGATTTCTTAGTATGTTTATTTCTGAATCATTACAGGAAATTCAGTCAAGTTAAATAATGAAATTAAGATGTAGATGTCACAAGTATTTGAGATGGAATATATCAATTAGTTGCATTACTATTTAGGTCTTGAAGTTTGGCAAGATGTTGCTCAGACTTTTGTTTCACGAGGTAAGTATGTTAGAGAAGTGCTTAAGAAGTTTAATATGGATCAGTGCAAAGTTGTGTTTGTTCCTATGCAACAGAATGTGAAGCTTCATATTGATGATGGTTTAAAAGAGGTTGATGGTACATTGTACATACAACTAATTGGAAGTCTGAATTATCTTACTACTACTATACCTGAAATTGCATATTTAGTTAGTGTGCCAAGTCAAATTATGACAAGACTTATAAAAATCCATTGGAGAGCAGCGAAAGAAGTACTTAGGTTTCTTAAAGGTATAATTGATTTTGGTCTTAAATATACTGATTCATTTGATGTTGAGCTGACAGGTTACTCAGATTCAGATTGGGCCGGTAATCCAAATGATAGAAGATCTACTACAGGTTATCCATTCAGTATTGGATCTGGGATTATTTCATGGAGCAACAAGAAGAAACCAACTGTATCTTTGTCATCTACAGAGGCAAAATATAAATCTTTGTGTGTAGCAACTTGTGAAGTTCTTTGGTTGAGGCGAGTTCTTCAATATATTGGAGAAGAACAAAACAAGGCAACAATGATCAAGTGTGACTACCAAAGCACGATCAAGTTGGCAAATAATCCAATCTTTCATGCAAGGACAAAGCATGTTGATGCCCAATTTCATTTTATTAGATAAAAGACATAGTCTAAGGTAACTTTTATTGAATATTGTAATACTTGTGAAAATGTTGCCGGTATTTGCACAAATCCCCTTAGGAAGGTGAAATTTGAATTGTTTAGGGAGATGTTAGGAAATAAACCCTTTCTCTATTAAGGGGGGAACTTGGAAAATAATGGAGAAAACGTAATTGTTAAGATTGTGTTTGTAATTACGAAGTAGTTCCTATTTTCTTGTAGGTTGTTTCATCTCCCTAACTAAATGCCACTATATAAGATTATATTTTAATTGGTTTGTGAATTCAATGAATTTGTTAGTGTTGTGGGCAGCCTCAGGGTCTCCTCTCTTGAGGGATGATAGTTTTTCTCATTCAATTTTGTCTTCCATTATTTCTAGTTGCTTCACAACAGCGTTGATGAGAATTAATCCTTAAATGAGCAATAAGAATTTTGGCTCTCCAAGAAATATTGGCCCTTATGTATGCTTTTTGCTAATGATTATGAGTGGGATTAAACTCTTAAATATAGTACTTTTTCTTTCTCCCTAACTCCTTATCTCGAATACTCTTGTGGAACTTATCTATAATAATTTTTTTTATCTCTTTACAGTTTATGGGACACATGTTCAAATAATAAGCCATTTACTAAACCAATTGTTATTTTGCCACATCCAAGTCTTCCTTCTTTTGCACAATATGTCATTAAAGACAACCTTAGGCCATCTGCCCTCTTCCATTTGCTCAATTTCTTTTAAATACCTTATGGCTCGCACCATAGAAATTGCTTCAATAGGAGCAACCCTTATTTCTCTTAATAAGATAGCATAAGGAACTACACTTTTAATTTGGAATTTGTTTGTAATAAAAATTTTCTGAATTTTCTCAATTTCTTTCCACTGCATGTCGGATGTACTGCTCGCCCACAGTTCACAATAGTAGAGAATCATCGAAATCACTAAAAGCCCAAAAAGAATTAGAGTGGTTTCCTAGTCCCATAACTCTATCTCTCTGCACTTATTTTAAAAAGCATAAAATGCTTTCCAACCCCTCAAAGTTCTTTCTTTCAATAGTCATCCCAGCTTAGATTTCTATTGAAGTTAATTCCGAGGTATTTGTAATCCACAACTTTTTCGAGAATGTTGCATTCAAAGTAGAACTTAAGCTGGTTATTTTGTTAGAGAAAAACACTGCATTTGTTTTGTTAATATTTACTTGCATCCCCGCCCTTCTACAAAAATGAAAAGAAAAATATGCGAAACATACAAAATTCTATAAAAATTCTTAGTTAACAAGGTTCAAATACAACAATATTTAATTTCTCTAACCAAACAAGCTATATCTAGTTGACTACTTTAATATAATGTATTATTAAAAAATAATTTAAAAAAATAAAATTACAAATATAAATATTTTATTTTCTTAATTTTACTTATTATAAAAGTATACACGGCTCGAATTCAACAGCATTCAATTTCTCTAACCAAACGAGCTATATCCTATTAACTACTTTAATACAATGTATTGTTAAAAATATATTTTAAAAGGTTAAAATTACAAATATAAATATTAACTTAAAATATTCTATTTTTAAAAAAATTCGCATTATAAACTTGAAACAAAAGCTAATATTTCACACTATTAAAAAAAATAAATTAATATTTCACCTTATCAAAAAAAATTAATACCAAGGGCGAGTCTACAAAAATCTTTAATTTTAAAACCAGCATAACCACATATAAAATCTCAGATATATGAAACTCTCAGACTACGTTCTTATTATGCACACCAACACAAATCCTGAGCCGATATGCGACCACCATTTGGAGTGTATAAACTGGATCAAAATCCTTCTCAAATCAACCTGAGAAGAGCGAGTCTTAGACATGGATATTTAAATAAATCTGAGGTTGATCTGGATATATACTACTGGTTCAAATAATTATTAGCTACGTCCTTACCTCCACCATGATATCCCAAGAATAAAGAAATCAGGACTCACATAGAGAGTACCAGAAAGATGATGGAAACGTGTGAAGAGTATGCTCAAATCTCGAGGAACGGCTTCTTGCGAAAAAAAGGAAAGATCGTAATCATTCACACCAGATTTGAGCTTCCCATATTCACCAACCCCCTGAGTGTTTCCAAGAACTAAATGGAAATGTCCCATCGTTAAAGCATCTTTTAAATTGTACGGTAGGTTCGCCTGAGAATAAAATATGTAATCTGATGATTAAGATTGCGAAGAAAATGAATATCAGTGACACAGTTAATGTCAACATCAACTTATTAACCCCGCCGAATCGCCACAATTTGACAAGGACTATTTCAAGTCTACACATGGTCATTGAACCGATCATTGGAATGAAAGGAAACAAATGTATTCGATTCCAATCAGCCTAGGTTTAACAGGGCCGCAAAATAAAGCTAGGGAAGTTTTATTACTTATCTTTTAATAAATTAAAAGATAGGAGTACAACAAAAAAAACTAGAAAATTATTTATATATTTTTTATACTATTAATTAAATTATGTATTAAACAAAAAATGTTAGATAATCAAATTTTAGTCATTTATAATTTAAAATATTGAAAATTTTGAATTCCAATTCCAATATAAATCATATCTTCTGCTTAATAAAAGAATAAATAAATAATACACTAATATTCTTTTATTTTAAACATTAAAAAATATGTTAGTTATTTTAAACCTTAAAAAATATCTTAGTTAGGAAAATGGAGTGAAAAACACAATTATGTAACAAGTTTGATTGGAATAACAAGTTTGATCGGAAAGATATATATATATATTAAACAATATATTATATAATAAAATATAAAAAATCAATTAAAAATCTGGTAATAAAAAGTTACGTCATTGTTATAATCAAATTGAGAGGAGGGAAAAACAATCACTCCAATAACTTTGAGGTAAAGTTGATGAAAAAATAAACAATTTTTTGTTTCTCTAATAACTTTATTTTTTAATTATTTTTCTAATTTAATGAAAATTAAATATATTTATATTAGTTTATAAATTAGTTAATAATGATTTTAAAATGAATTTTATATATATATATATATATGTTAATAAGTATATTTATTTTTAAATAAATTTTTCAAAATTTTAATATAATTATTAATAATTATTGAATGAATGATAAAGATTAATTTATATAGAATATTATTAATAGTATATAAAAATTAAAAACTAAAATTTATTATTAAAGTAATTATGTTTTTTAATTAAATTGATTAATTAAAAAATGTTATATGAAATGAGTTATGGTTTTTTGGCCATGTAGTATTAATAAGCCTTGGCATTGCCTCTTTTATATATATATACACACACTTTTTCTTTATTAAGTCAAAAGTCTTAATATATTTTTTAAACTTCAATTTATATTTTGTATATATATTTATTTATTTAAATTATAACTAAAAGATTAGATTCTTAATCGTTTATAATTAGGTAAAAAATATATCAATACTTGCTTATATACTTTGACTCTATTATTTAGTTTAAGATTAATTAGAAATATTATTAGTATTTATTTAAAAATTATTTAAATTAAAAAATATATTATTTCTTCCTATTAAATATAGTCGTTTCCTAGTTAGAATGATTTCTCTTCCTATTTAACTTGTTTGTTTCTTCATATTATCTTGATAATGAACCACACAAATTGGTACAAACTCTTCTAATATGATTTCTACCAAAAAAATATTTCAAATATTAAAAATTTATATAGTCAAATAAAACAAATTTGGTAAATTAAAAATCTTGTTATATATATTTTTAAAATACATATATATTTAATTTTTATATTAATTATTTTTATCATTAATAATAATAATTATTATTTTAAATATTATAGATTAATTTCGCATTTATAAATATTTAATTTATATAACTATACTGCCTACTATTATTAAAATTTTAATTTATATAACTATACTATCTATTGTTATTGAAATTTTATCCTCACCAGATTCCAATTTTAATTCGAACCATGTTAACTGTATTTTAAACATTTTATCTTCCAACAACACGTAATGTAATTTTAATGTTTCTGAATAATTTTAAGGCATTAAAATAGAAAGACTGATTTCTTAGGTTAAAAACCGAAGAAAAACTTACCCGTACAATATTGCAATAATAAGGAACAATTCAACATTATCATGTTTCAATAAGCTAACTAAAAAAGAGATTCAATTATGATATTATATCTCTCACACGCATCGTGCTCTGAACGTTTAAAAATTCTTCCGAACGAGCCTCAGCCCTCCCGCCCCAAAATGATATTCAGACAACTCTGATCCTCCTATCTCCGTCGAATACTCGCCCTACCATGAAAATCGAACTACTTACTCGAAATATTTAAAACAACTTACACCAAAAAAATGTCTCTCTGCGGAGATCATCATCAATGGCGGTTGTACTGTTACTAAAAGAGATGGCACTGTGAATGTCGTAGTACGAGCGTGTTGAGAACATCTTCACGATGCCTTCCAAATACTCCGGTGCATGCCTCCCTCGCCTGTTGTGTAATAGACACTTCACTTTCATCCCGTATCAAACGCTTGGCTTCTTTTAACTGGTGGGCTACCATGACCAGGGTTCGCATGTCCCCCGGCACAGTATTTTGAATGGCCTCCATTACTTGTCCTTTTGAAGGAACGCGATCCATCAACGTTGTGAGGAAGAAGTCGTTCGACTGTGTTCCAGCAAGATATGCAGACACAAATGACGCGCTAATCCAATTTCTCTCTTCTTCCGTTTTTAACAAGGCGGAATTCCTGATAATCTCCTCTGCCTCTACAAAAAGGTTTGCAAATTCTGCGCATGTCGGAAGATCAGCGTCAAAACGCTTAGTGGACCTTGCAGCATTGATTTCCTCCAATGCTTTGTCATGCATTTCCTCGAACCGCGCGGTTATAGGCTCCAGGTCTGCCGTCAGAGAGAGCTCCAGAACGCATCTCCTACAATTGCACTGGAAACCCCAGCTTTCGCACATGGTTTGGCGCTGCAGCAATGGGACGAGGGTATCAAAATAGGAAATGGTGATTTCTTCTCCTCGCTTGATGGGCTTGGAAGCATGAATAAACATAGCGCTTCCCACTTCTAGCCTGCTCGAGTTCGGTAGGCACGAATGGTTGATGAAAGACGGCAGCAGCCAGAGTCCGACAAAATTCTTGCCTCGTTGGACGAGTCCGCCTTCATATATGTTGGACTTTACAGCAAATTTCTGTTCGACTCCACCGAATGAATTCCGACTTATAATATCGCGTATACGGTTATTATCTACCTCCAATTTTTCTTTTCCTGCTGCTTCGCTGGCAGACATTTGGCCCTCTGTCTTAAACAGATCAATGGCTGGAACATCCAGGCTACCAGGCTCAGAGTAGTCGCGTAAACTATAAAGCTGGTGGAGCAATCTCTGCGATTTCCTGGCAGCACTGACGACGGCGGCAACAAGATTTTCTTTAGTAGTGTTTGGCCGGTGGGCCGAATTGATCCCGGCGGAGTCATCGTCTTCATAAGCAACTGCAACAGCGTTGCTTACCAGCAAAAGCTGCCCGGTGTTTATTTCTCGGTTGGCGTAAAGCCCCCGACCGTGGCCGTCTTTGGTCATCTTTATCTCTACGGGGCCAATAAAATCGGCCACTTCAGGGGGAGAAGATGCGCGTCCGAGCATGTAGTCCGAGATGTCATAATTGCCATTCCTGCTCTGGGAGTACAGAGTCTTGGCTTGGCAAAGCGCGTCTTGTATTTCGATAATGGTGGGGCTGCCCTTGTGAGCTTTTTCCAAATAGCAGCATGCGGCCGCATACTTCCTCAGACCAAACAGAGCGCGACCTTTCATGTAGAGGGCATACAGATTCGTGGAATCGATCCGAAGGGCACTGTCGGAATCCTCCAGCGCGAGTTCAAATTCATTCACCTGAAGCCTTGTCTCTGCCCGGTTGGAATAGGCGAGCAGTAGGCAGTTGTTGACAGTGCTATTGTCGTTAGATGTCGTCTTCTTGAGCTGAAGCAGAGCGGCGTCGATGCATTTCGTATAATGTTCGGCCGCTGCGTCCCATTGTTTGTCTCTGAAGCAGCCGTTGCCCTTCTGCCTCATCTCCTCCACATCCACATCCAACAGGCTCTCCGCCTGCTCCTCCTGATTTACGAGCATCTCAACGTTGGCAGGATTGTCAACACGGATTTCGAGGCTACCGTCGTCGGCGCGATTAAAGTAGGGCTCCCTGATGGCCACCTTGGCTCCTTTGGGGTAAAGCATCTCGACGTTCTTCTGCGAATGAGCCGCATTATAGATTGCCAGCTTGGCGGCAAAGCCATTATTGTCTTCAAGTACGGTCATGATTGCGCTCATCCTGAAAGACTCAGCGCAGAGAGTACCGTAGAGAACGCGGCCACGGTGGACTTGCCCAACCTGCAACTCAGTTAAAGAAATGGGTTCCAGTCTTTCCAGCGAAACCGAAGAAGCTGCGGCGCTGCTGCCAACGGGATCCGTGGAGGACAAACTTGTTTGAACTGATGTCGCCAATCGCTGACGGCTTGAGTCGTGAATTTGGAGAAGCGCTTGCTTATCGAACCTCTCAGAGGTATCTTCCTTACAAGTAGTTGAATGCGAGGCCGTTAAGCGACGCAGGTTCTCCATCGTTCTGCTCCTCCTCTTCTCCGCGGGAATATTGCTCTGCAGGTAAAAAATCAATCGTTCGCCTTTTTCATCCTCCCTCTCCCAAAATCACATTTAACGACGGAGAAAAAACGTAATCATGCCACGCAAAAACCGTCACACGAATGAATTTGAAAGGTCGGAATTTGAAGAAGGAAGCCGTTGTTATGGTTCTGCGAGTGCCCTTGATTGCCGGTGCCAAGAACGGCTCAACATTTGCCACGTGTATACATGATAAATTTGATTTAAGTTTCCATATTTTACCGTTGGGCATAATGAAGTCATACAATCTATTTACGAAAATTTAATGATATTCGAATAGGAATCTCATTTAATTAAAATTTAATTTTAATTCCTAATCTCAAAAATTTTCTCCTTTATGGTTTAGAGATGGGATGAAAAGTCATTTTCCCACATTTTTATTGATTTTATTTACAGTAATATAAATAGAAATGTTATTAATATAAATCATTAACATAAATATATACGTTATTAATATAAATCAGTGTTGATTTATTTTAATTTTGGATAAGGACTAAATTTTTCCAACTGAACGTTTATGTTTTTTAGTGCATAATTTGAGGGATTATATCTTTCGAAATGAAAACTTATTTTTTAACTACAGAATTTGCAGACTTTGATGAATGTTTGCACTTTGAAAGATATCGGGTGAAGATCTTTGGACATTTCATAGATGAAACTTGAGTGATTTAATTTCTATAAATATATGACTAAGTTATAATGATATAATTTTTATATAACAAAAAGTATTATAGTAATTTTAAAAAGATTATTGTTCTTTAAAAAAATTTAGAAGAGTTATGTGAGAGGAATTTTCGGCAAAAATCACATAGAAATATCTTTACCGACACATTTCGAACCAACCAGTGTAGTTCATCGCCAGGACAAGTTGAATGAGCAGATCTCGTTATGCATTATAAATGAGAAGATCTTGTTATGCATTATAAATAGATCGGGCAGAATGTCCAATGACCAAATTTCCAGATAAGGTAACGGCTAAAATGATAACAGCTAGATTGAATGAGCAGATCTTGTTATTCATTATAAATGAGCAGATCTTGTTATGCATTATAAATAGATCGGGCAGAATGTCCAATGAACAAATTTCCAGATCAGGTAACGGCTAAAATGATAACAGCTAGATTGACCAGGGAACGACTAGTTAGACCATGAAGGGCATAATTTATTTAATTAAGCTCAGTTATTAATTTCTTAATAAATGGACCATTTTTATAATTGCAAATATATGTTAGAATAAGCGAGTTAATATATTATAATTATAAAATAAATCAAGTCATAGAGATTATATTTTAATTAAATATAAGTTAATTATATTTTAAATAAAATATAAGTTAAGGGACATTTAAATCTTAATTTAAATTAAGAAAATAAATGAATAAATTAATTGGTTATCAAAGATATTTATAAATATTAGTGAGTTGAATAAGTTAAAAATAGAATAATCTATATGCTAAAGTACCTATATTTATGAATATATTAAAATAAATAGATTAGTATCATATTTGAAGTCAAAGAGTATCCCTATAAAAATATTAGAGAGATTATAATATAGATTATTAAGAGTAAAAATAGTAAAAAAAATAAAATAAAAATAAAAATAAATAAATAAATAAAATTAAAAATAAACAAAAAAAAGTTTAATGGTCAAAAATAAATATTAGAGAATTCAAGTATTCAAAAAAAAAAAAAAAATAAATAAATAAATAATAATAATAATAATAATAATAATAAATAAATAAAATAAAATAAAATAAAATAAAATAAAATAAATAAATAAATAAAAATAAAAACAACAACTGCTAATAATAATAATAATCATATTAAAAAAAAATCAAATCAAATAAAAATATTAATATTAATATTAGTTTAAAAGTCAAAGGGTTTAAATATTAGAGAAATCAAGAATTTGAAAAAAAAAAAAAAAAATAAAGAACCCAAAAAAAAAATACTAAAGGGAGAAAGTGACTAGGAGGAGAGGGCTGGACCCAGCAACTACTGATCTTCCAGCCATCCTAAATTCTCTAGTTATAATTCTTTTGTATTGTAATTTTTTTTTAAATTTTATAATATTGTTTAAACAATTGTTTATCTTATTCATTTGAAATAATATCATGGAAAATCATGGGTTGTCAAAACTAAAGTTTGAAAATTAATTTTACTGAGTCAAAATATTTACATAACATGACAACATCTCTTCCATATATTTACTATGGGAAAAATTAGTCAGTGAGAGAATTATTACTAACAAAACTAAACAAATTTCACATAATATTAATAGTTTAATTATAAATTTGAAATGTCCTTTGGAGCAGCTCAATTAGAGATCTAAGTAATGTGAGGCTTAAGAAAACTAAAATGTGTAAGGTTCAAATCTTGGCCAGAGGATTCTAGGTTTTAACCCTATACAAAAATTACCTGCAAACTAATTCTTAATAAATAAAAATATAAAAATATAAAAAAATACATAGAGAAAACATAAAAATATAGATTTACATAAAAAAATTCTTGATATGCTTTCCCACTAGCATAGAAGTTGCTGCCCACCTACAACACCCGTACTGCATCGGATTCAACTTAGCAATTCTTCGAGCTAAACTTGGAAAGAATACAACAAATAGCCAACAAAAATTAGCTTGCAATCAAAACCCTTACCACTTCCAGGCTTACTCTATTTACAATTATCGATTGCTACCAGGTAAAATATAATTCTACGACCCACCTGCTCTTAGTTTGATGTTTTAATCTTGCAATTCATTTTTTGTTCTTCTCATTTTTCCTCCCCTGTGCATATGTAAAGTAGGTTATTGGTCAGTTCTTTAGATGGTTTACGACATTACTGGTCGATTCCTGGTATTTGAGAAGAAAATATCGATGCAGTAGAAGAAGCCCTCTGTGCAACGTCAAACATACAGGTGCAACCTCCACACATTAATATGAACAAAGTTGGATTACAGCGATGTCGACTTCCCTTAGTTTCTAGGTTTTAATACTTTCTCTTTGTCATTGTTTGGCTACAGGTCCGAGAGGCTGCTGCAGTTTTAGGCTTTGATTTACATTAGGAAATTTGTCTTTCCTTCCAAAGGATGATCTCTTGTATTTTTGTTATTTTAATTAATTGAGTTGGTGGGTATTGGCCATGTAACCTTAAAACCCTTGTTGGTAATTGAAATTAGTAGAATTTGGCTTACACTTGCAGAATAGCCTTCCAATTATTACGATGTAATGCATAGACTGGTTTAGTTTCTCTGTCAAATGTTTGGTAATTATGGCCTATGGCCTTTGGTTAATTCAGTTCTAAGAAATTACTCTGGATACACTTGGGAATATGACAACTATTAATTTCTTCCATTCAATTTTTTCATAATAGTGGCAATTATTTTGATAGTATTTATTTCCGTTCATCAAGTCTTTTTTGGTTAACCATAAGGGTTTATGGTATATAATTATTAGTTCCGCTGATTTTTTTGTTGTTTAGTTCTTTCTTTACGGTGGGGTCTTAATTCGACATGTATGGGAATATTTTTTGTAAAATGTCTTGTATTATTATTTTCAATAACATGAACTCATGATGGGAATATTTTCTCCAAAATGTCTTGTATTATTATTATTTTCTAGAACAAGATGAGGTCGTACAGTCTGCACTTACAAATTTTGTGTATAATAAGTATCTACATGTTCTCTTTTTGGTTAATCCTAAAAGCTTTTAATTCTTATTTGAGACATTAAACATATATGTTCCCTTTAGTTGGTAGTTCACATATTTTGTTTTGTTGTACTCCAAATTTTCTTTCTATAAGAAGAAATAATTCGTAGAAACCCTAATTTTTCCCACACTCAATGTTTGATTTTATTTGTAGTGAAACAATAATATTTTTATTAAATCTAGAAGTTCGATGGGACATGCTTTTAGGACTTGTCATTTCCTTTCCAGATTAAGAAACAGGATTTAGGAATGTTACGAGCTAATGGACTAATGTCTATTCAGGCATGGAACTAACCTAATCTAGTCGTATTATATTTAATACACATTATCCGGAATTTAAACTCACATTGAATAATCATTGCATAATAACTCAGTAAATAATACATGGCAGAAAGAAAGATAAGCATCCAAAACAAATTGTCACTAATATGCTCCTCAAAGTCTACCAAAAATTTCACCCAATTAATGAGAATTAGTATGCTTTATTGAAACTCGTCCTGAGCCAGCTCATATCCAGAACAATTCCATGACATGACCATATAGGTCCAATCATACCTGTTAGGATATTCCGCAACATATGAAATAGTTAAGTATAACTTGGTATAATGTAGAGTTAGGTAAAGTATGTTTCTTTGCTATGTACTTTTGTAACTTACAATCTGATGGTCACGATATGTTCCAGACAAGAATTGATCCGACGGTTCATTCTCTCCTCGGTATTGCCAACACTTGATCCGTGGCTTAACACTCGATTGGTCCATGATCTCTCTTTAAAAAGCATAGAGGGTCATTTGTAGGGTGACCGATCATGAGAGAAGCTTATGTAAATTTTTATTATTTTATTAATAAATTGCCTGAAGTGGCAGCGTTGGCTCGGGCCATGGACTGTTTCCCTCTTTGAGGGTTTTAACCACATCAAGAACACTGGTGTATTGATCTGTGATATATTTGTGAGCAGTGTCCTTTGGTGTTCTATCTAAGGAGCTTACCCTGTAAATTCCTACATGGTATCAGAGTTATTTGAGGGCTGCATTCGTTGGTGATCCAAATCCGAAGCCGGTACAACTACATCCGACTTCCGTTTCCTAGATCTATTGTTTCTGACTGCTTTCGGGACAAGAGGGCTACTCTATTATGTTAGGAGCATATATTCCAGTGAGGAACTCCTTTCGTTTCACGTGAAAAAGTTTTTGATAGCCCTAGATACGTCAATTTTAAGATCTGGAGGTATACAGTCTTTATTTGCAGTTTTAGTTATTCACCTCTCTGTTTTTTATTATTGGATCTATACCTTTCATTTCTGTGTATGTTCTTTGCCTCGCGACTTTGTGTTTTCTGGACAAATCAGAAATAGAAATGAATAAATTTTCTCATGTGTATGCTCTTTTCCACGACGCCTTAGTGTGATCTCGTAAAATCAGAAACATTGAGAAAAATATATAGTTTCTGGAGAAAGCTAATTTCAAGCCATAAGGTTTGGTTTTTTTTTTTCATGTTCGTGTTGGGTTGTGTGATTTTTTTTTTTTTGTAGGCAAAAATAGCTTTTTTAACTAAGCACACACCCCAAAGAGTTCTCACCCATTATAAAAAGTGAGTCACTTATAATACTAAAGTCTCTTTATCTTTTATTTAAGTTACAATTTAGTGGGTAGCACATAAAGTACCATTGTAAAACCAACTTTCACTTATTTATAAATGTGGGTCACATAATTTTTTTAAAGTGAGCTAATTATATTAAGTTTAGAAAGGGGGGGAATTTTTAAAATATAACATTATCATTTACTTCTGCACATTCACGCACTTCGTCGGCATCTTCAACAATTTTTCTTCAAAAATCCATAACTTCTTCATTCGGAAGTCGTTTTCAGAGCCGTTTTTTTTAATCAGCCTAATTTTTCGAGATCTTTACATTGGAACACTTAGTTTCAGCATCTATAGCTTCAGTTTCTGTTAAAATGGAAAGTCCATGCCAATTTATTCTTGACAGCACCAACTACTTCCAATGGTGGTCCTACATTGTAGATCTACTTAAAAGTAAAGGTCTTTACAAAATAGCCTCAGGCCAAGAAACCAAACCTAAAGATGAAGATAAAGTAGCCAAATGGGAAAATAGGCAAGATCAAGCACGTGGGTTGATAGGGATGTCTAATTCTCTGGACCTTAGATTCCATATCGCAGAACTTGATACCCCTAATGAAGAAATGAAATAGCTCACTAAATTTTTTGGAATTAAAAATGAAATTAGAGCCCATCAACTCGAAAATGAGTTGCTTATGTTGGACCCCAATAATTTTTCTTCCATTGAAGATTTTTTGTCCAAGTTCAAGACCCTTAGACTTCTCTTGGAAGGTGATAAGGTTAAGAAAGAAGACGGTAGCCTTATCTATTCCATTCTTACTAAGTTTGGACAAGCCTACTCTGTGTTTGTTTCCACCTTCCATTCTTCTAGAGAAGCATTTATTTCTCAAGGACAAGACTACAAGTCCCCCTCTTTTGATGCCTTTTGTGATTCTTTAATAAGAGAACAAGAAAAAATCTTATATCTTGGTCTTCTTAATCTAAGAAACTCTTTTAAGAAAGCCTTAGCTGCCCAACAACAACCAAATTTAAAGAAACCTAAGAAGCCATATCCTAGAAAGAATGGTCCTAAACCAAACAATGGTTTTAAGAAATTTCAGTCTCAAAATGAAAAATCATTTCAACAAAATTATAAAGCAAATAAAAACAAAGGGAAGAAGACTGATAGACATTGCCACTTTTGTAATCAAGATGGCCACTTAGAATCCAAATGTTTTAGGAAGATGGAAGCCTTGGAAGCAGCAATGAAGAAGCATAACATCCATTTGGAGCACTCTTCAACTTCAACTTCATCTTCAGGAATATCACTTTCTACATGTGATTGTCAAGCATATTGGTCTGGTTATGCACTAAATGTATCTTCTTCTTCTCATTCTCATGAGTGGCTCATTGATTCTGGAGCTTGTTATCACATGGCCAAAAACAAAGCCATGTTTTCTTATTTAAATGATTGTAACACCAAAAATATATATGTTGGTGATGATAGATCTCTTAGTGTTGTAGGGACTGGAATTGTTCATCTAGATAATAGTCAATTTAATTATGTATTATGTGTTCCAACCTTGTCTCACAACCTTCTATCTGTATATCAGATAAGTCATTCGGGTGAAGGTAAAATCGTTAAATTTTCACCTCATGATGTTGCAATTAAGGACCTAAGAGATCCTAAACAGATTTTAGCTACTGGCATTGCTAATGATTCTACAAGGTTGTGTAAGTTTAACAACTTTGGGTCATCAACTCTTCCCTCGGTATTTGTTGCTCATAATGATGAAATGAGTAAACTTTGGCATGAGCGATTTGGTCACTTAAACTATCGTTCCCTTCAAAATCTATGTAAAGAAAATATGGTGACAGGTCTCCCTATGGTATCTTGCAAAGATGGTGTTTGTTTTGGATGTGTACTTGGAAAACATCATCGAGATGGTTTTGAAAATCGTGCCTCTTGGCACACCCCAACCCATTTACAACTTGTGCATAGTGATTTATGTGGTCCATTTCCAGTTGCTTCATTCTTTGGCTACAAGTGTTTCTTAACTTTCAATGATGATTTCTCTAGATGCACTTGGGTATACTTCTTAAAACTCAAGAGTGAAGTCTTTAACATGTTCTTGGCCTTTAAGGCCTTTGTTGAGAAACAATCTAGACATCAAATTCTTAAGCTAAGATATGATAATGGAGGAGAATATGTTAACAACAAATTCATCAACTTTTACTCTAAGCATGGAATTCAATTGCAACATACTATTCCATATACTCCACAAAAAAATGGTGTAACTGAAAGGAAGAATTTCACCTTAAAGGAAATGATTAATTGTATGCTTCAATCTAAAGGACTTAGTTTTAATTTTTGGGCAAAAGCAATGAATTGTGCAAATTACATAGTAAATCACACTCCTACTAAGGTTTTAAAGAATATCATTCCAGAAGAAGCATGAAGCTCAATTAAACCGGATGTCAGTCACTTTTGTGTTTTTGGAAGTTAAGCATGGACCCATATTCCAGATGAGAAACATAAAGCTTTAGAACTTAAGAGTGAAAAATGTATTTTTGTTGGATATTCTGAAGATGTCAAAGGATATAGACTTATTCCACTTAAGTCCAAAATGTTATCATTAGAAGAGATGTAAAGTTTTCTTAAAACATATCGGCCTATGAGCCTAGTTCGGTAGATGTGCCACCTCTCTCTGTCCCTTCTACTTCTGAAAATATTTCTTCTTCAGATGATGACAGTGAGGATGACAATCCTCCCCCACCTTCTCAGGATCCTCCTTCAGCTCCTCAGCTTCCCAAATGGGTTTGTGCTACTCGGGATGCAACCGACGCTCTTGCAGATAATTCTATAGGTCATCGACGTACACGTTCTCAGTTCGATAAAGCCTCTTCTTTACTGGCTCAAGCTTCAGTGAATTATGATCCTAACACCTTTGCAGAAGATTCAAGCCATTTAGATTGGGATGCAGATATGAATGAAGAATATTTTCATTATTGGAAAATGATACATGGGACCTTGTTCCTCTTCCAAAGGGACGAAAACTTGTTAGATGCAAATGGGTTTACGTAACCAAGTATGAACCAGATGGAAAAGTTGATAAACATAAAACTCGTCTTGTTGCTAAGGGTTTGTCACAAGTTGAAGGCATTGACTATACTTAAACCTTATCCCCTGTTGCCAAAATAAACTATATCTGCCTTGTTCTTTCCCTTGCTACCTCTTTCAGATGGGAAGTCCATCAGATGGATGTTAAATCTGTCTTCTTTTATGGGGACTTGCATGAATAAATCTATATGGAACAGCCTACTGGCTTTATACAAACATACTCTAGCCTTGTATGTCAGCTTAAGAAATTTCTTTATGGTCTCAAGCAAGCCCCTTGGGCTTGGTATGCCAAAAGGGATAGCTTTCTTTTAGATATTGACTTTTCTAGGTGTCATTTTGACAATACTGTCTACACCAAGAAAGTGGGTAAGTCTCTTATCATTCTTGTTCTTTATGTTGATGGTCTTATCCATACTGGTAGTGATCCCAACCTTATAAACCATGTGAAGTCTAGCCTTAGAAAGAAGTTTGAAATGACAGACTTAGGACACTTGCATTATTTTTGTGGTCTTCAAGTCTTGCAATCCAAGGAAGGTATTTCCCTTTCCCACTCCAAGTATTCCTGTGATCTTCTATGCCACTTTCACATGGAAGACTGTAAGCCAGCCCCTTCTCCCTTTCAGCCTGGAGCCAAACTTTCAGTCACTTGTACTTCCCCTGAAGTTGATGCTACCTTATACCATCAGCTTGTAGGAAAACTTTTGTATCTGACCCATACCTGTCTTGACCTTTCCTTTGTTGTTGGCCTTATTGCTCAGTTTATTCAAAACCCACATGAAAGTCATTGGAAAGTAGCTAAAAGAATACTTTTTTATGTTCAAGGTACAGTTCAGTTTGGGATTCATTATAGTGCAGAAGCATCTCCTCTATTGGTTGGTTTCACTGATTTCGATTGGGTTAGTGACTGTGATGATCCGAAGTCTACTGTGGGTTATGTCTTCACTGTTGGTTCTGGACCTATTACATGGGCTTGCAAGAAACAAAGTGCCATCTCTCTTTCTTCAGTAGAAGTAGAGTATCATGGCACTATAGAAGTTAGTAAGGAAGCCTTGTGGCTTCATCAGATCCTATCAGGGTTTGGTTTTCAGCAGCAGAATCCGACTACACTTTGGTGTGATAATCAAAGTGTCATTCAACTATGCAAAGATCTAGTCCAACATCAGCGTATCAAACACATTGAACTACACATTCACTTCATTAGAAAGCTCATTCATGACCATGTTCTTGAAGTGCAATATTGTTCAACATATGATCAAGTTGTAGACATCTTTACAAAGGCTCTCACGAGGCACAGTTTACTAAACTTCGATTTATGGTTGGAGTTTAGGAAGTTGTCACTAAGGGGGGATAGGCTCTAATTCCTCCCTCCTTCTCCTATTGTGTCATATTTATACATCCTTTAATCCTATCCCAAGTTTTTCTTAAGGGGGGATGTTAGGATATTCCGAAACATATGAAAAATTTAAGTATAACTTGGTCTAATGTAGAGTTAGGTAAATTGTGTTTCTTTACTATGTACTTTTGTAACTTACAATCCGACGGTCACGATATGTTCTAAACATGAAGTGATCAGACGGTTCATTCTCTCCTTGGTATTACCGACACTTGATCCATGGCTTAACACCCAATTGGTCCATGATCTCTATTTAAAGAGCATGGAGGGTAATTTGTAGGGTGATTGTTCATGAGAGAAGCTTATGTAAATTTTCATGATTTTATTAATAAATTCCTAAAGTGGTCACGTTGGCTCAGGTTGTGGACTGTTTCCCTCTTCGAGGATTTTAACCACATCAAGAATACTGGTGTATTGATCTGTGATCTGTTTGTGAGTGGTGTCCTTTGGTGTTCTATCTGAGGAACTGACCCTGTAAATTCCTACACTACCTCCCTATGCAACTTATTGTCTGAGGGTGTTCAACTTACAACTTTATTCTCCTCTCTTGGGTCCCCTTCTAACTAGGCTCCAAGATAACAAGGTTTCCTCAGGTTTTCTTCCCTCTCCCATCATGGCTTACTTTTCCTAAACAAAGATAATTTATCTCTATGGAGAGTAGTTTGGGCAGGAAACTTCCTCTGCCGTAATTTCCTTTCAATTCTCTGGAATACGAGACTTTATTTTAGCATTAATTTCCACCTTAATTTTGTTGCTAACTATTTAAATTCCTTTATTAATTAAAATTAGAACATTCATGTTCATAAATTATTCATATCATACCTTTAACATGGTCCATAGTTTGCCAAGTAACTTAACAAAATAACTCAAATATTTACACATTTACTAAGGGGTATTATAATGTTGCAAATAATTGTATTACTGAATTCCAAAAAAAAAGAAGCAAAAATGTAGAATGGTTAGGATACACTATTAACTTGTCATTCCATGAATTACGCTCTCAAGAGCTCAATGGATGTAAAACTTAGGTATTAGTTAAGTTCAACTTGGTCTAATTTCTCTATTACATAAATGTGTGTTTTTAATGTGTTTCTTTAGTATGCATTGGCTGAATTATACTTCGATGGTAATGGTATATTCTAGACCTAGAGTGATATGATGATTCATATTCATCTTCATATTGATGGCTATTGATCCCTAGATTAACATTTGATTGGTCCATGATCTCCATTTAAAGAGTGTAGAGGGTTAAGAAGGATAATCAATTGTGAGAACTCCCTTATGCATTTATTTATTTATTTTTTATTAATAAAATTGTCTCAAGTGGCTACATTGGACAGGGCCATGGGATGCTTCTTTCTTAGAATTTTTTAACCATGTTATAGGCCATTTTGTCACAACAAGTCAATAGGCCTACAAACTAGATCCATCAACATCCATGAACACCTTGTCATCATCCCTACACAAATCCCTAAGTATAACTCGCTCAATCCCTGAGTTTATGACCTTGGCTGCTTCATTCTAGTGCTTTTAAGGTCGAACACACCCTATATCTTTAGAAACCTAGATTCACAAACAAGTTTCTCAGTTCTGCACTTGCTAGGATTAGAGGAGGTTTTCCTTTGTTGGGGGTGCATTGATTCTATAATTTTGGGTAAGAAAAAATAATCTTGAAGATTCTTCTTCTAGAAACTTACAAGAGTTGTTACAACTATTTACCTTCGATAAGAACTTTGAATCTTGTCCTCCCCTACCTTGGAGTTTTCACATGTTATCTCTTGAGCTCATACTCCCATCAAGAGGATCTCAATCCTAGATTGGTAAATGGATAAGAATTCCTAACTACCATCCTCTCTTATATATTTTCTGCCATCCAAAAGCTAAAGGTTAGCTTTTGGAGACTAATCATACCCTTATGTTGTTACTTTGACCATAAGAGAGTTATCATTTGATCCAGGTGGATATTGGTGGCCACCCGCTTATTCCACTTGGACCCTCACCATTGTTTCTTTCATTTTTTTAGTTTCCTTAATTGTAGCAAAATGTACTATTTTTGGCAATGTTTCAGGCCCTGAATTTCTGGAGCCATTTTGAGGCCCTAAACAACATTTTCTTTGGCAAAATTCCTATAGCGATTACAAATGTAATGACATTGTTAGTTGTATTCTGTGGAGATATCTTTCCAATGAGGTATCATATGTGTCAAACCAAGATAAGTTACGACCCTGAGAAGTTGGCTGCCCAACTAACCCCAACGGGGCCCATAAACTCTTGGTGTTACATCTCCTCGGGTTAGGGTTTTGGTTGTTTATGGTTTTCTCTTATTTTTCAATAATAAAACGGCCCTTGGGCCTCATTGTAACTCAATTTAGAGGCATGTATCTGCCACGTCTCTTCTTAGAGATAAGCTACCATCGCCCATGCTATCTTATTTCCATTCTGTTTGTAAGCATAGTTCAATATTTTTCTATTAATGAAATGAAGTTTTTTCTATTGCATCTCTATGTTTATGAATAGATCTGTAAGTTGTTACGTTCATGTTTCAGTTTGGATCAGTGGTATCAGAGCAGTATGCTCTTTCTCTGTTTTTCTTTGCATGTCCCTACGAGGTCAGGGTATAAGGAGTTAGGGCTTGATCTGGTTGAACCATTGTAGGATCAACCTCACAAAACCCGATGACCTCCCATGGCGAAAGGAAAGAAAGATGAGGGGGTAGGAGATCCTTTCAAAATGTTGCTCCAAGAAGCCCTTGAGTGACAGAGGGAGACGATGATGGATAACTTTGCCCACCTTCAACGGATACCCACATGTGATGCATCTTCATTCAGTAGCCACTCTGGAGGTGTCACTCATTTTAAGGTACAAGTTAACTTCGATATTCTCATATTCGAAGGCCTCATAGATGCAGATGCCATAGATAAATGGTTAGATCTATTGGAAGGATATTTTTTAGTTCATGACTTTTCCAATCGGGAAAATCTTATGTTTGCACTTCTCAAAGCCACCCCACACGTTAAGGACTGGTGGGAAACCTACTGTGAACAAAAGGACGAGAGTGAAACCTCACTGTTTTCAGCTGTAGCCACTTGGAATTCTTTCCGAGATGCCATGAAGGAACGATATTACCTTGCTGGGAGCTATGAAGATAGATACATAAAGTGGACCATGCTACGACACGGAAGGGACCAAGATGTGTCCGAGTTCACAAATGCTTTCCATACCCTTCACACGAAGCTTGGTATTAAGGATAATGAGCGTCATTTGGTGCTCAAGTATCGCGGCTGTCTGCACAAATACATCTAGGACAAGATGGAGTTACTAGAAATTTCCTTGCTCAGCACGGCGTATCGGTACATTGTAAAGATTGAGGAGAAATTTAAATATAAGAAGTGGGACTTTGGATCTGTGAATCCAAAGCAAGGAAAAGGAACCCCCAAACCACAGAACAAGGGACCAAGCCAAGGCGAGGCTACCCAGGACAACTCGCGGAAGCCATAAGTAAATAACAATACCACAAAGATGAAGAAGGATACTGGAGAATGGTGTGAGTTCCAGAAGAGTTCCACTCACAATACAAGTGAGTGTCAGGCCAAGTAGTCACTGGTGACCGAGATGAGGGCTTCTGAATTAGATGCAGGTTCTGAATCTGAATCAAAACCCGATAAGGGGACTAACAAAGGGAAGTAGATCATTGATGCAGAGACTAGTGCCACTGTGGCCACCACAAAGATCCAGAAAATTGAGCTTGAAGATATAGAGGAGGGGGAATGCCTATTCCACTCATAGATGTGGGTGAAGGGTTCTCCGATGTAGTTCATTGTCGATAGTGGGAGCCAAAAGAACCTCACTTCAGCAGAGTTTGTGAAGCAGTTGGGCCTAAATATTATAGCACATCCACAGTCATACGCTATTCGGTGGCTTCACCAAGGACGAGATCTTCGCGTTAGCCAATAGTGTCACCTTCCCTATAGCATCAAGCCATTCATGGATGAGGTATTGTGTGATGTTTATCCTCTTGAAGTTTATGATGTATTGTTACTAAAACCATACTTGTGGAAGCAACATGTTGTATATGAGTCTAAACCTTGATATGTGATTATCACTATGGCTAATAAGTTGTACATGATACCAGAGGTAGCCCTGCCTACTGCCATCTCTTTGATCCCTGCAAAGAAATGCAATAAGATCATTTCCCAGAATAGGAAATTCGTTTTCCTTATCATTTGCCCCCAAGGAAAGAAGAAGGTTGTGGCCACGGCTTCCAGGCAGGGCTCCTCTGCACAACAACAATAGATGGACAAGGTCGTGGAGGAGTACAGGGATATTTTCGCTTCACCCATAGGGGTACCTCTACACTATCAGGTCAAGCACTCCATCGATCTGACCCCAGGCACGTTGTTTCCCAATGGGACGATCTATCGACGCTCTGTTATGGAGAATGATGAGATCAAAAGGTAGATTCGGGAACTACTACAGAAAGGGAACATCAGGCCAAGCTCATCACCTTGTGGGAGCTCGATTGTATTGGTACAGAAGAAGGATGGGACCTGGAGACTCTATATTGAATATCGGGATCACTATCCGGAATAGGTACCCAATCCCACAGATTGGTGACCTTTTCGACCAGCTCAAGGGGACCAAATATTTAAGCAATATTGACTTGAAGTCAGGTTATCACCAGTTGCCTATCAAACCCTCTGACGTGTGGAAGGTTGCCTTCAAATCCAAGGAGGGCCTTTTCGAATGGTTGGTCATGCCATTTGGATTGACGAATGCCCCTGCAACCTTCATGAGATTGATGGATGACATCATGTGGCCTTTCACCAAAGCATTCATGGTGATGTATTTAGATGACATCTTGATTTTCAGCTAGAGTTGGGAAGAGCACCTCCACCATATTTGATAGGTCCTTCAAACCCTTCGACAACACAAGCTATGTGCTAACTTAGATAAATGAACTTTTGGCCAGACCCAGGTTCAATATCTGGGGTACATCTTTGATGAGCAGGGTGTACATGTGGATCCATCCAAGATACAAGTCATTCAGGATTGCCCAACCCCAACCACTCTAACAGAGTTCTGCATCTTTTTGGGTCTTGCCAATTTCTACTGTAGGTTCATGTTGGGACTCTCTCATATCACTTGGCCTTTAAGTCAAGTCACCAAGGGCAGAGCGAAAGCAAATTTCTTTTGGTTCGAAACCTAGCAATAAGCGTTCTCCGAGTTGAAGAATCACCTCTGTTCTGCACCAGTGTTCACATTACCAGACCTGCAACAACCATTTGAGATTGAGACAGATGCCTCCAACTATGCTATTGGTGTAGTTCTTACTCAACATGGGCATCTAGTGGCTTACCACAGTGAGACACTTTCAGACACAGTCTGAAAGTACCCCACTTATGACAAAGAAGTGTATTCCATTGTGCAGGCCTGTCGTCAAGGGAAGAATTACATTCTAGGGAAGGAAACAGTCATCCATGCAGACCATCGACCTCTACAGTTCATATAAACACAAGGGAAGTTGCAGAACAATCGTCATCAGAAATGGTCCACCTATCTGCAACACTTCCATTTCAATATTAAGTATAAGATGGGAAGCACCAATAATGTCGCTAACTGCCTCAACCGACCGCTGGTCATGGTGCTAATCAATGTGCTCAACTCCTGTGGGCATGAGACATCGGGGTGGCCGCATATTTGTAAGAGCGATCCAGAATTCAACAGAATATACTAGCCACTCCTAGAAGGGAAGAAAGTTCCAAATTTTCACCTTCAAGATGCACTGTTATGCCACTTGGGACACATATGTGTTCCTTCAAGTGAGTGTGTTAAGATTATTTGGGAGGCTCACTATAGTCAGGTCGCTGGACATTTTGGAGTAGAGAAAACAACGGCGGTATTGCATAAGTATTTCAATTGGTCAAAACTTCGTCAGGATGTTGGGAAGTACATTAGATCATGCACCGCCGGCGCCATTGCCAAACCAACCATCAAGAAGCAAGGCATGTATACTCCTAGTCGGCCTTGGGAATCTGTCTCCATGGATTATATGTCAGGCCTTCCTTCTACTAAGCACGACAATGATTGCATTTTCATGGTCGTCGACAAATTCTCTAAGATGGCCATCATGGCAGCCTGAAAGAAGAGTATCATATCAGAGGCCACTACTATGCTCTTCTTTGAGCGAGTATGGGTACGCTTTGGGATCCCATAGTCCATTATCTCAGATTGGGACAACAGATTCCTGAGTGCATTTTGGTCTAGTCTCTGGTCGATGATGGATACAAAACTCACTAAGTCCACGACTTTCCATCCCCAAACTAATGGCCAAACAGAGGTTGTGAACAAGATGATCATACACATTCTGCACATGTACAACTCGAAGCATCCACACACATGGGACGAAAGTCTCCCTTATGTACAACACAACTACAACAGAGCTCTCCACACCTCAATAGGCCACAACTCCTTTCAGGTAGGGCTAGGATTTCAACCATTATGCCCCATTAATGTGGTTATATCATTTGCAACCACTCAGGTAGATTCATCTCACGCGCAGTCCGAAGTTGAAAGGGCTAACAACTTCATTGAGCGCATTCAACACATCTGCCAACAGGTCCATGATATATTGGAGAGATCCAATGCTAAGTAAAAGCAACACCATTATCAATGTCCCGTGCCACACAAGTTCTAGGTGGATGACAAAGTTTGGCTAGATTTGCAGAAGGAGCGCCATGCTGGACCCCACCACAAGCTTCACCCACTCCAATATGGGTCATACACCATCACCAAGGGCCTCAGGGACAACGCCTTTGAGCTCAGTGTCCTGCCATTCCTTGGTCTGCACCCATTGTCCAATGTAGATCACCTTCAGCCTTACATTCCACCATTGTTGGACACATTTAACATTGCAGAACAAAACACACCAACAGAGCTCAACCAGACTACATGGAACAGGCCACAATTGATCAGATCATGGACACACAGATCAAGAACACTCGGCAACAGAGGATACAACTATATCAAGTTGTCAAAGCAAGCCAACTCCTTCACCAAGGCAAATGGCTCATCAGAGACCAAGTTCAGCTGAAGTTTCCTCATCTCATGGAGGAACTCAACGTAATGGGGAACATTGCTTCCTAAGGGGGGAGAACAGATCTAGGTGGATATTGGTGGCCACCCTCCTATTCCACTTGGACCCTCACCATTGTTTCTTTCAATTTTTCAGTTTCCTTAATTGTAGCACAATTTACTATTTTTGGTAGTTTTTCTAGTCCTGAACTTTCGGAGATGTTTTGAGGCCGTAAACAACAATTTTTTGGAAAAAATCATCTAGCGATTACAAATGTAATTACATCGGTAGTTTTAGTTCTTAGAGAGATCTTTCAAACGAGGTATCATATGCATCAAACGAAGATAATATGACCAAGTTACGACCCCAAGAAGTTGGCTGCCCAACTAACCCCAACGGGACCCATAAACTCTTGGTGTTACATCTCCTCAGGTTAGGGTTTGGTTGTTTAGGGTTTTCTCTTATTATTCAATAATAAAAAGACCCTTGAGCCTCATTGTAACTCATTTTATGGGCATGTAGCTGCCACATCTCTTCTCAGAGATAAGTTACCATAGCCTGAGCTATCTTATTTATATTCTATTTGTAAGCATAGTTTAGTATTTTTCTATTAATGAAATGAAGTGTTTTTCTGCCGCATCCTTGTGTTTATGAGTATATTTGTAAGTTGTTTCATTTGTGTTTAAGTTTGGATCATCATTCTTGTGCATTAGGGTGGCTTTGAGGTGTACATTGTGGCAAGGAAGGACAAGTGAAATTGGGAGGATCTCTATAAGGTCAGCTTCCACTTTTGGTTATAAACTCTTTCCCTTTCATATTAATAGAAATAGTATATCATTTTCCTACATATGTTATGTTCTATTTATGTACATCTATTTCAGTGCTACGTTGATCCAGTGAATATAATGATTGGATAATGCTGCATAGATGTTGTAGATATTTGGATTGTGTTGTTTGTTTATACGGGTTCTAATTATAGTGATCAGAGCTACGGTTGGAGCTAACAAGCTAAGAGGAGAGAAGAGCTTGCAAAAGAACACAAGTAAGCATATTTCCATTCTCCATTTCCTTTGAGGAAAACTTTATAGTATTTGATTTATGTATTTCTAGACCAAGCCATTAGGTCTAGGGAAGATACTTTTGTCCACAGGTGTAAATTTTGTATAACAAATTCACAATAATGTTGGGGAATAATTCATTACCTTAGTGGTTTCCTTCACTTTTTCCCTTGTTATACCTCTGGGGCAGACCTCCAGTGTCTCACTCAACTTGAATTAACCCTAGGAAGACCATTCATTGAGTTGCATTTGATTTTTTGTGTCAGAAAATCCATTGTCCTTAATCAACATGCTCCCTGGTCTTCTTACTGAGCGTTGTAGAGCACCTTATCCTTCTTTGTACCTATATGTTGATGATGCTGGACCTGCAAACATGTAAATGGGATATCCCCGGTAAGAAGTTCTAATTAGACCTCAGATTGTTTGGTGTAGGAGTCCCAACAGTGGGTCGTATGGTAATGCCTTGACCCGGATGGCACACAGAGGCAAGTAGGATAACTCTGTCAGTAGAAAGGGTGTGTACACTGTAGTGAGTCAAGGAAGGTGGATGAGAGGTTCTAACACATGGGGGGTGAGATGAGTGTGCCCCTTGGCAACCTGTAACAGTACTTAGCTGGGAAGGGAACACATGAATGAAGATGCATCACAAGCTGGAAAGCTGGTCAGTCGACAATCCAAAGTGATGGTTAAACCAACAACACATCTGCAACAAGATTCATATAATTGCATACAAAGCAGTTCATACACTACTATGTAAGTTAAACAACATACATTGCTAAAGCAGTCAGAATAGTCCAACTACAATAACAACATATGCATGAAAATGTGTTGCCTCTTATTATATAAAGAAGTGTAAGTTCCAATCATACAATACATCCATGTAAACCCACTAGTCCCAACAGTAGAACATTACAGCCACATCCGCTTGCTCCTCCAAAGAGATAAACTAGCTCTGTGCAATGGAGAAGCCAAGGCACATTACAATACTGTCCAAGCTCTCTCCAAGATAGTCTTATTGGAAGCTTGTCTGACAGAAAGCCTATACAATGAGTTATCAGGGACTACTTATAGCAAAGGGTGGGGTGGCCCTTGACATTCCATGTTACAAAGCATTTTGTCACTATCCCTATACTCCCCGTTCCTCGATCCTGGAGGACCTCTACAATGAACCCCGCATGCTTTTCCTTCATGAAGAAACTCCCATTGTGTCCCTCTTCATGAGCAGATAAATTTCATTTTGCACCATCTCCCCTGAAACTTCTGTTTTTCCTAGTTTACAAGACCGGCACTAATGGCCTTTGTCTACCCAATGTTGATGTGTAGAGATTATTAGTACTCCTCACACCGGCCGGAGTGACTGAGTTGTTTTTCAATCGCGCCGGTCCTGTTATGGAAAGTTTTTTAAATTAGAGCCGAAGCTTCCAGCGCTAGAAGCTTCATAACGGAAGTCTGGTAAATAGTTTGGCCAAATGGGGTTGAGGATGACAATTTGGGCTCCTTTTCCCTATAATGATGGAACTACCACAAGGGATATGTCCTTCTCCCATGAGAAGAGGATCCCTCTCCCTTCCATATTTCCTATATAAACCTCCCTTCTTCCCAAGCACAAACTAGTTGCAGTCATAGTTTTTGTTTGGGTGTTGATGCTATTTTGGTTTGGAGTAGACAAGCAAGCTATTACTCATTGTAGTTATCTAGTTGTGTGAGGGAGAAGTGTATTTTGGTTTGGAGTGAAGTCTAAAGGAATGGCCTTAAAACTATTGTTGATTGAGGTCATCATGGAATGCTAGCAGAAGTGTGTGGGAACTTGGTCTTGTCAGAGGAGGACTGCAACGTCAAGATGAATGGTTGTAATCTCTCTTTGATATTAATATATGCAACTATCAATTGATTTCCTACATGTTTTGTAATATTACATATTCATGGATTAATGTTTCTTTACTTGTTAAGTAGGTTGAATTGGAATTTGTCTATTATCATGTTTGTTGTCTGTTGTTGTTTACTTGTTTCAGGAGCTTGAAGAAGGAAGCGAGATATTGCTGGAGTGAGCAAGCAAGGAAATCATCAAGCATGATAAGTGGACCTAGAGGTAGGCCGTCTTGATTGATTCTAACCTAAGGAAATCTTCCATAGAATGTATGTTTTGTGGCTATACCCATTATCGGGCTAGAGGAATTCATTCGTGTCTGCACTTATAAATTTGCTTCACCACATTCCCCTTTGTGATTGTTCAACTATCCTCATGACCCTTCACCTACTCTATGACTGTTACATCCACTATTGACACTTGAATTACACTTGACCTGATTCAATATTACAATGCACATGTACCCATGTGAACTAAATGGCTTGAGCAAGCCAAACTAGACAGCACTTTGACTTAGACAACTATAGAAGTCCAACTTCTCAACATCCTCATGTTGATCAACAGTAAGATATTGATGCCAAGCTCTGTAGTCTCTAATAGTGTCCGTGTGTTCCGAGGTGACATCTGTCTGAAACCTGACCTTCGCCTCCATAGCATCCAAGTACAATGCTCGAGCTTCTCTGTCCAACTCATCTAAAAGCATGTGCATCATTGTCTTCAAAGTGGCCAAAATAGCAACATACTTGTGCATGATGTATGCACTGATAGGCAAGTCTGGGCTTGTGGCTATTGGCTTAGTGGGTCCTGACCCAGGTTCAGAGTTAATTTTAGCCAAACAAATCCCTACACTACTGAGACTGAGGTGTCATCTGAAACAGTATGGGGAGATGTTGGAACCACGTTTTCGCACACAGAGATGGTTATGATGTCAGTTTTGTACCCCTTTATCTATCTTCGTGCAGAATGAAAAGCCCTTGAGGCTTGTCGATATAACTTCCTCTTACCAGCCTCTAGAGCTTCACAAAGGTCTATGACTATCTTTTGCAAACCCTAAATAGGCAGATCAACCGCTTATGTGCCTCTCTAATCACTCCTAAGTATGTTATTACCCGGATCGGCTTAAGGGTCTAATATCTTTAGCATGTATTAAGATATTCTTCACGTAAATAGATATTATTACTTTTGTTCATATAACAATGTAAAACATACATATTCATGCATCAATACAACATTAAACCATAAACCCAATATTCATTATCACATAATCGCATTCATTCATAACAGAAGTAAATAGATCAAACACATGTATTTCCAGAGTAATATTCTTTATTAATGCTTCATATCTTCTTACAGACTCAAACTACCCTACGCACTTAGTTGTAGGGGTTCGCGCACACACCTACGAAGTCTACTCTAGGCCTCCGCGCACACAACTATAGATCCTCTCTTCTACTCTAAGACTCTTCACTCTTAGCTCCTATTGACCCATTACATTCATCTTAAAAGCTTCTATTAACTTCCTTAGACTCTCTAAGACTCTCCTTTTTATATAATCCCATGGTCCACAGACCATGGGTAGATCTTCTAAAGTCGACACAATTTACATAAACGAAGGGTAAAAATACTTTATGACACTTTACATCGACATGCTCCACGACCACAAATTCCAGAGACTTTACACTTTACATACAAAAAATTGGCTTTTCAACCCCAAAACTTTGGTTTTTTCCCCAAAATTGACCTTATTGGACCCTGTCCCAACAGGCCCCCAACAAAAATATCATGACTCGCCCCCAAGTCACTCTACTGGTGCGAAGATCCTACTACAAAGACCTATTAACTCCACTTGCACTACTACAACTTTAATTGTGCACTGCGTAGCTGCCTTCTTGACCTGCTCCACCAGCTGATCGATTGTTGGTCCTGCACTATCTTCTTGGATCTTCTGTTGTGTTGTCTATAGGCTGGCCAACTTCTCCCCCATGGTGGTGGATCACATAGGATTCATCCAGCCAAGGTCCCAATCTGGCCATGAGGGCTGCCTTTTTTCGCTATGTTGCCTCGCGTTGTTCCCTGACCTCTGGTGGAGTTGAAGGTTGTGACTTTAATTCAAGCTTTGCGATTTTCAGGTTCAGCTCAAACTGAATCTTTTCCATCTCGGTCTTTGTGTCATGCACCCTTGCAACCAACTTCTGAATCTTGGCTTCCACCAATGTTTCTTCTGGGATATGCAGTTCCAAAATGGTTTTGCATGCTTTGGCTACTACTATGGCAGTGTACTCATTCTTCTCCTGCACCTTCTTCCAAGATTCTAACATGACTGTTTTCTCAATGAATATATTTTCGTTTTTGATTTTTTGCTCATTGATCGTGGCAACATGCTGCTCTCGGGCCTTAATTTTTTCAATGACACCTGCTTGTAGGGTGTGAAGTAATTCACTCGGGAGTGTGACCAATTTGAGGCCAACGTTACTCAGTGCACTGACAATAGCCTTGTCAGCTTCCATCTCCACACTCAGAGCTTCATCTGGCAGCGCGACTTCCTGGACATCCAAAGAGCGAACCAATTTTGCTGCTTCAGTTGTCCCTGGCACTAAAATGGTTGAGGCCACGCTACTCTACCCTGTAGCTATCTACAGTATAGTGGCTTGGATCTGCAGCTTGTGTAGACCCATCTTAATGGAACTAAATGCCTTCTTCTTTTGCTACTCAAACTACTGCAACAGTTCTATGGTCGTATCCCTTACCTTGTCCCCAATGCCATCCAAGTCACCCTCTGTTAAGGTGATCGACTCTAGGGATGACTTAGTGGCCTTGGTCTTCTTCCGCGGTCCTTCCTTTTCCTTTTCCTTGTTTCGCTTCACCCAGAAGGGAGTGCTTTCTATATCTCCACCGCCCTGTCTTGATTCCTCCTCTTCCTCTATCTGTGGTGAAGAAGATTTTTGACTTCTTTCAAAGTCGTGCTCTTCCTCCCGTTCCTTGGCAGTGTGCTCTGCTTTTGTGTGTGCCTTCTCCTAAGTCTCCTTCTTTCTCTTTTCACCCAACTATTGAATCCTCGACTGGGCCTCTTCCTTCTTCTGCTTTCCCGCGGACTTACTAGACCTTGTGGAAAAATCTGATGATGTGCGCCAATCTGCTAGCAAACGATCAAGGACTACTGCAATGGCATCATCCATCGCGAGGTACGGTAAATCATACCACTTTTTTTTCTGGGTCCTTTCATGCTCGGATGGAGATATAGTGGAAGTCCGCTTTGAGCTCCACGTACCTAGACAACTGCTCAAAGATGGTTGGTGAAAACCGTGGCTTTCGGTTGATGGCCATATCAATGCTCATCTCCATCAATACCTAGAACATCTTTCTTTCGCGGATCCGCTCAACATCCTTTGTGGCCCATACGAAGTAAACTTCGCTACTTCTAGAAAATTTGGCAAGATCAAAGGAAATTGGCTATCCTTTGGCAACTGCCATGCGACCAACACAATAGAAAGTGAATTCCATGAGTAATGAAATGTCTTGCTCTAGCCCTATGCTTCCTTGTAGTTCACGAGGAACTCGCTACACAAGTAGCATGCCTAGTTGAATTGTACGCCCTCTGGGCACTGGGCCGCTATTGAAACAACTAGTGCCAGCACCTCGTCTGT
The DNA here is from genome assembly GCA_031772625.1 of Pinus tabuliformis. Classification (NCBI taxonomy): domain Eukaryota; kingdom Viridiplantae; phylum Streptophyta; class Pinopsida; order Pinales; family Pinaceae; genus Pinus; species Pinus tabuliformis. The sequence goes on from CM062809.1 coordinate 915,413,491, forward strand.
GCGACACTTCCTCATTGTCTTTCCAGCCAAAATTTGGGTAGCCACCTTAATTGCAGGGTCGGTTATGCTTGAAATTGAATACTTGCACACCTTTTTGACAAGCTTAAACTTGTCCTTCATTCGCTTGATGAGGTCATGCTCGCCTGTCTTTCTGCCAAATTCCTTGGCTGGATTTAGTCTTGAATGTCGTATTAAGGTGATCCTATGGATGATCATGTCGGTTATAGGGATCGGCTCCTCCAACCACAGGCACCCGTTGTGCACCAGGCACAACAACTATTTGATAACAATCAAATTTATGGGTGTGCAGTGATAATGCGGCACCCATAGAAGATTCAACAATCCTGCCTTTTCCACCCCATGAATCCACTTCACAAGCTCCAGTGCAGTGATGCTTGAATCCTTTTAGAACACTCGCTACATGAAATTATCAGTAGCTAGGTGGGGGAACCACTCAGTGTCCTCTAAGTGCCAATATTCAAGCTTCAGATGTGGGATGCACGCTAAGTGCGCTCCTTCAAATGTGATATTCTCTGGCAGAAGGGGTGTATGAAGGAGAAACTTACCCTCATCTGGGTTCTTTAGGACCTTCACCTTTCCCTGGCGCAGAGGGATGTATTATGGAAGCTTCGAGATAGGGTCTACCCCTCAATATCAATGTCCTCTGCACCCTCGTTGACCTCTAGATCAACCATTTTTCCCTTTTCCTGCGCGGTTGGCTTTTCTTTCCTTTGATGCTTCCTTGGAAACTCATGCACCTGCAGTGTCTTCTTCTGTTTATCTTTATTTTTCTTGGGAACCTGTCTTGGCCGCATAGGATTCGGCCTAGGTGATTTTGGCACTGTTGCGGGCACCTCCATAGCCAAAAATTCAAGGGCACTCCCTTAAGAGGCCATAGTGCCTTTCGCGCTTGCGGTTTCTACGGGTGCATACATGAGGCTATTAAGGAGCTCTTGGGTTTCCTTAAGTAACCTGTCAAACAATGAATTGGCCACCAAATCCTCAAAAAATGGAGGGTTTGTGTGAAACTGATAGCATGGCACATAAGCTCTTAGGATGGAAAGTGTCTCTCATTGGGTGACCATATGTAATTTATAGGAAATTTTAAATTCAATCCGACCATTCCCCCCAAAATCTGCTCATAAATGATAGATTGACAGTAGATTTTCAAAGATCTCTCTCTTAAATTCAGCCTTAAATGCCGCCCCCCACTCCTCTTAACCATTTTCTCACTGTCAACTCATGAACAATGATAGTAACGGTCACTTTCTGGCTGCCCTGCACGGTCTCTCCTCCTATAGCGCAACTCCCTTCGTGCTTCTTCTAATGCTGTGAGATTCTTCCATTCCGTATAGTCCCCCATTCACACAGCTCTACAACCCAAGCAGTGTAGTTTATAGTCCCCTGCCTCCTTTCAGCTTGTTGGAGCGCTAAGACTGTGCTCTTGTCATATAGTCATCTAGCTGGATCCCCAGTGTATGGATTCAATCGACTGCCATTTACCTTTCTCGGAGATGGATCTCCCTTCAATTTCACCAGCTGAACTGCTCCACCATCGATAATCTCCTTGATCACATATGGCCCCAGCCAATGCATCTAAAATTTTCTTGGAAATTTGTCAAACTTGCTAAAATATAATAAAACTAAATCATTTACCTTGAAGGTGCACAATTTTATGTGCCAATCATGCCATGCCTTTTCGTGTGCCTTCTAAACTTGTTGATGGAATCCAACCAAAAATATGTCTTCCTCCAGCTCTGTCAGCTGCGCAAGCCTTTCTTCTAAATCTCTGTGGTCCACCATTCCTGTGAACACCACTATCCGTAGACTAGGCACAATGTACTCCATCAGCATCACAACTTCTATGCCATAGAACAATCACAAAGGTGTCTGTCCAGTCAGCTTCTTACAAGTAGTTCTATAAGTCCATAACATCGCTGGTACACGCACGTCCCAATCATTCCTCTGCATATTGCAAACCTTTGTCAATACCTTCTCCAATATCTTATTAAACGCTTCCACTGTCCAATTAGCTTGAGGGTGATATGGCATGCTCTTTTGATGATAAACTTGGATTCCTTCGTCAACGAGGTGATCGTTTCATTAAGGAAATGTGTACTGTAATCGCTCATCAAAATATTTGGGCAACCAAACCTAGTCAGCACATATTCAAATAGGAACTTTGCTGATGTCTCCCCCATACAATCCTTTATAGGCTGCACCTCCACCCATTTGGTTAAATACTCGATCACGATGATGATATACCATGCACCCGTCTTCTTTCTTGGAGGCTGAATCGGTCCTGCAAATTCAATTTCCCACTTTTCAAATGGCTGCAATGACACTTGCAAATTCAGAGGTAGCTCATCCCTCCGTGATGGCTTGCCTGTCCTTTGACATGCATCGCATGCCTTACAATAAGATTTGGAATCCTTATGCACTTTGGGCCACCACAACCCACTGCGTAAAATATTATGCGTTGTTGCTTTTCCTACATAATGGCCTCTCGTAACCCCTCCATGAGCTTAAGTTAGGATGCTACTTCATTCATACTTAGGAACATAACGTTGCAATATCTCATCCGCTACCATATTATACAAGTGACCTACAATAATAGAAAAATCTCTTGTGCGCACCACCAATTCCATCTTTTGTTGGCTGGTGTACCCTTCTAGAGCCGTTCCTGTAGTTGGAAAGTGTATGATGTCTGCAAAATGATTATCTATTACGTGCACCGCAAAGAGTTGTGCATCAAGTAGTCCTTCCTCCAGATAAGTGGGCTCCTCACCTATTTCAATGCATGATAGATGATCTGGTCCTGCATTCAATTGCCCTGGCTTCACAATGACTTCGAAATAATATTCTTGAAACAATAATAGCCATCTGCATATTTTCCCCACCAACACAGGCTTGTTGACCAGGTACTTTAATGCATAATGGTATGTATACATCTTAAAGTGTCCACCTAGAAAGTAGTGTCTGAACTTCTGGAGCATGTACACCATAGCCAAACCTTTGTGCTCTGTCATCGAATACTTCTTCTTAGCCTTAGATAACTTCCTCGTTGCGAATGCGATATGTGATCCAACTCTCGCTCACCGGCCTTTGTCAGTACTGCTCCCAACGTAATACAAGAGGCATCCACATGCACATGAAAGTCCTTCTTCCAATCTAGGAAGACGAGGATCGGTGCGGTGACCATCTTCTCTTTTAACACATCCAAGCTCTCCTAACATTCTTCATTCCAACTGAATGTATCATCCTTCTTCAACAGTTTTTCCATTGGCGCGGTAATCTGGGCATAACTCTTGATGAAATTTCGGTAATAAACAGTATGCCCCAGCGTTGCGCGTAGCTGTTTGACACTTCTTAGTGTCTCCAAATTGATTATAACCATGATCTTAGCTGTATCGACCATTAAACCTTGTCTTCATAATACATGACCTAGCAAGATTTCCAAGGGAACACAAAACAAACATTTCTTCAAATTTAACATGATCTGATACCTCTGGCATGTATCCAACATCAAGCATAAACTAGCTACATGGCGTTTCTCCAGCCCAAACAACTTCCAATAGTCAAAGTATACCTCAAAGAACTTGTGAATGAAGTCCTTGAACACTGCGATGACTACGCGTGAAAAGATCGTCGGCGCATTCTTCAGTCCAAAAGGCATTATAGTACATTGAAAGCATCCCCATTCAGTCATGAAGATCATCTTACTCCTATCTTTCGGCGTAATATTGATCTCATGGTACCTCTAGAACCCATCAATGAATGAATATGCTTCTTGTCCTCCTACATTATCCAATACTTCATTGGTGAACGAAGTCGGAAAAGGATCATGCATGCAAGCGTCATTAAACTTCCTGAGATCTATGCATGTCCTTATTTCATCCTTCTGCTTCCTTCCCTAAACTACCATAGGACTTACTTAGTTGGACTCCTCCACTGGTTCAATGATTTCTGCCGCTAACATTTTATCCAACTCCAAACAGACCCTTTCTTTATATTTAGGATTAAGGTGATATGGCCTTTGCTTCACAGGCTTCACACCTGGTTTCAATGTTATCCTCATTACTCCTAAATCGCCTATTATCCCTTTCAAGTCTGAAAACTTTTTAGGGAACAAATATTGGTACTTGCGGAGCAATTCCACGACCTTATCCGCTGTAGCATCCTCCCAGTAGTCCCCTATCTTCGAAAACTTTGGCTCCGTCTCTGTCCCAATGTTTACTTGTCTTATTTTCAGCAGCGCAGTGATGTCAGGATTCTCTAACTATGGCCCCTCCACTTCATAGTGACCTTCTATTCCTGGGATATTAATGTTCCTTAGATCCTCCTCTTCTTCTTCAGTAGTCACATGGTGGCACTCCAACGCATGACGTAGTTGGGTGGTCCAATTTGGTTGAATCAAGTCTAAGGGATCCTATGGGATTCTAAAGATCAATGCTTTGACCTCCTATAGTGCTTCATCAATGCACTCGAAGCTGTCTTCAAAGCTAAATGTCATCAGGAATCCCTAACTCAAAATATCACATTCATGTGTGCCATGGCAGAGCTCTGTCACTAAGTACCAATTCATAGGTATTACATCCAAGGTGTGATAGACCAGATGCACCCACTTCGGTTGTAGTTATCCTCCATAAGTATTGGTCCATTTGGCTAACTGATTGCGTGGATCACTCCTCCCATCATATTTATCTATCACTCGCACCTTTGGGCGACCAAAACACACCCTCATTAGTGTTCTGGATTTGCGCCATCCATCGAAATTGCCTTTATGCATACCCCACCATCTGGCAAGTGTAGTGCGCAACACCAAGTCCAAGGCTTGGAAGTGATGCGTCTCTGACACTTCCTTTTCAAATGCATCCATAAATTTATCAAAATCAGTTAAACCATCATAATAAGGTAGACTTCTTACCTCCGACGATATGCATTGCAACGATTTGGTCATCATGTTACATCGTAGCGTAGACACTTCATGCAATCTATTCTACCAGTGTTCCAATTCCTCATCTGAATCTGATGTGCAAGAGCTTTTTTGGTCCCATGAAATATGTCCATTTGCTATTGGATTCACCCAATATCGATCTCGTGTCATTATGTTATAAATTTGGTCGAAATCATCGTCACTTTCATAATCGCAGACCGGTTCAATATAGCACGGTACTTATGTAGGTTCCAATGGTACTACAACATAGAGCGATTTTATTTCAAATGACATCGTCCACTTCTTCAAATTGAGTACCCCATTCATGTCGATAGCCCAAGTGATCCCTAGGAGTGTGGGGTACGGATTGCTGTCATTGACAATCTCTATTACTTTGAAATCCGCAAATGTGCTCACGCCTTCAATATCGACTGTTACTCCTTGCAATCTTCCCATGGGGATGATCTTTTGTTGATTGTCCATCCTCAATTGAATAGGAGACCACTGCAGTGCAGGTCTCCCCATTCTCTCCCGTGTTTGTTTCGGTAAAACATTCACATCTGACCTGTTGTACCTTAAGAAACCAATTTCCTGGCTGTATAGAAATTGTGCTTAAGAAATTAATGATTATAATGATTGTCACTTGTTTATCACTTAATTATATATTGTTTTCTCAAATGAAGGACCTAGGAAATCTGGTTCTTGACCCTTAATACTTAGCTGACAAGAAAACATCAGAATGCCATTTACTTGTTGAATACAAATGATGAATGAAGAAGGATTGAATAAGTCACAGACAATATGTTGTTTTACATAGGATCTACTATCTGTGACATTGGGAGAAGTTATAGATAATATGTTGTTTTACACAAAAACTATTATTTGTAACTTAGAATAATTGCAGAGATGGGAACTTCAAGTATAGGAGCGCTCTTTTAAGGGATTTTAACTTTATTTACACAAGCAAATAAAACCTGCAACTTCAATTACTATACTTAAAGGAAGAAAACATAAGATGATACATAATATAGAAGACAAAAATCATACCCAACAACGTATGAAAAACTTATGATTCTTCATTAATCAACAATTGTATCAGGAATTCAGTAGCTTAGTCTCCAGGTTCTCTAAAATTCGAACCGTTTCTCTGTAAATTTCCCTCTTTTTATACATTATAAGACAGTTGGCGATCACCAAAACTGTCAAACTGCTTAACTAGTTTCCTAACTGTCTAGAGTAAAAATTATTACATAACATTACATAGAGGGTAAAATACACCTCATTCTAAAGAACACAGAATAACTGGAAGTAACACAAGTTAGAAAATTATGATGAGTGTTAGCTTTTTCAGCATTGTCATTTGGTTGCTGATTTTCTCTGCAGATGCTTCAATAATAATTAAACTTTTTTAATCATAATAAACTATATTTGAGTCAAACGCCGCGTGTGGACATGGGCTTACGTTTGTATTAGGCGCATTTCGATTGGCCAAAACACAAGAAAACCCGACCAATAACCTTTCTTTGGAGTTTTAGTCATCTATCACTAATTTTGATTATTTCTCTTAAACAACATAATCAACTAATTTACACAGAACATTAGTTTACCATGGAACTAAAAAGGATTACAATCTGATTCATAAACCTGTCGGGTTTGCCTTAGCTATATGTGAACCGTTCAATCACTTATTCAATCAACGGTTCAATTCTTCGGAAGTCATGTGACTTTAGACCTGTTTGAAATAAACCTTATCAAGTCTGCCTTTTCAATGCTCTGTTGACTCTCATACGAACCCGATGGGAAATATATACCACCAGTTAATAATCTATCGGGTCTGACTTTAGCACTAAAACTCGATCATTTCTTAACCCAATATCCGTCAGATCTGTGGCTTGTTGATCAAACAACCCAGATCTTCTTGCAAGTACACGATCGCATCGGATCTTCGAAACAAACCCATTCTAGTTAACTTTTTTGATTATCGTTGGATCTGTTGCTTGTTGATCAATGTCCTAGATTTTCTCACAATTTTACATTTAAATCCACCCCGTTAATCAAACAAAATACTTCATTTCTTTTAGACTTTGTGGGGTTAAAGAATATAAGGAAACTACATTGAGGTTGAACCCCCGCAATAATTCTAGGCCACACGTTGTGGTCAACCATGCTCACATCATGGTCAACTATTGGGGTTGAGCCTTAATTAGTCTTTGTGCTTATTGTTTCCCTACAACACACCTCATCATACTCATCAAGCTATCACCAGATCACGCCTCTTAAACATTCATGGCCTTTAAACAATGGTTTGATTTTTCATTTCTTTTGATTTTTATTTCGCTTTGTGATAAAACTGAAAATAAGACAAAAATAAAAATGGAAGCTACAACATCTGGCTCCACCTGGGGATAGTGCTTTTGCCACAAAAGCACTAAGAACTGCAGATCAGTGCCTTCACCTCAGGCTTGGAGTCATATATTGCAACCAATTCAAATTCTATGGAATTTGTACATTGAATTCACTCTGGTATCTACAATGATAAGATGCTTATGCTTAAGAACTGGAAGTAATGCTTGAGGTATTGCCCATTGATAGGCAGCTGTAGAGTTTCACCGTCAAGATTCTCAAGAAGGAAAGTGTTATTGGACCTTACTTCAACAATTCTAAAAGGACCATACCAGAGAGGATCAAACTTCCCATGCTTACCTTTATCTTCTCTTCTGGTATCCCATCTTAATACTAGATCTGCAACTTTAAAGTCAATCTCCTTGGATTTTCTGTCAAAAATACTTTTCATATTTGACTGATACACAATCAAGTTGTCTCTTACCTTGCCCCTGTTCTCACTTATCTCCACTACTTTATTCATTATTCTTATCAAAGCATTTGGTTCTTCTTTCGCCTCCTAAATCATTGCAATCACAGGCTTCACAAGTTGACTTGGAAATAGAGCCTGAGTTCCATATACTAATTCAAAAGGTGATTTTCCTGTAGATCTTCTTGTAGTCACTCTAGCAGCCCATAGAGAAAACTTTAACTTAGAATCCCAGTCTTTTTGGTTCTCTGCAATAGTTTTCTTAAGGATCTTCATCAAAGTTTTGTTAGTGGATTCAGCTAATCCATTTCCCTATGGATGATAAGTTGTTGAATGAGACAAAATGACATTATACTTTTGACAAAAAGAAATAAACTTACTTGAATTAAAGACTTGAGCATTATCTATTATGATTTTGATGGGGCATCCAAATCTGCTGAAAATATTCTCCTCTAAGAACTTCATCACCACTTGATCATTTTCCCTCTTAGTAGGTATAGCTTCTACCCACTTGGTGAAGTAATCAGTAGTTGTGAGAACCCACTTGTGTTGTCCACTTGAAGGTGGGTTAATCTCTCCAACAAAGTCCAATCCCCATTATCTGAATGGTTCCTCTATGAAGACTGGGATCAAAGGCAAGGGAGCTAACCTCTTCTTCTCAGAAAAAAGCTGACACTTTAGACAGCTTCTGACAAACTTAAAATTATCACCAAATAAAGTAGGCCAATAAAATCCTGTCTGAAGGATATTATGTGTAGTAACTTTCCAATTGTAATGTCCTCCACATAACCCCTCATGATGATCTTTGATTACCTCTGTAAACTCATCTTCTATTAAACATAGCAATAAAAGTCCTATAGGATCCTTCCAGTATAATCTGCGTTCCACAATCACATATAGCTGTGCTTTGATATTTAATGCTCTATACTTTGTTCTATCCAAGGATTTGGGATAGGAGAGGTAACACAAATAATGAATTATATGCTTGTACCATTCCGAACATAAAAATTTATACCTGTTATTCATACCTGCATCTAGCTTTTCTTCATTTTCTTCAGTTGTTCCTTCATCCACAGGAGTCAGCAAGTTGATACCCAATGCTTGAAAGTTCAACTTTGTAATAATTTTTGCCAATCCTTGCCCTTTCACTAACTTTGTGGGTTTTGTGTCCAAGTCATACTCTTGGATATTGGCTATCCATTTTCCTCTTTTGCCTTCTACATCTCCCTATACTAGCACATCTTTTACTGTAGCATTTGGCACATAGGCAATGATATGTGACTGCAACACATAAGTTCTAAAGGTTTTTAGGGCTTTTACCAAATAATACACCTATTTTTCAAGAATATTATACTTTAGCTCAGCATCCCTGAGAATCTTGCTGAAGAATGCAACAGGTTGCTCCTTCTCTTCATCATTCTTCTGTAGTAAGACAACAACTATTGAAGTCGATGATGTGAATGAAAAAACTTGGAAAGGCTTTTGATAATCAGGGCTGATTAGGACTGGAGTTGCCTGCAATGCTTCTTTAATCCTAGAAAATGATTCTCTAGCTTCCCTGGTCCAATGCACTTCATTCTCCTTCTTCAGCATATTAGTAATTTCTTTTACAATTTCTGCATAATTGGACACAAATCTCCTTAAGAAGTTTATTTTTCCCAGGAACTTTTGAATATCCTTTTTACTCCTTGGCAGTGGTATTTTTTGCACAGCTTGTACTCTTGCTGGGTCTATCTTCACTCCATCTCTAGAAACAATATGCCCCAATAGTTTGCCCTCTTCCAGAGCAAAGATGGATTTCTTGGGATTTAAGGAAAGCCCAAATCTTCTACATTTTTCAAAAGTATTTTTTCATATGCTCCAGATGTTCTTCATCAGACTTTGAGAAAACAGTAATATCATCCAAATATATTACTACAAACTTATCTCCCACAAAAGCAATGTCCATAGCCCTCTGAAATGTAGCACCTGCGTTCATCAATCCAAAAGGCATTCTGGCATACATAAAGGTCCCCCAGGGAGTTGTGAATGTTGTCTTCTTCTGATCTTCTCTATCCATAACCACCTGGTTATACCCAGAGAATCCATCCAGCATTGACATTCTAAAAGATCCTGTTACCTTCTGCAGCACATGATCCATCTTAGGCAATGGATAATTGTCTTTCAAGGAATCCCTGTTAAGATTTATGAAGTCCACACATAACCTTATGTCTCCATTTTCCCTTGTTACATGCACTAAATTAGCTACCCAATCAGAGTATTTGAGTGGAACTATTATTTTGGCATCAAGCAATTTTTTTACCTCTTTTTCAATTGATGGAAGAAGCTGAGGATTTATCTATCTAAGCTTCAGTTTAAAGGGCTTAATTCCCTCCTTCAAGGGGATCTTATGCTGAATAATATTTACATCATATGCTTTGAGATCCTCATAGGACCATGCAAATACATCAACATAGTCCTTGAAAAGTTTAATATATCCCTCTTGATAATTAGTTGAAACTCCACTGAATAATTTGACTAGCCTGGGTTTCTCCTGAGTTCCAATATTATGATCTTGAATGTGTTCATCTTGTGAAATTTTCCCTGAGTCAACAACCACATCATTGGGTTAAAAAGAATTTCAAGAGGGATAAGCCCCTATGGCATAATATTATCTTTCAATTGAAAAACTTTTTGATTAGCTATTGAATATTTTAAACCACTAACTTCTGCAACTTCTATTGTTTCATCTTCATCCTGATCAATTTCTATGCCTTGAAACTCTTCAACCATAGTAAAAAACTCTTTAATCTGCTCATCATCTTCAAAATCTTACCAATGTTTAACATTATCAGGAACAGAAGGTCTATGCCTCATTTGTACCTCATACCTTAGTTTTGGATTAATAGGAGGCCTGAAAGTACTAGCAGCCACAACCAATGAATCTTCTAATCTATTCCCATACCTTGGAATAAAATGGATATTAAAAGCTTCAAAAAAGTTCTCAACCAAATCCCAGACTTAATTTATGTATGCCCTAAGCCTAGGGTGTTTTTTTTTACAGTGATTTTTTATTTGTTTGATAATCAGCTCCGAATCTCCAAAAGAAGAAATTGACTTAATTCCCATCTGTTTAGCTGTTTGTAGATAAATAATCAAGGACTCATATTCCACCACATTGTTTGTTGCTTCGAACTCTAATTTAAAGGAAAAGGGGAACAGATTACCTCTAGGTGCAATTAGAAGGAAACCAAAACTTGTTACTTCCTTGGAATAGGCTCCATCAAAGAAGCATTTCTACATTCCTTCAGTTTGCAGCTCTGTATGTACACAAGCTGAAGTAAGCTACCTCTGGTTATCTTCAGCCAACTTTGCATTATCATGCAGCATGAAGCAAGCAAAGTCATCTTTCTCCTGGATATATACAGGTGAATTACTTGTTCCATTTTTGTAATTGTTTTTACAAACCTATTTTCTATGTACAATCTCCTCTCATCCCCACCAAAAGTTAGTATACCATCATATGTAAATTCTAGTTTTAGGACACCACCCAATTTAGCCCCCCATGACCTAGATAGTAGCATTCCAAATCTATCAGGGATATCTGCTACTACTACATCCATGACCAAGCTTCTAGCAGGAATCTAGGCTACTGACACTACCAGATCCTTAACGACCCCTAGACACTTGACTTTGTTTGAATCAAAAGAGTACAAGTCTCTATAGGGTTTGGTAACTTGTAGATTTAGTTGCTTCATCGCTGAAAATGGCATAAAATTGTGTGAAGCTCCTGAATCAAACATACAATTATGTAGGAGGAAATCATGGATCAATAAGGAAATATAAAAAGGAGGTGTTGAAGGGTCTACTTCCTCTACATGTGGGCCAAAAACCACTACTGGTTTATCTTCCTCCAAATTTACAGTGTCATTTATATTCACATTTTCTTTTAAATTAATAAACTTAGCAATGTCCCTTTGATAAGTTGGTGTTTTTGCTAGTTCTATAAGAGGAAACTGAATTCTTACCTTTTCCAACTCTTTAGTAAGACTGAAAAAATGACCCTGTTTAGCATTCTTTTCATTTTCATCTTCTCCTTTCTTCATGACTGAAATTACTTGGGGAATTGAAACAAGTTTCTCCAAAGAAATTTTTCCACTTTGGTCTTGAGAAGACTCACCTTGAAGTATGTGTGTCTTTCCATTTGAATTTTGTTGTTGCTTTCCTTTATTTACTTGTTTTGTAGGATGAGATTCTTGTGGAGTCACTTTCGGTGAGGAAGCTGCAACTTGCTTCTCACTTTCATTTTCTTGACTTCTTGATCTTTTCCTTGATCTCAAGTCATATTGCTTGTGTAGTTATGCCTACATAAAATCAGAGAATTGCTTCCAATATTCATCAATTTCATTTTCATCATAAATGGCATCTGTTTTGGCATATTCATACTCTTCTCCTTCAACACCAAGTTCATCTTCATTTACTGCATATAACGTAGAAATTTGATCTTCATGGTCCCTAGGGAGCTATAGTAATTCACCAGGATCTGCCTCTATATACAATGGTGCTTGAATCTAATCTTGATCTTTTCTCTCCTTTTGCAAGATTTCAAAGGTTGTCTGATGTATTGGGGATTAAAGTTCTTATTATATTGTGTTTGTCTCTAAGAATTCTTATTTTCCAACTCTAACTTATTCAATTTATCTGACAAAGTTTTAATTACATTACTCATATCCTCTAGTGTTTGAATTTGAGATGATTCTATCTTTGCCTTTCCCTTGTCTTGGATAGGCTGTGTCTCTGGTGTTTTACCTGCAACCACCAAATTTGCTTCTATTTCTAATGCATCTATTTGAATCTAATCAAGGGTTTGGGATATCCTCTCCCTCAATGTAAATCCAAAATATGACTCAAAAGCCCCTGCAAAAGTTATTTTTGCACCAACAGGAGGGGGCTTAATCTCCACTGGAAGACTATTGTACAATTTATTAAATCTTCTAACAAATTCAACTACAGCTTCATCAAATTTCTTCTTTATAGCATTAAACTATGTTAATGAATACCCATGGTCTCTTTTTTCTCCCCATCTCTGGGTGAACAATCGCTCCATCTCTTCCCAAGAAGGAATAGAGTTATTAGTAATCCCTTTAAACCATTTTCTTGCTTCTTTATCCAAGAATTGAACAAAAATTCTTAGAACAATCCATATGTTTGACATTTAGGTTTTCTGCAAAGTTACAAAATACTAGTACATGATTCTCTGTTGTTTCTTCATCTTCCCCTATAAAACGAGGAAGAATCTTGAGGTATTCCTGTGACATTTGATTCAATGGTTGTGGCAGTTGAAGAGGTGCATATCTATTCATTAAGAAAGCAGGAGTTGCCATGTTTTCTCCCAAATTTACTGAACCTTGATTACGAAGAGATGTGGAAACTGACAGAGGAGTAAATGGAGTGTGCAAAGGTGGTAATGCAGTTATAGGTTCAGGCTGAATAACTATAGCAGATATTAAAAGAGAAATAGACTCTAAAGACTTTTCTTGACAGTTGGGTTCTTGAAATGAATTGGATGTAAAAGGTGACTCTTGGTCAATAAAAGATGAATGTGAAAGATGTGATGAATAGCTGCCTGGTACAAACAGTGTAGAACTTGGTGTAAGTGGAGTATTAGGCCTTCTAACCCTCTTGGAAACTAGCCTTTCAGGATCTAAAAGGGCTTGAACTTTCTATTGTGAGGTATTTGACCTTGTATGGGGTCTCCTTAGAGCCAGAGTTATTGCTTTGTTCAAAACAACCAAATATTTCCTCCTCACTGAACAACCAGAGGAAAATATTGAAAACCTAGGGAAAAGTGTTATTGTCTTCTCTTCTCGGCAACGACGCCAATTAATGTTGTACCTAAAGAAACCAATTTCTTGGCTGTAGAGAAATTGTGCTTAAGAAATTAATGATTATAATGATTGTCACTTTATTATATATTGTGTTCTCAAATGAAGGACCTGTGAAATCTGGTTCTTGACCCTGAATACTTAGGTGACAAGAAAACATCAGATTTCCATATTCTTGTTGAATACAAATGATGAATGAAGAATGATTGAATAAGTCATAGAAATTATGTTGTTTTACATAGGATCTACTATCTATGACACTGGGAGAAGTTATAGATAATATTTTGTTTTACATAGAAACTACTATTTGTAACTTAGAAGAATTGCACAGATGGGAACTTCAAGTATAGGAGCACTCTTTTAAGGGATATTAACTTTACTTACACAAGCAAATAAAGACTTGCAACTTCAATTACTATACTTAAAGGAATAAAACATAAGATGATACATAACAGAGAAGACACAAAATCATACCCAAGAACGTATGGAAAACATCCGATTCTTCATTAATCAACAGTTGTAGCAGGAATTCAATAGCTTAGTCTCTAGGTTCTCCAAAATTCGAACCCTTTCTCTGTAAATTTCCCTCTTTTTATACATTATAAGATAGTTGATGATCACCAAAACGGTCAAATTGCTTAACTATTTTCCTAACTGTCTAGAGTAAAAATTATTATAGAACACTACACAGAGGGTGAAAGACACCTCATTCTAAAGAACACGAAATAATTGGAAGTAACAGAAGTTAGAAAAGGATGATGACAGTTAGCTTTTTCAGTTGTGTTGTTTGGCTGCTGAGTTTCTCTGTAGATGCTTTAATAATGATTAAACTGTATTAATCATAATAAACTATATTTGACTCAAACCCCGCACGTAGACCTGGGCTTACGTATGTATCGGGCACCTTTTGATTGGCCAAAACACAAGAAAGCCTGAACAATCACCTTTCTTTGGAGTTTTAGTCATCCATCGCTAATTTTGATTATTTCGCTTAAACAACAGATTTGACTAATTTACAGGGAACATTAGTTTACCACAAAATTGAAAAGGATTACAATCTAATTCATAAATCTGTCGGGTCCATCTTAGCTGTACGTGAACCGTCCGATCACTTATTCAATCAATGGTTCAATCTTGAGAAACTCACATGACTTTAGACCTATTTGAAATAAATCTTATCGAGTTCGCCTTTTCAACACTGTGTTGACTCCCATATGGACCCGATGGGAAATATATACCACCAGTTCATAATCTATCGGGTCTAACTTTAGTGCTAAAACTCGATCATTTCTTCACCTGATATCCATGAGATCTGTGGTTTGTTGATCAAATGGCCTAGATCTTCTCGCAAGTACACCATCACATCAGATCTCTGAAACAAACTGATTCTAGTTAACTTGTGCGATTACCATTAGATCTGTGGCTTGTTGATCAAGAGCCCAGATCTTCTCGCAAGTTTACATTCAAAGCCATCATGTCAATCAAACAAAATACTTCATTTCTTTTAGACTTTGTGGGGGTAAAGAATATAAGGGAACTACATTGAGGTTGAAGCCCCGCAATGATTCTAGGCCACACATTGTGGCCAACCATGCTCACGTCACAGTCAACTGCGGGAGTTGAGCCTTAATTAACCTTCGTGCTTATTGTTTCCCCACAGCACACCTCATCATACCCATCAAGCTATCACTTGATCATGCATCTTAAACCTACATGGTCTTTAAACAATGGTTTTATTTTTCAATTCTTTTGATTTTTATTTTGCTTTGTGATAAAACTGGAAATAAGATGAAAATAACAATGGAAACTACAACATGACCCAAGATGCCAGAATATATGCATAACTTTCTTCGATGTCTTCGAAGACCTCACATTCTAAAATGAAATGTTTTTTCTGTTGACATTTTTTCTCCCACACTTCTTTTGACATTTTTCCAGCGCCATGTTACTTAGAAAATAATGAAAAACCATATTTATTAAGATTGTGTTTGTAATTAAAAAATAGCTCCTATTTTCTTATAGGTTATTTTATCTCCCTGACAGAATGCCACTGTATAAGATTGTATTGATTGATTTTTGAATTCAATTAATTTGTCAGCACTGTGGGCAGCCTAAGGGTCTCCTCTCCTGAATATTGCTAGTTTTTCTCATTCAATTTTGTCTTCCGTTATTTCTAGTTGGTATTGTTATCACTCCAGGAAGCTCTCCTAGGTTGTATCTAGGAGATGCCTGGTAACATATAAATCTTCAATATCGTTCTCTGAACTATTGGAATGGATTGGGGTTAGGATCAAGTCAGATGACTGTTTCAACTCTGCTTTCACTCAATACATGCATGAACACCCTCAACTTTACAAGGCTTTAGACCACTAATGCTCAATAGTTTATAGATTCCATGGATAGATGGAGAATACTGACTGTACCAGCAGATGAATACATAAACACATATGAATGGCTAGCTATAGAAAGTAGATGAAGCTCGCAAATCTAATTTATCAATGCAGAGATAAGATGACAGTTGTTTGGCATTAGACACAGAAGAAAACATGAATAACCTATTCAAGTGCAAGCTTAGAACATAGGAGAAAATGGGAATTGAACATGTAACAACAAAAGAAGCTTATATTGTTGGAATCAAGATGAGACGTTGAGAGGAGCAGAGTCTCGAGAGTCTCTAAAAATTGAACCCTTGTTTCTTCTAGCTTTCAGCCATTTATAGGCTTTTTACAATGCTCTCGGGCTTTCTGAGGCTCGAGAGGTGTTAATCTATCCCCTCTGGCTTCTAACTGCTTGATGCCATGACTCGACACACATGATCTCAGAGGTCTCTTTTTCTAACAGCATAGCAACCAAATTCTAGTAATTGTGCCTTACTGTCAGGTGGCTCGCTCGTGCCAGTGACGTTCCATGACCATTTCTATTGGTTTGGTTTTGTTGCGTTGTGGCTTTTTCCCTTTTTCGGCTTTCTGTCTCCTAGCTTCTGTCTGCTCGCATCCCTCTTCTAGTGTTACACAATCATTGGATAACGTAGAAAGGGGAGGTGGCCACCTATTATGTAGCGTAAGAGTGCCTCGGGCCTTTGGAACCCCTGAACCAACCGATTCTTGCTAACACAGAGAAATGCTTTTCACTGTGAACTTCCGCCAAAACTCTATTCATTCCAGACTTCAAAAGTCCTTAAATACGGTCCATTCCTCTAACAGGTATGTCCTCATCGCTATCACAAGTTGCTTCAACCTTGCTCCTTTGTATTTTAAAAATACGTTAAAAACACTAAAAATCTGGAAAAAATGGCTTTTGCAGATTTGAAATATTATATATTTTCATTCACGAACTCCTTCGGGTCTGGATTTTATCACATCGGCATTGTCTCTTTATATTTCTTTAAATAACAAAATATGCGAAAATACATTAACAAGTGCCTTTCGGTGGATCTCAAAATCTATGCAATAATGCTTATATAGTCATCGGGTCCGGCTAATTGCACCGCGCATATACATGTGTATAGGCCCCGCTCCATAATGTGTCTCTAATTGTGATATCATGATGTGATCAATCGCAATCGCATATTGCTCATGCCCTAGGGCATTGCAAGCTCTCTTTGTAATTTTCGATAGTGATCTTGTGATGCAACGTGGGCCGTTGATCTATGTGCTTGATCAACGGTCCTAGTTGACTCCACTGGTCATCGTCGCAAGTTTTATATGATCTGTGTCAATATCCACTAATTGCCATTACCTATTGTGATTCGTCGATCAGATCTGGACTGTTGATAAGCCAAATCTGATGACTACTATGCATTCATTATTCAAGCCTCCATTGCTGTTTTTCACCGTTTTCTCTATGTTTTTCACCTCCCGACAGTGTTTTCCCACCTGTTTGAAGGTTCCCCTTATGCGACGGTTTTGATCTTTTGAATGATTTTGAAGACTTAGAGGGTTTTCTAGGTTCTATTTGGATCAGCACCTCAGGACTAACACAAATTATGGCCAAAGCATAGGGAGAGGAGACATGGACCATCAGAGCTGAAACAGGGGACCTTTCTGCTAAAAATAGCAGCACTGCACCTCAGGGGCTAACACTGGCTCCATTTGGGGATGAAAGCCTCCCTATGAGGTTTTAAGAACTACAGACTATTGCCTTTCCAGTAACAACCAAAACAAACTTATTCCCTAGTGTTCCATTGGGCATGGAGTTTGTTTGCATGGAAAACAAAAATTGAAAAAACCTATTACAATATTAAGGCCTTAAAGCCTCATATGAATTAAAGTTTCAAAAACTGCCCATTGACTGGGCCATCAAAAACACCTTCCCCCTCTAAATTGTGCAGAATGAAAGTATTGTTCGTCTGAACTTGAGCAATGAAAAATGGTCCCATCCATAAGGCATCAAATTTACCATGGTTTCCCTTGTTTTCCTTCAATACATCCCATTTGAGAACCCAGTCACCAACTTGAAAACTGTCCATTTTTGCCTTTCTATCAAAGGTTTCTTTGATCTTCTTCTGATGAATTCTTGACTTCTCAACCAGTTGTTCTCTGATTTTCTATAATTCAACCAAGTTACTCATTCTCCTCGTTATGCCATTCTCTTCATCATGTTCTTCTTGCAAGAATTTGGCCACAGGGAGAATCAGCCGGATAGGAAAAACAACATCAACACCATAAAACAGCTTAAATGGAGAATCTCCTATGGACTTCTTGTTGGTAACTCTATCAGCCCATAGTGCAAACTTAAACTTGGAATCCCAGCTCTTTTTGTTGTCCTCCAACATTTTTTTGATTATCCTTACAAGACTCTTGTTAGATGATTCTGCGAGGCCATTGCCTTGAGGATAATATGAGGTAGAATGCACCAATTTCATGCCCATGGCTTCACACATGTCCACCAATTATTTTGCCTTGAAAGTTGTTGCATTATCAGTGACTAGTTTGGTTGGGCAACCAAATCTAGTGAAAATATTCTCATTCAAGAACTTTATGATAACCTAATGATTAGCATTTTTAGTGGGTATAGCCTCAATCCATTTGGTGAAATAATTAGTGGCTACCAAGATCCATTTCTGATGGCCACTGGAATATGGATTGATCTCAGCTATGAAGTCCGAGCCCCATTACAGGAAGGGACCATTGACATGCACTGGCTTCAAGGGTAGAGATTTTAGCTGTTGTCTTCCTGCAAACCTCTGACATTTGTCACAAGATTTTACAAAAGAAAACACATCAGAGAATAGAGTAGGCCAATAATACCCAGCTCTCAGGATCTTGTGGGTTGTGGTTTTCCAATAATGATGCCCTCCATAGATGCTAGAATGGAACTGGTACATGAATTCCACAAATTGTTCTTTGTTTAGACATCTCAAGAGGATCCTTGATGGGTCTTTCCAATTAAGCAAGTTTTTATTAATGTAGAATTTGGTTGATCTGAGCTTTATGGCCCGGGCTTGACCTGAGCTAAGCTCTAGAGGGATTTCTAGCTTCTGCAAAAAATGAACCACACTGGAATACCATTCACAGGTGGCTAGATTTTCAACCAAATATTGATTCTGCTCTTGCTCTTCTACTGCTTCCTCTGTCCGCTCACCACCTGAATTTGAACCCATGCAATTGATGTCTAACAAACTATAATTTCCCTAGCCATAAGCTTAGCCAAGCCCTGACCTTTGACAAGTTTGGTGGACTTCACCTCTATGTTGAAATCTATGAATTTTGCAATCCATTTAGCTCTCTTTCCATCAATATGTGGCTGAGCTAGAACATCTTTTACTGAGGTTGAAGATACATATGCAATCACTTTGGAATGCAAAACATAAATTCTAAATGCCTTTAAAGATTTTATGAGAGCATAAGCTTGTTTTTCAATAAGGTCATACCTTAGTTCAACATCCCTCCGAGTTTTGCTGAAAAAAGTCATGGGGTGCTCTATCCCTTCATCATTTTTCTACAATAGAACTACTGCAAGTGTGTCATAAGAGTCAAAAGAGAATATATAAAACTCCCTGGTATAATCTAGGCTGATTAGAGTGGGTGTTTCCATGATAACTTGTTCGATGGCTTCAAAAGAGCTTCTTGCACCATCTATCCATTTTATTTCTGATCCTTTCTTCAGCATGGAAGTGATGTGCTTCACTAGCTCTGCAAAGTTTAGAATAAACCTCTTGACAAAGTTAATCTTACCCAGAAAAGATTGAATATCCCTTTTTGATCTTGGGATGGATAATGTCTGAATTGCTTGAACTCTTGCTGGATCGATCTTCACACCTTTAGTAGAAAAAATATGTCCTAGAAGTTTGCCTTCTTCTAGAGAAAATTGTGACTTCTTTGGGTTTACAGAAATTCCAAACCGTCTGCAATTTAGAAACACCTTCTATAAATGTTTAAAATGGTCCTTGTGACTGTGGGAAAAGTTTGTTATATCATCAAGGTAAATAAGGACAAACTTGTCCTTCTCTCCCACAAAGGCTATGTCCATGGCCCTCTAAAAAGTAGCCCCAACGTTTATCAATCCAAAAGGCATCTTAGAGTACATGAAAGTGCCCCAAGGAGTAGTGAAGGCGATCTTTTCTTGATCTTTTTGATGTACAACAATCTGATTATAACCTGAAAATCCATCTAAGAAAAACATGACTCTAGCCCAAGAAACTTTTTGCAGCAAGTGTTCCATCTTAGGCAATGGGTATTTGTCTTTTTTAGAGCATATGTTCAGATTCCTGAAGTCAAGACAAAGCTAGATCTCTCCATTCTTCTTTCTTACTACCAAAAGGTTAGCTATCCACTTTGAATACCTTAGGGGAACTAAGATCTTGGCATCCAACAACTTCTTGATTTCCTTTTCAATTAAAGGCAATAAGAGAGGGCTAATAGGTCTTAATTTCTACTTAAAAGGGATGGTGTTCTTCTCCAGTGGAATCTTATGTTGAATGATGTTGGTGTCATAGGTCTTTATATTGTTGTACTCCCAAGCAAAAATATCAGCAAATTGTTTTATTAGGGTGCAATACTCGGAACTTTGGGCAGAAGACAAGTGTGTGGACAGATTTATGTACTTTGGATGGGTTGGACTGCCTACATTATGTCTATGAGCAACAAACTTATTTTCTTTTTTGGCAGGTTTTTAAGGTACATCGTTATGATCAAACAAATTTTCTAGGGGCACCAATCCTTTGGGTATATGGTTACTAGGCAGCTGAACAATGCTATCTTGACCAGTCTCATTCTCTAGCTTGGATTGGTTACATTCTTCAATGGTTTTGTTTTCTTGGTCAATGTGAATTTCAGAAAATTCATCAATGACCTGTAAAACCTATTAATTTCATCATCATCTTCAAAAACTTTCCAGTATTTGACATTGTCAGGCAGAGATGGTCTATATTTCACCTGGACATCATAAGTCAATTTAGGAGGCAAAGGAGGAATAAACGTGGTAGCAGACACAACAAGGGAATCAACAAGTTGGTTCTTCATTCTAGGGATGTAAGAAATGCTGAAAATATTGAAAGAGTCCTTGAGCTTCCATACTTCATCTCTATATGCTTTCAGCCTTGGATGCTTTTCTTGGAAAGTTTTGTTGACCTGCTGAATGATAAGGTCTACATCTCCAAACACCTTCAAACCTTTGATGCCCATTTCTTTAGCATATATCAAGGCTTTGTATTCTACTATGTTATTTGTGACCTGAAAAGTTAACTTGAAAGATAAATGAATGCATTCTTGTGTGGGGGACACAAGGACTACACCTGCCCCTACAGCTTCCTTAGAACAAGCTCCATCAAATAACATGTCCCAAATTTGTGGGGCTTCTTCCTCTGTGATCTGGTAGACCGGTTTCTTAAACTGCGTGGAGGCCAACTGGGATTATTCAATCTGAAGAATTCAGGCTCCAAATTCCGTGTCGATAGCATAGATGGGATGATTAGTGGGATTCCTTTCATCATTGATGATATAAGTGAACTGAGCTTCTTTGTATAATCTCCTATTCTCACCTCCAAAAACTGGGACAGTAGCATAGGACAGATCATTTTGCAATGTTCCACCTAATCTCTTGATCCAGCCTCTAGAAAGAAACATGCCAAACTTGGGGGGTACATCTGCTACCACAATATCTATCATCATGCTCTTCATAGGTAGCTGAGACAAGGTGATGGCTAGGTCTTTGATTAATCCCAAACATTTCACTTTTCTGGAGTCAAAAGAAAATAGGTCATGATAAGGCTTGGTAATGTCAAGACCTAAGTCATCCATGATAGCCTTGGGCATTAGATTATGGCTGGCCCCTGTGTCCAGAAGGCAGTTGTGAAGGATTTTTTCATGAATAGTCAAAGAGACATAGAATGATGGGGAGTCGTCATTAAAATTTTCAATCATTGGGATGAGAACAATAGCTGGTTTGTCATCTTGTAGATTTACATAGTTAGTGGAGGCTTGGGTGGCTTTAGGCTCAAGGGCCTCAAGGATAGATCTCTTTAAGGACTCATTCTTAACGAGTTCAATCAAAGGTATAGGTATGCTTAACTTCTGAATTCCGGATTCAAAACTAAAAGGAGAAGGAGACTTGTCAAGGCCTCCATAGAAAATTTTAGGGGTGAATGTTCGCCCTTTGGCGAAATTAAGGGGTTTTAAATTTTTAGTGGGCGAATATTTTGTATCATAGCACATTTTTACAAATCGCCTCAAATAGCCCACCTCATTTTAAAGGAGAGGGTAAAAAAGGTAAATTTAATCCTTGAAACTAGGAGTTACAACCTTCGATTCGCCCATTTTCAAGAATAGGTTTTATTTAAGTGAATCCATTCGCCCATTTTCAAGAATAGGTTTGATTTAAGTGAATCCTATGGGCCAAATGCCATATTTATAAAAGAGGTATGGTAAATTAATAAAAATATAAATAAATGAGAGGTATGGCAAATAAATAAAACATTTTCTATATTTACTCCATAAGTCACCTTATATACATGCAAGGGTGTAAACAAATAAGAATATAAGTAAAGTGGAGGTATGGTAAACAAATAAAAATATAAATAAACTAGACGTATGGTAAATAAATAAAACCTCTTTTTATATTTAGTCCATAACCCTCGTTCTATTTATGAAGGCTCAAGAAAGAGGTTTTATTTAAGTGAATCCTATGGGCCAAATACCATATTTGTAAAAGAGGTATGGTAAATTAATAAAAATATAAATAAACGAGAGGTATGGTAAACAAATAAAACATTTTTTTATATTTACTCCATAAGTCACCTTATATTTACGAACACTCAAAAAATGTGCTATATTTAGGTGAAACCTATGGGAAAAATACTATGGGACAAATACCGTGGACTAGATTGTTATTAATACCATGCAAAAAAACATTATTAACCCTAATATTAGTATTAATAAAAAATAAAAATGGCACATGGTATTGACCCATGGTATTCACCTGGAATGTAGCCTATTTAAATGGGGGAATTAAACCAGCATAGATCCATCTTTACTCTGGATCTACTAACCCCTGAGAGGTATCAAATATCGTGATATGCAAACTAGCATAGAGTGAAAAAATATTTGATCCCTCTCGGGCTTGGTGGATCAAGAGTAAAAATGGATGTTGTAATTTAATGTATGTTAAACATTTTAGCTTGGTTAAAAGAAAAAATAGAATAAAATTCAACTATTAATTTTTATAAATTACTAATAGTAATTTTTAAGCTCCAAGTTTATGATAACCCATGGTATTGACCCATGGTAATACCATGGTATTCATGTGAACATAGACTATTTAAAGGGGAAATTCTATCATCTTAGATCCATCTTAATTCTGGGTCTACCAAGTGCTCAGAGGGATAAATAGATTTCATCCCCCTAAGAGTGGTAGATGTGGAGTTAAGATGGATATAGGTTGGTTTTTATGATAATGAAGATATTAAATAGACTTAAGAAATTATATTGTTAAAACATCTTAAGGTGAATGGTTAAAGAATAGACATTGGACAAGTATATTTGTATACTTCTGTTTTAAACTGAAACAAATCTAGGGCTAAAAGGAATGGATTGATTGCACTAGTCATCCTTCTATAACTTTCCAACATATGCTGGAGTAAATAGATTGTAACTTGGGTAATTTTTCTAACTGCAAACAGGAACATACTTGTGTATTGGCAGGGTGGTTACGAGGTCCATAGAAGTGATGAATTTGAATTTTTCTTGGTTTTATATATAGTATTAGATTTTTTATCATGCTTTCTGTGAATGACACGGGTGAATTTTATCCTACACCCACTAGGTTATCGATATGTAATTTCAGTAATTTTGTTTTCAAAATATATTTTAAAGAAATGCAATGATTTCATCTGTGTATTCAATAAACACAATATTCTAATGGAATTCTACATTTGTGGTTTACCTATATAGATTCCATGGAGAAGTGTTAGTGGTGTGACATCAATTGTCCTCAAGCAGAGGCTTTAGTTTTACTCTTTTTGGAAGAAAATACTTTCTTCCAACATTTTTGAGTTCCATGAAAAATTTGAAAGTCCTAATAGTATTCAATTATGGGTTAAAGAGATCCACATTGAATGATCTATCGGCCTTATCTTCACTTAGTTTAAGGCTATTCACTTGGAGAGCCTGCATGTGCCCCCACTTCAAGAGCATAGTAAAGTCATGTATAACTTAAAGAAGCTATCTTTAAGCTTTTAGTGAAGAATGGAAAAATGTCTGGGTTCAATAACAACTAGTCGAGCATTAAGCTTCCCATAATGCTAGATTTTAACCTAGAGCACTTTTGTGATTTGGAGGAGATGCCCCTCGTATTTGTGACACATCTTCAGTTGTGAATTGGACTATTACTAACTGTCATTTCCTTCGAAAGTTACCTGATGACTTGGGGAACCTCAACTCTTTAAGAATGTTAAGGAAGGAAAGAAAGTACATTATGCTAAGTTCTCTTATGGTTTTCAAGTTTTTCTTGGTTATCTACAACGTTTCAGGTAGGAAAGTACATTCTGTTAATGAAAATTTGTCTTGATAGAAAGGCCCAATTTCAAATTCTAATGCTTTCAAAAAACATTGTATAACTGTAATGTTTCTAAAAGGAAAGCATATTTTTTCAATTTAAGTATCATGATCCCATATTCCAACTTATTTTTCAGTAACCCATTAGGCTTTGTAGCTTTGAATAAATCCATGTCTTTTGATAAGATCCTCTTCCAAATTAGAACACAGTTTCCTTTTGGCAATAACCACATACAATGTCTTGATTTTGTTATTGAGAAAATAGAGGTTGTGAAACAAGCTTGTGCCATACAAGAATTTGATTCATTGATTATGTATCAATTATGGCTCTTGATGTAACAATGTCTTGATTTTGTTGCCTGAAAATAGAGGTTACACTTTACTATTTCACAGAATTTCTTACAACCTTTCCATAAGTATTGATTTGTAATCTGAGTCATTGAGGGATGACAGTGATGACAAAGGTAATATTCCATGGTTTGAAGTTACCCTCTTCCTAAATATTTAAAT
The DNA here is from genome assembly GCA_031772625.1 of Pinus tabuliformis. NCBI lineage: Eukaryota > Viridiplantae > Streptophyta > Pinopsida > Pinales > Pinaceae > Pinus > Pinus tabuliformis. The sequence continues at coordinate 915,438,604 of CM062809.1, forward strand.
ATATCACCACAATTTAACTGTTAGTTAAAGGAATTGTATTTGATTTGCAAACAATTCATTGTTTGATTATAGATTTTGATTTTTTCCCCTTTTTATTTTTTTCTCAGATTTGGTATGAGATATCTTCCAATATTTGGGTTCCCTAGTTTCCCCACCATAGCTATGAGGTTCAGATGCCATCATTAAATATTCTCAGAATGTTACAACTTTTCTACTAAGTGTACTTTGAAACATTGTTGTTGCTTTTCCATGGTGTTAATGCAAATAAGCACTACAACTAGTGCCATTATTTAGATTAAGTGCCGAAATCTAGGTCGTCTTGTAATGATGGAGTGATTGTTTTCTAGCTACTAAGGCCATATGCATTTTTATCTCTTATGTTGTCCTGAGATATTCAAATTCAGAATAAAAATTGAGGTCTCGTTTCCACTGTAGATTGCAGTCAGTTTCTTGAACATAATATATAGTAGATTATATTTTACTAATCAACTATGGATGTGATCCCTCGCAGGAAAGGAAATTCAAAGTGACTTTGATTTCACATTGATTTGTCAAAACATCCACATAGGAAAGGAGATTCAAAATGACACTGATTTCACACTGATTTGTCAAAATGGAGGCAAGAGAAAAGGAAACTTTGTATTCAACAATGCTCTTAATTTCATATGTACATGCACAGACATATTAGTAGAAAATATTGAAGGGTTGCCTAAGTAATATTTTCCATTCCACTACATTCTTTATAGCTTTTAAATAAATAACTCGGAACAATTCATTACACTACTTGTTATTCTTTATTAATTAGTGGTTAAGATTTTGATATTGAACTGGCTAAGATTTTTCTTCCTTCTGTGAAATTGTGTGTTCTATAATGCTTCTTTTCCATTCACTATGTATAGCATATAAAGTGTGTCTAATGGAGTAGGAAGATTGGAAAGTCTTGTGATCCTTGAATTATGTTACAAGGCAGAAACCCAACAGGGTAGGGTAGGTGCATCCCCATAAAGGGGTCACAAATACCAAAGTTGGTATTGGCTAGTGCCTTGAGCTAGAAAATTTTCTTTACCCTTGTATTAATAGTGAATCAGGAGAGGATTCTAATATTATTTTTATAAGATTTATATTAGTTAAGATTGATGAATAAAATTCATGAGACATGAGCTAGGATGTCCTTGCAAGGTGGTTGTTGATTATTGGAAGCTATGATGGCCATTATGTCAGGTTAGGTGGTCGCACTCCCTTGATCGTGAGCAAGATGGAAGACTTCATAGTCTGGATTGATTGTTTAGCAATGATAATTAGTGGGCTCATTCACAAAAGCTTCTATTTCACTAATCCTTTTTATAGAGTTGTCAGATTCAATTTCCAAAGGTTTTAATTACACTATAGAGTTGAGTTCTGAGAGAGTTGTGATTCACAACGTTAAGTATAGCAGCTATGACACTTGAATGAAGACAAGCATAGTAGATGTATCAGACTCTGTTATAAGATTACCTGCATATTATAACGGACTTGGTTGGCTTTTTTATCATTTTATAAACAAGTTCCATTTCATGGAAATGTGAAAAAAAACAATGATATTGCCACCATGTGGCTCTTGTCATATATGGTTTTATACTTTTTCAAAAAATTCTCTAAGAGTTCACAATGCTAAGATTCACTAGGACCTTAAAAAATTTTATTCTTTAGTGAAAGAATCGCCAAGATCTTACAAGATTTTATAATTGAGTAAAATAATTGCCATGCCTGGTGAGAGATTTGCCAAAAAATTATATATACATATTATATTATTGATAAAATCGCCTTCCATTTTTCCTATATACCATGGAGATTCACCCATTTATTATACATATAAATTTATGGGGGGTTCTTAAAATTTTCCCTTAAGGCCTCTTACCTCATGAGTTGGAGCTTTGAGGATGATGGGATCAATTGCTGGTTGTTTTTTCTTTTTAGCTTACTGTATTGCAGGGACAGTGGTTCTCTGAACAGAAGTTTCCTTGTAATTATTCATCTTCGACCTCAGATCATATCTATGCCGATCATCAGTTTGCAGAACAGCTTCACCGTCCCACTCTTGGCTGATCTGGTCATTGAATAATGACTTTTCATAGGTAGCTAAGGTAAAAAAGGAGGCATTACCTTTGTCTTACATACAATGGATCTCATCATCTTCTTCAAATTGCTCTTCTTCCATGACTACATTCTAGAAAGGGGTCTTCACCCTTTGGTCTTCATTGGCATCTTTGCTTCTTTGCAGAATCTACAACTGCTCATTAGTTCTTCTATATGGATTTGGATTTCTAGGAGCAAAGGTGTTAGGAATTCTTCCTTTCCCAGGGTGTTTCTTAACCTTTAATTTGGAGATTTCAGAGGCTAATGAATCTATCATCTTGGGATCTGAAGATGATGAAGATTCACCCCTCTATCTCCTTCTATCCACATTCCCCTTAGGCTTCTCTGCAACCATGATGTTTGATTCTACTTCCAAGGTTTCATCATGCATATCAGCCAAGGTAGCACATTGTCTCTCCCTCAATAGTAGACATAAGTCAGAATCAAAGGCACTGGCATAGGTGAGTTTAGCAGAGGTGGTAGTGGGTTTTACTTCAGTTGGTATCTTGTCATACATGCGGTTAAACGTCTTAGTAAAATCAGACAACAACTCACCATTTTCCTTATTTAAGTTGCCAAACTTGGTGTGGTAGTAGAGTAGATCCTTCTTATCTCCCCAATGCTTTAGGAATACATCATCTAAAGCCTTAATATATGCTATAGACCTTGGGGTTAGTTCTCTGAACCATTTCCTAGCCTCTCCATCTAGGCTCTGGACAAAGACTCTCATCCATACATCATCCTCACTAATGTCTAGGTTATTAGCATAGCTATAGAATGATTCAATATGTTCTTTAGTTGTAACACCTTCATTCTTAGTGAACTTAGGCATATACTTATGATATTCTCAAGTAGACATGGCATTCAAAGGAGTGGGAAGTACTAGAGGTCCATACCTAGCAGCTATGATTCTTTCCATTTTGGCAGGTGCTTATGGTCCTGCTATAGCTATGATGGCTATAAGGGTACTGGAAGTCTGAATGACAGAGGGTTGAGGAGTGACTGATAGGACTAAAGGAGTATGATGGATAGGAGGAGAGGTTTCCTTTGGGCTTTCAACAAAAGGAGAACCTAAAGAATAAGGAGCTCTATGAGTCTCTGAGATTTTTTCTTCACTACTAGTATTAGATGCTATACTCTCAACATCTATTTGCTCTATTATAGGATTTTCTTGAAGAGATATAGAATATTTTTAAGAGTTACCTAAACCTGATGCTCCTTTCTGTAATGCCTTTCTTTCTTTGATGATTTTTTCAGGGTCAGGTACCGGGTCAACTAGTGGCTTCCGAGGATTTCTCCTAGTATGCCTCACAAACTGAGCCAACACTATGGAGTGGAGTCACAAAGAGGTTCGTCCTCTAGTAGAGTCGCCAAATAAATGATTACAACCAAAATAGTGTCCATACTTTGTCTATCATCAAAGTTGGATCTGTTTCATTCACCACGGAAGCTGAGCTTCAGTTTCCTGTCCCCAACAACGACACCTATTATGTTATCACTCCAGGAAGCTCTCCTAGGTTGTAGCTCGGAGATGCCTAGTAACATATAAATCTTCAATATCTTTCTCTGAAATATTGGAATGGATTGGGGTTAAGATCAAGTCAGATGATTGTTTCAACTCTGTTTCCACTCAAGACATGTATGAACACCCTCAGCTTTACGAGGGTTTAGACCACTAATGCTCAATAGTTTATAGATTCAATGGATAGATGGTGAATACCGACTGTACCAGTAGATGCATACATAAAAACATATGAATGGCTAGCTACAGAAAGTAAATGAAGCTATTTATCAACACAGAGATAAGATGACAATTATCTAGCATTAGACATATAAGAAAACATGAATAACCTATTCAAGTGCAAGCTTAGAACAGAGGAGAAAATGGGAATTGAACATGTAATAACAAAAGAATCTTGTATTGCTGGAATCAAGATGAGACGCTGAGAGGAGTAGAGTCTCCATAGTCTCCAAAAGTTGAACCCTTGTTTCTTCTATCTTTCAGCCATTTATAGGATTTTTACAATTCCTTCAGGCTTTTTGAGGCTCGAGAGGTCTTAATATATCCCCTCTAGCTTCTAACTGCTTGATGCCATGACTCGACACACATGAGCTCAGAGGTCTCTTTTTCTAACAACATAGAAACCAAATTCTAGTAATTGTGCCTCACTATCAGGTGGCTCGATCATGCCAACGACGTTCCATGACCGTTTCTATTGGTTTGGTTGTGTTGTGCTGTGGCTTTTTCCCTTTTTTGGCTTTCTGTCTCTCGGCCTCTATCTGGTCGCATCCCTCTTCTAGCATTACACAATCGTTGCATAACACGGAAAGGGGAGGTGGCCACCTATTCTGCAGCATAAGAGTGCCTCAGGCCTTTGCAACCCCTGAACCAATCGCTTCCTGCTAACACAAAGAAATGCTTTTCACTGTGAAATTCTGCCAAAACTCTATTCATTCCAGACTTCAAAAGTCCTTAAATACGGTCTATTCCTCTATCAGATCTATCCTCATCTCTATCGCAAGTCTCTTTGGCCTGGCTCCTTTGTATTTTAAAAATACGTTAAAAACACTGAAAATCCGGGAAAAATGGCTTTGGCGGATCTGAAATATTTTATATTTTCATTCCCAAACCCCATCGAGTCCGGGTTTTATCGCATTGGCGTTGTCTCTCTATATTTCGTTAAATAACAAAATATGCAAAAATACATTAACAAACGCCTTTCGGTGGATCTCAAAATCTATGCAATAATGCTTATATAGACATCGGGTCCAGCTAATCACATCGCACATATACATGTGTATAGGCCCCGCTCCATAATGTTTCTCTGATTGCGATATCGCAATGCGATCAATCGTAATCACAATTGCATATCGTTCATGAACTAGGCCATTGCAAGCGCTCTTTGTAATTTCCGATAACGATCTATGATGCAATGTGGGCCATGGATCTGCGTACTTGATTGATAGTCCTAGTTGACTCCACAGGTCGCCATCGCAAGTTTTATATGATCTGCGTTAGTATCCACTGATTACCACCACCAATTTTGATTCGTCGATCAGATCTGGATTGTTGATCAGCTAGATCTGACAGCTATTGTGAATTCATTGTTCAAGCCTCTGCTGCTCTGTTTTTCATTGTTTTCTCTATGTTTTTCACCTCTCGACAGTGTTTTTCTACCTGTTTGAAGGTTCCCCTTATGCGACAATTTTGATCTTTTGAATCATTTTAAATCCTTAGAGGGTTTTCTAGGATCCATTTGGATAAGCACCTCAGGAAAAACACGGCTTATGGCCAAAGCAGAGCGAGAGGAGACGTGGACCATTGGAGCTAAAACAGGGGACATTTCCACTAAAAATAGCAGCACTGCACCTCAGGGGCTAACAGGGATCATAGTATAGGGAAAATCGAGGATGAGTGATGTGCCAAGTAAGCGATTGTCTCATCTTGTCTCATCGAGTCGTGTTGGTATCGTTGCTATGGGTTGTGTAAGCGTGGGAGTAGTAGTGTTATATTTTAGTCGTAATCGAGTGAAAGGAGTCTACATGTTGAAGTTTGTGCATGTGACTCAGTGGAGGAGTTGTAGCATTATTTTTTTCACAGCTCTATGGGCTCGACAACGAAAGATATTGGCCATGATTTGACATGGCGGTTTCGAATGGATTGAAGTCTTGGATTTAATCAAGCCATAGTTTCTTGTAGCACCCTCGTTTGGAGACGGTTTCCTGCATAATGGAGATGATGAGCCGAGTAGCCTATAGCATTACCATTGCCTGTAAGCCAAGCTGTCTGTAAGCTCGATTTGTTGGAGAGACAGTGGTTGTATGAGTTAAGCTATTGGATGAGCTAAGTTGTCTTTATAGGAGAGAGTCGGTGTCAGAGCAGCCTGTTCGTTCTCTCCACCACTTTTTCGAGCCGAGTCTACTGGAGCTTGTGAAAGAGTGGATATGACGAATAGAGACGGAGTAGATTTGGCCTACCCTGATTAGTCGGTGGAGCAGATTTGGTGAAGTGAACAACTGATGTGTTGAAGTTGCCTGTTGAGAAGCAACGTGGCGCAGAGGAGGTGGAGGAATTGAATATCACTTTCTCGGATCGCATGAGCTGGAGCAACACTCCTTAAGCTTAAAGAAATTGTATTTCTACAACTGCATCCTCCAATTTTGTGACAATTGGGTAATTTTATATAATTTTAAAACATAAGGGGAAGTGTTTAGATGAAAGATCATTTTTTTTAAAGGGCTTTGATATATTGTTTTTAAAAAAATGGGCATTAATTTCAAGTTTTTTTAAGGAGTAGTGAGTTTTTTTTGGGTTTCATATATATTTTTTTTTGAAAAAAAAGAAGGGTTCTTTTTTTTCAATAGATAAAGGAGCCTCAATAATTTTTTTCCTTTTTTCCTTTAACCTCTATTTGAATCCATTTGAAGTTGGTGGAAGTACGTTTTAAAAGACTTTGGGAGAGGATGGCGAATCCTTTTGTGGAGACATTGACCTAGGTGGATGTTGGTGGCCACCCACATATCCCACTTGGACCCCCACAACGGTCTCTTTCAATTTTTCAGTTTCCGTAATTGTAGCACAATTTACTATTTTTAGTAGTTTTTCTAGTCCTGAACTTCCAGAGCCATTTTGAGGCCCTAAACGACGTTTTTTGGGAAATCTGGGAGTAACATGGGTCCATGTATTAATGTTTCTCTTACCAAAATTGCAGTGCTCGAATAGATCTTTCTAACGAGCTATTCTACGCGTCAAACGAAGATTGGGTGCCAAAGTTACGACCCCGGGAAGTTGATGTACCAACTTACCCAAAACGGGGCCTACAATTTGGCATTTCATCTTCTAGGGTTAGGTTTTGGGATGTTAAGGGTTTTCCATTGTTTATCAACAATAAATAGGCCTTCGAGGCTCACTGTAACACAGTTTAGAGGCATGTAGCTGCCACATCTCTTCTCAGAGATAAGCTACCATCACCCTAACTGGTTTATTTCCATTTCTGTTTGTAAGCATATTTCAGTATTTTACATTAATGAAATGAAGTATTATTTCCGCTGCATTTATGTGTTTATGGTTATCTCTGTAATTTGTTTCGTTCCTGTTTAAATTTAGATCAGTGGTATCAGAGCGGTCTATTTTTTCTCTGTTTTTCTTTGCATGTCCCCAACAAGGTTGGGATATGAGTTAGGGCTTGAACTGGTTGAAAAAAGCAAGACCAAACCCCAAAAATCCCAACATCCTCCCATGTTAGATGAAAAGAAAGATGAGGGGGTAGGAGATCCTATCAAAATCTTGCTTGAAGAATCCCTCGAGCGACAAAGGAACGCGATGATGGACAGCTTTGCCCAGATCCTTTAGCAACTACCCCGAGGTCACACATTGGCTTCTAGTAGCTACTCCGGAAATGCCACGCCCTTTAAGGTACAAGTTAATTTTTAAATCCCCATCTTCGAGGGTCAAATAAATGCCGATGTCGTAGATAAATGGTTAAATCTGCTAGAGGGTTATTTTTTTCATGATTTTTCCAGCTCGGAAGATATTATTTTCGCTCTTCTCAAAGCATCCCCCTACGTCAAGGATTGGTGGGAAACCTTCTGCGAGCAAAAGCATGAAAGTACGGGGTCATTATTTTCAGCTGCACCCACTTGGAATTCATTTCGAGATGCCATCAAGGAGTAGTACTACCCTGTCAAAATATATCAGGACAAATACATAAAGTGGACCACGTTGCAAAAGATACAGGACCAAGATGTGTCAGAGTTCACAAAATTTTTCATACCCTTCGCACACAGTTGGGTATCAAGGATTCTAGGCTGCATTTGGTACTCAAATACCACGACTGCCTACACAGGTACATCGAGGAAGAGATGGAGTTCCTGAACATCTCCTCGCTCGGCACAACATACCAATACGCTATCAAAATTGAGTAGAAGTTGAAACAAAAGAAGTGAGACTTTGGATCTACAAATTCGAAGACCAAAGGACAAAGCCAAGGTGGGGTGACCCAAGACAACCTGTCGAAGCCGCAAAAAAAGAACAACACCATGAAGTCAAAGAAGGACACAGGAAAATGGTGTGAGTTCCATAAGAGCCCCACTCACAACACAAGTGAGTTTCGGACCAAGCAGTCACTGGTGGCCGAGTTGAAGGCTTCAAAATTAGATGCATGTTTTTACCCTGAGTCAGAACTCGATAAGGGGAATGGAAAAGGAAAGCAGATTATTGATGCGGAGACCATAGCCACTGTTTCCACTGCCAATATCTAGAAGAATGAGCTCGAAGATCCAAAGGAGGGGGAGCATCATTTCCACTCATAGATGTGGGTGAAGGGTTTACCGCTACAATTCATTGTTGACAGTGGGAGCCAAAAGAGCCTTATTTTAGTAGAGGCCATGAAGCGGTTGGGCCTATCGACTACACCACACACACAACCGTACAGTATCGGGTGGCTTCACCAAGGACGAGATCTCCGAGTTCGCCAGTAGTGTCACATGCCTTACAACATCAAACCCTTCACAGACGAGGTATTATATGATGTTACACCTCTGGATGTTTGTGATGTATTATTAGGCCAACCAAACTTATGGAGGTGACATGCTGTGTATGAGTCAAGGCCTCACGCTGTCATTATTTCTTTGAATAGTTCATTGTACAGGACTGGTGGTAGGCCCACCTACCACCACCTCTTTGATCACTGCCAAGAAAGGCAGCAAGCTCATCTCCTAGACTAGGAAATTCATTTTCTGTCTAGTTCACTCCCAAAGTAAGGGGAAGATTGTCACCACATCCATGAACCCCAGCAAAGGGTTCGTCCATGTAGTAGCAGCAGCAGAGGGATACGGTCATGAAAGAACATAGGAACAACTTATCCTCACCCACAGGGCCACCACACAAGTTTTAGGTGGGCAACAAAGTTTGGTTATATATGCAGAAAGGACACCTTACAAGAGCCCATCAAAAGCTCAGACCACTTCGACATGGTTCTTACAGCATTACCAAGGCTGTGGGAAACAATGCTTTGGAGCACAACATTCCTCCATTCCTTCACCTGCACCAAGTGTTCAATGTGTACTACTCTCGACCATGCTTCCCACCATTACTGGACACATCAGAGATTGCAAAATAGCTCATGAGGGACCAAGTTCAACATATGGAAGAACTCAACACATGGGGATCGTTGCTTCCTAAGGGGGGAGGAATGATCCAGGTGGATGTGGCCACCCACCTATCCCACTTGGACCCCCATAACTGTCTCTTTCAGTTTTTCAGTTTTCGTAATTGTAGCACAATTTATTAATTTTAGCAGTTTTTTGGGTCTTGAACTTTCGGAGCCATTTTGAGGCCCTAAAAGACACTTTTTGGGAAATCTGGGAGCAACATTGGTTCATGTATTGATGTTTCTCTTACCAAAGTTGTAGTGCTCGGATAGATCTTTCTAACGAGCTATTGTACACGTCAAACAAAGATCGGGTGCCAAAGTTACGACCCCGGGAAGTTGATGTACCAACTTACCCAAAACAGGGCCCACAATTTGGCGTTTCATCTTCTAGGGTTAGGTTTTGGGATGTTAAGGGTTTTCCATTGTTTCTCAACAATAAATAGGCCTTCAAGCCTCATTGTAACACAGTTCAGAGGCATGTAGCCGCCACATCTCTTCTCCGAGATAAGCTACCATCGCCCTAGCTGATTTATTTCCATTTATGTTTGTAAGCATATTTCAATATTTTACATTAATGAAATGAAGTATTATTTCCACTGCATTTATGTGTTTATGGTTATCTCTATAATTTGTTTCATTCCTGTTTAAATTTAGAATAGTGGTATCAAAGCGGTCTGTTTTTTCTCTGTTTTTCTTTGCATGTCCTTAACAAGGTCGGGATATAAGGAGTTAGGGCTTGAATTGGTCGAAGAAACCAAGACCAAACCCCAAAGGTCCTGACAGCCTCCCATGGTAGATGAAAAGAAAGATGATGGGGCAGGAGATCCTATCAAAATCTTGCTCGAAGAAGCCCTCGAGCGACAAAGGAATGCGATGATGGACAACTTTGCCCAGATCCTTTAGCGACTACCCAGAGGTGACACATTGAATTCCATCAGCTACTCTAGAAATGCCACACTCTTTAATGTACAAGTTAATTGTGAAATCCCCATCTTCGAGGGTCAAATAGACACAGATGCTGTAGATAAATGGTTAATTTGCTAGAGGGTTATTTTTTTCATGATTTTTCCAATTGGGAAAATATTATTTTTGCCCTTCTCAAAGCATCCCCCCATGTCAAGGATTGGTGGGAAACCTACGGCGAGCAGAAGGATGAAAGTACGAGCTTGTTATTTTCATCCGCACCCACTTGGAATTCATTTCGAGATGCCATCAAGGAGCAGTACTACCCTGTCAAAATCTATGAGGACAAATACATAAAGTGGACCACACTATAGTAGAGACGGGATGTGCTAGAGTTCACAAATATTTTTCATACCCTTTGCACACAGTGGGGTATCGAGGATTCTAAGCTGCATTTAGTACTCAAATACCACGACTGCCTACACAGGTACATCCAGGAAGAGATGGAGTTCCTGAACATCTCCTCGCTCGGCACAACGTACCGATATGTTGTCAAAATTGAGCAAAAGTTGAAACAAAAGAAGCGAGACTTTGGATCTACAAATCCGAAGACCAAAGGAAAAAACCAAGATGGGGTGACCCAAGATAACCCGTCAAAGCCGCAAGAAAAGAACAACATCACAAAGTCAAAGAAGGACATAGGAAAGTGGTGTGAGTTCCATAAGAGCCCCACTGACAACACAAGTGAGTGTTAGACCAAGCAGTCACTGGTGGTCGAGTTGAAGGCTTCAGAATCAGATGCATGTTCTGACCCTGAGTCAGAAATCGTCAAGGGGAATAGTAAAGGAAAGAAGATTATTGATGCGGAGACCAGTGCCACTGTTTCCACTGCCAATATCTAGAAGAATGAGCCTAAAGATCCAGAGGAGGGGGAGCGTCTTTTCCACTCATAGATGTGGGTGAAGGGTTTACCGCTACAATTCATTGTTGACAATGGGAGCCAAAAGAACCTTATTTTAGTAGAGGTCATGAAGCGGTTGGGCCTACCGACTACACCACACCCGCAACCGTACAGTATCGGGTGGCTTCACCAAGGACGAGATCTCCGAGTTCTCCAGTAGTGTCACCTTCCTTACAACATCAAACCCTTCACAAACGAGGTATTATGTGATGTTACACCTCTGGATGTTTGTGATGTATTATTAGGCCAACCATACTTGTGGAGGTGACATGTTGTGTATGAGTCAAGGCCTCGCGCTGTCATTATTTCTTTGAATAATTCATTGTACAGGATTGGAGGTAGCCCCACCTACTGCCACCTCTTTGATCACTGCCAAGAAAGGCAACAAGCTCATCTCCTAGACTAGGAAATTCATTTTCTATTTAGTCCACTCCCAAAGTAAGGGGAATATCGTCACCACATCCATGACCCCCGCGAAGGGTTCCTCTACGTAGCAGCAGCAGCAGAGGGATATGGTCATGAAAGAACACAGGAACAACTTCTCCTCACCCACAGGGCCACCACACAAGTTTTAGGTGGGCGACAAAGTTTGGTTACATATGCAAAAAGGACGCCTTACAATAGCCCATCAAAAGCTCAGACCTCTTCGACATGGTCCTTACAACATTACCAAGGCTATGGGAAACAATGCTTTGGAGCATAGCATTCCTCCATTCCTTCACCTGCACCAAGTGTTCAATGTGTACCGCCCTCGACCATGCTTCCCACCATTATTGGACACATCAGAGATTGCAAAATAGCTCACCAGGGACCAAGGTTAGCATATGGAGGAACTCAACACAATGGGTATCATTGCTTCCTAAGGGGGGAGGAATGATCCAGGTGGATGTTGGTGGCCAGCCACCTATCCCACTTGGGACCCCACAACTGTCTCTTTTAGTTTTTCAATTCCGTAATTGTAGCACAATTTACTATTTTTAGCAGTTTTTCGGATCCTAAACTTTTGGAGCCGTTTTGAGGCCCTAAACTACGTTTTTTGGGAAATCTGGGAGAAACATGGGTCTATGGGCCAGTGTTGCTATTCCTAAAGTTGTAATGCTTGGATAGATATTTCTAATGAGCTATTGTACACATCAAACGAAGATCAGGTGCCAAAGTTATGAACCCGGGAAGTTGATGTACCAACTTTTCCAAAATGGGGCACACAATTTGGTGTTCTAGGGTTAGGTTTTGGGATGTTAAGGGTTTTCCATTGTTTCTCAATAATAAATAGGCCTTCAAGCCTCATTGTAACACAATTTAGAGGCATGTAGCCATCACATCTCTTCTCAGAGATAAGCTACCATTGCCCTAGTTCGATTATTTCCATTTCTGTTTGTAAGCATATTTCAGTATTTTACATTAATTAAATGAAGTATTATTTCTAATTCATTTAAGTTCTTATGGTTATCTCTGTAATTTGTTGTGTTCTTGTTTAAATTCAGGTCAGACATACCTAAACGAAGTTAACAAACTAGATGGCACAAACTGCGTCAATTGGCAATTCAAGTTGCAAACACTACTGAAAGGTTATGACGCCTAGAGTATTACAAAGGGGGATGAAGCAAAACTTGTTGCTGGCGTGACATTTGCAACAATTCAAGACTAGGAGAACTGAGAAAATAAAGTAAAGGTACTGCTTAGAATGTCTGTCAAAGATAGCATAATTCCTCATATCCGTGAGTGTGAGATTTCTACTAAAACTTGGAATACACTTAAGGAATTATATGAGACTAAAAACACAAATCGAGTTCTCTTCTTGAAAACTAGGCTCATGTACATTAAAATGGAAGAGAACGAATTAGTTAATGCCTTTATTTGTAGAATTAAATAATTGAAAGATAAGTTGGGAGACATATGGGATTCAGTACCTAATACTGATCTAGTAACAATCACATTAAATGGGATGTCAGAAGATTACCAGGTGTTTATTACAGGTCTTACAGAAAGGGAGAAAGCACCAAATTTTGAGGAATTGACAAGTGTACTATTACAAGAAGAAGAGAGGCACAAGAACTTGAAGCCTCAAAATCCAGATTTTGCACTTGTGGCAAAGAAAAAAATCTTTAAAGGGAAACAAGGAGGAGAAAGAAAAGGAGGAATCTCATCCTAGAAAAGGCCATATTTGAAACCAAATCAAGGTATGTCATCTAGAATGAAATTATTTTACTGTGGAAGAAGTGGGCATCTGAATAGATATTGTTATAAGAAGAAAAATGATGAATCTAGACATAAACATAGAAGATAGTCAAGACATTTTGTAGGAGAAGCCCTAAATTTTGATCTCAAAAATCTCAACTTATTTGTGTCTAATGTTACGTTGTCTACTGAAATGGATGATGTTAATACATGGTTTGTGGACTCTAGAGTGTTGATTCATATGACATGTAATAAGAACTAGTACAAAAACTTCAAGGAAATTAGCAATGGTGGAAACATCCACCTTGGAGATGATCGTGCATATAAGATCATGGGATATGATGATATACCAGTGAATTTACCAAATGAAAGCATCAAGTGCATCCATAATGTTATGTATGTGCCTAGGATCAAGAAAAAACTAATCTATGTGCCTACAATCACATATCAAAACTTGAAGGTTGAATTCTTCAAAACACATTGCATAGGGAAAGACTTGTTAGATCAATGCAAATATGTTTCTTTAGGAATTAGAATTGGAGGCCTATACAAGATTGATGTTAAAAACAAAAGTCATCAAGAAGTGACCTCTACAACTATGTCAACACAAAGTATTTGGCATCAGAGGTATGGTCACATCAATTATCATGATTTATTGTTGCTGCAGAAACAAAGTATTGTTGAAGGTCTCCCTATGTTAAAGAATGAATATGTTGCTTGTGAATGCTATGCATTAGGTAAAATTCACATAGATGAATTCCCCTCTAATTATAATCGGAGAAGAAGAGATGTAATAGAACTTGTGCATTCTGATGTTTGTGGACCCACGCAGAACAAATCCCTAGGAGGAACTTATTACTTTTTGTTCTTTATTTATGATTGCACAAGGTACACTTGGGTATACTTCCTCAGGAAAATGAATGATGTTTTTTAGAATTTCAAAGAATTCAAAAGCATGGCAGAGAAGTAGATAGGGAAGGTTGTAAATATCCTTCGTTCAGATCAAGGGGGATAATACAGATTGCAGAACTTCACCAAATACTACAAGGATCATGGAATAGTGCAACAATTCACAGTACCCTACACTCCACAGTAGAACGATGTTGTAGAAAGGAAAAACAGGATATTGGTGGAGTGTGCACGATGTATGATCAAAGGTAAGAGCCTCTCAAATGATTTTTGGGCAAAAGCCATTATTAATGTTGTTTATTTAAAGAATAGAAGTCCAACAAGGAATCTTGATTTCAAGACTCCATTCAAAGCCTTGTATGGTTTTAAAGCAATAGTTCATCATTTGAGGATATTTGGGTGTAAGGAATTTGCACATATTCTGAAGGAGAATAGAAAGAAAGTTGATGCTAAAGGTATCAAATGTATTTTTGTAGGATACTATTTAGAATTTAAAGCATATAAAACCTTTGATCCATCTACTCACAGAGTATTTGCGAGTAGAATAAAGCAGAAGAAAAAGAAAAATATAGCGAGAAACAAAAGCTTGGAGGAGAATCCAATTATGTGGACATCATCAGAAATCAGAGCCTAATTAGAAGTGGAGAGTAATCTCATAGAATAGAGGTGAAAGCAGTGAAGTACGAAGGAAATCCACTAGACAGATTCAACTACCTAAAAGGTACAACGACTATGCTCTCATGACTATTGTTCTGAATGTCATTGAACCCATGAATTTTAATGAAGCTATTTAATATGAAGAGTGGAGAAAAGTTATGGAGGAAAAATATGAATCTATAATTAAAAATAGAACTTGGGAATTCACTGAAATTCCTAAAGGAAAAGGCCCTATAGGATGAAAATGGCTATACAACCTGAAGTTTAAAGTAGATGGCAACATAGACAAGTATAAAGCTAGATTGGTGGCAAAGGGTACTCTCAGAAAGAGGGTATTGATTATGAAGAAACATTTGCACCTGTAGCTAAATTGAACACTATTAGAATGTTAATTGCATTAGCTACAAAGTGTCATTGGAATTTGCACCAACTAGATGCAAAATTTATTTTTCTGAATGGTAGCTTAAAGGAGGAGGTGTATTTGACACAACTTGAAGGGTTTGTAGACAAAGGGCGGGAACATTTAGTTTGTAGATTAAAGAAAGATTTGTATGGGCTAAAACAAGCACCTAGGTTGTGGTATGAAAAGATAGATTCTTTCTTTTTCTAGCAGCCAATTTTGTGAGAAGTCAAAGTGATTTGAATTAGTATACCAAATTTGAGGCAAAGGGGTATGTGGTGTTGATTTCTTAGTATGTTTATTTTTGAAGCATTACAGGAAATTCAGTGAAGTTAATTAATGAAATTAAGATGTAGATGTCACAAGTATTTGAGATGAAATATATCAGTTAGTTACATTACTATTTAGGTCTTGAAGTTTGGCGAGATGTTGGTCAGACTTTTGTTTCACGAGGTAAGTATGTCAGAGAAGTGCTTAAGAAGTTTAATATGGATCAGTGCAAAGTTTTTTTTGTTCCTATGCAACAGAATGTGAAGCTTCATATTGATGATGGTTTAAAAGAGGTTGATGGTACGTTGTACAAACAACTAATTGGAATTCTGAATTACCTTACTACTAGACCCGACATTGCATATTTAGTTAGTGTGCTGAGTCAAATTATGACAAGACCTATAAAAATCCATTGGAGAGCAGTGAAAGAAGTACCTAGGTTTCTTAAAGGTATAATTGATTTTGGTCCTAAATATACTGATTCATCTGATGTTGAGCTGATAGGTTACTTAGATTCAATTTGGGCCAGTAATCCAAATGATAGAAGATCTACTACAGGTTATCCATTCAGTATTGGATTTGGGTTATTTCATGGAGTAGCAAGAAGCAACCAACTGTATCTTTGTCATCTACAGAGGAAAAATATAAAGCTCTGTGTGTAGCAACTTGTGAAGTTGTTTGGTTGAGGCGAGTTCTTCAATATATTGGAGAAGAACAAAACAAGGCTACAATGATCAAATGTGATAACCAAAGCTCGATCTAGTTGGTAAATAATAAAATCTTTCATGCATGGACAAAGCATGTTGATGCCCAATTTCATTTTATTAGATAAAAGATATAGTCTAAGGTAACTTTTATTGAATATTGTAATACTTGTGAAAATGTTGCTGGTATTTGCACAAATCCCCTTAGGAAGGTGAAATTTGAATTGTTTAGGGAGATGTTAGGAGATCAACCCTTTCTCTATTAAGGGGGTAACTTGGAAAATAATGGGGAAAATGTAATTGTTAAGATTGTGTTTGTAATTATGAAGTAGTTCCTATTTTCTTGTAGGTTGTTTCATCTACCTAACTAAATGCCACTATATAAGATTATATTTTGATTGGTTTGTGAATTCAATGAATTTGTTAGCATTGTGGGCAGCCTCAGGGTCTCCTCTCTTGAGGGTTTCTAGTTTTTCTCATTCAATTTTGTCTTCCATTATTTCTAGTTGTTTCACAACGGCGTTGATGAGAATTAATCCTTAAATGAGCAATAAGAATTTTGGCTCTCCAAGAAATATTGGCCCCTATGTATGCTTTTTGTTAATGATTATGAGTGGGATTAAACTCTTCAATATAGTACTTTTTCTTTCTCCCTAACTCCTTATCTCGAATACTCTTGTCGAACTTATCTATAACAAATTTTTTTATCGCTTTACTGTTTATGGGACACATGTTCAAATAATAAGCCATTTACTAAACCAATTTTTATTTTTCCACATCCAAGTCTTCTTTATTTTGCACAATATGTCATTAAAGACAACCTTAGGCCATCTGACCTCTTCCATTTGCTCAGTTTCTTTTAAATACCTTATGGCTCGCACCATAGCAATTGCTTCAATAGGAGCAACCCTTATTTCACTTAATAAGATAGCATAAGGAACTACACTTTTAATTTTGAGTTTGTTTGTAATCAAAAACTTCTGAATTTTCTCAATTTGTTTCCATTGCATGTTGGATGTACTGCTCGCCCACAGTTCACAATAGTAGAGAATCGCCGAAATCACTAAAAGCCCAAAAATAATTAGAGTGGTTTCCCAGTCCCATAACTCTATCTCTTTGCACCTATTTTAAAACGCATACAATGCTTTCCAACCCCTCAAAGTTCTTTCTTTCAATAGTCATCTCGGCTTAGATTTATGTTGAAGTTAATTCCGAGATATTTGTAATCCACAACATTTTCAAGAATGTTGCCTTCAAAGTAGAACTTATGCTGGTTATTTTGTTAGAGAAAACCACTGCATTCGTTTTGTTAATATTTAGAGAAAACCACTGCATTCGTTTTGTTAATATTTACTTGCATCCCCGCCTTTCTACAAAAATGCAAAAAAAAATGTGAAACATGTATATTTCAATTCTATAAAAATTCTTAATTGACAAGGTTCAAATACAACAATATTTAATTTCTCAAACCAAACAAGCTATATCTTGTTGACTACTTTATATCTTGTTGACTACTTTAATATAATGTATTATTAAAAAATAATTTTAAAAAATAAAATTACAAATATAAATATTTTATTTTCTTAATTTTACTTATTATAAAAGTATACACGGCTCGAATTCAACAGCATTCAATTTCTCTAACCAAACGAGCTATATCCTATTAACTACTTTAATACAATGTATTGTTAAAAATATATTTTAAAAGGTTAAAATTACAAATATAAATATTAACTTAAAATATTCTATTTTTAAAAAAAATCGCATTATAAATTTGAAACAAAAGCTAATCTTTCACACTATTAAGAGAAATTTAAAAAAATAGTATTTCACCTTATCAAAAAAAATTAATACCAAGGAAAAGTTTACAAAAATCTATCAAAAATCTTTAATTTTAAAACCAACGTAACCACATATAAAATCTCGGATATATGAAACTCTCAGACTACGTTCTTAATATGCACACCAACACAAATCCTGAGCCGATATGCAGGCCGAAATAAAAATCGACCACCATTTGGAGTATATAAACTGGATCAAAATCCTTCTCAAATCAACCTGAGAAGAGAGAGTCTTAGACATGGATATATAAATAAATATGGGGTTGATCTGGATATATACTACTGGTTCAAATAATTATTAGCTACGTCCTTACCTCCACCATGATATCCCAAGAATAAAGAAATCAGGACTCAGATACAGGACCAGAAAGATGATGGAAACGTGTGAAGAGTATGCTCAAATCTCGAGGAACGGCTTCTTGCGAAAAAAAGAAAGATCGTAATCATCCACACCAGATTTGAGCTTCCCATATTCAGCAACCCCCTGTGTTTCTTAATTAATTTGAAACAGTACATTAATGGGGTCAAACGTTTTTCACATTGACGGGTGGCCTCCTACATTTAGACATAAGGTCCATGTAAACCCTAGGTTGAGTTAAACAATTTCTAGCGACCGTTCATCTGGCGTCATATCCAATGACAGTCCCGACAGACAACGTTTCTAATAAAACATGTAATCTGATGATTAAGATTGCGAAGAAAATGAATATCAGTGACACAGTTAATGTCAACATCAACTTATTAACCCCGCCGAATCGCCACAATTTGACAAGGACTATTTCCAGTATACAAATGGTCATTGAACCGATCATTGGAATAAGGAAACAAATCTATTCGATTCCAATCAGCCTAGGTTTAACAAGGCCGCAAAATAAAGCTTGGCAAGTTTTATTACTTATTTTTTACTAAATTAAAAGATAGGAGTACCAAAAAAAAAGCTAGAAAATTATTTATATATTTTTTATACTATTAATTAAATTATGTATTAAACAAAAAAATGTTAGATAATCCAATTTAATCATTTATAATTTAAAATATTGAAAATTTTGAAATCCAATTCCAATATAAATCATATCTTCTGCTTAATAAAAGAATAAATAAATAATACACTAATATTCTTTTATTTTAAACATTAAAAAATATGTTAGTTATTTTAAACCTTAAAAAATAGGTTAGGAAAATGGAGTGAAAAACACAATCATGTAACAAGTTTGATTGACTATGACTATATATATATATTATAATAAAATATAAAAAAAAATCAATTAAAAATCCATTAGGGTAATAAAAAGTTATATCACTATTATTATAAAAAATTTATTGTTTCTCTAATAGTTTTATTTTTTAATTGTTTTCTCATTTAATGAAAATTAAATATATTTATATTAGTTTATAAATTAGTTAATAATGATTTTAAAATGAATTTAATATTTTTATATTATGTTAATAAGTATATTTATTTTAAAATAAAATTCTCAAAATTTTAATATAATTATCAATAATTATTGGATGAATGATAAAGATTAATTTCTATAGAATATTATTAGTAGTATATACAAATTAAAAAGTAAAATTTATTGTTAAAGTAATTATGTTTTTTTAATTAAATTTATTAATTAAAAAAATGTTATATGAAATGACTTATGGCTTTTTGGCCATGTAATATTAATAACCCTTGGCATTGCCTCATATATATATATATATTTTCTTAATTAAGTCAAAAGTCTTAATATATTTTTTAAATTTTAATTTATATTTTGTATATATATTTATTTATTTAAATTATAACTAAAAGATTAGATTCTTAATCGTTTATAATTAGGTAAAAAATATATCAATACTTGTTTATATACTTTGACTCTATTATTTAGTTTAAGGTTAATTAGAAATATTATTAGTATTTATTTATATTTATTTAAAAATTATTTAAATTAAGAAATATATTATTTCTTCCTATTAAGTATAGTCGTTTCCTAGTTAGAATGATTTCTCTTCCTATTTAATCTGTATGTTTCTTCATATTATCCTGATGATGAACCACACAAGTTAGTACCAAACTCTTCTAATATGATTTCTACCAAAAACAATATTTCAAATATTAAAAATTTATGTAGTAAAATAAAATAAGTTTCTTAAATTAAAAATCTTGTTATATATATTTTTAAAATACATATATATTTAATTTTTATATTAATTCTTTTTATCATTAATAATAATAATTATTATTTTAAATATTATAAATTAATTTCGCATTTATAAATATTTAATTTATATAACTATACTGCCTACTATTATTAAAATTTTAATTTATATAACTATACTATCTACTGTTATTGAAATTTTATCCTCACCAGATTCCAATTTTATTTCGAACCATGTTAACTGTATTTTAAACATTTTATCTTCCAACAACACGTAATGTAATTTTAATGTTTCTGAATAATTTTAAGGCATTAAAATAGAAAGACTGATTTCTTAGGTTAAAAACCGAAGAAAAACTTACCCGTACAATATTGCAATAATAAGGAACAATTCAACATTATCATGTTTCAATAAGCTAACTAAAAAAGAGATTCAATTATGATATTATATCTCTCACACGCATCGTGCTCTGAACGTTTAAAAATTCTTCCTTACGAGCCTCAGCCCTCCCGCCCCAAAATGATATCCAGACAACTCTCATACTCCTATCTCCGTCGAATACTCGCCATACCATGAAAATCGAACTACTTACTCGAAATATTTAAAACAACTTACACCAAAAAAAATGGCTCTCTGCGCAGATCATCATCAATGGCGGTTGTACTGTTACTAAAAGAGATGGCACTGTGAATGTCGTAGTACGAGCGCGTTGAGAACATCTTCACGATGCCTTCCAAATACTCCGGTGCATGCCTCCCTCGCCTGTTGTGTAATAGACACTTCACTTTCATCCCGTATCAAACGCTTGGCTTCTTTTAACTGGTGGGCTACCATGACCAGGGTTCGCATGTCCCCCGGCACAGTATTTTGAATGGCCTCCATTACTTGTCCTTTTGAAGGAACGCGGTCCATCAACGTTGTGAGGAAGAAGTCGTTCGACTGTGTTCCAGCAAGATATGCAGACACAAATGACGCGCTAATCCAATTTCTCTCTTCTTCCGTTTTTAACAAGGCGGAATTCCTGATAATCTTCTCTGCCTCTACAAAAAGGTTTGCAAATTCTGCGCATGTCGGAAGATCAGCGTCAAAACGCTTAGTGGACCTTGCAGCATTGATTTCCTCCAATGCTTTGTCATGCATTTCCTCGAACCGCGCGGTTATAGGCTCCAGGTCTGCCGTCAGAGAGAGTCCAGAACGCATCTCCTACAATTGCACTGGAAACCCCAGCTTTCGCACATGGTTTGGCGCTGCGGCAATGGGACGAGGGTATCAAAATAGGAAATGGTGATTTCTTCTCCTCGCTTGATGGGCTTGGAAGCATGAATAAACATAGCGCTTCCAACTTCCAGCCTGCTCGAGTTCGGTAGGCACGAATGGTTGATGAAGGACGTCAGCAGCCAGAGTCCGACAAAATTCTTGCCTCGTTGCACGATTCCGCCTTCATATATGTTCGACTCTGCAGCAAATTTCTGTTCGACTCCACCGAATGAATTCCGACTTATAATATCGCGTATACGGATATTATCTACCTCCAATTTTTCTTTTCCTGCTGCTTCGCTGGCAGACATTTGGCCCTCTGTCTTAAACAGATCAATGGCTGGAACATCCAGGCTACCAGGCTCAGAGTAGTCGCGTAAACTATAAAGCTGGTGGAGCAATCTCTGCGATTTCCTGGCAGCATTGACGACGGCGGCAACAAGATTTTCTTTAGTAGTGTTTGGCCGGTGGGCCGAATTGATCCCGGCGGAGTCATCGTCTTCATAAGCAACTGCAACAGCGTTGCTTACCAGCAAAAGCTGCCCGGTGTTTATTTCTCGGTTGGCGTAAAGCCCCCGACCGTGGCCGTCTTTGGTCATCTTTATCTCTACGGGGCCAATAAAATCGGCCACTTCAGGGGGAGAAGATGCGCGTCCCAGCATGTAGTCCGAGATGTCATAATTGCCATTCCTGCTCTGGGAGTACAGAGTCTTGGCTTGGCAAAGCGCGTCTTGTATTTCGATAATGGTGGGGCTGCCCTTGTGAGCTTTTTCCAAATAGCAGCATGCGGCCGCATACTTCCTCAGACCAAACAGAGCGCGACCTTTCATGTAGAGGGCATTCAGATTCCTGGAATCGATCCGAAGGGCACTGTCGGAATCCTCCAGCGCGAGTTCAAATTCATTCACCTGAAGCCTTGTCTCTGCCCGGTTGGAATAGGCGAGCAGTAGGCAGTTGTTGACAGTGCTATTGTCGTTAGATGTCGTCTTCTTGAGCTGAAGCAGAGCGGCGTCGATGCATTTCGTATAATGTTCGGCCGCTGCGTCCCATTGTTTGTCTCTGAAGCAGCCGTTGCCCTTCTGCCTCATCTCCTCCACATCCACATCCAACAGGCTCTCCGCCTGCTCCTCCTCATTTACGAGCATCTCAACGTTGGCAGGATTGTCAACACGGATTGCAAGGCTACCGTCGTCGGCGCGACTAAAGTAGGGCTCCCTGATGGCCACCTTGGCTCCTTTGAGGTAAAGCATCTCGACGTTCTTCTGCGAATGAGCCGCATTGTAGATTGCCAGCTTGGCGGCAAAGCCATTATTGTCTTCAAGTACGGTCATGATAGCGCTCATCCTGAAAGACTCAGCGCAGAGAGTACCGTAGAGAACGCGGCCACGGTGGACTTGCCCAACCTGCAACTCAGTTAAAGAAATGGGTTCCAGTCTTTCCAGCGAAACCGAAGAAGCTGCGGCGCTGCTGCCAACGGGATCCGTGGAGGACAAACTTGTTTGAACTGATGTCGCCAATCGCTGACGGCTTGAGTCGTGAATTTGGAGAAGCGCTTGCTTATCGAACCTCTCAGAGGTATCGTCCTTACAAGTAGTTGAATGGGAGGCCGTTAAGCGACGCAGGTTCTCCATCGTTCTGCTCCTCCTCTTCTCCCCGGGAATATTGCTCTGCAGGTAAAAAATCAATCGTTCGCCTTTTTCATCCTCCCCTCTCCCAAAATCACATTTAACGACGGAGAAAAAGCGTAATCATGCCACACGAATGAATTTGAAAGGTCGGAATTTGAAGAAGGAAGCCGTTGTTATGGTTGTGCGAGTGCCCTTGATTGCCGGTGCCAAGAACGGCTCAAGATTTGCCACGTGTATACATGATAAATTTGATTTAAGTTTCCATATTTTACCGTTGGGCATAATGAAGTCATACAATCTATTTACGAAAATTTAATGATATTCGTATAGGAATCTCATTTAATTAAAATTTAATTTTAATTCCTAATCTCAAAAATTTTCTCCTTTATGATTTAGAGATTGGATGAAAAGTCATTTTCCCACATTTTTATTGATTTTATTTACAGTAACATAAATAGAAATGTTATTAATATAAATCATTAACATAAATATATATGTTATTAATATAAATCAGTGTTGATTTATTTTAATTTTGGATAAGGACTAAATTTTTCCAACTGAACATTTATTTTTTTAGTGTATAATTTGAGGGATTATATCTTTCGAAATGGAAACTTATTTTTTAACTACAGAATTTGCAGACTTTGATGAATGTTTGCACTTTGAAAGATATCGGGTGAAGATCTCTGGACATTTCATACATCTCGAGTTAAGATGAAACTTAAGTGATTTAATATTTATAAATATATGACTAAGTTATAATGATATAATTTTTATATAATAAAAAGTATTATAGTAATTTTAAAAAGATTATTGTTCTTTAAAAAAATTTAGAAGAGTTATTTGAGAAGAATTTTTGGCAAAAATCACATAGAAATATTTTTGCCGATGCGTTTGGAACCAACCAGTGTGGTTCATCGCCAGGACAAGTTGAATGAGTAGATCTTGTTATGCATTATAAATGAGGAGATCTTGTTATGCATTATAAATAGATCGGCCAGAATGTCCAATGACCAAATTTCCAGATCAGGTAACAGCGGGCATAATTTATTTAATTAAGTTCAATGATTAATTTCTTAATAATGGACCATTTTTATAATTGCAAATATACATTAGAATAAGCGAGTTAATATATTATAATTATAAAATAAATCAAGTCATAGAGATTATATTTTAATTAAATATAAGTTAATTATATTTTAAATAAAATATAAGTTAAGGGACATTTAAATCTTAATTTAAATTAAGAAAATAAATGAATAAATTAATTGGTTATCAAAGATGTTTATAAATTTTAGTTAGTTGAATAAGTTAAAAATAGAATAATCTATAAATAGTTATTTCTATTTTAAAATAAAAGCTAAAAGACCTATATTTATGAATATATTAAAATAAATAGATTAGTATCATATTTGAAGTCAAAGAGTATCCCTATAAAAATATTAGAGAGATTACAATATAGATTATTAAGGGTAAAAATAGTAAAAAAAAATAAAAATAACAATAAAAAATAGAATAAAAATAAATAAATAAAATTAAAAATAAACAAAAAAAAAAGTTAAATAGTCAAAAGTAAATATGAGAGAATTCAAGTATTCAAAAAAATAAATAAATAAAAATAAACAAATAAATAAATTAAAATAATAATAATAATAATAAATCAATAAATAAAATAAAATAAAATAAAATAAAATCAATAAATAAATAAATAAAAATAAAAACAAATAATAATAATAATCATATTAAAAAAAATAAAATAAAATAAAAATATTAATATTAGTTTAAAAGTCAAAGGGTTTAAATATTAGAGAAATTAAGAATTCGAAAAAAAAATAAAAAAAAAATAAAAAACCCCAAAAAAAAATACTAAAGGGAGAAAGCCACTAGGAGGAGAGGGCTGGGACCTAACAACTACTGATCTTCCAGCCATCCTAAATTCTTAGTTATAATTTTATGTATTGTAATATTTTTTTTTAAATTTTATAATATTGTTTAAACAATTGTTTGTCTTATTCATTTGAAATAATATCATGGAAAATCTTGGGTTGTCAAAACTAAAGTTTGAAAATTAATTTCACTGAGTCAAAATGTTTACATAACATGACAACATCTCTTCCATATATTTACTATGGGAAAAATTAGTCAGTGAGAGAATTATTACTAACAAAACTAAACAAATTTCACATAATATTAATAGTTTAATTATAAATTTGAAATGTCCTTTGGAGCAGCTCAATTAGAGATCTAAGTAATGTGAGGCTTAAGAAAACTAAAATGTGTAAGGTTCAAATCTTGGCCAGAAGATTCTAGGTTTTAACCCTATACAAAAATTACTTGCAAACTAATTCTTAAAAAATAAAAATATAAAAATATAAAAAAATACATAGAAAACATAAAAATATAAGTTTACATAAAAAAAATCTTGATATGCTTCCCCACTAGCATAGAAGTTGCTGCCCACCTACAACACCCCTACTGCATCGGATTCAACGTAGCAATTCTTCGAGCTAAACTTGGAAAGAATACAACACATAGCTTACCACTTCCAGGCTTACTCTATTTACAATTATCGATTGGTACCAAGTAAAATATAATTCTACGACCCACCTGCTCTTAGTTTGATGTTTTAATCTTGCAATTCATTTTTTGTTCTTCTCATTTTTCCTCGTCTGTGCATATGTAAAGTAGGTTATTGGTCAATTCTTTAAATGGTTTACGACCTTACTGGTCGATTCTTGGTATTTGAGAAGAAAATATCGATGCAGTAGAAGAAGCCCTCTCTGCAAGCTCAAGTAAATGGCTTTCCGAATTCGAAGTTTGACTGCGTATTTTATTTCTTAACTTCAAGGTTGAGGGTTTTATCCTCAAATATGCTACTTTAATTTTTCGCACCAAATCCTCTGAGTTGTAATATCTATGTGCAGGATCAAAAAGACGGTGACCTTCTTCTGTCGCTCTTACAGGTAAATTCGATAACCCCGCCCTAACTTGCTTTTCTTTGTAGTTACACTCGTGGCCACAAGCTCACTGACAGATTTGTTGACGAAAACATACAGGTGCAACCTGCACACATTACTATGAACAAAGTTGGATTACAGCGATGTCGACTTCCCTTAGTTTCTAGGTTTTAATACTTTCTCTTTGTTATTGTTTGGCTACAGGTCCGAGAGGCTGCTGCAATTTTAGGCTTTGATTTACATTAGGAAATGTGTCTTTCCTTCCAAAGGATGATCTCTTGTATTTTTGTTATTTTGATTAGTTGAGTTGGTGGGTATTAGCCATGTAGCCTTAAAACCCTGGTTGGTTATTGAAATTAGTAGAATTTGGCTTACACTCGCAGAATAGCCTTCCAATTATTACGATGTAATGCATAGACTGGTTTAGTTTCTCTGTCAAATGTTTGGTGATTATGGCCTATGGGATTGGTTAATTCAGTTCTAAGAAATTACTCTGGATACACTTGGGAGTATTACAACTATTAAGTTCTTCCATTCAATTTTTTCATAATAGTGGCAATTATTTTGATACTATTTGATAGTTCTTACATTATTTCCCTTCAACGAGTCTTTCTTGTTAACCATAAGGGTTTATGGTATACAATTATTAGTTCCACTAATTTTTGTTGTTGTTTAGTTCTTTCTTTACGGTGGGGTCTTAATTCGACATGTATGGGAACATTTTTTTGTAAAATGTCTTGTATTATTATTTTCAATAACAAGAATTTATGATGGGAATATTTTCTCCAAAATGTCTGGTATTATTATTATTTCTAGAACAAGTTGAGGTCTTATAGTCTGCACTTACAAATTTTGTGTATAATACGTATCTACATGTTCTCTTTTTGGTTAACCCTAAAAGCTTTTAATTCTTATTTGAGACATTAAACATATATGTTCCCTTTAGTTGGTAGTTCAAATATTTTGTTTTGTTGTACTCCAAATTTTCTTTCTATAAGAAGAAATAATTCATAGAAACCCTAATTTTTTCCCACTCAATGTTTGATTTTATATGTTGTGAAACAATAATATTTTTATTAAATCTAGAAGTTCGATGCGACATGCTTTTAGGACTTGTCATTTCCTTTCTAGATTAAGAAACAGGATTTATGAATGTTCCGAGCTAATGGACTAATGTTTGTTCAGGCATGGAACTAACCTAATCTAGTCGTATTATATTTAATACACATTTTCAGGAATTTAAACTCACATTGAATAATCATTGCATAATAACTCAGTAAATAATACATGGCAGAAAGAAAGACAAGCATCCAAAACAAATTGTCACTAATCTGCTCCTCAAACAATCGAGTCTACCAAAAAATTACAGGGGATAGAATGTTTCACCCAATTAATGAGAATTAGTATGCTTTACTGAAACTCATCCCGAGTCAGCTTCATATCTAGAACAATTTCCATGACATGACCATACAGGTCCAATCGTGAACAACTCAGACCCCAACAAGGCTAGTCAAGGTCTTTAACTAAGCACAAAGGCTTCAATTGGAATTCCACTGGCTAACCAACTCAAGAATTCCTTACTTGGAAACGTCCTGCCTGTTAGGATATTCCGACACATATGAAATAGTTGAGTATAACTTGGTATAGTGTAGAGTTAGGTAAAGTGCGTTTCTTTGCTATGTACTTTTGTAACTTACAATCCAACTGTCACGATATGCTCCAGACATGAATTGATTCGACGGTTCATTCTCTCCTTGGTATTACCGACACTTGATCTGTGGCTTAACACCTGATTGGTCCATGATCTCTATTTAAAGAGCATAGAGGGTCATTTGTAGGGTGACTGATCATGAGAGAAGCTTATGTAAAATTTTATTATTTTATTAATAAATTGCTTGAAGTGGCCACGTTGGCTTAGGTCGTGGACTGTTTCCCTCTTTGAGGGTTTTAATCACATCAAGAATACTGGTGTATTGATCTGCGATCTATTTGTGAGCGGTGTCCTTTGGTGTTCTATCTAAGGAGCTTACCCTGTAAATTCCTACATGGTATCAGAGCTATTTGAGGGCCGCATTCGTTGGTGATCCAAATCTGAAGCCAGTACAACTACATCCGACTTCCATTTTCTAGATCTATTATTTATGACTGCTTTTGGGACGAGAGGGCTACTCTATGGTGTTAGGAGCATCTCTTCCAGTGAGGAACCCCTTTCATTAAAAGTTTTCGATAGCCCTAGATATGTCAATTTTAAGATCTGGAGGTATACAATCTTTATTTTTAGTTTTAGTTATTCACCTCTCTGTTTATTTCGGTTTATTTAACTCTCTGTTTTTTATTATTGGATCTATACCTTTCATTTCTGCGTATGTTCTTTGCTCCGTGACTCTGTGCTATCTAGGCAAATCAGAAATAGAAATGAAGAAATTTTTTCATGTGTATGCTCTTTTCCACAACGCCTTAGTGTGATCTCAGAAAATCAGAAACATTAAGAAAAATATATAGTCTCCGGAGAAAGCTAACTTCAAGCCATAAGGTTTGGTTTTTTTTGCATGTTCGTGTTGGGTTGTGTGATTTTTCGTTTTGTAAGCAAAAATAGCTTTTTCAAGTAAGCACACACCCCAAAGTGTTCTAACCCATTATAAAAAGTGAGTCACTTATAATTCTAAAGTCTCTTTATCTTTTATTTAAGTTACAATTTAGTGGGTAGCTCATAAAGTACCATTGTAAAACCAACTTTCACTTATTTATAAATGTGGGTCACATAATTTTTTTTAAAGTGAGCTAATTAGATTAAGTTTGGAAAGGGGGGGGGGGGGGGGGGGGGGGTTTAAATATAACATTATCATTTACTTCCGCACATTCACACACTTCGTCGGCATCTTCAATAACTTTTCTTCAAAAATCCATAACTTCTTCATCCGGAAGCCGTTTTTTTTAATCAACCTAATTTTTCGAGATATTTCCATTGGAATACTTAGTTTCAGCATCTATAGTTTCATTTTCTATTAAACTGGAAAGTCCATTCCAATTTATTCTTGACAGCACCAACTACTTCCAATGGTGGTCCTACATTGTAGATCTACTTAGAAGTAAAGGTCTTTACAGAATAGCCTCAGGCCAAGAAACCAAACCTAAAGATGAAGATAAGGCAGCCAAATGGGAAAATAGGCAAGATCAAGCATGTTGGTTGATAGGGATGTCTATTTCTCTGGACCTTAGATTCCATATGCAGAACTTGATACCCCTAATGAAGCAATGAAATAGCTCACTAAATTTTTTGGAATTAAAAATGAAATTAGAGCCCATCAACTTAAAAATGAGTTGCTTACATTGGACCCCAATAATTTTTCTTTCATTGAAGATTTTTTGTTCAAGTTCAAGACCCTTAGACTTCTCTTGGAAGGTGTTAAGGTTAAGAAATAAGATGGTAGCCTTATCTATTCCATTCTTACTAAGTTGGGACCAACCTACTCTGTGTTTGTTTCCACCCTCCATTCTATTAGAGAAGCATTTATTTATCCAGGACAAGACTACAAGTCCCCCTCTTTTGATGCCTTTTGTGATTCTTTAATAAGAGAACAAGAAAAAACCTTATATCTTGGTCTTCTTAATCTTAGAAACTCTTCTAAGAAAGCCTTAGCCGCCCAACAACAACCAAATTCAAAGAAACCTAAGAAGCCGTATCCTAAAAATAATGGTCCTAAACCAAACAATGGTCCTAATCAATTTCAGTCTCAAAATGAAAAATCATTTCAACAAAATTATAAAGCAAACAAAAACAAAGGGAAGAAGACTGGTAGACATTGCCACTTTTGTAATCAAGATGGCCACTTAGAATCAAAATGCTTTAAGAAGATCGAAGCCTTGGAAGCAGCAATGAAGATGCATAACATCCATTTGGAGCACTCTTCAACTTCAACTTCATCTTTAGGAATATCACTTTCTACATGTGGTTGTCAAGCATCTCGGTCTGGTTATGCACTAAATGTATCTTCTTCTTCTCATTCTCATGAGTGGCTCATTGATTTTGGAGCTTGTTATCACATGGCCAAAAACAAAGCCATGTTTTCTTATTTAAATGATTGTAACACCAAAAATATATATGTTGGTGATGATAGATCTCTTAGTGTTGTAGGGACTTGAATTGTTAATCTAGATAATGGTCAATTTAATGATGTATTATATATTCCAACATTGTCTTGCAACCTTCTATCTATATATCAGATAAGTCATTCGGGTGAAGGTAAAATCGTTAAATTTTCACCTCACGATGTTGTAATTAAGGACTTAAGAGATCCTAGACAGATTTTAGCTACTGGCGTTGCTGATGATTCTACAAGGTTGTATAAGTTTAACAACTTTGGGTCATCAACTCATCCCTCGGTATTTGTTGCTCATAATGATGAAGTGAGCAAACTTTGGCATGAGCAATTTGGTCACTTAAACTCTCACTCCCTTCAAAATCTATGTAAAGAAAATATGGTGACAGTTCTCCCTATGGTATCTTGCAGAGATGGTGCTTGTTCCAGATGTGTACTTGGAAAACATCATCGAGGTAGTTTTGAAAAATGTGCCTCTTAGCACGCCTCAACCCCTTTACAACTTGTGCATAATGATTTATGTGGTCCATTTCTAGTTTTTTCATTCTCTGGCTACAAGTATTTCTTAGCTTTCATTGATGATTTCTCTAGACGCACTTGGGTATACTTCTTAAAACTCAAGAGTGAAGTCTTTAACATGTTGTTGGCCTTTAAGGCCTTTGTTGAGAAACAATCTGGACATCAAATTCTTATGCTAAGATATGATAATGGAGGAGAATATGTTAACAACAAATTCATCAACTTTTACATTAAGCATGAAATTCAATTGCAAAATACTATTCCATATACTCCACAACAAAATGGGTGTAACTTAAAGGAAGAATTGCACCTTAAAGGAAATGGTTAATTATATGCTTCAATCTAAAGGACTTAGTCTTAATTTTTGGGCAGAAGCAATGAATTGTGCAAATTACATAGTAAATCACACTCCTACTAAGGTTTTAAAGAATATCACTCCAGAAGAAGCATGGAGCTAAATTAAACCAGATGTCAGTCACTTTTGTGTTTTTGGAAGTTAAGCATGGACCCATATTCCAGATGAGAAACATAAAGCTTTAGAACCTAAGAGTGAAAAATGTATTTTTGTTGGATATTCTGAATATGTCAAAGGATATAGACTTATTCCACTTAAGTCCAAAAATGTTATCATTAGAAGAGATGTAAAGTTTTCTTAAAATATATTGGCCTACGAGCCTAGTTCGGTGGATGTGCCACCTCTCTCTATCCATTCTACTTCTGAAAATATTTCTTCTTCAGATGATGACAACGAGGATGAAAATCCTCCCCCACCTTCTCAGGATCCTCCTTTAGCTCCTCAGGTTCCCAAATGGGTCCATGCTACTCGGGATGCAACCAGCGCTCTTGCAGATAATTCTACAGATCATCGATGTACACGTTCTCAGTTCGATAGAGCCTCTTCTTTACTGGCTCAAGCTTCAGTGAATTATGATCCTGACACCTTTGCAGAAGCTTCAGGCCATTTAAATTGGGAAGCAGATATGAATGAAGAATATTGTTCATTATTGGTAAATGATACATGGCACCTTGTTCCTCTTCCAAAGGGACGAAAACTTGTTAGATGCAAAATGGGTTTATAGAACCAAGTATGAACTAGATGGAAAAGTTGATAAACATAAAGCTCGTCTTGTTCATAAGGGTTTTTCATAAGTTGAAGGCATTGACTATACTTAAACCTTCTCCCCTTTGCCAAAATGAACTCTATCCACCTTGTTATTTCCCTTGCTGCCTCTTTCAAATGGGAAGTCCATCAGATGGATGCTCAATCTGCCTTCTTTTATGGGGACTTGCATAAATAAATCTATATGGAACAACCTACTGGCATTATACAAACATACTCTAGCCTTGTATGTCAGCTTAAGAAATCCCTTTATGGTCTCAAGCAAGCCCCTCAGGCTTGGTATGCCAAAAGGGATAACTTTCTTTTAGATATTGAATTTTCTAGGTGTCATTGTGATAATATTGTCTACGCCAAGAAAGTGGGTAAGTCTCTTATCATTCTTGTTCTTTATGTTGATGGTCTTATCCTTACTAGTAGTGATCCCAACCTTATAAACCATGTGAAGTCTAGCCTTAGAAAGAAGTTTGAACTGACAGACTTAGGACACTTGCATTATTTTCTTGGTCTTCAAGTCTTCCAATCCAAGGAAGGTATTTCCCTTTCCTAGTCCAAGTATTCCTGTGATCTTCTACGCCACTTTCACATGGAAGACTGTAAGCCAGCCCCTTCTCCCTTTTAATCTGGAGGCAAACTTTCAATCACTTGTACTTCCCTGAAGTTGATGCTTCGTTATAGCGTCAGCCTATAGGAAAACTTTTGTGTCTGACCCATACTTGTCTTGGCCTTTCCTTTGTTGTTGACCTTATTGCTCAGTTTATGCAAAACCAACATGAAAGTCATTGGAAAGTAGCTAAAAGAATACTTTGTTATGTTTTAGGTACAGTTCATTTTGGGATTCATTACAATGCAAAAGCATCTCCTCTATTGGCTAGTTTCACTAATTCCAATTGGGCTGGTGACCGTGATGATCTGAAGTCTACTATAGGTTATGTCTTCACTCTTGGTTCTGGACCTATTACATGGGATTGCAAGAAAAAAAGTGTCATCTCTCTTTCTTCAGCAGAAGTATAGTATCGTGGCGCCGTAGAAGTTAGTAAGGAAGCCTTGTGGTTTCTTCAGATCCTGTCTGGGTTTGGTTTTCAGCAGCAAAATCTGACTACACTTTGGTGTGGTAATGAAAGTGTCATTCAACTATGCAAAGATCTAGTCCAACATCAGCGCAGCAAACACATTAAACTACACATTTACTTCATTAAAAAGCTCATTCATGACCATGTTCTTGAAGCACAATATTGTTCAACAGATGATCAAGTTGCAGACATCTTTACAAAGGCTCTCACGGAGGCGTAGTTTATTAAACTTCGATTTATGGTTGGAGTTCAGGAAGTTGTCGCTAAGGGGGGATAGGCTCTAATGCCTCCCTCCTTCTCCTATTGTGTCATATTTGTACATCCTTCAATCCTATCCCAAGTTTTTCTTAAGGGGGGATGTTAGGATATTCCGACACATATGAAATAGTTAAGTATAACTTGGTCTAGTGTAGAGTTAGGTAAAGTGTGTTTCTTTACTATGTACTTTTGTAACTTACAATCCGACGGTCACAATATGTTCCAGACATGAAGTGATCCGATGGTTCATTCTCTCCTTGGTATTACCGACACTTGATTCATGGCTTAGCACCCGATTGGTCCATGATCTCTATTTAAAGAGCATGGAGGGTCATTTGTAGGGTAGAAGCTTATGTAAATTTTCATTATTTTATTAATAAAGTGCCTAAAGTGGCCACGTTGGCTCAGGTTGTGGACTGTTTCCCTCTTTGAGGGTTTTAACCACGTCAAGAATATTGGTGTATTGATCTATGATCTGTTTGTGATTGGTGTCCTTCGGTGTTCTATCTGAGGAACTTACCCTGTAAATTCCTACAGTACCTCCCTAAGGGTGTTAAACTTACAACTTTATTCTCCTCTCTTGGGTCCCCTTCTAACTAGGCTCCAAGATAACAAGGTTGCCTCAGGTTTTCTTCCCTCTCCCCTCTTGGCTTCCTTTTCCTAAAAAAAGAAAATTTATCTCTATGGAGAATAGTTTGGGCAGGAAACTTCCTCTGCCGTAATTTCCTTTCAATTCTTTGGAATACGAGACTCTCTTTTAGCATTAAATTCCACCTTAATTTTGTTACTAACTATTTAAATTCCTTTATTAATGAAAATTAGAACATTCATGTTCATAAATTATTTATATCATACCTTTAACATGGTCCATAGTTTGCCAAGTAACTTAACAAAGTAACTCAAATATTTACACATTTACTAAGGGGTATTATAATGTTGCAAATAATTGTATTACTGAATTCCAAAAGAAAAAAAGCAAAAATGTAGAATGGTTAGGATACACTATTGACTTGTCATTCCATGAATTATGCTCTCAAGAGCTCAATGGATGTAACACTTAGGAGTTAGTTAAGTTCAACTTGGTCTAATTTCTCTATTACATAAATGTGTGTTTTTAATGAGTTTCTTTAGTATGCATTGGCTGAATTATAGTTCGATGGTAATGGTATATTCTAGACCTAGAGTGATATGATGATTCATATTCACCTTAATATTGATGGCTATTGATCCCTAGATTAACACTTGATTGGTCCATGATCTCCATTTAAAGAGTGTAGAGGTTTAAGAAGGATAATCAATTGTGAGAACTCCCTTATGCATTTTATTTATTTATTTTGCATTAATAAAATTGTCTCGAGTGGCTATGTTGGATAGGGCCATGGGATGCTTCTTTCTTAGAATTTTTTAACCATGTTATAGGACATTTTGTCACATCAAGTTGATAGGCCTACAAACTAGATCCATCAACATCCATGAACACCTTTTCATCATCCCTACACAATCCCTAAGCATAACTCTCTCAAATCCCTGAGTTTTTGACCTTGGTTGCTTAATTCTAGTGCTTTTAAGGTCGAACGCACCCTATATCTTTAGAGACTTACATTCACAAACAAGTTTCTCAGTTCTGCACCTGCTAGGATTAGAGGAGGTTTTACTTTAATGGGGGTTCATTGATTCTATAATTTTGGGTAAGAAAAAATAATCTTGAAGATTCTTCTTCTAGAAACTTACAGGAGTTGTTACAACTATTTACCTTCGATAAGAACTTTGAATCTTGTCCTCCCCTACCTTGGAGTTTTCACCTATTATCTCTTGAGCTCATACTCCCATCAAGACGATCTCAGTCCTAGATTGGTAAATGGATAAGAATTCCTAACTACCATCCTCTCATATATATTTACTACCATCCAAAAGCTAGAGGTTAGCTTTTGGAGACTAATCATACCCTTATGTTGTTACTTTGATCATAACAGAGTTATCATTTGATCTAGGTGGATATTGGTGGCCACTCGCTTATTCCACTTGGACCCTCACCATTGTTTCTTTCATTTTTTCAATTTCCTTAATTGTAGCACAATTTACTATTTTTGGCAGTGTTTCGGGTCTTGAACTTCTGGAGCCATTTTGAGGCCCTAAACGACATTTTTTTTGGCAAAATTCCTATAGCAATGACAAATGTAATCACATTAATAGTTGTATTCCTTGGAGACATCTTTCCAATGAGGTATCATATGTGTCAAGGAAAGATAATATGACCAAGTTACGACCCCGGTAAGTTGGCTGCCCAACTGCAGCCAACTAACCCCAACAGGGCCCATAAACTCTTGGTGTTACATCTCCTCGAGTTAGGGTTTTGGTTGTTTAGGGTTTTCTCTTATTGTTCAATAATAAAATGGTCCTTGGGCCTCATTGTAACTCAGTTTAGAGGCATGTAGCCGCCACATATCTTCTCAGAGATAAGCTATCATCGCCCGAGCTATCTTATTTCCATTCTGTTTGCAAGCATAGTTCAATATTTTTCTATCAATGAAATGAAGTTTTCTCTACTGCATCTCTATGTCTATGAGTAGATCTGTAAGTTGTTATGTTCATGTTTAAGTTTGGATTAGTGGTATCAGAGCGGTATGCTCTTTCTTTGTTTTTCTTTGCATGTCCCCAATGAGGTCAGGGTATAAGGAGTTAGGGCTCGATCTGGTTGAACCATTGTAGGATCAACCTCGCAAAACCCGACGACCTCCCGTGGTGGAAGAAAAGAAAGATGAGGGGGTAGGAGATCCTTTCAAAATGTTCCTCCAAGAAGCCCTTAAGTGACAGAGGGACGCGATGATGGATAACTTTGCTCAGATCCTTCGACGGATACCCACATGTGATGCATCTTCATTCAGTAGCCACTCTGGAGGTGTCACTCATTTTAAGGTACAAGTTAACTTCGATATTCTCATATTAAAAGGCCTCACAGATGTAGATGCCATAGATAAATGGTTAAATCTATTGGAAGGATATTTTTCTGTTCATGACTTTTCCAATCGGGAAAATCTTATTTTTGCACTTCTCAAAGCCACTCTACACGTCAAGGACTGGTGGGAAACCTACTGTGAACAAAAGGACGAGAGTGAACCCTCACTATTTTCAGCTCTAGCCACTTGGAATTCTTTCTTAGATGCCATTAAGGAATATTATTACCCTGTTGGGAGCTATGAAGATAGATACATAAAGTCGACCACGCTACGACAGGGAAGGGACCAAGATGTGTCGGAGTTCGCAAATACTTTCCATACCCTTCACACGAAGCTGGGTATTAAGGATAATGAACGTCATTTTGTGCTCAAGTATCGTGGCTGTCTACACAAATACATCTAGGACAAGATGGAGTTACTGGAAATTTCCTCACTCAGCACGGTGTATCGGTACATTGTAAATATTGAGGAGAAGTTTAAATATAAGAAGTGGGATTTTGGATCCGTGAATCCAAAGCAAGGAAAAGGCGCCCCCAAACCATAAAACAAGGGACCAAGCCAAGGCGGGGCTACCCAGGACAACTCGTGGAAGCCACAGGTAAAGAACAATACCACGTAGACGAAGAAGGATACGGGAAAATGGTGTGAATTCCAGAAGAGCTCCACTCACAATACAAGTGAGCGTCAGGCGAAGTAGTCACTGGCGACCGATATGAGGGCTTTTGAATCAAATGCAGGTTCCGACTCTGAATCAGAACCCAGTAAGTGGATTAACAAAGGGAAGCAGATCATTAATGCGGAGACTAGTGCCATTGTGGCCACCACAAAGATCCAGAAAATTGAGCCTGAAGATCTAGAGGAGGGGGACTGCCTCTTCCACTCACAGATGTGGGTGAAGGGTTCTCTGTTGTAGTTCATTGTCGACAGTGGGAGCCAAAAGAACCTCATTTTAGCAGAAGTCATGAAGCAGCTGGGCCTAAAGATTACAACACATCCACAGTCATACACCATCGGGTGGCTTCACCAAGGACGAGATCTTCGCGTCAACCAATAGTGTCACCTTCCCTATAGCATCAAGCCATTCACAGATGAGGTATTTTGTGATGTTTCTCCTGTTGAAGTTTATGATGTATTGTTAGGAAAACTATACTTGTGGAAGCGACATGTTGTATATGAGTCTAGACCTCGATCTGTGATTATTACTTTGGCTAATAAGTTGTACAGGATACCAGAGGTAGCCTCGACTACTGCCATCTCTTTGATCACTGTAAAGAAATGCAGTAAGATCATTTCCCAAAACAAGAAATTTGTTTTCTTTATGATTTCCCGCCAAGGAAAGAAGAAGGTTGTGGCCATGGCTTCTAGGCAGGGCTCCTCTGCACAACAACAACAGATGGACAAGGTTGTGGACGAGTACAGGGATATTTTCGCCTCACCCACAAGGGTATCTCTACACTGTCAGGTCAAGCACTCCATCGATCTGACCCCGGGTGTGCTGCTTCCCAATGGATCGATCTATTGATGCTCTGTTATGGAGAATGATGAGATCAAGAGGCAGATTCATGAACTATTGTAGAAAGGGCACATCAGGCCAAGCTCATCACCTTGTGGGAGCTCGATTGTATTGGTACAGAAGAAGGATGGGACCTGAAGACTCTATATTGACTATCGGGAACACTGTCTGGAATAGATACCGAATCTCTCATATTGGTGACCTTTTGGACCAACTCAAGGGGACCAAATATTTCAACAATATTGACTTGAAGTCAGGCTATCACTAGGTGCCTATCGAACCCTCTAATGTGTGGAAGGCTACCTTCAAATCCAAGGACGGTATTTTCGAATGGTTGGTCATGCCGTCTGGATTGACGAACGCCCCTGCAACCTTAATGAGACTAATGGACGACATCTTGTGGTCTTTCACCAAAGCATTCATGGTGGTGTATTTAGATGACATATTGATCTTCAGCTAGAGTTGGGAAGAGCACCTCCACCATATTTGACAGGTCCTTCAAACCCTTCGACAACACAAGCTATGTGCTAAATTAGATAACTGTACCTTTGGCCTGACCCAGGTTCAATATCTGGGGTACATCATTGACGAGCATGGTGTACATGTGAATCCATCCAAGATACAAGTCATTCAGGATTGGCCAACCCCAACCACTCCAACAGAGCTCTGCATCTTTTTGGGTCTTGCCAATTTCTATTGTAGGTTCATGTTGGGGTTCTCTCATATCACTTGGCCTTTAAGTCAAGTCACCAAGGGTGAAGCAAAAGCAATTTTTTTTTGGTTGGAAACCCAGCAACAAGAATTCTCTGAGTTGAAGAATCACCTCTGTTCTACACCAGTTTTCACATTACCAGACCTACAATAACCATTTGAGATTAAGACAGATGCCTCCAACCATGCTATTGGTGTAGTTCTTACTCAACACGGGCATCCAGTGGCTTACCACAGTGAGACTATGACAAAGAAGTGTATTCCATTGTGCAGGCCAGTCAAGGGAAGCATTACATTCTAGGGAAGGAAACGGTCATCCACGCAGACCATCGACCTCTACAGTTCATACAAACACAAGGGAAGTTGTAGAAAAATCGTCATCGGAAATGGTCCACCCATCTACAACAATTCCATTTGAACATTAAGTATAACATGGGAAGCACTAATAATGTCGCTAACTTCCTCAACTGACCACTGGTCACTGCGCTAATCACTGTGCTCAACTCCTATGGGCATGAGACATCGGGGTGGCCGCATATTTATTTGAGTGATCCAGAATTCAACAGCATATACTAGACACTCTTGGAAGGGAAGAAAGTTCCAAATTTTCACCTTCAAGATGCACTGTTATGCCACTTGGGATACATATATGTTCCTTCAAGTGAGCGTGTCAAGATTATTTGGGAGGCGCACTACAGTCGATCGCTAGACATTTTAGAGTAGAGAAAATAATGGTGGTATTGCATAAGTATTTCAATTGGCCGAAACTTCGTCAGGATGTTGGGAAGTACATTAGATCATGCACTGCTGGTGCCATTGCCAAACCAACCATCAAGAAGCAAGGCATGTATACTCCTAGTAAGCCTTGGGAATCTGTCTCCATGGATTATATGTCGGGCCTTCCTTCTACTAAGCATGATAATGATTTCATTTTCATGGTCGTCGACAAATCTCTAAGATGGCCATCATGGTGGCCTGAAAGAAGAGTATCATAGTAGAGGCCACTACTAAGCTCTTCTTTGAGCGAGTGTGGATACACTTTGGGATCCCACTGTCCATTATCTCAGATTGGGACAACATATTCCTGAGTGCATTTTGGTCCAGTCTCTAGTCGATGCTGGATACAAAACTCACTAAGTCCACAACTTTCCATCCCCAAACTGATGGCCAAACAGAGGTTGTCAACAAGATGATCGTACACATTCTGCACATGTACAACTCGAAGCATCCACACACATGGGATGAAAGTCTCCCTTATGTACAACACAGCTACAACAGAGCTCTCCATAGCTCAATAGGCCACAACTCCTTTCAGGTAGGGCTAGGATTTCAACCATTATGCCCCATTAATGTGGCCATATAATTTGGAACCACTCAGGTAGATTCGTCTCACGTGCAGTCCGAAGCTGAAAGGGCTAACAGCTTCATTGAGCACATTCAACACATCCACCAATAGGTCCATGATATATTGGAGAGATCCAATGCTAAGTACAAGCAACGCCATGATCAATATCCCATGCCACACAAGTTCCAGGTGGGTGACAAAGTTTGGCTAGATTTGTAGAAGGAGCGCCATACTGGACCCCACCACAAGCTTCGCCCACTCCAATATGGGTCATACACCATCACCAAGGCCGTTGGGGACAGTGCCTTCGAGCTCAGCATCCCACCATTCCTTGGTCTACACCCATTGTCCAATTTAGATCACCTTCATCCTTACATTCCGCCATTGTTGGACACATCTAACATTGCAGAACAAAACACACCAACAGAGCTCAACCCAGACTACATGGAACAGGCCGCAACTGATCAAATCATGGACACACATATCAAGAACACTCGGCAACAGAGGATACAACTATATCGAGTTGTCAAAGTAGGCCAAATCCTTCACCAAGGCAAATGGCTCATCAGAGACCAAGTTCAGCAGAAGTTTCCTCATCTCATGGAGGAACTGAACGAAATGGGGACCATTACTTCCTAGGGGGGAGGACTGATCTAGGTGGATATTGGTGGCCACCTGCCTATTCCACTTGGACCCTCACCATTGTTTCTTTCAGTTTTTCAGTTTCCTTAATTGTAGCACAATTTACTATTTTTGGTAGTTTTTCGGGTCTTGAACTTCTGGAGCCATTTTGAGGCTGTAAACGACATTTTTTTGGAAAAATTCATGCAGCGATTACAATTATAATCGCATCAGTAGTTGTAGTTCTCAAAGAAATCTTTCAAATGAGGTATCATATGCATCAAACGAAGATAACATGACCAAGTTACGACCCCGTGAAGTTGGTTGCCCAGCTAACCCCAACGGGACCCATAAACTCTTGGTGTTACATCTCCTCAGG
This sequence comes from Pinus tabuliformis, assembly GCA_031772625.1. Lineage (NCBI taxonomy): Eukaryota > Viridiplantae > Streptophyta > Pinopsida > Pinales > Pinaceae > Pinus > Pinus tabuliformis. The sequence goes on from CM062809.1 coordinate 915,479,273, forward strand.
TTAGGGTTTGGTTGTTTAGGGTTTTCTCTTATTATTCAATAATAAAAAGACCCTTGAGCCTCATTGTAACTCATTTTATGGGCATGTAGCTGCCACATCTCTTCTCAGAGATAAGCTACCATCACCTGAGCTATCTTATTTCCATTCTATTTGTAGGCATAGTTTAGTATTTTTCTATTAATGAAATGAAATGTTTTTCTACCGCATCTTTGTGTTTATGAGTAGATCTGTAAGTTGTTTCATTCGTGTTTAATTTCGGATCATCATTCTTGTGCATTAGGGTGGCTTTGAGGTGTACATTGTGGCAAGGAAGGACAAGTGAAATTGGGAGGATCTCTATAAGGTCAGCTTCCACTTTTGGTTGTAAACTCTTTCCCTTTCATATTAATAGAAAGAGCATATCATTTTCCTACATGTGTTATGTTATGCTTATGTACATGTGTTTCAATGCTACGTTGATCCATTGAATATAATGATTGGATAATGCTATATAGATGTCGTAGATATTTGGCTTGTGTTGTTTGTTTGTATGGGTTCTAATTATAGCGATCAGAGCTATAGTTGGAGCTAACAAGCTAAGAGGAGAGAAGAGCTTGCGAAAGAACACAAGTAAGCATATTTCCATTCTCCATTTCCTTTGAGGAAAACTTTATAGTATTTGGTTTATGTATTTCTATACCAGGCCATTAGGTCTAGGGAAGATACTTTTGTCCAGAGGTGTAAATTTTGTATAACAAATTCGCGATGATGTTGGGGAATAATTCATTACCTTAGTGGTTTCCTTCACTTTTTCCCTTGTTATGCCTTTGGAGCATACCTCCAGTGTCTCACTCAACTTGAATTAACCCTAGGAAGACCATTCATTGAGTTGCATTTGATTGTTTGTGTTAGAAAATCCATTTTCCTTAATCAATGTGCTCCCTGGTCTTCTTACTGAGCGTTGTAGAGCACCTTATCCTTCTTTGTACCTATATGTTGACGATGTTGGACCTGCAAACATGTAATGGGGATATCCCCGGTAAGAAGTCCTAATCGGACTTCAGACTCTTTGGTGTAGGAGTCCCAACAGTGGGTCGTATGGTAATGCCTTGACCCCGATGATGCACAGAGGCAAGTAGGATAACTCTGTCAGTAGAAAGGGTGTGTACACTGTAGTGAGTCAAGGAAGGTGTATGAGAGGTTCTAACACATGGGGGGTAAGATGAGTGCACCCCTTGGAAACCTGTAACAGTACTCAGCTGGGAAGGGAACACATGAATGAAGATGCATCACAAGCTGGAAAGTTGGTCAGCCGACAATCCAAAGTGATGGTTAAACCAAAAACACGTCTACAACAAGATTCATATAATTGCATACAAAGCAGTTCATACACTACTATGTAAGTTAAACAACATACATTCCTAAAGCAGTCGGAATAGTCCAACTACAATAACAACATATGCATGAAAATGTGTTGGCTCTTATTATATAAAGAAGTGTAAGTTCCAATCATACAATACATCCATGTAAACCCACTATCCCCAACAGTAGAACATTACAGCCACATCCACCTGCTCCTCCAAAGAGATGAACTAGCTCTGTGAAATGGAGAAGCCAAGGCGGATTACAATACTATCCAATCTCTCTCCAAGACAGTCTTATCGGAAGTTTGTCTGACCGAAAGCCTATACAATGAGTTATCAGGGACTATTTATAGCAAAGGGTGGGGTGGCCCTTGACATTCCCTGTTACACAACATTTTTTCACTGTCCCAATACTTTCCGTTCATTGATCCTAGAGGACCTCTACAATGAACCCCGCATGCTTTTCCTTCATGAAGAAACTCCCATTGTGTCCCTCTTCATGAGTAGATAAATTCCCTTTTGCACCATTTCCCCTGAAACTTTTGTTTTTCCTAGTTTACAAGACCGACGCTAATGGCCTTTGTCTCCCCAACGCCAGTGTGCAGAGATTAGCAGTACTCCCCACACCGACCAGAGTGATTGAGTTGTTTTTCAGTCGCATCGGTCCTGTTATGGAAAGTTTTTTAAATTAGAGCCGAAGCTTCTAGCTCTAGAAGCTTCGTAATGGAAGTCTGGTAAATGGTTTGGCCAAATGGGGTTGAGGATGACAGTTTGGGCTCCTTTTCCCTATAATGATGGAACTACCACAAGGGATAAGTCCTTCTCCCATGAGAAGAGGATCCATCTCCCATTCATATTTCCTATATAAACCTCCCTTCTTCCCAAGCACAAATTAGTTGCAGTCATAGTTTTTGGTCGGGTGTTGATGTTAGTTTGGTTTGGAGTAGACAAGCAAGCTATTACTTGTTGTAGTTATCTAGTTGTGTGAGGGAGAAGTGTGTTTTGGTTTGGAGTGAATTCTAAAGGAATAGCCTTAAAACTATTGTTGATTGAGGTCATCATGGAATGCTAGCAGAAGTGTGTGGGAACCTAGTCTTGTCAGAGGAAGATTGCACCGTCAAGACGAATGGTTGTAATCTCTCTTTAATATTAATATATGCAACTACCGATTGATTTCCTACATGTTTTGTAATATTACATATTCATGGATTAATGTTTCTTTACTTGTTAAGTAGGTTGAATTGGAATTTGTCTATTATCATGTTCGTTGTCTGTTGTTGTTTACTTGTTTCAGGAGCTTGAAGAAGGAAGCGAGAGATTGCTAGAGTGAGCAAGTAAGGAAATCATCAAGCACGATAAGTGGAACAAGAGGTAGTCCCTCTTGATTGATTCTAACCTAAGGAAATCTTCCATAGAATGTATTTGTTATGGCTAGACCAATTATTGGACTAGAGGAATTTGTTCGTGTCTGCACTTATAAATTTTCTTCACCACATTTCCCTTTGTGATTGTTCAACTACCCTGATGACTCTTCACCTACTCTATGACTATTACATCCACTATTGACACTTTACTTACACTTGACATGACTGAATATTACAATGCACATGTACCCATGTGAACTCAATGGCTTGAGCAAGCCAAACTAGACATCACTTTGACTTAGAAAACTATAGAATTCCAACTTCTCAACATCCTCATGCTGATCAACAGTAAGATATTGATGTCAAGCTCTGTAGTTTCTGATAGTGTCTGTGTGTTCAGGGGTGACATCCGTCTGAAACCTGACCTTTGTCTCCATAACATCCAGGTACAATGCTCGGGCTTCTCTATCCAACTCGTCTAAAAGCATATGCATCATTGTCTTCAATGTGTTCAAACTAGCAACATACTTGTGCATGATGTCTGCACTGATAGGCAAGTCTAGGCTTGTGGCTATTGGCTTAGTGGGTCCTGACCTAGGTTCAGAGTTAATTTTAGCCAAACAAATCCCTACACTACTGAGACTGAGGTCTCACCCAAAACAGTATGGGGAGATGCTGGAACCAAGTTTCCGCACACAGAGATTATTATGATGTCAGTTTTGTACCCCTTTATCTACCTTCATGCAGAAGACAAGCCCTCGAGGCTTGTCAATATAACTTCCTCTTACCAGCCTCTAGACCTTCGCGAAGGTCTATGACTATCTTTGGCGAACCCTAAACAGGCAAATCAACTGCTTACGCACCTCTCTAATCACTCCTAAGTCTGTTATTACCCAATTGGCTTGAGGGTATGATATCTTTAGCATGCATTAAGATATTCTTCACGTAAATAGATATTATTACTTTTGTTCATATAACAATGTAAAACATACATATTCGTGCATCAATACAACATTAAATCATAAACCCAATATTCATTGTAACATAATTGCATTCATTCATAACAGAAGTAAATAGATCAAACACATGTATTTCCATAGTAATCTTCTTTATTAATGCTTCAGATCTTCTTACAGACTCAAACTACCCTACGCACTTAGCTATAGGGGTTCGCGCACACAGCTGGGGAGTCTACTCTAGGCCTCTATGCACACAGCTATAGAGCCTCTCTTCTACTCTAAGGCTCTTCACTCTTAGCTCCTATTGACCCATTACATTCGTCTTAAAATCTTCTATTAACTTCCTTAGACTCTCTAACACTCTCCATTTTATACAATCCCATGGTCCACAGACCATGGGTAGATCTTCTAAAGCTGACACAATTTACATAAACGAAGGGTAAAAATACGTTATGACACTTTACATCGACATGCTCCGCGACCACAAATTTCGGAGACTTTACACTTTACATACAAAAACTTGGGCTTTTAGCCCCAAAACTTTGACTTTTTTCCCAAAATTGACCTTAGGGGACCCTGTCCCAACAGGCCCCCAACAAAAATATCGTGACTCGCCCCTGAGTCACTCTACTGGTGCGAAGATCTTACTACGAAGACCTATCAACTCCACTTGCATTACTGCAACTTTAGTTGTGCATTGCGTAGCTGCCTTCTTGACCTACTCCACCAGCGGCTCGGTCATTGGTCCTGCGCTATCTTCCTGGATCTTCTGCTGTGTTGTCTAAAGGCTGGCCAACTTCTCCCTCATGGTGGTGGAGATCACATAGGCTTCATCCAGACAAGGTCTCAATTTGGCCATAAGGGCTGCCTATTTTTGCTATGTTGCCTCGCGTTGTTCCATGACCTCTGGTGGAGTTGAAGGTTGTGACTTCAACTCAAGCTCTATGATTTTCAGGTTTAGCTCAAACTAAACCTTTGCCATCTCGGTCTTTGTGCCACACACACTTGCAACTAACTTATGAATCTTGGCTTCCACCAATGTTTCTTCTGGGATATGTAGTTCTAGAATGGTTCTGCATGCTTCGGATACTACTGTGGCAATGTACTCATTCTTCTCCTGCACCTTCTTCCAGGCTTCTAACGCGACTATTTTCTCAATGAATATATTTTCGTTTTTGATTTTCTGCTCAGTGATCGTGCGCAACACACTGCTTTCGAGCCTTAATTTTCCAATGACACCTGCTTGTAGGGTGTGAAGCAATTCACTCTAGAGCACGACCAATTTGAGGCCAACATTCCTCAGTGCGCTGACAATAGCCTTGTCAGCTTCTGTCTCCACACTCAGAGCTCCATTTGGCAGCGCGACTGCCTGGACATCCAAAGAGCGAACCAATTTTGCTACTTTAGTTTTCCCTGGCACTAAACTGGTTGAGGCTGCGCTGCTCTACCCTACAGCTATCTGCAGTATAGTGGCTTGGATCTATAGCTCATGTAGACCCATCTGAATGGCACTAAATGCTTTTTTATGTTGCTGTTCAAACTACTAAAACAGTTCTACGGTCGTATCCCTTACCTTGTCCCCAATGTCATCCAAGTCGCCCTCTGTTAAGCTGATCGGCTCTAGGGATGACTTAGTGGCCTTGGTATTCTTCTGTGGTCCTTTCTTTTCCTGTTCCTTGTTCCGCTTCACCCAGAAGGGAGTGCTTTCTATATCTCCACCACCTTGTCCTAATTTCTCCTCTTCCTCTATCTATGGTGAAGGAGATTTTTGACTTCTGTCAGAGTCACGCTCTTCCTCCCATTCCTTGGCAGTGCGCTACGCTTTTGTATGTGCCTTCTCCTAAGTCTCCTTCTTTCTCTTTTCACCCAACTGTTGAATCCTCAACTGGGCCTCTTCCTCTTCTGCTTTCCCGTGAACTTACTAGACCTCGTGGAAAAATCTGATGATGTGTGCCAATTTGCTAGCCAATGATCGAGGACTACTACAATGGCATCATTCATCGTGAGGTGCGATAAATCATACCATCTTTTTCTGGGTCCTTTTGCACTTAGATGGAGATATAGTGGAAGTCCACTTTGAGCTCCACGTACCTAGACAACTGCTCAAAGATGGTTGGTGATAGCTGTGGCTTTTAGCTGATGGCCATAACAATGCTCATCTCCATCAATACCCAGAACACCTTTCTTTTGCAGATCCGCTGAACATCCTTTGTGGCCCATAACAAAGTAAACTTCGCTATTTCTAGAAAATCTAGCAAGATCAGAGGAAATTGGCTATCCTTCGGCAACTACCATGCGACCAACACAATCAAAAGTAAATTCCATGAGTAATGAAATGTCTTGCTCTAGTCCTGTGCTTCCTTGCAGTTCATGAGGAACTCGCTACACAAGTAGCGCGCTTAGTTGAATTGTACGCCCTTTGGGCACTAGGCCGCTATTGAAACAACTAGTGCCAACACCTCGTCTGTGTGACACTTCCTCATTGTCTTTCCAGCCAAAATCTGGGAAACCACCTTAACTGCGGGGTCGGTTATGCTTGAAATTGAATACTCGCACACCTTTTTGACAAGCTTAAACTTGTCCTTCATTCGCTTGATGAGGTCACACTCACCTGTCTTTCCGCCAAATTCCTTGGCTAGATTTAGTCCTAAATGTCGTATTAAGGTGATCCTATGGATCATCATGTCAGTTATAGGGATCGAATCCTCCAACCATAGGCACCCATTGTGCACCAGGCACAACAACTGTTTGATAACAATCAGTTTATGGGTGCGCAGTGATAATGTGGCACCCATAGAAGATTCAACAATCCTGCCTTTTCCACCCCATGAATCCACTTCATCGGCTCCAGTGCAGTGATGCCTGAATCCTTTTAGAACACTCACTGCATGAAATTATCAGTAGCTAGGTGGGGGAACCACTCAGTGTCCCCTAAGTGCCAATATTCAAGCTTCAGATGTGGGATGTGCACTAAGTGCGCTCTTCAAATGTGATATTGTTTGGCAGAAGGGGTGTATGAAGGAGAAACTTACCCTCCTCTGGGTCCTTTGGGATCTTCACCTTTCCATGGCACAAAGGGATGTATTATGGCAACTTCGAGATAGGGTCTACCCTCAATATCAATGTCCTCTGCACCCTCGTTGACCTCTAGATCAACCACTTTGCCATTTTCCTGTGCAGTTGGCTTTTCTTTCCTTTGATGCTTCCTTGGCGACTCATGCACCCGTAGTGTCTTCTTCTATTTATCTTTCTTTGTCTTGGGAACCTATCTTGGCGGCATAGGCTTCGACCTAGGTGATTTTGGCACTGTTGCGGGCACCTCCATAGCCACAAATTCAAGGGCACTCCCTTAAGAGGCCGTAGTGCCTTTCACGCTTGCGGTTTCTACGAGTGTATACATGAGGCTATTAAGGAGCTTTTGGGTTTCCTTAGGTAACCTGTGAAACAATGAACTGGCCACCAAATCCTCAAAAAATGGAGGGTTTGTGTGAAACTGATAGCATGGCACATAAGCTCTTAGGATGCAAAGTGTCTCTCATTGGGTGACCATCTGTAATTTATAGGAAATTTTAAATTCAAATCCGCCCGTTCCCCCCAAAATCCACTCATAAATGATAGATTGGCAGCAGATTTTCAAAGATCTCGCTCTTAAATTCAACCTTAAATGCCGCCCCCCACTCCTCTTAACCATTTTCCCACTGTCAAATCATGAACAATGATAGTAACGGTCACTTTCTGGCTGCCCTGTGCAGTTTCTCCTCCTATAGCACAACTCCCTTCGTGCTTTTGCTGATGCTGTGACATTCTTCCATTCCGCACACTCCCCCATTCGCACAGCTCTACAACCCAAGCAGTGTAGTTTATAGTCCCTCGCTTCCTTTCAGCTGCCTGGAGCACTAAGACTGTGCTCTTGTCATATAGTGATCTGGCCGATCCCCAGTGTACGACTTCAATCGACTACCATTTACCTTTCTCGGAAATGGATCTCCATTCAATTTCACCAGTTGAACTGCTCCATCATCGATAATCTCCTTGATCACATATGGCCCCAGCCAATGCATCTAAAATTTTCTTGGAAATTTGTCAAACTTGCTGAAATATAATAAAACTAAATCATTTACCTTGAAGGTGCATAGTTTTATGTGCCAATCGTGCCATGCCTTTTCCTGCGCCTTCTAAACTTTTTGATGGAATCCAACCAAAAATTTGTCTTCCTCTAACTCTGTCAGCTGTGCGAGCCTTTCTTGTAAATCTCTGCGGTCCACCATTCCTGTGAACGCCACTATCCATAGACTAGGCATAATGTACTCTATCATCATCACAACTTCTATGCCATAGAACAGTCGAAAAGGTGTCTGTCCAGTCAGCTTATTACAAGTAGTTCTATCAGCCCATAACACCGCTGGTACGCACATATCCCAATCATTCCTCTGCATATTTCAAACCTCTGTCAGTACGTTCTCCAATATCTTATTAAACACTTCCACCGTTTAATTAGCATGAGGGCAATATGGCATGCTCTTTTGATGATAAACTTGGATTCCTCCCTTAGTGTGTTGATTGTTTCATTAAGGAAATGTGTACCGCGATCGCTCATCAAAATATTTGGTCAACCAGACTTAGTTAGCACATATTCAAATAGGAACTTTGCTGATGTTGCCCCCATACAATCCTTTATAAGCTGCACCTCCACCCATTTGGTTAAATACTTGATTACAGTGATGATATACCACACAACCGTCTTCTTTCCTGGAGGATTAATCGGTCTTACAAAATCAATTTCCCACTTTTCAAACTGCTGCAATGACACTTACAGATTCAGAGGTAGCTCATCCCTCCATGATGGCCTGCCTGTCCTTTGACATGTATCGCATGCCTTACAATAAGATTTGGAATCCTTATGCACTGTGGGCCATCACAACCCAACGCGTAAAATATTATGCATTGCTGCTTTTCCTACATAATGGCCTCCCGCAACCCCTCAGGCACATAACGTCGCAATATCTCATGCGCTCCCATATTATACAAGTGACCTACAATAACAGAAAAATCTATTGCTCGCACCACCAATTCCTTCTTTTGTTGGCTGGTGTACCCTTCTGGAGCCGTTCCTGTAGTTGGAAAGTGTATGATGTCTGCAAAATGATTATCTGCTACATACACCACAAAGATTTGTGCATCAGGTAGTACTCCCTCCAAATTAGTGGGCTCCTCACCTATTTCAATGCACGACAGATGATCTGGTCCTGCATTCAATCACCCTGGCTTCACAATGACTTCGAAATCATATTCTTGAAATGAAAATAGCCATCTGCATATTTCCCCCGCCAACATGGGCTTGTTGACCAGGTACTTTAATGCATAATGGCATGTATACATCTTAAAATGTTCTCCTAGAAAGTAGTGTTTGAAATTTTGGAGCGTGTACACCATAGCCAAACCTTTGTGCTCTTTCGTCGAATAATTCTTCTTAGCCTTAGATAACTTCTTCGTTGCGAACACGATATGGTGATCCAACTCTCGCTCACTGGCCTGTGTTAGTACAACTCCCAACATAATACAAGAGGCATCCACATGCACATGAAATTCCTTCTTCCAATCCAGGAAGACGAGGATCAGTTCAGTGACCATCTTCTCTTTTAACACATCCAATTTCTGTTGACATTCTTCATTCCAACAAAATGTATCATCCTTCTTTAACAGTTTTTCCATTGGCGTGGTAATCTGGGCATAACTTTTGATGAAATTTCGGTAATAACCAGTATACCCCAGCGTTGCGCAGCTGTTTGACACTTCTTAGTGTCTCCAAATTGATTATAATCATGATCTTAGCTGGATCCACCATTAATCCTTGTCTTCATAATACATGACCTAGCAAGATTTCCAAGGGTTCCAAGGGAACACAAAACAAACATTTCTTCAAATTTAGTGTGATTTGATACCTTCGGCATGTATCCAACATAAAGGATAGACTAGCTACATGGCATTTCACCAGCCCAAACAACGTCCAATCGTCAAAGTATACCTCAAAGAACTTGTGAATGAAGTCGTCGAACGCTGCGATGACTACACGTGAAAAGATCATTGGTGCATTCTTCAGTCAAAAAGGCATTACAGTATACTAAAAGCATCCACATTCAGTCATGAAGATCATCTTACTCCTATCTTCCAGTGCACTATTGATCTGATGGTACCTCGAGAACCCATCAGTGAATGAATATGCTTCCTGTCCTCCTACATTATCCAACACTTCATTGGTGAACGGAGTCGGAAAAGGATCATGCATGCAAGCGTCATTACACTTCCTGAGATCTACGCATGTCCTTATTTCATCCTTCTACTTCTTTCCCTTAACTACCATAGGACTTACCTAGTTGGAGTCCTCCACTAGTTCAATGATTTCTGCCACTAACATTTTATCCAACTCCAAATAGACCCTTTCTTTATATTTAGGATTAAGGCGATATGGCCTCTGCTTCACAGGCTTTGCACCTGGTTTCATTGTTATCCTCATTACTCCTAAATCACCTATTATCCCTTTCAGGTCTGAAAACTTTGTAGGGAACAAATCCTAGTACTCGCGGAGCAATTCAGTGACCTTATCCGCTGTAGCATCATCCCAGTAGTCCCCTATCTTCACAAACTTCGGCTCCGTCTCTGTCCCAATGTTCACTTGTCTCGTTTTTATCAGCGTGGTGATATCAGGATTCTCTATCTGTGGCCCCTCCACTTCATAGTGACCTTCTATTTCTAGGATATTAATGTTCCTTAGATCCTCCTCTTCTTCTTTAGTAGTCACATTGTAGTACTCTAGCGCATGGTGCAGCTAGGTGGTCCAATTTGGTTGAATCAAATCTAAGGGATCCTGCAGGATTCTAAAGATAAATGCTTTGACCTCCTACAGTGCTTCATCAATGCACTCGAAGCCGTCTTCAAAGCTAAATGTCATCAGGGATCCCTAACTCAAAATATGCCATTCGTCTGTGCCATGGCAGAGCTCTGTCGCTAAGTACCAATTCATATGTATTACATCCAACATGTGATAGACCAGATGCACCCACTTCGGTTGTAGTATCCTCCATAAGCATTGGTCCATTTGGCTAACTGATTGTGTGGATCACCCCTCCCATCATATTTATCTATCACTCTCACCTTTGGGCGACCAAAACGCACCCTCATTAGTGTTCTACATTCGTGCCATCCATCGAAATTGCCTTTATGCGTACCCCACCATCTTGTAGGCGTAGGGCACAGCGCCAAGTCCGAGGCTTGGAAGTGATGCTTCTCTGACACTTCCCTTTCAAATGCATCTAGAAATTTATCAAAATCAGTTAAACAATCATAATAAGGTAGACTTCTTACCTCTGATGATACGCATCGCAGTGATTTGGTCATCATGTTACATCATAGCGTAGACACTTTGTGCAATCTATTCTACCAGTGTTCCAATTCCTCATCTAAATCTGATGTGTAGGAGCTTTTTTGGTCCCATGAAATATGTCCATTTGCTGTCGGATTCACCCAGTATTGATCTCGCATCATTATGTTATAAATTTGTTCCAAATCATCGTCACTTTCATAATTCCAGACTGGTTCAGTATAGCGCGGTACTTCTGTAGGTTCCAATGGTACTACTATGCGGAGCAATTTTATTTCAAGTGACATGATCCGCTTCTTCAAATTGAGTACCCCATTCATGTTGATAGCCCAGTTGATCCCTAGGAGTGCAGGGTAGGGATTGCTGTCATTGACAATCTCTATTACTTTGAAATCTGCCAATGCACTCACGCCTTCAATATCGACTGTTACTCCTTGCAATCTTCCCATGGGGATGATCTTTGTTGATTCTCCATTCTCAATTGAATAGGAGACCACTGCAGCATAGGTCTCCCCATTCTCTCCCATGTTTGTTTCAGCAAAACATTCACATCTGACCTGTTGTACCTTAAGAAACCAATTTCCTGGCTGTATAGAAATTGTGCTTAAGACATTAATGATTATAATGATTGTCACTTGTTTGTCACTTAATTATATATTGTTTTCTCAAATGAAGAACCTGGTAAATCTGGTTCTTGACCCTCAATACTTAGCTAACAAGAAAACATCAGATTGCCATTTACTTGTTGAATACAAATGATGAATGAAGAAGGATTGAATAAGTCATAGACAATATGTTGTTTTACATAGGATCTACTATTTGTGACACTGGGAGAAGTTATAGATAATATGTTGTTTTACACATAAACTATTATCTGTAACTTAGAAGAATTGCAGAGATGGGAACTTCAAGTATAGGAGCACTCTTTTAAGGGATTTTAACTTTATTTACACAAGCAAATAAAGACCTGCAATTTCAATTACTATACTTAAAGGAAGAAAACATAAGATGATACATAACAGAGAAGACACAAAATCATACCCAACAATGTATGAAAAACTTATGATTCTTCATTAATCAACAGTTGTATCAGGAATTCAGTAGCTTAGTCTCCAAGTTCTCCAAAATTCGAACCCTTTCTCTGTAAATTTCCCTCTTTTTATACATTATAAGACAGTTGGTGATCACCAAAACTGTCAAACTGCTTAACTATTTTCCTAACTGTCTAGAGTAAAAATTATTACAAAACATTACACAGAGGATAAAATACACCTCATTCTAAAGAACAAGGAATAACTAGAAGTAACGCAAGTTAGAAAATGATGATGATTGTTAAATTTTTTTAGCTTTCTCGTTTGGCTGCTGAGTTTCTCTATAGATGCTTTAATAATGATTAAATTTTTTTAATCATAATAAACTATATTTGAGTCAAACCCCACGTGTGGACCTGGGTTTATGTATGTATCGGGTGCATTTCAATTGGCCAAAACACAAGAAAACCCGACCAATAACCTTTCTTTGGAGTTTTAGTCATCCATCACTAATTTTGATTATTTCGCTTAAACAACAGAATCAAATAATTTACACGGAACATTAGTTTACCATGGAAATAAAAGGGATTACAATCCGATTCATAAACCTATCAAGTCCGCGTTAGCTATACGTGAACCGTCCAATCACTTATTCAATCAATGGTTCAATCCTTCGGAAGTCATGTGACTTTAGACCTGTTTGAAATAAACCTTATCGAGCCTGCCTTTTCAATGCTTCGTTGACTCCAATATAGACCTGATGGGAAATATATACCACTAGTTAATAATATATCGGGTCCAACTTTAGCGTTAAAACCGGATCATTTCTTCACCCAATATCCATCGGATCTATGGCTTGTTGATCAAACAGCCCAGATATTCTCGCAAGTACACCATCACATCGGATCTTCGAAACAAATCCATTCTAGTTAACTTGTGTGATTACCGTTGGTTCTATTGCTTGTTGATCAATGTCCTATATTTTATCGCAAGTTCACATTCAAATCCATCCCATTAATCAAACAAAATACTTCATTTCTTTTAGACTTTGCGGGGGTAAAGAATATAAGGGAACTACATTGAGGTTGAACCCCCGCAATGATTCTAGGCCACACGTTGTGGTCAACCATGCTCACATCATGGTCAACTGCGGGGGTTGAGCCTTAATTAACCTTTGTGCTTATTGTTTCCCCGCAACACACCTCATCATACTCATCAAGCTATCGCTTGATCACGCCTCTTAAACCTGCATGGCCTTTAAACAATGGTTTGATTTTTCATTTCTTTTGATTTTTATTTCTTTTTGTGATAAAACTGAAAATAAGAAGAAAATAACAATGGAAGCTACAACATCTGGCTCCACCTGGGGATAGTGCTTTTGCCACAGAAGCACTAAGAACCGCAGATCAGTGCCTTCAACTCAGGCATGGAGTCATATATTGCAACTAGTTGAAATTCTATGGAATTTGTACACTGAATTCACTCTAGTATCTACAATGATAAGATGCTTATGCTTCAGAATTGGAAGTAATGCTTGAGGTATTGCCCATTGATAGGTAGCTGTAGAGTTTCACCGTCAAGATTCTCAAGAAGGAAAGTGTTATTGGACCTTGCTTCAAAAATTCTAAAAGGACCATACCAGAGAGGATCAAACTTCCCATTCTTACCTTTATCTTCTCTTTTGGTATCCCATCTTAATACTAGATCTGCAACTTTAAAGTCAATCTCCTTGGATTTTCTGTCAAAAATACTTTTCATATTTGATTGATACACAATCAAGTTGTCTCTTACCTTGTCCCTATTCTCACTTAGCTCCACTACTTTATTCATTATTCTTATCAAAGCATTGGGTTCTTCTTTCGCCTCCTAAATCATTGCAATCACAGGCTTCACAAGTTTCCTTGGAAACAGAGCCTGAGTTCACTATACTAATTCAAAAGGTGATTTGATTGTAGATCTTCTTGTAGTCACTGTAGCAGCCCATAGAGAAAAATTTAACTTAGAATCCCAGTCTTTTTGGTTCTCTGCAATAGTTTTCTTAAGGATCTTCATTAAAGTTTTGTTAGTGGATTCAGCTAATCCATTTCCTTGTGGGTGATAAGTTGTTGAATGAGACAAAATAACATTATACTTTTGACAAAAATAAATGAACTTACTTGAATTAAAGACTTGAGCATTATCTATTATGATTTTGATGGGGCATCTAGATCTGCTGAAAATATTCTCCTCTAAGAACTTCATCACCACCTGATAATTTTTCGTCTTAGTAGGTATAGCTTGTACCCACTTGGTGAAGTAATCAGTAGCTGTGAGAACCCACTTGTGATGTCCACTTGAAGGTGGGTTAATCTCTCCAACAAAGTCCAATCCCCATTGTCTGAATGGTTCCTCTATGAAGACTGGGATCAAAGGCAAGGGAGCTAACCTCTTCTTCTCAGCAAAAAGCTGACACTTTTGACAGCTTCTGACAAACTTAAATGTATCACCAAATAAAGTAGGCCAATAAAATCCTATTTGAAGGATTTTATGTGCAGTAACTTTCCAACTGTAATGTCCTCCACATAACCCCTCATGATGATCTTTGATTGCCTCTGTAAACTCATCTTCTGTTAAACATAGCAACAAAATTCCTATAGGATCCTTCCAGTATAATCTGCCTTCCACAATCACATATGGTTGTGCTTTGATCTTTAATGCTCTATACTTTGTTCTATCCAAGGATTGGGGATAGGAGAGGTAACACAAATAATGAATTATATGCTTGTACCATTCCGAACATAAAAATTTATACCTGATCTTCATACTTGGATCTAGCTTTTCTTAATTTTCTTCAGTTGTTCCTTCATCCACAGGAGTCAACAAGTTGATACCCAATGCTTGAAAGTTCAAATTTGTAATCATTTTTTCCAATCCTTGCCCTTTCACTAACTATGTGGGTTTTGTTTCCAAGTCATACTCTTGGATATTGGCTATCCATTTTCCTCTTTTGCGTTCTACATCTCCCTGTACTAGTACATCTTTTACTGTAGCATTTGGCACATAGGCAATGATATGTGACTGAAACACATAAGTTCTAAAGGTTTTTAGGGATTTTACCAAAGAATACACCTGCTTTTCAAGAATATTATACTTGAGCTCAGCATCCCTGAGAATCTTGCTGAAGGATGCAACAGGTTGCTCCTTCTCTTCATCATTCTTCTGCAGTAAGACAACAACTATTGAAGTCGATGATGTGAATGAAAAAACTTGGAAAGGCTTTTGATAATCAAGGTTGATTAGGACTGGAGCTACCTGCAATGCTTCTTTAATCCTAGAAAATGATTCTCTAGCTTCCTTGGTCCAATGCACTTCATTATCCTTCTTCAGCATATTAGTAATTTCTTTTACAATTTCTGCATAATTTGACACAAATATCATTAAGAAGTTTATTTTTCCCACGAACATTTGAATATCCTTTTTACTCCTTGGCAGTGGTATTTTTTGCATAGCTTGTACTCTTGCTGGGTCTATCTTCACTCCATCTCTATAAACAATACGCCCCAATAGTTTGCTCTCTTCCAGAGCAAAGATGGATTTCTTGGGGTTTAAGGAAAGCCCAAATCTTCTACATTTTTTAAAAGCCTTTTTTGATATGGTCTAGTGTTCTTTATCAGACTTTGAGAAAACAGTAATATCATCCAAATATATTACTACAAACTTATCTCCCACAAAAGCAATGTCCATAGCCCTCTGAAATGTAGCACCTGCGTTCATCAATCCAAAAGGAATTTTGGCATACATAAAGGTCCCGGAGGGAGTTTTGAATGTTGTCTTCTTCTGATCTTCTCTATCCACAACCACCTGGTTATACCCAGAGAATCCATCCAGCATTGACATTCTAAAAGATACTGTTACCTTCTACAACACATGATCCATCTTAGGCAATAGATAATTGTCTTTCAAGGAAGCCCTGTTGAGATTTATGAAGTCCACACATAACCTTATCTCTCCATTTTTCCTTCTTACAGGCACTAAATTAGCTACCCAATCAGAGTATCTGAGTGGAACTATTATTTTGGCATCAAGCAATTTTTTGACCTCTTTTTCAATTGATGGTAGAAGCTGAGGATTTATATGTCTAAGCTTCAGTTTAAAGGGCTTAATTCCCTCCTTCAAGGGGATCTTGTGCTGAATAATATTTACATCGTATGCGTTGAGATCCTCATAGGAGCATGCAAAGACATCAACATGGTCCTTGAAAAGTTTAATATATCTCTCTTGATAATTAGGTGAAACTCCACTAAATAATTTCACTAGCCTGGGTTTCTCTTGAGTTCTATGATCTTGAATGTGTTCATCTTGTGAAATTCTTGTTAGAAAATTATATATTATGGAAATATAAACACAGAAAATGCATAAAACAAGAGAGACACAGATATATGTGGTTCACCCAGTTTGGGCTACGTCCACCCCAAACAACCAGTCCTTCCTTTCTATTATCCAGCAAAATGAAGAGACACAACCTACAGAAAATCCGCTATAATATCCTCTGTTTTCTCTCATAGTCTCACCTCTCTGTTTCTCGCTCAGAGAATACACATCTATATCACAGCCTCAAATACAATGCCCTCATACAAAGAGAGGGGTTGCCTTTTAGGGCAAAAAACCCTAAACTAAACAGAAGTTCTACCGTCAGATCATTCGCCTAATGAACGACCCAGATTGACTAGAAATTACTATACTTTTACAAGGCAATTTTACATCTATTTTTGGCTTCCCGTCGGGGGACCACTGGCCCTCGGACCCCCCAGCTGGGGGGGATCGGCCCCCTCGGACCCTCGCAGGGGGGACAAGTCCCCCCCACACCCCCCCGTGTGGAGGAGTGTACAAACTTCCTGGGGTATACATCTAGCTAAAACAAAAGACCTCTCAATAATCATGCTCCACACACAACAATTTTCCCTGAGTCAACAGCCACATCATTGGGTTAAAAAGCCTTTCAAGAGGGATAAGCCCCTCTGGATGAATATTATCTTTCAATTGAAAAACTCTTTGATTAGCTATTGAATATTTTAAACCACTAACTTTTGCAGCTTCTATTGTTTCATTTTCATCTTTCTCAATTTCTATGCCCTAAAACTCTTCAACCATAGTAAAAAATTCTTTAATTTGCTGATCATCTTCAAAAACTTGCCAATGTTTAACATTATCAGGAACAGAAGGTTTGTGCCTCATTTCTACCTCATATCTTAGTTTTGGATTAATAGGAGGCCTGAAATTACTAGCAGCCACAGCCAATGAATCTGCTAATCTGTTCCCATCCCTTGGAATAAATTGGATATTAAAAGCTTCAAAAAAGTTCTCAACCAAATCCCAGACTTAATTTCTATATTCCCTAAGCCTAGGGTGTTTTGTCTGACAATGATTTTTTATTTATTTCATAATCAGCTCTGAATCTCCAAAAGTAGAAATTGACTTAATTCCCATCTGTTTAGTTGTTTGCAGAGCAATAATCAAGGACTCATATTCCTCCATATTGTTTGTTGCTTCGAACTCTAATTTAAAGGAAAAGGGGAACATATTACTTCCAGGTGCAATTAGAAGGAAACCAAAACTTGTTCCTTCCTTGGAATAGGCTCCATCAAAGAATAATTTCCACATTCCTTCATTTTGCAGCTCTGTATTTACACAGGTTGAAGTAAGCTGCCTCTGGTTATCTTTAGCCAACTCTGCATTATCATGCAACATGAAGCAAGCAAAGTCATCTTTCTCCTGGATATATACAGGTGAATTACTTGTTCCATTTTTGTAATTGTTTTTAAAAATCTAGTTTCTCTGTACAATCTCCTCTCATCCCCACCAAAAGTCAGTATAACAACATATGTAAATTCTAGTTTCAAAACACCACCCAATTTAGCCCCCCATGACCTAGATAGTAGCATTCCAAATCTATCAGGGATATCTGCTACTACTACATCCATGACCAAGCTTCTAGTTATAATCTAGGCTAGTGACACTACCAGATCCTTAATGACCCCTAGACACTTGACTTTGTTTGAATCAAAAGAGTACAGGTCTCTATAGGGTTTGGTAACTTGTAGATTTAGTTTCTTCATCACTGACAATGGCATAAAATTTTGTGAAGCTCTTGAATCAAACATACAATTATGCAGGAGGAAATCATGGATCAATAAGGAAATATAAAAAGGAGGTGTTGAAGGATCTACTTCCTCTAGATGTGGGCCAAAAACCACTAGTGGTTTATCTTTCTGCAAATTTACAGTGTCATTTATATTCACATTTTCTTTTAAATTAATAAACTCAGCAATCTCCCTTTGATAAGATGGTGTTTTTTCTAATTCTGTAATAGGAACTTGAATTCTTACCTTTTCCAACTCTTTAGTAAGACTGAACAAATGACCCTGTTTAGCATTCTTTTCATTTTCATCTTCTCCTCTCTTCATGACTGAAATTACTTGGGGAATTGAAACAAGTTTCTCCAATGAAATTTTTCCACTTTTGTCTTGAGAAGACTCACCTTGAAGTATTTGTGTCTTTCCATTTGCATTTTGTTGTTGCTTTCCTTTATTTACTTGTTTTGCAGGCTGAGATTCTTGTGGAGTTGCCTTTGGTAAGGAAGTTGCAACTTGCTTCTCACTTTCATTTTCTTGACTTCTTGATCTTTTCCTTGATCTCAAGTCATATTTCTTATGTAGTTCTGCCTGCATAAAATTAGAGAATTGCTTCCAATATTCATCAATTTCATTTTCATCATAAATGGCATCTGTTTCGGCATATTCATACTCTTCTCCTTCAACACCAAGTTCATCTTCATTTACTACATATAACGTAGAAATTTGATCTTCATGGTCCCTAGGGTGCTCTAGTAATTCACCAGGATCTACCTCTATATACAATGGTGCTTGAATCCGATCTTGATCTTTTCTCTCATTTTGCAAGATTTTCAAAGGCTGTCTTATGTATTGGGGATTAAAGTTCTTATTATATTGTGTTTGTCTCTGATAATTCTTATTTTCCAACTCTAACTTATTTAATTTATCTGACAAAGTTTTATTTACATTACTCATATCCTCTAGTGTTTGAATTTGAGAGGATTCTATCTTTGCCTATCCCTTGTCTTGGATAGGTTGTGTCTCTGGTTTTTTCCCTGCAGCCACCAGATTTTCTTCTATTTCTAATGCATCTATTTGGATCTGATCAAGGGTTGGGAATCTCCTCTCCCTCAATGTAAATCCAAAATATGACTCAAAAGCCCCTGCAAAAGTTATTTTTGCACCAGCAGGAGGGGGCTTAATCTCCACTGGAAGACTATTGTACAATTTATTAAATATTTTGACAAATTCAACTACAGATTCATCAAATTTCTTCTTTATAGCATTAAACTCTGTTAATGAATACCCATGGTCCCTTTTTTCTCCCCATCTTTAGGTGAACAGTTGCTCCATCTCTTCCCAAGAAAGAATAGAGTTATTAGGAATCCCTTTAAACCATTTTCTTGCTTCTTCATCCAAGGATTGAATAAAAGGTCTTAGAACAACATCCAGATGTTTAACATTCAGGTTTTCTGCAAAGTTACAAAATACTGATACATGATTCTTTGTTGTTTCTTCATCTTCCCCTATAAAATGAGGAATAATCTTGAGGTATTCTTGTGGCATTTGATTCAACGATTGTGGCAGTTGAAGAGGTGCATATCTATTCATCAAGAAAGTAGGAGTTGCCATGTTTTCTCCCAAATTTACTAAACCTTGATTACCAAGAGATGTGGAAACTGACTGAGGAGTAAATGGAGTGTGCAAAGGTGGTAATGCAGTTATAGGTTCAGGATGAATAACTATAGCAGATACTGAAAAAGAAATAGACTCTAAAGACTGTTATTAACAATTGGGTTCTTGAAATGAATTAGATGTAAAATTTGACTCTTGGTCAATGAAAGATGAATGTGAAAGATGTGATGAATAGCTTCCTGGTGCAGACAATGTAGGAGTTGGTGTAAGTGGAGTTTTAGGCCTTCTAACCCTCTTGGAAACTAGCCTTTCAGGATCTGAAAGGGCTTGAACTTTCTACTGTGAGGTATTTGACCTTGTATGTGGTCTCCTTGGAGCTAGAGTTATTGCTTTTGTTCAAAACAACCAAATATTTCCTCCTCACTAAACAACCAAAGGAAAATATTGAAAACCTAGGGAAAAGTGTCATTTTCTTCTCTCCTCGGCAACGACACCAATTAATGTTGTACCTAAAGAAACCAATTTCTTGGTTGTATAGAAATTGTGCTTAAGAAATTAATGATTATAATGATTGTCACTTGTTTGTCACTTAATTATATATTGTGTTCTCAAATGAAGGACCTGGGAAATCTGGTTCTTGACCCTCAATACTTAGGTGACAAGAAAACATCAGAATTCCATTTGCTTGTTGAATACAAATGATGAATGAAGAAGGATTGAATAAGTCATAGACAATATGTTGTTTTACACAGGATCTACTATCTGTGACACTAGGAGAAGTTATAGATAATATTCTGTTTTACACAGAAACTACTATCTGTAACTAAGAAGAATTGCAGAGATGGGAACTTCAAGTATAGGAGCACTCTTTTAAGGGATTTTAACTTTACTTACACAAGAAAATAAAGACCTGCAACTTCAATTACTATACTTAAAGGAATAAAACATAAGATGATACATAACAGAGAAGACACAAAATCCTACCCAAAAACATATGGAAAACTTCTGATTCTTCATTAATCAACAGTTGTATCAGGAATTTAATAGCTTAGTCTCTAGGTTCTCCAAAATTCGAACCCTTTCTCTGTAAATTTCCCTCTTTTTATACATTATAAGGCAGTTGGTGATCACCAAAACTGTCAAACTGCTTAACTATTTTCCTAACTGTCTAGAGTAAAAATTATTATAGAACATTACACAAAGGGTAAAAGACACCTCATTCTAAAGAACACAAAATAATTGGAAGTAACGGAAGTTAGAAAATGATGGTGACTGTTAGCTTTTTCGACTTTGTTGTTTGGCTATTGAGTTTCTCTGTAGATGATTTAATAATGTTTAAACTGTATTAATCATAATAAAATATATTTAACTCAAGCCCCACATGTAGACCTAGGCTTACATATGTATCGGGCGCATATTGATTGGCCAAAACATAAGAAAACCCGAACAATCACCTTTCTTTGGAGTTTTAGTCATCCATCGCTAACTTTGATTATTTCGCTTAAACAATGGATTTGACTAATTTACACGGAACATCAGTTTACCATGGAATTGAAAAGGATTACAATCTGATTCATAAACTTGTCAGGTCCAGCTTAGCTATACGTGAACCGTGCGATCACTTATTCAATTAATGGTTCAATCCTTAGAAACTCATGTGACTTTAGACCTGTTTGAAATAAATCTTATCAAGTCCGCCTTTTCAACGTTGCGTTGACTCCCATATGGACCTGATGGGAAATATATACCACCAGTTCATAATCAATCAGGTCTAACTTTAGCGCTAAAACCCAATCATTTCTTCACTTGATATCCATCCAATCTGTGGCTTATTGATCAAATAGCCCAGATCTTCTCGCAAGTACACCATCGCATCGGATCTCTGAAACAAATTGATTCTAGTTAACTTGTGTGATTACCGTTAGATCTGTGGCTTGTTGATCAACAACCCAGATCTTCTCACAAGTTTACATTCAAATCCATCCCATCAATCAAACAAAATACTTCATTTCTTTTAGACTTTGTGGGGGTGAAGAATATAAGGGAACTACATTGAGGTTGAACCCCTGCAATGATTCTAGGCCACACGTTGTGGCCAACCATGCTCACATCACAGTCAACTGCGGGGGTTGAGCCTTAATTAACCTTCGTGCTTATTGTTTCCCTGCAGCTCACCTCATCATACTCATCAAGCTATTGCTTTATCATGCCTCTTAAACCTGCATGGTCTTTAAAAAATGGTTTGATTTTTCATTTCTTTTGATTTTTATTTTGTTTTGTGATAAAACTAAAAATAAGACGAAAATAACAATGGAAACTACAACATGACCCAAGATCCAGAATAACTTGGTCCATTTCATATTCTCTTATTTGTGCGGTGAGCCTCATCTCATGCCTTACTCTTGCCTTATGCTTACCAATTTTCCTGACCACGTGTGGTCCCGCAAGAGTATTACCAACACATTTATTCATCAACTCCTATAATCTTTTTATGGCCTTGTTATCGCGTAGCAGTTTCATATAGGTCTCCAAAAATGTAGTAAGCATGGTTGGGTCCATTTCTTTAGATTTCTTATCCCAATTTCCTAGGGTAGAAGCCTCAACGAAGCTTTTCTTTGCTTCCATGAAGGTTTCCTTCGCGTGCTCCAAATCAAAACCAACCTCCTTTTCTGGAGCTTTAAAAAACCTTCTTCAGGTTGCTTTCCCTTGTCAGGCGGAAAGAGTCGATAGTGCGGACACAACCAACCTCCCTAGGAGCCTAAGACTCTCTAGTGACAAACAAGACAAACAAGAGCAATCCTTCTCTAAACATGCATTTACCATACAAGGAATCAAGTGTTTAGATCCTACCTGTAATCCAACGCTGTTGTAGTAGTCTAGCCTCGTCGATTCGGATGAGCTCCTCCTTCACTTCGAAACCTGCATTCACTAACAATCAAACGATTAAATAGCACTTGATAATCTCATAAGATAAAACATATTTAGCATATAGACCAAGGAGTATATGAAACAACTCATAAATAACAAGTTATTGAGAAGAATGGACTCATTTGCATTAATAGGAAACAAAAGGAACAATTACAACCTGAGCCTTGGTGTTGTGCAAGTTCCTCCCAGGGTCCACAAGAGTTCTCCTTTACTTTGACAAAGCTCACCCACTTCCAAATGGAACAAGTAAGGATGGGAATCTCTCCTCACAAGCTTCTAAATGGGAGTCCTAATTCCAGCAACATTTACCCTTAGAAATGTTTAGCTTTCATCCTCCCCCTCCTTTTGGCCCAATGCCTGTATTTATAGTCCTCAAGAGGAAGTTAATCAGGTCCACCATCAATGGGATAATCCCCTCTTTGGATGGGATAGCTCCTCTCTTGATGGGATAAGTTCCTCTTTCATAGGGGTACATGAACCATCTAGAGGCGCTCAATACACATCAAACAACCTTCTAGAATGCTCTAGAAATGACCACAAGTAACTTTTTAAGGATGAAACTCGCGCCTTTTGACCTTTACAGGGGTACGCACCTGCCCCTTTACATACAGAGCGTACAAGTACGCAGTTTTTGTGAACATTAGGTGCGTATACGCAGGTAAGGCCGAGAGAATCTGCGTACCTAGAGATAAACACATTTACAAAGACTTTCTCTCTTTTTGGAGTTTGACATGGAGAGCAGAGGCATAAGACTTGCCCAGGAGGATAGCATGACTGTTGATAGAGCCATACTAACTGTGAATAGTCATGGTGACATTTTTTAGTGTAACAGATTGCCCCCTAAAGTGCGAAGCCTGTAGTAGATTAAGGTTTTGTATTATCTAGGAAGGGTGAAGCGCTTTATCATTTCAAGGATTATCTCGTGGAGAGCCTGGTCAGAACCTGCAATTTTCAACACAAAATACATGTATAAGATTATATCATCGCTGAGGTAGGCATTCCCATACTCAGATCAAAACTTTAACTAACAGACTAACTATTCTGATACAGGAATGATCTTGCAGTACATCATAATCATAGACTTTTTGTAGACACAGTATGGACGCAGCCATCTGTTTATGATTAGTCTACTTAGATAATGAATACAAAACTCCTCGCAGCCTGGATGGTGGAAACTAGATCCAGGGTCTTCATTTCTACTTCCCGAATTGGTACGATTCTAGCCATGCGAATGAATGAGTTGATGTCGAACATGGTAGAAACCACTTGATTACCAGTCGATGATGTAAACTGTTAACAAGTGTGAGAGAGACCACCAGTAATGTCAATGGTTCTCAAAGTACCCAGTACAATCCATGAGATGTGAATGAATGAGTTGATGTCGAACATTTCACGGAATCCTTCGATCAAAAGTCAATGATGTAAACTGACGTCAAAGGCGAGAAACCTGCCATTGATGCATGCAGACTTCAAGGTACTGACGATCTCTAAGTCATCTTTCTAGATAATGTGCTGATGTCGATAGAAAGCGACCCGTTGCAGGCAAGCCCGCAACACGAAATCATATTTCAAGTTGAAGAAATATTGCTGTAAGGACTGACTCAGGGATGGTCAAAATGGATGACAAGTATTTCGCAGATGAAAGTTTTATTTGCAGACCTCTTGAACACATAACGACACAACAGATGGTTTGGTAACAAATGACTCAAAGTTAATCCCCGGAACCCGGCTGAAGACTTTCAATGTGGTTTGATCAACTGTGAAGCAAAGGACTTCCCAACCCAGGTGAATGAAAAGTGTCGTGTTCAAGAGTGGTAATAAGGTTTCTTCTGAGACAAAGGATAAAAAATAGGTTCATTCTTCTCTCTTTTCCCCCACCATTTCTGGCAAGTACCTCTTTATTTTTAACAAGCTTGAGGAGGATAACATATGCTTGATTATAAGCTCATCCTTCGAATGAGTCCAACTTAGTTTAGATTCGGACCCTAAGAAGGAGTGGTCCGTTCCTGTTTGTAATCGAACAGGTCCTTTACTGTGAAATTTTAACGAGTCCAGTATAGGAGAAACTCGGCATTTTTCAATTTTAGAGAGTCTGAAAAAACTTAAGAAGACTCCAAGGTGAACTTTTTTGTAAATTTGTGTCTCTCAAGCCCGAAAAAGTATAAAATAATACCTAAGAGAACTGCTTGATCTTGCGACCAAGGAGTACTTTCATGTTAGTGTCGTTGACCTGAAAAGTAAAAAGCGATCAAGGACACGTTGTTTTATTTCCAATATCGAGTTTGAAACGACAAAAACCCGGCAATCTTTTCGTGTTTTTACGGTCAGAAAAGGGCTATAAGGGGACCGTCTTTTAATTCCGTTTTAACGAGTGTAAAAGAAACGCTCAGCAATCTTTTCATATTTTAGGAGTCAGAAAAGGGCTTAAAAGATGACTCTGACGTGAAAAATGATAATTTACCCTAAAGTCCCTTTGTCCTACACAAAAACAACACATTACTCATACCTGTTTAAGATGGGCAAAAATACATTGAAAAACATCTTTCCATGGTGAAAAATAAACAAACCTAGCATTCATTCATCCAAAAAACCTATAAAAAGACCTTTTACCATGTCATTTTTACCATTTTACTGTT
The DNA here is from genome assembly GCA_031772625.1 of Pinus tabuliformis. Classification (NCBI taxonomy): domain Eukaryota; kingdom Viridiplantae; phylum Streptophyta; class Pinopsida; order Pinales; family Pinaceae; genus Pinus; species Pinus tabuliformis. Next base: position 915,504,639 of record CM062809.1, read on the forward strand.
GAGGTTGAGAAAAGGGCTTTTGGCAAGAAAACTTCCCGTGGACATTGCGGAGAATCCGACCGTCAGAATCGAACGCCGTCTCTTTCAGGTATTCCACAACATCCTCCTCTTCAATTTCATCCATTTAGAATTTCATTTCCAGTTTTAATTTGATTTTTTAGGGGGTTTAGGGTTTTGAGGTATGTTTCTCGGGGTACGCAGGTTTCCTATGGGTGACTCGCGGGCCCCGACCTTTTTTCTACATAGGAAAAAGGTCGGGGTACGCAGCCCGCCTTCAGACCAGCTGCGTACCGCCGCTCTGTGTCCTGAACGCGGGGTGCGTACCCCGCGAAACATATATTTTGAAACCCCAATCTCCCAAATCAACCAACCAAATTTAAATTTATGAATTCTAACTACTGTTTCTTGGTGTGTAGGGCATTCACCATGCTAGATTGGAGAGAAAGAGAACACGAGGACGTTGATTTGGCCGCAATTGGTCATCAACCTTCTATTGATGCGTTAAAAGCATGCGGTCTGTACAAGTACTGGGCCATACCCAGCATGAGGGGCCAGGTGACATTCCTTGAGTGGTTGGTTGAAAGGTGGAATGTTCAGGATCAATGTTTCTACATCGGAGAACACCAGCTCGAGATAGAGTCCTCCGACATATATTTTCTCACTGGCTTGCCTAACAGGGGCGAGCAACTCTCTCTATTCGGGACTAGGCCGGGTGGCCAATCCCTTACTAGTCTCCGGCTAGAGTGGTGTAACAACCAAAACCAGGAGAAGGGGATAGAAATCAAGTACATATCCCGACCTGAACTTATGGTGATAGCTTTCACTGTTACCAGACTTTGCGGCGCCGCCGCTTTGCACCATGCCACCGGGTCCCAAATGCGGATGGCTATAGATTGCTACCAAGGCACCATTTTCAACTGGTGTGATGCTGTGTTGGCCAATATGAAGGGCCAACTGACTAGGGCAAAGACCGGCAAACTGAAGACCTTTGGATATGGGCCTTTGGTTGTGAGCTTTGCCCTAGAGAGAGTTCCAATGCTGGTCCCCCAGCATCTTACTGTTCCAGTTGGGCCTCCTCGGGAGCCTAAGTTGACGAGATGGGTTGCGGTTATGGCCCGGCATCCTGATGAGGGAGCAGCAGTTGTTCGATTTCCTGATGGTTACTTTCACTGGTTGGAAAACCAGGTCTTTGCTATTCAGGACTTTCCTTATGCCGGAATGGATTTTCGGAATGATCCAGACATGGTTCTTCCACAGGGAGAACAATGGGATGACAGAGGTACTTTCATTTTTCACAAGTTTTTAAATTATCTATTTTTTTTGTTTTTTATATATATCGTCTCAAACTGACAGTAAAATGTTTCAAAATGCAGATGTAGGTCCACGGCGTCCAGCCAATCTCCGGGCTTTTGAGAGGAGACAACCAGTTGCACCGGCACCGGCCCCACAGGATGCAGCTGCAGAGACACTGGCTGAGTTAGAGCAGGATCTAGAGCGTCTGACGGCGGGTATACTGGAGACGACTATAGATGACATTCCTATCAGATTGCAGCGCTATGTAGTTGCAGTCCTGGGACCCTTTAGGAGTTTTTTGTGTAGGGTAGCCCGTGCAGTGGTGTCGTATAGAGAGCATCACCAGTGATTGGCTAGTCACTTTTGTAGACACATATGACATTTTTGGTTTTTGTACTTATCATTTTTGCCGATCATAAGGTGTTTTTCAACCTATGATCGAAGACGATGTATATTTTTGACACACTCCTATCTATATATCATTATTACCGGCTTATCTTGTTTAACATATGTGATGAAATGTTTTTAAATTTACTTGCATGATTATCGCAAATGTCTGTCCAACATTCGAGAAGCAATTGCATCTGCTAATGTATTTAAAGACCTTGGAATATGCTGATATTCAATGTAATCAAATTCACGTTCCAAGAGACGCACTCTCAAAAACAACCTTAATAACACAGGATTTCTAATGGCATATACTCTATTAAGCTGTAATACAACGAGTTCAGAATCTAACCTCACTATCAAACGTCGAATTCCAAATGAAATAGATTCAGACAATAATTCAACCACTGCACTGTATTCAGCAATGTTGTTCGTTGTTTGACCGAGGCTCACCCCATGCATAGAAACTAACTCGTCAGAGGGCGAATAGATAACCCAAGCTGCGGAAGAGATATTCCATGTACTACGACAAGCACCATCGGCAAATCCAATGTACGTTTGGAGAGGCGTCGACATCTGCAATATCAAGAGTAAAACCAAGATAAGCCAGAATAACGACGAAAAAACACACTGTCTAAGCTAAGCACACCATCTAAACTAACAAACATACTAGCTAGAAAGAAAACCTAACCTAACTAAAAATTCTCCATACCCACCATTTAAGCATAATACCTCTTTAGGTAAAGTCCATTTCTGGGTTTACCCAAAGAGTCCCCATCAAAATCTACTAGCTCATAGGCCTCTTTTGCTAGCTTTCGCTTTACAATGTAGGGTCCATGCCACATAGGAACGAATTTTCCAGCACCTAGCTTATCATTAGCTTGATCATATAATAGCACTAGGTCTCCCTCCGAAAAACTTCGAGGGGTCACATTTCTATCATACTGAGCTTTCATTCGCTTCGCGTGAGTCTCGATTGCCAATGCAGCGTCACGTCGAGTCTCATCTAATTGAGCTAAGTATAATAAACGTTTCTCCTCTTCGGAAGTAGCTGGGAGTAATTCGACAGCCATTTGAAGTGATGGGATTTCGCATTCAATGGGTAACACAGCTTCCAAGCCATAAACTAGCTGGAAAGGAGTGAACCCTGTTGATGTTTTCACTGAGGTTCGGTATGCCCATAGCGCTGAAAATAACATGTTGTGCCAATTCGACCGATGAATGCCAATGATTCGTCGGATCATGATAATGAGAACTTTGTTGATAGACTCAACCAAACCGTTGGCTTGTGGATAATAAGGAGTAGAGCTATCGTGGCGCAAACCAAGCTGGCTTGTAAGCTCAGTCATCATGATGTTTCGAAAATGGCTCCCATGGTCAGTGATAATCGCTTGCGGGACACCGAACCTAGTTATAATGTGATTGAATACGAAAACTGCAGCTGTTTTGCCGCTTGCATCGAATGTAGGCATCGCCTCGGCCCATTTAGTAAAATAATCAACCGCGAGGATGATATACGCATGCCCCCCGGCCGAGTGAGGGTTACAAGTTATAAAATCGATACCCCATTTGGCGAAAGGACCAACGGCAATTATTGGGTGGAGAGGAACAGGTGGTGCATGCATCTTGCGATCAAACACTTGACAGTTGTGGCATTTTCGGACCGCAATGATGCAATCTTTAAACATGGACGGCCAGAAATAGCCAGCACGCAACACCTTCTGAGCTGTGGCATACCCAGACATATGACCGCCACACGCTCCAGAGTGACAATCATTCAAAACTCTCTCAGCCTCTTCGTGAGTTAAACAACGTCGAAAAACCAAGTCTGCCCCCGGCGATAAAGTGTATCTCCAATAATTCTGTATTGCTGGGACTGGAATCGAATTTTTCGACGCTCTGACTTTGAAGCTTCAGGCCGAAAGGTTTGGGTTTGGAGATAGATGATTATATCCCCATACCACGGATCTAAAGTACTGATAAGAAACAAAGATTCGTCCGCGATGGACTCCTCTGCCACAGTTTCCGTGTCATCACGCGGGAAATCACACATCAATTCCGCAAAAACTAAGGATTTCTTAGACTTGGACTTCTCGAACTCCAAGTCGAACTCTTGCAGGATAACGATCCATTTAGAGTACTTGCCCCCTAGCAGTTGTTTAGTCAAAATATAAATCATAGGGTTGCAATCCGAAATAACGGTAGTTTTACGGAGAAGAATGTAGTGACAAAAACGCTGGACAGCTTGAACAGCTGCCAGGGCCAATTTCTCCACATGCGAATATTTTAGCTCAGTGGGGTTTAATGTCCTACTAAGATAATATATCACATGTTCCGTTCCGAATTCATCTTCTTGGACTAACACCATTCCAATAGTGGAATGCGAAGCTGCGAGGTATAAGAAGTAGTCTTGGTTGTAGTTGGGAGGATGCAGCAACGGTGCATGGGTCAACGCGTGCTTAAGTGCATCAAAAGATTGTTGGGCAATCTCGTCCCAAAAGAATTGAGCGTTCTGTTTCAACAACCGTGTAAAACCCTTAGTGACCTCGGCGTAGTTTGGAATGAATCGGCGTAAAAAGTTTGCTTTCCCTTGCAAACTTTGGAGTTGGCGCAAGCTCGAAGGAGGAGGCAATTTGATGATAGCTTCGACCTTCGAGGGATCAACGCGAATGCCGGCTTTTGAAACAACAAATCCCAGCAATCGACCTGCTTCTATACAAAATACACACTTGTGCGGATTCAACCGAATACGATAATGCCTACACCTCATAAAGATTGCTCGTAAGTGGACAAGGTGATCAGCTCGATGTAAAGAATGAGCAGGCAAGTCATCGAGGTACGGTTGCACAATGTGTTTGATGTCATGAAATGCATAAGACATCGCCCGTTGAAAAGTGGCTCCAGCATTCTTAAGCCCAAAAGGTAATTTGCAATAAGCAAATGTCCCCCATGGACAAATGAATGCCGTTTTTGGTTGATCGGCAGGTAGAATATTGATTTGATTATAGCCCGAAAAACCATCCATAAAGGAAAACATTTCACTTCCGGCACAATCATCAATTATTTGATCGATATAGGGCGTAGGATAGTTGTCTTTTGGACAAGCTCGATTGATATCCCTATAGTCGATACAGATTCTTATTGTTCCTTGTTTCTTGTTAACCGGAACAATATTCGATACCCAATCCGTTAACGGGATCGGATAAATGAAACCTGCTTTCAACAGCTTTTCGACTTCTGCTTTAATGGCAGCTGCTTTTCGAGGGTGAATCTGACGCAACCGTTGCCGGACGGGTTTAGCGTCCGGGTAGGTCTTGATTTCATGGACAACAATAGCGGGATCGATTCCTGGCATTTCCTCGTAGGACCAGGCAAACACGTCGCGGAATTCTTGGAATAGGGCCTTGTAACTTTGAATTTCATCATCTGTACACGAGGCACCTATATGAATGTTCTCAACAATTCCGGGCTTCACTGAAATGTCAATGGGAACAGTACGAGAAATATTCCCTAGATTCAACTCTGAATCAGGATGTTTCGTTGGATTTTGAGCTTCTTTGACATATTCAGCGGTAAAGATTAATGAAAAATCATTTTCAAAGACATCGCCCTCAGGTAAAAACGAAGATCTATGATGAAGATCTTCCCATGGTAGATCATCTACACTTAGGATTTCGCGAAGTTGCTCGTCAGATGACACGACTTCGGGAAACGCTATCCGTTCTGAGGTTGGTGTGAAAAGTGATTCCTCACTGACCACATTCATTTGGTCGATTTGGGTTGAATGTGAGTCGGTAAAAGACACGACGACTTCATAAGCAATTTCATATGGACTCAAAGGCATAACATCACCGAATGAGTCTATCTCAGATTCAGATGGGACAATCCAAGGATCGTCGTAAATAATGGTGTCTGATGTAATCATATGAATTGATGCAAATGAAGGGTCTGCGTTGATTGGAGGGAAAGGAAAAGTTCCTAGTAAACCGGAATCTTTAACTAAACCTACGCCAACGTCCCTATAAGGGATTGTCGTCTTACCGACATGCTGGATACTCTCTGAAGAGGCTGGGTCGGTTGAAAAGTATGTCAGCTGATCAATTGTCACGATCTTGCCGTTATGTGGAAACTTTATTACCCTGAAGACCGATGAAACGACCGCTGTCATAGCATATGACCAACTTCGACCCAAAAGAAGGTTGTAGTCTAGAGGGGCATCAACCACCTCCACATCCAGACTAACGGTTTTACCTTCTACCCCTATAGGCAATTCCTGTAGAATACCAAACGGACGGAACCCACGGCCATCAAAGGCCTTAAGGATGGTCGGGGATTGGTTCAGCGAAGGAGAACCAAGCGATCTCCAACACTGAATCGACATAATACACGTAGAAGCTCCTTCATCAATCACAGTCCGATGAATAGGCCTGTTTTTGACTATCACTGGAATCTGGAAAGCCATCTGATGAGGGAGACGCGGTGTACTATTTTCTAGATCGAAGATTATCAGGTTCGGGTCCTGAATATCAACAGCTCCTATAGCCGACAAAAGTAATTTTCGTTGTGCTGGGCATGATTGCAGCACTTCTAAAGCCGACATTGCTGAGGGTGAAACAGCTAAGTCCTCAACAATGTTGTAATTCTGGGCCGCTCTCGCATGTGGATTGAAAGCAGACCTCCGAAGTACACCCTTGGCGGGCGGTTTGATTACTAAGTCCGGGTTAGGTTTTTCGATCTGTAGTGGATCGGAACCAGGAGCTGAGGTTGATGGATTAGAATGAGAAGATTCTGCTTCTTTATCATCAACAGGATTCTTACTACCATAATCTTGCGACCGAGTCGCAATCCTCACATGAGACATCATCAAAATGGGTTCTTCACTGGCAGTCGAGGAAGAACCTATCATCTTACTCTCCTGCTTTGGAAAAGGATCTTTCAACATAGCAGGAGTGGGAGAACCTTTGACTATTTTCACAACCTCGGCCCGATGAGGGCAATCTCTTGTAAAATGATCTTCTTCACAAATAAGACAAGGATATCGAGGTTTGCGCTTTTCGTCATTGGTTTCCGACTTTTCTGTTTTCTCCTTCGGAGCCTTGTCAGCTTTAGTCTTCTTCTTTCCTTTCTTCTTTCCACCATTTTTTGATTTGGCCGTAGATGACTCTACAGCATGAATATCGGCGGAAAGTTCAGGAGAAGACTCTCCTATCGGGGAATCAGGCAAGGTGATTATAGGAGTAGTAGAATTCTTGGAAGACTTCTTCTTGCTCTTTGTGTTCACCGTACCAATCATACCATCAGCGGCATGAGATCCCGAAGGAGCAGCAGCGATTTGGTTTGACTTTGGAAGATCTGGGATCTTCTCGTGTAGCGTACCCGACTGAGTGTAAACTAAGTCAAGATACTGGGCTTGAGCAATGACTTGCTCCTCAGTAACTACTTCGGCCTTAGCTACATCTTCAGTAATCTTCGGTAATAATGATTTGACAAACCATTCAGCTAAGATTTGGTCCGGGATAAAAACTTTCACTAAACGTCTTCGACGTCTCCATTCATGGATATGATCAGAAATATAAGTGGACGTCGATTGTTTTAAGGAAGTTAATAACTCAGTACCATTATCATATCTGACCGGCAACTGAAAATGAGTTAGGAACGAGGTAGCTAACTGGCTAAAGTTATAAAAAGAGGCCCGTGGTAACTCAATGTACCACTTGGCCGCGAGACCAATGAGCGTACGCTGGAAAAGACGTAAGCGGATCGAATCATCCGAGATAGAATTCGAAGCACACCAGAGGTGGTAAGTCATCACGTGATTTGATGGATCCTCTCCAGACTTACCTTCGAACTTGGGTATATCGCTGGGCAACTTATTTGGCATTGGCGGCCAGAACGAAAGATAATTTATTGGATCGTTCGTTAGGCGCGTCAAGTCGGGTAAATCCAAAGTTGCGATAAACGGCAATTGCCGGTTAGGATCTCTAAAACTCTGGGTCACAAGACCAGCTCCAGGAGGAGGATATCCAGGATAACTTGGAACAGGAAACGCATTCGGGATATTATATCCTCCTGGAAAACCAGGATTAACCGGACCGTACTGGGGTTGTTGAGGTTGTTGATAAGTGTACCCAGGATACGGTTGATACTGGTAAACTGGTTGTTGGACAGCAGGCCCGTATTGGTACTGTCCCTGGTGCTGTTGATAAGTAAATTGTGGTTGACTTGTTACAACAGTACTTGAACCAGGTTGCCCTACAGGCATCTGGACCGTGGTTTGAATCGTAGATCCAGACAACGGTACAGATGTCTGAGGGGTGGTTGCAGAGACAGTAGAAACCGGAGCTGTCGATACTCCAGAAGTAAGTGTGGTAGATGTTGCGGTAGTTGCAGCAGCCGTTTGAGATGGAGTACTAGGTGCGATTGGCGGCTGAGTAACTACCGAAGTTACAGAAGTTTGAACATTTGACTGGACAGGTTGCGGTTGCTGGGGTGGACCAGAAACTACAGGTTGTCCAGTTTGAGGTAACGACTGTATACTTGGCTGCAACACCTGTTGACCTTGTGATGGATCCCACACTATCATTCCGGGGTATTGACCCGTAACAGGTTGAGGATACTGAGATCCGTAACCAGGTTGAGGGTAGGGTTGATAATTGAAAGGTACATTTCCCGGACCTTGAACATAAGACTGACCCTGAGGTGGTTGATAACCTTGACTCGAGTACTGACCTTGGGGTAGATACCCTTGAGGTAAGTACTGATACTGGGGTTGACCTTGAGGCATAAATTGATACTGAGGTTGACCTTGAGGTACATATTGAGGTTGGGGTTGACCCTGAGGAACGTATTGCACCATAGGTACATACTGTCCTTGAGGCGGCCCCCCAGCCGCAACTTGAGTACCTTGAGGTTGCCCCCCAGGGATTAATTGAGGCTGCCCCCCAGGCGGAAATTGACCACCTTGAGGTTGAGAACTGGGAATTGAACCTGACATCATATAAACGTCTCCTACACCCAACGGTCTATTACCATTGTTTCCAGCTAATGACCCATGTCCAATGGGTTGAGGAGATGCTCCCGCAAAGGTACCAGAAAGTGATTGATACCCAGTAGGAACAGAAGGACCACCATACAAGAAAGATTCAGGCGATTGAGTAGACACGGACGACGAACTAGACATATTTACAGGAGTATAAATACCTACGGGTGGATAAGGAGTACGAGGTGGAGAAAAACCTATCCCTGAGTTGTCTAGATAATTAGTTAACGAAAGATACCAAGTAGTACTCCTAGGTGGACTGTAAAAGATAGATTCACGCTCTCTTAAATCAAGAGTAGGTTGATCTTCAAGAACAGGGCCTACTTCTTCTTCTGGAGTAAGTTCTTCAATAGCTATCAAACCAGAAGGAAGATTCTCGGTTATGACTCTTTCAATCCTAGGTGAATCAGGAACACTAGAAGTTGGAGTTACAGGTTCAGATATTTCAGGTTCTTCGCCTATATCACTAGTAGATGAAAAACTACCAGTAAGCTCAGAAACTGCAACAGCTTCAGGATTGTAACCTGTCTCTAAACCTTGGTAATCTGGATGGACTACCAACGAAGACTCTCCTTCTTCAGGTGAACCTACTCTACTGCCACTAGGAGGAGTTACGAGGACTTTCAAACCTTCGTAATGACCCGGGACGTCTTCAGGAGGTCCACCCCGCGATCTACGGAGTTTCCTCAACAAATCAGTTCCGGTAACAATCTCAGGTGACTTGCCCCGAAGTCTACGGGACTGTCTCGGTAATTCTGCCACAGCTAAAAACTTTTAACTACTACACACGAAAACAAAGCAAAAATCTCAAATCAAACCACCTAAAGTCTCTAAAGAACCAAACAAATTTGAATCACACGCCTAAGGAATCCAGGGCGTCAAACCAAGCACAAACAGTAACCTTCCAGACCGAAAACGCTAGTTGGAGATGAAACCCAACATCGCCAGATTCAGTACAGAAGTGGCGGGTGGAACAGTTACCCCGGCAACCTGCTTAATGAATAGACCGGCACAAGTTCCTCCACTTTAACCGTCTCGAGTGAAGTGAACCCCCCGGAAAATCCAAGTGAGTCTAGCCGACGTCTGCTCCAGGTACAGTGGGATCTTCCCTCCACCGTCACCTCGGTAGAATCCTAGAGATAATGGTCACTAAGGTTACCAACCGCAACAAATGCACCTGGGGGAACAGTCTACACTCCGACAGCACGCAAGGGCAGAGTATCAAGCTCAATCCCCTTGCTGGCTCCTTGACAATAATCCAAGGTTTACCGACAAGTGACCCCTGGCTCCTCGACAATGGTTAATCCGAGGTTTACCGTTTGTAATACGTGCGTGTCTGGCGTCGTTCCCAACGAGGGAGGATTGATCCCCTCACTGGTTCGGACACGAGCTCGTGCTTCTCCTTTAAGAGGAGCTTTCCCAGAGTACAAATGAGACAATTGGATTTATTCTATCACAAGATAAGCTACTTGTTTGGTTTTGTTGTCTTGGAGAGTTAATTACTCTCCTACTCCAAGACACTAGCCTGATCTATATTGGTGTTTTAGAGCCCTAGTAAATAAAAATTACTACGTTGATTTTACTTTAAGCGTTAATTTTATGGTTTCCTTAAGACAAAAGGTAGCGGAAATGAAACCAATGGTGTGTAGACTCGACTCAAACCACTACAAAGATGCACTTAGGATGATTTACACTACTTTTCTCTTTCAATGAAACTCCTAACTAAGAGAGTTGGAAAATGCAAATTTTATAGAAAACAACTTTCTTAGTAAAGACAATCAAAGAAACAATTCTCTTTATCTTTCCAATCATACAAACATGACCACTCATTATGTGCACGAAAAATCCTTTTTCCCTCAAAATACTCCAAAAGCTACTTGAAACAAAACTTTTCAAAGGAGATTTTTTTGTATTTTTAATTTAATAAAGCATATAAATCTATTCTAACGAAAATCAATCTCAAAATCTATAAAATTTATGAAACATTGACTCACAAGCAAATCAAAAGGAAATTTACTCTAAAGCAAACCTAACGAGGCAAAAGCCTACAAGGATGATTCTAGGTTGTTTTACTTGACCATAATCAAGCCAAGGACCAGCTAATGCAGAATCAAAAACCCAGTCAAAACAAAACTCAAATCTTTTTGCTCTTTTTGTAAAATGGAATTCAATACTCAATCAACAAGCACTTCGAAATTTGCCAAAGAGACAACTCAAAGATAAGTTGCTCTCACAGGTAGACTTTATGACAGGTCCGACTTCTAAGAAGGCTGACAAAACCAGAGAGATCTAAGGCTTGACAACTTCTACCGCCAAAGTCACTACAGGACCTACTCAAAAATCAAACCCTAGGGCTTAAACTTCTATGAAATCCACTAAAACACTCAATGCTATCGAAACAAGTTCAGGTGAAGATCTTTGACAGGAGACTAATGGATCTCGGCAGTGAAAACTAAGAAAAAGCAAAATCTAAGAGGAAAAAATGTAAAAAATGGAAATTTCTTAATTTTTAGCAGGGTACGCAGGCACCCTGTTAAGACAGGTGCGGGCCCGCTCTGTGCACACAGCAACAGTGCGTACAGGGACGCACTGTGCAATACTCAGAGGGTGCGTACTACTAGAAAAACCAAGAAAAACTAAATCTAATTTAACCCTAAGCTAGCCCACCCAAATACAAAGTCACAGGCAAAAACCAGAAAATAAATGACTTTTCTCAGATCAAAGTTGCATACAAAGGAAAAAACTTTCACATCAATGGAGTCCCCAGTGGAGTCGCCATTTTGTCAGGCGGAAAGAGTCGATAGTGCGGACACAACCAACCTCCCTAGGAGCCTAAGACTCTCTAGTGACAAACAAGACAAACAAGAGCAATCCTTCTCTAAACATGCATTTACCATACAAGGAATCAAGTGTTTAGATCCTACCTGTAATCCAACGCTGTTGTAGTAGTCTAGCCTCGTCGATCCGGATGAGCTCCTCCTTCACTTCGAAACCTGCATTCACTAACAATCAAACGATTAAATAACACTTGATAATCTCATAAGATAAAACATATTTAGCATATAGACCAAGGAGTATATGAAACAACTCATAAATAACAAGTTATTGAGAAGAATGGACTCATTTGCATTAATAGGAAACAAAAGGAACAATTACAACCTGAGCCTTGGTGTTGCGCAAGTTCCTCCCAGGGTCCACAAGAGTTCTCCTTTACTTTGACAAAGCTCACCCACTTCCAAATGGAACAAGTAAGGATGGAAATCTCTCCTCACAAGCTTCTAAATGGGAGTCCTAATTCCAGCAGCATTTACCCTTAGAAATGTTTAGCTTTCAACCTCCCCCTCCCTCTGGCCCAATGCCTGTATTTATAGTCCTCAAGAGGAAGTTAATTAGGTCCACCATCAATGGGATAATCCCCTCTTTGGATGGGATAGCTCCTCTCTTGATGGGATAAGTTCCTCTTTCATAGGGGTACATGAACCATCTGGAGGCGCTCAATACACATCAAACAACCTTCTAGAATGCTCTAGAAATGACCACAAGTAACTTTTTAAAGATGAAACTTGCGCCTTTTGACCTTTACAGGGGTACGCACCTGCCCCTTTACATACAGAGCGTACAAGAACGCAGTTTTTGTGAACATTAGGTGCGTATACGCAGGTAAGGCCGAAAGAATCTGCGTACCCAGAGATAAACACATTTACAAAGACTTTCTCTCTTTTTGGAGTTTGACATGGAGAGCAGAGGCATAAGACTTGCCCAGGAGGATAGCATGACTGTTGATAGAGCCATACTAACTGTGAATAGTCATGATGACATTTTTTAGTGTAACATCCCTTATCTTCACCAGTTTTCATTCCACTTCGCAACACAATATTCACATTGGGGTCCTCTTCACGGGGTTCACCCTCATCATTTGCAGGTTCTGTGTGGGTTGCTTAGGTTGCATCCGCTTTTCGCGCATCTTAGCTATTAGTACAGGGCAATCCTCTATCGCGTGGTCAAACTGAATGAAGTATTAGCACAACAGGCGCATAGGGTTCATGCATTCTCTCGCATAGTGTCCTAGACCTCCACAATTGTAGAAAATAACTTGCCCCTGACCTCTTGTAGGTCCTCCTCTACCTCGGCCTCGTCTGTGCCCTTGATATCCTCCTCACGGACCCTCAACACCTTGATCCGGAGGCCGAGTTTCTTTTTGCATTCGATACACAGGCGTTCTCTCCATCATTAACTCATAACTGTGGACATTGCACTCATCGTGGGCTACTGATTGGTAGAAGTTGGAGAAGAGCTGTTGTGGTGTCTGTATAAATTTCTGCAGCAAGTAGCAATTATCTGTCGCATGTTTTCTAGCTACCTAATAGATAGCACCCCACAGCGTGGGTCCTGCACTTAGCCTTGCTTGAGCTTCTGACCTCAGAGTCATTAACCCTCCTCCTGTAACATAATTTGCAAAGACAGGGCAATGATCTTTATCGTGCACTTGACTCTTACATTTCAAACACTAAACCTCTTCGTGCATCACTGACTGAGCCACTATATACTTCTTCAGACTGTGGAATTCTAGGCAAAGGTTTTGCAACTCCGCGTGAATATGATGAACTCCTAAAGCAACATCTTGAATTGGTGTCTCGTGCAATCTCATCACAATCTCCAGGGCCTCCGCCTAGGTCCCAATATTTTGCTATGATAAAGCAACCCTTAGATGAGGAAAGAGAAAAGCCACAAACCATTTGCGTTGTTGCCCACCAGTAAGATTCATGTTAGCTTCACGAATATTGCACTTCAATCTCTCATCCAGCTCCCAATGTGTCTCGCCAGGCTTCATCATGATTTCTTTGAATCCAACAATTGATTGTGCTTTAAACTTGGGCCTACTGAATTCCTTATTCAGTGCAGTCTGAATGTTTGACAACACAGCCATCGGGTTATCAGTGTAGTACTTAATGTACTGTGTGAGAACGTGTTCCTGTAAAGTAGTAATCAATGTTTCTTTCTTCATCTAATCATCTGTAATTCCTTGGGATTCCCACACAGCCTTCACGACAAACCAAAACTGGTCTGGGTCCTCATTCCCCAAACCCTTGAAAATGGGCAATTTTACTGAATTCACCATATTGAACGGTGGTGGTGTGGGTGAAGGTGTATGTTGTGGAGGTGAAGACGAAGGTGGTGTGGGTGGATGTGGTATTCGCGGGAACCCTTGCGTTATTAACTAAACAATGCTTTGTGGAGAAGCCTGTGTTGCTTCTTCATTGCCACTCAGAGGAGGCTCAATCAATAGGCTATATTCAGGTCTTGTTCCTTTTCTATCCCTGAATAAATTTCCACTTCGCGTAGCGCCAAACATCAAGGTAATTGCATAACTTGCTTTTCACACAAGAGCATTTTAATCCAAGTTTTCAAGGACCTTAAATACTTACCTATCAATCCTTTGAAGAAGCATCACTTTGCTTCGTTGTAGCTAACTGAGGTATCGACCGCGAACTCTATCTCAAATCCTCGAATGATACGATCAAGCCAGTGATCGACAGTGCATGTGATCTTATCTCCAGAAGCTTCCAATCTCCACACTGACTCTGGGGTCCACACTATCAGACTATCAAGCCTCCACCTTCCTTGGCCATATGCCAATTTACTGATCCACTCGTATAATTTGACTAGGAAGGAACATAAGAAAATTTCATGTATTTCCATGTACAGATACCTATCCAACTACTATTCTTTTGTCAATCGCGGGTGTAAGTGTCAGTATATGCATACTTTCATTTGGGATCAAATCTTCTCTTTGCATTTTCATTGTAGGTGTCTCAAAATGAAATTTTTTATCATTCCACTAGCTCATGCCAAAAATGATCCACTCATGGTTGTTTTCTTCTTCTCAGAAAATCTAATTTTCCCTCATCAGGTATATTTGCTCACCCATCTTCATGTTTCATTCAGTTATGGTTTTAGTTATATTATTTTTATAGCTAAGGCATTCATGTCTCCATTTGGGTCTTAGGGTTCATTTCCAAGGTCAAAAGCTTTGTTTTATTGCAAATAAAGGACAACAAAGGTATGAGTAAGACCAATAAACAAAAAATGTTTGCTAGTTAGTCATGGTTACTATACAAAATCATTTTTTCACTGATGTAATTTTCATCTCAAAAACATATTTTTGAGATGAAAACAAAGTATTTTAGTTTGTTCATATTTTTGATGTAATTTGAGTCGTTTTATGTAATAATTGTTCCATAAGATGCCCAAGGAACTTCTCCTTGCTGCAAGAGAGGAATCATTGAAGAACTGGCTCAAAAAAACCATCATCCACCTAAAAAGAGACAAAGAAAGAAAAGCATCAGACGAAGATTTGAAGACAACGTTAAAAGTTCCAAACAAACATTATAAAGTGGGTTTTTCTAAGGAAAAATCCAACTCATCCTCTATATAAGATTTCAAAAGCATCTTTCAAACTTCATCATGCTCATTTGACAAAGAAAGAAACAGATTGCAGCAAATTGGTGGCCGAAGAAACCACGGACACTGTGCATAGAGCCCGAGCGTTGCACATAGGGCAAAGCTACGGGGTGCTGCACACACAGGTGGGACACTACATATACAGCCAGAGCACTACACATAGAGCCTGTGTTCCTTTTTATTTTTGCACGGTGTGGCACATACGACAGGGCATTACACACCTGCACATGACGTTGCGCACCTGTACACAGCGTTGCGCACCCGTACATGGCCCTGCGCATAGGGCCAACGACCATCAAAACTATCCTAACAAGCATCCAACCACTTATTTTGCTACATAGAGCCTTAAACAAGTAAGTATGCCCCTTAAGTTGTCCTCCCAACACTCATTTCAAGATTTTTGAGTTTGTTTGCTATTAAAATTTTCAAACCCTAGGTTGTCTAAAAACCCTCCTGCTTATCATTTTCCTGTTCATTCCCATATATTATTTTCATATCCATAAGTATCATCCCTATTCTCTATTCCCTACTATCAAATACACTTATCCCCTATACCCTAGTCCCAAAACAAAATCCCTAAACCCCTAGTTACAAAATAGTATCTACTAAAAAGTACCCCCCTTTCTCACTCTCACATCATACATATCTCATTCCTACATCATCTCAACCTCGTCAACATCTCTTGGGATACGTTTACTGCCAATGAAATCTTAAATGGTCCTCAGATTCCTCCATCGGTGCCTCAAGAAGCAGAAAGGCCTTCCAGCAGTACCAAAGTAAAGAAAAATAAGAAGGCTAAAAAGACTAAAGCGTTGAGAAGACAGAAACCTACAAAACATATCAGAGAGGTGCTAGAAAGTTGTTCACAGTGGATAGGCAAGTGTTTACTCCACCTGATGTGGAAGGGGCATTTCCTTCTTCATCAGCTCATAGGCAAATGCTTGCCCTAGAAATGGTAGAAGGGGCTTTACCTTCTTTATCAACACAATAGGTGCAGCAGGTGCAAAAAGGGAAGGAAAAGATGATGGAGGAAAGCCTCAGCGATGAAGAGGAAAGGGAATTTGATTTGATGGAACATGATGAACCAGAATAGCCACAAAATAGCCACACATTCATCATGGCATTGAGATAATCGACTTGGAGGCTCAAGATGAGATGGAAAATGAAAATATAATCATAAAGGAAAATGATGCACAGATCGAAGCACTGAGGGATAACTTGACGAGAGCTAAGTATGTCATTTCATACCTTGAGCAAGAGAAAAATAAGCTAGTGACAAAAGGGTCCTCATGGAGATAGAACTTCTCAAGGCAAAGAGGCAAGATGACAAAGGCAAGTTAGTAATGTAAGAGGAAAAGACCCCAGCCACCTTGACTACAAAACAAAGGCTTGAAAGGGAGATTGAAGAGGATAGAGAAACATGGCTTGACAAGGTAAATTTGCATTCAGAGAAGTTCTTAAAAAGGGGCAACATAGACAATCAAATCATCAAGCACATGGCTCACCATTACAGGACCCAAAACAATATTTGTAACATAAGAGTCAAGCAAATGAAGACAAGGCTAAAACAAACCCCTAAAGGCAAAAAGGAGGGTGATAGGCTTCGGTTGCTTGTTGAAGCTTCCTTGGCTGACCTAGAAAATTGATGGTGGTGGTCTCCCACAATGTTTGAGCAATTTTGAGCAAGCTTTGAGAATTTTTGCATTTTTGAAGAATTTAGCAGTTTTTGACACATAAATTTTGGCTCTATGCATAGAGCCACTGGCGTTGCGCTTTTCCTAGGAGCATCCAGTGGCCAAAATAAGACCACCATTGGATTCCTAATGATGTAATCATTATCCTTGTGCATTTTCTAAGATTTTGGAGCAAAAGTAGTCGGCCAAAAGGTCAAAAAACACCTAAAAATCATGTTTTAGCCCCTGTTTTGACCATGGCGTTGCACATAGAAGCAGTCTTGGGAGAATCCGTCTTTTATGGGTAAAATCAACTCCAAATGGGAAACCAAAGGAATATTTAGAAATTAGACAGGAAAGGATTTCCACTGATTTATCATGAGCTCAATTTGGACATTGGGAAGACCTCCAAATTGTCCCTGCAAAACATGTTGCGCATAGCCTTCTGGCACTGTGCATAGGTAATTTTCTGCTAAATTTTCACTTCACTGTGCCATGACTATAGCTTTTGGGTTTTCTCTCATGGATGATGTTTTTACTGATGTAAATTATGACTACGCATGTAAGTAAGATGAATATTAGTCAATAGAGGGTAGATTCATTGGATCAAAAGTTCTCTTGAAGTCAAATGAATCAATTTCCTCCCTTTTAAAGGCAAGTTGTTAGGGTTGCCTAGATTCCAGTTTCTTGTTCATCTTTTGATGGATTAGTTCCTCATCTTAAGGATTTGACCCCTGAGGATGGGAGGAGGTTGAATTGAGGTCTATATCTTCCTTTTCTTTCTCATTGTAAGGGGTTGGACTTAGTGGGATGCTTATGTTTTGATTAGATATCATTTGTATCAGTTACAGCAGGAGATTAATGAAAAATTGCAGCTATTTCTTTGGGATCCATGTGGTATGATGCTTAGTTCAGTTTTTCTTTTGTATTCATGTGTTATAATGTATTGTTGAATCCATTTCATCATTTCATTGCATTTATGTGAATGTATACAATTTTGAGAGGCAGAATCCATATCTTTTATGCTCTGTTTTGGGTAGACATTTCACAGTCTGTGTTTTCTTCAGTTTAGGAAGAATCCATGTGGTTTACATGCTCTTTCTATCTCCTCACCTATCTTTTCACCTGATCCATCAAACCCTAAGGTTATGATCATTGTACCTACCTTGCCCCATTGAACACCTTACAATTTTGACCTAATTTCCTTGCCCTAACTGTTTGGCTCTTTCTAATCTAGCAAAAGCCTTCAAAAAATCAAATCAAAACCCTGTGCTACTATACCTATCCTAATATCAATTTCTTGTTCCAGTCATTTTGGCTGAGATCCTTAAGGAGAGAGCCTTCTCTTGGCCTATTAGGGCTAGCTACTTGGTTAAGCATGGTTTGTGGTTACCCCGGATTTTCCTTATTCAACCCAAGGTTCAATCCAGGTGCTAACATAGTGGCAACCATACTGGGTGATGAGCCCCAAAAATGGGTAACTTATTGGGATCATTTTGCCTACTTTTCTTCATCAATCCACCATTTTTCATAGTTTATGTATGTTTTTTGAGTATATTTATGTTAGTTGAACAAATGAGGGTGGTCACTTTACCAAGAAGGCTAATACGTGGTTATTTCAGGTTTTTTGGACAAATTTTCGAACAAGGCCAAGCAATTATGAGCTAGATGATAGCCAAGCATGAAGGAAAAAGAGTGAGGATTCATAAGAAGGGTGTCTCTTGCATTAAATGGCCCTTCCTCGAAATCTCCACCCTCAACTTGGAGCTCAGTAGGCGACCAAAACGAATCCTAAAGGCAGCCGAGCAGCTTTGTGAAAAGTGACTGTTTATTGGCAGTTTGAATAGCCGAGCCCCTTGAGTTAAGGAGGGCTGCTGAGGACCCTCGTAGTGCATAAATAGAAAGGTTTTCAGCCTTCATAGGACTTTTTGAACTGTTGGGTTTTGCACTATAGTGCTGTCACTTTCTTAGCTCATTTTTGTAGCTACTGCTGTATAACTTTCTTGTGACATGATTATTTTTGAGTAATGAAAAGCAGCTTTATTTGGCATCAGTTCTGAGTTTCTCTTAGGAGCCTATAGCTCTTGGGGTTGGTCCCAACCCAAGTTCCAAGGCTTCCTTTGTGTACTGTTATTTTTTTTATCTCTTTGCAAAATAATTTCTATTAAGTAGATTAAAATCTTGCTGGTTACGTAGGTCATTGTTGATGATTAGAAAGGCTTTTTATGTTTAGATTGAGTTGATAGGTTAATCACAGGGAAGATCTTCAGAAAAAGGCCATCAAGCACCTCTGATCTCACCTCTCCCTCAGTGGGACCATGAGCTGAGACCAAGGTGTCCTTGCAGCTACCAAAACCATTGTCTTTGCTTCATCATGCAATTATTAGTGTAGATTCTCATTTGCAGAAGTTGATACCAGTTGTGGTTACGCGTTCAAGTTCATGATTGCTTAGTTTTCATAGTTATTTCACATGATTTCATTGCAAATAAACTTTTGTTCATTTCCTTTGCTGTTACTTAGGTCAGATTTGTTGTGTGTGGAGCATGATTGTTCAGAGGTCTTTGTTTTAGTCGGATGTATACCATAGGAAGTTTTGTACACCCCTTCACACAGGGGGTGCGGGGGGGCCATCCCCCTCGGCTGGGGGGTCCGGGGGCCAGTGGTCCCTCGGTGGGGGCTCGGGGGTAGCGCCCCCGAAGCCAAAAATAAATGTAAAATTGCCTTGTAAAAGTATAGTAATTTCTAGTCAATCTGGGCTGTTCATTAGGCGGATGGTCTGATGGTAGAACTTATGTTTAGTTTAGGGTTTTTTGCCCTAGAAGGCAACCCCTCTCTTTGTATGAGGGCATTGTATTTGAGGCTGTGTGATAGATGTGTATTCTGTGAGCAAGAAACAGAGAGCTGAGACTGTGAGAGAAAACAGAGGATATTACAGCGGATTTGCTGTAGGTTGTATCTCTTCATTTTGCTGGATAATAGAAAGGAAGGACTGGCTGTTCGGGGTGGATGTAGCCCAAACTAGGTGAACCACGTAAATCTGTGTCTCTCTTGTTTTGTGCATTTTCTGTGTTTATATTTCTGCAATATTTAATGTGTTCCATTGCTCTGTAATATATAATTTTCTAACAAGATTAGAGTAAAGTAGTTAGGTCATTGTTTTTCCAAGTCATTGTTTGTTCAGTTTGAGAAATAACTTGCAGAGTGCATGTAATACCACTCCATCTAACCGTACTCCATCCATCCCATCTACTCCATCCCCTAACTCTGATTCCTGCCTCACATTTGCTACGTTCCCTCACTTTGACCTAGTTTCCATATTTTTGTGCAACATTGTTCCACTCCTCCTTGAACAAATCCAACCATCCTCATCACTCCTCAGCTCCATCCACCAAGTCCTGGACCTCCTCAAACCCTTATCCTACCCCCATACTCACTTCTCCACCTTTCTCTCTCCATCAACCCTCTAAAATCCCATTTCTGAACATCTTGTAGAAAATACTGAACATCCTGTAGAACCCCTGCAGACTTCCTGTAGAAGCTCACGAAAGCAGTTTCCTGATAGCCAAACTCTGTGAAACTCTCTGGAAGGGTGCTAGGGACCCCTTAGGCCCTCTTCCAACCTTCCCAACTTCCTGCAAGCAGTTCCTCTCGCCAATCCACCTATGCACAGTTAAAAACCAGTTAAAGCACATGCATGACAATTCTGACACTTTACTCAAAAATATAAAAAGATGTTTTTTTTTCAAAATTTATTGTATAAGTATCTTAGACACATTCATTTCACCTTCTTAGAAGTCAATGGCATCTCTTTCAGTAGCTTTCATCCTCTTTCCTGCATCAGTAGGATTAGCTGGTAAAATTAGGGTTTGCTAGGATTTGCATTTCCTTTTAGCTTTTCAGTTTCTTTCTACAAGTAGATTAGCCTCCTTTGAGTTAGCTTCCATCCATCAGTTAGAAAGCTTCTTCTCAGAGCTCATAGAAGTTGGATTAAGCTCCTAGCGGACTTGTGCCAGCTGATCAAGTGACAGTTGCGGCAAGAGCTAGTACTTGTGCATACAGCACCGTCACTTCCAAGTTTGTTACGAACTACCGGGTTGATAAGAGTAAAGAAGGGAGTCCCAGGAGTTGCAACATTATTGCTACAATACTAGAGCTCACCATATTTTTAGCGCCGTTGCCGGGGAAATGTCAGAGTATTTTTGATTGCTGCTTTTCTTCTATTTTTCTACTGCAACCTTCTTCTAAGTAGTTTATTTCATTTCCATTCTGCAATTTCATTTCTGCAAAAGTAGATTAGACATTTCCTGCTTTCATATATTATCCTTTTAATTCCGCAATTTCAATTATGCAAGCGTAGATTAGCATTTCAATTTTGCAATTTCAACTCTGCAAGCGTAGATTAGCATTTCATTCCTGCAATTTCATTTCAGCAAAATAGATTAGTTCTTTCCTGCTTCATTTCAATTCCACATTTTCGTTTTAGCAAGATAGATTTTAGCTAGTTGTAATTCAATCTATTTCAGTTTTGCAGGTAAAAGCAGAAAAAAGCAAAAGAAAACAAAAATATTTCATTTCATGCCTCGTAGGAACAGAGATAATACCGGAAAATTCCTACCCAACACCCCCACCACATCACTGAGTGTTATAGACATTTTTGGGCACTACAACCCCAAGCATGAAATGTCCATAAACCAAGGGCTCATAAGTCCCTAAAAGTGTTGTTCTAGCCCCTAAAGGAACAAGGTCAACTGATTACAGCTTCTCCCAGAAGTTCTCCATGAAAAACTGCTCAGAACTGGTCAAAACAGGATCATTTCAGCTGCTCCATAGGCAAAGTGCATTGCATCTCACCTAAACACACTGTGTGGGTGCGTTGCATTTCAAAAATCCCTTCTATGGGGTGCAATGGGTGAGAAGTGACAAATGGCAGTGTCATTCCGCGAGGTGGAGAGGCATGGAAACTTCCAGAAACATCTCCTGTGACACTTGCCTCTCTGAATTCGACCAAGGATGAGTAAGAGATCATCAATCTCCAAGTGGAAGCAAGAACTATCAGAGAGAAGACACTAATCAAATCACAAGCTAACTCATTTCCCTTGTAGTTATCTATATATGGATCCCTCATCCCAGAGATCAAGAGGCTAGAATTTTGAATATTGTTAGGAATTGTTGTTGGTTTCTTGAGACAACATCAGATTGTTGGGTGATCTAAGCTTTGTATGAAGTGAAGAGGGGCTTCTTTAACTTATCTCGATCTAGCATAGATCATTTTGAATAATGATGAGACCAGTTGAAGACGTTCTACTTCAACTGATTCTCAAGGTGACTCCTTCACCTATCATCATTCTGCATCTCATTCATTTGTTGTACCTTACAGTGTGCTGCACCACGCTGCACTAATCATGATAATCATCCTGCTTCATGCTGCCCATTCTTATGATTGCACTCATCAAGATGCTGCCCATGGTCCATGTATCATTGTGCTATCCATGCACATTAAATCATAGCTGCGTCCTTATGATAATACGCCCTTCTGCCTGCATGGATATTTATTGCCATAATCTGCATATATATACCTTGCCATGTATATATGTTGTACTGCAGATTTGACTGCGTATATGAGCATAGGTCAGAATTTATGATTCTTCATATACCGTATATCATTGTCCATATATATATATATACATCATGTAACTTGAATCACCCCAACGTATATATATTGTTGCTCATCATCAGCGTTTATATTACAACTCAATGACCAACATTTTCATTTATCATAAATATGACTATGTTCATAATGATTATGACCTGTATCTCTCTGAGTTCCATTCATCATAAATATAATTGCGTCCATAATGAATACAACCCGTATCTTTGCATTCCATGCATTATAAATATAATTGCATGAATATGATCCATATACGTAGGTTTTCTTTGTTGCGTATTGCTATCTGCATATGACTGTAGCTAGGTTTATCTATGCGGCTTCATATACCTGCTCCCGAGTTTTATTCCTCATTCCTTCCAGTATATACTTGTAGCGAGTATAATCACTGTGGTGATAACCATGTTGAGATTGTGCAGTCTTGATAAGTTGCAGATCATTGATTGTGTATTTAGGTTGTATTTGATGCCATTGACTTCTATCAGTGATGGTATTGATACAGATCTGCTCCGAAGTCTTTTCCTACTTTACCGGACCCCATGGATCTTGCTCTTGACATGTGTCGAGCTTCTATTTCAAATGGCTTTGCAGCATGTATCAGTTTGCGTAAGGAAAATACAAACTTTCCTATATCCCGATGTGTTTGTGGGTGGATGTCGTTTATGTATAAAACAGCAAAACCTGATATATGGAATGGTGCTTGAGATTTGATTGCATTTGGAGTTTTGTATAAAATCCATGGTAGACCGAATGAAGAACCTTTCCTTTAGAGCAAGCATATTAGACTTGAGGACAACGTAGATCATCTGCGTATTTGTGACTACTTATTGTCATACCTTAACCATGTAATACGAAGACTGTGATTCCAACGTATATGTAAGATTGTCCAACGTTTACAAACATGTTTATAAAACTGTCCAACATATATGCAAGACTGTCGAGCATTTGCCCAACATACAATATTTGCCCAGCATCCAACGTTTATATTATCGCCCAACGTATACATGTTTCCATTGCCTGTGTATATCAGTCTCTATGAACAGTGTATGTATGTCTCCATGACCGGCGTAGATAAGGGCATCATCTGCGGCTCATCTTTCACCTTTGACTGCGACTGAGGTTAGCAGATTAGGGCATCATCAAATTAGGCTAGCGTATTCCTTTTGTGACTCTCCTTTTCCAAAAACCCAAGACATGGAGAGGAGATCACGTCAAGAATGAGTGTGTAAATGATATCAAATCCTCATCTATTTATACCACAATGAGGATGATGAATAGACACGTCGGTTGGGCTTCTAGAGCCTACATAAGAGCTGGTCGGCTTGATAATAATTACATAAACAAAATAAATTCATATCTCCATAAAAACTTATCGAAATCGGATGATCTTTGGATCAATCCTACACCTCTCGATGAGAGGGATCCAAAAAAAATATCAGCTGCCATAAATAAGCCGACCCACATGGAGTTTGGCCCTAGTTTCCAATTTAACACTCCCTCTCAACTAGGGAAAACTCCATCCATTGATCCATAAGTCCAACTGTACTATCTCAACCATCATTTCCCTACACTGTTCTGCCCAACTCTGCCAACTCTGCTGGCTCTGCTCTACTTTGCTCAGCTCTGCTGGCTTTGCTATGCTCTGCTCAGCTCTGCTGGCTCTGCTAGCTCTGCTCTGATTAGCTTTGCTCAACGCTACTGGCTCTGCTAGCTTTGCTCTGCTTAGCTCTGCTAAACTATGACAAACAAGAATTGATCGAGAATGTCCCATACCATGCTCCACTGACCTGAAGTCAGACTCAGAGTGTGTACCACTAGTCCCAGACTAGTCGCAACCAACCCGAAGTCAGCATCACAGTATGTACGACTCTCACTGGTCCCAGACTAGTACTGCACTGACACAAAGTCAGTCTCAGAGTATGTACCACTGGTCCCAGACCAGTCTCAGCCGACCTGAAGTCAGCGTCATAGTATGTACAACTCCTACCACTGGTCCCAGACCAGTATCATTGATCGCAGATCAATGGAGGACATCCTAGCGTAGGGAGTACGGTAGATACAACGATGCATCCATCGGTACTACTATGGTCCCTAACTTCATTTCCCTGCTCATTGATCAGATGAGAGGTACTTCCCATGAGTCCCAGACTACATGGGTAGGATGCCTCGACAGGAGAACTTAATCAATCCTGTCCTCACAGGAGAACACATCAATCCTGCTACAATTGCCATGGAGAACACATCAATCCAGGCCGCCATGGAGAACACATCAATCCAGGCCTCACAGGAGAACACATCAATCCTGCTACACAGGAGAGAAAATCATCCTGTTCCACAAGAGTGCGAATCATCTTGAACCACAAGAGAGCGAATCATCTTTTTCCAGTGCGCACCACCAGGGGAGGGTGAGTCACCCTGTGGTTGTATGTTGCTCCAGTAGATTCTGTAAGCCCTACAGAGCTCCCAGAGCTCAATGTATGCAACATGCAGGATCCTTTTACAAAGGTCTCTTGATGACTCCAAGTCATTCGGGAAAATCACAAATTTGATCTTCCCCCGGGGCTTTAGCGACCTGTATATCATCTCAGTGCGATGGAGCCTCCTTGCTCATCGACTTTCCATATCCCAAATAAGGCAGTATCTAATGTCTGTTCGCTGGAGAAATTGTCGAATACAGGATTCCTCAATAATCGAAAACAACTAAGAAATTCTACAACCATGCAGCTTCATACAAGATCATACTCGTAGCCATGTATTCGGTCTTGGCGGTGCTTATAGTGACTGACTTCTGCTTCCTGTATCGAAGCAGAATCCAAAGAGAACCAACACTGAAAAGTGCTCTAGTGATCCTCCACACTGCCTGCCCACTCATCATTCGAATAATCATGTGGTTTCATATTTTCGGTAGTGTATCTCAATCGATGAGAGATTGTGCCCCTGAAGATATCTCAAAAGATTCTTGGTACCAATCCAGTGAGGCTCAACCAAATATGAGCTCACCATGGTAACTGCAACACATATGTTCGAACGGAGGTTCTCCAAGAACATCAATGTGAATGAGTTTATGAAACTCAAAGGCATTTCACAAATCTGGTCCGACATCATTACCATATAACTTCTGAAAGTTAAGATTCTTGAGGCAGTCACAAGCTTGTAGCTTATCTTCCCACATTCCGAATCCAACTCCCTCTGTCTCCTATAAATGGGAGGGTTTGCACCTGTCAGACATAGGTGCCGGTACGAGAGTTTTATCATCCACAACCTTCGAGTAATGGTTTGGATCAGTTTCACTGCTAGTGAATCTCAGCTGCATTAGACAGCTATCAATCCTTTCATACTATGCCCAAGGTTTTTTTCTTCAAGCCATGGAGGGATTTATTCCACCTGTATACATGAGATTCCTTGATCATGATTCTCAAACTCCTCGGGTTGTTACAAACCTGTGAACCTGCTGCATGAGGGGAATGGTCCCCTTATAATATTTTCCTTCGGTACATTTCAGACATGTACCTTCATGCTTCTTTTTGAATTCAGGCATCCTAGTCACCATCTTTCTGACAGACCTCCGGTGCTGAGTCAATGGACATGGTCCCTAGTGGACTTCCTGCAACTTGATACATCCCTGAACTCAAAAACATCTTTAAAAGATCTATTTTCAAACACGTACCTTTCCATCGATAAGTGCCACCTTGTAACCTTTGACTTCCATTTCCGAGATGGACATCAGGTTCAATCAGGTACATAAAAGGTATTTTGGGGTTCCTAGCTTTCGTGGAAGAGTCGACCATTGTCTTTGATGACCTGCATTACCAGTCAATCCTTTCATCATTGAAGATGCCACAGAAATGATTTTTATATTCATAAAGATATGTGTCTCTTCCATTCGGACACTCCTTCGCATAACGGCGAAACTTATTTTAACAAAACATCCACCTTTCCTTCCACCCTTAGATCCGAACTTCTCAATGAAGTGATCTTAAGATGGACCATCAGAATCTTCCGCTGTGCCATTCTGATAACATTCTCTGCTTTGACTTCACCCTAGGTGAATTATGAGGAACCCATTGATCCTTCTGTCTTGTCCCAACTGGCTTTGGTGATTGCTCTTTCACTTTTGCTTGGGCATTGTCTTCACCTCAGCTCTGATACCATGTTAATTTTTGGTATGTTCTATGCTAGAGCAATTTATTTAAATTTTCACAGTTAGCAATCACATCAGCATTACGATAAACTGCAGATAGAACATAAATATAATATGCAGAAGACAAGCCAAGACATGAGGACACAAGATGTGGCACAAGCCAGGGACAAACCCCACAATGTGTGGGGAAACCCTTTGATCAAATCTTCTTTTATCTTCAAAGTTCAGCAGAGAAAGAGAGAGAGAGAGAGAGAGAGAGAGAGTATTTACAACAGAAGTCAACACTTTGAATTATCTAGATCTAGCATAGATCATTTTGAATAATGATGAGATCAGTTGAAGACGTTTTTCTTCAACTGATTCTCAAGGTGACTCTTTCACCTATCATCATTCTGCATCTCATTCATTTGCTATACCTTACAGTGTGCTGCACCACACTGCACTAATCATGATAATCATCCTGCTTCATGCTGCCCATTCTTATGATTGCACTCATCAAGATGCTGCCCATGGTCCATGTATCATTGTGCTATCCATGCGCATTAAATCATAGTTGCGTCCTTATGATAATATGCCCTTCTACCTGCATGGATATTTATTGCCATAATCTGCATATATATACCTTGCCATGTATATATATTGTACTGCAGATTTGCCTGCGTATATGAACATAGGTCGGAATTTATGATTCTTCATATACCGTATATCATTGTCCCATATATATATATATATATATATACATCATGTAACTTGAATCACCCCAACGTATATATATTGCTGCTCATCATCAACGTTTATATTACAACTCAATGACCAGCATTTTCATTTATCATAAATATGACTATGTTCATAATGATTATGACCTGTATCTCTCTGCGTTCCATTCATCATAAATATAATTGCGTCCATAATGAATACGACCCGTATCTTTGCATTCCATGCATTATAAATATAATTGCATGAATATGATCCATATACGTAGGTTTTCTTTGTTGTGTATTGCTATCTGCATATGACTATAGCTGGGTTTATCTATGCGGCTTCATATACCTGCTCCCAAGTTTTGTTCCTCATTCCTTCCAGTATATACCTGTAGCGAGTATAATCACTGTGGTGATAACCATGTTGAGATTGTGCAGTCTTGATAAGTTGCAGATCATTGATTGTGTATTTAGGTTGTATTTGATGCCATTGACTTCTATCGATGATGGTATTGATACAGATCCGCTCCGAAGTCTTTTCCTGCTTTACCAGACCCCATGGATCTTGCTCTTGACATGTGTCGAGCTTCTATTTCAAATGGCGCTACAACATGTATCAGTTTGCGTAAGGAAAATACAAACTTTCCTGTATCCCAATGTGTTTGTGGGTGGATGTCGTTTCTGTATAAAACAACAAAACCTGATATATGGAATGGTGCTTGAGATTTGATTGCGTTTGGAGTTTTGTATAACATCCATGGTAGACCGAATGAAGAGCCTTTCCTTTAGAGCAAGCATATCAGACTTGTGGATAGAGTAGATCATCTGCATATTTGTGACTACTTATTGTCATACCTTAACCATGTAATACGAAGACTGTGATTCCAGCGTATATGTAAGATTGTCCAACGTTTACAAACACATTTATAAAACTGTCGAGCATATATGCAAGACTGTCTAGCATTTGCCCAACATACAGCATTTGCCCAGCGTCCAACGTTTATATTATTGCCCAGCGTATACATGTTTCCATTGCCTGTGTATATCAGTCTCTATGAACAACGTATGTATGTCTCCATGACCGCCGTAGACAAGGGCATCATCTGCGGCTGATCTTTCACCTTTGACTGTGGCTGAGGTTAGCAGATTAGGGCATCATCAAATTAGGCCAACGTATTCCTTTTGTGACTCTCCTTTTCCAAAAACCCAAGACATGGAGAGGAGATCACGTCAAGAATGAGTGTGTAAATGATATCAAATCCTCATCTATTTATACCACAATGAGGATGATGAATAGACACGTCGGTTGGGCTTCTAGAGCCTACATAAGAGCTGGTCAGCTTGATAATAATTACATAAACAAAATAAATTCATATCTCCATAAATACTTATCAGAATCAGATGATCTTTGGATCAATCCTACACCTCTCGATGAGAGGGATCCAACAAAAATATCAGCTACCATAAATAAGCTGACCCACATGGAGTTTGGCCCTAGTTTCCAATTTAACACTCCCTCTCAACTAGGGAAAACTCCATCCATTGATCCATAAGTCCGACTGTACTATCTCAGCCATCAGTGCCCTGCACTGTTCTGCCCAACTCTGCTCAACACTGCTGGCTCTGCTCTACTTTGCTCAGCTCTGTTGGCTTTGCTTTGCTCTGCTCAACTCTGCTGGCTCTGCTAGCTCTGCTATGCTTGGCTCTGCTCAGCTCTGTTGGCTCTGCTAGCTCTGTTGGCTCTGCTAGCTCTACTCTGCTTAGCTCTGTTGAACTATGAAGAAGAAGAATTGATCGAGAATGTCTCATACCATGCTCCACTTACTCGAAGTCAGACTCAAAGTGCGTACCACTAGTCCCAGACTAGTCTCAACCAACCCGAAGTCAGCATCATAGTATGTACGACTCTCACTGGTCCCAGACCAGTACTGCACTGAAACGAAGTCAGTCTTGGAGTATGTACCACTGGTCCCAGACCAGTCTCAGCCGACCCGAAGTCAGCGTCATAGTATGTACAACTTCTACCACTGGTCCCAGACCAGTATCATTGATCCTAGATCAATGGAGGACATCCTAGCGTAGGGAGTATGGTAGATACAACGATGCGTCCATCGGTACTACTATGGTCCCTAACTTCATTTCCCTGCTCATTGATCAGATGAGAGGTACTTCCCATGAGTCCCAGACTGCATGGGTAGGATGCCTTGACAGGAGAACTTAATCAATCCCGTCCTCACAGGAGAACACATCAATCCTGCTACAATCGCCATGGAGAACACATCAATCCAGGCCGCCATGGAGAATACATCAATCCAGGCCTCACAGGAGAACACATCAATCCTGCTACACAGGAGAGCAAATCATCCTGTTCCACAAGAGAGCGAATCATCTTGTCCCACAAGAGAGCGAATCATCTTGTTCCAGTGCACACCACCAGGGGAGGGTGAGTCACCCTGTGGTCGTATGTTGCTCCAGTAGATTCTGTAAGCCCTACAGAGCTCCCAGAGCTTAATGTATGCAACATGCAGGACCCTTTTACAAAGGTCTCTTGATGACTCCAAGTCATTCGGGAAAATCACAAATTTGATCTTTCCCCCGGGGCTTTATCGACCTCTATATCATCTCAGTGCGATGGAGCCTCCTTTCTCATCGACTTTCCATATCCCAGATAAGGCAGTATCTGACGTCTGTCCACTAGAGCAATTGTCGAATACAGGATTCCTCAATAATCGAAAACAGCTAAGAAATTCTGCAACCATGCAGCTTCATACAAGATCATACTTGTAGCCATGTATTTGATCTTGGTGGTGCTTATAGTGACCGACTTATGCTTCCTATATCGAAGCAGAATCCAAAGAGAACCAAAACTGAAAAGTGCTCTAGTGATCCTCCACACTGCCTACCCACTCATCATTCGAATAATCATGTGGTTTCATATTTTCGGCAGTGTATCTCAATCCATGAGAGATTGTGCCCCTGAAGATATCTCAGAAGATTCTTGATACCAATCCAGTGAGGCTCAACGAAATATGAGCTCACCATGCTAACTGCAACACATATGTTCGAACGGAGGTTCTCCAAGAACATCAATGTGAATGAGTTTATGAAACTTAAAGGCATTTCCCAAATCTGGTCCGACATCATTACCATATAACTTCTGAAAGTTAATATCCTCGAGGCAGTCACAAGCTTACAGCTTATCCTCCCACATTCTGAATCCAACTCCCTCTGTCTCTTATAAATGGGAGGGTTTGCACCTGTCAGACATAGGTGCCGATACGAGAGGTTAATCATCCACAACCTTTGAGTAATGGTTTGGATCGATTTCACTCCTAGTGAATCTCAGCTACATTAGACAGCTATCAATCCTCTCATACTATGCCCAAGGTGTTTTTCTTCAAGCCATAGAGGGATTTCTTCCACCTGTATACATGAGATTCCTTGATCATGATTCTCAAACTCCTCGGGTTGTTCCAAACCTGTGAACCTGCTGCATGAGGGGAATGGTCCCCTTATAATATTTTCCTTCGGTACATTTCAGACATGTACCTTCATGCTTCTTCTTTTATTCAGGCATCCTAGTCACCATCTTTCTCACAGGCCTCCGGTGCTGAGTCAATGGACATGGTCCCTAGTGGACTTCCTGCAACTTGATACAACCCTGAACTCAAAAGCATCTTTAAAAGATCTATTTTCAAACACGTACCTTTCCATCGATAAGTGCCACCTTGTAACCTTTGACTTCCATTTCCGAGATGGACATCAGGTTCAATCAAGTACATAAAAGAGATTTTGGGGTTCCTTGCTTTCGTGGAAGAGTCGACCATTGTCTTTGATGACCTGCATTACCAGTCAATCCTTTCATCACTGAAGATGTCCCAGAAATGATTTTTATATTCATCAAGAGATGTCTCTCTTCCATTCGGACACTCCTTCGCATAACGGCCAAACTTATTTTAACAAGGCATCCGCCTTTCCTTCCACCCTTAGATCTGAACTTCTCAATGAAGTGATCTTAAGATGGACCATCAGAATCTTCCGCTGTACCATTCTGATAACATTCTCTGCTTTGACTTCACCCTAGGTGAATTATGAGGAACCCATTGATCGTTCTGTCTTGTCCCAACTGACTTTGGTGATTTCTCTTTCACTCTTGCTTGGGCATTGTCTTCACCTCAACGCTCATACCATGTTAATTTTTGGTATGTTCTATGCTAGAGAAATTTATTTAAATTTTCACAGTTAGCAATCACATCAGCATTACGATAAACTGCAGATAGAACATAAATATAATATGCAGAAGACAAGCCAAGACATGAGGACACAAGATGTGGCACAAGCCAGGGACAAACCCCACAATGTGTGGGGAAACCCTTTGATCAAATCTTCTTTTATCTTCAAAGTTCAGCAGAGAAAAAGAGAGAGAGAGAGAGAGAGAGTATTTACAACAAAAGTCAACACTTTGACTTATCTAGATCTAGCATAGATCATTTTGAACAATGATGAGATCAGTTGAAGACGTTTTGCTTCAACTGATTCTCAAGGTGACTCCTTCATCTATCATCATTCTACATCTCATTCATTTGCTGTACCTTACAGTGTGCTACACCACGCTGCACTAATCATGATAATCATCCTGCTTCATGCTGCCCATTCTTATGATTGCACTCATCAAGATGCTGCCCATGGTCCATGTATCATTGTGCTATCCATGCACATTAAATCATAGTTGCGTCCTTATGATAATACGCCCTTCTACCTGCATGGATATTTATTGCCATAATCTGCATATATATACCTTGCCATGTATGTATGTTGTACTGCAGATTTGCCTGTGTATATGAGCATAGGTCAGAATTTATGATTCTTCGTATATCGTATATCACTGTCCATATATATATATATACATCATGTAACTTGAATCGCCCCAACGTATATATATATATTGCTGCTCATCATCCATCGTTTATATTACAACTCAATGACCAACATTTTCATTTATCATAAATATGACTATGTTCATAATGATTATGACCCGTATCTCTCTGCGTTCCATTCATCATAAATATAATTGCGTCCATAATGAATACGACCCGTATCTTTGCATTCCATGCATTATAAATATAATTGCATGAATATGATCCATATACGTAGGTTTTCTTTGTTGCGTATTGCTATCTGCATATGACTGTAGCTAGGTTTATCTATGCGGCTTCATATACCTGCTCCCGAGTTTTGTTCCTCATTCCTTCCAGTATATACCTGTAGCGAGTATAATCACTGTGGTGATAACCATGTTGAGATTGTGCAGTCTTGATAAGTTGCAGATCATTGATTGTGTATTTAGGTTGTAATTGATGCCATTGACTTCTATCGATGATGGTATTGATACAGATCCGTTCGAAGTCTTTTCCTACGTTACCGGACCCCATGGATCTTGCTCTTGACATGTGTCGAGCTTCTATTTCAAATGGCGCTGCAGCATGTATCAATCTGCGTAAGGAAAATACAAACTTTCCTGTATCCCGATGTGTTTGTGGGTGGATGTCGTTTCTGTATAAAAGAGCAAAACCTGATATATGGAATGGTGCTTGAGATTTGATTGCATTTGGAGTTTTGTATAACATCCATGGTAGACCGAATGAAGAGCCTTTCATTTAGAGCAAGCATATCAAACTTGTGGACAACGTAGATCATCTGTGTATTTGTGACTACTTATTGTCATACCTTAACCATGTAATACGAAGACTTTGATTCCAGCGTATATGTAAGATTGTCCAACGTTTACAAACACGTTTATAAAACTGTCCAGCATATATGCAAGACTGTCCAACGTTTGCCCAACATAAAGCATTTGCCCAGCGTCAAACGTTTATATTATTGCCCAGCGTATACATGTTTCCATTGCCTGTGTATATCACTCTCTATGAACAATGTATGTCTCCATGACCAGCGTAGATAAGGGCATCATCTGCGGCTCATCTTTCACCTTTGACTGCGGCTGAGGTTAGCAGATTAGGGCATCATCAAATTAGGCCAGCGTATTCCTTTTGTGACTCTCCTTTTCCAAAAACCCAAGACATGGAGAGATCACGTCAAGAATGAGTGTGTAAATGATATCAAATCCTCATCTATTTATAACACAATGAGGATGATGAATAGACACGTCAGTTGGGCTTCTAGAGCCTACATAAGAGCTGGTCGGCTTGATAATAATTACATAAACAAAGTAAATTCATATCTCCATAAATACTTATCGGAATCGGATGATCTTTGGATCAATCCTACACCTCTCGACAAGAGGGATCCAACAAAAATATCAACTGCCATAAATAAGCTGATCCACATGGAGTTTGGCCCTAGTTGCCAATTTAATAGTTTATGATTATAGATCCACATTCTTGTATAGTGCCATGCTACTGTGATCTTACAGGTACTCTGTGAAGCTGGGCGTGCAAGGGAACAAGTAGCGAAAGACTATCAAGAGATAGAGGAATCGAACCAGGAGATTAGCGCAAGACAGAGGTTGGTATTCTTTGTTCTTCTCTCATCTATACTTCATAAAGGAAAAATGAAAGTAGCTTTATTTTGTTTGTTTCTAAGGTAGTTATCACACCTTAGTGGGATAAGCAGTTCTGTGTAGACACTTTTCCCTGTAACAAAATGGCGACTCCGCTGGGGACGAATTAGTTTGTTTGTTTATCTTCCTTGTTGTCTATTTTATAAACTTACAGACGGAGCCTGAAGTCGAGCCAGGTAGCTTTCGAACTGCATTTGCTATGCAAATGAAAAGTAGATAAATGCCGCTTCAGTCAATCTCCAGGATTTGTTTATAAATTAAACAACTGATTTACAAACTCTCTGATTGCCCTTTGTGATAGCTCTTAGATCCTCCTTAGATCTACCCCTGATTTTTGCATTACTGATTACCATTTGCTCGGCCAAAACCCATGTACTGAACTGAAAACTGTGACTCGGAACCCAAGCAAAGTCTCATCTCTGGCCCAACGCAGGTACTATTCTGTGAATCTGAAATTCAGCGCACTTCTCGAGTGTAGTAGGTGCGTTGCATTTCAAATTCCCTATGTTACAGGTGCACTGATCAAACTAGGCATTGTTCAGTTTTGGTTTCTGTAGTTCATTCTTTCTAGTTCTATTCATGAATTTTGCTGCCTGTGATCAGTATATATCTGTTTGAAACCCCTTTTCTTTGCTGTTATTCCGCCTCCTTTGTACAAAAGAACTGTGAATGTTTTTTTGTGTTTGTTGGGTCGTTTTCAGTTCTCCTTGTCAAAAGTAACGTAATCGTACTGTCGTCCTTTGATTTGAAAGCGTCACAAGTGTCGTTTTTAGGCATAGGAAAGAGTTTGATTGCTGTAGATAGTCGATTATCCTGTTACTATTGTATTTGGTCTGAATTTGTAATTTTTCTAGTGTCGAAAACAAGTATTCATTTCCAAATCGTAAGGTGTTGTGATTGCCTCCATTTTTTATTTCGAAAAGAAACTTGTTGATAATTGTCGCTTGAAAAGTAATTCAGATTTGTGCATCAACTTTCTTTTTATCATTTACATACTAAGAAAGTCGAAAACAAATACATGCATGTGCATTTGCATTTAGACTGTTTGATTGGTTTGATTTAGGAAAGTGCATTTAGAGTGTGCTCTTTGCTCTTTGTGAAAGAATACTGTCTCTCTTTCCTTAGTAGCTAGGATTTTCATTGCACAAAGAAGATAAAAAATTGTTTATCATCTTAGATTGCATTTTAGGAATTACACATCTACATCTCGCGGTGAACCTGAAAGGCAAACTTCATAAACAAGATCAACTATAAAATAAATTCAATGAATCTAACAACGCTTTGGAACCTAACGCACAACATTTAGAAGTCTAGGCTAGAGACATATTCCGGCGTCGTAAAGCCTGGTAACTGTTGTTCTCACTGATGGTTGGGTGATTCCTCCACTTTGAGACAATAACTGCCAGTACGGACTTGTGCTCCCATGTACCGTCGAGTATATTTTGGGAGACCACAATAGGCTTAATCCTTTATCCATAGGAAGCCGTGTCTGCCGCCCTATCGATCGCAATGCACTGAACACAACATTCAGGAAGATTGACTGTTGTACCGTAAAAAGTATTCTGCAGTTTTGTGATTGGTTTGGTAATCCCTCTACCTAGATTTCCAGAGCAGTCCCTTTCGTTCCTTTTCAGACTCCTTAATGGAAAAGGTCCATCTGAGCACTTGTCACTTCGGGCTCATTAAAAATCGAAGGCGACTAGAGTCATCTTTTGTTTTTTCTCGACTCTTAAAAATTGAAAAAACAAGTTGTGTCAAAGCGTCTAAAATTCATCTAATTCAGAAACATACTTCCCCTTTATTTTTAGTTGATCGAGTAATCGCAATCGTGGAAGAAAGTCAATTGAAACCCCATCGTTCGCGGAGGCTTACGAGTCAACCGTCTTTGTCTCCGGAATCGAAGCTAGTACGGACAAAGCGAACTCATTTAACTGGTTCCAAATATCCTGTTAAAGTTAGAACAAGTGTTCCAACAACATCAGAGACTCCGTTTACTCCAAACATTTCTGGTATCCCTGCCTTTACAGAAGAAGTTTCAGCAGCCACAAAAGGACAGTGGTACTGATCCTATTCTGAGGGTAAGCACTTGTATCACTGAACCAGTTCCATATACAACCGGTTCGCAGAGTGTTGCTCTTCAAACATCTGTCGCTGCTGATTCCATACCTTCTTCGGCACCAGAAATATTCTACGGACCTGACGATGTACCCCTTCCACCTGGTCTGATTGCTATAGAAGAGATTGTGGAAGATCCTCCATCTAGTACTCCATCGCAATTTGGATTCGGGATCACTCTGTATCCTTCTTCATCAGAAGTTAGTCTACTGCCAGCGGAAGCTCCTGTAGAATCGCTAGGTAATCTTTTGGATAGACTAGAAATGTCTGAACAACTGTAAACATCTAGGACTTTGTCGTCTGACACAGCGACGGCAGAACTCCCTGGTATCACTCCAACAATGTTTGTCGGTATACCATCTGTCCCAACTAGCTCTCAATCGCTAGAAGCAGCCCACTCAGGGGCCATTTCGATGGTATGGTCTGTTCCTATTTGTTCATCCGGAATAATATTCGGAAAATCTTATGTTGAGTCTCAACAAATTGATCCATTTGGAGGTCAATTTGGGCAGTTCGGCCCTCAAGGGAAAACCATTCCCTTAAGTACCGGATTACCACTGTATGGGGGGCAGTATGCCATTTCATTATCCCCTCCGGGAGGACATCCATACGGGAGTTCACAACAAAATTCAGGTTATGCTGGAATTGCTTCAAGAAGTTGGGTACCGATGCTACCTCAACAAACAAGAGTTGTATATTC
Source organism: Pinus tabuliformis (assembly GCA_031772625.1). Lineage (NCBI taxonomy): Eukaryota > Viridiplantae > Streptophyta > Pinopsida > Pinales > Pinaceae > Pinus > Pinus tabuliformis. Next base: position 915,541,396 of record CM062809.1, read on the forward strand.
GATGCAACAATGCTTACCTATGTCAAGTATACCAACTACGCCAGCTATTGTGAAGGTGTCGCAAGTTCAAGCGCTGGCTGTTGTATGCCAACCTCAGGTTTCTCAGGTTGTAATGCAACAGCCCCTTGACCCTGCGACTCAACCACAATCGCCGACTGGTGGAATGACACAGGTTCAAACAGGTACAATCACCCCTCATCTTGGGCAAACAGTTAGTATCGGGCAACAACACATGGCTTCACAACCATGGCTAGTGCAATATCAACAACCGCAGTTCCAACAATTATACCAAGGTTCTGAGCAACAAATATTTGCGAATAGTGGGCAACCGTATATTCAAAATGGTCAAAACCAACCATTTTACAATGGTCATGCCCACCAATCTTACCAAAGTTACCAGCATCAAATGCATTATGCTGGTATGCAAAGACCAATTGCTCAGGCAATCCCATCTTATCCTGGGTATGCTTCACCTAACCTGAATCAACAGTTACCCTTCGTGGCAACTTTAGAGTTACCTGATTTAAATCGGTTAACAAATGATCCAATCGCTTACGCCCCTTGGTGGCCAGCGATTCCACATAAACTTCCATCAGATATTCCTAAATTTAATGGAAATCCGGGTGAAGATCCGTCGAATCATGTGATGACCTTTCATCTGTGGTGTTCATCAAACACCCTAAATGATGATTCGATTAGGCTTCGCCTTTTTCAGAGGACGTTAACTGGTTCGGCAGCAAAATGGTATATCGAATTGCCTAGAGCTTCATTCGACAACTTCAGTACCCTAGCCACAACCTTTTTAACCCATTTTCAGTTGGTGATAAGGTACAAAACGGGAACGGAACTTCTAACCAACTTCAAACAAATGATGACCACTCACATATCTGATCATATACATGAGTGGTGACGTCGTCGTAGAATGGTGAAAACGTATGTTCCCGATCAAATCTTAGCTGAATGGTTTATCAAGTCATTACAGCCTTCCATCACGGAAGATGTGGCAAAAGGGGGCGTCGTCACCGAAGAGCAGGTTATCGCTCATGCGCAATATTTGGACTTGATTTACACTCAGTCCAGCACGCTGTACGATAAAATACCTGATGCTCCTAGACCAGAATTCTCAATTCCTCCTCCTCCTAAATCAAACAATGACTCTCATGCCGGCGATGGCGTGATTGGCGCAACAGACACGAAATCGACAAAGGCTACATCTAAAAAGGCTCATAAGATTTCTGGTCAAAATGAAAATGAGGAACTTCTTGCCTCGGAAGTAAATGCCGTATTGACAGATAAAGGCAAAGAAACCAAGCAACCAGGGGGCAAGAAGAAAGGCAAAGGGAAGAAGAAGAAACAGGGAGAGTCATCACCTGAAAAATCTTCTGCAAACCCTCTTGGAAATAGGAAACCAAAAAATCCATGCTTTATATGCGATGAGGATCATTGGACCGCAGATTGTTCACACAGAGCTGAGCTTAAAAAATTCTTCAAGAATTCAAAAACCTCGGCAGTATTAACTGATCCATTTCCAAATCCAGGGACAAATCTGGTTGACAGTGGAAATGCTTCCCCATCTCAAGTTCTAATGTTGTCGGTTTCCAAACAGCAAAATGATGCTTTGATATCGACAAGAAACAAAGATTATGGGAATCCACAGCTGTCGAACAACAAGGATAAAGATCAACCTAGTAGTTCGACAGCAACTTCGACAGAAGTTGCGCCACCCATCATTCCAGAGTTGATAATAAAACCGCCAAAGGGAGTAGCACACAAGTCGATGTTTAATCCCCGCGCTAGAGCAGCACAATATTATAATATAGTGGAAGATTTGGCCTAATTTCCATCCGCTATGTTGACTCTTGAGGTACTACAAAATTGCCCATCCAAAAAGCCAGCTTTATTATCAGCCATTGGTGGGATAGACCCAAAGGATTCCAATCTTGTATCCTTCGATCATAAGGGATACGATCCTCAGTTACCAGCTCAACTAGCTTTCCTCGTTCAAGTGAAAGCCCTCAACAAAATTGTTCATCGAACAATTATTGATGAGGGGGCATCTATGTGTATTATGTCGATGAGTTGCTGGAAAACTTTAGGATCTCCAACCTTGTTGCGATCTTCGACGACATTAAAACCATTTTATGGACGAACATATACCCCATATGGTATTCTAAGTAACTTGAAGGTTGAACTAGGAGGGAAAATAGTAAAAATATATGTTGAGGTAATCGACGGAAATATAGATTACAACATCCTACTGGGAAGACCATGGATATATGCCATGGCTGCTGTTTTGTCGACCTATTTTAGAAAGATTGCATTTCCCTTTCAAGGAGGGATTACAATCATCGATCAACAAAACTTCCTGCCCAATGGTGCTCAAGTTACGGGAAGCATTCCAATGATCCATGGAAGCCTCCATTTGCTTCAAAATATCGGAGTAGGCCTACTAAAAGATCTTATATTAATGGGAACTTTCGCCATTCCACCTCCAATCAATTTGGTGGAAGTAACATCGGTAGGAACCTGCAATATGATATCTTCTAAAAAGATATCAGAAAACGATATCGACATGGATCATACGTAGGTTTTTCCTCCAATCCCAACAGAAATATTGTAGCAATCAATGTTCCTAGCATGGGAGGCAAACCCAAATCAACGCTCATCAAGCGTTTGGATAGATAGGTCTAAGGAATATGGTACCCCTTCAGATCCTTGGTCGCGAGTGCATGTGACCGACGAAGGGATTGTTCAATCAATGGTAATTGAAGGGGCACCATGGGATGATTACCACCATCGTTCCCTTCTTCCGGATTGTGAAGAAAATACTTCTGATGATGTTTATCATCCTTCAGTTTTTGATTTCCTATCAAACATTGTAAGCATGGTGGATTCCGAGCGAAAGTTGTCCAACATTGAAGAGACTATCGCCATAAATATCTCAACCAAAACAGATGTTGTAGAGAATATTTATGTTGGCAAATGTTGTTCTCCTTCAGAACTGGAAATATATAACGCTCTTTTTCGCGAATTCAGAGATGTCTTTGCTTGGTCATATAGTGAAATGTTAGGCATTGACTCGAGTATCGTTGAACACGAAATCAAGATGTATCTAGATGTCAAACAAGTACGACAATGGCTATGGCAGGTACACCCCAAGAAAGTCGCTGCCATTAAGGCAGAAGTTGAAAAACTTCTCCATGCTAGTTTCATTTACCCGGTTCCTCTAACTGATTGGGTATCGAATATTGTCCCTGTTATGAAGAAACAAGGAACAATAAGAGTGTGCGTCGATTATAGGGATGTAAATCAAGCTTGTCCAAAAGACAACTACCCTACATCCTTCATCGACTAGATAATTGATGAATGCGTCGGATGTGAAATCTTTTCATTCATGGATGGATTCTCTGGGTATAATCAAATAAATATCCGCCCACAAGACCAGTCAAAGACTGCATTTATCTGTCCGTGGGGCACGTTCGCATATCGAAAATTACCCTTTGGTTTAAAAAACGGAGGGGCAAATTTTCAGAGGGCAATGAATTATGCCTTCCATGACATCAAAAACGTCGTTCAACCATACCTCGACAATCTTTCGGGTCATTCGCGAAAGTGGACTGATCATCCACAGCATTTAAGAGCGATATTTCTACGTTGCCGACACTACAAAATACGACTCAATCCACACAAATGTGTATTTTGTGTCAGTTCTGGTCATTTACTTGGCTTTGTAGTCTCGAAAGACGGGATTCGTCTCGACCCATGTAAGGTTCAGGCAATAATAAATTTTCCTCCACCTTCAAATTTGCTTCAGATTCAGAAACTCCAAGGGAAAGCAAACTTTCTGAGGAGATTCATTCCAAATTATGCCGAACTTGCTAAATGTTATACGCGTCTTTTGAAAAAGGAAGTATCGTTTGTCTGGGATCAGGTTGCGTAAGCTTCCCTTGATGCTTTAAAAGAATCCCTAATGAAAGCATCATTAATGTACACTCCTGATTATCAAAAAGACTTTAACCTGTATCTGGCTGCAGCAGATACAACCATCGCAATGGTTTTAGTTCAAGAAGACAACGGAATTGAACATCCTATATATTATTTAAGTAAGAACTTAAATGATACAGAAAGCAAATATTCTTATGTTGAAAAGCTAGCGCTCGCAGCTGTTCAAGCGATACAGAGATTTCGACACTACGTTCTCTTTCGAAAAACTACCATTCTGTTAGATTGCAACCCCATGACTTATATATTGTCGCGATAGTTGCTGGGGGGCAAATATTCAATATGGATAGCAATTCTACAAGAGTTTGATCCAAGTCAAAGAAAGCCCTGGTTTTCGCGGAATTATTAAGAGATCTCCCATTGTCATCCAACGATGAAACATCCGAAGAAACAATCGTGGACGAAAATTTGTTTCTGATATCTTCAAGCAATCTGTGGTATGCGGATATAATTATTTATCTCCAAACCCAAAAATATAGGCCAAATACCTCTTGCTCCGAACAGAAACACATTCGATACCAAGCAAAAGACTACATGATTGTTGGTGATACACTTTACCATTGTGGTATCGATACGGTTCTGAGAAGGTGCCTCACCCATGAGGAGGCCGAAAAAGTCCCGAATGATTGCCATTCTAGCGCGTGTGGGGGGCATCAATCCAGTTATGCTACAACACAAAATATTTTACGAGCAGGATACTTCTGGCCAACAATGTTCAAAGATTGCATAACCACAGTTAGAAGTTGCCATGCTTGTCAAATTTTCGATAGCAAAACCAAAAGACCACCCGCACCTCTGCAGCCAATAGTTGTTTTTGGGCCATTCGCCAAATGGGGAATCGATTTCATGACATGTAACCCCACCTCGACCGGGGCGCATGGGTATATCATAGTCACAGTGGACTATTTTACCAAATGGGCCGAGGCGATGCCTACATTAGATAATACTGGTGAAACAGCTGCCCTCTTATTTTTCAATCATGTAGTTGCCAGATTCAGCGTCCCACAAGCTATAGTCACAGATCATGGATCACATTTTCGCAATCACATGATGGTCGAATTAGCTGCCAAACTAGGGTTGTCTCATGACAGCTCTACTCCATATTACGCGCAAGCCAACGGACAAGTTGAAGCAATCAACAAGGTCCTGAAGCGCATGCCGCAAAGGATGATTGGAGTTCAAAAAAGAAGTTGGCACCTAATCCTGTACTCAGCCTTGTGGGCTTACCGAACATCGGTAAGGAATGCGACCGGGTTTACACCTTTCCAACTGGTATATGGCCTGGAAGCAGTCTTACCAATCCAATGTGAAATCTCGTCCCTCAAACTCGTGATTGACCTTCTCCCAGGAACTTCAGAAGAGGAGGCTCGTTTCTTGGAACTAATCCAATTGGATGAAAACCGTCGTGATGCCGCTTTGGCTAATGAAGCCCATAAGAAACGAGTCAAAGCACAGTTCGACAAGAATTTCAAACCTTGTGTCTTCTCAGAAGGTGACTTGGTCTTGCATAATGACCAAGAATCCGATAAATTGGGAGCAGGTAAATTCAAGTCTTTATGGATGGGCCCTATATTGTTAAGCGAGTGTTAGCAAAAGGAGCCTACGAGTTAATAGATTATGACGGAATTCCACTGGCACAACCTCGTAATGGGTTGTACCTAAAGCGTTACTATGCGTGATTCAACATAGTAACCTGTATGCTTTTGTTATGTTTTTGTTTTCGCTAAAGTGTTTGTTTTGGTCAAGTAATACACTTTTTAGATTTATTGCAGATGTCAAACCTATTGGAGTCATGTGTTGGATATGCCGACGGAGTGAGTCGTAGTTCGCGGAACCTATCTTCCGCGGCCTGGGCCATTTTTGATCCAAGCGGCGAGTTAGTAAGTTTTAGAGGGGTATGTATAGGTTGATCAACGAATAACATCGCTGAATATAGCGCGTTGATAGAACTTCTCTCTGATGCCATCACACATGGTATACACCGACTGGTTGTCAGGCTAGACTCACAACTCCTCATACTACAACTCACTGGTATATACTCTGTCTGAAATCCAGCTATTTATCGCATGTTCCTAAGGGTTAAGATTTTGGAAAGACAATTTGATTTTATTCAATATCAGCATATTTCTAGAACCTTAAACACATTAACTGAATCATTGGCAAATTATGTGTTAGATAGACATTTGCGACATTTATAAAAAGAAGCATACCATCAATATTTGCATTTGGATCATGTAACTTAACCAAGATAAAACTTCAAAAATCAAAAATTATATATATAACTGTTTATGGTTTACACATAATGTTCTGTAACCAAGAAAAAATTGGTCAAATGACCAAAAACTCAAAATGCTAGGGGGCACCCTAGTCTAATGATGCTCGTGATAGCAAGTCACAGCCTGTGCGATCATGCGTAAGAGCCGAGTCCATCGTCTTGGCACACCAGTAGTATGCCGCTGCAACCTCAAGGGCAGCTCATCAGTCCTCACATCTGGAATACAGAGAGTGAGGCCCTCAACCTGTTCCTACAATGCTGTGAGAGTCTTGGCCACATCAAGGTTGATAAGGATAGCCCTTCCAACAGCCTCTCCTGCTGGGGCAGCAGCTGGCACTCTCAGGCGTACTACTGGCTAAACGGGACCAACATCTGCATGAACACATGAGTTTGGTTAAGTCTTGACAGAATAAATCACAAGGACATTATAGAAGAGAAACGATAAACAGTGATATGGTCAAAGAATTTACCAGTGGCGCCCCACTGTTCGCTAGCCGGCAGTATTAAATCTGGATCACCCCGGAAATCCATACCGGCATATGGATACTCGGAATAAACCATCTCCTGACGATCAAACCACCCGAAGAAGGTATCAAAAAAGGAAATCTGAGACTGACTAGCATGCCTAGACATATGGTCGACCCATCTCTGCATACGTGGTTCAGTCGGTGAAGGTAAATTGAGTGCAATATACTGCGGTTGCATCAGTGGTATCTTTTCCAAGGCAAAGGCGGTCAAGATAGAACCATAACCAAAGTTGTTCAACCTCCCACTCTTCACCTTGGTCAACTGTTCTTTCATCACAAGAAGTACTGCGTCGCACCAGTTGAACACCTTCGGTTGGAGACATTCCAAGGCATACTGCATATAAGATCGGTTGGCTACATGAAGAGTCGCACCACCAGCCATCCTACCAAAAGTGAACAGAATAGTCCTGAGAGACCTGTCAGTGACATCACGGATGATAATCTTGTCGTCCTTACTCGGCTGAGATCCCTCTCTGCAATACCGGTGAACATAGTCTCTCACTAATTCACCTCCTCGGGTCGAACCTGATAAAGAGATGGGGGCACCCCGCCTCGACAAGCCAATCAAGAAATAGATGTCCACTATAGTCAAGGGGATGGATTTTCCCCTAATTTGGAACACCTGGTTGGTAGGATCCCAAGCATCGAGCAAATACTGCAGCAAGTTGATCTGTTGTCTCATGCTAGAAATGCGGAAAAACTTCAGCAAGCCACAGTTCCGTAGTGCGTTTACTGTAACCGGATCATGTAAAGCAAGCATGTCCTCTTCTTCATGCCCACATTCTCACCATGTAATAGTCATCTTGCTCCAAAGATCTCTGAAAAAAAACAAGAGAAGAGTTAGATCCTGATTTTGGTAAGAAACAGGCAAAATTTCCATCAAAAACTGTCCATAAAATTCCTTCTTTGCGCCCATCACACCTACAGTAGTGCTCTGAGTGCATTGCATGTCATATGGCCAGTAGACAGGCCAACATCCAACGTACCTTTCGCTACACAAAGGGTGCGCTGAAGATAGGGCGAGTTTTTCAAATCCTAGAGGCTCAGAAAAAACCAAGAATCAAGCTCAGAATGCAAAATGGAAAGCATGAAATGAAAGAGCTCAAGTTTAGCTCCTACCTGGTCTAGACGGCGCCGAGAATCATCCACAGAGTCTCCTGAAATCAGCTGATCAAAATCAAGGGGGAAATGCACCTCCAAAGCTCCAACAAACCAAAGTTCAAATGAAATGGTAAAATGAGAGGTAAAAGCACTTTTGCATTACTTTTTACTTAATTCGAGTAAAATATTAGTGTTCTAACTCATTTTTCAAACATATATTGTTCATTTCTAACTAGTTTGATGAAGCAATTGAAAATGCAGTACAATCTTTGAAAGAACAAAGCTATTTATGGTAAAGTCAAGAAATGACCGTTGCATCGAGAAGTTTTAGCACATAGTTCAAGCTCGTTAAAAAATAAACATAAGCCATGAGCAAATGTTACCCCCCGCGTTTAAGCTCATTAAAAAATGAACTATTTTCCAGTAAATAACAATCTTGAATGTAGTACTTCAGCCTTTAAAAGCCTTGGTCGTGTTCTCATCATCACCTCCACTCTGTATGGGCCGATCATTCACCTCCATTTGATTGTTTACCCCTTTTTGAGGAACAGCTGTGAAGAGTGATCTCACTAGCCATCCTTGTAACACTGCCATGATTGGAACATTCCAAACCTTACCTAGAATCAGCTGCTACCCAATTTTATCACTCATTCCTCAAAAGACAAGTCTCCTTTAAGCTCTTTTCAACTGACTCGTAAAATATGAAAAGATTGCTAAGCCATTGGCCTCTCTAGCTCGTTAAAGGGACCGGAAGTGCTATCGCTCCTCTAAATTTTAATCTTTTTGGACATGAGGGATTATTACACAAAAAGATCGAGCGCTTGTTTTGTTCGGCTTGTTAAAAGTATCGAAAATTCATCCCTTCTGTATTGTTTTATACTTTTTCGGACTTAATGGATTAGGTGACGAAAAAGGAATTTTGGAGTTTCATTTACGTTCCTTTTCATACTCTCTAAAATTGAAAAGGACCGAGTTATCTTTGTCGTTAAACTCGTTAAAACTTAATAGCGACAAAATGTCCATAGCAGACAAGAACGAGTTTCACTATCGCTAGGCTCGTTAAAACATAGCGATTGGTTTCCCCGAAGGGAAAATTATAAAACAAGCATATTTTATCCTCCTCAAGCTTGAAAAAAATAAAGAGGTACTGGTCAGCAATGACTGGGGAAAATTGGGAAGAAAACTTGAAGAAACTTTGTTGGTAGCAAGTCGCTCTTGAACATGACACTTTCACTCCACATCCAAGTCGGGTTGGGTTGTTTCATTCACCGGTCGCATCGCCATGGTCCCATCACACCATCCACATTTGGGGTAATGCTACCAATCCATCATGTCAGTGTCACCGATATGTTCAAGAGAAGTCATTCAGAGAATTCACCTGTGTCTCACCCGCTACAATACATTCATGACCGGCACCCTGAATCGTATGTCATCAGATCGTTTTCACCTCCATTAAAATCATTTGCTCCATTCCGTGTCATTGATGTGGAATTCATAAAGGCCCTCCTATGACGGATCACTTCTTGTCGACATCAGCTCATTATCCAAGAAGTCGATCTAGGAACACCCCGTTCAGTACTTTGAAGCTTGCATGCCTCAATGGCAAGTTTCTCACTTCCGGCGACAGGTTTACATCAATGGCCTTCGACCGAAAGATTTTGCGTGGTGTTCGACGCCAAGTCCTTTATTAACACCACGTGAATTGTACTGCAGTACCTTGAGGGTCATTATCATTATCGGTGATTCCTCTCATGCCTGTTAACAGCTTACATCATTGGCTGGTAATCAGGCGATGTCTTTCCATGTTCAACTCCAGAACATCTCTCACATGGATAGATTTGTACTTCGAGTGAAGATCGGACGAGATTGAAGACCCTGGATCTAGTTTCATCCATCCGGGCTGTGATATATATTCAAGGAAATAAAGACATCAAATGTACACAGATAATCATCCAATCAAAGGGATGATGGATCTACCATAATCATCAGTCTACACTCAGACGATTGTCTGTCCTATGTACATGAAAATGAATTTATAAAGTTGAGCATGGGAATGCCCACCTCAGCTAGATCATGAAAATATTATAAAGATAATGTATTGTATTGTATCTTATTACAGGTCTCCTCCCAGCTTGAAAGAACTTTGGATCCTCATAATAAAGCATTTCACCCGACATAGAAAGATTAACGACCTCATGCTTTAGGAGGCAACTATTATAGACATTTTTGGGCACTACAACCCCAAGCATGAAATTTCCATAAACCAAGGGATCCTAAGTCCCTAAAAGTGTTGTTCTAACCCCCAAAGGAACAAGGTCAACTGATTACAACTTCTCCTAGAAGTTCTCCATGAAAAACTACACAGAACTGGTCAAAACAGGATCATTTCAGCTGCTCCATAGGCAAAGTGCATTGCATCTCACCTAAACACACTATGTGGGTGCGTTGCATTTCAAAAATCCCTTCTATGGGGTGCGATGGGTGAGAAGTGACAAATGGCAGTGTCATTCTGCGAGGTGGAGAGGCATGGAAACTTCCAGAAACTTCTCCTATGACACTTGCCTCTCTGAATTCAACCAAGGATGAGTAAGAGATCATCAATCTCCAAGTGGAAGCAAGAAATATCATAGGGAAGACACTAATCAAATCACAAGCTGACTCATCTCCCTTGTAGTTATCTATATATGGATCCCTCATCCTAGAGATCCAGAGGCTGTAATTTTGCATATTGTAAGGAATTGTTGTTGGTTTCTTGAGACAACATCAGATTGTTGGGTGATCTAAGCTTTGTATGAGGTGAAGAGGGGCTTCTTTGCTGAGAGGATGATGCTAGGTCAGAACAACTGGTTGTAACTCCCTTGGCTCTTTCTTGTTTATCAATAAAAGCTATTCAAGTTTTCCTCCATACTCTTGTGTCATTTATGTTTGCTGCATTTGTATGGTCAATTTACATCTGATCCTAGGTTGTTTATGATTATAGATCCATATTCTTGTATAGTGCCATGCTACTGTGATCTTACAGGTACTATGTGAAGCTGGGCATGCAAGGGAACAAGTAGCGAAAGACTATCAAGAGAGAGAGGAATCGAACCAGGAGATTAGCGCAAGAGTGAGGTTGGTCTTCTTTGTTCTTCTCTCATCTATACTTCATAAAGGAAAAACAAAAGTAGCTTTACTTTGTTTGTTTCTAAGGTAGCTATCACACCTTAGTGGGATAAGCAGTTCTGTGTAGACACTTTTCCCTGTAACACTGAGTCACCCTTCTCTCTTCTTTGGTGACAGTGATCTAGAAGAACCTATAGGTGAACCTCCTGAGATATACAAAGATCCTATAACAGAAGAAGAGCAGGAAAACATTCCTTTTGAGAACATGGCTAAAAACAGAAATGGTAGAGAAGATTATGAGAGAATAGAAGGTACCTTTCCCATCCGAGAGACCAACGGGGACATGAAGATGAAAAACATAAGTCCCTCAGCCTTACCTCATTTCCATGGATTGACCACTGAAGACCCTGATACCTTTCTGTTTGAGTTTGTTGTCCTTTGTCGAACTTATGACTATGCATAATACGAGTAGAAGTTGAAACTCTTTCCCTCTACCCTCAAGGATGCAGCACTACGCTAGTTCATGGGGTTACCTGGAAACAGTATCACAACTTGGGCTCAGATGCAGCAAGGCTTTAACAACAAATACCGGGAATACTGTAGGTCAAAGGAAACAAAGGGAGAAATCTTTCGGATGACCATGGGAAATGATGAGTCTTTAGAAGACTATGAGGAAAGGTTCCAACTTAGTTATAAACGGGCCAGGTGCACACTTGACCCTGAATCTCTGAAGTTGGTTCTACTCCGAGGAGTCCATGAAGACCTTCTAGATACCCTCCATCTGTTAACTGGAGGAGACATCTACCAACTACCTTATGAGGACATAAAGATTGTGTTTAGAAACCACTCTAGGGCAGCCCGGAAACGAGGTAGAGGGAATCCACTCTCCGCTAGTGCCACCTTCTCCATGCATGAGTTTGCTAATCAAATGGAAGAACTCAAAAGTGAGATGAGACAGACTATTGCCATGCAACTGAATATTTTCTGAATCCAACAAAAGAAAGAGGAAGTTGAGAGGGCTTTGGCCATTTCTATCCCAGATGTACAAGGAAGCACCCTAAGAACGAGTTTCCATTGCACTCAGTAGAGGTATGTTTCGTTTGTGAGGAAGACCACCCCACAAACCAATGCCCAACCTTACCGGGATTTAAATCCATGTACCAAGGGACTGAGGAAACCACTGAACCTCTCTACTTCCTCAACCAAAGGAGGCCGCATGGGCCCAGACCTTACCAGCAGGGGATGTAAGGGACATCCCAAGCTTATTATAGCCCCAACCAATCTGCTCACATACCTTCTTGGGGCCCCCCTGCTCATCCTTCCTAGTCCGCACCTCCTTCGTGGTCTTATCCATCTCACTACCATACTCAAACCACTGCTCATTCGTTTCACTCTCACATGTCCCACCACAACCTCAGTGGAATGCACCTCAACCGGGGTGGAGGCCCTAATACAACTCTCCTCCCACCATTCTGTCTCCACCACTAGCTCAACCACAACCATTACCTCCTGCTCCTCCAAGAAAACCCCAGATGCCTGCTCAACCGAACCCGAACCCCAACAACAGACAGGCCCAACAGGTATACACTAGGGAGACAACATGCCCTACCTATGCTGTGGAGATCCAGGAGATCAACCTGCGATCTGGGAAGGTCCTTCCAGATCGCCAACCTCCTCCCTCGGAGGATGAGGAAGAGAAACAGGAAAGTGAACCCAAAGCCATTCCACCCTTTCCTGAGCAACTAACAGTAACCACACAACCAAACCCAGAGGAGACTGAACTTCTGGGAGAACTTAAGCAGTTGTGTGTGAAAATACCACTTCTCCAAGCCATAAAAGATGTACCAGTATACAAAAAATTGATCAAGGAGAAGTGTTTTAGGCACCCAGGCAGGCGAAAGAGAGATGCCTTAACTATCAATGTCATAGGACATCTGTCCGACCTAATGTTGGGGCAAGTAATCTGTCCAAAGTATTTGGATCCTGGGAGTCCTGTAGTTGATGTCCACATCAATGGCACCATAATTCCCCATACCTTGACTGATCTAGGGATTGCCATTAATGTGATGACTAGGGACACTATGCTTAAACTCAACCTTCAGAGTTCCTTAAGGAAGACCTCAACAGTACTGTAGTTAGCAGACTGCTCCACCGTGACTCCCGAAGGGATTGTGGAAGATGTCCTGGTCTCTGTTGACTCTTCGGAGTACCCTGTGGACTTCTTGGTCCTTCAGCCAAAGGCAAAGCTCACTAGATAACCCCTCATTTGGGAAGGCCTTGGTTAGCTACTGTGGATACTTACATCAGTTTTCGAGCGGGAAGCATGACCATTAAGAATGGGCCTATGTCTGAACAACTAGTCCTATACCCTCCTGCCCAACCTCTGCTAGAACATGACTTACCACTCTGGTTGGAAGAGGGAGATGAGGATGAGGTCTACTCTGCACCATTTTGCACAGTAGAAACCACCATGGGGGCCCTCAAACCGAGGATGACTTGATTGAGAATTTGATTCAAATCCACCTCCTAGTGCATTGTCCTTAGAGGCGTTGGTGGAAGGTACCCAAGCCAATGCTTTAGTGGACCTCCGTGTGACTGATTTGACCTCTCCTAGAGTTAAGAATGTGGAATTTGGCCCCGAAAAAACCTTAAAGATCAGCTCCTCCCTATCTCCCTCCCAGGAGAAGGAGCTGTGTAGCTTACTAAACAATCATCTGGATGCTTTCGCTTGGACCTATAAGGAGATGAAAGGAGTCCACCCTTTGGTCTGTACCCATCACATTTACATTAAAGAAGATTGTAAACCAGTCAGGCAGCCTCAGATGAGAATGAATCAAGCCCTTAAAGACATCGTCAAAGAAGAATTGCAAAAATTGTTGGATGCAGGATTCATCTACCCCATCTTCGACAGTGAGTGGGTCTCACCTCTAGTGTTTGTGCCCAAGAAAAATGGGAAGTGGAGAATCTATGCAGATTACCGAGAACTTAACAAAGCCACCAAGAAATACCATTTCCCTTTGCCTTTCATAGATCAAGTGTTGGATGGACTGGCATGGAAGAAGTTCTTCTCTTTCCTAGATGGGTTTAGCGGGTATAATCAGATCCAAATCAGCGCGAAGGACCAAGATAAGACCGCCTTCACTTGTCCATGGGGTACCTTTGCCTACCGAGTCCTTCCCTTTGGGATATGCAATGCTCCTGCCACTTTCCAGAGAGCAGTGTTGAGCATATTTTCTGAGTTGGTCCACTATTTAGTAGAAATATATATGGATGAATTTACTCCTTATGGGTCCAACTTCCAAGAGGCATTGACTAACCTGGGAAAAGTTTTAACCAAGTGCATTGAGATGAACGTGTCCCTCAGTCCCGAAAAATGTGAATTCCTGATGACTGAAGGGACTGTGCTAGGTCATACAATTTCTCAGCAAGCATTACAGGTGGATACTAACAAGATTGCTATCATCCAAAAGGTCCCACCTCCTCAAAAGGTAAGAGATGTTCGGAGTTTCCTAGGCTTAGAAGGATATTATAGAAGATTCATTAAAGATTTCAGTAAGCTAGCCTTGCCATTGTTTGGCCTCTTAGGGAAAGATGTTGAGTTTAAATGGACTGACGACTATCAAGGGGCTTTGGATGAGCTAAAAGATAAGCTGGTGTCTGCCCCGATCTTGAGAAGTCCAAACTGGGCCCTACCTTTTCACATCCACATTGATGCCTCGAAAAAAGCCATAGGGGCAGCCTTGGGACAAGTGGAGAAGAAACTACCATATGCCATATACTTCATCAGCAAAAACCTGTCCAAGGCAGAGATGAACTATAATGTAACCGAGAAAGAGTTCCTGGCTGTAGTCCATTCCCTAAACAAGTTCAGACACTACATCACTGGTTATCAAACATTCATACACATTGATCATGCTAGGATTAGATATTTAATGAATAAGCCTGATGTAAATTCTCGTGTCATTAGATGGTTAATTTTGTTGTGGCAATTTAATTTGACCATTGTCGACAAGCCAGGTAAGGAAAATGTTGTTGCTGAATTCTTATCTAGATTGGATTTGCCTGCAGGTGAAGAAGGGACAGTGGATGACCAGATGCCAGATGAACACCTTTGCTATCTCAGTACTCTCTCCATGGTTTTCTGATATAGCAAATTACTTGGTCTCAGCACAGTTCCCTCCGCATCTATCCTCAAAGGAGAAGAGCATAATTGTGAGGAAGAGTGCTCCATTCAATTGGATCGGGGGAAACCTATTCAAACTTGGCCCAGATCAGATCTTGAGGCGTTGTGTTACAGAGGAGGAAGGCTTTGAAATCCTCCTAACCCGTCACGATGGGCCCTGTGGAGGCCACTTTGCAGCAAAAAGGACCGCCTTCAAAATTATACAGGCAGGCTACTATTGGCCTACTCTTCATCAAGATGTCAGAAGATACATCAGCCAGTGTGACCGATGTCAGAGGATGGGGAACCGACTCCAAGTGATGAAATGCCTCTCCAAACTCAAGTGACCTTCGAGCCATTTGAGAAGTGGGGCATGGATTTTGTGGGTCCTATCAACCCCCCTTCCAAGCAAAGGTCTTACATCATTGTGTGCACTGACTACCTGAAAAAGTGGGCAGAAACAAAGGCAATCAAAGTAGCGACAGAAGAAAACGTGGCTGAGTTTTTAAGTGAAAATATCTTCTACAAGTTTGGCTATGTAAGAGAGTTAGTTACCGATCAAGGAAGCCAGTTCACCTCTAAATTGATTGAAGACCTGCTCGCTCATCACAAGATCAAGCACAGAACTTCCACCCCATATCATCCACAAGCAAATGGGCAGGTGGAAGTCACTAATAGAGCATTGGAAGGGAATTTGGCTAAGGTGGTGAGCAGCAACAGAAGGGATTGGGAAGATCACCTGGTTGAGGCCACCTTGGCCTACAACACCACTTGGAAGACTACAACAGGTTTCACACGTTATGAGCTGGTCTACGGGAAGAAAGCTTTGTTGTCCATAGAGTTCGAGTACAACACATTGAGGGTGGCAGCTCAGCTCGACTTAGATCTCAGCCATGCTTAACGTGAAATATTACTGCAATTGAATGGATTAGATGAACAGAGAATGCTGGCCCTCCTCCCTTCAGAAGTAGTTCAACTCCAGAGAAAGATATGGCATGATCGGCACCTTAATGAAAAGAAATTCCAGTCGGGAGGTTGGGCGCTGCTGTATGACTCAAGATACAAGGATTTCAAAGGGAAGCTAAGGACAAGATGGTTAGGAATATATACAGTGGAAAAATGCAATGACAATGGTTCAGTCCTTATCAAGAACATTGATGAAGAAGTCATCCCCATGCTTGTCAATGGGCATCGATTGAAAATCTACAGGAAACACCTTTCGAGGCAGGAGTTCATTGAAACTTTGGAAAAATCAGTGCTGGTAGTGGAGCAAGGCTCTACCTCTATTCCACCCACACCTTGATCATCAAAAAAAAAAAAAACAGGAATAAAAATATCCTTGGGTGAAAACCTCTTTGAGGCGCCCAGGGCAGACAGTGAAGGTGAAAACCTCATGGAGGCGCCCCAGTTGTCTCTCAAAAAATAAAGAAATGGAATAAAAAAGATCCCTGGGTGAAAATCTCTTCAAGGCGCCTAGGGAAGATAGTGGGCATGAAAACCTCATGGAGGTGCCCCAGCTGTCTCTCTCTCAAAAAAAAAAAAAGAAAAAAGAAAAAAGAAACAGGCCTAATCTCTGTAAATAATTGCAGGTTGAAGGGAATACATTGCAGGTAAAGAGGGTCGCGCAAAACAAGGATAGGGGTCCGTACTAGGCTATAGGACATCCTTACAGACACTCCCCCCATGGCCACTCACCTTTCCTAGGATTGGTCACATTCGGGTCAAGATTCTAGCTTCTACAGGAAGTTTTGGGCTTTCTATAGGAAGTTCTGTATTTCTATAGGAAACATCCTGTAGAACCTTCGGGCAGGCAAAATTCGATTTTGGAAGGGGATCTGAAGCTTGGAATCTGTTGGTTAGGCCTGCAACCACCCCTCTATTCCATCCATCACCATATGTCACACCTGTTTCATCTCTTTCCACCTCTAGTGCACCCACTTGGTTATGTGTTCCTTCATAGTCATACAAGAAATCCTGTTTTCTTCAGATGGACAGAAATTTTTTTGAAGTGACAAGTCAAGCAGCAAAGGCTTGCACACTCTACCTGTTCAAGCTCCATCTAGACTCTTCATCAGTGAATTTAGCCCTGCTCGTTTAGCCTACATCCCAGGAGGAGAAGCGGCTACAGGACATCCTACAGGAATCCTGTAGCGGCTGATCCCTCTGGAAGACATACGCTAGAGGCAGGGGCAGCCAAAACCAACAAAGGGATCATGTAAAAAGGTTCCTCCTGGATGTTAAAACATCCTCGACAGTTAAAACCAAAGAGAGCTTTTGGATGCAGCGTTTCCAACCGAAGGATCGGGTTCCAAAGCTGTGCATACAACATCAACAAATGAAAGAATGGGTTCTAGCACTTGTGCACGAGGCAGTGGTTCCAAGTCCCGAAGTCTACATAACGCGTCCACGGCCATGCAGGTAAGTGTCTAACCTCATTCGTCAATTGCATAAACTATATTTCAAAAATTGCATGTCTGTGAAAATGGTTCGGATTGAACGAATTCGGTGGCCAATCAACTGGCCACCCATAGCTAGTCACATAGCTTCGTGGGATCCGAAGAAGCTCGGTTACGTTCGAATTTGCCAACAAGATGTACAGCCGACATGTGTGGAGTGTCTAGTCGGGGAAAATCGGTGGGACTGGCAGTGGTGGTGGTGGTTAATGGCAGAGGAGAGGTAATGGCGATCAGGGACACACAGAGGAATGATGGCCGTGACGTTGGCTAACGGTTCGGCCCAACCACCTCACCCCCTCACCACGAATTGCAACGTAGTTCAAAAATGCTCGGCTAAAGACTCGTGTTACCCACTGTTCATTTGCACTTGCAACTGTCCTCGGCCGAAGTACGCATCCTCTGCTTCCACAATCTGTTAACCTGTTGTCCTCCATCAAGCTTTTCGGCCTGTTTCAAAATTTCCCATGTACCAGGCTTGTTCAAAAGCGCAGTGACATCCTACAGAAGCCGACAAGAGTTCTACAGGAAGAAGCTCTATAGGAAATATGACATAGCCTTCCAGAGCAGAGAAGCCTAGACTTTTCGTCGTCAAATTTGGAGTTCCGAGAGAGGTAGGCTCAAAAACACTCTTCCATGCATGGTATATTTAGAAAAAGTGGTGAATTGAACTGTCTTGAATTGGAGGGTTAGAGACAAGTCTGCCTGTGAGTCGAAAATAACAGTTTACTTATGTGTTGCACGAAATTTCTCCGTTGGTTCTGCGTCAAAATTCTCCTCCACAGTTTCTGTTAAGAAAATTCCTCCTGTAGAAAAGATAAAGCACTGTCAGGGCTAACCTGTGTATGAAGAATGTGATTTTACATGGTTGTATGTATTCTGGGGATGAAAATTGAGCTCTGCACTCTGTTTGTGGAAACCTACTTCTTCCTTTTATACACGGACAGTCGAGTTTTGGGCAGCAAAAGCATTAGAACTAGGGAATTGGTGCAAAGTTAAGATATAAACACCTGAGAGATACTGTCTTAAAGTTCAAAGGAGGAAACCATAAAACAGCAGCCCCTCTCTGCTCAGATCATAAAACATAGTACTCTCACCATGCCAGGGGGGTTTATCAGGAAGGAACCCTTGGATTCCAGAAAATTGCGTGAACATCCCGAGGTGGTGAACCTCTTCACCCATGCCAATTGGATGACCTTTTGTGACAAAATTCAGGGTCATGACGATGAGATAACAGAGGAGTTCTTAATGTCCCTGCAACCTAAATCAAATACACTGGCCACTGTGAATTTCAGAGGGTTGACCATAAAGCTTACCCCTAAACTCATTAGTCGAGTTACTGACCTGCCATTGGGGATACCCTGGAGCAAGGAGGAGAGGGCATTGGGCCAAAAAGCTAAGAAATAATTCTTCCTACCTGAGGAATAGTTTGCAAAAGATAAGAATGGGGTCTGGAGAGCCAGCCTCTTTTGGAGTGAAGTCAGTTTCCAGATCATGAAATACATTACCTATGAGGGGCAGTTCGGTATTGTCTATGACTATCATTTTCGATTGCTGAGTGAACTCAGACATGGGATGGATTTACCTCCAGAAGAAAAGTTAAGCATCCCCTATTTTCTTCTGCAATCATTAATTGAGTGTGGCACAAAATTGAAGAAAGGGACATCGAATCAGCTAGCCCATCATGGGCTCATCAAGCTTTTAGTGGAATATGCCCTCCACACCTACATTGTCCCCCTCTCCTAGGAGATTTTCCGCAACAGGACCAGAGATGACGATATTCGAATTCTAGCCGAGGAACTCACCTCATCCAGCAGTGAAGAAAGGGAACACACTGAGGTAGGAGAGAAAGCCAGTGGTAAAGAAACACAAGACAGACCACCACAGAGAGAACAAGAAGAGAAACGAGGGAAAGGCCAAGTTACTGAGTCTAAAACTGTGGGAGGAAGAATGGCACAAACACCCAGGGAGAAACGTTTGCATAGTAGAGCAGAGAGGACTGAAAAAGTCCAAACAAAGGAGGGCACAACCAAGGCAACCACATAGAAATTAAAAGGAAATATGCATCTAGCCAAGCATACCGAAACAGTTGGAACAGTTTCTACAGGAAGCATGAAAATTATTTCTACAGGAAGCATGAAAACAGTTTCTACAGGAAGCATGAAAACAGTTGACACAACACTTTCTACAGGAAGCATGGAAACAGAGCAGCAAAAGGAGAAATCACCTGAGATTTTGGCTAGGGAGGTGGTAGCTGTGCTGGCTGCCTTAAGCACATCTCCAAAGCAAAAAGGGAAGTGAAAAAGGGATCCTTCCATGTATTTTAAGGCAAGAAGGAGCATGCAGATAAAAACTGGCAGACCCCAGCCACAGTCAAAGGAGCCAATTATGATTTTGGACACCCTAGCTAAACAAAAGGAAAGGTATCCTTCAAAGGAATCCATCACCTATGAATGGGGAAGCCCGAAAACATCCACCTGGAGAGAAAGGATGAAAATGTTGGACACAAAGACCTCTCTACAAGATGCTGAGAGTGTTCTACAGGAAATGTTGGCTAGGCTAAAGGAGACCGAAGAATTGGAAGGAAAGGCAGCTAAATCATCACAGGAGGAAGAAAAGGAGAAGAAAATTGTGGAACCTAGCCCTCAGCCCAGCTTGGGCTCCTACGATAACTTGTTGGAGGTCGGAAATATCATTTCCCAAAAATTCGAGTGCCACTTTTCCTTGCACTAGAAGAAGAGAGAGTGAGGACCCACACTTGGATGAAGATCACCAAGTCCAAGGGTTTGGTAGATATAGGTCGCCTGGAGGAACAACTCAAAGAGGCGAGAAAGGAATTGGGTATGGTACGACATGTGGAAAGCAGCCAGCGGGCCAAGGTACAGGAAGAAAATGAGCTACTTAAACAGCAGCTACAGCTACAGGGACAGTATAAGGAAGACAGGTCCCACATCTTGGGAAAAAAACAGCAACAGGAGGAGCCCACAACAAACAAAGAAACCCCTGATGAATAGTAGAGAAGAGATGGGTTGCAGGCTGAAATTGAGACACTAACTAGACAACTATAGGAGAAGGACTTGCAAGCAACACAGGAGATACAGTCTATGAAACAACAGGTGCAAGAAAAGGAGGCCCAACTGGCCGGCATGGCCAGCTGGGCGATGGAAGCTCTGCAGTGTAGGAAACCTGCCAAATTATACGCCCTATACCTTAAGGATTAATGGTTGCAGTTTCAGATTAACTCCTTGGCCCAAAGGGGCATCACTCCATTTCAAAATTATCATCAATTTGTGGCTTTATGTGACAGTAGCTCATCAGAGGACAAGGCTAAATCATCCGAGTTTTATTTGCACAACTTAGCCCTTCCAAATATGAATTCATGGGATCCCAACACTGTGGTAGGAGATGTCCAACTCATGGCCATGGCCTCTTGGATGAATCATGAGAAAAAAAGAGCAGCAGAGGTCTGAAATATTATGAGCAGGGAACTCAATGAGCCACTAATGATCAGAGCAGAGTCGGAGCATCCCTCAGCAGTGATAAGCACCCACTAGCACTTGGCCAACAACCCCCAGGATTTACCAGATTACATTGAGCAATAGGCTCAAGCTATTGCCCACTTTGAGGACATGGGCAGACTGTTGGGGGATAACTGCCTTCATGCCTGCACAAGGCGGTGGAACACACTACCCCATAGCTTGAAGATAAGAGAATACCACTCTCCAACTAGGATGAGGGAGGTCTTGGCAAGGGTACCCCTCTACAAACAATCAATGCAAAATATACATGCCAATTGGATCGGCCTGAAATTCAGTCCTCCCTTACTTTTGGGATTGCTAGAAGGAGTTAAGGAAGAGGAGGAAAACAAGTAGTGGGATGAAGTGGAAACAAAAGAAAGATTTCATGACCGGGAAGAAGACATCATCGTGGAGGGCTGGGACATGAGAGAGGCAGTCAAAGCTATTAAGTATGATGAGCTAGATTAGTTGCTCAGAGGATGAGCAACCCATTTATCAGGGGGGTGATGATGAGCCCAAAAAATGGGTAACTTATTGGGCTCATTTTGCCTACTATTCTTCATAAATCCACCATTTTTCATAGTTTATGCATGTTTTTTGAGTATATTTATGTTAGTTGAACAAACGAGGGTGGTCACTTTACCAAGAAGGCTAATACGTGGTTATTTCACATTTTTTGGACAAATTTTGGAACAAGGCCAAGCAATTATGAGCCAGATGATAGCCAAGCATGAAGGAACAAGAGTGAGGATTCGTAGGAAGGGTGTCTCTTGCATTAAATGGCCCTTCCTTGAAATATCCACCCTCGACTCGGAGCTCATCAGGCCACCAAAACGAATCCTAAAGGCAGCCAAGCAGCTTTGTGAAAAGCGACTGTTTACTGGCAGTTTGAATAGCCGAGCCCCTTGAGTTAAGGAGGGCTACTGAGGACCCTCATGGTGCATAAATAGGAAGGCTTTCATCCTTCATTGGAATTTTTGAACTATTGGGTTTTTCACTATAGTTATGTCACTTTCTCAACTCATTTTCATAGCTACTGTTGTATAACTTTCTTCTGACATGATTATTTTTGAGTAATGAAAAGTAGCTTTATTTGGCATCAGTTCTGAGTTTCTCTTAGGAGCCTATAGCTCTTGGGGTTGGGCCCAACCCAAGTGCCAAGGCTTCCTTTGTGTAATGTTATTTGTTTCTATGTCTTTGCAAAATAATTTCTGTTAAGTAGATTAAAATCTTGCTAGTTACCTAGGTCATTGTTGATGATTAGAAAGGATTTTTATGTTCAGATTGAGTTGATAGGTTAATCACAGGGAATATATTCAGAAAAAGGCCATCAAACACCTCTGATCTCACCTCTCCCTCGGTGGGACCATGAGCTGAGACCAAGGTGTCCTTGCAGCTACCAAAAACACTATCTTTGCTTCATCATGCAATTATTAGTGTAGATTCTCATTTGCAGAAGTTGATACCAGTTGTGGTTATGCATTTAGGTTCATGATTTCTTAGTTTTCATAGCTATTTCATGTGATTTCATTGCAAATAAACTTCTATTCATTTCCTTTGTTGTTACTCAGGTCAGATTAGAGTAAAGTAGCTAGGTCATTGGTTTTCCAAGTCATTGTTTGTTCAGTTTGAGAAATAACTCGCAGAGCGCCTGTAATACCTCTCCATCTACCCGTACTCCATCCATCCCATCTGCTCCATCCCCTAACTCTGATTCCTGCCTCACATTTGCTACGTTCCCTCACTTTGACCTAGTTTCCATATTTTTGTGCAACATTACTCCACTCCTCCTTGAACAAATCCAACCATCCTCATCACTCCTCAACTCCATCCACCAAGTCTTGGGCCTCCTCACACCCTTATCCTACCCCCATACTCACTTCTCCACCTTTCTCTCTCCATCAACCCTCGAAAATCCCATTTCTGAACATCCTGTAGAAAATACATCCTGTAGAACCCCTTCATACTTCCTGTAGAAGCTCACGAAAGCAGTTTCCTGATAGCCAAACTCTGTGAAAATCTCTGGAAGGGTGCTAGGGACCCCTTAGTCCCTCTTCCAACCTTCCTAACTTCCTGCAAGCAGTTCCTCTCGCCAATCCACCTCTGCACAATCAAAAACCAGTTAAAGCACATGCGTGACAATTCTGACACTTTACTCAAAAATACAAAAAGAGGTTTTTTTTTTTTTTTTTTTTTTCATTTTTTTTTTCAGAATTTACTCTAGAAGTAGCTTAGACACATGCATTTCACCTTCTTAGAAGTCAATGGCATCTCTTTCAGTAGCTTTCGTCCTCTTTCCTGCATCAGTAGGATTAGCTGGTAAAATTAGGGTTTGCATTTCCTTTTAGCTTTTCAGTTTCTTTCTGCAAGTAGATTAGCCTCCTTTGAGTTAGCTTCCATCCATCAGTTAGAAAGATTCTTCTCAAAGCTCATAGATGTTGGCTTAAGCTCCTAGCAGACTTGTGCCAGCTGACCAAGTGATAGTTGCGGCAAGAGCTAGTACTTGTGCATACAGCATCGTCGCTTCCAAGTTTGTTACGAACTACCAGGTTGATAAGAGTAAAGAAGGGAGTCCCAGGAGTTGCAACATTATTTCTGCAATACTGGAGCCCACCACTGGGGAATCAATCAAAAGATCAGAAATTAATCATAGGATGAATTGGAAAGTTGTAAAGCAATATCTTGATTTTCAAAATTAGACATACTGGCTTTCTGAAAATACACCAGATCTAATCTAGATCCGAATCCTTCGACCATTGTTAGTGATCCTTAGTGCATTGGATAAAAATTTTAAGAAAGTTGCAGAGAGATCTAGTTTAACTGGAGAACAATCAAGAAAGGATTTCATTCCTAGAGTTAATTCACTCCCGGGAAGCTTAGAAACTTTCAGGACATTGAGTTTGATATTAATTTTGAGCATAGTTTATATCACAGTAAATCTTTAAGTTATATTGATTAGATAGTTGTTGATTCCTCTATATCTCTTCATACCCCGGTTGAAGATTCTTTTTCACACAATGAATCAGGGTCAAAACTTTTTCACACTCTTGATCACTTGCAGAACCTCTCTTCGAACTTAAACGCTTGGGTGCAAAATAAGATTCATAGGCCATCTTTTGATTTTAGAAATACTTCCATTGCATCTACTACAACTCAAACTATCCCTCATCCTCTGCCCTCTTCTTCACACACTATTCACACCACTTAGACTATTGTCAATCCCCCTTTGATTATACCAAATATCCAAATCCTTGTTTTAAATCCACCACCTCCCCCACCTCCAGTTATGGCTGCCCGATATGCACCCCTTAGTTTTCCTCAAAATCTTGGTGCCATGCCCCCTGATTATTAAATCAAAATACCTTTGTTTGATAGCACTAAAATTATTACAGCTCAACAGCACATAGACAAGATAAATGATTTCTTTGACCTCCATGAAGTTGAAATTGAAGATGTGATGATGAGGCTATGCACAAAGTTTTGGAGGAGAAGTTCAGAAATGGTTCAGAGCCCTACCAACAGCTTCCATCCCTACTCTACGTGTCCTTCAGAGGCATTTCCTAGATCAGTGGGAGGTGAAAAAGAATCCCCTTCAGATTTTGTCAGAATATGAGAACATCGAAATAAATGTTGGCGAGAGCGTGCAAGACTATTGTGTGAAATTTAATGCAGTATACAATTCTATTCCTGCAAATATCAAACCACCAGAGAGATTGGATTTGCCTAAGTTTCCAGATGGGTTTGATGCTGATATGGCATATTAGTTACGTGAATGTGATCCTACAACTCCAGAAGCCATGCAAAAGAATGTTGTGAGTGTAGAAGCGAACTTGCTAGCCAAAAGAGCAAGAATGAAATCAGAGAAAAGAATGACCGTGAAAGAAGAAACATCTACTTCAGATGCAAAAATGGATACATTAATTCAAACAATGGAAAGGATGGTTGACCGGTATCCATTTCAGACAGACCTAAATTGCAGATCTGGAACCCAAACTTTTGAGGGCAACAATAGCCCCAATTCCAAATCAAGCAAAGAGAGAAAAAAGCACCGAAACAACTAGCGCAACAACAATAACAACAAATCAGAACCACGTTACAGCAGAATTATGTTCAAGGAGTGGAAGAAGAAGAGGAGGAAGATCCGGTATTTGAAACAAATAATTTCTTCACTGTAGATTGTATGCCTATATTTCTGATTGAAGAAGAGGAGTATGCAGAAAGTTCCGACATTCTAAAGGATGAGGACTAAATCTTAGCAAGTGATGATGATTTGGAGATTGAATTTGATGATTATCAGTGTGGCTATATGAATGCTTTGAGTGCACAACAGAAACAATACCCTTGAGGAGTAGAGATGTACCGGTCAGTCCCATTCAAAATAGGAAGGATGTCCGGGAAAACAATGATCTCTAAAACAGTTTGAAAAGAGGAAAGGAACATGCCCATCAGAATCCTAGCAAGGTAAATCAGCCATCAACAAGTACAGCTGCAAAAGAGAAAGACAATAAAAAAAAGGATAGTGTAACGAAGGAGCAAACAGATAAGACGGACATCGTTGTCAAATAGGTAGGAAAAGTCACATATTTTAATTTAGAAAGTGAAATTGGTAAATTGAAAGTGTCCCCTCCTTTGACCAAGCTTTTTAAGAATAGCCATTACAAACACCATGTGTCTAGAATACTGCAAATTGATCCTTTGACCGACATGGTGAATGTTGAGGATGATCATCCTGAGCTTATTTTTGGTACAATTATAGATGGTCAGCTAGAATATAGTGAGGTCCCACCCTTTTATTTGAGTCATAAACTACATGAGTATATTCTTCATAATGCTATGCATTATTTCGGAGCTTCTCAAAGTTTGATGCCTAAGGCTATCATGGAAAAGATGGGCTTGGATATCACCCGATCGTATCATGATTTGTATTCATTTGATTCTGGTAGAGTCTGCTGCATTGGTGTCATCAAAGATTTAGTGGTTTCCTTAGCTCTAATCCCAACCAAGAATGTTTTGATGGACGTGGTAGTAGCTGATATACCACGTCGATTTGGTATGCTTTTGTCTAGATTGTGGGAAGCCAAACTCAAAGGTACTTTAAAACGTGACTTCTCTTATGCTACAATCTCTGTTTTCGGTCAATTGACGAAGTTGTATTGGGAAAATAAGATGAAATATATGAACATAGTAAAGAGAAGCCCTTAAATCATTCGATAAATGTTATACATATAGATTTAGAGTCTTTTATTTTATATAATGATAGTGGATTGAATGATGTAGATATTCAGCTCATAGAAGTAGATGATGTACCAGAAATTCCCGAGTGTTTTAGATCAGTTCTTAATCAAGAAAAGAAAAAAGTGGCAATTCCTTCTGAGCGGCCTCCACAGGAGCACGAAGTTAGTGAATAACAGAAAAATGAAGCAACCAGCAAAGGTAATATTGAAACAATAGCAGAATTCCAACATCTAGAAGATGAAGACCGCCTTTGGATCATGGACTTCGATGGTGCTTTGGGTAAGGATGGTGCGGGTATTGGAATTTGGATTTGAAGTCCTATTTTTCCGCTAGACAAAGTTCCAAGTAATGTTAGAGTGTGTTCCTATAAATTAGCTTTCAATTGCTCTAACAATGAAGTGGAGTATGAGGCATTGATTACAGGTCTAAATATTTTGAAGAAACTTGGTGCGAAAAGGATTTATGTTTATGGTGATTCAAAGTTAGTGATTAAACAAGTCAAGGGAGAATATAAAGCGAAGCATCCGTGGATGAGAGCTTATAGGAACAAAGTCCTAGATATCTTGAAGATGTTTCCAAAATACACATTGACAACAGTGCCGAGAAGTCAAAACATAATTGCTGATTCACTTGCTACAACAATGAGCAATCTAAAAATTCCAATGAGCTCTAGCAATAAATTTGAAATTCATGTCAAACATAGGCCTATTGTTCCTGATAATTTGAGATATTGGTAGGCTTTTTGGGATGACAATGAAATTAATTCCTTTTTGCAGAATGAAGGGAAGTTTAAGGATGCTTTCGTTGATGATTTTTTTGATTTCGATGAAAAAGACATTGACGTAAATCAGATGGATGTTTTACAACTGAAGGATAATGTTATTCCTAGAGGGCTTATACCTTTAGAGGAGTTATTTGATCAAGATGATGTGGCAAGAAAACCAACCTTGGTTCCTACCAACAAAAGAGTTGAAGATGTAAACATTGGGATAGCGGACAAGCCCAAGCTTGTTAAGTTATCAAAAACATTATCTCCTAAGTCAAAGGCTAAGTATGTGTAGTTGCTTTCTGAATTTTCTGATGTTTTTCCGTGGGATTACTCAGATTTGAAAGTGTATGACAAGAACATCATTTAGCACACCATTCCTATCAAGCCAGATCAAAAACCCTTTAGAAAAAAATTAAGGAGGATCAACCAAAAGCTGTTGCCATCCATCGAGAAAGAGGTAAATAGATTGTTTAAAGCTGGTATCATTGTTCCAATTAGATTCTCTAATTGGGTTTCGAATTTGGTGCTGGTATGAAAAAATACTGGAGAGATGAGGTTGTGCATTGATTTCCGGAACCTAAATAAAGTGTCCCTGAAAGATAGTTATCCTCTTCCTAAGATGGACCACATTTTGCAAAGAGTAGTTGGAGCATCACAGATGTGACTATTAGATGGCTACTCAAGTTACAATCAGATTTTGGTGCTCGAAAAAGACCAAGATAAAACTGCCTTCACAACACCATGGGGGACTTTTCAGTGTGCCAAGATGCCATTTGGGCTGAAGAATGTGGGGCCACTTTTCAGCGGGCCATGGATATAGCTTTCACTAATGAGCACGATGTTTTCTTAGTGGTTTACTTAGATGACTTGACAGTATTTTTTGGTTGTGATGATGAGCATTTACACCACCTGAGGATTTTTTTCATAAATGTAGGGAATTCAAGATTTCTTTAAATCCAAAGAAGAGTCTTTTTGCCATGGAGGAAGGTAAGATCATCGGTCATATAATTTCAAAAGATGGTATTCATATTGATCCTTCTAGGGTGGAGGAAATTCATCAAATAGACTTTCCGCGCAACAAAAAGGAGATCCAAGCCTTCAACGGTAAGATGAAATTCTTACGTAGATTTATACCAAATTTGGCTGAGCATTTGTGTGAGTTAACTAATATGTTGAAGAAGGAAAACACTGTGAAATGAATTGAGGATGCCATGAAATATTTGAACTTGATAAAGCTTGCTTTGACCACAACCCTTGTTTTGATCAGTCCTGATTATACTCGTGATTTTATTATATTTTCATTTGTGTCTGAGCATACTTTGGTTGCGGTGTTGATTCAAATGAAGGATCAACTGGAGCAACCCATTGCATTTTCAGTCGGACTATCAGAGATGCTGCTCTTCACTATAACATCATTGAGAAATAAGCTTTGGATCTTATAAAGGCATTGAAGGATTTTCGAGTTTACATTCTACATTCGCATACCATAGCATATGTTCCCAACGTGGTTGTCAAAGATATCCTCATTAAAACTGATTTGGAAGGAAGAAGAGGTAAGTGGATAGCAGCGATGTTAGAGTAAGATCTTGAGATTAAGCCCACGAAACTGATCAAAGGCCAAGGCTTGGCAAAACTCATGGCTGAGTCAAATCTTCATGCTCTAGACATAAATCTTATTGTAGCAATGTCAGATGAAGAAGATGGTGGCACACTCATTCAGGTATCAGAAATGTTTCTCAACTCACCTTGGTATTTTGATATAGTATATGTCAGCATCTTTCTCCTCTTCCTGGAATGTTGAAAAGTAAAGGTAGATCATTAAAACTGAAGTCTGCAAAATTCTTCATTTTGGATAGTTCTCTCTATTGGAAAGATCTAGGATGGGTTCTTCTTAATTGTTTGGTTGAAAATGAAGCTCAGCAGGTAATGAATGATTTTCACTGAGGATATTATGGGGGTCACTTGTTTTGGAAAACAACAACTAATAAAATATTGAGAGCAGGGTATTATTGGCCATCTTTATTTTCAGATTTATATAAAACAGTCATGAGCTGCCACAAATGTCAAGTTTTTAAGGGAAAAAGGAAGCGGCATTCTATTCCTTTGAAGCCAATTGTAGTTAATGCACCTTTCCAGTGGTGGGGGCTTGATTTCATAGGGGAAATTCATTCTACATCATCAACACAGCACAGATGGATTCCGACAACCACCAATTACTTCACCAAATGGATCGAAGCTATTCCGACAAGGCAAGCTATGGACACGGTATTCATTAAGTTTTTAGAGTCCAATATCTTGTCTCGTTTTGGTTGCCCTCACAAGATTATTACAGATAATGCAACATCATTTAAGTCAAAGAAAATGGTTGAGTTTTGCAACAAGTACAACATCAAATTGGGTCATTGCACAGTATACTATCCGTAGGGCAATGGACTAGCCGAGTCTTCAAATAAATCCTTGGTAAACATTATTAAGAAAATGCTGGAGGCAAACAAGAAGAATTGGCATTGAAAGCTTGTCAATTCTTTGTAGGACGATAGAGTGAGTAGTAAGAAATCAATAGGTATGTTGCCTTTTGAATTGGTTTATGGTACTGATATAGTGTTTCTTACATCACTTGCAGTCTCGGTCATGAGATTATTGCAAGAAGCCAGTAGTGAAGAATATGATATTCAACGCGGAATCAATCAAATGATTTACCTTCAACAAACAAGGGAAGAGGTTTCTCAAAATAATTTCTGGCTGCAAGAGAAGATAAAGAAAATTTATGACCGCAAGACAAAGGTAGAAAAGTTTCAGCTGGAAGAAGATGTAGTGTTGTGATGGGATGCACGAAATGAAGAAAAAGGGAAACATGGTAAGTTTGACAATCTGTGGAAGGGACCTTATAAAATCTCAGCCTGTCGAGGAAAGAATGAATATTTATAGAAAGAAATGGATGGTCAAGAATTCTTAGGAGGATTGGTGAATGGTAGGCACCTGAAACACTATTTTTTCTGATGCATCTTGCTGAAGTTGTTTCATTGTCATTGTATATACCAGTTTACTTTCCTTGCAAGATTTGAAGTACAATGTCATTTGAGCTTGGGGCCCAAAGTGAAGGCTATAAAGCTTAAATGCTTTGTGCTATTTTTAGTTGGTTTTTGAGTTAGTCTAGAGTCATTTTTGAGTCAATTTTAGTTTGTATCGAGTCATTTTTCAAAAAATTTCAAAATGTTTTTAGTCTTTCATTTGTTTGACCGTATTGGCCCAATCAACTAGGCACTTGGTCTACGGTGCTCTTGACACCTCCAAGGAGCTACAATCCCCAATAAGGCCAATGTTAGTGTCAGTATATGCATACTTCCATCAGGGATCAAATCTGATCTTTGCATTTTCATTGTAGGTGTCTCACACTAAAATTATTTATCATTCCACTAGGTCATGCCAAAAATGATCCACTGATGGTTGTCTTCTTCTTCTCAGAAAATCTAATTTTCCCTCATTAGGTATATTTGCTGACCCATCTTCATGTTTCATTCAGTTATGGTTTTAGTTATATTATTTTTAGAGTTAAGGCAATCATGTCTCCATTAGGTCTTAGGGTTCATTTCCAAGGTCAAAAGCTTTGCTTTATTGCAAATAAAGGGCAGCAATGGTATGAGGAAGACCAATAAACAAAGAATGGTTGGTATTTAGTCATGGTTACTATACAAAATCCTTTTTTCATTGATGTAATTTTCATCTTAAAAACATATTTTTGAGATGAAAACAAAGTATTTTACTTTTTTCATATTTTTGATGTAATTCAAGTCATTTTATGTAATAATTGTTTCCATAAGCTTCCCAAGGCACTTCTCCTTGTTGCAAGGGAGGAACCATTGAAGATTCAGCTCAATCAAAGCATCATCCACCTGAAAAGAGACAAAGAAAGAAAAGCATCAGACTGAGATTTGAAGACAAAGTAAAAGGTTCCAAACAAACATTATAAAGTGGGTAATTCTAAGGAAAAATAAAAATTCATCCTCTATATAATATTTCAAAAGCATCTTTCAAACTTTATCATGCTCATTTGATAAAGAGAGAAATCGAGTTGCAGAGAATTGGTGGTCGAAGAAACCACGAGAGTTGTGCATATAGCCTAAGCGCTGTGCACAAGGCAAATTTGTAGGGGACTACGTACACAGGTGGGGCGCTGCGCATAGAGCCAGAGCATTGTGAATAGAGCCAGTGCGCCTATGTATTTTTTCACGATGCTACGCATACAACAAGGCACTGCGCACCTGTACACAGTGTTGCGCATAGGGCTGGCAACCATCAAAAATATCCTAACAAGCATCCAAATCACTCCTTTTGCTAC
Source organism: Pinus tabuliformis (assembly GCA_031772625.1). Classification (NCBI taxonomy): domain Eukaryota; kingdom Viridiplantae; phylum Streptophyta; class Pinopsida; order Pinales; family Pinaceae; genus Pinus; species Pinus tabuliformis. Next base: position 915,572,882 of record CM062809.1, read on the forward strand.
ACAGAGCCTCAAACAAGTAAGTATACTCCCTAAGCTGTCCTCCCAACAATCATTTCAAGGTTTTTGAGTTTGTTCGCTATTAAAATTTTCAAACCCTAGGTTGTCTAAAAACCCTCCCTACTTATTGTTTTCCTGTTCATTCCCATATTTTATTGTCATATCCCTAAATATCATCCCTATTTCCTATTTCCTACTATCAAATACACTTATCCCCTATACCCTAGTCCCCAAACAAAATCCCTAAACCCCTACTTACAAAATAGTTCCTACTAAAAAATACCACCCTTTCTCACTCTCACATCATACATATCTCATTCCTACATCATCTCAACGTCCTCAACATCTTCTAGGATACGTTTATTGCCAATGACATCTTCAATGGTCCTCAGATTCCTCCACTGGTGCCTCAAGAAGCAGAAAGGCCTTCCAACAGTACCAAAGTAAAGAAAAGTATGAAGGATAAAAAGACTAAAGTTGTTGAGAAGATAGAAACGTACAAAACATATCAGAGAGGGGTTAGAAAGTTGTTTGCAGCAAATAGGCAAGTGTTTACTCCACCTGATGTGGAAGGGACCTTGCCTTCTTCATCAGCTCATAGGAAAATTCTTGCTCCACAAACAGTGGAAAGGGCTTTGCCTTCTTCATCAACACAATAGGTGCAACAGGTGCAAAAAGGGAAGGAAAAGATGCTGGAGGAAAGCGTTAATGATGAAGAGGAAAGGGAATTTGATTTGATGGAACATGATCAACCATAGTAGCCACACATTCCTCATGGCATTGAGATAGTCGACTTGGAGGCTGAAGATGAGGCGACAAATGAAAATATAATCAGAAAGGAAAAAGATGCACAGATCCAAGTATTGACGGACAACTTGGCGAGAGCTAAGTATGTCATTTCATACCTTGAGCAATAGAACAAGAAAATAAGTGACAAATAGGTCCTCATGGAGCTAGAAATTCTCAAGGCAAAGAGGTAAGATGACAAAGGCAAATCAGTAATGCAAGAGGAAGAGACCCTAGCCACCTTGACTACAGAACATAGGCTTCAAAGCGGGATTGAAGAGGATAGAGAAACATGGCGTGACAAGGTGAATTTGCATTTGGAGAAGTTGATAAAAAAAGGCCAATAGAGACAATCAACTCATCAGGCACATGGCTAGCCATTACAGGGCCCAGAACAAGATTTGTAACATAAGAGTGAAGCAAATGAAGACAAGGCTAAAACAAACCCTCAAAGGCAAAAAAAAGGGTTATAGGCTTAGGTTGATTGCTAAAGCTTCCTTAGATGACCTAGACACTTGATGGTGGTGGTCTCCCACAATTTTTGAGCAATTTTGAGCAAGTTTTGAGAATTTTTGTATTTTTGAAGAATTTAGCTGTTTTTGACACATAAATTTTGGCTCTATGCGTAGTGCCACTGGCGCTACGCTTTTCCTAGGAGCATCCAATGGCCAAGAGAAGATCACCATTGGATTCCTAATGATTTAAGCATGCTCCATGTACATTTTCTGAGATTTTGACCTAAAAAATCATGTTTTTGCCCCTGTTTTGACCATGGCGCTGCACATAGAAGCAGTCTTGGGAGAATCCGTTTTGGAGGGGTCAAATCAACCCCACATGGGACAATAAAGAAATATTTGGAAAGTAGACATGATAGGCTCTACAATGAGCTATCATGTGCTCAATTTTGACACTGGGAATGCCTCTAAATTAGCCCTGCACAAAGTGCTGCGTATAGCCTCTTGGCGCTGCGCATAGGACAATTTTCTACTAAATTTTCACTTTACTATGCCATGACTGTACCTTTTGGGTTTTCTCTCATGGATGATGTTTTTACTGATGTAAATGGTGACTAGGCATGTAAATAATATGAATATTATTCGTTGTAGGGTAGATTCAATGGATCAAAAGTTCTCTTGAAGTCAAATGAATCAATTTCCTCCCTTTTAAAAGCAAGTTGTTAGGGTTGCCTAGATTCCAGTTTCTTGTTCAGATTTTGATGGATTAGTTCCTCATATTAAGGATTTGACCACTGAGGATGGGAGGAAGTTGAATTGAGGTCTATATCTTCCTTTTCTTTCTCATTGTAAAGGGTTGGAATCAGTGGGATGCTTATGTTCTGATTAGATATCATTTGTATCAGTTACAGCAGGAGATTAATGAAAAATTGCAGCTATTTCTTTGGGATCCATGTGGTATGATTCTTCGTTCATTTTTTATTTTGTATTCATGTTAGAATGTATAGTTGACTTCATTTCATCATTTCATTGCCTTTATGTGACTGTATACAAGTCTGAGAGGCAGAATCCATATCTTTTATGCTCTATTTTGGGTAGACATTTCACAATCTGTGTTTTCCTCAGTTTAGGAAGAATCCACATGGTTTACATCTCTTTATAGCTCCTCACTTGTCTTTTCACCTCATCCATCAAACCCTAAGGTTCTGATCATTGTACCTACCTTGACCCATCGTACACCCTACAGTTTTGACCTAATTTCCTTGCCCTAATTGTTTGGCTCTTTCTAATCCAACAAAACGATTCAAAAAATCAAATCAAAACCTTGTGCTACTATACCTTGCCTAATATCAATTTCTTGATCTAGTAATTTTGGCTGAGATCCTTACAGAGAGAGCCCTCTCATGGCCTAGTAGGGCTAGCTACTTGTTTAAGCATGGTTTGTGGTTACCCTGGAATTACCTTATTCAGCCTGAGGTTCAATCTAGGTGTTAACATAGTGGTGACCATACTGGGGAATCAATCGAAAGATCAGAAATTAATCACCCCAGTAAGTTTTTTTATTTAAATTCTTAAGCTTGTGGATGAAGAGTTTCATAATTTAATCATAGGCTGAATTGGAAAGTTGTAAAGAGATATCTTGATTTTCAAAATTAGACATACTGGCTTTCCAAAAATACACCAGATCCAATCCAGATCTGAATCCTCCAATGATTATTAGTGATCCTTAGCACATTGGGAAAAATCTAAGAAAGTTTCAGAAAGATCTAGTTTAACCAGAGAACAATCAAGTAAGGATTTCATTCCTAGATTTAATTCACTCTTGGGAAGGTTAGAAACTTTGCAGGACATTGAGTTTGTTATTAATTTTGAGCAGAGTTTATTTCACAGTAAATCTTTAAGTTGGATTGATCAGATAGTTGTTGATTCCTCTATGTCTCTTCATATCCCCATTAAAGATTTGTTTTCAAACAATGAATGAGGTTCACAACCTTTTCACATTCTTGATCACTTGCAAAACCTCTCTTCAAACCTAAACACTTGGGTGCAAAATAAGATTCATAGGCCATCTTTTGATTTTCGAAATACTTCCATTGCATCTACTACCACTCAAACTATCCCTTATCCTCCACCTTCTTCTTCATAAACTGTTCACACCACTTAGACTATTGTTAATCCCCCTTTGATTATACCGAATATCCCTATCCCTATTTTAAATCCACCACCTCCCCCACCTCTAGTTATGGTTGCCCGATATTAATGCCTTGTTTTTCCTCAAAATCTTGGTTCCATGCCCCCTGATTATCAAACCAAAATACCTTTGTTCGATAACACTCAAATTATTACGGCTCAACAAAACATAGAAAGGATAAATGCTTTCTTTGATCTCCATGAAGTTGAAATTGAAGATGTGATGATGAGGCTATTTGTACAAAGTTTTGGAGGAGAAGTTTAGAAATGGTTCAGAGCCCTACTAGCATCTTATATCCATACTCTACGTGTCCTTTTGAGGTAGTTCCTAGATCCGTAGGAGGTGAAAAAGAATCCCCTTCAGATTTTGTCTGAATATGAGAACATCAAAAGAAATGTTGGCGAGAGCGTGCAAGACTATTGTGTGAGATTTAATGCAGTATACAATGCTATTCCTACAAATATAAAACCACCAGAGGATTGGCTTTGCTTATGTTTCCTGATGGGTTTGATGCTAGTATGGCATATCAGTTACCTGAAAATGATCCTACAACTCTAGACGACATGTAAAAGAATGTTGTGAGCGTAGAAGCGAACTTGCTGGCCAAAAGAGCAAGAATGAGATCAGAGAAAAGAGTGACTGTGAAAGAAGAAATGTCTACATCAGATGCAAAAATGGATACATTGATTCGAACAATAGAAAATATGGTTGACCGGTTGTCCATTTTAGACAAACCTGAACGTAGATCCAGAACCCAAACTTTAGGGGCAACAACAGCTCGAATTCTAAATCAAGCAAAGAGAGAAAAAAGCACTGGAACAATGATTGCAACAACAACAACAGCAGTAGATCGGAACCCTGCTACAACAGAATTATGTTCAAGGAGTGGAAAAAGAAGAGAAGGAAGATCCAGTAATTGAAACAAATCATTTCTTCACTGCAGATGGTATTCCTATATTTCTGACCGAAGATGAGGAGTATGCATAAAGTTCTGACATTCTAAAGGATGAGGACTACATCTTAGCAAGTGATGTTGATTTGGAGACAAAATATGATGATTATCAGTGTGGCTATAGGAATACTTTGAGCGCACCATAGAAACAATACTCTTTGAGGAGTAGAGATGTATCGGTCAGTCCTATTCAAAATAGGAAGTATGTTCGGGCAAAGAATGATCTCTCAAACAATTTGAAAAGAGGAAAGGAGCATGCCAATCAAAATCCTGGCAAGGTAAATCAGCCATCAACAAGTACAGCTGCAAGAGAGAAAGACAATCAGAAAAACGATAGTGTAACGAAGGAGCAAACAGATAAGAGGGACATTGTTGTCAAAGAGGTAGAAAAAGTTACATCTTTTAATTTAGAAGGTGAAATTGCTAAATTGAAAGTGCCCATTCATTTGATCAATCTTGTTAAGAATAGCCATTACAAACACCATGTGTCTAGAATACTGTAAATTGATCCTTTGACCAACATGGTGAATGTTGAGGATGATCATCCTTAGCTTATTTTCGGTCCAGCTATAGATGGTCAGCTAGAAGATAGCGATGTCCTGCCATTTTTTTTGAGTCTTACATTGCATGAGTATATTCTTCATAATGCTATGCTTGATTTCATACCTTCTTACAATTTTATGCCCAAGGCTATCATGGAAAAGTTGGGCTTGGATATCACCCGATCATATCATGATTTGTATTCATTTGATTTTGGTAGAGTTTGTTGCATTGGTCTCATAAAATATTTAGTGGTTTCCTTAGATCAAATCCCAGCCAAGAATGTTTTGATGGATGTGGTAGTAGCTGATATACCACCTCGATTTGGTATGCTATTTTCTAGATCATGGGGAGCCAAACTCAAAGGCACTTTACAACTTGACTTATCTTATGCTACAATACCTATTTTCGGTCAATTGAGGAAGTTGTACTAGGAAAAGAAGATGAAATATATGATCACTAGTAAATAGAAGCCCATAAATCATATGATAAATGTTGTACATACAGATTTCGAATCTTTTATTTTGTACAATGATAACGGATTGAATAATGTAGATATTCAGCTTGAAGAAGTAGATGATGTACTAGAAATATTCGAGTGTTTTAGAGTAGTTCTTAATCAAGAAAATAAAAAAGTCGCAATTCCTTCTGAGCAGCCTCCACAAGAGCAGAAATTCAGTGAAGAACATAAAAATGAGGCAACCAGCAAAGGTAAGATTGAAACAATAGCATAATCCCAACATCTGGAAGACGAAGACTGCCTTTGGAGCATAGACTTTGATGGTGCATTGGGTAAGGATGGTGCAGGTATTGGAATTTGGATTTGAAGTCCTGTTTTTCTGCCAGACAAAGTTTCAAGTAATGATAGAGCGTGTTCCTATAAATTAGCTTTTGATTGCTCTAAAAATGAAGCAGAGTATGAGGCATTAATTACAGTTCTAAATATTTTGATGAAACTTGGTGTGAAAATGATTTCTGTTTATGGTGATTCAAAGTTAGTGATTAAACATGTCAAAGGAGAATATCAAGTGAAGCATCTGGGGATGAGAGCTTATAGGAACACTTGTTGGACACAGATTTTCATTGATGTCAATATGGCAATATTCGAGGAGCAAAGGGAGCTAAGAGGAGCATACCGAGCCAGTGGAGCCACATTGGAGCAAGAGGAACAAATGGAGGAGCCATATATATATAACATATATATATGCCAAAGAAGAGGAGCTATCAGAGGCAATACACTATCGGAGGCCAAAACTCACGTGTATATGCCATTAGACTATCGCAGGCGGAAACCAAACTTGAGAAGATATGCACACGAGATTTGGGATCCTATCGATTCCAGTACATCGCATCAACACTTCGGAAGTGGGCGTTAAAGTGTGTCAAGCGGACCCTTTGCAATCACCGATAGTGATTATGGCATCAAGAAATCGGAGCGGAGGTAATACAGTGTAAGGAACTGATCATATGTGACTTGCGATCGCCGACAGTGATATCGCATCGGACCTAAACCTGTGCGACTTGCGATCGCTGGTAGTGATATCGCATCGGACCTCCGACAAGGGAAAACCCTGATTGCGATGAACGGTTGCAGACCTGACGAGAATATCAACTGTTGTTTAATGCCATATCATGTCCGCAGGAGGATCGGCCCATCGGCCATCAGCGATGTCATGAGGTCACTATATAAAGAACTCCGGGAAGCCGTGATTTCCGATTGCAATAATGTTGTGGAGGAGCAGACCCAATGTCATTTAAATGCGGGTGTAATATTTCCTAAAGTCCGCCCCTTCAGTCTTTTCGACTGTTTCGCACATATTTCCTATGTAATCAAGTTTTTTTTGGGTTGCGCAAGGTTTTTGGGCCGAAAGGCCTATGATGACTATTTTGATGAATTAGAAGGTTGAGCGTCAGTTACATGGGGTGTATCAGGGTGATGGAGATTACGATTGGAGCATAACATGTCCGTTAAACGAAACAGTCTCGGTGGATGCCTGTTATCATTGAAAAAATGGGCCTGTGTTATAGTTTTAACACACAGTGACCATAAAGCCAAGAAGTTGAATGGAAAGCTAGCACAGAGGAAGCCATAGCGACCAAGGAGGGAAGCTGAAAGATCAAGCGAGTTAGAGGAAATGACAACGATTGAGGAGGAATCCAAAGAGGAGGTGGAAAGTGGAAACGAAGAGTCAGAGGCATTTGAAACACATAAAAACATAAAAACAAAGTGAGATGGTGATTGATGGATGTATAATTGGTGAGAGAGGGAGCCGCAGAATAGGCAAGAGGAAGGAGAGGCCAGAGAAGCAAGAGAATAGGAAAATAGTAGAAGCTCAACAGGCTTGTGAGTAGAGAACAACAGTAGGACAGTTCATACCAAGGTTGGGTTGGAGCCCAAGAGGTTGGAGCCTCTGAATTGAACAGGACTGAAGTCATTGGGGGTAGGTGCTCCTAAGTGCAGAACCACTACAAAACAGAGTTGGTGCTTGGGAGGTTGGAGCCTCACTGAAGTCCAAGTTGGAGCTTGGAAACTATTCACAATCAGATTTATACTTATATTGTATTTATTTCATTGCACTGTCTTGAGTTTTTTAATAAAAGCATTAATTCCAGCTGTTGATTTCTGTGTTCTGTGTTTATATACATACATACATACATACATATATATATATATATATATATATGTGTGTGTGTGTGTGTGTGTGTGTGTGTGTGTGTGTGTGTGTTTTTGGCAATCACTAGAATAATTAAAAAATAATAAGAAATACTGATTCACCCCCCCTCTCAGTATTTCCAACAATTGGTATCAGAGCCAAGTTTCTTCATACTAGCCTAACAGCTTGAAGAAGGGTCCACAACCATGATGAGAAATCACAAAGCATCAGGAATACCTCCTTTGTTCGATGGCACTAACTTTGGTTTCTGGACGAAAAAGATGACCTACTACTTAATGTCCCTTGGACTTGGAGACTGGCATTTTGTTCAAAATGAATACAAAACGACTACCACTCTTCCAACAGACCAAGATGAGAGGAAAGCCTACATTGCAAATGCAAAGGCCATGAACTCCATCACTAGTGGAATCACTGATTCCAAGTTTACAAAAATCATGCATTGTACATCTGCCAAAGAAATGTGGGAGAAGCTAGTTCGCTTGTATGATGGAGACTCAAAAGTAAAAAAGGCAAAGCTTCAAACTCACAGAAGACAATTTGAAAGTTTGAGGATGGAAGATGAAGAAGGTATTGCAACATACCTCCTCTAAGTAGCCGAAGTGGTAAATTCCCTGAAAGGATTGGACGAAAAAATTGAAGAAAGTACCATTGTTCAAAAGGTATTAAGGTCTCTTCCAGACAGATTTGACTCCAAAATAAGTGCTATAGAAGAAGAAAAGGATCTAGATACCCTCAAAATGGATCAACTCCATGGAATTCTCACTGCCTATGAAATGAGGAAAGGTGGCCCAAGCTCCAAAGATGTAGCATTCAAGACCTCAAAGTCAAAGAAGGGGAAAGAAAGGAATGACTGTAGTGATGAGTCAGATGTGGAATCAGAATTGGCTCAATTTGTACAAAAGCTGAAGAGAGGATCTAAGCTTAAAGGATTTGGGCCAATAAGAGGTTTTTAAATGTGGTAAAATAGGTCATTATGCAGCAAAATGTCCCCATAAACATGACAGTGATGATGAAGGAAATTCTAAAAGAATGGCACACAAAAAGAAAGGGTTCAATAAGAAAAACTTCTTCTCCAAGAAAGATGAGTCTGATGAGGATGAGTTTATGGTCATCAAAAAGAAATCAAATGAGGAAAGTGATCATGATGAAAGCCAAGAAGCATTATTCATGGCACTCGCAGATGATGATGACTCAAGGCTGGAAGGAAAAGTAGATGAACTATTAATAAGCGCCATTGAAGAAAATGAGAAACTACGAAATAAAATCATTTCTCTCAAAGTGGAAAATGAGGAAATAAGAAGGAGAGAAGATCTCTTGGAAGCAAAGCTTAAAGAAAAAGAAGAGACTTGTGAAGAACACGAAGCCAAATTAGTGTCTCTGAGAAAGGAGTTGGAGCAAATTAAAAAGGGTTGTAAAAGCTCTCAAATACTTGAGACTATTTTGAAAAATCAAAAAACTCAACATGACAAGTCTGGAATAGGTTTCAAAGGAGAATCCTCAAGCACTAAGAATAGTGCAAAAAGCTATGCTGATGCACTTTCCTGCAATCCAAAAGATGAAAGAATATGTTACAAAAAGTGCATCCCAGATCCCAAGAATAAAGAGAGAGTTACTCCAAAGAAGAATGTGGAGTCGGATCATGGACACTATAGAAAATGCAAACCTGTACTCTACCAAGGGCCCATCGCAAATCCAAAGAACGAGGGAGGAGTAATTCCTAGGAAGGAAATCGACTCAAACCGTGGTTGCTTCAACAAGTACAAAACCATCTTTCTTGGACACTGCTTTCACTGTAAAAACTTCGGTCATCAAGCCAGACATTGTATGGCTCACAGAAGTGAAAAGACAACACTAAAGGACCGAGTAATCAACTCATATGCCCCCAAAAGGCAAGGACAAATCAAAACCTTCAATTCATTTGATCCCTTGACCAAATTTGATCTAATTTGCTCTTGCTGCTACAATAATGGACACTATGAACAAGACTACCCACTCAAAGGAAGAAAGACGAATAGCAAGAACTCCAACATGGATAAATGCGGCCTGGCTCTACATTCTCAAAATAATGGAAACCATTGGTTTGTAGATAGTGGGTGCTCCAGACACATGACAGGAGACAAAAGGAAGTTTGTCTCATTGAGTAAAAAGGAAGGGAATGTGTCCTTTGGAAGCGGATCAGGGAGAATTGTAAGAAAAGGAACAATTACTCTGATCAATGGAAAAGGAAAAGCTCAAGATGCTCTGCTAGTTGATGGTCTCAAACACAACCTCCTGAGTGTCAGCCAAATCTGTGATCAAGGACATAAGGTCGTTTTCAGCACCAAAGACCATGAAATAAGGAACTTTGCCTCAGGGAAAATTGTGGCAAAAGGGGTGAGAACATTAGAAAACATTTACATTCTGAACAAGATTCAAGAAAATAAATGCTACTTGAGTCAGACAGATGAGAGTTGGCTGTGGCACAAGCAACTTGGACATACAATCTTCGAAAATCTGATCAATATCAGTAAGATCAAAGCTGTACGAGACATCCCAAGGCTGTTCAAACCAAATTAAGTAGTGTGTGGTCCATGTCAACATGGAAAGTAGACCAGAACTAGTCACAAGACAAAGGAACATTGTACATCGAATCCCTTGGAGATCATCCATGCTGATGTGTGTGGGCCAACTAGAAATCAAGCACTCCAAGGAGAAAGGTACTTTGTGTTATTTGTTGATGATTATACTAGAATTATGTGGATATACTTCATAAAGTATAAATTTGAAACTTTTGAGTGTTTTAAGAATCTAAAAGCCCTTGTAGAAAATGAAAAAGATTCAAAAATTAAGTGTCTTAGAACAGACAGAGGAGGAGAATTCACATCAAACGAGTTTAGTGAGTTCTATAACATTCATGGAATTACAAGGGAATTCTCGGTTGCCAGAACACCTCAGCAAAATTGGGTAGTTGAAAGAAGAAACCGAACAGTGCAAGAAATGGCAAGAACTATGCTATTAGCAGCAAACATACAGCCTAAATTCTGGAGAGAAGTAGTAGGGACAACTGTCTATACACTGAATCAAACTCAATTAAGACCAAATTGTGATAAAACTCCTTATGAGATATGGAAAGGAAGACCTGCTTCGGTGAAGTACTTCAAGATCTTTGGAAGCAAGTGCTTCATAAAAATAAATGATGGATCACCTGGAAAGTTTGATTCTTAGGTTGATGAAGGGATATTTCTTGGATACTCTACACGGAGCAAGGCTTACAAGTGCTACAATTATCGACTGAAGAAAATAGTGGAAAAAAGTGATGTAAAGGCTGATGAAGATCTTCCAGAAAAGGAAATTGAAGAACATGAAGATGACTCTCTCATTGAAGAAGAAGAACCTAAAGAAGAAGAAATAGGTGAGGAAGAAGAAAAAGAAGAAGAGGAAAGAGAACCACCTAATACCCATTCAAAGATGAAGTATGTCCAAAGATATCATCCAGAAGAATAGATCATTAGCGATAGAGATGAAGGTGTGTAGACCCGAAGAAGGATAACAACCACACCCAAGAGAAAAGTCATTGCCCTCCTATCTATGATAGAACCAGAAACATTTGCAGAAGAAAGTAAGGATCCTCATTGGGTAAAAGCCATGGAAGAAGAAATGTCCCAAATTGAGAAGAACAAGACATGGGAGCTGTTACCTCGTCCAAAGGACAAAAACATAATAGGAACCAAATGGGTGTCCAAAAATAAAATGAATGAGGAAGGACAAGTTATCAGAAACAAGGCAAGACTTGTCTGTAAAGGCTATTCACAAATTGAAGGAATTGACTTTGAAGAGACATTTGCACCAGTGGCCTCTATGGAAGCTATCAAAATGTTCTTAGCATTTGCTTGCTCAAAAGGATTCAAATTCTATCAATTGGACGTGAAATCAGCATTTCTAAATAGGGAACTCAATGAGGAAGTCTACATGGAGCAGCGAGAAGTGTTTGATCTAACAACAGGAAAGGACTTAGTTTGTAAGTTAAAAAAGGCTTTATATGGGTTGAAACAAGCTCCTAGAGCTTGGTATGCAAGACCAGATCACTATCTACAACAACAAGGCTTCAAAAAAGGAGTCGTTGGAAGTAATCTATACATAAAGATAGATAAAGGTAAGTTACTAGCTGCTCTTGTTTATGTCGATGATCTGATTTTTGCTAGCAATAACGATGAAATGAGCCATGAATTTTCTCAAAACATGTCAAAAGAGTTTGAGATGTCAATGATAGGAGAAATATCCCACTTCCTTGGACTTCAAATATCTCAAACCAAAGCAGGATTGTGTATATCTCAAACCAAATATGTAAAAGACATGCTCAAAAAATATGGAATCGAGGACTGTGCACCCGTGAGCACACCTATGACCACAAACTACAAATTGAGAAAAGATGATGACTCCCCTCTAGTAGATGCAACTCATTACAGGTCAATGATTGGAGCCCTTCTATACTTAACAACTACATGACCAGACATAATGCAAGTAGTAGGAATGGTGGGAAGATTTCAATCTGCTCCTAAACAATCCCATTTATTAGCTGTAAAAAGAATTCTCAGATATCTAAAGGGAACTTCTGATTTTGGTCTTTGGTACCCAAAGAACTCAACACTGACTATAACTACATACACTGATGCTGATTGTGCTAGAAGTATAGATGATCGGAAAAGTACGAGTGGAAATGCATTCTTCCTAGGAGACTGTTTGGTATCCTGGCTCAACAAAAGACAGTCATCCATATCATTATCCACAACCGAAGCTGAGTATATTGCAGCAACAGACTATTGTACTCAGATACTATGGATGAAGGAAGCTCTAAAGGATCTCGACATATGTATAGATCAACCAATTACCATTTATTGTGACGACACAAGTGCTATCAGTCTCAGCAAAAATCCAGTGATGCACTTAAGAACCAAACACATAGCGATCAAGTATCATTTCCTCTGTGAGCAAGTAGCTGAACAAAACATCATCCTAGAATATATCAGTACTAAGGAGTAGATAATTGATATTTTCACAAAACCTCTTCCTCGAGAAGCATTCGAACATCTGCGTCAAAAGATGGGGGTTATTTCTTTATCATCACTCAAGTTCAGTCATAAAGATGCAGCAGGACAGGGGAAGCAATTTGACATGGGGAGTCCGTATGCATTCCTTTGCCATTGATGTCAAAGGGGGAGAGCAGAAGAATATTGCCATCAATAACAAAGGGGGAGATTGTTGGACACAGATTGTCATTGATGTCAATATGGCAATATTTGAGGAGCAAACGGAGCCAAGAGGAGCAGACCAAGCCAGAGGAGCCACATTGGAGCAAGAGGAGCAAACGGAGGAGCCATATATATATAACATATATATATGCCAAAGAAGAGGAGCTATCAGAGGAAAAACCCATATATATATATATATATATATATATATATATATATAGATATCGGGAGTGGCCTTAACACTATTGGCGGGTAAGCTATGCATCCCCGACAATACACTATCGGAGGCCAAAACTCATGTGTATATGTCATTACACTATCGCAGGCAGAAATTGGACTTGAAAATATATGCACGGGAGATTTGGGATCCTTTCAGTTCCGGCACATCGCATCGGCACTTCGGAAGCAGGCGTTACAGTGTGTCAAGCGGCCCCTTTGCAATCACCGATAGAGATTAACGCATTGGGAAATCAGAGCGGAGGTAATACAGTGCAAGGCACTAATCATATACGACTTGCGATCGCCAATAGTGATATCGCATCAGACCTGAACCTGCGCGACTTGCGATCGCCGATAGCGATATCGCATCGGACCTCTACCAAGGGAAAACCCCAATTTCAATGAACAGTTGCGGACCCTATGAGAATATCAACTGCTGTTTAATGCCATATCGCGTTCGTAAGAGGATCGGCCCATCTGCCATCGGCGATTTCATGAGGTCACTATATAAAGAACTCCGAGAAGCCTTGATTGACGATTGTGATAATGTTGTGGAGGAGCGGACCCGATGTCATTTAAATGCGATGTAATAGTTCCTAAAGTCCGCCCCTTCAGTCTATTCGACTGTTTCGCACATATTTCCTATGTAATCAAGTTTTTTTTGGGTTGCGCAAGGTTATTGGGCCAAAAGGCCTATGATAACTATTCTGATGAATTAGAAGGTTGAGCGTCAGTTACATGGGGTGTATCAGGGCGATGGAGATTACAATTGGAGCATAACATGTCCGTTAAACGAAACAGTCTCGGTGGATGCCTGTTATCATTGAAAAAACGGGCTTGTGTTACAGTTTTAACACATAGTGACTGTAAAGCCAAGAAGTTGAATGGAAAGCCAGCACAGAGGAAGCCACAACGACCAAGGAGGGAAGCTGAAAGATCAAGCGAGTCAGAGGAAATGACAACGATCGAGGAGGAAGCCAAAGAGGCGGTGGAAAGTGGAAACGAAGAGTTAGAGGCATCTAAAACACATAAAAACATAAAAACAAAGTGAGATGGTGATTGATGGATATATAATCAGTGAGAGAGGAAGCCGAAAAACAAGCAAGAGGAAGGAGAGACCAGAGAAGTAAGAGAACAGGAGAATAGAAGAAGCTCAGCAAGCTTGTGAGTAAAGAACAACAACAGAATAATTCATACCAAGGTTGGGTTGGAGCCCAAGAGGTTGGAGCCTCTAAATTGAACATGACTGAATTCATTGGGGGTAGGTGCTCCTAAGTGCAGAACCACTGCAAAACATAGTTGGTGCTCTGGAGGTTGGAGCCTCACTGAAGTCCAAGTTGGAGCTTGGCAACTATTCACAATCAGATTTATACTTATATTGTATTTATTTCATTGCACTGTCTTGAGATTTTTAATAAAAGCATTAATTCCAGCTGTTGATTTCTGTGTTCTGTGTATACATATACATATCTATATATTTTTTTGGCAATCACTAGAACAATTAAAAAATAATAAGAAATACTGATTCACCTCCCCTCTTAGTATTTCCAACAACACTGTCCTAGATATTTTGAAGATGTTTCCAGAATACACATTGACAATGGTGCCGAGAAGTCAGAACATCATTGCTAATTCACTTGCTATAGCAGAAAGCAATCTGAAAATTCCAATTAATTCTAGCAATAAATTTGAAATTCATGTCAAACATAGGCCTACTGTTCCTGATAATTTGAGATATTGGCAGGTTTTTTGGGATGACAATGAAATTTATTCCTTTTGTAGAGTCAAGGGAATTTTAAGGATGCTTTCATTGATGATGTTTGTGATTCCGATGAACAAGACATTGAGGTAAATTAGATGGATATTTTACAACTGAAGGATAATGTTATACCTAGAGGGCTTATACCTTTAAAAGAGTTATTTGATCAAGATGATGTGGCTAGAAAACCAAACTTGGTTCCTACCGACAAAGGAGTTTAAGATGTAAACATTGGGACATCGGACAAGCCCAAGCTTGTTAAGTTATCAAAAAATTATCTCCTGAATCAAAGGCTAAGTATGTTAAGTTTCTTTCTAAATTTTCTAATGTTTTCATGTGGGATTACTCAGATTTGAAAGTATATGACAAGAACATCATTCAGCACACCATTCTAATGAAGTCGAATCAAAAACCCTTTAGACAAAAGTTGAGGAGGATCAACCCAAAGTTGTTGCCATCCATTGAGAAAGAGGTAAATAGATTGTTTAAAGCTGGTATCATCGTTCCAATTATATTCTTTGAGTGGGTTTCGAATTTGGTCCTGATACGAAAAAAGACCAGAGAGATAAGGTTGTGCATTGATTTCCTGAACCTAAATAAAGTGTCCCTGAAAGATAACTATCCTCTTCCTAAGATGGGCCACATTTTGCAAAGAGTGGTTGGAGCATCACGGATGTCACTACTAGATGGATACCTAGGTTACAATCAGATTTTGGTGCATGAAAAAGAACATGATAAAACTGCCTTCACAACACCACGGGGGAATTTTTAGTAATCTAAGATGCCATTTGGGCTGAAGAATGTTGGGGCCACTTTTCAGCAGGCCATGGATATAGCTTTCACTAACGAGAAGGATGTTTTCTTAGTGGTTTACTTAGATGACTTGTCAGTATTTTCTGGTTTTGATCATGATCATTTACACCACTTGAGGATTGTTTTTCAGAAATTTAGGGAATTCAGGATTTCTTTAAATCCAAAGAAGAGTCTTTTCACCATGGAGGAAGGTAAGCTCCTCAGTCATATAATTCCAAAGATGGTATTCACATTGATCCTTCTAGGGTGTAGACAATTCATCAAATAGACTTTCCACGCAACAAAAAGGAGATCCAAGCCTTCAAAGGTAAGATGAACTTCTTATGTAGATTTATACCAAATTTGGCTGAGCATTTGTGTGAGTTAACTAATATGTTGAAGAAGGAAAACACTATGAAATGAATGGAGGATGCCATGAAATCTTTCAACTTGGTAAATATTTCTTTGACCACAGCCCCTATTTTGATCAGTCCCAATTATACTCATGATTTTATTATATTTTCATTTACGTTTGAGCATACTTTTGCTGTGGTGTTGATGAAAAAGAAGGATCAGGTGGAGAATCCCATTGCATTTTTCAGTCGGACTATCAGAGATGCTGCTCTTCATTATAACATCATTGAGAAACAAGCTTTGGCTCTTATAAAGGCACTAAAGGATTTTTGGGTTTACATTCTCCATTCGCATACCATAGCATATGTTCCCAACGCAACAATCAAAGATGTCCTCATGCAAACTCATTCGGAAGGAAGAAGTGGTAAGTGGATAGCAGCGATGTTAGAGTATGATCTTGAGATTAAGACCATGAAACTAATCAAAGGTCAAGGCTTGGAAAATCTCATGGCTAAGTTGAAACTTCATGTTCTAGACATAAATCTTATTGCAGCAGTGTTAGATGAAGAAGATGGTGGCACACTCATTCAGGTATCAAAAATTTTTCTCAACTCACCTTGGTATTCTGATATAGTATATGTTCTTCAAAATATTTCTCCACTTCCTAGAATGTCGAAAAGTAAAGGTTGATTACTAAAAATTAAGTTTGCAAAATTCTACATTTTGGATAGTGCTCTCTATTGGAAAGATCCGAGAGAGGTTCTTCTCAATTGTTTGGCTGAAAATGAAGTTGAGTAGGTAATGAATGATTTTCATAGAGGAGATTCTGGGGGTCACTTGTTTTGGAAAACAAAAACTAATAAAATCTTGAGAGAAGATTATTATTGGCCATCTTTATTTTTCAGATTTATATAAAACAGTCATGAGCTGTCATGAATATCAAGTTTTTCAGGGAAAAGGGAAGCTGCATCCTCTTCCTTTGAAGACAATTGTAGTTAATGCACCTTTCCAGTAGTGGGGGCTTGATTTCATAGGAGAAATCCATCCTACATCATTAGAACAACACAAATGGAATTTGACAGCCACTAATTACTTAACCAAATGGATCAAAGCCATTCCGACATGGCAAGCTATGAACATGGTAATCATTCAGTTTTAAGAGTCCAATATCTTGTCTTATTTTGGTTGCCCTCACAATATTATTACAGATAATGCATGATCGTTTAAGTCAAAGAAAATAGTTGAGTTTTGCGACAAGTACAACATCAGATTGGGTCATTCCATGAGCAATGGACTAGCCGAGTCTTCAAATAAATCCTTGGTAAACATTAATAAGAAAATGTTGGAGGCAAACAAGAAGAATTGGCATTGAAATCTTGTCAATTCTTTGTGGGACGACAAAGTGAGCAGTAAGAAATCGATAGGTATGTCTCCTTTTGAATTGGTCTATGGTACTGATACAGTGTTTCCTACATCACTCGTATTCCTGGTGATGAGATTATTGCAAGAAGTCGGGAGTGAAGAAGATGATATTCAGTGCCAAATCAATCAAATGATTCACCTTCAACAAACAAGGGAAGAGGATTCTAAAAATACTTTCTGACTACAATAGAAGATAAAGAAAATTTATGACCACAAGACCAAGGCAGAAACATTTCAGCTGGAAGATGTAGTGCTGTGATGGGATGCACGAAATGAAGAAAAAGGGAAACATGGTAAGTTTGACAATCTGTGGAAAGGACCTTATAAAATCTCAACCTATCGAGGATAGAATGCATATTTATTGAAGGAAATGGATGGTCAAAATGCTCAGTAGGACCGGTGAATGGTGGGCTCCTAAAACACTATTTTGTCTGATGCCACTTGCTGAAGTTGTTTTACTATCATTGTCTATACCAGTTTACTTTCCTTGCAATATTTGAAGTACAATGTCACTTGAGCTTGGGGCCCGAAGTGAAGGTTATAAAGCTTAAATACTTTGTGCTGTTTTTAGTTGGTTTTTTAGTCAGTCTAGAGTCGGTTTTTAGTCAGTTTTTAGTTTGTATTGAGTCATTTTTCAAAAAATTTCCAAAAGTTTTCAATCTTTCATTTGTTAGACCGTATTGGCCCAATCAGCTAGGCACTTGGTCTACGGAGTTCTTAACACCTCTAAGGAGCTGCCATCCCTAATAAGGCCAATGTTAGTGTCAGTATATGCATACTCCCATCAGGGATCAAATTTTCTTTTTGCATTTTCATTATAGGTGTCTCATACTGAAATTTTGGATCATTCCACAAGATCATGCCAAAAATGATCCACTGATGGTTGTCTCCTTATTCTCAGAAAATCTAATTATGCCTCATCAGGTATATTTGCTGACCCATCTTCATGTTTCATTAAGTTATGGTTTTAGTTATATTATTTTTAGAGTTAAGGCAACCATGTCTCCATTTAGGTCTTAGGGTTCATTTCCAAGTTCAAAATCTTTGTTTTATTGCAAATAAAGGGTAGCAAAGGTATGAGGAAGACCAACAAACAAAGAATGGTTGGTAGTTAGTCATGGTTACTGTATAAAATCCTTTTTCTCTGATGTAATTTTCATCTCAAAAACATATTTTTGAGATGAAAACAAAGTATTTTTTAGTTTGTTCATATTTTTGATGTAATTCAAGTCGTTTTATGTAATAATTGTTCCCATAAGCTGCCCAAGGCACTTCTCCTTGCTACAAGAGAGGAACCATTGAAGAATCAACTCCATCAAAGCATCAACCACTTGAAAAGAGACAAAGAAAGAAAAGCATCATACAAATATTTCAAAAGCAAACAAACATTATAATGTGGGTTTTTCTAAGGAAAAGTCCAACTCATCCTCTATATAATATTTCAAAAGCATCTTTCAAACTTCATCATGCTCATTTGACAAAGAGAGAAACCAAGTTGCAGCGAATTGGTGGCCGCGGAAACCGTGGGCACTGCACATAACGCCCGAGCACTGCACACGGGGCAAAGTTGTGTGGCACTGCACATATAGCTGGAGCACTGCACATAATACCCACGCACCTTTGTATTTTTGCATGGTGTTGCGCATACAACAGGGAGCTGCGCACCTATACACGGCGCTACGCATAGGTCTAGCAACCATCAAAACTATCCTAAGAAGCATCCAATTCACTCCTTTTGCAACATAGAGCCTAAAACAAGTAAGTATACTCCCTAAGCTGTCCTCCCAGCACTCATTTCAAGGTTTTTTAGTTTGTTCGCTATTAAAATTTCCAAACCCTAGGTTGTCTAAAACCCCTCCTTGCTTATCATCTTCCTATTCATTCCCATATCTTATTGTCATATCCCTAAATATCATCCCTATTCCATATTCCCTATTGTCAAATACACTTATCCCCTATACCCTAGTCCCCAAACAAAATCCCTAAACCCCTACTTACAAAATAGTCCCTACTAAAAAATACCCCCCTTTCCCACTCTCACATCATACATATCTCATTCCTACACCATCTCAACCTCCTCAACATCTCTTGGGATACGTTTATTGCCAATTACATCTTCAATGGTCCTCAGATTCCTCCATCGATGCCCCAAGAAGTAGAAAGGCCTTATAGCAGTACCAAAGTAAAGAAAAGTAAGAAGGATCAAAAGACTAAAGTTGTTGAGAAGATAGAAACCTACAAAACATATCAAAGAGGGGCTAGAAAGTTGTTCGTAGCAGATAGGCAAGTGTTTACTCCACCTGATATGGAAGAGGCCTTGCCTTCTTCACCAGCTCATAGGCAAGTGCTTGCTCCATAAACGGTGGAAGGGGCTTTGCCTTCTTCATCAACACAACAGGTGCAGCAAGTGCAAAAAGGGAAGGAAAAGATGCTGGAGGAAAGCCTCAATAATGAAGAGGAAAGGGAATTTGATTTGAAGGAACATGATGAACCGGAATAGCCATACATTCATCATGGCATTGAGATAGTTGGCTTGGAGGCTCAAGATGAGGTGACAAATGAAAATATAATCATAAAGGAAAAAGATGCACATATCCAAGCACTGAGGGACAAGTTGGCGAGAGCTAAGTATGTCATTTCATAAAAGCTAAGTGAAAAGTAGGTCCTCATGGAGCTAGAACTTCTCAAGGAAAAGAGGCAATATGACAAAGGCAAATCAGTAATGTAAGAGGGAAAGACCCCGGCCACCTTGACTACAGAATAGAGGTTTGAAAGGGATATTGAAGAGGATAGAGAAACATGGCTTGACAAGGTCAATTCGCATTTGGAGAAGTTGCTAAAAAGGGCCAACAAAGACAATCAAATCATCAGGCACATGGCTCACCATTACAGGACCCAGAACAAGATTTGTAACATAAGAGTCAGGCAAATGAAAGCAAGGCTAAAACAAACCCGCAAAGGAAAGAAGGAGGGTGATAGGCTTAGGTTTCTTGCTGAAGCTTCCTTGGCTGACCCAGACACTTGATGGTGGTGGTCTCCCACAAATTTTGAGCAATTTTGAGCAAGTTTTTAGAATTTTTTCATTTTTGAAGAATTTAGCAGTTTTTGGCATAGAAATTGTGGATCTATGCGCATAGCCAATGGTGTTGCGCTTTTCCTAGGAGCATCCAATGGCCAAAATAAGACCACCATTGGATTCCTAATGACGTAAGCATGCTCCCTCTTCATTTTATAAGCTTTTGGAGAAAAATTGGTTAGCGAAAAGGTAAAAAAACACCTAAAAAATCATGTTTTTGCCCCTTTTTTGACCATGGCACTGCACATAGAATGAGTCTTGGGAGAATCCGTTTTTGAGGGTTCAAATAAACTCCAAATTGGAAAATAAAGGCATATTTGGAAAATAGATAGGACAATATTTCCAATGAGCTATCATGAGCTCAAGTTTTACACCAGGAAGTCCTCCAAATTGGCCCTATAAAAAGTGTTATGCATAGGCTTCTGGCGCTACACATAGGACAATTTTCTACTACATTTTCACTTTACTGTGCCATGAATGTAACTTTTGGGTTTTCTCTCATTGATGATGTTTTTACTGATGTAAATGGTGACTAGGAATGTAAATAATATGAATATTAGTCACTGGAGGGTAGATTCATTGTATCAGAAGTTCTCTTGAAGTCAAATGAATCAGTTTCCTCCCTTTTAAAGGCAAGTTGTTAGGGTTGCCTAAATTTCAGTTTCTTGTTTAGCTTTTGATGGATTAGTTACTCATATTAAGGATTTGACCCCTGAGGATGGGAGGAGGTTGAATTGAGGTCTATATCTACCTTTTCTTTCTCATTGTAAGGGGTTGGACTCAGTGGGATGCTTATGTTTTGATTAGATATCATTTGTATCAGTTACAACAAGAGATTAATGAAAAATTATAGTTATTTCCTTGGGATCCATGTGGTATGATGCTTGGTTCAGTTTTTCTTTTGTATTCATGTGTTATAATGTATTTTTAACTCCATTACATCATTTCATTGACTTTATGTGAATGTATACAAGTCTAAGAGGCAGAATCCATATCTTTTATGCTCTGTTTTGGGTAGACATTTCACTATCCGTGTTTCTTTAGTTTAGGAAGAATCCATGTGGTTTACATGCTCTTTCTAGCTCCTCACATGTATTTTCACCTCATCCATCAAACCCTAAGGTTCTTATCATTGTACCTACCTTGCCCCATCGAACACCCTTCATTTTTGACCTAATTTCCTTGCCCTAACTGTTAGGCTCTTTTTGATCCAGCAAAACCCTTCAAAAAATCAAATCAAAACCCTATGCTACTATACCTAGCCTAATATCAATTTCTTGATCTAGTCATTTTGGTTGAGATCCTTACGGAGAGAGCCCTCTCCTAGCCTAGCATGGATAGCTACTTGGCTAAGCATGGTTTGTGGTTACCCCGGAATTGCCTTATTCAGCCTAAGGTTCAATCCAGGTACTAACATAGTGGTGACCATACTGGGGTATCAATTGAAAGATCAGAAATTAATCACCCCAGTAAGTTGTTTTATTTAAATTCTTAAGCTTGTGGATGATGAGTTTTATAATTTAATCATAGGCTGAATTGGAAAGTTGTAAAGCAATATCTTGATTTTCAAAATTAGACATACTAGATTTCTAAAAATACACCAGATCCAATCTAGATCCAAATCCTCCAACCATTGTTAGTGATCCTCAGCGCATTGGGCAAAAATCTAAGAAAGTTGCAGAGAGATCTAGTTTAACTAGAGAACAATCAAGTAAGGATTTCATTCCTAGAGTTAATTCACTGCCGGGAAGGTTAGAAACTTTGCATGACATTGAGTTTGATATTAATTTTTAGCCGATTTTATTTCACAGTAAATCTTTGAGTTGGAGTAATCAGACAGTTGTTGATTCCTCTATATCTCTTCATAACCCCATTGAAGATTTGTTTTCACACAACGAATCAGGGTCACAACTTTTTCACACTTTTGACACTTGCAGAACCTCTCTTTAAACTTAAACACTTGGGTGCAAAATAATATTTATAGGCCATCTTTCGATTTTTGAAATACTTCCATTGCATCTACTACAACTCAAACTATCCCTCATCCTCTACCTTCTTCTTCAAAGACTGTTCACACCACTCAGACTATTGTTAATCCCCCTTTGATTATATTGAATATCCCAATCCCTGTTTTATATCCACCACCTCCCCCACCTCCACTTATGGGTGCCATATGCACCCCTTGTTTTTCCTCGAAACCTTGGTGCCATGCCCCCTGATTATCAAACCAAAATACCTTTGTTCAACAACACTCAAATTATTATAGCTCAACAACATGTAGACAAGATGAATGAGGCTATTTTTACAATGATTTGGAGGAGATTTTGGAAATGGTTCAGAGCCCTACTAACAACATTTGTCCCTACTCTACATGTCCTTCAAAGGAAATTCCTAGATCTGTGGGAGGTGAAAAGGAATCCCCTTCAGATTTTGTTTGAATATGAGACATCAAAAGAAATGTTGGCGAGAGTGTACAAGAATATTGTGTGAGATTTAATGCAGTATACAATGTTATTCCTGCAAATATCAAGCCACCAGAGGGATTAGCTTTTCTTATGTTTCCATATGGTTTGATGTCTATATGGCATATCATTTATGTGAATGTGATCCTACAACTCTAGAATACATGCAAAATAATACTGTGAGCGTAGAAACGAACTTGCTGGCCAAAATATCAAGAATGAGAACAAAGAAAAGAGTGATCGTGAAAGAAGGAACATCTACCTTGGATGCAAAAATGGATACATTGATTCGAACAATGGAAATGTTGGTTGACTGGTTGTCCATTTCAGAAAGACCTGAACCACATATCTAGACTCAAACTTTAGAGGGCAGCAACAGCCCCAATTCCGAATCAAGAAAAGGGAGCAAAAAGAACTGGAACAACCAGCGCAACAACAACAGTAGCAGAGCAGAACCCCGTTACAGTAGAATTATGCTCAAGGATTCGAAGAAGAAGAGGAGGAATATTTGGTAATTGAAACAAATCATTTCTTCATTGCAAATTGTATGCCTATATTTCTGACCGAAGATGAGGAGTATGCAGAAAGTTCCGACATTCTAAAGGATGAGGGCTACATCTTAGCAAATGATGTTGATTTGGAGACCGGATTGATGATTATTAGCGTGGCTATATGAATGCTTTGAGAACATAGCAGAAACAATACACTTTGAGGAGAAGAGATGTACTGGTCAGTCCTATTCAAAAGAGGAAGGATGTTTAGTCAAAGAATGATCTCTCAAACAACCAGAAAAGAGGAAAGGAGCATGTCGATCAGAATCCTAGCAAGGTAAATTAGCCATCAACAAGTATAGTTGTAAAAGAGAAAGACAATCAGAAAAAGGATAGTGTAACGAAGGAGCAAACATATAAGAAGGACATCATTGTCAAAGAGGTAGAAAAAGTCACTTATTTTAATTTAGAAAGTGAAATTTCTAAATTGAAAGTTTCAATTCCTTTGACCGAGCTTGTTAAGAATAGCCATTACAAACACCATGTGTCTAGCATACTGCAAATTGATCCTTTGACCGACATGGTGAATGTTGAGGATGATCATCCTAAGCTTATTTTCGCTCTAGCTATAGATAGTCAGCTAGAAGATATCATGGTCCCACCCTTTTATTTAAGTCTTAGACTGCATGAGTATATTCTTCATAATTCTATGCTTGATTCCGGAGCTTCTCACAATTTCATGCCCAAGGCTATCATGGAAAGGTTGTTCCTAGATAGCACCTGATTGTATCATGTTAGGTCCCTATACTACGAGTGTAACCTATTATTGCTATTAGTAGAACCCCCTTATTAAATTTTTGTGCGCATGTAGTCCCCATATTGTTATTATTGTGCCCTTATATTATTATTGTTATTTCAGCTCTAATTATATTATGATCCCTTAGACTCATATATATAGAAAGGAGGTCTTGTCATTTGTATCATCCAAGAATTGTTCATTTTTGTAATGTAGAGGTTTCCCCCTCGAAGAGGCTTATTTCTAAGGCATTGATTTGTCTTTTCTATATTTTTGTGAGTTGGTTTCATAACATTTGATATCAAAGCTTTGGATTCTAGGGTTTCACTGCTCCAAATAGGTCATTGTGGAATTTTTGCTATAATTCTTTTTCTGTGATGTTTCAGAAGCTAACAAAAAGTCAATTTGAGAGGAAAGCTCGCTAAATCTCGGGTCCTAATTTCCAATCTTGTCTCACTATATTTTTAGTGATATGATCTGAGGAATTTAAGGTTTTTGCAAGTTCCATAATTTCATCTAAAATAGGTGATCGTGGAAGTTTCACAATAACTTGTTCGCTATGAAGTTTCAGAAGCAAAAAAAAAGCCCTATTTGAGAAGAAAACGGTCGGAACCTCAGGTCCGAATTTTAGATATTGTCTTGGTATAATTTAGGATATATGATTTGAGAAATTTAGGGTATTTGCACTCCCGAATTACATCTTAAACAAGTGACCTTGGGAAAATCTTCATAACTTTCTCTCAGAGCATCAGATTGAAATTTCAATAGAAGTTACAGAAAGAGGATGAACTTTAGTTTCATGTTTATATTATTCAGATCTGAAGGTCACAACAGTGACATGTGGCACTTCATACAAGTTATCTCTTCTGAAAAGGTATATAATCAGGTCATCTTCGGAGATTGTGCATCTCTTTCTTGGAGAATCCCATTTTGATCAAAGTGGTGGCATTGGAAAGAGGACACAGAGGATACTACAGGTCATGATTTTAGAACTGGAATATCTGAAATTACAGAGTTATAGTCATTTCAATATCGAGCTCCTAAAATCAAGAAAAGGTAATATGAGGAAGTTTGATGGGAAGGATCCGACAAATTGGATACTGCAGATGCATCAATATTTTGAACTACATGAGGTGCAGCTATTGCGAAAGGTACATATTGCATCTTCATATTTAGAATCAAATCAATTTTATGGTATAAAGGGTTGTGTTCTTGTAAAGCACTTGTCACTTGGTCAATTTTCATGGAAGAAATGATAACACATTATGAGGATACAAAGAGTAACACCTTCTTTAGCCAATTGATAAATCTCAAACAAAAGGGTTCAATGGCAGAGCACATTGAGGATTTCAAAAAATTGAATATAAGGGTAAATGGTATTCTAGAGAAGAAAAGGATTGATGTCTTCATAGGGAATTTAAAGGATAACATTCAACATGAGGTTTGTCTTTGTGAACCTGATTCATTGGAGAAGGCATTCAGGTTGGCAAGAAAAATTGAAAGATGAATTATGGAAATAAGGAATCCTACCACTCACAACTATAAATATGGAAGTGTTTTTTCTTCTAGCCTTCCACAACCTACAAGGTTTACATGACAACAATTGGAACAAAAAAGAGAAAAAGGACTTTGTTACATTTGTGATAGAAAATACACTAAAGATCATAAGTGTGATGAGAAGAAAATATTTACATAGATTATAAAGAGGAGGAAGAAAAGGATAAAGAAAAATCAAAAGACGAAATGAATCTAAACATATCTTGTAAAGCATTGGAAAGAATTACCACTCCTCAAAATCTCAATATAGAAGGACATATCAAGAAGAAAAAGGTTCAAGAAGTGAAAGATCACATTGTGAAAGAAGAAATGAATCCAACCATATCTGGTAATGCATTGGCCGGAATTACCACTCCTCAAACTCTCAAGATAGAAGGACATATCAAAAAGAAAAAGGTATTAGTGTTGATTGATTTGGGCAGTACACATAATTTAATTCATTGTAAGATAGCCAAGGAATTGAATTGCTTCCTATATCCAATACTAGAGTGTCAAGTGATGGTTGCAAGTGGAGGAACCATAAATTTCTCTGGAAAGTGCCATAATATCAAGTTATCCATGGGAGAATATGTATTGAATAGCCCAATGCTTTCCATTCCAATGGGTGGTTTTGATGTTGTACTATGAGTTCAATGGCTACAATCTCTGGGTACAATAACTTTTAATTTTCAAGAACTTTTCATGAAATTTTCTTTGGAAGGAAAGGAAGTTGAATTAAAGGGTATCACAGGGAAACCGGGAAATATAATCAGCTCTAATTGCAAAATTATGTTCGCTAGAGGTTCCCACATTGATACCATCTATTTCTCTATATCTCCAAAAAGTCTTGGACAATCATTCCAAGGTATTGGAGACTCCCAAAGGCCTCCCACCTATTCATGATCACGATCATTATATTCATTTCATTGTAGGAAGTGTTCCTCCAAACATTTGGCCTTACAGATATCCCTATGCCCAAAAGAGTGAAATTGAATGTATGGTTGCAGAAATGCTAGAGGCTAGTATAATTAAACCTAATCAAAGTTCTTTCTCTACTCCAGTAGTATTGATGCACAATAAGGATGGGTCATGGTGCATGTGTTTGGATTATAGGGAGCTCAACAAGCTCACTATTAAAGATAAATTTCCCAACCCTATCATTGATGAATTATTGGATGAATTGCATGGATCAATTTACTTCACCAAGTTGGATCTTCGTTCATGATATCATCAAATCAGAATGAAGACTAAAGAGATTCTAAAAACAACATTTAGAACTCATGAGGGTCATTATGAATTTTTGGTTATGCCTTTTGGCCTTACAAATTCACCTTCTACATTTCAAGCTTTGATGAATTCCATTTTCAAACCCTTCCTTAGAAAATTTGTGCTAGTATTTTTTGATGATATACTAATCTACAACAAGTCTTGGAATGATTATGTTCAACATGTTGACAGGGTGCTCAAAATATTGGAGGAGAAACAATTATATGAAAAAAGCTCCAAATGTTTCTTTGGAGTATAAGAGGTGGAATATGTGAGTCATATTGTATCTCATGAAGGTGTTAAGGTAGACCCTAGCAAAATTAAAGCCATTAAGGAATGGAAAATCCCCACATCCATAAAGCATCTGCGAGGATTTCTCGGGTTGACAGGGTATTATCACAAGTTTGTTAAGAATTATGGGGGAATAGTAGCACCTCTAACAATATTATTGAAGAAAGATGCATTTTCATGGACTCCAGAAGCAACAAAGGCCTTCGAACACCTTAAAGAGGCAATGTGCCAAGCACCGGTCTTAGCTATGCCAGACTTCACAATAACCTTTATTGTGGAATGTGATGCTTCATTGCTATCATTAATTGTCAACCCACAATAAAGTGAGATGTACAGTATGTACTTAAGCAACCTTTCCTAGTTCTTTTTGTCGTTTTTGGATGATGTTTGTGGTTGATTTAGCTTCCTAAGATGGAGTGATGGATTTATAAACAAATGAGTGCTTGTGTGTGCATATGGTGGTTTCTAAATGCTTCTAGAACTTTTTAAAGAGAAAGCTTGAAAAGTGACTTGCAATGGAATTGAAACTTCAAATGAAAGCAAAGCATTAAACAAAGTGACTAATGGCACTAGTCCACTATCTATGCTGCTGATAAGAACAAAAATAGCATCTATGTTAACTCAATGGAAAGTGAAAAACACTGCTTTAACTGCAAAACTTAAATGACAAATCATAACACTTGATTCTTTCTTAACACTCTGCCTCTAGCTAAAATTGTTCATGTGAAAAACAGTTAAGAAGGAATCAGTAATATGAGTCAAAAAGCTAATCAAACCAAGCTGCCACTCAATGATATTTTGGTCCAATAGAGGTTAGTCAATTATGATGAGAAGACCATCAAAAGGTTAGTAAACAACTTGTCAAAAACTTGATAAAGTAAACTAGCAATGAAACTAAGTAAGCAAGGTAAAAATCAGCAGCTAAGACAAGACAACTTCAAATACCATCAGTGATAAAAAGAAATAAAAACACACTATCCCGGGCTCCTAACACACCTGCATAAACAAACTGATCAGTTCTGAAAAGTGCTGGAAATGTAAAGGCATGAAATCAAACTGTACATTATTATACATGTTCAAAGAAATGAAAAACTGCAGAAATCAAACTATACATTATTGTACATGTGAAAATGAAAACAAAGAAAGGCAGGAAAATAAAGTTAAATGCTACTGTACATAGGTTGTAGTAGATGGGGGCCCTCCATCCACTCAACCAGCTAAAGATCAGCTACGCAGAGATGAGCAGAAACAATCTTCTTATATTAAATCAACATGTCAAAATACATCAAAAAGTGTTGTAGAAACAGCCTTCTAAAACAGAGTTTGATAACCAGAACAATTACAGCAATTACAATATCAAAAAGCTAATCTCTAAGCGTTGGCAAACGCTTTATTTATAGGCACAGGGACAAACTGTCCTCTGCGTAAACTAAGCAACTACAATCTTAACTAATTAACTACGCAGCAACACGCAGGCAACTCTGTGCACGTTTGGAGGAAACGGTCATCATGGGGAGTAAATCTATGGTTAGATCCTGTCCCTTGCTGTCTTCGTGGCGTGGAGGAAGTGCCAGCTATGGTTCCGTGTCTCAGTTGCTCACCCAGAGCTGTGCCACCGTCTGGAACTTAACTGTTTGACCGTGGGTACTCCTGCGTTGACCGGGGGCATACGTGACTGATTTGGCCCAACCAATAGCATACGAACCATGTATACATCCATACCAACGTGCCCATGTGGCCCGTTCCTTGAGAAGACACGTGGAGTATAGCAAACAACAAAAAGGCTGCGAAATCTCTGAACAGCTGCGGAATTGCTGAGTAGCTGCGGAATTGCAGAACAGCTGCGGAATTGCTGAACATGTACCAAAATTCTAAACAAACAGTCAATCATTAGCACAGTCAACAAATCATGTTAAAAAGACATATAATGCAATGAATTGAACAAGTTGATGGAGGAAATGATGTCATAAGAGAGAAGTGAATGGGGAAAAGCTGTTGGGAGGACAGGTAAATGAGTGCAAGGTTGAGGCTCAACATACCCCCACTGCGAGGGTGTTGCATGTCCTCATGCAACCAAAATTTTGTTATAATCTTTCAGTTCACATGTTCAGATGCCTCTGCCAAGACATCCAACCTTCTCCTTTTCCTTCCTATTGCCAAATTTGTTCTTGGTTTCCTAACCAAGCACCTGAATTTCAAGTTGACCAAGGCCCTGGTTAATTTCTTGCATTTCCTCTTCAATTTCCTGTTCTTTCTTTGCCAAAGACCCAAATGAAGCATTGTGTTATCGTGGACCATTTTGTCCACTTTGCCCTGTTCCTTCAATTTTTCGTTTTCCTGTTTGATGTGGCGATTCAGGACCTCTAGCTCAAATACTTCTTGCTTCAGAGATTGAACCTGCTGTTCAAGGGGCAAGACAGTACTAGGGCCAGCAACAGATTGCTCTAATGTTTCCAAATAATCATATGCCTCCTGCTGGACAGGGTCAATGTCAGGTGTTTGTCTTGGCTTAAATTCAAATCCTTGAAAACTGCTTTCTCTCTCTTGCTGGAAAGGACTTTCCTCTCTTGGAGGACTTAGCTCAATATCTAGCTGCATTGGAGTCTTCTCAGGTGTGCCCAAATCAATGAAATGGGACTGTTTCTCTTTAGTCACACTCTTCTTCCCTATAAGTCTACTGCTTCTTCTTACTTGCAGGCTAGTACTCTTTGGTTCTTGCTGTTTTTGCTTTTGTTTCTTTTTGAAGATGGCAGTTTCATGAAGCTGAGCAAGCCTATGAGCTAATGTTTGGGTATCTTCTTCACTTGAGGGTTCAGGTGAAGGGTATGACTCTTGCAAAATGGCTTTCCCTTTATCCCCCTTTTGTCTTTTTGTTCTGCTTCCCTTTTTCTTTTCCTTTTGAGTAATTTCTTGAACAGTTTCTTGGGCAATTTCTTGAAGAGTTTTTGCAACAATTTCTTGGGCAGTTTCTTCAATTTCTACAGCAGTGTCTTGGGCAGCAGTCTCTTCTTGGGTAACCATTTCTTTCCCTTTTCTTCTACTTCTTTTTGGCACCCTAGGAGAGCTACTAGAGGCTTCTGCTGCCTCTTGAAAATGGTTTCTAACAAGGAATTTCTCCCATGTATCCTTTCTAATTTTTAACTGCTCCTCAATCAAGATTTTAATGAGTCCATGGTGATATAGGTGGGGCTCAATGTTTCCCACGTGTTTCTGAACAGTGGCACTCATTTTTCTTAGACTAACTAGCAAGAAATAAGGAAGATTGACGGTATGTTCACCCATAAAATGCATCATTATCTTTGTATGATAAACATACATTATACCAAATCTGCCTTCACATGTTAAAAATTTCTGAACTAGCAAAAGTAAGGCAGTCCATTCCTTTTTAATGACACTTACAGGTATTCCTTTGGTGAAGATAGTGGTATCCATACCTGGATTTTTCAACATGTTCTTCCACTCTTGGCCTTCAACAGTTCGATTTTTGAACCAACATTCCCAGTACGAGGCAAAGCAGTTGCTTGAGCCAAGCTGCTCTCTGTGACAGTGAATTGTAGGTCTCCCAATCTCCACAGTATTGTTTTTCCATCAAACGACCGAGCAAAGGCCTTGGTAACTTCCTTGTGATATCCTTTGAACTTCTGAATAAATTTTAACCACTTGGCCTTCTGCAGGGCATTCTTCGTTTGTGGGTAACCGTCTAGAAACTTAGAACCTTCCGGCTCTGCTCTTAATAACTTGCCCATTTCGGTTACCAGCTCTCTTGCTGCTCTGACAGCGTTGTTTGAATACTGGAGAGAGAGCTATACGGGAAAACAGTGCTCAGCAGTGGGTATTACGGCTACAACAGAATGCTCTGTAGTGGGTATTACGGCTACAACAGAATGGCCGTGATGCAATTACGAGACTGGTGGTCAGGGTTTTGAGCGGAGAGGTGAGGAAAATAGAACAGAGTATGTTTACGGTGAAACAGAGTAGTGAGAGTGAAAAACGATGAAATCGAGGGAGTGAACGGCAATAGAAATGGGGTTATGCATGCGTAGAAGGGTGTTAAAGGATGAAACGGCCAAATCCCATGGACGTCGGGTGGCTGTGTACACCTGGATGCGGAATGATTAATTGGAGAGCCGTGGTACAACAGTACACGTCACTCTGGTACGAAGAATTAATGAGAGAAAGCAGGCCGTATTAAGTTCAAATCAACAGCAATTAGGGAACCATTAGGAAGGTTGTGAGGTGGATTACGCAGCATAATGGATAAGGAGTGGACGGGGGTCTTGTCAATCATTACATTACGTGCCTCCTACCATAATCCAAAAACCATACATAAATGATATAACTGTTAGTTAGGAATTTAGAACATACCTTCATGTATTTGCATTTTGATCCCTTTGCTAATTATGATGCTAACCTTTGATTGATTGCTGCCTTTGTATATGCCATGTGTCCTTGCTCTTTAATGATGCTGGTGCTTTTGACTGCAGATTTTTTCTTTTTGAAACAGAGTTTGTTTTTGTTGCAGGAACAGAGTGTATTAGCTGCGGAATCTTGATATCAGCTGCGGAATTGGCTCCTAGCTGTGGAAATTGCAGCAACACTTTTCTGCCTGCACAAAGAGGATTAAAACAACTTGACTGAATGGAATAGTCCTGAGAGGGACTTTATTTGGTGATAATGAGATGGAATGAATGGACTGGAAGAAAATGAAGTGGAATGAAAATGATGAGATGGATGAGATGGACAGAAAAAGAGAGAGATTTTTTTTTTTTTTGGAAAATATAAAGTGTCAGGTGACCCTGATTTTCACTTCATATTTTCTGCATAAGACCGCCAATCCAAGATTGGTTTTCAGGCTTATACAAGAGATTTTTTTTTTTTTTTTTTTTTCGACTGAAAGGAACAAAAACTAGGTTGATGGAGGAGAAGAATTCTTCTCCACCAGCCTCATTGCAGAATCTTCTTGGAATATTTTAGCAAATTCCTCCCTTGAGAGTGGCTTGTGGTAGACTTTCAATCTATGTCCATTCACAATGAGAGGAGTCTGAAGCTTGTCAATGGTCTTCACTCGAACTGCTCCATTTTTAAAGACTTCATCAATCTCATATGGCCCAAGCCAATGAGTTTGAAATTTTCCTTTGAAGTCCTTAAACTTGAAATCAAACAATAGTGCCGAATCTCCCTTCTGAAACTTTCTTTCTTTGATGTGTCGATCATGCCATTTAGTTCTTTGGTGCTGAACTAGATCAGTCCTTAGAATTGCATCTTGTCTTATTTCATCTAGCTTATTTAGCTGGTCCATTCTGTGTTTTTGGGCTTCTGATAGGCTCATCCCCAATTGAACTGCCATCTTGAAGGTCTTGATTTGGAACTCAATGGGGAGCAGGACTTCTTTCCCATAAACAAGTTCATAGGGAGAATGTCCTGTTGTGTTCCTCCATGTAGTTCTATAGGCCCATAAGGCTTCAAGAAGCCTTTCCGCCCAATCTCTTCTATGAAGATGAACAGTCTTGGTGATAATGCCTTCAAGGACTTTATTTGTAGATTCCACTTGACCATTTGATTGCGGATGGTATGGAGTAGATGTTCTGTGCTTGATTTTGTATTCCTCCATCAGCTTCTCCATCAATTTAGATGTAAATTGGCTTCCCTAATCTGTCACAATTTCTCTTGGGACACCAAAACGAGTAAAAATATCCTCAAAAAGAAATTGAACAACTGAATTTTCAGTGGCAGAAGGCAATGCCTTGGCTTCTACCCACTTAGTAACATAATCAATGCAAACCAATATATACTTCTTTTGCTTAGATGGTGGATTAATCGGTCCAACGAAATCTAGAGCCCATTTCTCAAAGGGTTCGATGCATACCTGTGGCTGTAGTGGCATTTCATTTGAAGGAGTTGGTCTCCCAACTCTTTGGCAGCTGTCACACCTTCTAACATACTGCTTTGCATCTTTAAAGAGAGAAGGCCAATAATATCCTAAAGAAAGGATTTTATAGGCTGTCCTCTTGTCAGCAAAGTGTCCGCCGCATGGTTCATCATGACATGCCTTAAGAATGTCAGGCATTTCATCTTCCCGAACACATCTTCTGATCATACAATCTGGCCCTGTTTTGAACAATTCATTAGAAATCCAAGAATAATGTGAACTCTCCTAAATGATTTTCCTTTTCTCGTTAGGAAATAAGTGTAGAGGTAGCTTCCCTGTAACTAGATAATTAGCAATACATGCATACCAAGGAGTCTTGGTAGTTACTGCAAACAAGTATTCATCTGGAAACTTATCCTCTACAGGAGAATCTTCGTTAGTGTTTTGGATTCTAGACAAGAAATCAGCTACTGTGTTTTGTTTCCCTGGTCTATCTAACACAGTAATGTTGAATTCTTGTAAAAGTAAAAGCCATCTTGTAACTCTGCCATTAGTAACAGGTTTGTTCATGAGATATCTAATTGCAGAGTGATCAGTATGGACAAAAGTTTCATAGCCGGTTATATAATGTCTAAACTTGTTGATTGCATGAACAACGGCTAAGAATTCTTTTTCAGTCATAGTGTAATTTAACTCAGTGGGAGTCAAATTTTTACTAGTGTAATAAATGGCATAAGGGACCAAATCCTTTTGTCCCAAGACAGCTCCTAGAGCTGTATCTGAAGCATCAGTAGAAATGTGGAAAGGGAGTTTCCAATTTGGCCCTCTCAAAATGGGTGCTTCAGATATTCTAGTCTTTAAAGTTTCAAAGGCAGACTGACATTCAGGATCCCATTTGAACTCACAGTCTTTGGTAAGTAATTTGAAAAGAGGAGATGCTATCTTAGTGAAGTTTTCAATAAATCTTCTATAATATCCAGTAAACCCAAGAAAACTTCTAACATCTTTCTGGCAATTTGGAACAGGTAACTTGGAGATGACTTCCACTTTGGATCTATCAACTTTAATTCCATCTCCTGAAATATGATGTCCTAAAACAATTCCTTCAGTAAACATCATAAAACACTTTTCATAGCTTAATGAAAGATTTGTTTCTTTACATCTAATTAGGACTTTTTCCAAATTTTCTAATGCTTCTTCAAATGTGTTACCATAAACTGTGAAATCATCCATGTAGACCTCTACACCATCATGAATTAGATCTGAAAAGATTCCTAGTACAACCCTTTGAAATGTAGCAGGTGCATTGCATAATCCAAAAGGAAGTACTTGGTAAGCAAAAGTTCCCCAAGGACAAGTAAATGTGGTTTTGTCTTGATCTTCAGGTGCTACCTGAATTTGATTGTAACCACTAAAACCATCCAAAAATGAGAAAAACTTTTTACCTGCTAAAGTATCTAATACTTGATCAATAAAGGGCAAAGGAAAGTGATCCTTCAATGTTGCTTTGTTTAATTCTCTGTAATCAATGCAAACCCTCCATTTACCATTCTTTTTAGGTACTATAACCAAGGGAGAAACCCATTGGCTATCTGAAATAGGGTAAATGAAGTTTACATTGAGTAACTTCTGGAGCTCTTCTTTCACTATCTCCCTAAGATTTGGATTCATCCTTCTTTGAGGTTGTCTGATTGGTCTACTGTTTTCCTCAATGTAGATGTGATGAATGCAAGTCTTAGGGTCAATACCTTTCATGTCGGTATACTCCCATGCAAAAGCAGTAGAATGTCTTTGCAAGACTTTGGTTAGCTCTTCCTGTTGGGATTTTTCCAAGTTTTTGTTAATGTTTAATGTTTTTCCTGGAAAGATCTCAATGGCAGAACTACCAAATTCTTCCATAGAGAAAAGAGACATTTGTCTAGATGATAGACACTCTATGTCAGAATCCAACTGAAATTGTGTAGAGTCATATTCTGAAGATGGTTCAAAGTTTTCTAATGTATTCAGAATTTGACTATCTTCACTAATCTCAGAAATGGTAAAGACAGGTGTAGTATATATCTTCATCATCAACCCACTCATTATCTCCTATTTCTGTAATTGCTTTTGCTGGAGGATACAGATTGAACTTCTTTGTTGAATTGCCATCAGAAATATACATATCCCCAGACCTACAACTTATGAAAGCATCAGCTGTGGCCAGCCAAGGTCTTCCTAAAATAAGAGGATGTCCTCCTAGATTGTTCTTGGGATTTAAAATCATAAAATCAACTGGATATTCCCAAGTCTAGGGAGACTGGAATCTTCCAATACACCATCAGGTTTAATGATTGATTTATCTGCAAGCTGCAGTAAAGTAGGTGTAAAGAGAAGGTTAGGAAGTTTTAACTGGTCCATGGTCTGTCTACTCATAATGTTGATAGCAGCCCCTAAATCAATCAAAGTATTTGGTATTTCTACCCCATTGATATGTGTTTTGACAATTGGACTACCGGGATCTACATATTTCTGCATGGTAATCTTTCCCATCATAATGTCTGCAATTTTTCCTACCAGGTGGATCCTTCTGGTATCTCTTGGTTTCCTTCCTGGTCTTTTAAGGCTCAACTCCTTTATTGTTTTGGCTAGAATGGGAATTTCTTTAATGGCATGTAACAAGGGGATCTTGATACATACATTCTTCAATTCATCTAGAAAATTATAGTCAGGCAACCAAATTTGCTTTTCCACTCCTTTGTCGATTTGTAACCTTTCAGGAAAAGGAGGTGTGGATGAAGATGTAGGTTGCTCAACTATGGGAGTTGTGGGGGTTGATTCTTTTTCTTTTTCTTTTTCTTTTTGAGTGTTTGGGTTTTGAAGGGATGCTTCAGAACCCTTATTAGCTCTAAGAGATTCTTCCTCAGAAATGCTTGGTTGTTGAACATTTATAGAAGGTCGATCTAGGATTCTACCTGATCTGAGTTGTACTTCATTGAGAGGAACAATCATATAGGTAGGGAATGGTTGACCTTCCATCATGTAAGCATTTTGAGGGTTCCTATTATTGGGGTTTGGCAATGGCTGAGAAGGAAGTTGATTTGACTTTTGTTGGGATTGGAGCAAGAGTTGAGAATTTTGATTTTGTGGAGAAGGTTGTTGTTGTTGAGGGAATGGTAATGATAGTTGTTGACTTTGATTTGGAAGTTGTGGAGCTTGCTGATTCTGAAAAGATGGAGGATATTGATAGAATTGAGCAAATCTCCCATAAGGATTTTGCATGCTTTGCATCCATGATTGAAAAGGATTTTGAGGTTGAGGCCAAGGTTGTTGCCAAGGATTCCAATTTGGTTGGGGTTGAAAATTCATAGAGTTGTTAAACCCTTGATTTTGTTGCCCCTGCCAAGGTCTCCTTGCAACAAAACAGAGAGATTCAAGTGTATTTGGATCTTCTTGAAAGACTGCTTTGAGCCTAGGGATTGAAGGAAAATCCTTGGTCTCATGGTTTTCTGAGCGAATTACGCATGTT
Organism: Pinus tabuliformis; assembly: GCA_031772625.1. Classification (NCBI taxonomy): domain Eukaryota; kingdom Viridiplantae; phylum Streptophyta; class Pinopsida; order Pinales; family Pinaceae; genus Pinus; species Pinus tabuliformis. The sequence continues at coordinate 915,609,544 of CM062809.1, forward strand.
TCCACAACTTGTGATTCCAAGGGACATTCCCTTAAAGCATTTTTCTTCCTACATTTCGGGCAAAAGATGGCCAAGGCCTCGGCTTTTGCTTTCTGTTTATTGTGGATCTTAAGGGTGTCTAATTGTTCACTCAGACTCCCTAAGTTGTCAGTTTTTAATTCATCAAGCATATTGCCGATCTCAGCCCTACTTACTGATCCAGTTGCAGATTTATTTGCTCTGAGGAGAGAAGGATCTCTAGGCCCTTTTTGAGTTTTTGATTTGCCCCTTGAGAGATGGACACATAATTCTGCTATATCAGAAAGTGGAAGCTGAGATATATCTCCCTTCCCCATCATATTCAAAAGATCTATCCATTCATCTCTAATGGCTTTTAGTAAGAGGGCTTTCAAGGTCTCTTCATCCAAGTTACTCATTTTTGCTCTTTTCAAATTATATTGAAATCTTTCAATCAATTCCTCCAAGTTCTCATCTTCTCCTTGTACCATTTTAAATACCTCATCCTTGTGATTAGTGGGCATACAGTAGTCCAGGTACCTATCCAAAAATGTCTGTTTCATATCATTCCAAGATCTAATGGACTAAGTGACTAACCCCATGAACCATTTCAAAGCTTGTCCTTTCAATGTGGAAGGGAACAATTTGAGTTTTTGAGTGTCATCTAAATAGTCATAAGTTCTACATACGACTTCAAACTCAAATAAGAATGTTTCAGGGTCCTCATTCCTTGATCCATGAAAGTTCAGGAGGACAGATGGTGAGATGTTCTTCATGGTGGCTTGGGAATCCTCATCGACTATAGGGAACCTGAATGAGTTATCCCCATCCCTATTTCCTCCAATATTACCTCTACCTCCTCCATTGTTTCCTCCTCCTCCTCTACCTCTACCTCTACCAAATCCAGGTGCTCCTGCCTCTGCCATGGTAGTTTCCCCAGAGACTTCAGAGTCTTCTGGTTCTTCTACTAAGGGTGTATGAGAAGGATTCCCTCCTTCTTCTTCAGGTGTTTCTACTTCTTCAATTATAATTTGCCTCTCTGGAGAAAGAAGGAAAGGATCTCTTTCTAATTCAGACTCGATGGAAGGTATGGGAGAGTCGACTCCTGCTTCTTGAATTCCGGGAATCCTAGGGCTAGGAGTGTCAGTTGGAGATAAGGGAGGTGTCTCTTGTCTATCCCTTGAAGTACTGGACTTGTAAAAAATTCGAACCTCTTGGCTTCTAGCTAAAAACCATCCCCTAGAATCTCTAGCACTATGCATGTCATTTTTT